>CM052020.1:0-2491250 GCA_028476575.1 Platygaster robiniae
CCTAACCTAACCTAACCTAACCTAACCTAACCTAACATAACCTAACCTAACCTAACCTAACCTAACCTAACCTAACCTAACCTAACCTAACCTAACCTAACCTAACCTAACCTAACCTAACCTAACCTAACCTAACCTAACCTAACCTAACCTAACCTAACCTAACCTAACCTAACCTAACCTAACCTAACCTAACCTAACCTAACCTAACCTAACCTAACCTAACCTAACCTAACCTAACCTAACCTAACCTAACCTAACCTAACCTAACCTAACCTAACCTAACCTAACCTAACCTAACCTAACCTAACCTAACCTAACCTAACCTAACCTAACCTAACCTAACCTAACCTAACCTAACCTAACCTAACCTAACCTAACCTAACCTAACCTAACCTAACCTAACCTAACCTAACCTAACCTAACCTAACCTAACCTAACCTAACCTAACCTAACCTAACCTAACCTAACCTAACCTAACCTAACCTAACCTAACCTAACCTAACCTAACCTAACCTAACCTAACCTAACCTAACCTAACCTAACCTAACCTAACCTAACCTAACCTAACCTAACCTAACCTAACCTAACCTAACCTAACCTAACCTAACCTAACCTAACCTAACCTAACCTAACCTAACCTAACCTAACCTAACCTAACCTAACCTAACCTAACCTAACCTAACCTAACCTAACCTAACCTAACCTAACCTAACCTAACCCGTGAAGGATCAAATGCAATAACTCTGACAGGGGTTTAATATAATTACACCTATTTCCATATTTTAAGCCCTTATTAGACATTTCACGAGCACTCTTCCGACATTTTCAGACATTTTTCAGATATTTTTACTTTTCGAACATTTAACGAGATTATTCCATTCGTAACTTGGCAGCGCTACCTCAGATTTGGAAACTTTTTTCAGATTCGGAAAGAGGACAAAAAACTAGTCCGTATTCATGTGGCAAAAGTGCGGTCTATAGGCGGCAAAAATAAAATGTACCGTAATAACTCAGCGGTACTATTCTCTTTCGCGGATTCTTGAAGAGGGGAAAAAACTGAATAGAATAAAATTAGGATTAAAAGGACCGCTTCGAATTTTAGCTTCTTCCAAATGGCGGGCTAGCTTTTCTTGAACTTTCAGACGCGAGTTATTCATTCGAGCCAAAGGGACTTGGAATTTTTTAGCGATTTCGAATCGGATTCATCTTACGAGTCCATTTTAAGGATTTCAAACTTCCCGCCATTTTGGTGCACTCTTTTCCAGTTCGAACTTCGCGCCGCGCCTTTCAAAATAGCGGCTCAAGGTCACGGCTCAAAAAAGTGCAGAATTTACCACCCTTGCGCTCCGTCCTTCCCGCTCCCCTGATGGAAAATATATTTCCACCAGGGGAGTCCCCGTCGGACCGCCAAGGGGAGGTGCTAATTCCCCTTGACGACCCGACCACCCTTCCCAACCACCCCCCCCCCTTCTCCTACTGGGACGGAGCGCGCTAATCCTGACCGGTGGGCGACCCTGCGACAGTACCACCGAGTCAGTTACCTACCCGGGCTAAGTTGATCAAACATCGACCGGTGGTAAATTCTGGATCTCCCCGCCCCGGTATGCGCAGCTGATCGGGCCGCGCATGTCGAGACGATCGGATCCCCCTTGAGACGGGTTCGACGACGGGATTCGAACCCGCCACCCTTCTTCTGAATGACTCGGCGAAGACCAATCTTCCCTCGAGCCACCAGGTCGGGCGCTTTTAATCAGAAATTTTGGCTACTTAACTTGCAAGTTGAGCTTGCGAGATTACAGCGGCCCTTATCAATGCGTTGAACGATCATTTTTCGATGCTGTTTTTCGCGATTTTCATGTTTTTCAGGTTTTTCCGCGTCGATTCGTATATCGTACATGTGAAATATGAATCGCATGCAAATTTTACTTTTTTCAGGTTTTTTGGGGCTTTGAAAAATCGGCAAAGCACTCTAATAGATGTTACAAATTATTTAATAACGATTACGGCAAGAATCGCGATTTTTAATCGCTTCGTTGATTTTCAATTAGCGATTATTGCAAAGTTATTTCAACGGGTCTAAATTTAGCGGGTGTATCTAATTCATTGTGTTTTTCCGAGTCCCCGATTTTCGGCTTTTCAAACGCTTTTCGAAGCGCGCAAAGTACTCCCGCGGCTGTAATTAATTTTCTCAGAATTATTACAGCAGGAATGGCGATTTTTCATTGCTTAGTTAATTAACAATCAGCGAAAATGTGTCATATCGTGTTCACTCCAAATTTCGCACAATTTGCCGGTACATGTACCGACGATTCGGATTAAAGCGTGGTTGATGCAACTGTCGGTAATTGACCGGCGAAATTTCCAGTGTTCCATATTTCGCCCAAGATCGCCGATTACGCGATAATTAGGCCATGAAAAATTGTAATTCTTTTTGCATTCATTAGCGAACGCGTAATACAAGCCGTAAAAGTACTTTGCACGCTCTGCGACGCTTTCCAAAAGCGTCAAATGAGGGACCCTTTCGACTTAATATCAATTACAGTGTTGCCAATTCGAGCATTTCCAAGGTGTGCCCGTAAGTTGCTTGCCCTCTCGAATGGCGGGCTGATTGAAATTCGTTATGCGGAAGCAAAAGTTTCAAGATATATTTACACTTCTGACGTGGAATTTCACAAGTACGTAGTAGAAACTATTTTATCCCAACATAACAGCCAACGATTATCGAATCAAAAGTGATTTATAAACGCTGGAATGCTCGTCACTTACCGTGCAGTATTGCCAGATTGTGGACGCTGTTGCCGGATTGAGCGGTTGAAATGTGTGCTTGTAAGGTGCTGCCCTCTCGCGCGGCGGCAGAAAACTACATTTTCGAATTGATGAAAACTCAACTAATCAAAATTTTTAACGTTTTCATGCGGGCAGCGATGCCAGATTGCTACAGCGTAGCCAGAATGAGCGATGAATCGAATGACGAATTGATATTAGCCAATATCAATTGTCGAATCAATAAGCGATTGAAAATTGCGATTATTGCTGTGAAAATTAATTAGAAAATATTAGCAGCTGTGCGCGGGCTTTGCACGTGTAAAAAAAAGTAATGTGAACCGGATGAATTATTTTATTCATCTTCAAACATTGAGAAACGTTTTTTTCAATTACATATGAATAACCGAAGCAATTGGAAATTCAGCAAAATTAACATTGTTGTAATTATATACTATCATTTATAAAATGAAACGTTAATAAATACTCCCAATGACGCAAATTCTAAACTGAAAATATCATGACTCTAAACAATCGTTATATCGGGGAACATAAATAAAAATCAATCTATAGGGAATTAAATATAAACAATTTGTGCTGCAAATTTCTTATTTTCCAACCGCGTTACTGTAACAACGTGCATTTTTCAATTAATTGTTTTACAATGAATCACGCCATTTTTATAAATAAATATCGCGTAACTTGGTTAGAATTTTTCCGTGGATTCCGTGTTTTGAGCCTGAAATGTCGAGTTCGATTTCATAAACAAAACTACTTTTCAATCATTTTAATAATTGTATGTTATGATCGCATTCCTTACACCCATGTTTACAAATTAGCGACTTTTTTTTACATGTAATAATAAATATTGGTTCTTGATTCATGAACATGTTTTGGATAGCGCGATTGACTGCTGTTTTGAAAATCGAAGAACACGTTCTTCGCTTTACCTTACATTTTGCGTTGTCGATGAAATCTACCTTGATTTTATCGTTGACGAATTATAAATTTCATTGTACTTATAAAACCACAAGCATTCGCGAGGTTTTAAATAATATCTCTTGTTTCAAAATTTTAAAACATTGTACATTATTAACGATACTCGAGGAATTGAACAACATTCCTCATAATTCTCTTTCTTCTTCAAGTAATGAAAACTCCAATCAACCCGGAAAACAAAATTGTACAAGACTGGCCCCAGATGCAACCCAGATTATTGAGTAACATTGGTCAAATCTGGGGTACTTCTACTTCCGCATATAGGATCCAGGTTGGGCCCAGAATCTGGTCTAGTTAAAACCTCAAGATTTTAACGGCAGAAAAGTAATTTATAGGTTATTAAATTACCTACATTTTGATATACAAATTATCAAAAACGTTCAAGTAGAACCGGAGATATTTGCGATTGACTGAAGACACTTTTTCTCTATATGCGAAAAACAGTTTTGTCGCAATAACGCAAAATCCGTCCGACGGGGAATTTTTTAGACTGCGTTTTCAGGTTCAGCGAGTCATTTTACTAAGGAAACCATTGAAATTTGATGTGGCTACATTTCGCTGTAAACTAGTGTAGTGAGTTGAAAATTCAATTCGAAAAGTTATTCTATTGACATTGCATTTTGATTGTTGTTTTTAATGTCTCTACGAAATAACTGATGTCTTCAGATGATATTTCGGGAAAAATATACTGCGCCTCAATCGCAAGAATCTAATAATCACAGGAATTTACGTGATAATATAGAAGTGGTTGATTTCTGTATCTGTTCGCTTTCGGTTATTCAAAATTTCAATTTGCTAGAATAGTTAAATTTAGATCGCAAGAAGTCATGAATAACCTGCTCGCTACAGGACATGGTAATATTGCAAAATTGAAAAATTAGCATATTTTGCTGCGCGGTTATAAGAGTGCTAAAATAAATTCATGACTCCTGGGAAAAATCAAGGAATGGCACTATATATACACATAATAACGTTAATTGATTTGAAAATTCAATTCGAAAAGTTATTCTATTGAGATTGCATTTTGATTGATGTTTTCAATGTCTGTAAGAAATACCTGATGTCTTCAGATGATATTTCGGGAAGAATATACTGCGCCTCGATCGCAAGAATCTAATGATTACACGAATTTAGGTTAGGTTAGGTTAGGTTAGGTTAGGTTAGTTAGGGGTATAAAAGTTGATACTTTTCGCTCTAGTTTCAGAATCTGAAATGAAAATTTTCACACTCGAATTTTCCGAAGGAAAAATGACGGCTTAGATGCGGGAGTGAGGGGGATCGATAGGGGAGGACAAGAGCTATCCAATGACATATCACATGACCCCCCTCATAAGGAAAGCATTTTAGTTTTCCGGGCATTTTCCGAGTAAGAAATGACGGCTTAGATGCGGGAGGAGGAGGATCGATAGAAGAGGTCAAGCGCTATCCAATGACATATCACATGACCCCCCTCATAAGGTAAGCATTTTAGTTTTCCGCGCATTTTTCGAGTAAGAAATGACGGCTTAGTTGCGAGAGTAGGGGGGATCGATAGGGGAGGTCAAGACCATCCATTTGATATATCACGTGACATTTGTCTTCGGAAAACTTTTTTCGTTTTCCTGGAATTTTCCGATGAAAAACAATGGGCATTGGCTGTGCACGTAGTGCAAATGAAAGGTCTTTACAAGGTGAACAGTTTGAGCTATGAACCGTTTTTTAATTTCCATATTTTCGGAAAATATAAATTTTTAAAGTTTTTTTGGAGTTGGGGTAAAAAATTTTCTTGCATCATTCGATAGTATTTTCGATTTTAGAAACTATTTGTCGCTCGAAATTTCAATATTCCGTTCAGTTTTGGACTTAGAAATTTTCGAAAATTTTCATCAATAAAGTACCAGTAGCTTTTATTTCACAAGTATGCGTCCATGATCAATCGAACGTAGAGGTCATGAAAGGTCAAGATATATAATAAAAATTTTTTCAAAAAAAAAAAAATTTTCAAAAATTCCCAAAAATTTTTTTTTGCACTTATCGATAGTATTTTGAATTTCAGAAACTATTTGTTGCTCGAAATTTCGTTATTTTAAATACTTACGGACTTGATTTTTCCCAGAAGTCATGAATATATTTTAGCACTTTTATGACCGCGCAGCAAAATATGCTAATTTTGCAATTTTGCAATATAACTTAGTCATGTAATGAGCAAGTTATCCGTAAATGATTGCGATCTCAATTTAACTATTCAGCAAATTGAAATTTTAAATAACTGAAAGCGAACAGATACAGCAATCAACCTCTTCTATTCTATCACGTAAATTCGTTGAATCATTTGATTCTTGCGAATGAGGCGCAGTATATTTATCCCGAAATATCATCTGAAGACATCAGGTATTTCTTACAGACACTGAAAACAACAATCAAATACAATCTAAATGAAATAACTTTATGAATTGAATTTTCAAATCGATTTACGTTATTCTGTCAATATATAGAGCCATTCCTTGCTTTATCCCAGGAGTCATGAATTTATTTGAGTCCTCCTATAACCACGCAGCAAAATATAATCATTTTCCAATTTTGCAATATTACCAAGTCCTGTAGCGAGCAAGTTCTTTGCGAATAATTGCGATCTAAATTTAACAATTCAGCGAATTGAATTTTTAAATAACTGAAAGCGAACAGATACAGATATCAACCTCTTCTATTCTCTCACGTTAATTCGTGTAATCATTAGATTCTTGCGATATGGGCGCAGCATATTTTTCCCGAAAAGTCATCCGAAGACATCAGGTATTTCTTACAGACATTGAAAACAATAATCAATATGCAATCTCAATAAAATAACTTTTCGAATTGAATTTTCAAATCAACTACCGTTATTATGTCAAAATAGAGAGCCATTCCTTGATTTTTCCCAGGAGTCATGAATTTATTTTAACACTTCTATAACCACGCAGCAAAATATGCTAATTTTTCAATTTTGCAATATGACTAAGTCCTGTAGAGAGCAGGTTATCCATGAATACTTGCGATCTAAATTTAACTATTCAGCGAATTGAATTTTAAAATAACTGAAAGCGAACAGATACAGATATCAACCTCTTCCATTCTCTCACGTTAATTTGTGTAATCATTAAATTCTTGCGATCGAGGCGCAGTATATTTTTCCCGAAATATCATCTGAAGACAACAGGTATTTCTTACAGACATTGAAAACATCAATCAAAATGCAATCTCAATAGAATAACTATTCGAATTGAATTTTCAAATCAATTAACGTTATTATGTCAAGATATAGACCCATTCCTTGATTTTTCCCAGGAGTCATGAATTTATTTTATCACTCTTATAACCACGCAGCAAAATATGCTCATTTTCCAATTTCGCAATATTACCTAGTTCTCTAGCAAGCAAGTTATCCGCGAATAATTGCGATGTAAATTCAACTATTCAGCGAATTGAAATTTTTAATAACTGAAAGCGATCAGATACAGAAATCAACCTCTTCTATTCTATCACCTAAATTCGTGTAATCATTTAATTTTTGCGATCGAGGCGCAGTATATTTTTCCCGAAATATCATCTGAAGACAACAGGTATTTCTTACAGACATTGAAAACATCAATTAAAATGCAATCTTAATAGAATAACTTTTCGAATTGACTTTTCAAATCAATTAACGTTATTATGTCGATATATAGTGCTATTCCTTGATATTTCCCAGGAGTCATGAATTAATTTCAGCACTTTTATAACTACGCAGCAAAATATGCTGATTTTTTAATTTCGCAATAATACCAAGTCCTGTAGCAAGCAAATTATCCATAACAACTTGCGATCTAAAGTTCACTATTTTAGCAAATTGAAATTTTAAATAACCGAACGCGAACAGATACAGAAATCAACCTCTTCTATTCTCTCACGTTAATTCGTGTAATCATTATATTCTTGCGATCGAGGCGCAGCATATTTTTCCCGAATAGTCATCTGAAGACATCCGGTATTTCTTACAGGTATTGAAAACATCAATCAAAATGCAATCTCAATAGAATAACTATTCGAATTGAATTTTCAAATCAATTAACGTTATTATGTCAATATATAGAGTTATTAATTGATTTCGCGTAGGAGTCATGAGATTAGTTTAGCACTCGTATAACCACGCAGCAAAATATATTAATTTTTCAATTTCGCAATATTACTTAGTCCTGTAGCGAGCAAGTTGTCTGCGGATGATTGCAATCTCAATTTAACTATTCAGCAAATTGAAATTTTAAATAACTGAAAGCGAACAGATACAGAAATCAACCTCTTCTATTCTATCACGTAAATTCGTGTAATCATTAGATTCTTGCGATCAAGGCGCAGCATATTTTTCCCGAAATATCATCTGAAGACATCAGGTATTTCTTACAGACATTGAAAACAATAATCAAAATGCAATCTCAATACAATCACTTTTCGAATTGAATTTTCAAATCAATTAACGTTATCATGTGGATATATAGTGCCATACCTTGATTTTTCCCAGGAGTCATGAATTTATTATAGTCCTTCTATAACCACGCAGCAAAATATGCTCATTTTCCAATTTTATAATATTACTAAATCCTGTAGCGAGCATGTTATCCGCGAATAATTGCGATCTAATTATAACTATTCAGAGCATTGAAATTTTAAATAACCGAAAGCGATCAGATGCAGAAATCAACCTCTTATATTCTATCGCGTGAATTCGTGTTATCATAAGATTCTTGCGATTAAGGCGCAGTATATTTTTCCCGAAATATCATCTAAAGACATCAGGTTTTTCATACAGATACTGAAAACAACAATCGAAATGAATTCTAAATAAAATATCTTTTTGAATTGAATTTTCAAATCGATTTACGTTATTATGTCAATATATAGAGCCATTCCTTGCTTTTTCCCAGGAGTCATGAATTTATTTGAATCCTTCTATACCCACGCAGCAAAATATGCTCATTTTCCAATTTTGCAATATTACCAAGTCCTGTAGCGAGCAAGTTCTTTGCGAATAATTGCGATATAAATTTAACTATTCAGCAAATTGAATTTTTAAATAACTGATAGCAAAAAGATACAGATATCAACCTCTTCTATTCTCTCACGTTAATTTGTGTAATCATTAGATTCTTGCGATTAGGGCGCAGCATATTTTTCCCGAAAAGTCATCCGAAGACATCAGGTATTTCTTACAGACATTGAAAACAATTATCAAAATGCAATCTCAATAATATAACTTTTCGAATTGAATTTTCAAATCTACTACCGTTATTATGTCAATATGGAGAGCCATTTTTTGATTTTTCCCAGGAGTCATGAATTTATTTTAGCACTTCAATAACCACGCAGCAAAATATGCTAATTTTTCAATTTCGCAATATAACCAAGTCCTGTAGCGAGCGATTTGTCCGCGAATGATTGCAATCTAAATTTAACTTTCCAGCGCATTGAAATTTTTAATAACTGAAAGCGAACAGATACAGACATCAACCTCTTATATTTTTTCACGTTAATTCGTGTAATCATTAGATTCTTGCGATTGAGGCGCAGCATATTTTTCCCGAAAAGTCATCGGAAGACATCAGGTATTTCTTACAGACATCAAAAACAACAATCAAAATGCAATCTGAATAGAATAACTATTCGAATTGAATTTTCAAATCAATTAACGTTATTATGTCAAGATATAGACCCATTCCTTGATTTTTCCCAAGAGTCATGAATTTCTTTTAGCACATCTATAACCACGCAGCAAAATATGCTAATTTTTTCAATTTCGCAATATAACCAAGTCCTGTCGAGAGCAGGTTATCCATCAATACTTGCGATCTAAATTTAACTATTCAGCGAATTAGAATTATGAATAAGTCAAAGCGAACAGATACAGAAATCAACCTCTTCTATTCTATCACCTAAATTCGTGGCATCATTATATTCTTGCGAATAGGGCGCAGCATATGTTTCGCGCAAAGTCATCCGAAGACATCAGGTATGTCTTACAGACATTGAAAACGATAATCAAAATGCAATCTCAATAAAATAACTATTCGAATAGAATTTTCAGATCAATTAAAGTTATTATGTCAAGATATAGACCCATTTCTTGATTTTTCCCAGGAGTCATGAATTTATTTTAGCACTCTTATAACCACGCAGCAAAATATGCCCATTTTCCAATTTTGCAATATTACCTAGTTCTCTAGCGAGCGAGTTATTCGCGAATAATTGCGATTTAAATTTAACTATTCAGCGAATTGAAATTTTTAATAACTGAAAGCGAACAGATACAGACATCAACCTCTTCTCTTCTTTCACGTTAATTCGTGTAATTATTAGATTCCTGCGATTGAGGCGCAGCATATTTTTCCCGAAAAGTCATCCGAAGACATCAGGTATTTCTTACAGACATTGAAAACAACAATCAAAATGCAATCTCAATAGAATAACTTTTCGAATTGAATTTTCCAAATCAATTAACGTTATAATGTCAAGATATAGACCAATACCTTGATTTTTCCCAGGAGTCATGAATTTATTTCAGCACTTTTATAACCGCGCCGCAAAATATACTGATTTTTCAATTTTGCAATATTACTAAGTCCTGTAGAGAGCAGGGTATCCATAAAAACTTGCGATCTAAATTTAACTATTCAGCGAATTAGAATTATGAATAAGTCAAACCGAACAGATACAGAAATCAACCTCTTCTATTCTATCACCTAAATTCGTGTAATCATAATATACTTGCGATCGAGGCGCAGCATTATTTTCCCGAATAGTCATCCCAAGACATCAAGTATTTCTTACAGACATTGAAAACAACAATCAAAATGCAATCTTAATAAAATAACTATTCGAATTGAATTTTCAAATCAATTAACGTTATTATGTCAAGATATAGACCTATTCCTTGATTTTTCCCAAGAGTCATGAATTTATTTTAGCACTCTTATAACCACGCAGCAAAATATGCCCATTTTCCAATTTTGCAATATTACCTAGTTCTCTAGCGAGCGAGTTATTCGCGAATAATTGCGATTTAAATTTAACTATTCAGCGAATTGAAATTTTTAATAACTGAAAGCGAACAAATACAGACATCAACCTCTTCTCTTCTTTCACGTTAATTCGTGTAATTATTAGATTCCTGCGATTGAGGCGCAGCATATTTTTCCCGAAAAGTCATCCGAAGACATCAGGTATTTCTTACAGACATTGAAAACAACAATCAAAATGCAATCTCAATAAAATACTTTTTCGAATTGAATTTTCAAATCAACATCCGTTATTATGTCAATATAGAGAGCCATTCCTTGATTTTTCCCAGGAGTCATGAATTTATTTTAGCACTTCTATAACCACGCAGCAAAATATGCTAATTTTATAATTTCGCAATATTACCAAGTCCTGTAGCGTGCAGGTTATCCGCGAATAATTGTTTTCTAAATTTAACTATTCAGCGCATTAAAATTTTTAATAACTGAAAGCGAACAGATACAGACATTAACCTCTTCTATTCTTTCACGTAAATTCGTGTAATCGTTAGATTCCTGCGATTGAGGCGCAGCATATTTTTTCCCGAAAAGTCATCTGAAGACATCAGGTATTTCTTACAGACATCAAAAACAACAATCAAAATACAATCTCCATAGAATAACATTTCGAATTGAATTTTCAAATCGATTTTCGTGATTATGACAATATAGAGAGCCAATCCTTGATTTTTCCCAGGGGTCATAAATTTATTTTAGCACTCTTATCACCGCGCAGCAAAATATGCTAATTTTTCAAATTGGCAATATTACCATGTCCTGTAGCGAGCAGGTTATCCATGAATACTTGCTATCTAAATTTAACTGTTCAGCAAATTGAAATTTTTAATAACCGAAAGCGATCAGATACAGAAATCAACCTCTTATATTTTATCGCGTGAATTCGTGTTATCATGAGATTCGTGCGATTGAGGCGCAGTATATTTTTCCCGAAATATCATCTGAAGACATCAGGTATTTCTTACAGACACTGAAAACAACAATCAAAATGCAATCTAAATGAAATAACTTTTTGAATTGAATTTTCGAATCGATTTACGTTATTATGTCAATATATAGAGCTATTCCTTGATTTTTCCCAGGAGTCATGAATTTATTTTAGCACTGCTATAACCACGCAGCAAAATATGCTCATTTTCCAATTTTGCAATATTACCTAGTTCTCTAGCGAGCGATTTATCTGCGAATGATTGCGATCTAAATTAAACTATCCAGCGCATTGAAATTTTTAATAACTGAAAGCGAACGGATACAGACATCAACCTCTTCTATTCCTTCACGTTAATTCGTGTAATTATTAGATTCTTGCGATTGAGGCGCAGCACATTTTTACCGAAAATTCATCTGAAGACATCAGGTATTTCTTACAGACATTGAAAACATCAATCAAAATGCAATCTCAATAGAATAACTTTTCGAATTGAATTTTCAAATCAATTCACGTTATTATGTCAAGATGTGACCTATTCCTGAATTTTTCCCAAGAGTCATGAATTTATTTTAGCACTCTTATAACTACGCAGCAAAATATGCTCATTTTCCAATTTTGCAATATTACCTAGTTCTCTAGCGAGCAAGTTATCCGCGAATAATTGCGATCTAAATTTAACTATTCAGAGGATTGAAATTTTTAATAACTGGGAGCGATCAGATACAGAAATCAACCTCTTCTATTCTATCACCTAAATCCGTGTGATCATTTGAATCTTGCGATCGAGGCGCAGTATATTTTTCCCGAAATATCATCTGAAGACAACAGGTATTTCTTACAGACATTGAAAACATCAATTAAAATGCAATCTCAATAGAATAACTATTCGAATTGAATTTTCAAATCAATTAAGGTTATTATGGCAAGATATAGACCCATTCCTTGATTTTCCCCAGGAGTCATGAATTTATTTTAGCACTTTTATAACCACGCAGCGAAATATGCTCAATATCCAATTTTGCAATATTACCTAGTTCTCTAGCAAGCAAGTTATCCGCGAATAATTGCGATCTAAATTCAACTATTCAGCGAATTGAAATTTTTAATAACTGGAAGCGATCAGATACAGAAATCAACCTCTTCTATTCTATCACCTAAATCCGTGTAATCATTAAATTCTTGCGATCGAGGCGCAGTATATTTTTCCCGAAATATCATCTGAAGACAACAGGTATTTCCTACAGACATTGAAAACTTCAATTAAAATGCAATCATAATAGAATTACTTTTCGAACTGAATTTTCAAATCAATTAACGTTATTATGTCGATATATAGTGCTATTCCTTGATTTTTCCCAGGAGTCATGAATTCATTTCAGCACTTTTATACCTACGCAGCAAAATATGCTGATTTTTCAATTTCTGCAATATTAGCAAGTCCTCCAACGAGCAGGTTATCCATGACTTCTTGCGATCTAAATTTAACTATTCTAGCAAATTGAAATTTTAAATAACCGAAAGCGAACAGATACAGAAATCAACCTCTTCTATTCTATCACTTAAATTCGTGTAATCATTATATTCTTGCGATCGAGGCGCAGCATATTTTTCCCAAAAAGTCATCTAAAGACATCAGGTATTTCTTACAGACATTGAAAACATCAATCAAAATGCAATCTCAATAGAATAACTCTTCGAATTGAATTTTCAAATCAATTAACGTTATTATGTCAAGATATAGACCCATCCCTTGATTTTTCCCAAGAGTCATAAATTTATTTTGGCACTATCATAACCAAGCAGCAAAATACGCTCATTTTCCAATTTTGCAATATTACCAAGTCCTGTAGCAAGCAGGTTATCCGCGGATAATTGCGATCTAAATTTAACTATTCAGCGCATTGAAATTTTTAATAACTGAAAGCGAACAGATACAGACATTAACCTCTTCTATTCTTTGACGTAAATTCGTGTAATCGTTAGATTCCTGCGATTGAGGCGCAGCATATTTTTCCCGAAAAGTCATCCGAAGATATCAGGAATTTCTTACAGACATTGGAAACAACAAACAATATGCAATCTCAATAAAATAACTTTTCGAATTGAATTTTCAAATCAACTACCGTTATTATGTCATATATAGAGCCATTCCTTGCTTTTTCCCAGGAGTCATGAATTTATTATAGTCCTTCTATAATCACGCAGCAAAATATGCTCATTTCCCAATTTTGCAATATTACCAAGTCCTGTAGCAAGCAGGTTATCCGCGAATAATTGCGATCTGAATTTAACTATTTAGTGCATTGAAATTTTTAATAACTGAAAGCGAACAGATACAGACATTAACCTCTTCTATTCTTTCACGTAAATTTGTGTAATCGTTAGATTCCTGCGATTGAGACGCAGCATATTTTTTCCGAAAAGTCATGTGAAGACATCAGGTATTTCTTACAGACATCAAAAACAACAATCAAAATGCAATCTCAATAGAATAACTTTTCGAATTGAATTTTCTAATCGATTTACGTTATTATGTAAATATATAGAGCCATTCTTTGCTTTTTCCCAGGAGTCATGAATTTATGATAGTCCTTCTATAACCACGCAGCAAAAAATGCTCATTTTCCAATTTTGCAATATTACTAAGTCCTGTAGCGAGCAGGTTATCCGCGAATAATTGCGATCTTAATTTAACTATTCAGCGCATTGAAATTTTTAATAACTGAAAGCGAACGGATACAGACATAAACCTCTTCTATTCTTTCACGTAAATTCGTGTAATCGTTAGATTTCTGCGATTGAGGCGCAGCATATTTTTTCCGAAAAGTCATGTGAAGACATCAGGTATTTCTTACAGACAACATAAACAACAATCAAAATTCAATCTCACTAGAATAACTTTTCGAATTGAATTTTCAAATCGATTTACGTTATTATGTCAATATATAGAGCCATTTCTTGCTTTTTCCCAGGAGTCATGAATTTATTATATTCCTTCTATAACCACGCAGCAAAATATTCTCATTTTCCAATTTTGCAATATTACCAAGTCCTGTAGCGAGCAGGTTATCCGCGAATAATTGCGATCTAAATTCAACTATTCAGCGCATTGAAATTTTTAATAAATGAAAGCGAACAGATACAGACATTAACCTCTTCTCTTTTTCCACGTAAATTCGTGTAATCGTTAGATTTCTGCGATTGAGGCGCAGCATATTTTTCCCCAAAAGTCATCCGAAGACATCAGGTATTTCTTACAGACATTGAAAACAACAATGAAAATGCAATCTCAATAAAATAACTTTTCGAATTGAATTTTTAAATCAACTTCCGTTATTATGTCAATATAGAGAGCCATTCCTTGATTTTTCCCAGAAGTCATGAATTTTATTTTAACACTTCTATAACCACGCAGAAAAATATGCTTATTTATCAATTACGCAATATTATCAAGTCCTGTAGCGAGCAGGTTATCCGCGAATAATTGCGATCTAAATTTAAGTATCCAGCGCATTGAAATTTTTAATAACTGAAAGCGAACAGATACAGACATCAACCTCTTCTATTCTTTCACGTAAATTCGTGTAATCGTTAGATTCCTGCGATTGAAGCGCAGCATATTTTTCCCGAAAAGTCATCTGAAGACATCAGGTATTTCTTACAGACACTGAAAACAACAATCAAAATGCAATCTTAATAGAATAACTTTTCGAATTGAATTTTCAAATCAATTAACGTTATTATGTCGATATATAGTCCTATTCCTTGATTTTTCCCAGGAGTAATGAATTTATTTTAGCACTTTTATAACTATGCAGCAAAATATGCTGATTTTTCAATGTTGCAATATTACCAAGTCCTGTAGCGAGTAAGTTATCCATGACTACTTGCGATCTAAAGTTGACTATTCTAGCAAATTGAAATTTTCAATAACCGAAAGCGAACAGATACAGACATCAACCTCTTCTATTCTCTCACGTTAATTCGTGTAATCGTTAGATTCCTGCGATTGAGGCGCAGCATATATTTTCCGGAAAGTCATCTAAAGACATCAGGTTTTTCTCACAGACATCAAAAACAACACTCAAAATGCAATCTCAATAGAATTACTTTTCGAATTGAATTTTCAAATTGATTTACGTTATTATGTCAATATATAGAGCCATTCCTTGCTTTTTCCCAGGAGTCATGAATTTATTATAGTCCTTCTATAACCACGCAGCAAAATATGCTCATTTTCCAATTTTGCAATATTACCAAGTCCTGTAGCGAGCAGGTTATCCGCGAATAATTGCGATCTAAATTTAACAATCCAGCGCATTGAAATTTTTCATAACTGAAAGCAAACAGATACAGACATTAACCTCTTCTATTCTTTCACGTAAATTCGTGTAATCGTTAGATTCCTGCGATTGAGGCGCGGCATATTTTTTCCGTAAAGTCATCTGAAGACATCAGGTATTCCTTACAGACATCAAAGACAACAATCAAAATGCAATCTCAATAGAATAACTTTTCGAATTGAATTTTCAAATCGATTTACGTTATTATGTCAATATATGGAGCCATTCCTTGCTTTTTCCCAGGAGTCATGAATTTATTTCAGTCCTTCTATAACCACGCAGCAAAATATGCTCATTTTCCAATTTTGCAATATTACCAAGTCCTGTTGCGAGCAGGTTAACCGCGAATAATTGCGATCTAAATTTAACTATTCAGCGCATTGAAATTTTTAATAACTGAAAGCGAACAGATACAGACATCAACCTTTTCTATTCTTTACGTTAATTCGTGTAATCATTCGATTCCTGCGATTGAGGCGCAGCATATTTCTTCCGAAAAGTCATCTGAAGACATCAGGTATTTCTTACAGACATCAAAAACAACAATCAAAATGCAATCTCAATAGAATAACTTTTCGAATTGAATTTTCAAATCGATTTACGTTATTATGTCGATATATAGAGCCATTCCTTGCTTTTCCCCTGGAGTCATGAATTTATTTCAGTCCTTCTATAACCACGCAGCAAAATATGCTCATTTTCCAATTTTGCAATATTACCAAGTCCTGTAGCGAGCAGGTTATCCGCGAATAATTGCGATCTAAATTTAACTATTCAGCGCATTGGAATTTTTAATAACTGAAAGCGAACAGATACAGACATCAACTTTTTCTATTCTTTACGTTAATTCGTGTAATCATTAGATTCCTGCGATTGAGGCGCAGCATTTTTTTTCCGAAAAGTCATCCGAAGACATCAGGTATTTCTCACAGACATCAAAAACAACAATCAAAATGCAATCTCAATAGAATAACTTTTCGAATTGAATTTTCAAATCGATTTACGTTATTATGTCAATATATAGAGCCATTTCTTGCTTTTCCCCAGAAGTCATGAATTTATTTCAGTCCTCCTATAACCACGCAGCAAAATATGCTCATTTTTCAATTTCGCAATATTACCAAGTCCTGTAGCGAGCAGGTTATCCGCGAATAATTGCGATCTAAATTTAACTATTCAGCGCATTGAAATTTTTAATAACTGAAAGCGAACAGATACAGACATCAACCTTTTCTATTCTTTCACGTTAATTCGTGTAATCATTAGATTCCTGCGATTGAGGCGCAGCATATTTTTTCCGAAAGGTCATCTGAAGACATCAGGTATTTCTTACAGACATCAAAAACAACAATCAAAATGCAATCTCAATAGAATAACTTTTCGAATTGAATTTTCAAATCGATTTACGTTATTATGTCAATATATAGAGCCATTCCTCGCTTTTTCCCAGGAGTCATGACTTTATAATAGTCCTTCTATAACCACGCAGCAAAATATGCTCATTTTCGAATTTTGCAATATTACTAAGTCCTGTAGCGAGCAGGTTATCCGCGAATAATTGCGATCTAAATTTAACTATTCAGCGCATTGGAATTTTTAATAACTGAAAGCGAACAGATACAGACATCAACCTCTTCTTTTCTTTACGTTAATTCGTGTAATCATTAGATTCCTGCGATTAAAGCGCAGCATATTTTTTCCGAAAGGTCATCTGAAGACATCAGGTATTTCTTACAGACATCAAAGACAACAATCAAAATGCAATCTCAATAGAATAACTTTTCGAATTGAATTTTCAAATCGATTTACGTTATTATGTCAATATATAGAGCCATTCCTTGCTTTTTCCCAGGAGTCATGAATTTATTATAGTCCTTCTATAACCACGCGGCAAAATATGCTCATTTTCCAATTTTGCAATATTACCAAGTCCTGTAGCGAGCAGGTTATCCGCGAATAATTGCGATCTCAATTTAACTATTCAGCGCATCGAAATTTTTATTAACTGAAAGCGAACAGATACAGACATCAACCTCTTCTATTCTTTACGTTAATTAGTGTAATCATAAGATTCCTGCGATTGAGGCGCAGCATATTTTTTCCGAAAGGTCATCTGAAGACATAAGGTATTTCTTACAGACATCAAAAACAACATTAAAAATGCAATCTCAATAGAATAACTTTTCGCATTGAATTTTCAAATCTATTTACGTTATTATGTCAATATATGGAGCCATTCCTTGCTTTTTCCCAGGAGTCATGAATTTATTATAGTCCTCCTATAACCACGCAGCAAAATATGCTCATTTTCCAATTTTGCAATATTACCAAGTCCTGTTGCGAGCAGGTTAACCGCGAATAATTGCGATCTAAATTTAACTATTCAGCGCATTGAAATTTTTAATATCTGAAAGCGAACAGATACAGACATCAACCTCTTCTATTCTTTACGTTAATTCGTGTAATCATTAGATTCCTGCGATTGAGGCGCAGCATATTTTTTCCGAAAGGTCATCTGAAGACATCAGGTATTTCTTACAGACATCAAAAACAACAATCAAAATGCAATCTCAATAGAATAACTTTTCGAATTGAATTTTCAAATCGATTTACGTTATTATGTCAATATATAGTGCTATTCCTCGCTTTTTCCCAGGAGTCATGAATTTATTATAGTCCTTCAATAACCACGCAGCAAAATATGCTCATATTCCAATTTTGCAATATTACCAAGTCCTGTAGCGAGCAGGTTATCCGCGAATAATTGCGATCTAAATTTAACTATTCAGCGCATTGAAATTTTTAATAACTGAAAGCGAACAGATACAGACATCAACCTCTTCTATTCTTTCACATTAATTCGTGGAATCATTAGATTCCTGCGATTGAGGCGCAGCATTTTTTTTCCGAAAAGTCATCTGAAGACATCAGGTATTTCTCACAGACATCAAAAACAACAATCAAAATGCATTCTCAATAGAATAACTTTTCGATTTGAATTTTCAAATCGAATTACGTTATTATGTCAATATATAGAGCCATTCCTCGCTTTTTCCCAGGAGTCATGAATTTATTATAGTCTTTCTATAACCACGCAGCAAAATATGCTCATATTCCAATTCTGCAATATTACCAAGTCCTGTAGCAAGCAGGTTATCCGCGAATAATTGCGATCCAAATTTAACTATTCAGCGCATTAAAATTTTTAATAACTGAAAGCGAACAGATACAGACATCAACCTCTTCTATTCTTTCACATTAATTCGTGTAATCATTAGATTCCTGCGATTGAGGCGCAGCATTTTTTTTCCGAAAAGTCATCCGAAGACATCAGGTATTTCTTACAGACATCAAAAACAACAATCAAAATGCAATCTCAATAGAATAACTTTTCGAATTGAATTTTCAAATCGATTTACGTTATTATGTCAATATATAGAGCCATTCCTTGCTTTTTCCCAGGAGTCATGAATTTATTATAGTCCTTCTATAACCACGCAGCAAAATATTCTCATTTTCCAATTTTGCAATATTACCAAGTCCTGTAGCGAGCAGGTTATCCGCGAATAATTGCGATCTAAATTTAACTATTCAGCGCATTGATATTTTTAATAAATGAAAGCGAACGGATACAGACATCAACCTCTTCTATTCTTTCACATTACTTCGTGTAATCAGTAGATTCCTGCGATTGAGGCGCAGCATTTTTTTCCCGAAAAGTCATCCGAAGACATCAGGTATTTCTTACAGACATCAAAAACAACAATCAAAATGCAATCTCAATAGAATAACTTTTCGAATTGAATTTTAAAATCGATTTACGTTATTATGTCAATATATAGTGCCATTCTTCGCTTTTTCCCAGGAGTCATGAATTTATTAAAGTCCTTCTATAACCACGCAGCAAAATATGCACATATTCCAATTTTGCAATATTACCAAGTCCTGTAGCGAGCAGGTTACCCGCGAATAATTGCGATCTCAATTTAACTATTCAGCGCATTGAAATTTTTAATAACTGAAAGCGAACAGATACAGACATCAACCTCTTCTATTCTTTCACATTACTTCGTGTAATCAGTAGATTCCCGCGATTGAGGCGCAGCATTTTTTATCCGAAAAGTCATCCGAAGACATCAGGTATTTCTTACAGACATCAAAAACAATAATCAAAATGCAATCTCAATAGAATAACTTTTCGAATTGAATTTTAAAATCGATTTACGTTATTATGTCAATATATAGTGCCATTCTTCGCTTTTTCCTAGAAGTCATGAATTTATTAAAGTCCTTCTATAACGACGCAGCAAAATATGCTCATATTTCAATTTTGCAATATTACCAAGTCCTGTAGCGAGCAGGTTACCCGCGAATAATTGCGATCTCAATTTAACTATTCAGCGCATTGAAATTTTTAATAACTGAAAGCGAACAGATACAGACATTAACCTCTTCTATTCTTTCACATTACTTCGTGTAATCATTAGATTCCTGCGATAGAGGCGCAGCATTTTTTTTCCGAAAAGTCATCTGAAGAAATCAGGTATTTCTTACAGACATCAAAAACCACAATCAAAATGCAATCTCAATAGAATAACTTTTCGAATTGAATTTTCAAATCGATTTACGTTATTATGTCAATATATAGTGCCATTCCTCGCTTTTTCCCAGGAGTCATGAATTTATTATAGTCCTTCTATAACCACGCAGCAAAATATGCTCATATTCCAATTTTGCAATATTACCAAGTCCTGTAGCGAGCAGGTTATCCGCGAATAATTGCGATCCAAATTCAACTATTCAGCGCATTGAAATTTTTAATAACTGAAAGCGAACAGATACAGACATCAACCTCTTCTATTCTTTCACATTAATTCGTGTAATCATTAGATTCCTGCGATTGAGGCGCAGCATTTTTTTCCGAAAAGTCATCTGAAGACATCAGGTATTTCTTACATACATCAAAAACAACAATCAAAATGCATTCTCAATAGAATAACTTTTCGAATTGAATTTTCAAATCGAATTACGTTATTATGTCAATATATAGTGACATTCCTCGCTTTTTCCCAGGAGTAATGAATTTATTATAGTCCTTCTATATCCACGCAGCAAAATATGCTCATATTCTGATTTTGCAATATTACCAAGTCCTGTAGCGAGCAGGTTATCCGCAAATAATTGCGATCTAAATTTAACTATTCAGCGCATTGAAATTTTTAATAACTGAAAGCGAACAGATACAGACATCAACCTCTCCTATTCTTTCACATTAATTCGTGGAATCATTAGATTCCTGCGATTGAGGCGCAGCATTTTTTTTCCGAAAAGTCATCTGAAGACATCAGGTATTTCTTACAGACATCAAAAACAACAATCAAAATGCATTCTCAATAGAATAACTTTTCGAATTGAATTTCCAAATCGAATTACGTTATTATGTCAATATATAGAGCCATTCCTCGCTTTTTCCCAGGAGTCATGAATTTATTATAGTCCTTCTATAACCACGCAGCAAAATATGCTCATATTCCAATTCTGCAATATTACCAAGTCCTGTAGCGAGCAGGTTACCCGCGAATAATTGCGATCTCAATTTAACTATTCAGCGCATTGAAATTTTTAATAACTGAAAAGGAACAGATACAGACATCAACCTCTTCTATTCTTTCACATTACTTCGTGTAATCAGTAGATTCCTGCGATTGAGGCGCAGCATTTTTTTTCCGAAAAGTCATCCGAAGACATCAGGTATTTCTTACAGACATGAAAAACAACAATCAAAATGCAATCTCAATAGAATAACTTTTCGAATTGAAATTTTCAAATCGATTTACGTTATTATGTCAATATATAGAGCCATTCCTTGCTTTTTCCCAGGAGTCATGAATTTATTATAGTCCTTCTATAACCACGCAGCAAAATATGCTCATATTCCAATTTTGCAATATTACCAAGTCCTGTAGCGAGCGGGGTTATCCGCGAATAATTGCGATCTAAATTTAACTATTCAGCGCATTGAAATTTTTAATAACTGAAAGCGAACAGATACAGACATCAACCTCTTCTATCCTTTCACATTAATTCGTGTAATCATTAGATTCCTGCGATTGAGGCGCAGCATTTTTTTTCCGAAAAGTCATCTGAAGACATCAGGTATTTCTTACAGACATCAAAAACAACAATCAAAATGCAATCTCAATAGAATAACTTTTCGAATTGAATTTTCAAATCGTTTTACGTTATTATGTCAATATATAGTGCCATTCTTCGCTTTTTCCCAGGAGTCATGAATTTATTAAAGTCCTTCTATAACGACGCAGCAAAATATGCTCATATTTCAATTTTGCAATATTACCAAGTCCTGTAGCGAGCAGGTTACCCGCGAATAATTGCGATCTCAATTTTACTATTCAGCGCATTGAAATTTTTAATAACTGAAAGCGAACAGATACAGACATTAACCTCTTCTATTCTTTTACATTACTTCGTGTAATCATTAGATTCCTGCGGTTGAGGCGCAGCATTTTTTTCCCGAAAAGTCATCTGAAGAAATCAGGTATTTCCTACAGACATCAAAAACCACAATCATAATGCAATCTCAATAGAATAACTTTTCGAATTGAATTTTCAAATCGATTTACGTTATTATGTCAATATATAGTGCCATTCCTCGCTTTTTCCCAGGAGTCATGAATTTATTATAGTCCTCCTATAACCACGCGGCAAAATATGCTCATATTCCAATTTTGCAATATTACCAAGTCCTGTAGCGAGCAGGTTATCCGCGAATAATTGCGATCTAAATTTAACTATTCAGCGCATTGAAATTTTTATTAACTGAAAGCTAACAGATACAGACATCAACCTCTTCTATTCTTTCACATTACTTCGTGTAATCATTAGATTCCTGCGATTGAGGCGCAGCATTTTTTTTCCGAAAAGTCATCCGACGACATCAGGTATTTCTTACAGACATCAAAAACAACAATCAAAATGCAATCGCAATAGAATAACTTTTCGAATTGAATTTTCAAATCGATTTACGTTATTATGTCAATATATAGAGCCATTCCTTGCTTTTTCCCAGGAGTCATGAATTTATTATAGTCCTTCTATAACCACGCAGCAAAATATTCTCATTTTCCAATTTTGCAATATTACCAAGTCCTGTAGCGAGCAGGTTATCCGCGAATAATTGCGATCTAAATTTAACTATTCGGCGCATTGATATTTTTAATAAATGAAAGCGAACGGATACAGACATCAACCTCTTCTATTCTTTCACATTACTTCGTGTAATCAGTAGATTCCTGCGATTGAGGCGCAGCATTTTTTTCCCGAAAAGTCATCCGAAGACATCAGGTATTTCTTACAGACATCAAAAACAACAATCAAAATGCAATCTCAATAGAATAACTTTTCGAATTGAATTTTAAAATCGATTTACGTTATTATGTCAATATATAGTGCCATTCTTCGCTTTTTCCCAGGAGTCATGAATTTATTAAAGTCCTTCTATAACCACGCAGCAAAATATGCACATATTCCAATTTTGCAATATTACCAAGTCCTGTAGCGAGCAGGTTACCCGCGAATAATTGCGATCTCAATTTAACTATTCAGCGCATTGAAATTTTTAATAACTGAAAGCGAACAGATACAGACATCAACCTCTTCTATTCTTTCACATTACTTCGTGTAATCAGTAGATTCCCGCGATTGAGGCGCAGCATTTTTTATCCGAAAAGTCATCCGAAGACATCAGGTATTTCTTACAGACATCAAAAACATCAATCAAAATGCAATCTCAATAGAATAACTTTTCGAATTGAATTTTAAAATCGATTTACGTTATTATGTCAATATATAGTGCCATTCTTCGCTTTTTCCTAGAAGTCATGAATTTATTAAAGTCCTTCTATAACGACGCAGCAAAATATGCTCATATTTCAATTTTGCAATATTACCAAGTCCTGTAGCGAGCAGGTTACCCGCGAATAATTGCGATCTCAATTTAACTATTCAGCGCATTGAAATTTTTAATAACTGAAAGCGAACAGATACAGACATTAACCTCTTCTATTCTTTCACATTACTTCGTGTAATCATTAGATTCCTGCGATAGAGGCGCAGCATTTTTTTTCCGAAAAGTCATCTGAAGAAATCAGGTATTTCTTACAGACATCAAAAACCACAATCAAAATGCAATCTCAATAGAATAACTTTTCGAATTGAATTTTCAAATCGATTTACGTTATTATGTCAATATATAGTGCCATTCCTCGCTTTTTCCCAGGAGTCATGAATTTATTATAGTCCTTCTATAACCACGCAGCAAAATATGCTCATATTCCAATTTTGCAATATTACCAAGTCCTGTAGCGAGCAGGTTATCCGCGAATAATTGCGATCCAAATTCAACTATTCAGCGCATTGAAATTTTTAATAACTGAAAGCGAACAGATACAGACATCAACCTCTTCTATTCTTTCACATTAATTCGTGTAATCATTAGATTCCTGCGATTGAGGCGCAGCATTTTTTTCCGAAAAGTCATCTGAAGACATCAGGTATTTCTTACATACATCAAAAACAACAATCAAAATGCATTCTCAATAGAATAACTTTTCGAATTGAATTTTCAAATCGAATTACGTTATTATGTCAATATATAGTGACATTCCTCGCTTTTTCCCAGGAGTAATGAATTTATTATAGTCCTTCTATATCCACGCAGCAAAATATGCTCATATTCTGATTTTGCAATATTACCAAGTCCTGTAGCGAGCAGGTTATCCGCAAATAATTGCGATCTAAATTTAACTATTCAGCGCATTGAAATTTTTAATAACTGAAAGCGAACAGATACAGACATCAACCTCTCCTATTCTTTCACATTAATTCGTGGAATCATTAGATTCCTGCGATTGAGGCGCAGCATTTTTTTTCCGAAAAGTCATCTGAAGACATCAGGTATTTCTTACAGACATCAAAAACAACAATCAAAATGCATTCTCAATAGAATAACTTTTCGAATTGAATTTCCAAATCGAATTACGTTATTATGTCAATATATAGAGCCATTCCTCGCTTTTTCCCAGGAGTCATGAATTTATTATAGTCCTTCTATAACCACGCAGCAAAATATGCTCATATTCCAATTCTGCAATATTACCAAGTCCTGTAGCGAGCAGGTTACCCGCGAATAATTGCGATCTCAATTTAACTATTCAGCGCATTGAAATTTTTAATAACTGAAAAGGAACAGATACAGACATCAACCTCTTCTATTCTTTCACATTACTTCGTGTAATCAGTAGATTCCTGCGATTGAGGCGCAGCATTTTTTTTCCGAAAAGTCATCCGAAGACATCAGGTATTTCTTACAGACATGAAAAACAACAATCAAAATGCAATCTCAATAGAATAACTTTTCGAATTGAAATTTTCAAATCGATTTACGTTATTATGTCAATATATAGAGCCATTCCTTGCTTTTTCCCAGGAGTCATGAATTTATTATAGTCCTTCTATAACCACGCAGCAAAATATGCTCATATTCCAATTTTGCAATATTACCAAGTCCTGTAGCGAGCGGGGTTATCCGCGAATAATTGCGATCTAAATTTAACTATTCAGCGCATTGAAATTTTTAATAACTGAAAGCGAACAGATACAGACATCAACCTCTTCTATCCTTTCACATTAATTCGTGTAATCATTAGATTCCTGCGATTGAGGCGCAGCATTTTTTTTCCGAAAAGTCATCTGAAGACATCAGGTATTTCTTACAGACATCAAAAACAACAATCAAAATGCAATCTCAATAGAATAACTTTTCGAATTGAATTTTCAAATCGTTTTACGTTATTATGTCAATATATAGTGCCATTCTTCGCTTTTTCCCAGGAGTCATGAATTTATTAAAGTCCTTCTATAACGACGCAGCAAAATATGCTCATATTTCAATTTTGCAATATTACCAAGTCCTGTAGCGAGCAGGTTACCCGCGAATAATTGCGATCTCAATTTTACTATTCAGCGCATTGAAATTTTTAATAACTGAAAGCGAACAGATACAGACATTAACCTCTTCTATTCTTTTACATTACTTCGTGTAATCATTAGATTCCTGCGGTTGAGGCGCAGCATTTTTTTCCCGAAAAGTCATCTGAAGAAATCAGGTATTTCCTACAGACATCAAAAACCACAATCATAATGCAATCTCAATAGAATAACTTTTCGAATTGAATTTTCAAATCGATTTACGTTATTATGTCAATATATAGTGCCATTCCTCGCTTTTTCCCAGGAGTCATGAATTTATTATAGTCCTCCTATAACCACGCGGCAAAATATGCTCATATTCCAATTTTGCAATATTACCAAGTCCTGTAGCGAGCAGGTTATCCGCGAATAATTGCGATCTAAATTTAACTATTCAGCGCATTGAAATTTTTATTAACTGAAAGCTAACAGATACAGACATCAACCTCTTCTATTCTTTCACATTACTTCGTGTAATCATTAGATTCCTGCGATTGAGGCGCAGCATTTTTTTTCCGAAAAGTCATCCGACGACATCAGGTATTTCTTACAGACATCAAAAACAACAATCAAAATGCAATCGCAATAGAATAACTTTTCGAATTGAATTTTCAAATCGATTTACGTTATTATGTCAATATATAGAGCCATTCCTTGCTTTTTCCCAGGAGTCATGAATTTATTATAGTCCTTCTATAACCACGCAGCAAAATATGCTCATATTCCAATTTTGCAATATTACCAAGTCCTGTAGCGAGCAGGTTATCCGCGAATAATTGCGATCTAAATTCAACTATTCAGCGCATTGAAATTTTTAATAACTGAAAGCGAACAGATACAGACATCAACCTCTTCTATTCTTTCACATTAATTCGTGTAATCATTAGATTCCTGCGATTGAGGCGCAGCATTTTTTTTCCGAAAAGTCATCTGAAGACATCAGGTATTTCTTACAGACATCAAAAACAACAATCAAAATGCAATCTCAATAGAATAACTTTTCGAATTGAATTTTCAAATCGATTTACGTTATTATGTCAATATATAGAGCCATTCCTTGCTTTTTCCCAGGAGTCATGAATTTATTATAGTCCTTCTATAACCACGCAGCAAAATATGCTCATATTCCAATTTTGCAATATTACCAAGTCCTGTAGCGAGCAGGTTACCCGCGAATAATTGCGATCTCAATTTAACGATTCAGCGCATTGAAATTTTTAATAACTGAAAGCGAACAGATACAGACATTAACCTCTTCTATTCTTTCACATTACTTCGTGTAATCATTAGATTCCTGCGATTGAGGCGCAGCATTTTTTTTCCGAAAAGTCATCTGAAGAAATCAGGTATTTCTTACAGACATCAAAAACCACAATCAAAATGCAATCTCAATAGAATAACGTTTCGAATTGAATTTTCAAATCGATTTACGTTATTATGTCAATATATAGTGCCATTCCTCACTTTTTCCCAGGAGTCATGAATTTATTATAGTTTTTCTATAACCACGCTGCAAAATATGCTCATATTCCAATTTTGCAATATTACCAATTCCTGTAGCGAGCAGGTTATCTGCGAATAATTGCGATCTAAATTTAACTATTCAACGCATTGAAATTTTTAATAACTGGAAGCGAACAGATAAAGACATCAACCTCTTCTATTCTTTCACATTAATTCGAGTAATCATTAGATTCCTGCGATTGAGGCGCAGCATTTTTTCTCCGAAAAGTCATCTGAAGACATCAGGTATTTCTTACATACATCAAAAACAACAATCAAAATGCATGCTCAATAGAATAACTTTTCGAATTGAATTTTCAAAACGAATTACGTTATTATGTCAATATATAGTGCCATTCCTCGCTTTTTCCCAGGAGTCATGAATTTATAATAGTCCTTCTATATCCACGCAGCAAAATATGCTCATATTCTAATTTTGCAATATTACCAAGTCCTGTAGCGAGCAGGTTATCCGCGAATAATTGCGATCTAAATTTAACTATTCAGCGCATTGAAATTTTTAATAACTGAAAGCGAACAGATACAGACATCAACCGCTTCTATTCTTTCACATTAATTCGTGTAATCATTAGATTCCTGCGATTGAGGCGCAGCATTTTTTTTCCGAAAAGTCATCCGAAGACATCAGGTATTTCTTACAGACATCAAAAACAACAATCAAAATGCAATCTCAATAGAATAACTTTTCGAATTGAATTTTCAAATCGATTTACGTTATTATGTCAATATATAGAGCCATTCCTTGCTTTTTCCCAGGAGTCATGAATTTATTATAGTCCTTCTATAACCACGCAGCAAAATATTCTCATTTTCCAATTTTGCAATATTACCAAGTCCTGTAGCGAGCAGGTTATCCGCGAATAATTGCGATCTCAATTTAACTATTCAGCGCATTGAAATTTTTAATAACTGAAAGCGAACAGATACAGACATTAACCTCTTCTATTCTTTCACATTACTTCGTGTAATCATTAGATTCCTGCGATTGAGGCGCAGCATTTTTTTTCCGAAAAGTCATCCGAAGACATCAGGTATTTCTTACAGACATCAAAAACAACAATCAAAATGCAATCTCAATAGAATAACTTTTCGAATTGAATTTTCGAATCGATTTACGTTATTATGTCAATATATAGAGCCATTCCTTGCTTTTTCCCAGGAGTCATGAATTTATTATAGTCCTTCTATAACCACGCAGCAAAATATTCTCATTTTCCAATTTTGCAATATTACCAAGTCCTGTAGCGAGCAGGTTATCCGCGAATAATTGCGATCTAAATTTAACTATTCAGCGCATTGAAATTTTTAATAACTGAAAGCGAACAGATACAGACATCAACCTCTTCTATTCTTTCACATTAATTCGTGTAATCATTAGATTCCTGCGATTGAGGCGCAGCATTTTATTTCCGAAAAGTCATCCGAAGACATCAGGTATTTCTTACAGACATCAAAAACAACAATCAAAATGCAATCTCAATAGAATAACTTTTCGAATTGAATTTTAAAATCGATTTACGTTATTATGTCAATATATAGTGCCATTCTTCGCTTTTTCCCAGGAGTCATGAATTTATTAAAGTCCTTCTATAACGACGCAGCAAAACATGCTCATATTTCAATTTTGCAATATTACCAAGTCCTGTAGCGAGCAGGTTACCCGCGAATAATTGCGATCTCAATTTCACTATTCAGCGCATTGAAATTTTTATTAACTGAAAGCGAACAGATACAGACATCAACCTTTTCTATTCTTTACGTTAATTCGTGTAATCATTAGATTCCTGCGATTGAGGCGCAGCATATTTTTTCCGAAAGGTCATCTGAAGACATCAGGTATTTCTTACAGACATCAAAAACAACAATCAAAATGCAATCTCAATAGAATAACTTTCGAATTGAATTTTCAAATCGATTTACGTTATTATGTCAATATATAGAGCCATTCCTTGCTTTTCCCCAGGAGTCATGAATTTATTTCAGTCCTCCTATAACCACGCAGCAAAATATGCTCATTTTCCAATTTTGCAATATTACCAAGTCCTGTTGCGAGCGGGTTATCCGCGAATAATTGCGATCTAAAGTTAACTATTCAGCGCATTGAAATTTTTAATAACTGAAAGCGAACAGATACAGACATCAACTTTTTCTATTCTTTACGTTAATTCGTGTAATCATTAGATTCCTGCGATTGAGGCGCAGCATATTTTTTCCAAAAAGTCATCTGAAGACATCAGGTATTTCTTACAGACATCAAAAACAACAATCAAAATGCAATCTCAATAGAATAACTTTTCGAATTAAATTTTCAAATCGATTTACGTCATTATGTCAATATATAGAGCCATTCCTTGCTCTTTCCCAGGATTCATAAATTTATTATAGTCCTTCTATAATTACGCAGCAAAATATGCTCATTTTCCAATATTGCAATATTACCAAGTCCTGTAGCGAGCAGGTTATCCGCGAATAATTGCGATCTAAATTGAACTATTCAGCGCATTGAAATTTTTAATAACTGAAAGCGAACAGATACAGACATCAACCTTTTCTATTCTTTACTTTAATTCGTGTAATCAGTAGATTCCTGCGATTGGGGTGCAGCATATTTTTTCCGAAAGGTCATCTGAAGACATCAGGTATTTCTTACAGACATCACAAACAACAATCAAAATGCAATCTCAATAGAATAACTTTTCGACTTGAATTTTCAAATCGATTTACGTTATTATGTCAATATATAGAGTCATTCCTCGCTTTTTCCCAGGAGTCATGAATTTATTATAGTCCTTCTATAACCACGCAGCAAAATATGCCCATTTTCTAATTTTGTAATATTACCAAGTCCTGTAGCGAGCAGGTTATCCGCGAATAATTGCGATCTAAAGTTAACTATTCAGCGCATTGAAATTTTTAATAACTGAAAGCGAACAGATACAGACATCAACTTTTTCTATTCTTCACGTTAATTCGTGTAATCATTAGATTCCTGCGATTGAGGCGCAGCATATTTTTTCCAAAAAGTCATCTGAAGACATCAGGTATTTCTTACAGACATCATAAACAACAATCAAAATGCAATCTCAATAGATTAACTTTTCGAATTAAATTTTCAAATCGATTTACGTTATTATGTCAATATATAGAGCCATTCCTTGCTCTTTCCCAGGATTCATGAATTTATTATAGTCCTTCTATAATTACGCAGCAAAATATGCTCATTTATCAATTTTGCAATATTACCAAGTCCTGTAGCGAGCAGGTTATCTGCGAATAATTGCGATCTAAATTTAACTATTCAGCGCATTGAAATTTTTAATAAATGAAAGCGAACAGATACAGACATCAACCTCTTCTATTCTTTCACATTAATTTGTGTAATCATTAGATTCATGCGATCGAGGCGCAGAATTTTTTTTCCGAAAAGTCATCCGAAGACATCAGGTATTTCTTACAGACATCAAAAACAACAATCAAAATGCAATCTCAATAGAATAACTTTTCGAATTGAATTTTCAAATCGATTTACGTTATTTTGTCAATATATAGAGTCATTCCTTGCTTTTCCCCAGGAGTCATGAATTTATTTCAGTCCTCCTATAACCACGCAGCAAAATATGCTCATATTCCAATTTTGCAATATTACCAAGTCCTGTAGCGAGCAGGTTATCCGCGAATAATTGCGATCTCAATTTAACTATTCAGCGCATTGAAATTTTTAATAACTGAAAGCGAACAGATACAGACATCAACCTCTTCTATTCTTTCACATTACTTCGTGTAATCATTAGATTCCTGCGATTGAGGCGCAGCATTTTTTTTCCGAAAAGTCATCCGAAGACATCAGGTGTTTCTTACAGACATCAAAAACAACAATCAAAATGCAATCTCGATAGAATAACTTTTCGAATTGAATTTTCAAATCGATTTACGTTATTATGTCAATATATAGAGCCATTCCTTGCTTTTCCCCAAGAGTCATGAATTTATTTTAGTCCTCCTATAACCACGCAGCAAAATATGCTCATTTTCCAATTTTGCAATATTACCAAGTCCTGTTGCGAACAGGTTAACCGCGAATAATTGCGATCTAAATTTAACTATTCAGCGCATTGAAATTTTTAATAACTGAAAGCGAACAGATACAGACATCAACCTTTTCTATTCTTTACGTTAATTCGTGTAATCATTCGATTCCTGCGATTGAGGCGCAGCATATTTTTTCCGAAAAGTCGTCTGAAGACATCAGGTATTTCTTACAGACATCAAAAACAACAATCAAAATGCAATCTCAATAGAATAACTTTTCGAATTGAATTTTCAAATCGATTTACGTTATTATGTCAATATATAGAGCCATTCCTTGCTTTTCCCCAGGAGTCATGAATTTATTTCAGTCCTCCTATAACCACGCAGCAAAATATGCTCATTTTCCAATTTTGCAATATTACCAAGTCCTGTAGCGAGCAGGTTTACCGCGAATAATTGCGATCTAAATTTAACTATTCAGCGCATTGGAATTTTTAATAACTGAAAGCGAACAGATACAGACATCAACTTTTTCTATTCTTTACGTTAATTCGTGTAATCATTAGATTCCTGCGATTGAGGCGCATCATTGTTTTTCCGAAAAGTCATCCGAAGACATCAGGTATTTCTTACAGACATCAAAAACAACAATCAAAATGCAATCTCAATAGAATAACTTTTCGAATTGAATTTTCAAATCGATTTACGTTATTATGTCAATATATAGAGCCATTCCTTGCTTTTCCCCAGGAGTCATGAATTTATTTCAGTCCTCCTATAACCACGCAGCAAAATATGCTCAGTTTCCAATTTTGCAATATTACCAAGTCCTGTAGCGAGCAGGTTATCCGCGAATAATTGCGATCTAAATTTAACTATTCAGCGCATTGAAATTTTTAATAACGGAAAGCGAACAGATACAGACATCAACCTTTTCTATTCTTTCACGTTAATTCGTGTAATCATTAGATTCCTGCGATTGAGGCGCAGCATATTTTTTCCGAAAGGTCATCTGAAGACATCAGGTATTTCTTACAGACATCAAAAACAACAATCAAAATGCAATCTCAATAGAATAACTTTTCGAATTGAATTTTCAAATCGATTTACGTTATTATGTCAATATATGGAGCCATTCCTTGCTTTTTCCCAGGAGTCATGAATTTATTATAGTCCTTCTATAACCACGCAGCAAAATATGCTCATTTTCCAATTTTGCAATATTACCAAGTCCTCTAGCGAGCAGGTTATCCGCGAATAATTGCGATCTAAATTTAACTATTCAGCGCATTGAAATTTTCAATAACTGAAAGCGAACAGATACAGACATCAACCTCTTCTATTCTTTACGTTAATTAGTGTAATCATAAGATTCCTGCGATTGAGGCGCAGCATTTTTTTTCCGAAAAGTCATCCGAAGACATCAGGTATTTCTTACAGACATCAAAAACAACAATCAAAATGCAATCTCAATAGAATAACTTTTCGAATTGAATTTTCAAATCGATTTACGTTATTATGTCAATATATAGAGCCATTCCTTGCTTTTTCCCAGGAGTCATGAATTTATTATAGTCCTTCTATAACCACGCAGCAAAATATTCTCATTTTCCAATTTTGCAATATTACCAAGTCCTGTAGCGAGCAGGTTATCTGCGAATAATTGCGATCTAAATTTAACTATTCAGCGCATTGAAATTTTTAATAAATGAAAGCGAACAGATACAGACATCAACCTCTTCTATTCTTCCACATTAATTTGTGTAATCATTAGATTCCTGCGATCGAGGCGCAGAATTTTTTTTCCGAAAAGTCATCCGAAGACATCAGGTATTTCTTACAGACATCAAAAACAACAATCAAAATGCAATCTCAATAGAATAACTTTTCGAATTGAATTTTCAAATCGATTTACGTTATTATGTCAATATATAGAGTCATTCCTTGCTTTTCCCCAGGAGTCATGAATTTATTTCAGTCCTCCTATAACCACGCAGCAAAATATGCTCATTTTCTAATTTTGCAATATTACCAAGTCCTGTTGCGAGCAGGTTAACCGCGAATAATTGCGATCTAAATTTAACTATTCAGCGCATTGAAATTTTTAATATCTGAAAGCGAACAGATACAGACATCAACCTCTTCTATTCTTTCACATTAATTCGTGTAATCATTAGATTCCTCCGATTGAGGCGCAGCACTTTTTTTCCGAAAAGTCATCCGAAGACATCAGGTATTTCTTACAGACATCAAAAACAACAATCAAAATGCAATCTCAATAGAATAACTTTTCGAATTGAATTTTCAAATCGATTTACGTTATTATGTCAATATATAGAGCCATTCCTTGCTTTTTCCCAGGAGTCATGAATTTATTATAGTCCTTCTATAACCACGCAGCAAAATATTCTCATTTTCCAATTTTGCAATATTACCAAGTCCTGTAGCGAGCAGGTTATCTGCGAATAGTTGCGATCTAAATTTAACTATTCAGCGCATTGAAATTTTTAATAAATAAAAGCGAACAGATACAGACATCAACCTCTTCTATTCTTTCACATTAATTCGTGTAATCATTAGATTCCTGCGATTGAGGCGCAGCATTTTTTTTCGAAAAGTCATCTGAAGACATCAGGTATTTCTTACAGACATCAAAAACAACAATCAAAATGCAGTCTCAATAGAATAACTTTTCGAATTGAATTTTCAAATCGATTTACGTTATTATGTCAATATATAGAGCCATTCCTTGCTTTTTCCCAGGAGTCATGAATTTATTATAGTCCTTCTATAACCACGCAGCAAAATATGCTCATATTCTAATTTCGCAATATTACCAAGTCCTGTAGCGAGCAGGTTATCCGCGAATAATTGCGATCTAAATTTAACTATTCAGCGCATTGAAATTTTTAATAACTGAAAGCGAACAGATACAGACATCAACCTCTTCTATTCTTTCACATTACTTCGTGTAATCATTAGATTCCTGCGATTGAGGCGCAGCATTTTTTTTCCGAAAAGTCATCCGAAGACATCAGGTGTTTCTTACAGACATCAAAAACAACAATCAAAATGCAATCTCAATAGAATAACTTTTCGAATTGAATTTTCAAATCGATTTACGTTATTATGTCGATATATAGAGCCATTCCTTGCTTTTCCCCAGGAGTCATGAATTTATTTCAGTCCTCCTATAACCACGCAGCAAAATATGCTCATTTTCCAATTTTGCAATATTACCAAGTCCTGTTGCGAGCAGGTTAACCGCGAATAATTGCGATCTAAATTTAACTATTCAGCGCATTGAAATTTTTAATAACTGAAAGCGAACAGATACAGACATCAACCTTTTCTATTCTTTACGTTAATTCGTGTAATCATTCGATTCCTGCGATTGAGGCGCAGCATATTTTTTCCGAAAAGTCGTCTGAAGACATCAGGTATTTCTTACAGACATCAAAAACAACAATCAAAATGCAATCTCAATAGAATAACTTTTCGAATTGAATTTTCAAATCGATTTACGTTATTATGTCAATATATAGAGTCATTCCTTGCTTTTCCCCAGGAGTCATGAATTTATTTCAGTCCTCCTATAACCACGCAGCAAAATATGCTCATTTTCCAATTTTGCAATATTACCAAGTCCTGTAGCGAGCAGGTTATCCGCGAATAATTGCGATCTAAATTTAACTATTCAGCGCATTGGAATTTTTAATAACTGAAAGCGAACAGATACAGACATCAACTTTTTCTATTCTTTACGTTAATTCGTGTAATCATTAGATTCCTGCGATTGAGGCGCAGCATTGTTTTTCCGAAAAGTCATCCGAAGACATCAGGTATTTCTTACAGACATCAAAAACAACAATCAAAATGCAATCTCAATAGAATAACTTTTCGAATTGAATTTTCAAATCGATTTACGTTATTATGTCAATATATAGAGCCATTCCTTGCTTTTCCCCAGGAGTCATGAATTTATTTCAGTCCTCCTATAACCACGCAGCAAAATATGCTCAGTTTCCAATTTTGCAATATTACCAAGTCCTGTAGCGAGCAGGTTATCCGCGAATAATTGCGATCTGAATTTAACTATTCAGCGCATTGAAATTTTTAATAACGGAAAGCGAACAGATACAGACATCAACCTTTTCTATTCTTTCACGTTAATTCGTGTAATCATTAGATTCCTGCGATTGAGGCGCAGCATATTTTTTCCGAAAGGTCATCTGAAGACATCAGGTATTTCTTACAGACATCAAAAACAACAATCAAAATGCAATCTCAATAGAATAAATTTTCGAATTGAATTTTCAAATCGATTTACGTTATTATGTCAATATATAGAGCCATTCCTTGCTTTTTCCCAGGAGTCATGAATTTATTATAGTCCTTCTATAACCACGCAGCAAAATATTCTCATTTTCCAATTTTGCAATATTACCAAGTCCTGTAGCGAGCAGGTTATCCGCGAATAATTGCGATCAAAATTTAACTATTCGGCGCATTGAAATTTTTAACAAATGAAAGCGAACAGATACAGACATCAACCTCTTCTATTCTTTCACATTACTTCGTGGAATCAGTAGATTCCTGCGATTGAGGCGCAGCATTTTTTTCCCGAAAAGCCATCCGAAGACATCAGGTTTTTCTTACAGACATCAAAAACAACAATCAAAATGCAATCTCAATAGAATAACTTTTCGAATTGAATTTTAAAATCGATTTACGTTATTATGTCAATATATAGTGCCATTCTTCGCTTTTTCCCAGGTGTCATGAATTTATTAAAGTCCTTCTATAACCACGCAGCAAAATATGCTCATATTCCAATTTTGCAATATTACCAAGTCCTGTAGTGAGCAGGTTACCGCAAATAATTGCGATCTCAATTTAACTATTCAGCGCATTGAAATTTTTAATAACTGAAAGCGAACAGATACAGACATCAACCTCTTCTATTCTTTCACATTACTTCGTGTAATCAGTAGATTCCTGCGATTGAGGCGCAGCATTTTTTTTCCGAAAAGTCATCCGAAGACATCAGGTATTTCTTACAGACATCAAAAACAACAATCAAAATGCAATCTCAATAGAATAACTTTTCGAATTGAATTTTCAAATCGATTTACGTTATTATGTCAATATATAGAGCCATTCCTTGCTTTTCCCCAAGAGTCATGAATTTATTTTAGTCCTCCTATAACCACGCAGCAAAATATGCTCATATTCCAATTTTGCAATATTACCAAGTCCTGTAGTGAGCAGGTTACCTGCGAATAATTGCGATCTCAATTTAACTATTCAGCGCATTGAAATTTTTAATAACTGAAAGCGAACAGATACAGACATTAACCTCTTCTATTCTTTCACAATACTTCGTGTAATCATTAGATTCCCGCGATTGAGGCGCAGCATTTTTTTTCCGAAAAGTCATCCGAAGACATCAGGTATTTCTTACAGACATCAAAAACAACAATCAAAATGCAATCTCAATAGAATAACTTTTCGAATTGAATTTTCAAATCGATTTACGTTATTATGTCAATATATAGAGCCATTCCTTGCTTTTTCCCAGGAGTCATGAATTTATTATAGTCCTTCTATAACCACGCAGCAAAATATTCTCATTTTCCAATTTTGCAATATTACCAAGTCCTGTAGCGAGCAGGTTATCCGCGAATAATTGCGATCTAAATTTAACTATTCAGCGCATTGAAATTTTTAATAACTGAAAGCGAACAGATACAGACATCAACCTCTTCTTTTCTTTACGTTAATTCGTGTAATCATAAGATTCCTGCGATTGAGGCGCAGCATATTTTTTCCGAAAAGTCATCCGAAGACATCAGGTATTTCTTACAGACATCAAAAACAACATTAAAAATGCAATCTTAATAGAATAACTTTTCGAATTGAATTTTCAAATCTATTTACGTTATTATGTCAATATATGGAGCCATTCCTTGCTTTTTCCTAGGAGTCATGAATTTATTATAGTCCTCCTATAACCACGCAGCAAAATATGCTCATTTTCCAATTTTGCAATATTACCAAGTCCTGTAGTGAGCAGGTTACCCGCGAATAATTGCGATCTCAATTTAACTATTCAGCGCATTGAAGTTTTTAATAACTGAAAGCGAACAGATACAGACATCAACCTCTTCTATTCTTTCACATTACTTCGTGTAATCAGTAGATTCCTGCGATTGAGGCGCAGCATTTTTTTTCCGAAAAGTCATCCGAAGACATCAGGTATTTCTTACAGACATCAAAAACAACAATCAAAATGCAATCTCAATAGAATAACTTTTCGAATTGAATTTTAAAATCGATTTACGTTATTATGTCAATATATAGTGCCATTCTTCGCTTTTTCCCAGGAGTCATGAATTTATTAAAGTCCTTCTATAACCACGCAGCAAAATATGCTCATATTCCAATTTTGCAATATTACCAAGTCCTGTAGTGAGCAGGTTACCCGCGAATAATTGCGATCTCAATTTAACTATTCAGCGCATTGAAATTTTTAATAACTGAAAGCGAACAGATACAGACATTAACCTCTTCTATTCTTTCACATTACTTCGTGTAATCATTAGATTCCCGCGATTGAGGCGCAGCATATTTTTTCCGAAAGGTCATCTGAAGACATCAGGTATTTCTTACAGACATCAAAAACAACATTAAAAATGCAATCTTAATAGAATAACTTTTCGAATTGAATTTTCAAATCTATTTACGTTATTATGTCAATATATGGAGCCATTCCTTGCTTTTTCCTAGGAGTCATGAATTTATTATACTCCTCCTATAACCACGCAGCAAAATATGCTCATTTTCCAATTTTGCAATATTACCAAGTCCTGTTGCGAGCAGGTTATCCGCGAATAATTGCGATCTAAATTTAACTATTCAGCGCATTGAAATTTTTAATAACTGAAAGCGAACAGATACAGACATCAACCTCTTCTATTCTTTACGTTCATTCGTGTAATCATTAGATTCCTGCGATTAAGGCGCAGCATATTTTTTCCGAAAGGTCATCTGAAGACATCAGGTATTTCTTACAGACATCAAAGACAACAATCAAAATGCAATCTCAATAGAATAACTTTTCGAATTGAATTTTCAGATCGATTTACGTTATTATGTCAATATATAGAGCCATTCCTTGCTTTTTCCCAGGAGTCATGAATTTATTATAGTCCTTCTATAACCACGCAGCAAAATATGCTCATTTTCCAATTTTGCAATATTACCAAGTCCTGTAGCGAGCAGGTTATCCGCGAATAATTGCGATCTAAATTTAACTATTCAGCGCATTGAAATTTTCAATAACTGAAAGCGAACAGATACAGACATCAACCTCTTCTATTCTTTACGTTAATTAGTGTAATCATAAGATTCCTGCGATTGAGGCGCAGCATATTTTTTCCGAAAGGTCATCTGAAGACATCAGGTATTTCTTACAGACATCAAAAACAACATTAAAAATGCAATCTTAATAGAATAACTTTTCGAATTGAATTTTCAAATCTATTTACGTTATTATGTCAATATATGGAGCAATTCCTTGCTTTTTCCTAGGAGTCATGAATTTATTATAGTCCTCCTATAACCACGCAGCAAAATATGCTCATTTTCCAATTTTGCAATATTACCAAGTCCTGTTGCGAGCAGGTTATCCGCGAATAATTGCGATCTAAATTTAACTATTCAGCGCATTGAAATTTTTAATAACTGAAAGCGAACAGATACAGACATCAACCTCTTCTATTCTTTACGTTCATTCGTGTAATCATTAGATTCCTGCGATTGAGGCGCAGCATATTTTTTCCGGAAGGTCATCTGAAGACATCAGGTATTTCTTACAGACATCAAAAACAACAATCAAAATGCAATCTCAATAGAATAACTTTTCGAATTGAATTTTCAAATCGATTTACGTTATTATGTCAATATATAGTGCCATTCCTCGCTTCTTCCCAGGAGTCATGAATTTATTATGGTCCTTCTATAACCACGCAGCAAAACATGCTCATATTCCAATTCTGCAATATTACCAAGTCCTGTAGCAAGCAGGTTATCCGCGAATAATTGCGATCTAAATTTAACTATTCAGCGCATTGAAATTTTTAATAACTGAAAGCGAACAGATACAGACATCAACCTCTTCTATTCTTTCACATTAATTCGTGTAATCATTAGATTCCTGCGATTGAGGCGCAGCATTTTTTTTCCGAAAAGTCATCCGAAGACATCAGGTATTTCTTACAGACATCAAAAACAACAATCAAAATGCAATCTCAATAGAATAACTTTTCGAATTGAATTTTCAAATTGATTTACGTTATATGTCAATATATAGAGCCATTCCTTGCTTTTTCCCAGGAGTCATGAATTTATTATAGTCCTTCTATAACCACGCAGCAAAATATTCTCATTTTCCAATTTTGCAATATTACCAAGTCCTGTAGCGAGCAGGTTATCCGCGAATAATTGAGATCTAAATTTAACTATTCGGCGCATTGAAATTTTTAATAAATGAAAGCGAAAAGATACAGACATCAACCTCTTCTATTCTTTCACATTACTTCGTGGAATCAGTAGATTCCTGCGATTGAGGCGCAGCATTTTTTTCCCGAAAAGTCATCCGAAGACATCAGGTATTTCTTACAGACATCAAAAACAACAATCAAAATGCAATCTCAATAGAATAACTTTTCGAATTGAATTTTAAAATCGATTTACGTTATTATGTCAATATATAGAGCCATTCCTTGCTTTTCCCTAGGAGTCATGAATTTATTTCAGTCCTCCTATAACCACGCAGCAAAATATGCTCATTTTCCAATTTTGCAATATTACCAAGTCCTGTAGCGAGCAGGTTATCCGCGAATAATTGCGATCTAAATTTAACTATTCAGCGCATTGGAATTTTTAATAACTGAAAGCGAACAGATACAGACATCAACTTTTTCTATTCTTTACGTTAATTCGTGTAATCATTAGATTCCTGCGATTGAGGCGCAGCATTGTTTTTCCGAAAAGTCATCCGAAGACATCAGGTATTTCTTACAGACATCAAAAACAACAATCAAAATGCAATCTCAATAGAATAACTTTTCGAATTGAATTTTCAAATCGATTTACGTTATTATGTCAATATATAGAGCCATTCCTTGCTTTTCCCCAGGAGTCATGAATTTATTTCAGTCCTCCTATAACCACGCAGCAAAATATGCTCAGTTTCCAATTTTGCAATATTACCAAGTCCTGTAGCGAGCAGGTTATCCGCGAATAATTGCGATCTGAATTTAACTATTCAGCGCATTGAAATTTTTAATAACGGAAAGCGAACAGATACAGACATCAACCTTTTCTATTCTTTCACGTTAATTCGTGTAATCATTAGATTCCTGCGATTGAGGCGCAGCATATTTTTTCCGAAAGGTCATCTGAAGACATCAGGTATTTCTTACAGACATCAAAAACAACAATCAAAATGCAATCTCAATAGAATAAATTTTCGAATTGAATTTTCAAATCGATTTACGTTATTATGTCAATATATAGAGCCATTCCTTGCTTTTTCCCAGGAGTCATGAATTTATTATAGTCCTTCTATAACCACGCAGCAAAATATTCTCATTTTCCAATTTTGCAATATTACCAAGTCCTGTAGCGAGCAGGTTATCCGCGAATAATTGCGATCAAAATTTAACTATTCGGCGCATTGAAATTTTTAACAAATGAAAGCGAACAGATACAGACATCAACCTCTTCTATTCTTTCACATTACTTCGTGGAATCAGTAGATTCCTGCGATTGAGGCGCAGCATATTTTTTCCGAAAGGTCATCTGAAGACATCAGGTATTTCTTACAGACATCAAAAACAACAATCAAAATGCAATCTCAATAGAATAACTTTTCGAATTGAATTTTCAAATCGATTTACGTTATTATGTCAATATATAGTGCCATTCCTCGCTTTTTCCCAGGAGTCATGAATTTATTATAGTCCTTCTATAACCACGCAGCAAAATATGCTCATATTCCAATTTTGCAATATTACCAAGTCCTGTAGCGAGCAGGTTATCTGCGAATAATTGCGATCTAAATTTAACTATTCAGCGCATTGAAATTTTTAATAACTGAAAGCGAACAGATACAAACATCAACCTCTTCTTTTCTTTACGTTAATTCGTGTAATCATTAGATTCCTGCGATTAAGGCGCAGCATATTTTTTCCGAAAGGTCATCTGAAGACATCAGGTATTTCTTACAGACATCAAAGACAACAATCAAAATGCAATCTCAATAGAATAACTTTTCGAATTGAATTTTCAAATCGATTTACGTTATTATGTCAATATATAGAGCCATTCCTTGCTTTTTCCCAGGAGTCATGAATTTATTATAGTCCTTCTATAACCACGCAGCAAAATATGCTCATTTTCCAATTTTGCAATATTACCAAGTCCTGTAGCGAGCGGGTTATCCGCGAATAATTGCGATCTAAATTTAACTATTCAGCGCATTGAAATTTTTAATAACTGAAAGCGAACAGATACAGACATCAACCTCTTCTATTCTTTACGTTAATTAGTGTAATCATAAGATTCCTGCGATTGAGGCGCAGCATTTTTTTTCCGAAATGTCATCCGAAGACATCAGGTATTTCTTACAGACATCAAAAACAACAATCAAAATGCAATCTCAATAGAATAACTTTTCGAATTGAATTTTCAAATCGATTTACGTTATATGTCAATATATAGAGCCATTCCTTGCTTTTTCCCAGGAGTCATGAATTTATTATAGTCCTTCTATAACCACGCAGCAAAATATTCTCATTTTCCAATTTTGCAATATTACCAAGTCCTGTAGCGAGCAGGTTATCCGCGAATAATTGCGATCAAAATTTAACTATTCGGCGCATTGAAATTTTTAACAAATGATAGCGAACAGATACAGACATCAACCTCTTCTATTCTTTCACATTACTTCGTGGAATCAGTAGATTCCTGCGATTGAGGCGCAGCATTTTTTTCCCGAAAAGTCATCCGAAGACATCAGGTTTTTCTTACAGACATCAAAAACAACAATCAAAATGCAATCTCAATAGAATAACTTTTCGAATTGAATTTTAAAATCGATTTACGTTATTATGTCAATATATAGTGCCATTCTTCGCTTTTTCCCAGGTGTCATGAATTTATTAAAGTCCTTCTATAACCACGCAGCAAAATATGCTCATATTCCAATTTTGCAATATTACCAAGTCCTGTAGTGAGCAGGTTACCGCGAATAATTGCGATCTCAATTTAACTATTCAGCGCATTGAAATTTTTAATAACTGAAAGCGAACAGATACAGACATCAACCTCTTCTATTCTTTCACATTACTTCGTGTAATCAGTAGATTCCTGCGATTGAGGCGCAGCATTTTTTTTCCGAAAAGTCATCCGAAGACATCAGGTATTTCTTACAGACATCAAAAACAACAATCAAAATGCAATCTCAATAGAATAACTTTTCGAATTGAATTTTCAAATCGATTTACGTTATTATGTCAATATATAGAGCCATTCCTTGCTTTTCCCCAAGAGTCATGAATTTATTTTAGTCCTCCTATAACCACGCAGCAAAATATGCTCATATTCCAATTTTGCAATATTACCAAGTCCTGTAGTGAGCAGGTTACCCGCGAATAATTGCGATCTCAATTTAACTATTCAGCGCATTGAAATTTTTAATAACTGAAAGCGAACAGATACAGACATTAACCTCTTCTATTCTTTCACATTACTTCGTGTAATCATTAGATTCCCGCGATTGAGGCGCAGCATTTTTTTTCCGAAAAGTCATCCGAAGACATCAGGTATTTCTTACAGACATCAAAAACAACAATCAAAATGCAATCTCAATAGAATAACTTTTCGAATTGAATTTTCAAATCGATTTACGTTATTATGTCAATATATAGAGCCATTCCTTGCTTTTTCCCAGGAGTCATGAATTTATTATAGTCCTTCTATAACCACGCAGCAAAATATTCTCATTTTCCAATTTTGCAATATTACCAAGTCCTGTATCGAGCAGGTTATCCGCGAATAATTGCGATCTAAATTTAACTATTCAGCGCATTGAAATTTTTATTAACTGAAAGCGAACAGATACAGACATCAACCTCTTCTTTTCTTTACGTTAATTCGTGTAATCATTAGATTCCTGCGATTAAGGCGCAGCATATTTTTTCCGAAAGGTCATCTGAAGACATCAGGTATTTCTTACAGACATCAAAGACAACAATCAAAATGCAATCTCAATAGAATAACTTTTCGAATTGAATTTTCAGATCGATTTACGTTATTATGTCAATATATAGAGCCATTCCTTGCTTTTTCCCAGGAGTCATGAATTTATTATAGTCCTTCTATAACCACGCAGCAAAATATGCTCATTTTCCAATTTTGCAATATTACCAAGTCCTGTAGCGAGCAGGTTATCCGCGAATAATTGCGATCTAAATTTAACTATTCAGCGCATTGAAATTTTCAATAACTGAAAGCGAACAGATACAGACATCAACCTCTTCTATTCTTTACGTTAATTAGTGTAATCATAAGATTCCTGCGATTGAGGCGCAGCATATTTTTTCCGAAAGGTCATCTGAAGACATCAGGTATTTCTTACAGACATCAAAAACAACATTAAAAATGCAATCTTAATAGAATAACTTTTCGAATTGAATTTTCAAATCTATTTACGTTATTATGTCAATATATGGAGCCATTCCTTGCTTTTTCCTAGGAGTCATGAATTTATTATAGTCCTCCTATAACCACGCAGCAAAATATGCTCATTTTCCAATTTTGCAATATTACCAAGTCCTGTTGCGAGCAGGTTATCCGCGAATAATTGCGATCTAAATTTAACTATTCAGCGCATTGAAATTTTTAATAACTGAAAGCGAACAGATACAGACATCAACCTCTTCTATTCTTTACGTTCATTCGTGTAATCATTAGATTCCTGCGATTGAGGCGCAGCATATTTTTTCCGGAAGGTCATCTGAAGACATCAGGTATTTCTTACAGACATCAAAAACAACAATCAAAATGCAATCTCAATAGAATAACTTTTCGAATTGAATTTTAAAATCGATTTACGTTATTATGTCAATATATAGTGCCATTCCTCGCTTCTTCCCAGGAGTCATGAATTTATTATGGTCCTTCTATAACCACGCAGCAAAACATGCTCATATTCCAATTCTGCAATATTACCAAGTCCTGTAGCAAGCAGGTTATCCGCGAATAATTGCGATCTAAATTTAACTATTCAGCGCATTGAAATTTTTAATAACTGAAAGCGAACAGATACAGACATCAACCTCTTCTATTCTTTCACATTAATTCGTGTAATCATTAGATTCCTGCGATTGAGGCGCAGCATTTTTTTTCCGAAAAGTCATCCGAAGACATCAGGTATTTCTTACAGACATCAAAAACAACAATCAAAATGCAATCTCAATAGAATAACTTTTCGAATTGAATTTTCAAATTGATTTACGTTATATGTCAATATATAGAGCCATTCCTTGCTTTTTCCCAGGAGTCATGAATTTATTATAGTCCTTCTATAACCACGCAGCAAAATATTCTCATTTTCCAATTTTGCAATATTACCAAGTCCTGTAGCGAGCAGGTTATCCGCGAATAATTGCGATCTAAATTTAACTATTCGGCGCATTGAAATTTTTAATAAATGATAGCGAAAAGATACAGACATCAACCTCTTCTATTCTTTCACATTACTTCGTGGAATCAGTAGATTCCTGCGATTGAGGCGCAGCATTTTTTTCCCGAAAAGTCATCCGAAGACATCAGGTATTTCTTACAGACATCAAAAACAACAATCAAAATGCAATCTCAATAGAATAACTTTTCGAATTGAATTTTAAAATCGATTTACGTTATTATGTCAATATATAGTGCCATTCTTCGCTTTTTCCCAGGAGTCATGAATTTATTAAAGTCCTTCTATAACCACGCAGCAAAATATGCTCATATTCTAATTTTGCAATATTACCAAGTCCTGTAGTGAGCAGGTTACCCGCGAATAATTGCGATCTAAATTTAACTATTCAGCGCATTGAAATTTTCAATAACTGAAAGCGAACAGATACAGACATCAACCTCTTCTATTCTTTACGTTAATTAGTGTAATCATAAGATTCCTGCGATTGAGGCGCAGCATATTTTTTCCGAAAGGTCATCTGAAGACATCAGGTATTTCTTACAGACATCAAAAACAACATTAAAAATGGAACCTTAATAGAATAACTTTTCGAATTGAATTTTCAAATCTCTTTACGTTATTATGTCAATATATGGAGCCATTCCTTGCTTTTTCCTAGGAGTCATGAATTTATTATAGTCCTCCTATAACCACGCAGCAAAATATGCTCATTTTCCAATTTTGCAATATTACCAAGTCCTGTTGCGAGCAGGTTATCCGCGAATAATTGCGATCTAAATTTAACTATTCAGCGCATTGAAATTTTTAATAACTGAAAGCGAACAGATACAGACATCAACCTCTTCTATTCTTTACGTTCATTCGTGTAATCATTAGATTCCTGCGATTGAGGCGCAGCATATTTTTTCCGGAAGGTCATCTGAAGACATCAGGTATTTCTTACAGACATCAAAAACAACAATCAAAATGCAATCTCAATAGAATAACTTTTTGAATTGAATTTTCAAATCGATTTACGTTATTATGTCAATATATAGTGCCATTCCTCGCTTCTTCCCAGGAGTCATGAATTTATTATGGTCCTTCTATAACCACGCAGCAAAACATGCTCATATTCCAATACTGCAATATTACCAAGTCCTGTAGCAAGCAGGTTATCCGCGAATAATTGCGATCTAAATTTAACTATTCAGCGCATTGAAATTTTTAATAACTGAAAGCGAACAGATACAGACATCAACCTCTTCTATTCTTTCACATTAATTCGTGTAATCATTAGATTCCTGCGATTGAGGCGCAGCATTTTTTTTCCGAAAAGTCATCCGAAGACATCAGGTATTTCTTACAGACATCAAAAACAACAATCAAAATGCAATCTCAATAGAATAACTTTTCGAATTGAATTTTCAAATTGATTTACGTTATATGTCAATATATAGAGCCATTCCTTGCTTTTTCCCAGGAGTCATGAATTTATTATAGTCCTTCTATAACCACGCAGCAAAATATTCTCATTTTCCAATTTTGCAATATTACCAAGTCCTGTAGCGAGCAGGTTATCCGCGAATAATTGCGATCTAAATTTAACTATTCGGCGCATTGAAATTTTTAATAAATGATAGCGAAAAGATACAGACATCAACCTCTTCTATTCTTTCACATTACTTCGTGGAATCAGTAGATTCCTGCGATTGAGGCGCAGCATTTTTTTCCCGAAAAGTCATCCGAAGACATCAGGTATTTCTTACAGACATCAAAAACAACAATCAAAATGCAATCTCAATAGAATAACTTTTCGAATTGAATTTTAAAATCGATTTACGTTATTATGTCAATATATAGTGCCATTCTTCGCTTTTTCCCAGGAGTCATGAATTTATTAAAGTCCTTCTATAACCACGCAGCAAAATATTCTCATTTTCCAATTTTGCAATATTACCAAGTCCTGTAGCGAGCAGGTTATCCGCGAATAATTGCGATCTAAATTTAACTATTCGGCGCATTGAAATTTTTAATAAATGATAGCGAAAAGATACAGACATCAACCTCTTCTATTCTTTCACATTACTTCGTGGAATCAGTAGATTCCTGCGATTGAGGCGCAGCATTTTTTTCCCGAAAAGTCATCCGAAGACATCAGGTATTTCTTACAGACATCAAAAACAACAATCAAAATGCAATCTCAATAGAATAACTTTTCGAATTGAATTTTAAAATCGATTTACGTTATTATGTCAATATATAGTGCCATTCTTCGCTTTTTCCCAGGAGTCATGAATTTATTAAAGTCCTTCTATAACCACGCAGCAAAATATGCTCATATTCTAATTTTGCAATATTACCAAGTCCTGTAGTGAGCAGGTTACCCGCGAATAATTGCGATCTAAATTTAACTATTCAGCGCATTGAAATTTTCAATAACTGAAAGCGAACAGATACAGACATCAACCTCTTCTATTCTTTACGTTAATTAGTGTAATCATAAGATTCCTGCGATTGAGGCGCAGCATATTTTTTCCGAAAGGTCATCTGAAGACATCAGGTATTTCTTACAGACATCAAAAACAACATTAAAAATGGAACCTTAATAGAATAACTTTTCGAATTGAATTTTCAAATCTCTTTACGTTATTATGTCAATATATGGAGCCATTCCTTGCTTTTTCCTAGGAGTCATGAATTTATTATAGTCCTCCTATAACCACGCAGCAAAATATGCTCATTTTCCAATTTTGCAATATTACCAAGTCCTGTTGCGAGCAGGTTATCCGCGAATAATTGCGATCTAAATTTAACTATTCAGCGCATTGAAATTTTTAATAACTGAAAGCGAACAGATACAGACATCAACCTCTTCTATTCTTTACGTTCATTCGTGTAATCATTAGATTCCTGCGATTGAGGCGCAGCATATTTTTTCCGGAAGGTCATCTGAAGACATCAGGTATTTCTTACAGACATCAAAAACAACAATCAAAATGCAATCTCAATAGAATAACTTTTTGAATTGAATTTTCAAATCGATTTACGTTATTATGTCAATATATAGTGCCATTCCTCGCTTCTTCCCAGGAGTCATGAATTTATTATGGTCCTTCTATAACCACGCAGCAAAACATGCTCATATTCCAATACTGCAATATTACCAAGTCCTGTAGCAAGCAGGTTATCCGCGAATAATTGCGATCTAAATTTAACTATTCAGCGCATTGAAATTTTTAATAACTGAAAGCGAACAGATACAGACATCAACCTCTTCTATTCTTTCACATTAATTCGTGTAATCATTAGATTCCTGCGATTGAGGCGCAGCATTTTTTTTCCGAAAAGTCATCCGAAGACATCAGGTATTTCTTACAGACATCAAAAACAACAATCAAAATGCAATCTCAATAGAATAACTTTTCGAATTGAATTTTCAAATTGATTTACGTTATATGTCAATATATAGAGCCATTCCTTGCTTTTTCCCAGGAGTCATGAATTTATTATAGTCCTTCTATAACCACGCAGCAAAATATTCTCATTTTCCAATTTTGCAATATTACCAAGTCCTGTAGCGAGCAGGTTATCCGCGAATAATTGCGATCTAAATTTAACTATTCGGCGCATTGAAATTTTTAATAAATGATAGCGAAAAGATACAGACATCAACCTCTTCTATTCTTTCACATTACTTCGTGGAATCAGTAGATTCCTGCGATTGAGGCGCAGCATTTTTTTCCCGAAAAGTCATCCGAAGACATCAGGTATTTCTTACAGACATCAAAAACAACAATCAAAATGCAATCTCAATAGAATAACTTTTCGAATTGAATTTTAAAATCGATTTACGTTATTATGTCAATATATAGTGCCATTCTTCGCTTTTTCCCAGGAGTCATGAATTTATTAAAGTCCTTCTATAACCACGCAGCAAAATATGCTCATATTCTAATTTTGCAATATTACCAAGTCCTGTAGTGAGCAGGTTACCCGCGAATAATTGCGATCTAAATTTAACTATTCAGCGCATTGAAATTTTCAATAACTGAAAGCGAACAGATACAGACATCAACCTCTTCTATTCTTTACGTTAATTAGTGTAATCATAAGATTCCTGCGATTGAGGCGCAGCATATTTTTTCCGAAAGGTCATCTGAAGACATCAGGTATTTCTTACAGACATCAAAAACAACATTAAAAATGGAACCTTAATAGAATAACTTTTCGAATTGAATTTTCAAATCTATTTACGTTATTATGTCAATATATGGAGCCATTCCTTGCTTTTTCCTAGGAGCATGAATTTATTATAGTCCTCCTATAACCACGCAGCAAAATATGCTCATTTTCCAATTTTGCAATATTACCAAGTCCTGTTGCGAGCAGGTTATCCGCGAATAATTGCGATCTAAATTTAACTATTCAGCGCATTGAAATTTTTAATAACTGAAAGCGAACAGATACAGACATCAACCTCTTCTATTCTTTACGTTCATTCGTGTAATCATTAGATTCCTGCGATTGAGGCGCAGCATATTTTTTCCGGAAGGTCATCTGAAGACATCAGGTATTTCTTACAGACATCAAAAACAACAATCAAAATGCAATCTCAATAGAATAACTTTTTGAATTGAATTTTCAAATCGATTTACGTTATTATGTCAATATATAGTGCCATTCCTCGCTTCTTCCCAGGAGTCATGAATTTATTATGGTCCTTCTATAACCACGCAGCAAAACATGCTCATATTCCAATTCTGCAATATTACCAAGTCCTGTAGCAAGCAGGTTATCCGCGAATAATTGCGATCTAAATTTAACTATTCAGCGCATTGAAATTTTTAATAACTGAAAGCGAACAGATACAGACATCAACCTCTTCTTTTCTTTACGTTAATTCGTGTAATCATTAGATTCCTGCGATTAAGGCGCAGCATATTTTTTCCGAAAGGTCATCTGAAGACATCAGGTATTTCTTACAGACATCAAAGACAACAATCAAAATGCAATCTCAATAGAATAACTTTTCGAATTGAATTTTCAGATCGATTTACGTTATTATGTCAATATATAGAGCCATTCCTTGCTTTTTCCCAGGAGTCATGAATTTATTATAGTCCTTCTATAACCACGCAGCAAAATATGCTCATTTTCCAATTTTGCAATATTACCAAGTCCTGTAGCGAGCAGGTTATCCGCGAATAATTGCGATCTAAATTTAACTATTCAGCGCATTGAAATTTTCAATAACTGAAAGCGAACAGATACAGACATCAACCTCTTCTATTCTTTACGTTAATTAGTGTAATCATAAGATTCCTGCGATTGAGGCGCAGCATATTTTTTCCGAAAGGTCATCTGAAGACATCAGGTATTTCTTACAGACATCAAAAACAACATTAAAAATGCAATCTTAATAGAATAACTTTTCGAATTGAATTTTCAAATCTATTTACGTTATTATGTCAATATATGGAGCCATTCCTTGCTTTTTCCTAGGAGTCATGAATTTATTATAGTCCTCCTATAACCACGCAGCAAAATATGCTCATTTTTCAATTTTGCAATATTACCAAGTCCTGTTGCGAGCAGGTTATCCGCGAATAATTGCGATCTAAATTTAACTATTCAGCGCATTGAAATTTTTAATAACTGAAAGCGAACAGATACAGACATCAACCTCTTCTATTCTTTACGTTCATTCGTGTAATCATTAGATTCCTGCGATTGAGGCGCAGCATATTTTTTCCGGAAGGTCATCTGAAGACATCAGGTATTTCTTACAGACATCAAAAACAACAATCAAAATGCAATCTCAATAGAATAACTTTTCGAATTGAATTTTCAAATCGATTTACGTTATTATGTCAATATATAGTGCCATTCCTCGCTTCTTCCCAGGAGTCATGAATTTATTATGGTCCTTCTATAACCACGCAGCAAAACATGCTCATATTCCAATTCTGCAATATTACCAAGTCCTGTAGCAAGCAGGTTATCCGCGAATAATTGCGATCTAAATTTAACTATTCAGCGCATTGAAATTTTTAATAACTGAAAGCGAACAGATACAGACATCAACCTCTTCTATTCTTTCACATTAATTCGTGTAATCATTAGATTCCTGCGATTGAGGCGCAGCATTTTTTTTCCGAAAAGTCATCCGAAGACATCAGGTATTTCTTACAGACATCAAAAACAACAATCAAAATGCAATCTCAATAGAATAACTTTTCGAAATGAATTTTCAAATTGATTTACGTTATATGTCAATATATAGAGCCATTCCTTGCTTTTTCCCAGGAGTCATGAATTTATTATAGTCCTTCTATAACCACGCAGCAAAATATTCTCATTTTCCAATTTTGCAATATTACCAAGTCCTGTAGCGAGCAGGTTATCCGCGAATAATTGCGATCTAAATTTAACTATTCGGCGCATTGAAATTTTTAATAAATGATAGCGAAAAGATACAGACATCAACCTCTTCTATTCTTTCACATTACTTCGTGGAATCAGTAGATTCCTGCGATTGAGGCGCAGCATTTTTTTCCCGAAAAGTCATCCGAAGACATCAGGTATTTCTTACAGACATCAAAAACAACAATCAAAATGCAATCTCAATAGAATAACTTTTCGAATTGAATTTTAAAATCGATTTACGTTATTATGTCAATATATAGTGTTATTCTTCGCTTTTTCCCAGGAGTCATGAATTTATTAAAGTCCTTCTATAACCACGCAGCAAAATATGCTCATATTCCAATTTTGAAATATTACCAAGTCCTGTAGTGAGCAGGTTACCCGCGAATAATTGCGATCTCAATTTAACTATTCAGCGCATTGAAATTTTTAATAACTGAAAGCGAACAGATACAGACATCAACCTCTTCTATTCTTTCACATTACTTCGTGTAATCAGTAGATTCCTGCGATTGAGGCGCAGCATTTTTTTTCCGAAAAGTCATCCGAAGACATCAGGTATTTCTTACAGACATCAAAAACAACAATCAAAATGCAATCTCAATAGAATAACTTTTCGAATTGAATTTTAAAATCGATTTACGTTATTATGTCAATATATAGTGCCATTCTTCGCTTTTTCCCAGGAGTCATGAATTTATTAAAGTCCTTCTATAACCACGCAGCAAAATATGCTCATATTCCAATTTTGCAATATTACCAAGTCCTGTAGTGAGCAGGTTACCCGCGAATAATTGCGATCTCAATTTAACTATTCAGCGCATTGAAATTTTTAATAACTGAAAGCGAACAGATACAGACATTAACCTCTTCTATTCTTTCACATTACTTCGTGTAATCATTAGATTCCCGCGATTGAGGCGCAGCATTTTTTTTCCGAAAAGTCATCCGAAGACATCAGGTTTTTCTTACAGACATCAAAAACAACAATCAAAATGCAATCTCAATAGAATAACTTTTCGAATTGAATTTTCAAATCGATTTACGTTATAATGTCATTATATAGAGCCTTTCCTTGCTTTTTCCTACGAGTCATGAATTTATTATAGTCCTGCTATAACCACGCAGCAAAATATGCTCATTTATCAATTTTGCAATATTACCAAGTCCTGTTGCGAGCAGGTTATCCGCGAATAATTGCGATCTAAGTTTAACTATTCAGCGCATTGAAATTTTTAATAACTGAAAGCGAACAGATACAGACATCAACCTTTTCTATTCTTTCACGTTAATTCGTGTAATCATTAGATTCCCGCGATTGAGGCGCAGCATTTTTTTTCCGAAAAGTCATCCGAAGACATCAGGTATTTCTTACAGACATCAAAAACAACAATCAAAATGCAATCTCAATAGAATAACTTTTCGAATTGAATTTTCAAATCGATTTACGTTATTATGTCAATACATAGAGCCATTCCTTGCTTTTTCCCAGGAGTCATGAATTTATTATAGTCCTTCTATAACCACGCAGCAAAATATTCTCATTTTCCAATTTCGCAATATTACCAAGTCCTGTAGCGAGCAGGTTATCTGCAAATAATTGCGATCTAAATTTAACTATTCAGCGCATTGAAATTTTTAATAAATGAAAGCGAACAGATACAGACATCAACCTCTTCTATTCTTTCACATTATTTTTGTGTAATCATTAGATTCCTGCGATCGAGGCGCAGAATTTTTTTTCCGAAAAGTCATCCGAAGACATCAGGTATTTCTTACAGACATCAAAAACAACAATCAAAATGCAATCTCAATAGAATAACTTTTCGAATTGAATTTTCAAATCGATTTACGTTATTATGTCAATATATAGAGTCATTCCTTGCTTTTGCCCAGGAGTCATGAATTTACTTCAGTCCTCCTATAACTACGCAGCAAAATATGCTCATATTCCAATTTTGCAATATTACCAAGTCCTGTAGCGAGCAGGTTATCCGCGAATAATTGCGATCTAAATTTAACTATTCAGCGCATTGAAATTTTTAATAACTGAAAGCGAACAGATACAGACATCAACCTCTTCTATTCTTTCACATTACTTCGTGTAATCATTAGATTCCTGCGATTGAGGCGCAGCATTTTTTTTCCGAAAAGTCATCCGAAGACATCAGGTGTTTCTTAAAGACATCAAAAACAACAATCAAAATGCAATCTCAATAGAATAACTTTTCGAATTGAATTTTCAAATCGATTTACGTTATTATGTCAATATATAGAGTTATTCCTTGCTTTTCCCCAGGAGTCATGAATTTATTTTAGTCCTCCTATAACCACGCAGCAAAATATGCTCATTTTCCAATTTTGCAATATTATTAAGTCCTGTAGCGAGCAGGTTATCCGCGAATGATTGCGATCTAAATTTAACTATTCAGCGCATTGGAATTTTTAATAACTGAAAGCGAACAGATACAGACATCAACTTTTTCTATTCTTTACGTTAATTCGTGTAATCATTAGATTCCTGCGATTGAGGCGCAGCATTGTTTTTCCGAAAAGTCATCCGAAGACATCAGGTATTTCTTACAGACATCAAAAACAACAATCAAAATGCAATCTCAATAGAATAACTTTTCGAATTGAATTTTCAAATCGATTTACGTTATTATGTCAATATATAGAGCCATTCCTTGCTTTTCCCCAGGAGTCATGAATTTATTTCAGTCCTCCTATAACTACGCAGCAAAATATGCTCATTTTCCAATTTTGCAATATTACCAAGTCCTGTAGCGAGCAGGTTATCCGCGAATAATTGCGATCTAAATTTAACTATTCAGCGCATTGAAATTTTTAATAACTGAAAGCGAACAGATACAGACATCAACCTCTTCTATTCTTTCACATTAATTCGTGTAATCATTAGATTCCTGCGATCGAGGCGCAGCATTTTTTTTTCGAAAAGTCATCCGAAGACATCAGGTATTTCTTACAGACATCAAAAACAACAATCAAAATGCAATCTCAATAGAATAACTTTTCGAATTGAATTTTCAAATCGATTTACGTTATAATGTCATTATATAGAGCCTTTCCTTGCTTTTTCCTACGAGTCATGAATTTATTATAGTCCTGCTATAACCACGCAGCAAAATATGCTCATTTATCAATTTTGCAATATTACCAAGTCCTGTTGCGAGCAGGTTATCCGCGAATAATTGCGATCTAAGATTAACTATTCAGCGCATTGAAATTTTTAATAACTGAAAGCGAACAGATACAGACATCAACCTCTTCTATTCTTTCACATTAATTCGTGTAATCATTAGATTCCTGCGATCGAGGCGCAGCATTTTTTTTCCGAAAAGTCATCCGAAGACATCAGGTATTTCTTACAGACATCAAAAACAACAATCAAAATGCAATCTCAATAGAATAACTTTTCGAATTGAATTTTCAAATCGATTTACGTTATAATGTCATTATATAGAGCCTTTCCTTGCTTTTTCCTACGAGTCATGAATTTATTATAGTCCTGCTATAACCACGCAGCAAAATATGCTCATTTATCAATTTTGCAATATTACCAAGTCCTGTTGCGAGCAGGTTATCCGCGAATAATTGCGATCTAAGTTTAACTATTCAGCGCATTAAAATTTTTAATAACTGAAAGCGAACAGATACAGACATCAACCTTTTCTATTCTTTCACGTTAATTCGTGTAATCATTAGATTCCCGCGATTGAGGCGCAGCATTTTTTTTCCGAAAAGTCATCCGAAGACATCAGGTATTTCTTACAGACATCAAAAACAACAATCAAAATGCAATCTCAATAGAATAACTTTTCGAATTGAATTTTCAAATCGATTTACGTTATTATGTCAATATATAGAGCCATTCCTTGCTTTTTCCCAGGAGTCATGAATTTATTATAGTCCTTCTATAACCACGCAGCAAAATATTCTCATTTTCCAATTTCGCAATATTACCAAGTCCTGTAGCGAGCAGGTTATCTGCAAATAATTGCGATCTAAATTTAACTATTCAGCGCATTGAAATTTTTAATAAATGAAAGCGAACAGATACAGACATCAACCTCTTCTATTCTTTCACATTATTTTTGTGTAATCATTAGATTCCTGCGATCGAGGCGCAGAATTTTTTTTCCGAAAAGTCATCCGAAGACATCAGGTATTTCTTACAGACATCAAAAACAACAATCAAAATGCAATCTCAATAGAATAACTTTTCGAATTGAATTTTCAAATCGATTTACGTTATTATGTCAATATATAGAGTCATTCCTTGCTTTTCCCCAGGAGTCATGAATTTACTTCAGTCCTCCTATAACTACGCAGCAAAATATGCTCATATTCCAATTTTGCAATATTACCAAGTCCTGTAGCGAGCAGGTTACCCGCGAATAATTGCGATCTCAATTTAACTATTCAGCGCATTGAAATTTTTAGTAACTGAAAGCGAACAGATACAGACATCAACCTCTTCTATTCCTTCACATTACTTCGTGTAATCAGTAGATTCCTGCGATTGAGGCGCAGCATTTTTTTTCCGAAAAGTCATCCGAAGACATCAGGTATTTCTTACAGACATCAAAAACAACAATCAAAATGCAATCTTAATAAAATAACTTTTCGAATTGAATTTTAAAATCGATTTACGTTATTATGTCAATATATAGTGCCATTCTTCACTTTTTCCCAGGAGTCATGAATTTATTAAAGTCCTTCTATAACGACGCAGCAAAATATGCTCATATTTCAATTTTGCAATATTACCAAGTCCTGTAGCGAGCAGGTTACCCGCGAATAATTGCGATCTCAATTTAACTATTCAGCGCATTGAAATTTTTAATAACTGAAAGCGAACAGATACAGACATTAACCTCTTCTATTCTTTCACATTACTTCGTGTAATCATTAGATTCCTGCGATTGAGGCGCAGCATTTTTTTTCCGAAAAGTCATCTAAAGAAATCAGGTATTTCTTACAGACATCAAAAACAACAATCAAAATGCAATCTCAATAGAACAACTTTTCGAATTGAATTTTCAAATCGATTTACGTTATTATGTCAATATAGTACCATTCCTCGCTTTTTCCCAGGAGTCATGAATTTATTATAGTCCTTCTATAACCACGCAGCAAAATATGCTCATATTTCAATTTTGCAATATTACCAAGTCCTGTAGCGAGCAGGTTATCCGCGAATAATTGCAATCTAAATTTAACTATTCAGCGCATTGAAATTTTTAATAACTAAAAGCGAACAGATACAGACATCAACCTCTTCTATTCTTTCACATTAATTCGTGTAATCATTAGATTCCTGCGACTAAGGCGCAGCATTTTTTTTCCGAAAAGTCATCTGAAGACATCAGGTATTTTTTACAGACATCAAAAACAACAATCCAAATGCATTCTCAATAGAATAACTTTTCGAATTGAATTTTCAAATCGAATTACGTTATTATGTCAATATATAGAGCCATTCCTCGCTTTTTCCAGGAGTCATGAATTTATTATAGTCCTTCTATAACCACACAGCAAAATATGCCCATATTCCAATTCTGCAATATTACCAAGTCCAGTAGCGAGCAGGTAATCCGCGAATAATTGCGATCTAAATTTAACTATTCAGCGCATTGAAATTTTTAAAAACTGAAAGCGAACAGATACGGACATCAACCTCTTCTATTCTTTCACATTAATTCGTGTAATCATTAGATTCCTGCGATTGAGGCGCAGCATTTTTTTTCCGAAAAGTCATCTGAAGACATCAGGTATTTCTTACAGACATCAAAAACAACAATCAAAATGCATTCTCAATAGAATAACTTTTCGAATTGAATTTTCAAATCGAATTACGTTATTATGTCAATATATAGAGTCATTCCTCGCTTTTTCCCAGGAGTCATGAATTTATTATAGTCCTTCGATAACCACGCAGCAAAATATGCTCATATTTTAACTCTGCAATATTACCATGTCCTGTAGCGAGCAGGTTATCCGCGAATAATTGCGATCTCAATTTAACTATTCAGCGCATTGAAATTTTCAATAAATGAAAGCGAACAGATACAGACATCAACCTCTTCTATACTTTCACATTACTTCGTGTAATCAGTAGATTCCTGCGATTCAGGCGCAGCATTTTTTTTCCGAAAAGTCATCCGAAGACATCAGGTATTTCTTACAGACATCAAAAACAACAATCAAAATGCAATCTCAATAGAATAACTTTTCGAATTGAATTTTAAAATCGATTTACGTTATTATGTCAATATATAGTGCCATTCTTCGCTTTTTCCCAGGAGTCATGAATTTATTAAAGTCCTTCTATAACCACGCAGCAAAATATGCTCATATTCCAATTTTGCAATATTACCAAGTCCTGTAGCGAGCAGGTTACCCGCGAATAATTGCGATCTCAATTAAACTATTCAGCGCATTGAAATTTTTAATAACTGAAAGCGAACAGATACAGACATCAACCTCTTCTATTCTTTCACATTAATTCGTGTAATCATTAGATTCCTGCGATTGAGGCGCAGCATTTTTTTTCGAAAAGTCATCTGAAGACATCAGGTATTTCTTACAGACATCAAAAACAACAATCAAAATGCATGCTCAATAGAATAACTTTTCGAATTGAATTTTCAAATCGAATTACGTTATTATGTCAATATATAGAGCCATTCCTCGCTTTTTCCCAGGAGTCATGAATTTATTATAGTCCTTCCATAACCACGCAGCAAAATATGCTCATATTCCAACTCTGCAATATTACCAAGTCCTGTAGCGAGCAGGTTATCCGCGAATAAATGCGATCTCAATTTAACTATTCAGCGCATTGAAATTTTTAATAACTGAAAGCGAACAGATACAGACATCAACCTCTTCTATTCTTTCACATTAATTCGTGTAATCATTAGATTCCTGCGATTGAGGCGCAGCATTTTTTTTCCGAAAAGTCATCCGAAGACATCAGGTATTTCTTACAGACATCAAAAACAACAATCAAAATGCAATCTCAATAGAATAACTTTTCGAATTGAATTTTCAAATCGATTTACGTTATTATGTCAATATATAGAGCCATTCCTTGCTTTTTCCCAGGAGTCATGAATTTATTATAGTCCTTCTATAACCACGCAGTAAAATATTCTCATTTTCCAATTTTGCAATATTACCAAGTCCTGTAGCGAGCAGGTTATCCGCGAATAATTGCGATCTAAATTTAACTATTCAGCGCATTGAAATTTTTAAAAACTGAAAGCGAACAGATACAGACATCAACCTCTTCTATTCTTTCACATTACTTCGTGTAATCAGTAGATTCCTGCGATTGAGGCGCAGCATTTTTTTTCCGAAAAGTCATCCGAAGACATCAGGTATTTCTTACAGACATCAAAAACAACAATCAAAATGCAATCTCAATAGAATAACTTTTCTAATTGAATTTTAGAATCGATTTACGTTATTATGTCAATATATAGTGCCATTCTTCGCTTTTTCCCAGGAGTCATGAATTTATTAAAGTCCTTCTATAACGACGCAGCAAAATATGCTCATATTCCAATTTTGCAATATTACCAAGTCCTGTAGCGAGCAGGTTACCCGCGAATAATTGCGATCTCAATTTAACTATTCAGCGAATTGAAATTTTTAATAACTGAAAGCGAACAGATACAGACATCAACCTCTTCTATTCTTTCACATTACTTCGTGTAATCATTAGATTCCTGCGATTGAGGCGCAGCATTTTTTTTCCGAAAAGTCATCTGAAGAAATCAGGTATTTCTTACAGACATCAAAAACAACAATCAAAATGCAATCTCAATAGAACAACTTTTCGAATTGAATTTTCAAATCGATTTACGTTATTATGTCAATATAGTACCATTTCTCGCTTTTTCCCAGGAGTCATGAATTTATTATAGTCCTTCTATAACCACGCAGCAAAATATGCTCATATTCCAATTTTGCAATATTACCAAGTCCTGTAGCGAGCAGGTTATCCGCGAATAATTGCGATCTAAATTTAACTATTCAGCGCATTGAAATTTTTAAAAACTGAAAGCGAACAGATACGGACATCAACCTCTTCTATTCTTTCACATTAATTCGTGTAATCATTAGATTCCTGCGATTGAGGCGCAGCATTTTTTTTCGAAAAGTCATCTGAAGACATCAGGTATTTCTTACAGACATCAAAAACAACAATCAAAATGCATGCTCAATAGAATAACTTTTCGAATTGAATTTTCAAATCGAATTACGTTATTATGTCAATATATAGAGCCATTCCTCGCTTTTTCCCAGGAGTCATGAATTTATTATAGTCCTTCCATAACCACGCAGCAAAATATGCTCATATTCCAATTTTGCAATATTACCAAGTCCTGTAGCGAGCAGGTTACCCGCGAATAATTGCGATCTCAATTTAACTATTCAGCGAATTGAAATTTTTAATAACTGAAAGCGAACAGATACAGACATCAACCTCTTCTATTCTTTCACATTACTTCGTGTAATCATTAGATTCCTGCGATTGAGGCGCAGCATTTTTTTTCCGAAAAGTCATCTGAAGAAATCAGGTATTTCTTACAGACATCAAAAACAACAATCAAAATGCAATCTCAATAGAACAACTTTTCGAATTGAATTTTCAAATCGATTTACGTTATTATGTCAATATAGTACCATTCCTCGCTTTTTCCCAGGAGTCATGAATTTATTATAGTCCTTCTATAACCACGCAGCAAAATATGCTCATATTTCAATTTTGCAATATTACCAAGTCCTGTAGCGAGCAGGTTATCCGCGAATAATTGCAATCTAAATTTAACTATTCAGCGCATTGAAATTTTTAATAACTAAAAGCGAACAGATACAGACATCAACCTCTTCTATTCTTTCACATTAATTCGTGTAATCATTAGATTCCTGCGACTAAGGCGCAGCATTTTTTTTCCGTAAAGTCATCTGAAGACATCAGGTATTTCTTACAGACATCAAAAACAACAATCCAAATGCATTCTCAATAGAATAACTTTTCGAATTGAATTTTCAAATCGAATTACGTTATTATGTCAATATATAGAGCCATTCCTCGCTTTTTCCCAGGAGTCATGAATTTATTATAGTCCTTCCATAACCACGCAGCAAAATATGCTCATATTCCAACTCTGCAATATTACCAAGTCCTGTAGCGAGCAGGTTATCCGCGAATAATTGCGATCTCAATTTAACTATTCAGCGCATTGAAATTTTTAATAACTGAAAGCGAACAGATACAGACATCAACCTCTTCTATTCTTTCACATTACTTCGTGTAATCATTAGATTCCTGCGATTGAGGCGCAGCATTTTTTTTCCGAAAAGTCATCCGAAGACATCAGGTATTTCTTACAGACATCAAAAACAACAATCAAAATGCAATCTCAATAGAATAACTTTTCGAATTGAATTTTCAAATCGATTTACGTTATTATGTCAATATATAGAGCCATTCCTTGCTTTTTCCCAGGAGTCATGAATTTATTATAGTCCTTCTATAACCACGCAGCAAAATATTCTCATTTTCCAATTTTGCAATATTACCAAGTCCTGTAGCGAGCAGGTTATCCGCGAATAATTGCGATCTAAATTTAACTATTCAGCGCATTGAAATTTTTAAAAACTGAAAGCGAACAGATACAGACATCAACCTCTTCTATTCTTTCACATTACTTCGTGTAATCAGTAGATTCCTGCGATTGAGGCGCAGCATTTTTTTTCCGAAAAGTCATCCGAAAACATCAGGTATTTCTTACAGACATCAAAAACAACAATCAAAATGCAATCTCAATAGAATAACTTTTCTAATTGAATTTTAAAATCGATTTACGTTATTATGTCAATATATAGTGCCATTCTTCGCTTTTTCCCAGGAGTCATGAATTTATTAAAGTCCTTCTATAACGACGCAGCAAAATATGCTCATATTCCAATTTTGCAATATTACCAAGTCCTGTAGCGAGCAGGTTACCCGCGAATAATTGCGATCTCAATTTAACTATTCAGCGAATTGAAATTTTTAATAACTGAAAGCGAACAGATACAGACATCAACCTCTTCTATTCTTTCACATTACTTCGTGTAATCATTAGATTCCTGCGATTGAGGCGCAGCATTTTTTTTCCGAAAAGTCATCTGAAGAAATCAGGTATTTCTTACAGACATCAAAAACAACAATCAAAATGCAATCTCAATAGAACAACTTTTCGAATTGAATTTTCAAATCGATTTACGTTATTATGTCAATATAGTACCAATCCTCGCTTTTTCCCAGGAGTCATGAATTTATTATAGTCCTTCTATAACCACGCAGCAAAATATGCTCATATTCCAATTTTGCAATATTACCAAGTCCTGTAGCGAGCAGGTTATCCGCGAATAATTGCGATCTAAATTTAACTATTCAGCGCATTGAAATTTTTAAAAACTGAAAGCGAACAGATACGGACATCAACCTCTTCTATTCTTTCACATTAATTCGTGTAATCATTAGGTTCCTGCGATTGAGGCGCAGCATTTTTTTTCCGAAAAGTCATCCGAAGACATCAGGTATTTCTTACAGACATCAAAAACAACAATCAAAATGCAATCTCAATAGAATAATTTTTCGAATTGAATTTTCAAATCGATTTACGTTATTATGTCAATATATAGAGCCATTCCTTGCTTTTTCCCAGGAGTCATGAATTTATTATAGTCCTCCTATAACCACGCAGCAAAATATTCTCATTTTCCAATTTTGCAATATTACCAAGTCCTGTAGCGAGCAGGTTATCCGCGAATAATTGCGATCTAAATTTAACTATTCAGCGCATTGAAATTTTTAAAAACTGAAAGCGAACAGATACAGACATCAACCTCTTCTATTCTTTCACATTAATTCGTGTAATCATTAGATTCCTGCGATTGAGGCGCAGCATTTTTTTTCCGAAAAGTCATCCGAAGACATCAGGTATTTCTTACAGACATCAAAAACAACAATCAAAATGCAATCTCAATAGAATAACTTTTCGAATTGAATTTTCAAATCGATTTACGTTATTATGTCAATATATAGAGCCATTCCTTGCTTTTTCCCAGGAGTCATGAATTTATTATAGTCCTTCTATAACCACGCAGCAAAATATTCTCATTTTCCAATTTTGCAATATTACCAAGTCCTTTAGCGAGCAGGTTATCCGCGAATAATTGCGATCTAAATTTAACTATTCAGCGCATTGAAATTTTTAAAAACTGAAAGCGAACAGATACAGACATCAACCTCTTCTATTCTTTCACATTACTTCGTGTAATCAGTAGATTCCTGCGATTGAGGCGCAGCATTTTTTTTCCGAAAAGTCATCCGAAGACATCAGGTATTTCTCACAGACATCAAAAACAACAATCAAAATGCATTCTCAATAGAATAACTTTTCGAATTGAATTTTCAAATCGAATTACGTTATTATGTCAATATATAGAGCCATCCCTTGCTTTTTCCCAGGAGTCATGAATTTATTATAGTCCTTCTATAACCACGCAGCAAAATATTCTCATTTTCCAATTTTGCAATATTACCAAGTCCTGTAGCGAGCAGGTTATCCGCGAATAATTGCAATCTAAATTTAACTATTCAGCGCATTGAAATTTTTAATAACTAAAAGCGAACAGATACAGACATCAACCTTTTCTATTCTTTCACATTACTTCGTGTAATCATTAGATTCCTGCGATTGAGGCGCAGCATTTTTTTTCCGAAAAGTCATCCGAAGACATCAGGTATTTCTTACAGACATCAAAAACAACAATCAAAATGCAACCTCAATAGAATAACTTTTCGAATTGAATTTTCAAATCGATTTACGTTATTATGTCAATATATAGAGCCATTCCTTGCTTTTTCCCAGGAGTCATGAATTTATTATAGTCCTTCTATAACCACGCAGCAAAATATTCTCATTTTCCAATTTTGCAATATTACCAAGTCCTGTAGCGAGCAGGTTATCTGCGAATAATTGCAATCTAAATTTAACTATTCAGCGCATTCAAATTTTTAATAACTAAAAGCGAACAGATACAGACATCAACCTCTTCTATTCTTTCACATTAATTCGTGTAATCATTAGATTCCTGCGACTGAGGCGCAGCATTTTTTTTCCGAAAAGTCATCTGAAGACATCAGGTATTTCTTACAGACATCAAAAACAACAATCCAAATGCATTCTCAATAGAATAACTTTTCGAATTGAATTTTCAAATCGAATTACGTTATTATGTCAATATATAGAGCCATTCCTCGCTTTTTCCCAGGAGTCATGAATTTATTATAGTCCTTCTATAACCACGCAGCAAAATATGCTCATATTCCAATTCTGCAATATTACCAAGTCCTGTAGCGAGCAGGTTATCCGCGGATAATTGCGATCTAAATTTAACTATTCAGCGCATTGAAATTTTTAAAAACTGAAAGCGAACAGATACGGACATCAACCTCTTCTATTCTTTCACATTAATTCGTGTAATCATTAGATTCCTGCGATTGAGGCGCAGCATTTTTTTTCCGAAAAGTCATCTGAAGACATCAGGTATTTCTTACAGACATCAAAAACAACAATCAAAATGCATTCTCAATAGAATAACTTTTCGAATTGAATTTTCAAATCGAATTACGTTATTATGTCAATATATAGAGCCATTCCTCGCTTTTTCCCAGGAGTCATGAATTTATTATAGTCCTTCCATAACCACGCAGCAAAATATGCTCATATTCCAACTCTGCAATATTACCAAGTCCTGTAGCGAGCAGGTTATCCGCGAATAATTGCGATCTCAATTTAACTATTCAGCGCATTGAAATGTTTAATAACTGAAAGCGAACAGATACAGACATCAACCTCTTCTATTCTTTCACATTACTTCGTGTAATCATTAGATTCCTGCGATTGAGGCGCAGCATTTTTTTTCCGAAAAGTCATCCGAAGACATCAGGTATTTCTTACAGACATCAAAAACAACAATCAAAATGCAATCTCAATAGAATAACTTTTCGAATTTAATTTTCAAATCGATTTACGTTATGATGTCAATATATAGAGCCATTCCTTGCTTTTTCCCAGGAGGCATGAATTTATTATAGTCCTTCTATAACCACGCAGCAAAATATTCTCATTTTCCAATTTTGCAATATTACCAAGTCCTGTAGCGAGCAGGTTATCCGCGAATAATTGCGATCTAAATTTAACTATTCAGCGCATTGAAATTTTTAATAACTGAAAGCGAACAGATACAGACATCAACCTCTTCTATTCTTTCACATTACTTCGTGTAATCATTAGATTCCTGCGATTGAGGCGCAGCATTTTTTTTCCGAAAAGTCATCCGAAGACATCAGGTATTTCTTACAGACATCAAAAACAACAATCCAAATGCATTCTCAATAGAATAACTTTTCGAATTGAATTTTCAAATCGAATTACGTTATTATGTCAATATATAGAGCCATTCCTTGCTTTTTCCCAGGAGTCATGAATTTATTATAGTCCTTCTATAACCACGCAGCAAAATATTCTCATTTTCCAATTTTGCAATATTACCAAGTCCTGTAGCGAGCAGGTTATCCGCGAATAATTGCAATCTAAATTTAACTATTCAGCGCATTGAAATTTTTAATAACTAAAAGCGAACAGATACAGACATCAACCTTTTCTATTCTTTCACATTACTTCGTGTAATCATTAGATTCCTGCGATTGAGGCGCAGCATTTTTTTTCCGAAAAGTCATCCGAAGACATCAGGTATTTCTTACAGACATCAAAAACAACAATCAAAATGCAATCTCAATAGAATAACTTTTCGAATTGAATTTTCAAATCGATTTACGTTATTATGTCAATATATAGAGCCATTCCTTGCTTTTTCCCAGGAGTCATGAATTTATTATAGTCCTCCTATAACCACGCAGCAAAATATTCTCATTTTCCAATTTTGCAATATTACCAAGTCCTGTAGCGAGCAGGTTATCCGCGAATAATTGCGATCTAAATTTAACTATTCAGCGCATTGAAATTTTTAAAAACTGAAAGCGAACAGATACAGACATCAACCTCTTCTATTCTTTCACATTAATTCGTGTAATCATTAGATTCCTGCGATTGAGGCGCAGCATTTTTTTTCCGAAAAGTCATCCGAAGACATCAGGTATTTCTTACAGACATCAAAAACAACAATCAAAATGCAATCTCAATAGAATAACTTTTCGAATTGAATTTTCAAATCGATTTACGTTATTATGTCAATATATAGAGCCATTCCTTGCTTTTTCCCAGGAGTCATGAATTTATTATAGTCCTTCTATAACCACGCAGCAAAATATTCTCATTTTCCAATTTTGCAATATTACCAAGTCCTGTAGCGAGCAGGTTATCCGCGAATAATTGCGATCTAAATTTAACTATTCAGCGCATTGAAATTTTTAAAAACTGAAAGCGAACAGATACAGACATCAACCTCTTCTATTCTTTCACATTACTTCGTGTAATCAGTAGATTCCTGCGATTGAGGCGCAGCATTTTTTTTCCGAAAAGTCATCCGAAGACATCAGGTATTTCTCACAGACATCAAAAACAACAATCAAAATGCATTCTCAATAGAATAACTTTTCGAATTGAATTTTCAAATCGAATTACGTTATTATGTCAATATATAGAGCCATTCCTTGCTTTTTCCCAGGAGTCATGAATTTATTATAGTCCTTCTATAACCACGCAGCAAAATATTCTCATTTTCCAATTTTGCAATATTACCAAGTCCTGTAGCGAGCAGGTTATCCGCGAATAATTGCAATCTAAATTTAACTATTCAGCGCATTGAAATTTTTAATAACTAAAAGCGAACAGATACAGACATCAACCTTTTCTATTCTTTCACATTACTTCGTGTAATCATTAGATTCCTGCGATTGAGGCGCAGCATTTTTTTTCCGAAAAGTCATCCGAAGACATCAGGTATTTCTTACAGACATCAAAAACAACAATCAAAATGCAACCTCAATAGAATAACTTTTCGAATTGAATTTTCAAATCGATTTACGTTATTATGTCAATATATAGAGCCATTCCTTGCTTTTTCCCAGGAGTCATGAATTTATTATAGTCCTTCTATAACCACGCAGCAAAATATTCTCATTTTCCAATTTTGCAATATTACCAAGTCCTGTAGCGAGCAGGTTATCTGCGAATAATTGCAATCTAAATTTAACTATTCAGCGCATTCAAATTTTTAATAACTAAAAGCGAACAGATACAGACATCAACCTCTTCTATTCTTTCACATTAATTCGTGTAATCATTAGATTCCTGCGACTGAGGCGCAGCATTTTTTTTCCGAAAAGTCATCTGAAGACATCAGGTATTTCTTACAGACATCAAAAACAACAATCCAAATGCATTCTCAATAGAATAACTTTTCGAATTGAATTTTCAAATCGAATTACGTTATTATGTCAATATATAGAGCCATTCCTCGCTTTTTCCCAGGAGTCATGAATTTATTATAGTCCTTCTATAACCACGCAGCAAAATATGCTCATATTCCAATTCTGCAATATTACCAAGTCCTGTAGCGAGCAGGTTATCCGCGGATAATTGCGATCTAAATTTAACTATTCAGCGCATTGAAATTTTTAAAAACTGAAAGCGAACAGATACGGACATCAACCTCTTCTATTCTTTCACATTAATTCGTGTAATCATTAGATTCCTGCGATTGAGGCGCAGCATTTTTTTTCCGAAAAGTCATCTGAAGACATCAGGTATTTCTTACAGACATCAAAAACAACAATCAAAATGCATTCTCAATAGAATAACTTTTCGAATTGAATTTTCAAATCGAATTACGTTATTATGTCAATATATAGAGCCATTCCTCGCTTTTTCCCAGGAGTCATGAATTTATTATAGTCCTTCCATAACCACGCAGCAAAATATGCTCATATTCCAACTCTGCAATATTACCAAGTCCTGTAGCGAGCAGGTTATCCGCGAATAATTGCGATCTCAATTTAACTATTCAGCGCATTGAAATTTTTAATAACTGAAAGCGAACAGATACAGACATCAACCTCTTCTATTCTTTCACATTAATTCGTGTAATCATTAGGTTCCTGCGATTGAGGCGCAGCATTTTTTTTCCGAAAAGTCATCCGAAGACATCAGGTATTTCTTACAGACATCAAAAACAACAATCAAAATGCAATCTCAATAGAATAACTTTTCGAATTGAATTTTCAAATCGATTTACGTTATTATGTCAATATATAGAGCCATTCCTTGCTTTTTCCCAGGAGTCATGAATTTATTATAGTCCTCCTATAACCACGCAGCAAAATATTCTCATTTTCCAATTTTGCAATATTACCAAGTCCTGTAGCGAGCAGGTTATCCGCGAATAATTGCGATCTAAATTTAACTATTCAGCGCATTGAAATTTTTAAAAACTGAAAGCGAACAGATACAGACATCAACCTCTTCTATTCTTTCACATTAATTCGTGTAATCATTAGATTCCTGCGATTGAGGCGCAGCATTTTTTTTCCGAAAAGTCATCCGAAGACATCAGGTATTTCTTACAGACATCAAAAACAACAATCAAAATGCAATCTCAATAGAATAACTTTTCGAATTGAATTTTCAAATCGATTTACGTTATTATGTCAATATATAGAGCCATTCCTTGCTTTTTCCCAGGAGTCATGAATTTATTATAGTCCTTCTATAACCACGCAGCAAAATATTCTCATTTTACAATTTTGCAATATTACCAAGTCCTGTAGCGAGCAGGTTATCCGCGAATAATTGCGATCTAAATTTAACTATTCAGCGCATTGAAATTTTTAAAAACTGAAAGCGAACAGATACAGACATCAACCTCTTCTATTCTTTCACATTACTTCGTGTAATCAGTAGATTCCTGCGATTGAGGCGCAGCATTTTTTTTCCGAAAAGTCATCCGAAGACATCAGGTATTTCTCACAGACATCAAAAACAACAATCAAAATGCAATCTCAATAGAATAACTTTTCTAATTGAATTTTAAAATCGATTTACGTTATTATGTCAATATATAGTGCCATTCTTCGCTTTTTCCCAGGAGTCATGAATTTATTAAAGTCCTTCTATAACGACGCAGCAAAATATGCTCATATTCCAATTTTGCAATATTACCAAGTCCTGTAGCGAGCAGGTTACCCGCGAATAATTGCGATCTCAATTTAACTATTCAGCGAATTGCAATTTTTAATAACTGAAAGCGAACAGATACAGACATCAACCTCTTCTATTCTTTCACATTACTTCGTGTAATCATTAGATTCCTGCGATTGAGGCGCAGCATTTTTTTTCCGAAAAGTCATCTGAAGAAATCAGGTATTTCTTACAGACATCAAAAACAACAATCAAAATGCAATCTCAATAGAACAACTTTTCGAATTGAATTTTCAAATCGATTTACGTTATTATGTCAATATAGTACCATTCCTCGCTTTTTCCCAGGAGTCATGAATTTATTATAGTCCTTCTATAACCACGCAGCAAAATATGCTCATATTCCAATTTTGCAATATTACCAAGTCCTGTAGCGAGCAGGTTATCCGCGAATAATTGCGATCTAAATTTAACTATTCAGCGCATTGAAATTTTTAAAAACTGAAAGCGAACAGATACGGACATCAACCTCTTCTATTCTTTCACATAATTTCGTGTAATCATTAGATTCCTGCGATTGAGGCGCAGCATTTTTTTTCGAAAAGTCATCTGAAGACATCAGGTATTTCTTACAGACATCAAAAACAACAATCAAAATGCATTCTCAATAGAATAACTTTTCGAATTGAATTTTCAAATCGAATTACGTTATTATGTCAATATATAGAGCCATTCCTCGCTTTTTCCCAGGAGTCATGAATTTATTATAGTCCTTCCATAACCACGCAGCAAAATATGCTCATATTCCAATTTTGCAATATTACCAAGTCCTGTAGCGAGCAGGTTACCCGCGAATAATTGCGATCTCAATTTAACTATTCAGCGAATTGAAATTTTTAATAACTGAAAGCGAACAGATACAGACATCAACCTCTTCTATTCTTTCACATTACTTCGTGTAATCATTAGATTCCTGCGATTGAGGCGCAGCATTTTTTTTCCGAAAAGTCATCTGAAGAAATCAGGTATTTCTTACAGACATCAAAAACAACAATCAAAATGCAATCTCAATAGAACAACTTTTCGAATTGAATTTTCAAATCGATTTACGTTATTATGTCAATATAGTACCATTCCTCGCTTTTTCCCAGGAGTCATGAATTTATTATAGTCCTTCTATAACCACGCAGCAAAATATGCTCATATTTCAATTTTGCAATATTACCAAGTCCTGTAGCGAGCAGGTTATCTGCGAATAATTGCAATCTAAATTTAACTATTCAGCGCATTGAAATTTTTAATAACTAAAAGCGAACAGATACAGACATCAACCTCTTCTATTCTTTCACATTAATTCGTGTAATCATTAGATTCCTGCGACTAAGGCGCAGCATTTTTTTTCCGAAAAGTCATCTGAAGACATCAGGTATTTCTTACAGACATCAAAAACAACAATCCAAATGCATTCTCAATAGAATAACTTTTCGAATTGAATTTTCAAATCGAATTACGTTATTATGTCAATATATAGAGCCATTCCTCGCTTTTTCCCAGGAGTCATGAATTTATTATAGTCCTTCCATAACCACGCAGCAAAATATGCTCATATTCCAACTCTGCAATATTACCAAGTCCTGTAGCGAGCAGGTTATCCGCGAATAATTGCGATCTCAATTTAACTATTCAGCGCATTGAAATTTTTAATAACTGAAAGCGAACAGATACAGACATCAACCTCTTCTATTCTTTCACATTACTTCGTGTAATCATTAGATTCCTGCGATTGAGGCGCAGCATTTTTTTTCCGAAAAGTCATCCGAAGACATCAGGTATTTCTTACAGACATCAAAAACAACAATCAAAATGCAATCTCAATAGAATAACTTTTCGAATTGAATTTTCAAATCGATTTACGTTATTATGTCAATATATAGAGCCATTCCTTGCTTTTTCCCAGGAGTCATGAATTTATTATAGTCCTTCTATAACCACGCAGCTAAATATTCTCATTTTCCAATTTTGCAATATTACCAAGTCCTGTAGCGAGCAGGTTACCCGCGAATAATTGCGATCTCAATTTAACTATTCAGCGAATTGAAATTTTTAATAACTGAAAGCGAACAGATACAGACATCAACCTCTTCTATTCTTTCACATTACTTCGTGTAATCATAAGATTCCTGCGATTGAGGCGCAGCATTTTTTTTCCGAAAAGTCATCTGAAGAAATCAGGTATTTCTTACAGACATCAAAAACAACAATCAAAATGCAATCTCAATAGAACAACTTTTCGAATTGAATTTTCAAATCGAATTACGTTATTATGTCAATATATAGAGCCATTCCTCACTTTTTCCCAGGAGTCATGAATTTATTATAGTCCTTCCATAACCACGCAGCAAAATATGCTCATATTCCAATTTTGCAATATTACCAAGTCCTGTAGCGAGCAGGTTACCCGCGAATAATTGCGATCTCAATTTAACTATTCAGCGAATTGAAATTTTTAATAACTGAAAGCGAACAGATACAGACATCAACCTCTTCTATTCTTTCACATTACTTCGTGTAATCATTAGATTCCTGCGATTGAGGCGCAGCATTTTTTTTCCGAAAAGTCATCTGAAGAAATCAGGTATTTCTTACAGACATCAAAAACAACAATCAAAATGCAATCTCAATAGAACAACTTTTCGAATTGAATTTTCAAATCGATTTACGTTATTATGTCAATATAGTACCATTCCTCGCTTTTTCCCAGGAGTCATGAATTTATTATAGTCCTTCTATAACCACGCAGCAAAATATGCTCATATTTCAATTTTGCAATATTACCAAGTCCTGTAGCGAGCAGGTTATCCGCGAATAATTGCAATCTAAATTTAACTATTCAGCGCATTGAAATTTTTAATAACTAAAAGCGAACAGATACAGACATCAACCTCTTCTATTCTTTCACATTAATTCGTGTAATCATTAGATTCCTGCGACTAAGGCGCAGCATTTTTTTTCCGAAAAGTCATCTGAAGACATCAGGTATTTCTTACAGACATCAAAAACAACAATCCAAATGCATTCTCAATAGAATAACTTTTCGAATTGAATTTTCAAATCGAATTACGTTATTATGTCAATATATAGAGCCATTCCTCGCTTTTTCCCAGGAGTCATGAATTTATTATAGTCCTTCCATAACCACGCAGCAAAATATGCTCATATTCCAACTCTGCAATATTACCAAGTCCTGTAGCGAGCAGGTTATCCGCGAATAATTGCGATCTCAATTTAACTATTCAGCGCATTGAAATTTTTAATAACTGAAAGCGAACAGATACAGACATCAACCTCTTCTATTCTTTCACATTACTTCGTGTAATCATTAGATTCCTGCGATTGAGGCTCAGCATTTTTTTTCCGAAAAGTCATCCGAAGACATCAGGTATTTCTTACAGACATCAAAAACAACAATCAAAATGCAATCTCAATAGAATAACTTTTCGAATTGAATTTTCAAATCGATTTACGTTATTATGTCAATATATAGAGCCATTCCTTGCTTTTTCCCAGGAGTCATGAATTTATTATAGTCCTTCTATAACCACGCAGCAAAATATTCTCATTTTCCAATTTTGCAATATTACCAAGTCCTGTAGCGAGCAGGTTATCCGCGAATAATTGCGATCTAAATTTAACTATTCAGCGCATTGAAATTTTTAAAAACTGAAAGCGAACAGATACAGACATCAACCTCTTCTATTCTTTCACATTACTTCGTGTAATCAGTAGATTCCTGCGATTGAGGCGCAGCATTTTTTTTCCGAAAAGTCATCCGAAGACATCAGGTATTTCTTACAGACATCAAAAACAACAATCAAAATGCATTCTCAATAGAATAACTTTTCGAATTGAATTTTCAAATCGAATTACGTTATTATGTCAATATATAGAGCCATTCCTCGCTTTTTCCCAGGAGTCATGAATTTATTATAGTCCTTCCATAACCACGCAGCAAAATATGCTCATATTCCAATTTTGCAATATTACCAAGTCCTGTAGCGAGCAGGTTACCAGCGAATAATTGCGATCTCAATTTAACTATTCAGCGAATTGAAATTTTTAATAACTGAAAGCGAACAGATACAGACATCAACCTCTTCTATTCTTTCACATTACTTCGTGTAATCATTAGATTCCTGCGATTGAGGCGCAGCATTTTTTTTCCGAAAAGTCATCTGAAGAAATCAGGTATTTCTTACAGACATCAAAAACAACAATCAAAATGCAATCTCAATAGAACAACTTTTCGAATTGAATTTTCAAATCGATTTACGTTATTATGTCAATATAGTACCATTCCTCGCTTTTTCCCAGGAGTCATGAATTTATTATAGTCCTTCTATAACCACGCAGCAAAATATGCTCATATTCCAATTTTGCAATATTACCAAGTCCTGTAGCGAGCAGGTTATCCGCGAATAATTGCGATCTAAATTTAACTATTCAGCGCATTGAAATTTTTAAAAACTGAAAGCGAACAGATACGGACATCAACCTCTTCTATTCTTTCACATTAATTCGTGTAATCATTAGATTCCTGCGATTGAGGCGCAGCATTTTTTTTCGAAAAGTCATCTGAAGACATCAGGTATTTCTTACAGACATCAAAAACAACAATCAAAATGCATTCTCAATAGAATAACTTTTCGAATTGAATTTTCAAATCGAATTACGTTATTATGTCAATATATAGAGCCATTCCTCACTTTTTCCCAGGAGTCATGAATTTATTATAGTCCTTCCATAACCACGCAGCAAAATATGCTCATATTCCAATTTTGCAATATTACCAAGTCCTGTAGCGAGCAGGTTACCCGCGAATAATTGCGATCTCAATTTAACTATTCAGCGAATTGAAATTTTTAATAACTGAAAGCGAACAGATACAGACATCAACCTCTTCTATTCTTTCACATTACTTCGTGTAATCATTAGATTCCTGCGATTGAGGCGCAGCATTTTTTTTCCGAAAAGTCATCTGAAGAAATCAGGTATTTCTTACAGACATCAAAAACAACAATCAAAATGCAATCTCAATAGAACAACTTTTCGAATTGAATTTTCAAATCGATTTACGTTATTATGTCAATATAGTACCATTCCTCGCTTTTTCCCAGGAGTCATGAATTTATTATAGTCCTTCTATAACCACGCAGCAAAATATGCTCATATTTCAATTTTGCAATATTACCAAGTCCTGTAGCGAGCAGGTTATCCGCGAATAATTGCAATCTAAATTTAACTATTCAGCGCATTGAAATTTTTAATAACTAAAAGCGAACAGATACAGACATCAACCTCTTCTATTCTTTCACATTAATTCGTGTAATCATTAGATTCCTGCGACTAAGGCGCAGCATTTTTTTTCCGAAAAGTCATCTGAAGACATCAGGTATTTCATACAGACATCAAAAACAACAATCCAAATGCATTCTCAATAGAATAACTTTTCGAATTGAATTTTCAAATCGAATTACGTTATTATGTCAATATATAGAGCCATTCCTCGCTTTTTCCCAGGAGTCATGAATTTATTATAGTCCTTCCATAACCACGCAGTAAAATATGCTCATATTCCAACTCTGCAATATTACCAAGTCCTGTAGCGAGCAGGTTATCCGCGAATAATTGCGATCTCAATTTAACTATTCAGCGCATTGAAATTTTTAATAACTGAAAGCGAACAGATACAGACATCAACCTCTTCTATTCTTTCACATTACTTCGTGTAATCATTAGATTCCTGCGATTGAGGCGCAGCATTTTTTTTCCGAAAAGTCATCCGAAGACATCAGGTATTTCTTACAGACATCAAAAACAACAATCAAAATGCAATCTTAATGGAATAACTTTTCGAATTTTATTTTCAAATCGATTTACGTTATTATGTCAATATATAGAGCCATTCCTTGCTTTTTCCCAGGTGTCATGAATTTATTATAGTCCTTCTATAACCACGCAGCAAAATATTCTCATTTTCCAATTTTGCAATATTACCAAGTCCTGTAGCGAGCAGGTTATCCGCGAATAATTGCGATCTGAATTTAACTATTCAGCGCATTGAAATTTTTAATAACTGAAAGCGAACAGATACAGACATCAACCTCTTCTATTCTTTCACATTACTTCGTGTAATCATTAGATTCCTGCGATTGAGGCGCAGCATTTTTTTTCCGAAAAGTCATCCGAAGACATCAGGTATTTCTTACAGACATCAAAAACAACAATCAAAATGCAATCTCAATAGAATAACTTTTCGAATTGAATTTTCAAATCGAATTACGTTATTATGTCAATATATAGAGCCATTTCTCGCTTATTCCCAAGAGTCATGAATTTAGTATAGTCCTCCTATAACCACGCAGCAAAATATGCTCATATTCCAATTCTGCAATTTTACCAAGTCCTGTAGCGAGCAGGTTATCCGCGAATAATTGCGATCTAAATTTAACTATTCAGCGCATTGAAATTTTTAATAACTGAAAGCGAACAGATACAGACATCAACCTCTTCTATTCTTTCACATTAATTCGTGTAATCATTAGATTCCTGCGATTGAGGCGCAGCATTTTTTTTCCGAAAAGTCATACGAAGACATCAGGTATTTCTTACAGACATCAAAAACAACAATCAAAATGCATTCTCAATAGAATAACTTTTCGAATTGAATTTTCAAATCGAATTACGTTATTATGTCAATATATAGAGCCATTCCTCACTTTTTCCCAGGAGTCATGAATTTATTATAGTCCTTCCATAACCACGCAGCAAAATATGCTTATATTCCAATTTTGCAATATTACCAAGTCCTGTAGCGAGCAGGTTACCCGCGAATAATTGCGATCTCAATTTAACTATTCAGCGAATTGAAATTTTTAATAACTGAAAGCGAACAGATACAGACATCAACCTCTTCTATTCTTTCACATTACTTCGTGTAATCATTAGATTCCTGCGATTGAGGCGCAGCATTTTTTTTCCGAAAAGTCATCTGAAGAAATCAGGTATTTCTTACAGACATCAAAAACAACAATCAAAATGCAATCTCAATAGAACAACTTTTCGAATTGAATTTTCAAATCGATTTACGTTATTATGTCAATATAGTACCATTCCTCGCTTTTTCCCAGGAGTCATGAATTTATTATAGTCCTTCTATAACCACGCAGCAAAATATGCTCATATTTCAATTTTGCAATATTACCAAGTCCTGTAGCGAGCAGGTTATCCGCGAATAATTGCAATCTAAATTTAACTATTCAGCGCATTGAAATTTTTAATAACTAAAAGCGAACAGATACAGACATCAACCTCTTCTATTCTTTCACATTAATTCGTGTAATCATTAGATTCCTGCGACTAAGGCGCAGCATTTTTTTTCCGAAAAGTCATCTGAAGACATCAGGTATTTCTTACAGACATCAAAAACAACAATCCAAATGCATTCTCAATAGAATAACTTTTCGAATTGAATTTTCAAATCGAATTACGTTATTATGTCAATATATAGAGCCATTCCTCGCTTTTTCCCAGGAGTCATGAATTTATTATAGTCCTTCCATAACCACGCAGTAAAATATGCTCATATTCCAACTCTGCAATATTACCAAGTCCTGTAGCGAGCAGGTTATCCGCGAATAATTGCGATCTCAATTTAACTATTCAGCGCATTGAAATTTTTAATAACTGAAAGCGAACAGATACAGACATCAACCTCTTCTATTCTTTCACATTACTTCGTGTAATCATTAGATTCCTGCGATTGAGGCGCAGCATTTTTTTCCGAAAAGTCATCCGAAGACATCAGGTATTTCTTACAGACATCAAAAACAACAATCAAAATGCAATCTTAATGGAATAACTTTTCGAATTTTATTTTCAAATCGATTTACGTTATTATGTCAATATATAGAGCCATTCCTTGCTTTTTCCCAGGTGTCATGAATTTATTATAGTCCTTCTATAACCACGCAGCAAAATATTCTCATTTTCCAATTTTGCAATATTACCAAGTCCTGTAGCGAGCAGGTTATCCGCGAATAATTGCGATCTGAATTTAACTATTCAGCGCATTGAAATTTTTAATAACTGAAAGCGAACAGATACAGACATCAACCTCTTCTATTCTTTCACATTACTTCGTGTAATCATTAGATTCCTGCGATTGAGGCGCAGCATTTTTTTTCCGAAAAGTCATCCGAAGACATCAGGTATTTCTTACAGACATCAAAAACAACAATCAAAATGCAATCTCAATAGAATAACTTTTCGAATTGAATTTTCAAATCGAATTACGTTATTATGTCAATATATAGAGCCATTTCTCGCTTATTCCCAAGAGTCATGAATTTAGTATAGTCCTCCTATAACCACGCAGCAAAATATGCTCATATTCCAATTCTGCAATTTTACCAAGTCCTGTAGCGAGCAGGTTATCCGCGAATAATTGCGATCTAAATTTAACTATTCAGCGCATTGAAATTTTTGATAACTGAAAGCGAACAGATACAGACATCAACCTCTTCTATTCTTTCACATTAATTCGTGTAATCATTAGATTCCTGCGATTGAGGCGCAGCATTTTTTTTCCGAAAAGTCATCCGAAGACATCAGGTATTTCTTACAGACATCAAAAACAACAATCAAAATGCAATCTCAATAGAATAACTTTTCGAATTGAATTTTCAAATCGATTTACGTTATATGTCAATATATAGAGCCATTCCTTGCTTTTTCCCAGGAGTCATGAATTTATTATAGTCCTTCTATAACCACGCAGCAAAATATTATCATTTTCCAATTTTGCAATATTACCAAGTCCTGTAGCGAGCAGGTTACCCGCGAATAATTGCGATCTCAATTTAACTATTCAGCGCATTGAAATTTTTAATAACTGAAAGCGAACAGATACAGACATTAACCTCTTCTATTCTTTCACATTACTTCGTGTAATCATTAGATTCCTGCGATTGAGGCGCAGCATTTTTTTTCCGAAAAGTCATCTGAAGAAATCAGGTATTTCTTACAGACATCAAAAACCACAATCAAAATGCAATCTCAATAGAATAACTTTTCGAATTGAATTTTCAAATCGATTTACGTTATTATGTCAATATATAGAGCCATTCCTCGCTTTTTCCCAGGAGTCATGAATTTATTATAGTCCTTCCATAACCACGCAGCAAAATATGCTCATATTCCAACTCTGCAATATTACCAAGTCCTGTAGCGAGCAGGTTATCCGCGAATAATTGCGATCTCAATTTAACTATTCAGCGCATTGAAATTTTTAATAACTGAAAGCGAACAGATACAGACATCAACCTCTTCTATTCTTTCACATTACTTCGTGTAATCATTAGATTCCTGCGATTGAGGCGCAGCATTTTTTTTCCGAAAAGTCATCCGAAGACATCAGGTATTTCTTACAGACATCAAAAACAACAATCAAAATGCAATCTAAATAGAATAACTTTTCGAATTTAATTTTCAAATCGATTTACGTTATGATGTCAATATATAGAGCCATTCCTTGCTTTTTCCCAGGAGGCATGAATTTATTATAGTCCTTCTATAACCACGCAGCAAAATATGCTCATATTCCAATTCTGCAATATTACCAAGTCCTGTAGCGAGCAGGTTATCCGCGGATAATTGCGATCTAAATTTAACTATTCAGCGCATTGAAATTTTTAAAAACTGAAAGCGAACAGATACGGACATCAACCTCTTCTATTCTTTCACATTAATTCGTGTAATCATTAGATTCCTGCGATTAAGGCGCAGCATTTTTTTTCCGAAAAGTCATCCGAAGACATCAGGTATTTCTTACAGACATCAAAAACAACAATCAAAATGCAATCTCAATAGAATAACTTTTCGAATTGAATTTTCAAATCGATTTACGTTATTATGTCAATATATAGAGCCATTCCTTGCTTTTTCCCAGGAGTCATGAATTTATTATAGTCCTTCTATAACCACGCAGCAAAATATTCTCATTTTCCAATTTTGCAATATTACCAAGTCCTGTAGCGAGCAGGTTATCCGCGAATAATTGCGATCTAAATTTAACTATTCAGCGCATTGAAATTTTTAAAAACTGAAAGCGAACAGATACAGACATCAACATCTTCTATTCTTTCACATTACTTCGTGTAATCAGTAGATTCCTGCGATTGAGGCGCAGCATTTTTTTTCCGAAAAGTCATCCGAAGACATCAGGTATTTCTTACAGACATCAAAAACAACAATCAAAATGCATTCTCAATAGAATAACTTTTCGAATTGAATTTTCAAATCGAATTACGTTATTATGTCAATATATAGAGCCATTCCTCGCTTTTTCCCAGGAGTCATGAATTTATTATAGTCCTTCCATAACCACGCAGCAAAATATGCTCATATTCCAATTTTGCAATATTACCAAGTCCTGTAGCGAGCAGGTTACCCGCGAATAATTGCGATCTCAATTTAACTATTCAGCGAATTGAAATTTTTAATAACTGAAAGCGAACAGATACAGACATCAACCTCTTCTATTCTTTCACATTACTTCGTGTAATCATTAGATTCCTGCGATTGAGGCGCAGCATTTTTTTCCGAAAAGTCATCTGAAGAAATCAGGTATTTCCTACAGACATCAAAAACAACAATCGAAATGCAATCTCAATAGAACAACTTTTCGAATTGAATTTTCAAATCGATTTACGTTATTATGTCAATATAGTACCATTCCTCGCTTTTTTCCAGGAGTCATGAATTTATTATAGTCCTTCTATAACCACGCAGCAAAATATGCTCATATTTCAATTTTGCAATATTACCAAGTCCTGTAGCGAGCAGGTTATCCGCGAATAATTGCAATCTAAATTTAACTATTCAGCGCATTGAAATTTTTAATAACTAAAAGCGAACAGATACAGACTTCAACCTCTTCTATTCTTTCACATTAATTCGTGTAATCATTAGATTCCTGCGACTAAGGCGCAGCATTTTTTTTCCGAAAAGTCATCTGAAGACATCAGGTATTTCTTACAGACATCAAAAACAACAATCCAAATGCATTCTCAATAGAATAACTTTTCGAATTGAATTTTCAAATCGAATTACGTTATTATGTCAATATATAGAGCCATTCCTCGCTTTTTCCCAGGAGTCATGAATTTATTATAGTCCTTCCATAACCACGCAGTAAAATATGCTCATATTCCAACTCTGCAATATTACCAAGTCCTGTAGCGAGCAGGTTATCCGCGAATAATTGCGATCTCAATTTAACTATTCAGCGCATTGAAATTTTTAATAACTGAAAGCGAACAGATACAGACATCAACCTCTTCTATTCTTTCACATTACTTCGTGTAATCATTAGATTCCTGCGATTGAGGCGCAGCATTTTTTTTCCGAAAAGTCATCCGAAGACATCAGGTATTTCTTACAGACATCAAAAACAACAATCAAAATGCAATCTTAATGGAATAACTTTTCGAATTTTATTTTCAAATCGATTTACGTTATTATGTCAATATATAGAGCCATTCCTTGCTTTTTCCCAGGTGTCATGAATTTATTATAGTCCTTCTATAACCACGCAGCAAAATATTCTCATTTTCCAATTTTGCAATATTACCAAGTCCTGTAGCGAGCAGGTTATCCGCGAATAATTGCGATCTGAATTTAACTATTCAGCGCATTGAAATTTTTAATAACTGAAAGCGAACAGATACAGACATCAACCTCTTCTATTCTTTCACATTACTTCGTGTAATCATTAGATTCCTGCGATTGAGGCGCAGCATTTTTTTTCCGAAAAGTCATCCGAAGACATCAGGTATTTCTTACAGACATCAAAAACAACAATCAAAATGCAATCTCAATAGAATAACTTTTCGAATTGAATTTTCAAATCGAATTACGTTATTATGTCAATATATAGAGCCATTTCTCGCTTATTCCCAAGAGTCATGAATTTAGTATAGTCCTCCTATAACCACGCAGCAAAATATGCTCATATTCCAATTCTGCAATTTTACCAAGTCCTGTAGCGAGCAGGTTATCCGCGAATAATTGCGATCTAAATTTAACTATTCAGCGCATTGAAATTTTTAATAACTGAAAGCGAACAGATACAGACATCAACCTCTTCTATTCTTTCACATTAATTCGTGTAATCATTAGATTCCTGCGATTGAGGCGCAGCATTTTTTTTCCGAAAAGTCATCCGAAGACATCAGGTATTTCTTACAGACATCAAAAACAACAATCAAAATGCAATCTCAATAGAATAACTTTTCGAATTGAATTTTCAAATCGATTTACGTTATATGTCAATATATAGAGCCATTCCTTGCTTTTTCCCAGGAGTCATGAATTTATTATAGTCCTTCTATAACCACGCAGCAAAATATTATCATTTTCCAATTTTGCAATATTACCAAGTCCTGTAGCGAGCAGGTTACCCGCGAATAATTGCGATCTCAATTTAACTATTCAGCGCATTGAAATTTTTAATAACTGAAAGCGAACAGATACAGACATTAACCTCTTCTATTCTTTCACATTACTTCGTGTAATCATTAGATTCCTGCGATTGAGGCGCAGCATTTTTTTTCCGAAAAGTCATCTGAAGAAATCAGGTATTTCTTACAGACATCAAAAACCACAATCAAAATGCAATCTCAATAGAATAACTTTTCGAATTGAATTTTTAAATCGATTTACGTTATTATGTCAATATATAGAGCCATTCCTCGCTTTTTCCCAGGAGTCATGAATTTATTATAGTCCTTCCATAACCACGCAGCAAAATATGCTCATATTCCAACTCTGCAATATTACCAAGTCCTGTAGCGAGCAGGTTATCCGCGAATAATTGCGATCTCAATTTAACTATTCAGCGCATTGAAATTTTTAATAACTGAAAGCGAACAGATACAGACATCAACCTCTTCTATTCTTTCACATTACTTCGTGTAATCATTAGATTCCTGCGATTGAGGCGCAGCATTTTTTTTCCGAAAAGTCATCCGAAGACATCAGGTATTTCTTACAGACATCAAAAACAACAATCAAAATGCAATCTAAATAGAATAACTTTTCGAATTTAATTTTCAAATCGATTTACGTTATGATGTCAATATATAGAGCCATTCCTTGCTTTTTCCCAGGAGGCATGAATTTATTATAGTCCTTCTATAACCACGCAGCAAAATATGCTCATATTCCAATTCTGCAATATTACCAAGTCCTGTAGCGAGCAGGTTATCCGCGGATAATTGCGATCTAAATTTAACTATTCAGCGCATTGAAATTTTTAAAAACTGAAAGCGAACAGATACGGACATCAACCTCTTCTATTCTTTCACATTAATTCGTGTAATCATTAGATTCCTGCGATTAAGGCGCAGCATTTTTTTTCCGAAAAGTCATCCGAAGACATCAGGTATTTCTTACAGACATCAAAAACAACAATCAAAATGCAATCTCAATAGAATAACTTTTCGAATTGAATTTTCAAATCGATTTACGTTATTATGTCAATATATAGAGCCATTCCTTGCTTTTTCCCAGGAGTCATGAATTTATTATAGTCCTTCTATAACCACGCAGCAAAATATTCTCATTTTCCAATTTTGCAATATTACCAAGTCCTGTAGCGAGCAGGTTATCCGCGAATAATTGCGATCTAAATTTAACTATTCAGCGCATTGAAATTTTTAAAAACTGAAAGCGAACAGATACAGACATCAACATCTTCTATTCTTTCACATTACTTCGTGTAATCAGTAGATTCCTGCGATTGAGGCGCAGCATTTTTTTTCCGAAAAGTCATCCGAAGACATCAGGTATTTCTTACAGACATCAAAAACAACAATCAAAATGCATTCTCAATAGAATAACTTTTCGAATTGAATTTTCAAATCGAATTACGTTATTATGTCAATATATAGAGCCATTCCTCGCTTTTTCCCAGGAGTCATGAATTTATTATAGTCCTTCCATAACCACGCAGCAAAATATGCTCATATTCCAATTTTGCAATATTACCAAGTCCTGTAGCGAGCAGGTTACCCGCGAATAATTGCGATCTCAATTTAACTATTCAGCGAATTGAAATTTTTAATAACTGAAAGCGAACAGATACAGACATCAACCTCTTCTATTCTTTCACATTACTTCGTGTAATCATTAGATTCCTGCGATTGAGGCGCAGCATTTTTTTTCCGAAAAGTCATCTGAAGAAATCAGGTATTTCCTACAGACATCAAAAACAACAATCAAAATGCAATCTCAATAGAACAACTTTTCGAATTGAATTTTCAAATCGATTTACGTTATTATGTCAATATAGTACCATTCCTCGCTTTTTTCCAGGAGTCATGAATTTATTATAGTCCTTCTATAACCACGCAGCAAAATATGCTCATATTTCAATTTTGCAATATTACCAAGTCCTGTAGCGAGCAGGTTATCCGCGAATAATTGCAATCTAAATTTAACTATTCAGCGCATTGAAATTTTTAATAACTAAAAGCGAACAGATACAGACTTCAACCTCTTCTATTCTTTCACATTAATTCGTGTAATCATTAGATTCCTGCGACTAAGGCGCAGCATTTTTTTTCCGAAAAGTCATCTGAAGACATCAGGTATTTCTTACAGACATCAAAAACAACAATCCAAATGCATTCTCAATAGAATAACTTTTCGAATTGAATTTTCAAATCGAATTACGTTATTATGTCAATATATAGAGCCATTCCTCGCTTTTTCCCAGGAGTCATGAATTTATTATAGTCCTTCCATAACCACGCAGTAAAATATGCTCATATTCCAACTCTGCAATATTACCAAGTCCTGTAGCGAGCAGGTTATCTGCGAATAATTGCGATCTCAATTTAACTATTCAGCGCATTGAAATTTTTAATAACTGAAAGCGAACAGATACAGACATCAACCTCTTCTATTCTTTCACATTACTTCGTGTAATCATTAGATTCCTGCGATTGAGGCGCAGCATTTTTTTTCCGAAAAGTCATCCGAAGACATCAGGTATTTCTTACAGACATCAAAAACAACAATCAAAATGCAATCTCAATAGAATAACTTTTCGAATTTAATTTTCAAATCGATTTACGTTATGATGTCAATATATAGAGCCATTCCTTGCTTTTTCCCAGGAGGCATGAATTTATTATAGTCCTTCTATAACCACGCAGCAAAATATTCTCATTTTCCAATTTTGCAATATTACCAAGTCCTGTAGCGAGCAGGTTATCCGCGAATAATTGCGATCTAAATTTAACTATTCAGCGCATTGAAATTTTTAATAACTGAAAGCGAACAGATACAGACATCAACCTCTTCTATTCTTTCACATTACTTCGTGTAATCATTAGATTCCTGCGATTGAGGCGCAGCATTTTTTTTCCGAAAAGTCATCCGAAGACATCAGGTATTTCTTACAGACATTAAAAACAACAATCAAAATGCAACCTCAATAGAATAACTTTTCGAATTGAATTTTCAAATCGATTTACGTTATTATGTCAATATATAGAGCCATTCCTGGCTTTTTCCCAGGAGTCATGAATTTATTATAGTCCTTCTATAACCACGCAGCAAAATATTCTCATTTTCCAATTTTGCAATATTACCAAGTCCTGTAGCGAGCAGGTTATCCGCGAATAATTGCAATCTAAATTTAACTATTCAGCGCATTGAAATTTTTAATAACTAAAAGCGAACAGATACAGACATCAACCTCTTCTATTTTTTCACATTAATTCGTGTAATCATTAGATTCCTGCGACTGAGGCGCAGCATTTTTTTTCCGAAAAGTCATCTGAAGACATCAGGTATTTCTTACAGACATCAAAAACAACAATCCAAATCCATTCTCAATAGAATAACTTTTCGAATTGAATTTTCAAATCGAATTACGTTATTATGTCAATATATAGAGCCATTCCTCGCTTTTTCCCAGGAGTCATGAATTTATTATAGTCCTTCTATAACCACGCAGCAAAATATGCTCATATTCCAATTCTGCAATATTACCAAGTCCTGTAGCGAGCAGGTTATCCGCGGATAATTGCGATCTAAATTTAACTATTCAGCGCATTGAAATTTTTAAAAACTGAAAGCGAACAGATACGGACATCAACCTCTTCTATTCTTTCACATTAATTCGTGTAATCATTAGATTCCTGCGATTAAGGCGCAGCATTTTTTTTCCGAAAAGTCATCCGAAGACATAAGGTATTTCTTACAGACATCAAAAACAACAATCAAAATGCAATCTCAATAGAATAACTTTTCGAATTGAATTTTCAAATCGATTTACGTTATTATGTCAATATATAGAGCCATTCCTTGCTTTTTCCCAGGAGTCATGAATTTATTATAGTCCTTCTATAACCACGCAGCAAAATATTCTCATTTTCCAATTTTGCAATATTACCAAGTCCTGTAGCGAGCAGGTTATCCGCGAATAATTGCGATCTAAATTTAACTATTCAGCGCATTGAAATTTTTAAAAACTGAAAGCGAACAGATACAGACATCAACCTCTTCTATTCTTTCACATTACTTCGTGTAATCAGTAGATTCCTGCGATTGAGGCGCAGCATTTTTTTTCCGAAAAGTCATCCGAAGACATCAGGTATTTCTTACAGACATCAAAAACAACAATCAAAATGCATTCTCAATGGAATAACTTTTCGAATTGAATTTTCAAATCGAATTACGTTATTATGTCAATATATAGAGCCATTCCTCGCTTTTTCCCAGGAGTCATGAATTTATTATAGTCCTTCCATAACCACGCAGCAAAATATGCTCATATTCCAATTTTGCAATATTACCAAGTCCTGTAGCGAGCAGGTTACCCGCGAATAATTGCGATCTCAATTTAACTATTCAGCGAATTGAAATTTTTAATAACTGAAAGCGAACAGATACAGACATCAACCTCTTCTATTCTTTCACATTACTTCGTGTAATCATTAGATTCCTGCGATTGAGGCGCAGCATTTTTTTTCCGAAAAGTCATCTGAAGAAATCAGGTATTTCCTACAGACATCAAAAACAACAATCAAAATGCAATCTCAATAGAACAACTTTTCGAATTGAATTTTCAAATCGATTTACGTTATTATGTCAATATAGTACCATTCCTCGCTTTTTTCCAGGAGTCATGAATTTATTATAGTCCTTCTATAACCACGCAGCAAAATATGCTCATATTTCAATTTTGCAATATTACCAAGTCCTGTAGCGAGCAGGTTATCCGCGAATAATTGCAATCTAAATTTAACTATTCAGCGCATTGAAATTTTTAATAACTAAAAGCGAACAGATACAGACTTCAACCTCTTCTATTCTTTCACATTAATTCGTGTAATCATTAGATTCCTGCGACTAAGGCGCAGCATTTTTTTTCCGAAAAGTCATCTGAAGACATCAGGTATTTCTTACAGACATCAAAAACAACAATCCAAATGCATTCTCAATAGAATAACTTTTCGAATTGAATTTTCAAATCGAATTACGTTATTATGTCAATATATAGAGCCATTCCTCGCTTTTTCCCAGGAGTCATGAATTTATTATAGTCCTTCCATAACCACGCAGTAAAATATGCTCATATTCCAACTCTGCAATATTACCAAGTCCTGTAGCGAGCAGGTTATCCGCGAATAATTGCGATCTCAATTTAACTATTCAGCGCATTGAAATTTTTAATAACTGAAAGCGAACAGATACAGACATCAACCTCTTCTATTCTTTCACATTACTTCGTGTAATCATTAGATTCCTGCGATTGAGGCGCAGCATTTTTTTTCCGAAAAGTCATCCGAAGACATCAGGTATTTCTTACAGACATCAAAAACAACAATCAAAATGCAATCTTAATGGAATAACTTTTCGAATTTTATTTTCAAATCGATTTACGTTATTATGTCAATATATAGAGCCATTCCTCGCTTTTTCCCAGGAGTCATGAATTTATTATAGTCCTTCCATAACCACGCAGCAAAATATGCTCATATTCCAACTCTGCAATATTACCAAGTCCTGTAGCGAGCAGGTTATCCGCGAATAATTGCGATCTCAATTTAACTATTCAGCGCATTGAAATTTTTAATAACTGAAAGCGAACAGATACAGACATCAACCTCTTCTATTCTTTCACATTACTTCGTGTAATCATTAGATTCCTGCGATTGAGGCGCAGCATTTTTTTTCCGAAAAGTCATCCGAAGACATCAGGTATTTCTTACAGACATCAAAAACAACAATCAAAATGCAATCTCAATAGAATAACTTTTCGAATTGAATTTTCAAATCGATTTACGTTATATGTCAATATATAGAGCCATTCCTTGCTTTTTCCCAGGAGTCATGAATTTATTATAGTCCTTCTATAACCACGCAGCAAAATATTCTCATTTTCCAATTTTGCAATATTACCAAGTCCTGTAGCGAGCAGGTTACCCGCGAATAATTGCGATCTCAATTTAACTATTCAGCGCATTGAAATTTTTAATAACTGAAAGCGAACAGATACAGACATTAACCTCTTCTATTCATTCACATTACTTCGTGTAATCATTAGATTCCTGCGATTGAGGCGCAGCATTTTTTTTCCGAAAAGTCATCTGAAGAAATCAGGTATTTCTTACAGACATCAAAAACAACAATCAAAATGCATTCTTAATAGAATAACTTTTCGAATTGAATTTTCAAATCGAATTACGTTATTATGTCAATATATAGAGCCATTCCTCGCTTTTTCCCAGGAGTCATGAATTTATTATAGTCCTTCCATAACCACGCAGCAAAATATGCTCATATTCCAACTCTGCAATATTACCAAGTCCTGTAGCGAGCAGGTTATCCGCAAATAATTGCGATCTCAATTTAACTATTCAGCGCATTGAAATTTTTAATAACTGAAAGCGAACAGATACAGACATCAACCTCTTCTATTCTTTCACATTAATTCGTGTAATCATTAGATTCCTGCGATTGAGGCGCAGCATTTTTTTTCCGAAAAGTCATCCGAAGACATCAGGTATTTCTTACAGACATCAAAAACAACAATCAAAATGCAATCTCAATAGAATAACTTTTCGAATTGAATTTTCAAATCGATTTACGTTATTATGTCAATATATAGAGCCATTCCTTGCTTTTTCCCAGGAGTCATGAATTTATTATAGTCCTTCTATAACCACGCAGCAAAATATTCTCATTTTCCAATTTTGCAATATTACCAAGTCCTGTAGCGAGCAGGTTATCCGCGAATAATTGCAATCTAAATTTAACTATTCAGCGCATTGAAATTTTTAAAAACTGAAAGCGAACAGATACAGACATCAACCTCTTCTATTCTTTCACATTACTTCGTGTAATCATTAGATTCCTGCGATTGAGGCGCAGCATTTTTTTTCCGAAAAGTCATCCGAAGACATCAGGTATTTCTTACAGACATCAAAAACAACAATCAAAATGCAATCTTAATGGAATAACTTTTCGAATTTTATTTTCAAATCGATTTACGTTATTATGTCAATATATAGAGCCATTCCTTGCTTTTTCCCAGGTGTCATGAATTTATTATAGTCCTTCTATAACCACGCAGCAAAATATTCTCATTTTCCAATTTTGCAATATTACCAAGTCCTGTAGCGAGCAGGTTATCCGCGAATAATTGCGATCTGAATTTAACTATTCAGCGCATTGAAATTTTTAATAACTGAAAGCGAACAGATACAGACATCAACCTCTTCTATTCTTTCACATTACTTCGTGTAATCATTAGATTCCTGCGATTGAGGCGCAGCATTTTTTTTCCGAAAAGTCATCCGAAGACATCAGGTATTTCTTACAGACATCAAAAACAACAATCAAAATGCAATCTCAATAGAATAACTTTTCGAATTGAATTTTCAAATCGAATTACGTTATTATGTCAATATATAGAGCCATTTCTCGCTTATTCCCAAGAGTCATGAATTTAGTATAGTCCTCCTATAACCACGCAGCAAAATATGCTCATATTCCAATTCTGCAATTTTACCAAGTCCTGTAGCGAGCAGGTTATCCGCGAATAATTGCGATCTAAATTTAACTATTCAGCGCATTGAAATTTTTAATAACTGAAAGCGAACAGATACAGACATCAACCTCTTCTATTCTTTCACATTAATTCGTGTAATCATTAGATTCCTGCGATTGAGGCGCAGCATTTTTTTTCCGAAAAGTCATCCGAAGACATCAGGTATTTCTTACAGACATCAAAAACAACAATCCAAATGCATTCTCAATAGAATAACTTTTCGAATTGAATTTTCAAATCGAATTACGTTATTATGTCAATATATAGAGCCATTCCTCGCTTTTTCCCCGGAGTCATGAATTTATTATAGTCCTTCCATAACCACGCAGTAAAATATGCTCATATTCCAACTCTGCAATATTACCAAGTCCTGTAGCGAGCAGGTTATCTGCGAATAATTGCGATCTCAATTTAACTATTCAGCGCATTGAAATTTTTAATAACTGAAAGCGAACAGATACAGACATCAACCTCTTCTATTCTTTCACATTACTTCGTGTAATCATTAGATTCCTGCGATTGAGGCGCAGCATTTTTTTTCCGAAAAGTCATCCGAAGACATCAGGTATTTCTTACAGACATCAAAAACAACAATCAAAATGCAATCTTAATGGAATAACTTTTCGAATTTTATTTTCAAATCGATTTACGTTATTATGTCAATATATAGAGCCATTCCTTGCTTTTTCCCAGGTGTCATGAATTTATTATAGTCCTTCTATAACCACGCAGCAAAATATTCTCATTTTCCAATTTTGCAATATTACCAAGTCCTGTAGCGAGCAGGTTATCCGCGAATAATTGCGATCTGAATTTAACTATTCAGCGCATTGAAATTTTTAATAACTGAAAGCGAACAGATACAGACATCAACCTCTTCTATTCTTTCACATTACTTCGTGTAATCATTAGATTCCTGCGATTGAGGCGCAGCATTTTTTTTCCGAAAAGTCATCCGAAGACATCAGGTATTTCTTACAGACATCAAAAACAACAATCAAAATGCAATCTCAATAGAATAACTTTTCGAATTGAATTTTCAAATCGAATTACGTTATTATGTCAATATATAGAGCCATTTCTCGCTTATTCCCAAGAGTCATGAATTTAGTATAGTCCTCCTATAACCACGCAGCAAAATATGCTCATATTCCAATTCTGCAATTTTACCAAGTCCTGTAGCGAGCAGGTTATCCGCGAATAATTGCGATCTAAATTTAACTATTCAGCGCATTGAAATTTTTAATAACTGAAAGCGAACAGATACAGACATCAACCTCTTCTATTCTTTCACATTAATTCGTGTAATCATTAGATTCCTGCGATTGAGGCGCAGCATTTTTTTTCCGAAAAGTCATCCGAAGACATCAGGTATTTCTTACAGACATCAAAAACAACAATCAAAATGCAATCTCAATAGAATAACTTTTCGAATTGAATTTTCAAATCGATTTACGTTATATGTCAATATATAGAGCCATTCCTTGCTTTTTCCCAGGAGTCATGAATTTATTATAGTCCTTCTATAACCACGCAGCAAAATATTATCATTTTCCAATTTTGCAATATTACCAAGTCCTGTAGCGAGCAGGTTACCCGCGAATAATTGCGATCTCAATTTAACTATTCAGCGCATTGAAATTTTTAATAACTGAAAGCGAACAGATACAGACATTAACCTCTTCTATTCTTTCACATTACTTCGTGTAATCATTAGATTCCTGCGATTGAGGCGCAGCATTTTTTTTCCGAAAAGTCATCTGAAGAAATCAGGTATTTCTTACAGACATCAAAAACCACAATCAAAATGCAATCTCAATAGAATAACTTTTCGAATTGAATTTTTAAATCGATTTACGTTATTATGTCAATATATAGAGCCATTCCTCGCTTTTTCCCAGGAGTCATGAATTTATTATAGTCCTTCCATAACCACGCAGCAAAATATGCTCATATTCCAACTCTGCAATATTACCAAGTCCTGTAGCGAGCAGGTTATCCGCGAATAATTGCGATCTCAATTTAACTATTCAGCGCATTGAAATTTTTAATAACTGAAAGCGAACAGATACAGACATCAACCTCTTCTATTCTTTCACATTACTTCGTGTAATCATTAGATTCCTGCGATTGAGGCGCAGCATTTTTTTTCCGAAAAGTCATCCGAAGACATCAGGTATTTCTTACAGACATCAAAAACAACAATCAAAATGCAATCTCAATAGAATAACTTTTCGAATTTAATTTTCAAATCGATTTACGTTATGATGTCAATATATAGAGCCATTCCTTGCTTTTTCCCAGGAGGCATGAATTTATTATAGTCCTTCTATAACCACGCAGCAAAATATTCTCATTTTCCAATTTTGCAATATTACCAAGTCCTGTAGCGAGCAGGTTATCCGCGAATAATTGCGATCTAAATTTAACTATTCAGCGCATTGAAATTTTTAATAACTGAAAGCGAACAGATACAGACATCAACCTCTTCTATTCTTTCACATTACTTCGTGTAATCATTAGATTCCTGCGATTGAGGCGCAGCATTTTTTTTCCGAAAAGTCATCCGAAGACATCAGGTATTTCTTACAGACATTAAAAACAACAATCAAAATGCAACCTCAATAGAATAACTTTTCGAATTGAATTTTCAAATCGATTTACGTTATTATGTCAATATATAGAGCCATTCCTTGCTTTTTCCCGGGAGTCATGAATTTATTATAGTCCTTCTATAACCACGCAGCAAAATATTCTCATTTTCCAATTTTGCAATATTACCAAGTCCTGTAGCGAGCAGGTTATCCGCGAATAATTGCAATCTAAATTTAACTATTCAGCGCATTGAAATTTTTAATAACTAAAAGCGAACAGATACAGACATCAACCTCTTCTATTCTTTCACATTAATTCGTGTAATCATTAGATTCCTGCGACTGAGGCGCAGCATTTTTTTTCCGAAAAGTCATCTGAAGACATCAGGTATTTCTTACAGACATCAAAAACAACAATCCAAATGCATTCTCAATAGAATAACTTTTCGAATTGAATTTTCAAATCGAATTACGTTATAATGTCAATATATAGAGCCATTCCTCGCTTTTTCCCAGGAGTCATGAATTTATTATAGTCCTTCTATAACCACGCAGCAAAATATGCTCATATTCCAATTCTGCAATATTACCAAGTCCTGTAGCGAGCAGGTTATCCGCGGATAATTGCGATCTAAATTTAACTATTCAGCGCATTGAAATTTTTAAAAACTGAAAGCGAACAGATACGGACATCAACCTCTTCTATTCTTTCACATTAATTCGTGTAATCATTAGATTCCTGCGATTAAGGCGCAGCATTTTTTTTCCGAAAAGTCATCCGAAGACATCAGGTATTTCTTACAGACATCAAAAACAACAATCAAAATGCAATCTCAATAGAATAACTTTTCGAATTGAATTTTCAAATCGATTTACGTTATTATGTCAATATATAGAGCCATTCCTTGCTTTTTCCCAGGAGTCATGAATTTATTATAGTCCTTCTATAACCACGCAGCAAAATATTCTCATTTTCCAATTTTGCAATATTACCAAGTCCTGTAGCGAGCAGGTTATCCGCGAATAATTGCGATCTAAATTTAACTATTCAGCGCATTGAAATTTTTAAAAACTGAAAGCGAACAGATACAGACATCAACCTCTTCTATTCTTTCACATTACTTCGTGTAATCAGTAGATTCCTGCGATTGAGGCGCAGCATTTTTTTTCCGAAAAGTCATCCGAAGACATCAGGTATTTCTTACAGACATCAAAAACAACAATCAAAATGCATTCTCAATAGAATAACTTTTCGAATTGAATTTTCAAATCGAATTACGTTATTATGTCAATATATAGAGCCATTCCTCGCTTTTTCCCAGGAGTCATGAATTTATTATAGTCCTTCCATAACCACGCAGCAAAATATGCTCATATTCCAATTTTGCAATATTACCAAGTCCTGTAGCGAGCAGGTTACCCGCGAATAATTGCGATCTCAATTTAACTATTCAGCGAATTGAAATTTTTAATAACTGAAAGCGAACAGATACAGACATCAACCTCTTCTATTCTTTCACATTACTTCGTGTAATCATTAGATTCCTGCGATTGAGGCGCAGCATTTTTTTTCCGAAAAGTCATCTGAAGAAATCAGGTATTTCCTACAGACATCAAAAACAACAATCAAAATGCAATCTCAATAGAACAACTTTTCGAATTGAATTTTCAAATCGATTTACGTTATTATGTCAATATAGTACCATTCCTCGCTTTTTTCCAGGAGTCATGAATTTATTATAGTCCTTCTATAACCACGCAGCAAAATATGCTCATATTTCAATTTTGCAATATTACCAAGTCCTGTAGCGAGCAGGTTATCCGCGAATAATTGCAATCTAAATTTAACTATTCAGCGCATTGAAATTTTTAATAACTAAAAGCGAACAGATACAGACTTCAACCTCTTCTATTCTTTCACATTAATTCGTGTAATCATTAGATTCCTGCGACTAAGGCGCAGCATTTTTTTTCCGAAAAGTCATCTGAAGACATCAGGTATTTCTTACAGACATCAAAAACAACAATCCAAATGCATTCTCAATAGAATAACTTTTCGAATTGAATTTTCAAATCGAATTACGTTATTATGTCAATATATAGAGCCATTCCTCGCTTTTTCCCAGGAGTCATGAATTTATTATAGTCCTTCCATAACCACGCAGTAAAATATGCTCATATTCCAACTCTGCAATATTACCAAGTCCTGTAGCGAGCAGGTTATCCGCGAATAATTGCGATCTCAATTTAACTATTCAGCGCATTGAAATTTTTAATAACTGAAAGCGAACAGATACAGACATCAACCTCTTCTATTCTTTCACATTACTTCGTGTAATCATTAGATTCCTGCGATTGAGGCGCAGCATTTTTTTTCCGAAAAGTCATCCGAAGACATCAGGTATTTCTTACAGACATCAAAAACAACAATCAAAATGCAATCTTAATGGAATAACTTTTCGAATTTTATTTTCAAATCGATTTACGTTATTATGTCAATATATAGAGCCATTTCTCGCTTATTCCCAAGAGTCATGAATTTAGTATAGTCCTCCTATAACCACGCAGCAAAATATGCTCATATTCCAATTCTGCAATTTTACCAAGTCCTGTAGCGAGCAGGTTATCCGCGAATAATTGCGATCTAAATTTAACTATTCAGCGCATTGAAATTTTTAATAACTGAAAGCGAACAGATACAGACATCAACCTCTTCTATTCTTTCACATTAATTCGTGTAATCATTAGATTCCTGCGATTGAGGCGCAGCATTTTTTTCCCGAAAAGTCATCCGAAGACATCAGGTATTTCTTACAGACATCAAAAACAACAATCAAAATGCAATCTCAATAGAATAACTTTTCGAATTGAATTTTCAAATCGATTTACGTTATATGTCAATATATAGAGCCATTCCTTGCTTTTTCCCAGGAGTCATGAATTTATTATAGTCCTTCTATAACCACGCAGCAAAATATTATCATTTTCCAATTTTGCAATATTACCAAGTCCTGTAGCGAGCAGGTTACCCGCGAATAATTGCGATCTCAATTTAACTATTCAGCGCATTGTAATTTTTAATAACTGAAAGCGAACAGATACAGACATTAACCTCTTCTATTCTTTCACATTACTTCGTGTAATCATTAGATTCCTGCGATTGAGGCGCAGCATTTTTTTTCCGAAAAGTCATCTGAAGAAATCAGGTATTTCTTACAGACATCAAAAACCACAATCAAAATGCAATCTCAATAGAATAACTTTTCGAATTGAATTTTCAAATCGATTTACGTTATTATGTCAATATATAGAGCCATTCCTCGCTTTTTCCCAGGAGTCATGAATTTATTATAGTCCTTCCATAACCACGCAGCAAAATATGCTCATATTCCAACTCTGCAATATTACCAAGTCCTGTAGCGAGCAGGTTATCCGCGAATAATTGCGATCTCAATTTAACTATTCAGCGCATTGAAATTTTTAATAACTGAAAGCGAACAGATACAGACATCAACCTCTTCTATTCTTTCACATTACTTCGTGTAATCATTAGATTCCTGCGATTGAGGCGCAGCATTTTTTTTCCGAAAAGTCATCCGAAGACATCAGGTATTTCTTACAGACATCAAAAACAACAATCAAAATGCAATCTCAATAGAATAACTTTTCGAATTGAATTTTCAAATCGATTTACGTTATATGTCAATATATAGAGCCATTCCTTGCTTTTTCCCAGGAGTCATGAATTTATTATAGTCCTTCTATAACCACGCAGCAAAATATTCTCATTTTCCAATTTTGCAATATTACCAAGTCCTGTAGCGAGCAGGTTACCCGCGAATAATTGCGATCTCAATTTAACTATTCAGCGCATTGAAATTTTTAATAACTGAAAGCGAACAGATACAGACATTAACCTCTTCTATTCATTCACATTACTTCGTGTAATCATTAGATTCCTGCGATTGAGGCGCAGCATTTTTTTTCCGAAAAGTCATCTGAAGAAATCAGGTATTTCTTACAGACATCAAAAACAACAATCAAAATGCATTCTTAATAGAATAACTTTTCGAATTGAATTTTCAAATCGAATTACGTTATTATGTCAATATATAGAGCCATTCCTCGCTTTTTCCCAGGAGTCATGAATTTATTATAGTCCTTCCATAACCACGCAGCAAAATATGCTCATATTCCAACTCTGCAATATTACCAAGTCCTGTAGCGAGCAGGTTATCCGCAAATAATTGCGATCTCAATTTAACTATTCAGCGCATTGAAATTTTTAATAACTGAAAGCGAACAGATACAGACATCAACCTCTTCTATTCTTTCACATTAATTCGTGTAATCATTAGATTCCTGCGATTGAGGCGCAGCATTTTTTTTCCGAAAAGTCATCCGAAGACATCAGGTATTTCTTACAGACATCAAAAACAACAATCAAAATGCAATCTCAATAGAATAACTTTTCGAATTGAATTTTCAAATCGATTTACGTTATTATGTCAATATATAGAGCCATTCCTTGCTTTTTCCCAGGAGTCATGAATTTATTATAGTCCTTCTATAACCACGCAGCAAAATATTCTCATTTTCCAATTTTGCAATATTACCAAGTCCTGTAGCGAGCAGGTTATCCGCGAATAATTGCAATCTAAATTTAACTATTCAGCGCATTGAAATTTTTAAAAACTGAAAGCGAACAGATACAGACATCAACCTCTTCTATTCTTTCACATTACTTCGTGTAATTATTAGATTCCTGCGATTGAGGCGCAGCATTTTTTTTCCGAAAAGTCATCCGAAGACATCAGGTATTTCTTACAGACATCAAAAACAACAATCAAAATGCAATCTCAATAGAATTACTTTTCGAATTGAATTTTCAAATCGATTTACGTTATTATGTCAATATATAGAGCCATTCCTTGCTTTTTCCCAGGAGCCATGAATTTATTATAGTCCTCCTATAACCACGCAGCAAAATATTCTCATTTTCCCATTTTGCAATATTACCAAGTCCTGTAGCGAGCAGGTTACCCGCGAATAATTGCGATCTAAATTTAACTATTCAGCGCATTGAAATTTTTATTAACTGAAAGCGAACAGATACAGACATCAACTTCTTCTATTCTTTCACATTAATTCGTGTAATCATTAGATTCCTGCGATTGAGGCGCAGCATTTTTTTTCCGAAAAGTCATCTGAAGAAATCAGGTATTTCTTACAGACATCAAAAACCACAATCAAAATGCAATCTCAATAGAATAACTTTTCGAATTGAATTTTAAAATCGATTTACGTTATTATGTCAATATAGTACCATTCCTCGCTTTTTCCCAGGAGTCATGAATTTATTATAGTCCTTCTATAACCACGCAGCAAAATATGCTCATATTTCAATTTTGCAATATTACCAAGTCCTGTAGCAAGCAGGTTATCCGCGAATAATTGCGATCTAAATTTAACTATTCAGCGCATTGAAATTTTTAAAAACAGAAAGCGAACAGATACGGACATCAACCTCTTCTATTCTTTCACATTAATTCGTGTAATCATTAGATTCCTGCGATTGAGGCGCAGCATTTTTTTTCCGAAAAGTCATCTGAAGACATCAGGTATTTCTTACAGACATCAAAAACAACAATCAAAATGCATTCTCAATAGAATAACTTTTCGAATTGAATTTTCAAATCGGATTACGTTATTATGTCAATATATAGAGCCATTCCTCGCTTTTTCCCAGGAGTCATGAATTTATTATAGTCCTTCCATAACCACGCAGCAAAATATGCTCATATTCCAACTCTGCAATATTACCAAGTCCTGTAGCGAGCAGGTTATCCGCGAATAATTGCAATCTAAATTTAACTATTCAGCGCATTGAAATTTTTAATAACTAAAAGCGAACAGATACAGACATCAACCTCTTCTATTCTTTCACATTAATTCGTGTAATCATTAGATTCCTGCGACTGAGGCGCAGCATTTTTTTTCCGAAAAGTCATCTGAAGACATCAGGTATTTCTTACAGACATCAAAAACAACAATCCAAATGCATTCTCAATAGAATAACTTTTCGAATTGAATTTTCAAATCGAATTACGTTATTATGTCAAAATATAGAGCCATTCCTCGCTTTTTCCCAGGAGTCATGAATTTATTATAGTCCTTCTATAACCACACAGCAAAATATGCTCATATTCCAATTCTGCAATATTACCAAGTCCTGTAGCGAGCAGGTAATCCGCGAATAATTGCGATCTAAATTTAACTATTCAGCGCATTGAAATTTTTAAAAACTGAAAGCGAACAGATACGGACATCAACCTCTTCTATTCTTTCACATTAATTCGTGTAATCATTAGATTCCTGCGATTGAGGCGCAGCATTTTTTTTCCGAAAAGTCATCTGAAGACATCAGGTATTTCTTACAGACATCAAAAACAACAATCAATATGCATTCTCAATAGAATAACTTTTCGAATTGAATTTTCAAATCGAATTACGTTATTATGTCAATATATAGAGCCATTCCTCGCTTTTTCCCAGGAGTCATGAATTTATTATAGTCCTTCCATAACCACGCAGCAAAATATGCTCATATTCCAACTCTGCAATATTACCAAGTCCTGTAGCGAGCAGGTTATCCGCGAATAATTGCGATCTCAATTTAACTATTCACTGCATTGAAATTTTTAATAACTGAAAGCGAACAGATACAGACATCAACCTCTTCTATTCTTTCACATTAATTCGTGTAATCATTAGATTCCTGCGATTGAGGCGCAGCATTTTTTTTCCGAAAAGTCATCCGAAGACATCAGGTATTTCTTACAGACATCAAAAACAACAATCAAAATGCAATCTCAATAGAATAACTTTTCGAATTGAATTTTCAAATCGATTTACGTTATTATGTCAATATATAGAGCCATTCCTTGCTTTTTCCCAGGAGTCATGAATTTATTATAGTCCTTCTATAACCACGCAGCAAAATATTCTCATTTTCCAATTTTGCAATATTACCAAGTCCTGTAGCGAGCAGGTTATCCGCGAATAATTGCGATCTAAATTTAACTATTCAGCGCATTGAAATTTTTAAAAACTGAAAGCGAACAGATACAGACATCAACCTCTTCTATTCTTTCACATTACTTCGTGTAACCAGTAGATTCCTGCGATTGAGGCGCAGCATTTTTTTTCCGAAAAGTCATCCGAAGACATCAGGTATTTCTTACAGACATCAAAAACAACAATCCAAATGCATTCTCAATAGAATAACTTTTCGAATTGAATTTTCAAATCGAATTACGTTATTATGTCAATATATAGAGCCATTCCTCGCTTTTTCCCAGGAGTCATGAATTTATTATAGTCCTTCTATAACCACGCAGCAAAATATGCTCATATTCCAATTTTGCAATATTACCAAGTCCTGTAGCGAGCAGGTTATCCGCGAATAATTGCGATCTAAATTTAACTATTCAGCGCATTGAAATTTTTAATAACTGAAAGCGAACAGATACGGACATCAACCTCTTCTATTCTTTCACATTAATTCGTGTAATCATTAGATTCCTGCGATTGAGGCGCAGCATTTTTTTTCGAAAAGTCATCTGAAGACATCAGGTATTTCTTACAGACATCAAAAACAACAATCAAAATGCATTCTCAATAGAATAACTTTTCGAATTGAATTTTCAAATCGAATTACGTTATTATGTCAATATATAGAGCCATTCCTCGCTTTTTCCCAGGAGTCATGAATTTATTATAGTCCTTCCATAACCACGCAGCAAAATATGCTCATATTCCAATTTTGCAATATTACCAAGTCCTGTAGCGAGCAGGTTACCCGCGAATAATTGCGATCTCAATTTAACTATTCAGCGAATTGAAATTTTTAATAACTGAAAGCGAACAGATACAGACATCAACCTCTTCTATTCTTTCACATTACTTCGTGTAATCATTAGATTCCTGCGATTGAGGCGCAGCATTTTTTTTCCGAAAAGTCATCTGAAGAAATCAGGTATTTCTTACAGACATCAAAAACAACAATCAAAATGCAATCTCAATAGAACAACTTTTCGAATTGAATTTTCAAATCGATTTACGTTATTATGTCAATATAGTACCATTCCTCGCTTTTTCCCAGGAGTCATGAATTTATTATAGTCCTTCTATGACCACGCAGCAAAATATGCTCATATTTCAATTTTGCAATATTACCAAGTCCTGTAGCGAGCAGGTTATCCGCGAATAATTGCAATCTAAATTTAACTATTCAGCGCATTGAAATTTTTAATAACTAAAAGCGAACAGATACAGACATCAACCTCTTCTATTCTTTCACATTAATTCGTGTAATCATTAGATTCCTGCGACTGAGGCGCAGCATTTTTTTTCCGAAAAGTCATCTGAAGACATCAGGTATTTCTTACAGACATCAAAAACAACAATCCAAATGCATTCTCAATAGAATAACTTTTCGAATTGAATTTTCAAATCGAATTACGTTATTATGTCAATATATAGAGCCATTCCTCGCTTTTTCCCAGGAGTCATGAATTTATTATAGTCCTTCTATAACCACGCAGCAAAATATGCTCATATTCCAATTCTGCAATATTACCAAGTCCTGTAGCGAGCAGGTTATCCGCGGATAATTGCGATCTAAATTTAACTATTCAGCGCATTGAAATTTTTAAAAACTGAAAGCGAACAGATACGGACATCAACCTCTTCTATTCTTTCACATTAATTCGTGTAATCATTAGATTCCTGCGATTGAGGCGCAGCATTTTTTTTCCGAAAAGTCATCTGAAGACATCAGGTATTTCTTACAGACATCAAAAACAACAATCAAAATGCATTCTCAATAGAATAACTTTTCGAATTGAATTTTCAAATCGAATTACGTTATTATGTCAATATATAGAGCCATTCCTCGCTTTTTCCCAGGAGTCATGAATTTATTATAGTCCTTCCATAACCACGCAGCAAAATATGCTCATATTCCAACTCTGCAATTTTACCAAGTCCTGTAGCGAGCAGGTTATCCGCGAATAATTGCGATCTCAATTTAACTATTCAGCGCATTGAAATTTTTAATAACTGAAAGCGAACAGATACAGACATCAACCTCTTCTATTCTTTCACATTAATTCGTGTAGTCATTAGGTTCCTGCGATTGAGGCGCAGCATTTTTTTTCCGAAAAGTCATCCGAAGACATCAGGTATTTCTTACAGACATCAAAAACAACAATCAAAATGCAATCTCAATAGAATAACTTTTCGAATTGAATTTTCAAATCGATTTACGTTATATGTCAATATATAGAGCCATTCCTTGCTTTTTCCCAGGAGTCATGAATTTATTATAGTCCTTCTATAACCACGCAGCAAAATATTCTCATTTTCCAATTTTGCAATATTACCAAGTCCTGTAGCGAGCAGGTTATCCGCGAATAATTGCGATCTAAATTTAACTATTCGGCGCATTGAAATTTTTAATAAATGAAAGCGAACAGATACAGACATCAACCTCTTCTATTCTTTCACATTCCTTCGTGGAATCAGTAGATTCCTGCGATTGAGGCGCAGCATTTTTTTCCCGAAAAGTCATCCGAAGACATCAGGTATTTCTTACAGACATCAAAAACAACAATCAAAATGCAATCTCAATAGAATAACTTTTCGAATTGAATTTTAAAATCGATTTACGTTATTATGTCAATATATAGAGCCTTTCCTTGCTTTTTCCCACGAGTCATGAATTTATTATAGTCCTGCTATAACCACGCAGCAAAATATGCTCATTTATCAATTTTGCAATATTACCAAGTCCTGTTGCGAGCAGGTTATCCGCGAATAATTGCGATCTAAATTTAACTATTCAGCGCATTGAAATTTTTAATAACTGAAAGCGAACAGATACAGACATCAACCTTTTCTATTCTTTCACGTTAATTCGTGTAATCATTAGATTCCCGCGATTGAGGCGCAGCATTTTTTTTCCGAAAAGTCATCCGAAGACATCAGGTATTTCTTACAGACATCAAAAACAACAATCAAAATGCAATCTCAATAGAATAACTTTTCGAATTGAATTTTCAAATCGATTTACGTAATTATGTCAATATATAGAGCCATTCCTTGCTTTTTCCCAGGAGTCATGAATTTATTATAGTCCTTCTATAACCACGCAGCAAAATATTCTCATTTTCCAATTTTGCAATATTACCAAGTCCTGTAGCGAGCAGGTTATCTGCGAATAATTGCGATATAAATTTAACTATTCAGCGCATTGAAATTTTGAATAAATGAAAGCGAACAGATACAGACATCAACCTCTTCTATTCTTTCACAATTATTTGTGTAATCATTAGATTCCTGCGATCGAGGCGCAGAATTTTTTTTCCGAAAAGTCATCCGAAGACATCAGGTATTTCTTACAGACATCAAAAATAACAATCAAAATGCAATCTCAATAGAATAACTTTTCGAATTGAATTTTCAAATCGATTTACGTTATTATGTCAATATATAGAGTCATTCCTTGCTTTTCCCCAGGAGTCATGAATTTATTTCCGTCCTTCTATAACCACGCAGCAAAATATGCTCATATTCCAATTTTGCAATATTACCAAGTCCTGTAGCGAGCAGGTTATCCGCGAATAATTGCGATCTAAATTTAACTATTCAGCGCATTGGAATTTTTAATAACTGAAAGCGAACAGATACAGACATCAACTTTTTCTATTCTTTACGTTAATTTGTGTAATCATTAGATTCCTGCGATTGAGGCGCAGCATATTTTTTCCGAAAGGTCATCTGAAGACATCAGGTATTTCTTACAGACATCAAAAACAACAATCAAAATGCAATCTCAATAGAATAACTTTTCGAATTGAATTTTCAAATCGATTTACGTTCTTATGTCAATATATAGTGCCATTCCTCGCTTTTTCCCAGGAGTCATGAATTTATTATAGTCCTTCTATAACCACGCAGCAAAATATGCTCATATTCCAATTTTGCAATATTACCAAGTCCTGTAGCGAGCAGGTTATCCGCGAATAATTGCGATCTAAATTTAACTATTCAGCGCATTGAAATTTTTAATAACTGAAAGCGAACAGATACAGACATCAACCTCTTCTATTCTTTCGAATTAATTCGTGTGATCATTAGATTCCTGCGATTGAGGCGCAGCATTTTTTTTCCGAAAAGTCATCTGAAGACATCAGGTATTTCTTACAGACATCAAAAACAACAATCAAAATGCATTCTCAATAGAATAACTTTTCGAATTGAATTTTCAAATCGAATTACGTTATTATGTCAATATATAGAGCCATTCCTCGCTTATTCCCAAGAGTCATGAATTTAGTATAGTCCTTCTATAACCACGCAGCAAAATATGCTCATATTCCAATTCTGCAATATTACCAAGTCCTGTAGCGAGCAGGTTATCCGCGAATAATTGCGATCTAAATTTAACTATTCAGCGCATTGAAATTTTTAATAACTGAAAGCGAACAGATACAGACATCAACCTCTTCTATTCTTTCACATTAATTCGTGTAATCATTAGATTCCTGCGATTGAGGCGCAGCATTTTTTTTCCGAAAAGTCATCCGAAGACATCAGGTATTTCTTACAGACATCAAAAACAACAATCAAAATGCAATCTCAATAGAATAACTTTTCGAATTAAATTTTCAAATCGATTTACGTTATATGTCAATATATAGAGCCATTCCTTGCTTTTTCCCAGGAGTCATGAATTTATTATAGTCCTTCTATAACCACGCAGCAAAATATTCTCATTTTCCAATTTTGCAATATTACCAAGTCCTGTAGCGAGCAGGTTATCCGCGAATAATTGCGATCTTAATTTAACTATTCGGCGCATTGAAATTTTTAATAAATGAAAGCGAACAGATACAGACATCAACCTCTTCTATTCTTTCACATTACTTCGTGGAATCAGTAGATTCCTGCGATTGAGGCGCAGCATTTTTTTTCCGAAAAGTCATCCGAAGACATCAGGTATTTCTTACAGACATCAAAAACAACAATCAAAATGCAATCTCAATAGAATAACTTTTCGAATTGAATTTTAAAATCGATTTACGTTATTATGTCAGTATATAGTGCCATTCTTCGCTTTTTCCGGAGTCATGAATTTATTAAAGTCCTTCTATAACCACGCAGCAAAATATGCTCATATTCCAATTTTGCAATATTACCAAGTCCTGTAGTGAGCAGGTTACCCGCGAATAATTGCGATCTCAATTTAACTATTCAGCGCATTGAAATTTTTAATAACTGAAAGCGAACAGATACAGACATTAACCTCATCTATTCTTTCACATTACTTCGTGTAATCATTAGATTCCCGCGATTGAGGCGCAGCATTTTTTTCCGAAAAGTCATCCGAAGACATCAGGTATTTCTTACAGACATCAAAAACAACAATCAAAATGCAATCTCAATAGAATAACTTTTCGAATTGAATTTTCAAATCGATTTACGTTATTATGTCAATATATAGAGCCATTCCTTGCTTTTTCCCAGGAGTCATGAATTTATTATAGTCCTTCTATAACCACGCAGCAAAATATTCTCATTTTCCAATTTTGCAATATTACCAAGTCCTGTAGCGAGCAGGTTATCCGCGAATAATTGCGATCTAAATTTAAGTATTCAGCGCATTGAAATTTTTAATAAATGAAAGCGAACAGATACAGACATCAACCTCTTCTATTCTTTCACATTACTTCGTGGAATCAGTAGATTCCTGCGATTGAGGCGCAGCATTTTTTTCCCGAAAAGTCATCCGAAGACATCAGGTATTTCTTACAGACATCAAAAACCACAATCAAAATGCAATCTCAATAGAATAACTTTTCGAATTGAATTTTAAAATCGATTTACGTTATTATGTCAATATATAGTGCCATTCTTCGCTTTTTCCCAGGAGTCATGAATTTATTCAAGTCCTTCTATAACCACGCAGCAAAATATGCTCATATTCCAATTTTGCAATATTACCAAGTCCTGTAGTGAGCAGGTTACCCGCGAATAATTGCGATCTCAATTTAACTATTCAGCGCATTGAAATTTTTAATAACTGAAAGCGAACAGATACAGACATCAACCTCTTCTATTCTTTCACATTACTTCGTGTAATCAGTAGATTCCTGCGATTGAGGCGCAGCATTTTTTTTCCGAAAAGTCATCCGAAGACATCAGGTATTTCTTACAGACATCAAAAACAACAATCAAAATGCAATCTCAATAGAATAACTTTTCGAATTGAATTTCAAAATCGATATACGTTATTATGTCAGTATATAGTGCCATTCTTCGCTTTTTCCGGAGTCATGAATTTATTAAAGTCCTTCTATAACCACGCAGCAAAATATGCTCATATTCCAATTTTGCAATATTACCAAGTCCTGTAGTGAGCAGGTTACCCGCGAATAATTGCGATCTCAATTTAACTATTCAGCGCATTGAAATTTTTAATAACTGAAAGCGAACAGATACAGACATTAACCTCTTCTATTCTTTCACATTACTTCGTGTAATCATTAGATTCCCGCGATTGAGGCGCAGCATTTTTTTTCCGAAAAGTCATCCGAAGACATCAGGTATTTCTTACAGACATCAAAAACAACAATCAAAATGCAATCTCAATAGAATAACTTTTCGAATTGAATTTTCAAATCGATTTACGTTATTATGTCAATATATAGAGCCATTCCTTGCTTTTTCCCAGGAGTCATGAATTTATTATAGTCCTTCTATAACCACGCAGCAAAATATTCTCATTTTCCAATTTTGCAATATTACCAAGTCCTGTAGCGAGCAGGTTATCCGCGAGTAATTGCGATCTAAATTTAAGTATTCAGCGCATTGAAATTTTTAATAAATGAAAGCGAACAGATACAGACATCAACCTCTTCTATTCTTTCACATTAATTCGTGTAATCATTAGATTCCTGCGATCGAGGCGCAGCATTTTTTTTCCGAAAAGTCATCTGAAGACATCAGGTATTTCTTACAGACATCAAAAACAACAATCAAAATGCAATCTCAATAGAATAACTTTTCGAATTGAATTTTCAAATCGATTTACGTTATTATGTCAATATATAGGGCCATTCCTTGCTTTTTCCCAGGAGTCATGAATTTATTATAGTCCTTCTATAACCACGCAGCAAAATATTCTCATTTTCCAATTTTGCAATATTACCAAGTCCTGTAGCGAGCAGGTTATCCGCGAATAATTGCGATCTAAATTTAAGTATTCAGCGCATTGAAATTTTTAATAAATGAAAGCGAACAGATACAGACATCAACCTCTTCTATTCTTTCACCTTACTTCGTGGAATCAGTAGATTCCTGCGATTGAGGCGCAGCATTTTTTTCCCGAAAAGTCATCCGAAGACATCAGGTATTTCTTACAGACATCAAAAACAACAATCAAAATGCAATCTCAATAGAATAACTTTTCGAATTGAATTTTAAAATCGATTTACGTTATTATGTCAATATATAGAGCCATTCCTTGCTTTTTCCCAGGAGTCATGAATTTATTATAGTCCTTCTATAACCACGCAGCAAAATATTCTCATTTTCCAATTTTGCAATATTACCAAGTCCTGTAGCGAGCAGGTTATCCGCGAATAATTGCGATCTAAATTTAAGTATTCAGCGCATTGAAATTTTTAATAAATGAAAGCGAACAGATACAGACATCAACCTCTTCTATTCTTTCACCTTACTTCGTGGAATCAGTAGATTCCAGCGATTGAGGCGCAGCATTTTTTTCCCGAAAAGTCATCCGAAGACATCAGGTATTTCTTACAGACATCAAAAACAACAATCAAAATGCAATCTCAATAGAATAACTTTTCGAATTGAATTTTAAAATCGATTTACGTTATTATGTCAATATATAGTGCCATTCTTCGCTTTTTCCCAAGAGTCATGAATTTATTCAAGTCCTTCTATAACCACGCAGCAAAATATGCTCATATTCCAATTTTGCAATATTACCAAGTCCTGTAGTGAGCAGGTTACCCGCGAATAATTGCGATCTCAATTTAACTATTCAGCGCATTGAAATTTTTAATAACTGAAAGCGAACAGATACAGACATCAACCTCTTCTATTCTTTCACATTACTTCGTGTAATCAGTAGATTCCTGCGATTGAGGCGCAGCATTTTTTTTCCGAAAAGTCATCCGAAGACATCAGGTATTTCTTACAGACATCAAAAACAACAATCAAAATGCAATCTCAATAGAATAACTTTTCGAATTGAATTTTAAAATCGATTTACGTTATTATGTCAGTATATAGTGCCATTCTTCGCTTTTTCCGGAGTCATGAATTTATTAAAGTCCTTTTATAACCACGCAGCAAAATATGCTCATATTCCAATTTTGCAATATTACCAAGTCCTGTAGTGAGCAGGTTACCCGCGAATAATTGCGATCTCAATTTAACTATTCAGCGCATTGAAATTTTTAATAACTGAAAGCGAACAGATACAGACATTAACCTCTTCTATTCTTTCACATTACTTCGTGTAATCATTAGATTCCCGCGATTGAGGCGCAGCATTTTTTTTCCGAAAAGTCATCCGAAGACATCAGGTATTTCTTACAGACATCAAAAACAACAATCAAAATGCAATCTCAATAGAATAACTTTTCGAATTGAATTTTCAAATCGATTTACGTTATTATGTCAATATATAGAGCCATTCCTTGCTTTTTCCCAGGAGTCATGAATTTATTATAGTCCTTCTATAACCACGCAGCAAAATATTCTCATTTTCCAATTTCGCAATATTACCAAGTCCTGTAGCGAGCAGGTTATCCGCGAATAATTGCGATCTAAATTTAAGTATTCAGCGCATTGAAATTTTTAATAAATGAAAGCGAACAGATACAGACATCAACCTCTTCTATTCTTTCACATTAATTCGTGTAATCATTAGATTCCTGCGATCGAGGCTCAGCATTTTTTTTCCGAAAAGTCATCCGAAGACATCAGGTATTTCTTACAGACATCAAAAACAACAATCAAAATGCAATCTCAATAGAATAACTTTTCGAATTGAATTTTCAAATCGATTTACGTTATAATGTCATTATATAGAGCCTTTCCTTGCTTTTTCCTACGAGTCATGAATTTATTATAGTCCTGCTATAACCACGCAGCAAAATATGCTCATTTATCAATTTTGCAATATTACCAAGTCCTGTTGCGAGCAGGTTATCCGCGAATAATTGCGATCTAAGTTTAACTATTCAGCGCATTGAAATTTTTAATAACTGAAAGCGAACAGATACAGACATCAACCTTTTCTATTCTTTCACGTTAATTCGTGTAATCATTAGATTCCCGCGATTGAGGCGCAGCATTTTTTTTCCGAAAAGTCATCCGAAGACATCAGGTATTTCTTACAGACATCAAAAACAACAATCAAAATGCAATCTCAATAGAATAACTTTTCGAATTGAATTTTCAAATCGATTTACGTTATTATGTCAATATATAGAGCCATTCCTTGCTTTTTCCCAGGAGTCATGAATTTATTATAGTCCTTCTATAACCACGCAGCAAAATATTCTCATTTTCCAATTTCGCAATATTACCAAGTCCTGTAGCGAGCAGGTTATCTGCAAATAATTGCGATCTAAATTTAACTATTCAGCGCATTGAAATTTTTAATAAATGAAAGCGAACCGATACAGACATCAACCTCTTCTATTCTTTCACATTATTTTTGTGTAATCATTAGATTCCTGCGATCGAGGCGCAGAATTTTTTTTCCGAAAAGTCATCCGAAGACATCAGGTATTTCTTACAGACATCAAAAACAACAATCAAAATGCAATCTCAATAGAATAACTTTTCGAATTGAATTTTCAAATCGATTTACGTTATTATGTCAATATATAGAGTCATTCCTTGCTTTTCCCCAGGAGTCATGAATTTACTTCAGTCCTCCTATAACTACGCAGCAAAATATGCTCATATTCCAATTTTGCAATATTACCAAGTCCTGTAGCGAGCAGGTTATCCGCGAATAATTGCGATCTAAATTTAACTATTCAGCGCATTGAAATTTTTAATAACTGAAAGCGAACAGATACAGACATCAACCTCTTCTATTCTTTCACATTACTTCGTGTAATCATTAGATTCCTGCGATTGAGGCGCAGCATTTTTTTTCCGAAAAGTCATCCGAAGACATCAGGTGTTTCTTAAAGACATCAAAAACAACAATCAAAATGCAATCTCAATAGAATAACTTTTCGAATTGAATTTTCAAATCGATTTACGTTATTATGTCAATATATAGAGTTATTCCTTGCTTTTCCCCAGGAGTCATGAATTTATTTTAGTCCTCCTATAACCACGCAGCAAAATATGCTCATTTTCCAATTTTGCAATATTACCAAGTCCTGTAGCGAGCAGGTTAACCGCGAGTAATTGCGATCTAAATTTAACTATTCAGCGCATTGAAATTTTTAATAACTGAAAGCGAACAGATACAGACATCAACCTCTTCTTTTCTTTACGTTAATTCGTGTAATCATTCGATTCCTGCGATTGAGGCGCAGCATATTTTTTCCGAAAAGTCATCTGAAGACATCAGGTATTTCTTACAGACATCAAAAACAACAATGAAAATGCAATCTCAATAGAATAACTTTTCGAATTGAATTTTCAAATCGATTTACGTTATTGTGTCAATATATAGAGCCATTCCTTGCTTTTCCCCTGGAGTCATGAATTTATTTCAGTCCTCCTATAACCACGCAGCAAAATATGCTCATTTTCCAATTTTGCAATATTACCAAGTCCTGTAGCGAGCAGGTTATCCGCGAATAATTGCGATCTAAATTTAACTATTCAGCGCATTGGAATTTTTAATAACTGAAAGCGAACAGATACAGACATCAACTTTTTCTATTCTTTACGTTAATTCGTGTAATCATTAGATTCCTGCGATTGAGGCGCAGCATTGTTTTTCCGAAAAGTCATCCGAAGACATCAGGTATTTCTTACAGACATCAAAAACAACAATCAAAATGCAATCTCAATAGAATAACTTTTCGAATTGAATTTTCAAATCGATTTACGTTATTATGTCAATATATAGAGCCATTCCTTGCTTTTCCCCAGGAGTCATGAATTTATTTCAGTCCTCCTATAACTACGCAGCAAAATATGCTCATTTTCCAATTTTGCAATATTACCAAGTCCTGTAGCGAGCAGGTTATCCGCGAATAATTGCGATCTAAATTTAACTATTCAGCGCATTGAAATTTTTAATAACTGAAAGCGAACAGATACAGACATCAACCTCTTCTATTCTTTCACATTAATTCGTGTAATCATTAGATTCCTGCGATCGAGGCGCAGCATTTTTTTTTCGAAAAGTCATCCGAAGACATCAGGTATTTCTTACAGACATCAAAAACAACAATCAAAATGCAATCTCAATAGAATAACTTTTCGAATTGAATTTTCAAATCGATTTACGTTATAATGTCATTATATAGAGCCTTTCCTTGCTTTTTCCTACGAGTCATGAATTTATTATAGTCCTGCTATAACCACGCAGCAAAATATGCTCATTTATCAATTTTGCAATATTACCAAGTCCTGTTGCGAGCAGGTTATCCGCGAATAATTGCGATCTAAGTTTAACTATTCAGCGCATTGAAATTTTTAATAACTGAAAGCGAACAGATACAGACATCAACCTTTTCTATTCTTTCACGTTAATTCGTGTAATCATTAGATTCCCGCGATTGAGGCGCAGCATTTTTTTTCCGAAAAGTCATCCGAAGACATCAGGTATTTCTTACAGACATCAAAAACAACAATCAAAATGCAATCTCAATAGAATAACTTTTCGAATTGAATTTTCAAATCGATTTACGTTATTATGTCAATATATAGAGCCATTCCTTGCTTTTTCCCAGGAGTCATGAATTTATTACAGTCCTTCTATAACCACGCAGCAAAATATTCTCATTTTCCAATTTCGCAATATTACCAAGTCCTGTAGCGAGCAGGTTATCTGCAAATAATTGCGATCTAAATTTAACTATTCAGCGCATTGAAATTTTTAATAAATGAAAGCGAACAGATACAGACATCAACCTCTTCTATTCTTTCACATTATTTTTGTGTAATCATTAGATTCCTGCGATCGAGGCGCAGAATTTTTTTTCCGAAAAGTCATCCGAAGACATCAGGTATTTCTTACAGACATCAAAAACAACAATCAAAATGCAATCTCAATAGAATAACTTTTCGAATTGAATTTTCAAATCGATTTACGTTATTATGTCAATATATAGAGTCATTCCTTGCTTTTCCCCAGGAGTCATGAATTTACTTCAGTCCTCCTATAACTACGCAGCAAAATATGCTCATATTTCAATTTTGCAATATTACCAAGTCCTGTAGCGAGCAGGTTACCCGCGAATAATTGCGATCTCAATTTAACTATTCAGCGCATTGAAATTTTTAATAACTGAAAGCGAACAGATACAGACATTAACCTCTTCTATTCTTTCACATTACTTCGTGTAATCATTAGATTCCTGCGATTGAGGCGCAGCATTTTTTTTCCGAAAAGTCATCTGAAGAAATCAGGTATTTCTTACAGACATCAAAAACAACAATCAAAATGCAATCTCAATAGAACAACTTTTCGAATTGAATTTTCAAATCGATTTACGTTATTATGTCAATATAGTACCATTCCTCGCTTTTTCCCAGGAGTCATGAATTTATTATAGTCCTTCTATAACCACGCAGCAAAATATGCTCATATTTCAATTTTGCAATATTACCAAGTCCTGTAGCGAGCAGGTTATCCGCGAATAATTGCAATCTAAATTTAACTATTCAGCGCATTGAAATTTTTAATAACTAAAAGCGAACAGATACAGACATCAACCTCTTCTATTCTTTCACATTAATTCGTGTAATCATTAGATTCCTGCGACTAAGGCGCAGCATTTTTTTTCCGAAAAGTCATCTGAAGACATCAGGTATTTTTTACAGACATCAAAAACAACAATCCAAATGCATTCTCAATAGAATAACTTTTCGAATTGAATTTTCAAATCGAATTACGTTATTATGTCAATATATAGAGCCATTTCTCGCTTTTTCCAGGAGTCATGAATTTATTATAGTCCTTCTATAACCACACAGCAAAATATGCCCATATTCCAATTCTGCAATATTACCAAGTCCAGTAGCGAGCAGGTAATCCGCGAATAATTGCGATCTAAATTTAACTATTCAGCGCATTGAAATTTTTAAAAACTGAAAGCGAACAGATACGGACATCAACCTCTTCTATTCTTTCACATTAATTCGTGTAATCATTAGATTCCTGCGATTGAGGCGCAGCATTTTTTTTCCGAAAAGTCATCTGAAGACATCAGGTATTTCTTACAGACATCAAAAACAACAATCAAAATGCATTCTCAATAGAATAACTTTTCGAATTGAATTTTCAAATCGAATTACGTTATTATGTCAATATATAGAGCCATTCCTCGCTTTTTCCCAGGAGTCATGAATTTATTATAGTCCTTCGATAACCACGCAGCAAAATATGCTCATATTTTAACTCTGCAATATTACCATGTCCTGTAGCGAGCAGGTTATCCGCGAATAATTGCGATCTCAATTTAACTATTCAGCGCATTGAAATTTTTAATAACCGAAAGCGAACAGATACAGACATCAACCTCTTCTATTCTTTCACATTAATTCGTGTAATCATTAGATTCCTGCGATTGAGGCGCAGCATTTTTTTTCCGAAAAGTCATCCGAAGACATCAGGTATTTCTTACAGACATCAAAAACAACAATCAAAATGCAATCTCAATAGAATAACTTTTCGAATTGAATTTTCAAATCGATTTACGTTATTATGTCAATATATAGAGCCATTCCTTGCTTTTTCCCAGGAGTCATGAATTTATTATAGTCCTTCTATAACCACGCAGCAAAATATTCTCATTTTCCATTTTTGCAATATTACCAAATCCTGTAGCGAGCAGGTTATCCGCGAATAATTGCAATCTAAATTTAACTATTCAGCGCCTTGAAATTTTTAATAACTAAAAGCGAACAGATACAGACATCAACCTCTTCTATTCTTTCACATTAATTCGTGTAATCAGTAATCATTAGATTCCTGCGACTGAGGCGCAGCATTTTTTTCCCGAAAAGTCATCTGAAGACATCAGGTATTTCTTACAGACATCAAAAACAACAATCCAAATGCATTCTCAATAGAATAACTTTTCGAATCGAATTTTCAAATCGAATTACGTTATTATGTTAATATATAGAGCCATTCCTCGCTTTTTCCCAGGAGTCATGAATTTATTATAGTCCTTCTATAACCACGCAGGAAAATATGCTCATATTCCAATTCTGCAATATTACAAAGTCCTGTAGCGAGCAGGTAATCCGCGAATAATTGCGATCTAAATTTAACTATTCAGCGCATTGAAATTTTTAAAAACTGAAAGCGAACAGATACGGACATCAACCTCTTCTATTCTTTCACAATAATTCGTGTAATCATTAGATTCCTGCGATTGAGGCGCAGCATTTTTTTTCCGAAAAGTCATCTGAAGACATCAGGTATTTCTTACAGACATCAAAAACAACAATCAAAATGCATTCTCAATAGAATAACTTTTCGTATTGAATTTTCAAATCGAATTACGTTATTATGTCAATATATAGAGCCATTCCTCGCTTTTTCCCAGGAGTCATGAATTTATTATAGTCCTTCTATAACCACGCAGCAAAATATTCTCATTTCCCAATTTTGCAATATTACCAAGTCCTGTAGCGAGCAGGTTATCCGCGAATAATTGCGATCTAAATTTAACTATTCAGCGCATTGAAATTTTCAATAAATGAAAGCGAACAGATACAGACATCAACCTCTTCTATTCTTTCACATTACTTCGTGTAATCAGTAGATTCCTGCGATTCAGGCGCAGCATTTTTTTTCCGAAAAGTCATCCGAAGACATCAGGTATTTCTTACAGACATCAAAAACAACAATCAAAATGCAATCTCAATAGAATAACTTTTCGAATTGAATTTTAAAATCGATTTACGTTATTATGTCAATATATAGTGCCATTCTTCGCTTTTTCCCAGGAGTCATGAATTTATTAAAGTCCTTCTATAACCACGCAGCAAAATATGCTCATATTCCAATTTTGCAATATTACCAAGTCCTGTAGCGAGCAGGTTACCCGCGAATAATTGCGATCTCAATTAAACTATTCAGCGCATTGAAATTTTTAATAACTGAAAGCGAACAGATACAGACATCAACCTCTTCTATTCTTTCACATTACTTCGTGTAATCAGTAGATTCCTGCGATTGAGGGGCAGCATTTTTTTTCCGAAAAGTCATCCGAAGACATCAGGTATTTCTTACAGACATCAAAAACAACAATCCAAATGCATTCTCAATAGAATAACTTTTCGAATTGAATTTTCAAATCGAATTACGTTATTATGTCAATATATAGAGCCATTCCTCGCTTTTTCCCAGGAGTCATGAATTTATTATAGTCCTTCTATAACCACGCAGCAAAATATGCTCATATTCCAATTCTGCAATATTACCAAGTCCTGTAGCGAGCAGGTTATCCGCGAATAATTGCGATCTAAATTTAACTATTCAGCGCATTGAAATTTTTAAAAACTGAAAGCGAACAGATACGGACATCAACCTCTTCTATTCTTTCACATTACTTCGTGTAATCATTAGATTCCTGCGATTGAGGCGCAGCATTTTTTTTCCGAAAAGTCATCTGAAGAAATCAGGTATTTCTTACAGACATCAAAAACAACAATCAAAATGCAATCTCAATAGAACAACTTTTCGAATTGAATTTTCAAATCGATTCACGTTATTATGTCAATATAGTACCATTCCTCGCTTTTTCCCAGGAGTCATGAATTTATTATAGTCCTTCTATAACCACGCAGCAAAATATGCTCATATTTCAATTTTGCAATATTACCAAGTCCTGTAGCGAGCAGGTTATCCGCGAATAATTGCAATCTAAATTTAACTATTCAGAGCATTGAAATTTTTAATAACTAAAAGCGAACAGATACAGACATCAACCTCTTCTATTCTTTCACATTAATTCGTGTAATCATTAGATTCCTGCGACTAAGGCGCAGCATTTTTTTTCCGAAAAGTCATCTGAAGACATCAGGTATTTTTTACAGACATCAAAAACAACAATCCAAATGCATTCTCAATAGAATAACTTTTCGAATTGAATTTTCAAATCGAATTACGTTATTATGTCAATATATAGAGCCATTCCTCGCTTTTTCCCAGGAGTCATGAATTTATTATAGTCCTTCTATAACCACGCAGCAAAATATGCTCATATTCCAATTCTGCAATATTACCAAGTCCTGTAGCGAGCAGGTTATCCGCGGATAATTGCGATCTAAATTTAACTATTCAGCGCATTGAAATTTTTAAAAACTGAAAGCGAACAGATACGGACATCAACCTCTTCTATTCTTTCACATTAATTCGTGTAATCATTAGATTCCTGCGATTGAGGCGCAGCATTTTTTTTCCGAAAAGTCATCTGAAGACATCAGGTATTTCTTACAGACATCAAAAACAACAATCAAAATGCATTCTCAATAGAATAACTTTTCGAATTGAATTTTCAAATCGAATTACGTTATTATGTCAATATATAGAGCCATTCCTCGCTTTTTCCCAGAAGTCATGAATTTATTATAGTCCTTCCATAACCACGCAGCAAAATATGCTCATATTCCAACTCTGCAATATTACCAAGTCCTGTAGCGAGCAGGTTATCCGCGAATAATTGCGATCTCAATTTAACTATTCAGCGCATTGAAATTTTTAATAACTGAAAGCGAACAGATACAGACATCAACCTCTTCTATTCTTTCACATTACTTCGTGTAATCATTAGATTCCTGCGATTGAGGCGCAGCATTTTTTTTCCGAAAAGTCATCCGAAGACATCAGGTATTTCTTACAGACATCAAAAACAACAATTAAAATGCAATCTCAATGGAATAACTTTTCGAATTTTATTTTCAAATCGATTTACGTTATTATGTCAATATATAGAGCCATTCCTTGCTTTTTCCCAGGTGTCATGAATTTATTATAGTCCTTCTATAACCACGCAGCAAAATATTCTCATTTTCCAATTTTGCAATATTACCAAGTCCTGTAGCGAGCAGGTTATCCGCGAATAATTGCGATCTAAATTTAACTATTCAGCGCATTGAAATGTTTAATAACTGAAAGCGAACAGATACAGACATCAACCTCTTCTATTCTTTCACATTACTTCGTGTAATCATTAGATTCCTGCGATTGAGGCGCAGCATTTTTTTTCCGAAAAGTCATCCGAAGACATCAGGTATTTCTTACAGACATCAAAAACAACAATCAAAATGCAATCTCAATAGAATAACTTTTCGAATTGAATTTTCAAATCGAATTACGTTATTATGTCAATATATAGAGCCATTCCTCGCTTATTCCCAAGAGTCATGAATTTAGTATAGTCCTTCTATAACTACGCAGCAAAATATGCTCATATTCCAATTCTGCAATTTTACCAAGTCCTGTAGCGAGCAGGTTATCCGCGAATAATTGCGATCTAAATTTAACTATTCAGCGCATTGAAATTTTTAATAACTGAAAGCGAACAGATACAGACATCAACCTCTTCTATTCTTTCACATTAATTCGTGTAATCATTAGATTCCTGCGATTGAGGCGCAGCATTTTTTTTCCGAAAAGTCATCCGAAGACATCAGGTATTTCTTACAGACATCAAAAACAACAATCAAAATGCAATCTCAATAGAATAACTTTTCGAATTGAATTTTCAAATCGATTTACGTTATATGTCAATATATAGAGCCATTCCTTGCTTTTTCCCAGGAGTCATGAATTTATTATAGTCCTTCTATAACCACGCAGCAAAATATTCTCATTTTCCAATTTTGCAATATTACCAAGTCCTGTAGCGAGCAGGTTATCCGCGAATAATTGCGATCTAAATTTAAGTATTCAGCGCATGGAAATTTTTAATAAATGAAAGCGAACAGATACAGACATCAACCTCTTCTATTCTTTCACATTAATTCGTGTAATCATTAGATTCCTGCGATCGAGGCGCAGCATTTTTTTTCCGAAAAGTCATCCGAAGACATCAGGTATTTCTTACAGACATCAAAAACAACAATCAAAATGCAATCTCAATAGAATAACTTTTCGAATTGAATTTTCAAATCGATTTACGTTATTATGTCAATATATAGAGCCATTCCTTGCTTTTTCCCAGGAGTCATGAATTTATTATAGTCCTTCTATAACCACGCAGCAAAATATTCTCATTTTCCAATTTTGCAATATTACCAAGTCCTGTAGCGAGCAGGTTATCCGCGAATAATTGCGATCTAAATTTAAGTATTCAGCGCATTGAAATTTTTAATAAATGAAAGCGAACATATACAGACATCAACCTCTTCTATTCTTTCACCTTACTTCGTGGAATCAGTAGATTCCTGCGATTGAGGCGCAGCATTTTTTTCCCGAAAAGTCATCCGAAGACATCAGGTATTTCTTACAGACATCAAAAACAACAATCAAAATGCAATCTCAATAGAATAACTTTTTGAATTGAATTTTAAAATCGATTTACGTTATTATGTCAATATATAGTGCCATTCTTCGCTTTTTCCCAGGAGTCATGAATTTATTCAAGTCCTTCTATAACCACGCAGCAAAATATGCTCATATTCCAATTTTGCAATATTACCAAGTCCTGTAGTGAGCAGGTTACCCGCGAATAATTGCGATCTCAATTTAACTATTCAGCGCATTGAAATTTTTAATAACTGAAAGCGAACAGATACAGACATTAACCTCTTCTATTCTTTCACATTACTTCGTGTAATCATTAGATTCCCGCGATTGAGGCGCAGCATTTTTTTTCCGAAAAGTCATCCGAAGACATCAGGTATTTCTTACAGACATCAAAAACAACAATCAAAATGCAATCTCAATAGAATAACTTTTCGAATTGAATTTTCAAATCGATTTACGTTATTATGTCAATATATAGAGCCATTCCTTGCTTTTTCCCAGGAGTCATGAATTTATTATAGTCCTTCTATAACCACGCAGCAAAATATTCTCATTTTCCAATTTCGCAATATTACCAAGTCCTGTAGCGAGCAGGTTATCCGCGAATAATTGCGATCTAAATTTAAGTATTCAGCGCATTGAAATTTTTAATAAATGAAAGCGAACAGATACAGACATCAACCTCTTCTATTCTTTCACATTAATTCGTGTAATCATTAGATTCCTGCGATCGAGGCGCAGCATTTTTTTTCCGAAAAGTCATCCGAAGACATCAGGTATTTCTTACAGACATCAAAAACAACAATCAAAATGCAATCTCAATAGAATAACTTTTCGAATTGAATTTTCAAATCGATTTACGTTATTATGTCAATATATAGAGCCATTCCTTGCTTTTTCCCAGGAGTCATGAATTTATTATAGTCCTTCTATAACCACGCAGCAAAATATTCTCATTTTCCAATTTTGCAATATTACCAAGTCCTGTAGCGAGCAGGTTATCCGCGAATAATTGCGATCTAAATTTAAGTATTCAGCGCATTGAAATTTTAATAAATGAAAGCGAACAGATACAGACATCAACCTCTTCTATTCTTTCACCTTACTTCGTGGAATCAGTAGATTCCTGCGATTGAGGCGCAGCATTTTTTTCCCGAAAAGTCATCCGAAGACATCAGGTATTTCTTACAGACATCAAAAACAACAATCAAAATGCAATCTCAATAGAATAACTTTTCGAATTGAATTTTAAAATCGATTTACGTTATTATGTCAATATATAGAGCCATTCCTTGCTTTTTCCCAGGAGTCATGAATTTATTATAGTCCTTCTATAACCACGCAGCAAAATATTCTCATTTTCCATTTTTGCAATATTACCAAATCCTGTAGCGAGCAGGTTATCCGCGAATAATTGCAATCTAAATTTAACTATTCAGCGCCTTGAAATTTTTAATAACTAAAAGCGAACAGATACAGACATCAACCTCTTCTATTCTTTCACATTAATTCGTGTAATCAGTAATCATTAGATTCCTGCGACTGAGGCGCAGCATTTTTTTCCCGAAAAGTCATCTGAAGACATCAGGTATTTCTTACAGACATCAAAAACAACAATCCAAATGCATTCTCAATAGAATAACTTTTCGAATCGAATTTTCAAATCGAATTACGTTATTATGTTAATATATAGAGCCATTCCTCGCTTTTTCCCAGGAGTCATGAATTTATTATAGTCCTTCTATAACCACGCAGGAAAATATGCTCATATTCCAATTCTGCAATATTACAAAGTCCTGTAGCGAGCAGGTAATCCGCGAATAATTGCGATCTAAATTTAACTATTCAGCGCATTGAAATTTTTAAAAACTGAAAGCGAACAGATACGGACATCAACCTCTTCTATTCTTTCACAATAATTCGTGTAATCATTAGATTCCTGCGATTGAGGCGCAGCATTTTTTTTCCGAAAAGTCATCTGAAGACATCAGGTATTTCTTACAGACATCAAAAACAACAATCAAAATGCATTCTCAATAGAATAACTTTTCGTATTGAATTTTCAAATCGAATTACGTTATTATGTCAATATATAGAGCCATTCCTCGCTTTTTCCCAGGAGTCATGAATTTATTATAGTCCTTCTATAACCACGCAGCAAAATATTCTCATTTCCCAATTTTGCAATATTACCAAGTCCTGTAGCGAGCAGGTTATCCGCGAATAATTGCGATCTAAATTTAACTATTCAGCGCATTGAAATTTTCAATAAATGAAAGCGAACAGATACAGACATCAACCTCTTCTATTCTTTCACATTACTTCGTGTAATCAGTAGATTCCTGCGATTCAGGCGCAGCATTTTTTTTCCGAAAAGTCATCCGAAGACATCAGGTATTTCTTACAGACATCAAAAACAACAATCAAAATGCAATCTCAATAGAATAACTTTTCGAATTGAATTTTAAAATCGATTTACGTTATTATGTCAATATATAGTGCCATTCTTCGCTTTTTCCCAGGAGTCATGAATTTATTAAAGTCCTTCTATAACCACGCAGCAAAATATGCTCATATTCCAATTTTGCAATATTACCAAGTCCTGTAGCGAGCAGGTTACCCGCGAATAATTGCGATCTCAATTAAACTATTCAGCGCATTGAAATTTTTAATAACTGAAAGCGAACAGATACAGACATCAACCTCTTCTATTCTTTCACATTACTTCGTGTAATCAGTAGATTCCTGCGATTGAGGGGCAGCATTTTTTTTCCGAAAAGTCATCCGAAGACATCAGGTATTTCTTACAGACATCAAAAACAACAATCCAAATGCATTCTCAATAGAATAACTTTTCGAATTGAATTTTCAAATCGAATTACGTTATTATGTCAATATATAGAGCCATTCCTCGCTTTTTCCCAGGAGTCATGAATTTATTATAGTCCTTCTATAACCACGCAGCAAAATATGCTCATATTCCAATTCTGCAATATTACCAAGTCCTGTAGCGAGCAGGTTATCCGCGAATAATTGCGATCTAAATTTAACTATTCAGCGCATTGAAATTTTTAAAAACTGAAAGCGAACAGATACGGACATCAACCTCTTCTATTCTTTCACATTACTTCGTGTAATCATTAGATTCCTGCGATTGAGGCGCAGCATTTTTTTTCCGAAAAGTCATCTGAAGAAATCAGGTATTTCTTACAGACATCAAAAACAACAATCAAAATGCAATCTCAATAGAACAACTTTTCGAATTGAATTTTCAAATCGATTCACGTTATTATGTCAATATAGTACCATTCCTCGCTTTTTCCCAGGAGTCATGAATTTATTATAGTCCTTCTATAACCACGCAGCAAAATATGCTCATATTTCAATTTTGCAATATTACCAAGTCCTGTAGCGAGCAGGTTATCCGCGAATAATTGCAATCTAAATTTAACTATTCAGAGCATTGAAATTTTTAATAACTAAAAGCGAACAGATACAGACATCAACCTCTTCTATTCTTTCACATTAATTCGTGTAATCATTAGATTCCTGCGACTAAGGCGCAGCATTTTTTTTCCGAAAAGTCATCTGAAGACATCAGGTATTTTTTACAGACATCAAAAACAACAATCCAAATGCATTCTCAATAGAATAACTTTTCGAATTGAATTTTCAAATCGAATTACGTTATTATGTCAATATATAGAGCCATTCCTCGCTTTTTCCCAGGAGTCATGAATTTATTATAGTCCTTCTATAACCACGCAGCAAAATATGCTCATATTCCAATTCTGCAATATTACCAAGTCCTGTAGCGAGCAGGTTATCCGCGGATAATTGCGATCTAAATTTAACTATTCAGCGCATTGAAATTTTTAAAAACTGAAAGCGAACAGATACGGACATCAACCTCTTCTATTCTTTCACATTAATTCGTGTAATCATTAGATTCCTGCGATTGAGGCGCAGCATTTTTTTTCCGAAAAGTCATCTGAAGACATCAGGTATTTCTTACAGACATCAAAAACAACAATCAAAATGCATTCTCAATAGAATAACTTTTCGAATTGAATTTTCAAATCGAATTACGTTATTATGTCAATATATAGAGCCATTCCTCGCTTTTTCCCAGAAGTCATGAATTTATTATAGTCCTTCCATAACCACGCAGCAAAATATGCTCATATTCCAACTCTGCAATATTACCAAGTCCTGTAGCGAGCAGGTTATCCGCGAATAATTGCGATCTCAATTTAACTATTCAGCGCATTGAAATTTTTAATAACTGAAAGCGAACAGATACAGACATCAACCTCTTCTATTCTTTCACATTACTTCGTGTAATCATTAGATTCCTGCGATTGAGGCGCAGCATTTTTTTTCCGAAAAGTCATCCGAAGACATCAGGTATTTCTTACAGACATCAAAAACAACAATTAAAATGCAATCTCAATGGAATAACTTTTCGAATTTTATTTTCAAATCGATTTACGTTATTATGTCAATATATAGAGCCATTCCTTGCTTTTTCCCAGGTGTCATGAATTTATTATAGTCCTTCTATAACCACGCAGCAAAATATTCTCATTTTCCAATTTTGCAATATTACCAAGTCCTGTAGCGAGCAGGTTATCCGCGAATAATTGCGATCTAAATTTAACTATTCAGCGCATTGAAATGTTTAATAACTGAAAGCGAACAGATACAGACATCAACCTCTTCTATTCTTTCACATTACTTCGTGTAATCATTAGATTCCTGCGATTGAGGCGCAGCATTTTTTTTCCGAAAAGTCATCCGAAGACATCAGGTATTTCTTACAGACATCAAAAACAACAATCAAAATGCAATCTCAATAGAATAACTTTTCGAATTGAATTTTCAAATCGAATTACGTTATTATGTCAATATATAGAGCCATTCCTCGCTTATTCCCAAGAGTCATGAATTTAGTATAGTCCTTCTATAACTACGCAGCAAAATATGCTCATATTCCAATTCTGCAATTTTACCAAGTCCTGTAGCGAGCAGGTTATCCGCGAATAATTGCGATCTAAATTTAACTATTCAGCGCATTGAAATTTTTAATAACTGAAAGCGAACAGATACAGACATCAACCTCTTCTATTCTTTCACATTAATTCGTGTAATCATTAGATTCCTGCGATTGAGGCGCAGCATTTTTTTTCCGAAAAGTCATCCGAAGACATCAGGTATTTCTTACAGACATCAAAAACAACAATCAAAATGCAATCTCAATAGAATAACTTTTCGAATTGAATTTTCAAATCGATTTACGTTATATGTCAATATATAGAGCCATTCCTTGCTTTTTCCCAGGAGTCATGAATTTATTATAGTCCTTCTATAACCACGCAGCAAAATATTCTCATTTTCCAATTTTGCAATATTACCAAGTCCTGTAGCGAGCAGGTTATCCGCGAATAATTGCGATCTAAATTTAAGTATTCAGCGCATGGAAATTTTTAATAAATGAAAGCGAACAGATACAGACATCAACCTCTTCTATTCTTTCACATTAATTCGTGTAATCATTAGATTCCTGCGATCGAGGCGCAGCATTTTTTTTCCGAAAAGTCATCCGAAGACATCAGGTATTTCTTACAGACATCAAAAACAACAATCAAAATGCAATCTCAATAGAATAACTTTTCGAATTGAATTTTCAAATCGATTTACGTTATTATGTCAATATATAGAGCCATTCCTTGCTTTTTCCCAGGAGTCATGAATTTATTATAGTCCTTCTATAACCACGCAGCAAAATATTCTCATTTTCCAATTTTGCAATATTACCAAGTCCTGTAGCGAGCAGGTTATCCGCGAATAATTGCGATCTAAATTTAAGTATTCAGCGCATTGAAATTTTTAATAAATGAAAGCGAACATATACAGACATCAACCTCTTCTATTCTTTCACCTTACTTCGTGGAATCAGTAGATTCCTGCGATTGAGGCGCAGCATTTTTTTCCCGAAAAGTCATCCGAAGACATCAGGTATTTCTTACAGACATCAAAAACAACAATCAAAATGCAATCTCAATAGAATAACTTTTTGAATTGAATTTTAAAATCGATTTACGTTATTATGTCAATATATAGTGCCATTCTTCGCTTTTTCCCAGGAGTCATGAATTTATTCAAGTCCTTCTATAACCACGCAGCAAAATATGCTCATATTCCAATTTTGCAATATTACCAAGTCCTGTAGTGAGCAGGTTACCCGCGAATAATTGCGATCTCAATTTAACTATTCAGCGCATTGAAATTTTTAATAACTGAAAGCGAACAGATACAGACATTAACCTCTTCTATTCTTTCACATTACTTCGTGTAATCATTAGATTCCCGCGATTGAGGCGCAGCATTTTTTTTCCGAAAAGTCATCCGAAGACATCAGGTATTTCTTACAGACATCAAAAACAACAATCAAAATGCAATCTCAATAGAATAACTTTTCGAATTGAATTTTCAAATCGATTTACGTTATTATGTCAATATATAGAGCCATTCCTTGCTTTTTCCCAGGAGTCATGAATTTATTATAGTCCTTCTATAACCACGCAGCAAAATATTCTCATTTTCCAATTTCGCAATATTACCAAGTCCTGTAGCGAGCAGGTTATCCGCGAATAATTGCGATCTAAATTTAAGTATTCAGCGCATTGAAATTTTTAATAAATGAAAGCGAACAGATACAGACATCAACCTCTTCTATTCTTTCACATTAATTCGTGTAATCATTAGATTCCTGCGATCGAGGCGCAGCATTTTTTTTCCGAAAAGTCATCCGAAGACATCAGGTATTTCTTACAGACATCAAAAACAACAATCAAAATGCAATCTCAATAGAATAACTTTTCGAATTGAATTTTCAAATCGATTTACGTTATTATGTCAATATATAGAGCCATTCCTTGCTTTTTCCCAGGAGTCATGAATTTATTATAGTCCTTCTATAACCACGCAGCAAAATATTCTCATTTTCCAATTTTGCAATATTACCAAGTCCTGTAGCGAGCAGGTTATCCGCGAATAATTGCGATCTAAATTTAAGTATTCAGCGCATTGAAATTTTAATAAATGAAAGCGAACAGATACAGACATCAACCTCTTCTATTCTTTCACCTTACTTCGTGGAATCAGTAGATTCCTGCGATTGAGGCGCAGCATTTTTTTCCCGAAAAGTCATCCGAAGACATCAGGTATTTCTTACAGACATCAAAAACAACAATCAAAATGCAATCTCAATAGAATAACTTTTCGAATTGAATTTTAAAATCGATTTACGTTATTATGTCAATATATAGTGCCATTCTTCGCTTTTTCCCAAGAGTCATGAATTTATTCAAGTCCTTCTATAACCACGCAGCAAAATATGCTCATATTCCAATTTTGCAATATTACCAAGTCCTGTAGTGAGCAGGTTACCCGCGAATAATTGCGATCTCAATTTAACTATTCAGCGCATTGAAATTTTTAATAACTGAAAGCGAACAGATACAGACATCAACCTCTTCTATTCTTTCACATTACTTCGTGTAATCAGTAGATTCCTGCGATTGAGGCGCAGCATTTTTTTTCCGAAAAGTCATCCGAAGACATCAGGTATTTCTTACAGACATCAAAAACAACAATCAAAATGCAATCTCAATAGAATAACTTTTCGAATTGAATTTTAAAATCGATTTACGTTATTATGTCAGTATATAGTGCCATTCTTCGCTTTTTCCGGAGTCATGAATTTATTAAAGTCCTTTTATAACCACGCAGCAAAATATGCTCATATTCCAATTTTGCAATATTACCAAGTCCTGTAGTGAGCAGGTTACCCGCGAATAATTGCGATCTCAATTTAACTATTCAGCGCATTGAAATTTTTAATAACTGAAAGCGAACAGATACAGACATTAACCTCTTCTATTCTTTCACATTACTTCGTGTAATCATTAGATTCCCGCGATTGAGGCGCAGCATTTTTTTTCCGAAAAGTCATCCGAAGACATCAGGTATTTCTTACAGACATCAAAAACAACAATCAAAATGCAATCTCAATAGAATAACTTTTCGAATTGAATTTTCAAATCGATTTACGTTATTATGTCAATATATAGAGCCATTCCTTGCTTTTTCCCAGGAGTCATGAATTTATTATAGTCCTTCTATAACCACGCAGCAAAATATTCTCATTTTCCAATTTTGCAATATTACCAAGTCCTGTAGCGAGCAGGTTATCCGCGAATAATTGCGATCTAAATTTAAGTATTCAGCGCATTGAAATTTTTAATAAATGAAAGCGAACAGATACAGACATCAACCTCTTCTATTCTTTCACATTAATTCGTGTAATCATTAGATTCCTGCGATCGAGGCGCAGCATTTTTTTTCCGAAAAGTCATCCGAAGACATCAGGTATTTCTTACAGACATCAAAAACAACAATCAAAATGCAATCTCAATAGAATAACTTTTCGAATTGAATTTTCAAATCGATTTACGTTATAATGTCATTATATAGAGCCTTTCCTTGCTTTTTCCTACGAGTCATGAATTTATTATAGTCCTGCTATAACCACGCAGCAAAATATGCTCATTTATCAATTTTGCAATATTACCAAGTCCTGTTGCGAGCAGGTTATCCGCGAATAATTGCGATCTAAGTTTAACTATTCAGCGCATTGAAATTTTTAATAACTGAAAGCGAACAGATACAGACATCAACCTTTTCTATTCTTTCACGTTAATTCGTGTAATCATTAGATTCCCGCGATTGAGGCGCAGCATTTTTTTTCCGAAAAGTCATCCGAAGACATCAGGTATTTCTTACAGACATCAAAAACAACAATCAAAATGCAATCTCAATAGAATAACTTTTCGAATTGAATTTTCAAATCGATTTACGTTATTATGTCAATACATAGAGCCATTCCTTGCTTTTTCCCAGGAGTCATGAATTTATTATAGTCCTTCTATAACCACGCAGCAAAATATTCTCATTTTCCAATTTCGCAATATTACCAAGTCCTGTAGCGAGCAGGTTATCTGCAAATAATTGCGATCTAAATTTAACTATTCAGCGCATTGAAATTTTTAATAAATGAAAGCGAACAGATACAGACATCAACCTCTTCTATTCTTTCACATTATTTCTGTGTAATCATTAGATTCCTGCGATCGAGGCGCAGAATTTTTTTTCCGAAAAGTCATCCGAAGACATCAGGTATTTCTTACAGACATCAAAAACAACAATCAAAATGCAATCTCAATAGAATAACTTTTCGAATTGAATTTTCAAATCGATTTACGTTATTATGTCAATATATAGAGTCATTCCTTGCTTTTCTCCAGGAGTCATGAATTTACTTCAGTCCTCCTATAACTACGCAGCAAAATATGCTCATATTCCAATTTTGCAATATTACCAAGTCCTGTAGCGAGCAGGTTATCCGCGAATAATTGCGATCTAAATTTAACTATTCAGCGCATTGAAATTTTTAATAACTGAAAGCGAACAGATACAGACATCAACCTCTTCTATTCTTTCACATTACTTCGTGTAATCATTAGATTCCTGCGATTGAGGCGCAGCATTTTTTTTCCGAAAAGTCATCCGAAGACATCAGGTGTTTCTTAAAGACATCAAAAACAACAATCAAAATGCAATCTCAATAGAATAACTTTTCGAATTGAATTTTCAAATCGATTTACGTTATTATGTCAATATATAGAGCCATTCCTTGCTTTTTCCCAGGAGTCATGAATTTATTATAGTCCTTCTATAACCACGCAGCAAAATATTCTCATTTTCCAATTTTGCAATATTACCAAGTCCTGTAGCGAGCAGGTTATCCGCGAATAATTGCGATCTAAATTTAACTATTCAGCGCATTGGAATTTTTAATAACTGAAAGCGAACAGATACAGACATCAACTTTTTCTATTCTTTACGTTAATTCGTGTAATCATTAGATTCCTGCGATTGAGGCGCAGCATTGTTTTTCCGAAAAATCATCCGAAGACATCAGGTATTTCTTACAGACATCAAAAACAACAATCAAAATGCAATCTCAATAGAATAACTTTTCGAATTGAATTTTCAAATCGATTTACGTTATTATGTCAATATATAGAGCCATTCCTTGCTTTTCCCCAGGAGTCATGAATTTATTTCAGTCCTCCTATAACTACGCAGCAAAATATGCTCATTTTCCAATTTTGCAATATTACCAAGTCCTGTAGCGAGCAGGTTATCCGCGAATAATTGCGATATAAATTTAACTATTCAGCGCATTGAAATTTTTAATAACTGAAAGCGAACAGATACAGACATCAACCTCTTCTATTCTTTCACATTAATTCGTGTAATCATTAGATTCCTGCGATCGAGGCGCAGCATTTTTTTTTCGAAAAGTCATCCGAAGACATCAGGTATTTCTTACAGACATCAAAAACAACAATCAAAATGCAATCTCAATAGAATAACTTTTCGAATTGAATTTTCAAATCGATTTACGTTATAATGTCATTATATAGAGCCTTTCCTTGCTTTTTCCTACGAGTCATGAATTTATTATAGTCCTGCTATAACCACGCAGCAAAATATGCTCATTTATCAATTTTGCAATATTACCAAGTCCTGTTGCGAGCAGGTTATTCGCGAATAATTGCGATCTAAGATTAACTATTCAGCGCATTGAAATTTTTAATAACTGAAAGCGAACAGATACAGACATCAACCTCTTCTATTCTTTCACATTAATTCGTGTAATCATTAGATTCCTGCGATCGAGGCGCAGCATTTTTTTTCCGAAAAGTCATCCGAAGACATCAGGTATTTCTTACAGACATCAAAAACAACAATCAAAATGCAATCTCAATAGAATAACTTTTCGAATTGAATTTTCAAATCGATTTACGTTATAATGTCATTATATAGAGCCTTTCCTTGCTTTTTCCTACGAGTCATGAATTTATTATAGTCCTGCTATAACCACGCAGCAAAATATGCTCATTTATCAATTTTGCAATATTACCAAGTCCTGTTGCGAGCAGGTTATCCGCGAATAATTGCGATCTAAGTTTAACTATTCAGCGCATTGAAATTTTTAATAACTGAAAGCGAACAGATACAGACATCAACCTTTTCTATTCTTTCACGTTAATTCGTGTAATCATTAGATTCCCGCGATTGAGGCGCAGCATTTTTTTTCCGAAAAGTCATCCGAAGACATCAGGTATTTCTTACAGACATCAAAAACAACAATCAAAATGCAATCTCAATAGAATAACTTTTCGAATTGAATTTTCAAATCGATTTACGTTATTATGTCAATATATAGAGCCATTCCTTGCTTTTTCCCAGGAGTCATGAATTTATTATAGTCCTTCTATAACCACGCAGCAAAATATTCTCATTTTCCAATTTCGCAATATTACCAAGTCCTGTAGCGAGCAGGTTATCTGCAAATAATTGCGATCTAAATTTAACTATTCAGCGCATTGAAATTTTTAATAAATAAAAGCGAACAGATACAGACATCAACCTCTTCTATTCTTTCACATTATTTTTGTGTAATCATTAGATTCCTGCGATCGAGGCGCAGAATTTTTTTTCCGAAAAGTCATCCGAAGACATCAGGTATTTCTTACAGACATCAAAAACAACAATCAAAATGCAATCTCAATAGAATAACTTTTCGAATTGAATTTTCAAATCGATTTACGTTATTATGTCAATATATAGAGTCATTCCTTGCTTTTCCCCAGGAGTCATGAATTTACTTCAGTCCTCCTATAACTACGCAGCAAAATATGCTCATATTCCAATTTTGCAATATTACCAAGTCCTGTAGCGAGCAGGTTACCCGCGAATAATTGCGATCTCAATTTAACTATTCAGCGCATTGAAATTTTTAGTAACTGAAAGCGAACAGATACAGACATCAACCTCTTCTATTCCTTCACATTACTTCGTGTAATCAGTAGATTCCTGCGATTGAGGCGCAGCATTTTTTTTCCGAAAAGTCATCCGAAGACATCAGGTATTTCTTACAGACATCAAAAACAACAATCAAAATGCAATCTTAATAAAATAACTTTTCGAATTGAATTTTAAAATCGATTTACGTTATTATGTCAATATATAGTGCCATTCTTCACTTTTTCCCAGGAGTCATGAATTTATTAAAGTCCTTCTATAACGACGCAGCAAAATATGCTCATATTTCAATTTTGCAATATTACCAAGTCCTGTAGCGAGCAGGTTACCCGCGAATAATTGCGATCTCAATTTAACTATTCAGCGCATTGAAATTTTTAATAACTGAAAGCGAACAGATACAGACATTAACCTCTTCTATTCTTTCACATTACTTCGTGTAATCATTAGATTCCTGCGATTGAGGCGCAGCATTTTTTTTCCGAAAAGTCATCTGAAGAAATAAGGTATTTCTTACAGACATCAAAAACAACAATCAAAATGCAATCTCAATAGAACAACTTTTCGAATTGAATTTTCAAATCGATTTACGTTATTATGTCAATATAGTACCATTCCTCGCTTTTTCCCAGGAGTCATGAATTTATTATAGTCCTTCTATAACCACGCAGCAAAATATGCTCATATTTCAATTTTGCAATATTACCAAGTCCTGTAGCGAGCAGGTTATCCGCGAATAATTGCAATCTAAATTTAACTATTCAGCGCATTGAAATTTTTAATAACTAAAAGCGAACAGATACAGACATCAACCTCTTCTATTCTTTCACATTAATTCGTGTATTCATTAGATTCCTGCGACTAAGGCGCAGCATTTTTTTTCCGAAAAGTCATCTGAAGACATCAGGTATTTTTTACAGACATCAAAAACAACAATCCAAATGCATTCTCAATAGAATAACTTTTCGAATTGAATTTTCAAATCGAATTACGTTATTATGTCAATATATAGAGCTATTCCTCGCTTTTTCCAGGAGTCATGAATTTATTATAGTCCTTCTATAACCACACAGCAAAATATGCCCATATTCCAATTCTGCAATATTACCAAGTCCAGTAGCGAGCAGGTAATCCGCGAATAATTGCGATCTAAATTTAACTATTCAGCGCATTGAAATTTTTAAAAACTGAAAGCGAACAGATACGGACATCAACCTCTTCTATTCTTTCACATTAATTCGTGTAATCATTAGATTCCTGCGATTGAGGCGCAGCATTTTTTTTCCGAAAAGTCATCTGAAGACATCAGGTATTTCTTACAGACATCAAAAACAACAATCAAAATGCATTCTCAATAGAATAACTTTTCGAATTGAATTTTCAAATCGAATTACGTTATTATGTCAATATATAGAGCCATTCCTCGCTTTTTCCCAGGAGTCATGAATTTATTATAGTCCTTCGATAACCACGCAGCAAAATATGCTCATACTTTAACTCTGCAATATTACCATGTCCTGTAGCGAGCAGGTTATCCGCGAATAATTGCGATCTCAATTTAACTATTCAGCGCATTGAAATTTTTAATAACCGAAAGCGAACAGATACAGACATCAACCTCTTCTATTCTTTCACATTAATTCGTGTAATCATTAGATTCCTGCGATTGAGGCGCAGCATTTTTTTTCCGAAAAGTCATCCGAAGACATCAGGTATTTCTTACAGACATCAAAAACAACAATCAAAATGCAATCTCAATAGAATAACTTTTCGAATTGAATTTTCAAATCGATTTACGTTATTATGTCAATATATAGAGCCATTCCTTGCTTTTTCCCAGGAGTCATGAATTTATTATAGTCCTTCTATAACCACGCAGCAAAATATTCTCATTTTCCAATTTTGCAATATTACCAAATCCTGTAGCGAGCAGGTTATCCGCGAATAATTGCAATCTAAATTTAACTATTCAGCGCATTGAAATTTTTAATAACTAAAAGCGAACAGATACAGACATCAACCTCTTCTATTCTTTCACATTAATTCGTGTAATCAGTAATCATTAGATTCCTGCGACTGAGGCGCAGCATTTTTTTTCCGAAAAGTCATCTGAAGACATCAGGTATTTCTTACAGACATCAAAAACAACAATCCAAATGCATTCTCAATAGAATAACTTTTCGAATCGAATTTTCAAATCGAATTACGTTATTATGTTAATATATAGAGCCATTCCTCGCTTTTTCCCAGGAGTCATGAATTTATTATAGTCCTTCTATAACCACGCAGGAAAATATGCTCATATTCCAATTCTGCAATATTACAAAGTCCTGTAGCGAGCAGGTAATCCGCGAATAATTGCGATCTAAATTTAACTATTCAGCGCATTGAAATTTTTAAAAACTGAAAGCGAACAGATACGGACATCAACCTCTTCTATTCTTTCACAATAATTCGTGTAATCATTAGATTCCTGCGATTGAGGCGCAGCATTTTTTTTCCGAAAAGTCATCTGAAGACATCAGGTATTTCTTACAGACATCAAAAACAACAATCAAAATGCATTCTCAATAGAATAACTTTTCGAATTGAATTTTCAAATCGAATTACGTTATTATGTCAATATATAGAGCCATTCCTCGCTTTTTCCCAGGAGTCATGAATTTATTATAGTCCTTCTATAACCACGCAGCAAAATATTCTCATTTCCCAATTTTGCAATATTACCAAGTCCTGTAGCGAGCAGGTTATCCGCGAATAATTGCGATCTAAATTTAACTATTCAGCGCATTGAAATTTTCAATAAATGAAAGCGAACAGATACAGACATCAACCTCTTCTATTCTTTCACATTACTTCGTGTAATCAGTAGATTCCTGCGATTCAGGCGCAGCATTTTTTTTCCGAAAAGTCATCCGAAGACATCAGGTATTTCTTACAGACATCAAAAACAACAATCAAAATGCAATCTCAATAGAATAACTTTTCGAATTGAATTTTAAAATCGATTTACGTTATTATGTCAATATATAGTGCCATTCTTCGCTTTTTCCCAGGAGTCATGAATTTATTAAAGTCCTTCTATAACGACGCAGCAAAATATGCTCATATTCCAATTTTGCAATATTACCAAGTCCTGTAGCGAGCAGGTTACCCGCGAATAATTGCGATCTCAATTTAACTATTCAGCGAATTGAAATTTTTAATAACTGAAAGCGAACAGATACAGACATGAACCTCTTCTATTCTTTCACATTACTTCGTGTAATCATTAGATTCCTGCGATTGAGGCTCAGCATTTTTTTTCCGAAAAGTCATCTGAAGAAATCAGGTATTTCTTACAGACATCAAAAACAACAATCAAAATGCAATCTCAATAGAACAACTTTTCGAATTGAATTTTCAAATCGATTTACGTTATTATGTCAATATAGTACCATTCCTCGCTTTTTCCCAGGTGTCATGAATTTATTATAGTCCTTCTATAACCACGCAGCAAAATATTCTCATTTTCCAATTTTGCAATATTACCAAGTCCTGTAGCGAGCAGGTTATCCGCGAATAATTGCGATCTAAATTTAACTATTCAGCGCATTGAAATGTTTAATAACTGAAAGCGAACAGATACAGACATCAACCTCTTCTATTCTTTCACATTACTTCGTGTAATCATTAGATTCCTGCGATTGAGGCGCAGCATTTTTTTTCCGAAAAGTCATCCGAAGACATCAGGTATTTCTTACAGACATCAAAAACAACAATCAAAATGCAATCTCAATAGAATAACTTTTCGAATTGAATTTTCAAATCGAATTACGTTATTATGTCAATATATAGAGCCATTCCTCGCTTATTCCCAAGAGTCATGAATTTAGTATAGTCCTTCTATAACTACGCAGCAAAATATGCTCATATTCCAATTCTGCAATTTTACCAAGTCCTGTAGCGAGCAGGTTATCCGCGAATAATTGCGATCTAAATTTAACTATTCAGCGCATTGAAATTTTTAAGAACTGAAAGCGAACAGATACAGACATCAACCTCTTCTATTCTTTCACATTAATTCGTGTAATCATTAGATTCCTGCGATTGAGGCGCAGCCTTTTTTTTTCCGAAAAGTCATCCGAAGACATCAGGTATTTCTTACAGACATCAAAAACAACAATCAAAATGCAATCTCAATAGAATAACTTTTCGAATTGAATTTTCAAATCGATTTACGTTATATGTCAATATATAGAGCCATTCCTTGCTTTTTCCCAGGAGTCATGAATTTATTATAGTCCTTCTATAACCACGCAACAAAATATTCTCATTTTCCAATTTTGCAATATTACCAAGTCCTGTAGCGAGCAGGTTATCCGCGAAGAATTGCAATCTAAATTTAACTATTCAGCGCATTGAAATTTTTAATAACTAAAAGCGAACAGATACAGACATCAACCTCTTCTATTCTTTCACATTAATTCGTGTAATCATTAGATTCCTGCGACTGAGGCGCAGCATTTTTTTTCCGAAAAGTCATCTGAAGACATCAGGTATTTCTTACAGACATCAAAAACAACAATCCAAATGCATTCTCAATAGAATAACTTTTCGAATTGAATTTTCAAATCGAATTACGTTATTATGTCAATATATAGAGCCATTCCTCGCTTTTTCCCAGGAGTCATGAATTTATTATAGTCCTTCTATAACCACACAGCAAAATATGCTCATATTCCAATTCTGCAATATTACCAAGTCCTGTAGCGAGCAGGTAATCCGCGAATAATTGCGATCTAAATTTAACTATTCAGCGCATTGAAATTTTTAAAAACTGAAAGCGAACAGATACGGACATCAACCTCTTCTATTCTTTCACATTAATTCGTGTAATCATTAGATTCCTGCGATTGAGGCGCAGCATTTTTTTTCCGAAAAGTCATCTGAAGACATCAGGTATTTCTTACAGACATCAAAAACAACAATCAATATGCATTCTCAATAGAATAACTTTTCGAATTGAATTTTCAAATCGAATTACGTTATTATGTCAATATATAGAGCCATTCCTCGCTTTTTCCCAGGAGTCATGAATTTATTATAGTCCTTCCATAACCACGCAGCAAAATATGCTCATATTCCAACTCTGCAATATTACCAAGTCCTGTAGCGAGCAGGTTATCCGCGAATAATTGCGATCTCAATTTAACTATTCAGCGCATTGAAATTTTTAATAACTGAAAGCGAACAGATACAGACATCAACCTCTTCTATTCTTTCACATTAATTCGTGTAATCATTAGATTCCTGCGATTGAGGCGCAGCATTTTTTTTCCGAAAAGTCATCCGAAGACATCAGGTATTTCTTACAGACATCAAAAACAACAATCAAAATGCAATCTCAATAGAATAACTTTTCGAATTGAATTTTCAAATCGAATTACGTTATTATGTCAACATATAGAGCCATTCCTCGCTTTTTCCCAGGAGTCATGAATTTATTATAGTCCTTCCATAACCACGCAGCAAAATATGCTCATATTCCAACTCTGCAATATTACCAAGTCCTGTAGCGAGCAGGTTATCCGCGAATAATTGCAATCTAAATTTAACTATTCAGCGCATTGAAATTTTTAATAACTAAAAGCGAAGAGATACAGACATCAACCTCTTCTATTCTTTCACATTACTTCGTGTAATCATTAGATTCCTGCGATTGAGGCGCAGCATTTTTTTTCCGAAAAGTCATCCGAAGACATCAGGTATTTCTTACGAACATCAAAAACAACAATCAAAATGCAATCTTAATGGAATAACTTTTCGAATTTTATTTTCAAATCGATTTACGTTATTATGTCTATATATAGAGCCATTCCTTGCTTTTTCCCAGGTGTCATGAATTTATTATATTCCTTCTATAACCACGCAGCAAAATATTCTCATTTTCCAATTTTGCAATATTACCAAGTCCTGTAGCGAGCAGGTTATCCGCAAATAATTGCGATCTAAATTTAACTATTCAGCGCATTGAAATTTTTAATAACTGAAAGCGAACAGATACAGACATCAACCTCTTCTATTCTTTCACATTACTTCGTGTAATCATTAGATTCCTGCGATTGAGGCGCAGCATTTTTTTTCCGAAAAGTCATCCGAAGACATCAGGTATTTCTTACAGACATCAAAAACAACAATCAAAATGCAATCTCAATAGAATAACTTTTCGAATTGAATTTTCAAATCGAATTACGTTATTATGTCAATATATAGGGCCATTCCTCGCTTATTCCCAAGAGTCATGAATTTAGTATAGTCCTTCTATAACCACGCAGCAAAATATGCTCATATTCCAATTCTGCAATTTTACCAAGTCCTGTAGCGAGCAGGTTATCCGCGAATAATTGCGATCTAAAGTTAACTATTCAGCGCATTGAAATTTTTAATAACTGAAAGCGAACAGATACAGACATCAACCTCTTCTATTCTTTCACATTAATTCGTGTAATCATTAGATTCCTGCGATTGAGGCGCAGCATTTTTTTTCCGAAAAGTCATCCGAAGACATCAGGTATTTCTTACAGACATCAAAAACAACAATCAAAATGCAATCTCAATAGAATAACTTTTCGAATTGAATTTTCAAATCGATTTACGTTATATGTCAATATATAGAGCTATTCCTTGCTTTTTCCCAGGAGTCATGAATTTATTATAGTCCTTCTATAACCACGCAGCAAAATATTATCATTTTCCAATTTTGCAATATTACCAAGTCCTGTAGCGAGCAGGTTACCCGCGAATAATTGCGATCTCAATTTAACTATTCAGCGCATTGAAATTTTTAATAACTGAAAGCGAACAGATACAGACATTAACCTCTTCTATTCTTTCACATTACTTCGTGTAATCATTAGATTCCTGCGATTGAGGCGCAGCATTTTTTTTCCGAAAAGTCATCCGAAGACATCAGGTATTTCTTACAGACATCAAAAACAACAATCAAAATGCAATCTCAATAGAACAACTTTTCGAATTGAATTTTCAAATCGATTTACGTTATTATGTCAATATAGTACCATTCCTCGCTTTTTCCCAGGAGTCATGAATTTATTATAGTCCTTCTATAACCACGCAGCAAAATATGCTCATATTTCAATTTTGCAATATTACCAAGTCCTGTAGCGAGCAGGTTATCCGCGAATAATTGCAATCTAAATTTAACTATTCAGCGCATTGAAATTTTTAATAACTAAAAGCGAACAGATACAGACATCAACCTCTTCTATTCTTTCACATTAATTCGTGTAATCATTAGATTCCTGCGACTAAGGCGCAGCATTTTTTTTCCGAAAAGTCATCTGAAGACATCAGGTATTTCTTACAGACATCAAAAACAACAATCCAAATGCATTCTCAATAGAATAACTTTTCGAATTGAATTTTCAAATCGAATTACGTTATTATGTCAATATATAGAGCCATTCCTCGCTTTTTCCCAGGAGTCATGAATTTATTATAGTCCTTCTATAACCACGCAGCAAAATATGCTCATATTCCAATTCTGCAATATTACCAAGTCCTGTAGCGAGCAGGTTATCCGCGAATAATTGCGATCTAAATTTAACTATTCAGCGCATTGAAATTTTTAAAAACTGAAAGCGAACAGATACGGACATCAACCTCTTCTATTCTTTCACATTAATTCGTGTAATCATTAGATTCCTGCGATTGAGGCGCAGCATTTTTTTTCGAAAAGTCTTCTGAAGACATCAGGTATTTCTTACAGACATCAAAAACAACAATCAAAATGCATTCTCAATAGAATAACTTTTCGAATTGAATTTTCAAATCGAATTACGTTATTATGTCAATATATAGAGCCATTCCTCGCTTTTTCCCAGGAGTCATGAATTTATTATAGTCCTTCTATAACCACGCAGCAAAATATTCTCATTTTCCAATTTTGCAATATTACCAAGTCCTGTAGCGAGCAGGTTATCCGCGAATAATTGCGATCTAAATTTAACTATTCAGCGCATTGAAATTTTGAATAACTGAAAGCGAACAGATACAGACATCAATCTCTTCTATTCTTTCACATTACTTCGTGTAATCATTAGATTCCTGCGATTGAGGCGCAGCATTTTTTTTCCGAAAAGTCATCCGAAGACATCAGGTATTTCTTACAGACATTAAAAACAACAATCAAAATGCATCCTCAATAGAATAACTTTTCGAATTGAATTTTCAAATCGATTTACGTTATTATGTCAATATATAGAGCCATTCCTTGCTTTTTCCCAGGAGTCATGAATTTATTATAGTCCTTCTATAACCACGCAGCAAAATATTCTCATTTTCCAATTTTGCAATATTACCAAGTCCTGTAGCGAGCAGGTTATCCGCGAATAATTGCAATCTAAATTTAACTATTCAGCGCATTGAAATTTTTAATAACTAAAAGCGAACAGATACAGACATCAACCTCTTCTATTCTTTCACATTAATTCGTGTAATCATTAGATTCCTGCGACTGAGGCGCAGCATTTTTTTTCCGAAAAGTCATCTGAAGACATCAGGTATTTCTTACAGACATCAAAAACAACAATCCAAATGCATTCTCAATAGAATAACTTTTCGAATTGAATTTTCAAATCGAATTACGTTATTATGTCAATATATAGAGCCATTCCTCGCTTTTTCCCAGGAGTCATGAATTTATTATAGTCCTTCTATAACCACGCAGCAAAATATGCTCATATTCCAATTCTGCAATATTACCAAGTCCTGTAGCGAGCAGGTTATCCGCGGATAATTGCGATCTAAATTTAACTATTCAGCGCATTGAAATTTTTAAAAACTGAAAGCGAACATATACGGACATCAACCTCTTCTATTCTTTCACATTAATTCGTGTAATCATTAGATTCCTGCGATTGAGGCGCAGCATTTTTTTTCCGAAAAGTCATCTGAAGACATCAGGTATTTCTTACAGACATCAAAAACAACAATCAAAATGCATTCTCAATAGAATAACTTTTCGAATTGAATTTTCAAATCGAATTACGTTATTATGTCAATATATAGAGCCATTCCTCGCTTTTTCCCAGAAGTCATGAATTTATTATAGTCCTTCCATAACCACGCAGCAAAATATGCTCATATTCCATCTCTGCAATATTACCAAGTCCTGTAGCGAGCAGGTTATCCGCGAATAATTGCGATCTCAATTTAACTATTCAGCGCATTGAAATTTTTAATAACTGAAAGCGAACAGATACGGACATCAACCTCTTCTATTCTTTCACATTACATCGTGTAATCATTAGATTCCTGCGATTGAGGCGCAGCATTTTTTTTCCGAAAAGTCATCCGAAGACATCAGGTATTTCTTACAGACATCAAAAACAACAATTAAAATGCAATCTCAATGGAATAACTTTTCGAATTTTATTTTCAAATCGATTTACGTTATTATGTCAATATATAGAGCCATTCCTTGCTTTTTCCCAGGTGTCATGAATTTATTATAGTCCTTCTATAACCACGCAGCAAAATATTCTCATTTTCCAATTTCGCAATATTACCAAGTCCTGTAGCGAGCAGGTTATCCGCGAATAATTGCGATCTAAATTTAACTATTCAGCGCATTGAAATTTTTAATAATTGAAAGCGAACAGATACAGACATCAACCTCTTCTATTCTTTCACATTACTTCGTGTAATCATTAGATTCCTGCGATTGAGGCGCAGCATTTTTTTTCCGAAAAGTCATCCGAAGACATCAGGTATTTCTTACAGACATCAAAAACAACAATCAAAATGCAATCTCAATAGAATAACTTTTCGAATTGAATTTTCAAATCGAATTACGTTATTATGTCAATATATAGAGCCATTCCTCGCTTATTCCCAAGAGTCATGAATTTAGTATAGTCCTTCTATAACCACGCAGCAAAATATGCTCATATTCCAATTCTGCAATTTTACCAAGTCCTGTAGCGAGCAGGTTATCCGCGAATAATTGCGATCTAAATTTAACTATTCAGCGCATTGAAATTTTTAATAACTGAAAGCGAACAGATACAGACATCAACCTCTTCTATTCTTTCACATTAATTCGTGTAATCATTAGATTCCTGCGATTGAGGCGCAGCATTTTTTTTCCGAAAAGTCATCCGAAGACATCAGGTATTTCTTACAGACATCAAAAACAACAATCGAAATGCAATCTCAATAGAATAACTTTTCGAATTGAATTTTCAAATCGATTTACGTTATATGTCAATATATAGAGCCATTCCTTGCTTTTTCCCAGGAGTCATGAATTTATTATAGTCCTTCTATAACCACGCAACAAAATATTCTCCTTTTCCAATTTTGCAATATTACCAAGTCCTGTAGCGAGCAGGTTATCCGCGAATAATTGCAATCTAAATTTAACTATTCAGCGCATTGAAATTTTTAATAACTAAAAGCGAACAGATACAGACATCAACCTCTTCTATTCTTTCACATTAATTCGTGTAATCATTAGATTCCTGCGACTGAGGCGCAGCATTTTTTTTCCGAAAAGTCATCTGAAGACATCAGGTATTTCTTACAGACATCAAAAACAACAATCCAAATGCATTCTCAATAGAATAACTTTTCGAATTGAATTTTCAAATCGAATTACGTTATTATGTCAATATATAGAGCCATTCCTCGCTTTTTCCCAGGAGTCATGAATTTATTATAGTCCTTCTATAACCACACAGCAAAATATGCTCATATTCCAATTCTGCAATATTACCAAGTCCTGTAGCTAGCAGGTAATCCGCGAATAATTGCGATCTAAATTTAACTATTCAGCGCATTGAAATTTTTAAAAACTGAAAGCGAACAGATACGGACATCAACCTCTTCTATTCTTTCACATTAATTCGTGTAATCATTAGATTCCTGCGATTGAGGCGCAGCATTTTTTTTCCGAAAAGTCATCTGAAGACATCAGGTATTTCTTACAGACATCAAAAACAACAATCAATATGCATTCTCAATAGAATAACTTTTCGAATTGAATTTTCAAATCGAATTACGTTATTATGTCAATATATAGAGCCATTCCTCGCTTTTTCCCAGGAGTCATGAATTTATTATAGTCCTTCCATAACCACGCAGCAAAATATGCTCATATTCCAACTCTGCAATATTACCAAGTCCTGTAGCGAGCAGGTTATCCGCGAATAATTGCGATCTCAATTTAACTATTCAGCGCATTGAAATTTTTAATAACTGAAAGCGAACAGATACAGACATCAACCTCTTCTATTCTTTCACATTAATTCGTGTAATCATTAGATTCCTGCGATTGAGGCGCAGCATTTTTTTTCCGAAAAGTCATCCGAAGACATCAGGTATTACTTACAGACATCAAAAACAACAATCAAAATGCAATCTCAATAGAATAACTTTTCGAATTGAATTTTCAAATCGATTTACGTTATTATGTCAATATATAGAGCCATTCCTTGCTTTTTCCCAGGAGTCATGAATTTATTATAGTCCTTCTATAACCACGCAGTAAAATATTCTCATTTTCCAATTTTGCAATATTACCAAGTCCTGTAGCGAGCAGGTTATCCGCGAATAATTGCGATCTAAATTTAACTATTCAGCGCATTGAAATTTTTAAAAACTGAAAGCGAACAGATACAGACATCAACCTCTTCTATTCTTTCACATTACTTCGTGTAATCAGTAGATTCCTGCGATTGAGGCGCAGCATTTTTTTTCCGAAAAGTCATCCGAAGATATCAGGTATTTCTTACAGACATCAAAAACAACAATCAAAATGCAATCTCAATAGAATAACTTTTCTAATTGAATTTTAAAATCGATTTACGTTATTATGTCAATATATAGTGCCATTCTTCGCTTTTTCCCAGGAGTCATGAATTTATTAAAGTCCTTCTATAACGACGCAGCAAAATATGCTCATATTCCAATTTTGCAATATTACCAAGTCCTGTAGCGAGCAGGTTACCCGCGAATAATTGCGATCTCAATTTAACTATTCAGCGAATTGAAATTTTTAATAACTGAAAGCGAACAGATACAGACATCAACCTCTTCTATTCTTTCACATTACTTCGTGTAATCATTAGATTCCTGCGATTGAGGCGCAGCATTTTTTTTCCGAAAAGTCATCTGAAGAAATCAGGTATTCCTTACAGACATCAAAAACAACAATCAAAATGCAATCTCAATAGAACAACTTTTCGAATTGAATTTTCAAATCGATTTACGTTATTATGTCAATATAGTACCATTCCTCGCTTTTTCCCAGGAGTCATGAATTTATTATAGTCCTTCTATAACCACGCAGCAAAATATGCTCATATTCCAATTTTGCAATATTACCAAGTCCTGTAGCGAGCAGGTTATCCGCGAATAATTGCGATCTAAATTTAACTATTCAGCGCATTGAAATTTTTAAAAACTGAAAGCGAACAGATACGGACATCAACCTCTTCTATTCTTTCACATTAATTCGTGTAATCATTAGATTCCTGCGATTGAGGCGCAGCATTTTTTTTCGAAAAGTCATCTGAAGACATCAGGTATTTCTTACAGACATCAAAAACAACAATCAAAATGCATGCTCAATAGAATAACTTTTCGAATTGAATTTTCAAATCGAATTACGTTATTATGTCAATATATAGAGCCATTCCTCGCTTTTTCCCAGGAGTCATGAATTTATTATAGTCCTTCCATAACCACGCAGCAAAATATGCTCATATTCCAATTTTGCAATATTACCAAGTCCTGTAGCGAGCAGGTTACCCGCGAATAATTGCGATCTCAATTTAACTATTCAGCGAATTGAAATTTTTAATAACTGAAAGCGAACAGATACAGACATCAACCTCTTCTATTCTTTCACATTACTTCGTGTAATCATTAGATTCCTGCGATTGAGGCGCAGCATTTTTTTTCCGAAAAGTCATCTGAAGAAATCAGGTATTTCTTACAGACATCAAAAACAACAATCAAAATGCAATCTCAATAGAACAACTTTTCGAATTGAATTTTCAAATCGATTTACGTTATTATGTCAATATAGTACCATTCCTCGCTTTTTCCCAGGAGTCATGAATTTATTATAGTCCTTCTATAACCACGCAGCAAAATATGCTCATATTTCAATTTTGCAATATTACCAAGTCCTGTAGCGAGCAGGTTATCCGCGAATAATTGCGATCTAAATTTAACTATTCAGCGCATTGAAATTTTTAAAAACTGAAAGCGAACAGATACAGACATCAACCGCTTCTATTCTTTCACATTACTTCGTGTAATCAGTAGATTCCTGCGATTGAGGCGCAGCATTTTTTTTCCGAAAAGTCATCCGAAGACATCAGGTATTTCTTACAGACATCAAAAACAACAATCAAAATGCAATCTCAATAGAATAACTTTTCTAATTGAATTTTAAAATCGATTTACGTTATTATGTCAATATATAGTGCCATTCTTCGCTTTTTCCCAGGAGTCATGAATTTATTAAAGTCCTTCTATAACGACGCAGCAAAATATGCTCATATTCCAATTTTGCAATATTACCAAGTCCTGTAGCGAGCAGGTTACCCGCGAATAATTGCGATCTCAATTTAACTATTCAGCGAATTGAAATTTTTAATAACTGAAAGCGAACAGATACAGACATCAACCTCTTCTATTCTTTCACATTACTTCGTGTAATCATTAGATTCCTGCGATTGAGGCGCAGCATTTTTTTTCCGAAAAGTCATCTGAAGAAATCAGGTATTTCTTACAGACATCAAAAACAACATTCAAAATGCAATCTCAATAGAACAACTTTTCGAATTGAATTTTCAAATCGATTTACGTTATTATGTCAATATAGTACCAATCCTCGCTTTTTCCCAGGAGTCATGAATTTATTATAGTCCTTCTATAACCACGCAGCAAAATATGCTCATATTCCAATTTTGCAATATTACCAAGTCCTGTAGCGAGCAGGTTATCCGCGAATAATTGCGATCTAAATTTAAATATTCAGCGCATTGAAATTTTTAAAAACTGAAAGCGAACAGATACGGACATCAACCTCTTCTACTCTTTCACATTAATTCGTGTAATCATTAGATTCCTGCGATTGAGGCGCAGCATTTTTTTTCGAAAAGTCATCTGAAGACATCAGGTATTTCTTACAGACATCAAAAACAACAATCAAAATGCATTCTCAATAGAATAACTTTTCGAATTGAATTTTCAAATCGAATTACGTTATTATGTCAATATATAGAGCCATTCCTCGCTTTTTCCCAGGAGTCATGAATTTATTATAGTCCTTCCATAACCACGCAGCAAAATATGCTCATATTCCAATTTTGCAATATTACCAAGTCCTGTAGCGAGCAGGTTACCCGCGAATAATTGCGATCTCAATTTAACTATTCAGCGAATTGAAATTTTTAATAACTGAAAGCGAACAGATACAGACATCAACCTCTTCTATTCTTTCACATTACTTCGTGTAATCATTAGATTCCTGCGATTGAGGCGCAGCATTTTTTTTCCGAAAAGTCATCTGAAGAAATCAGGTATTTCTTACAGACATCAAAAACAACAATCAAAATGCAATCTCAATAGAACAACTTTTCGAAGTGAATTTTCAAATCGATTTACGTTATTATGTCAATATAGTACCATTCCTCGCTTTTTTCCAGGAGTCATGAATTAATTATAGTCCTTCTATAACCACGCAGCAAAATATGCTCATATTTCAATTTTGCAATATTACCAAGTCCTGTAGCGAGCAGGTTATCCGCGAATAATTGCAATCTAAATTTAACTATTCAGCGCATTGAAATTTTTAATAACTAAAAGCGAACAGATACAGACATCAACCTCTTCTATTCTTTCACATTAATTCGTGTAATCATTACATTCCTGCGACTAAGGCGCAGCATTTTTTTTCCGAAAAGTCATCTGAAGACATCAGGTATTTCTTACAGACATCAAAAACAACAATCCAAATGCATTCTCAATAGAATAACTTTTCGAATTGAATTTTCAAATCGAATTACGTTATTATGTCAATATATAGAGCCATTCCTCGCTTTTTCCCAGGAGTCATGAATTTATTATAGTCCTTCCATAACCACGCAGCAAAATATGCTCATATTCCAACTCTGCAATATTACCAAGTCCTGTAGCGAGCAGGTTATCCGCGAATAATTGCGATCTCAATTTAACTATTCAGCGCATTGAAATTTTTAATAACTGAAAGCGAACAGATACAGACATCAACCTCTTCTATTCTTTCACATTACTTCGTGTAATCATTAGATTCCTGCGATTGAGGCGCAGCATTTTTTTTCCGAAAAGTCATCCGAAGACATCAGGTATTTCTTACAGACATCAAAAACAACAATCAAAATGCAATCTCAATAGAATAACTTTTCGAATTTAATTTTCAAATCGATTTACGTTATGATGTCAATATATAGAGCCATTCCTTGCTTTTTCCCAGGAGGCATGAATTTATTATAGTCCTTCTATAACCACGCAGCAAAATATTCTCATTTTCCAATTTTGCAATATTACCAAGTCCTGTAGCGAGCAGGTTATCCGCGAATAATTGCGATCTAAATTTAACTATTCAGCGCATTGAAATTTTTAATAACTGAAAGCGAGCAGATACAGACATCAACCTCTTCTATTCTTTCACATTACTTCGTGTAATCATTAGATTCCTGCGATTGAGGCGCAGCATTTTTTTTCCGAAAAGTCATCCGAAGACATCAGGTATTTCTTACAGACATTAAAAACAACAATCAAAATGCAACCTCAATAGAATAACTTTTCGAATTGAATTTTCAAATCGATTTACGTTATTATGTCAATATATAGAGCCATTCCTTGCTTTTTCCCAGGAGTCATGAATTTATTATAGTCCTTCTATAACCACGCAGCAAAATATTCTCATTTTCCAATTTTGCAATATTACCAAGTCCTGTAGCGAGCAGGTTATCCGCGAATAATTGCAATCTAAATTTAACTATTCAGCGCATTGAAATTTTTAATAACTAAAAGCGAACAGATACAGACATCAACCTCTTCTATTCTTTCACATTAATTCGTGTAATCATTAGATTCCTGCGACTGAGGCGCAGCATTTTTTTTCCGAAAAGTCATCTGAAGACATCAGGTATTTCTTACAGACATCAAAAACAACAATCCAAATGCATTCTCAATAGAATAACTTTTCGAATTGAATTTTCAAATCGAATTACGTTATTATGTCAATATATAGAGCCATTCCTCGCTTTTTCCCAGGAGTCATGAATTTATTATAGTCCTTCTATAACCACGCAGCAAAATATGCTCATATTCCAATTCTGCAATATTACCAAGTCCTGTAGCGAGCAGGTTATCCGCGGATAATTGCGATCTAAATTTAACTATTCAGCGCATTGAAATTTTTAAAAACTGAAAGCGAACAGATACGGACATCAACCTCTTCTATTCTTTCACATTAATTCGTGTAATCATTAGATTCCTGCGATTGAGGCGCAGCATTTTTTTTCCGAAAAGTCATCTGAAGACATCAGGTATTTCTTACAGACATCAAAAACAACAATCAAAATGCATTCTCAATAGAATAACTTTTCGAATTGAATTTTCAAATCGAATTACGTTATTATGTCAATATATAGAGCCATTCCTCGCTTTTTCCCAGGAGTCATGAATTTATTATAGTCCTTCCATAACCACGCAGCAAAATATGCTCATATTCCAACTCTGCAATATTACCAAGTCCTGTAGCGAGCAGGTTATCCGCGAATAATTGCGATCTCAATTTAACTATTCAGCGCATTGAAATTTTTAATAACTGAAAGCGAACAGATACAGACATCAACCTCTTCTATTCTTTCACATTAATTCGTGTAATCATTAGGTTCCTGCGATTGAGGCGCAGCATTTTTTTTCCGAAAAGTCATCCGAAGACATCAGGTATTTCTTACAGACATCAAAAACAACAATCAAAATGCAATCTCAATAGAATAACTTTTCGAATTGAATTTTCAAATCGATTTACGTTATTATGTCAATATATAGAGCCATTCCTTGCTTTTTCCCAGGAGTCATGAATTTATTATAGTCCTCCTATAACCACGCAGCAAAATATTCTCATTTTCCAATTTTGCAATATTACCAAGTCCTGTAGCGAGCAGGTTATCCGCGAATAATTGCGATCTAAATTTAACTATTCAGCGCATTGAAATTTTTAAAAACTGAAAGCGAACAGATACAGACATCAACCTCTTCTATTCTTTCACATTAATTCGTGTAATCATTAGATTCCTGCGATTGAGGCGCAGCATTTTTTTTCCGAAAAGTCATCCGAAGACATCAGGTATTTCTTACAGACATCAAAAACAACAATCAAAATGCAATCTCAATAGAATAACTTTTCGAATTGAATTTTCAAATCGATTTACGTTATTATGTCAATATATAGAGCCATTCCTTGCGTTTTCCCAGGAGTCATGAATTTATTATAGTCCTTCTATAACCACGCAGCAAAATATTCTCATTTTCCAATTTTGCAATATTACCAAGTCCTGTAGCGAGCAGGTTATCCGCGAATAATTGCGATCTAAATTTAACTATTCAGCGCATTGAAATTTTTAAAAACTGAAAGCGAACAGATACAGACATCAACCTCTTCTATTCTTTCACATTACTTCGTGTAATCAGTAGATTCCTGCGATTGAGGCGCAGCATTTTTTTTCCGAAAAGTCATCCGAAGACATCAGGTATTTCTCACAGACATCAAAAACAACAATCAAAATGCAATCTCAATAGAATAACTTTACTAATTGAATTTTAAAATCGATTTACGTTATTATGTCAATATATAGTGCCATTCTTCGCTTTTTCCCAGGAGTCATGAATTTATTAAAGTCCTTCTATAACGACGCAGCAAAATATGCTCATATTCCAATTTTGCAATATTACCAAGTCCTGTAGCGAGCAGGTTACCCGCGAATAATTGCGATCTCAATTTAACTATTCAGCGAATTGCAATTTTTAATAACTGAAAGCGAACAGATACAGACATCAACCTCTTCTATTCTTTTACATTACTTCGTGTAATCATTAGATTCCTGCGATTGAGGCGCAGCATTTTTTTTCCGAAAAGTCATCTGAAGAAATCAGGTATTTCTTACAGACATCAAAAACAACAATCAAAATGCAATCTCAATAGAACAACTTTTCGAATTGAATTTTCAAATCGATTTACGTTATTATGTCAATATAGTACCATTCCTCGCTTTTTCCCAGGAGTCATGAATTTATTATAGTCCTTCTATAACCACGCAGCAAAATATGCTCATATTCCAATTTTGCAATATTACCAAGTCCTGTAGCGAGCAGGTTATCCGCGAATAATTGCGATCTAAATTTAACTATTCAGCGCATTGAAATTTTTAATAACTAAAAGCGAACAGATACAGACATCAACCTCTTCTATTCTTTCACATTAATTCGTGTAATCATTAGATTCCTGCGACTAAGGCGCAGCATTTTTTTTCCGAAAAGTCATCTGAAGACATCAGGTATTTCTTACAGACATCAAAAACGACAATCCAAATGCATTCTCAATAGAATAACTTTTCGAATTGAATTTTTAAATCGAATTACGTTATTATGTCAATATATAGAGCCATTCCTCGCTTTTTCCCAGGAGTCATGAATTTATTATAGTCCTTCCATAACCACGCAGCAAAATATGCTCATATTCCAACTCTGCAATATTACCAAGTCCTGTAGCGAGCAGGTTATCCGCGAATAATTGCGATCTCAATTTAACTATTCAGCGCATTGAAATTTTTAATAACTGAAAGCGAACAGATACAGACATCAACCTCTTCTATTCTTTCACATTACTTCGTGTAATCATTAGATTCCTGCGATTGAGGCGCAGCATTTTTTTTCCGAAAAGTCATCCGAAGACATCAGGTATTTCTTACAGACATCAAAAACAACAATCAAAATGCAATCTCAATAGAATAACTTTTCGAATTGAATTTTCAAATCGATTTACGTTATTATGTCAATATATAGAGCCATTCCTTGCTTTTTCCCAGGAGTCATGAATTTATTATAGTCCTTCTATAACCACGCAGCAAAATATTCTCATTTTCCAATTTTGCAATATTACCAAGTCCTGTAGCGAGCAGGTTACCCGCGAATAATTGCGATCTCAATTTAACTATTCAGCGAATTGAAATTTTTAATAACTGAAAGCGAACAGATACAGACATCAACCTCTTCTATTCTTTCACATTACTTCGTGTAATCATTAGATTCCTGCGATTGAGGCGCAGCATTTTTTTTCCGAAAAGTCATCTGAAGAAATCAGGTATTTCTTACAGACATCAAAAACAACAATCAAAATGCAATCTCAATAGAACAACTTTTCGAATTGAATTTTCAAATCGATTTACGTTATTATGTCAATATAGTACCATTCCTCGCTTTTTCCCAGGAGTCATGAATTTATTATAGTCCTTCTATAACCACGCAGCAAAATATGCTCATATTCCAATTTTGCAATATTACCAAGTCCTGTAGCGAGCAGGTTATCCGCGAATAATTGCGATCTAAATTTAACTATTCAGCGCATTGAAATTTTTAAAAACTGAAAGCGAACAGATACGGACATCAACCTCTTCTATTCTTTCACATTAATTCGTGTAATCATTAGATTCCTGCGATTGAGGCGCAGCATTTTTTTTCGAAAAGTCATCTGAAGACATCAGGTATTTCTGACAGACATCAAAAACAACAATCAAAATGCATTCTCAATAGAATAACTTTTCGAATTGAATTTTCAAATCGAATTACGTTATTATGTCAATATATAGAGCCATTCCTCACTTTTTCCCAGGAGTCATGAATTTATTATAGTCCTTCCATAACCACGCAGCAAAATATGCTCATATTCCAATTTTGCAATATTACCAAGTCCTGTAGCGAGCAGGTTACCCGCGAATAATTGCGATCTCAATTTAACTATTCAGCGAATTGAAATTTTTAATAACTGAAAGCAAACAGATACAGACATCAACCTCTTCTATTCTTTCACATTACTTCGTGTAATCATTAGATTCCTGCGATTGAGGCGCAGCATTTTTTTTCCGAAAAGACATCTGAAGAAATCAGGTATTTCTTACAGACATCAAAAACAACAATCAAAATGCAATCTCAATAGAACAACTTTTCGAATTGAATTTTCAAATCGATTTACGTTATTATGTCAATAAAGTACCATTCCTCGCTTTTTCCCAGGAGTCATGAATTTATTATAGTCCTTCTATAACCACGCAGCAAAATATGCTCATATTTCAATTTTGCAATATTACCAAGTCCTGTAGCGAGCAGGTTATCCGCGAATAATTGCAATCTAAATTTAACTATTCAGCGCATTGAAATTTTTAATAACTAAAAGCGAACAGATACAGACATCAACCTCTTCTATTCTTTCACATTAATTCGTGTAATCATTAGATTCCTGCGACTAAGGCGCAGCATTTTTTTTCCGAAAAGTCATCTGAAGACATCAGGTATTTCTTACAGGCATCAAAAACAACAATCCAAATGCATTCTCAATAGAATAACTTTTCGAATTGAATTTTCAAATCGAATTACTTTATTATGTCAATATATAGAGCCATTCCTCGCTTTTTCCCAGGAGTCATGAATTTATTATAGTCCTTCCATAACCACGCAGCAAAATATGCTCATATTCCAACTCTGCAATATTACCAAGTCCTGTAGCGAGCAGGTTATCCGCGAATAATTGCGATCTCAATTTAACTATTCAGCGCATTGAAATTTTTAATAACTGAAAGCGAACAGATACAGACATCAACCTCTTCTATTCTTTCACATTACTTCGTGTAATCAGTAGATTCCTGCGATTGAGGCGCAGCATTTTTTTTCCGAAAAGTCATCCGAAGACATCAGGTATTTCTTACAGACATCAAAAACAACAATCAAAATGCATTCTCAATAGAATAACTTTTCGAATTGAATTTTCAAATCGAATTACGTTATTATGTCAATATATAGAGCCATTCCTCGCTTTTTCCCAGGAGTCATGAATTTATTATAGTCCTTCCATAACCACGCAGCAAAATATGCTCATATTCCAATTTTGCAATATTACCAAGTCCTGTAGCGAGCAGGTTACCCGCGAATAATTGCGATCTCAATTTAACTATTCAGCGAATTGAAATTTTTAATAACTGAAAGCGAACAGATACAGACATCAACCTCTTCTATTCTTTCACATTACTTCGTGTAATCATTAGATTCCTGCGATTGAGGCGCAGCATTTTTTTTCCGAAAAGTCATCTGAAGAAATCAGGTATTTCTTACAGACATCAAAAACAACAAAAAATGCATTCTCAATAGAATAACTTTTCGAATTGAATTTTCAAATCGAATTACGTTATTATGTCAATATATAGAGCCATTCCTCGCTTTTTCCCAGGAGTCATGAATTTATTATAGTCCTTCCATAACCACGCAGCAAAATATGCTCATATTCCAATTTTGCAATATTACCAAGTCCTGTAGCGAGCAGGTTACCCGCGAATAATTGCGATCTCAATTTAACTATTCAGCGAATTGAAATTTTTAATAACTGAAAGCGAACAGATACAGACATCAACCTCTTCTATTCTTTCACATTACTTCGTGTAATCATTAGATTCCTGCGATTGAGGCGCAGCATTTTTTTTCCGAAAAGTCATCTGAAGAAATCAGGTATTTCCTACAGACATCAAAAACAACAATCAAAATGCAATCTCAATAGAACAACTTTTCGAATTGAATTTTCAAATCGATTTACGTTATTATGTCAATATAGTACCATTCCTCGCTTTTTTCCAGGAGTCATGAATTTATTATAGTCCTTCTATAACCACGCAGCAAAATATGCTCATATTTTAATTTTGCAATATTACCAAGTCCTGTAGCGAGCAGGTTATCCGCGAATAATTGCAATCTAAATTTAACTATTCAGCGCATTGAAATTTTTAATAACTAAAAGCGAACAGATACAGACATCAACCTCTTCTATTCTTTCACATTAATTCGTGTAATCATTAGATTCCTGCGACTAAGGCGCAGCATTTTTTTTCCGAAAAGTCATCTGAAGACATCAGGTATTTCTTACAGACATCAAAAACAACAATCCAAATGCATTCTCAATAGAATAACTTTTCGAATTGAATTTTCAAATCGAATTACGTTATTATGTCAATATATAGAGCCATTCCTCGCTTTTTCCCAGGAGTCATGAATTTATTATAGTCCTTCCATAACCACGCAGCAAAATATGCTCATATTCCAACTCTGCAATATTACCAAGTCCTGTAGCGAGCAGGTTATCCGCGAATAATTGCGATCTCAATTTAACTATTCAGCGCATTGAAATTTTTAATAACTGAAAGCGAACAGATACAGACATCAACCTCTTCTATTCTTTCACATTACTTCGTGTAATCATTAGATTCCTGCGATTGAGGCGCAGCATTTTTTTTCCGAAAAGTCATCCGAAGACATCAGGTATTTCTTACAGACATCAAAAACAATAATCAAAATGCAATCTCAATAGAATAACTTTTCGAATTTAATTTTCAAATCGATTTACGTTATGATGTCAATATATAGAGCCATTCCTTGCTTTTTCCCAGGAGGCATGAATTTATTATAGTCCTTCTATAACCACGCAGCAAAATATTCTCATTTTCCAATTTTGCAATATTACCAAGTCCTGTAGCGAGCAGGTTATCCGCGAATAATTGCGATCTAAATTTAACTATTCAGCGCATTGAAATTTTTAATAACTGAAAGCGAACAGATACAGACATCAACCTCTTCTATTCTTTCACATTACTTCGTGTAATCATTAGATTCCTGCGATTGAGGCGCAGCATTTTTTTTCCGAAAAGTCATCCGAAGACATCAGGTATTTCTTACAGACATTAAAAACAACAATCAAAATGCAACCTCAATAGAATAACTTTTCGAATTGAATTTTCAAATCGATTTACGTTATTATGTCAATATATAGAGCCATTCCTTGCTTTTTCCCAGGAGTCATGAATTTATTATAGTCCTTCTATAACCACGCAGCAAAATATTCTCATTTTCCAATTTTGCAATATTACCAAGTCCTGTAGCGAGCAGGTTATCCGCGAATAATTGAAATCTAAATTTAACTATTCAGCGCATTGAAATTTTTAATAACTAAAAGCGAACAGATACAGACATCAACCTCTTCTATTCTTTCACATTAATTCGTGTAATCATTAGATTCCTGCGACTGAGGCGCAGCATTTTTTTTCCGAAAAGTCATCTGAAGACATCAGGTATTTCTTACAGACATCAAAAACAACAATCCAAATGCATTCTCAATAGAATAACTTTTCGAATTGAATTTTCAAATCGAATTACGTTATTATGTCAATATATAGAGCCATTCCTCGCTTTTTCCCAGGAGTCATGAATTTATTATAGTCCTTCTATAACCACGCAGCAAAATATGCTCATATTCCAATTCTGCAATATTACCAAGTCCTGTAGCGAGCAGGTTATCCGCGGATAATTGCGATCTAAATTTAACTATTCAGCGCATTGAAATTTTTAAAAACTGAAAGCGAACAGATACGGACATCAACCTCTTCTATTCTTTCACATTAATTCGTGTAATCATTAGATTCCTGCGATTGAGGCGCAGCATTTTTTTTCCGAAAAGTCATCCGAAGACATCAGGTATTTCTTACAGACATCAAAAACAACAATCAAAATGCAATCTCAATAGAATAACTTTTCGAATTGAATTTTCAAATCGATTTACGTTATTATGTCAATATATAGAGCCATTCCTTGCTTTTTCCCAGGAGTCATGAATTTATTATAGTCCTTCTATAACCACGCAGCAAAATATTCTCATTTTCCAATTTTGCAATATTACCAAGTCCTGTAGCGAGCAGGTTATCCGCGAATAATTGCGATCTAAATTTAACTATTCAGCGCATTGAAATTTTTAAAAACTGAAAGCGAACAGATACAGACATCAACCTCTTCTATTCTTTCACATTACTTCGTGTAATCAGTAGATTCCTGCGATTGAGGCGCAGCATTTTTTTTCCGAAAAGTCATCCGAAGACATCAGGTATTTCTTACAGACATCAAAAACAACAATCAAAATGCATTCTCAATAGAATAACTTTTCGAATTGAATTTTCAAATCGAATTACGTTATTATGTCAATATATAGAGCCATTCCTCGCTTTTTCCCAGGAGTCATGAATTTATTATAGTCCTTCCATAACCACGCAGCAAAATATGCTCATATTCCAATTTTGCAATATTACCAAGTCCTGTAGCGAGCAGGTTACCCGCGAATAATTGCGATCTCAATTTAACTATTCAGCGAATTGAAATTTTTAATAACTGAAAGCGAACAGATACAGACATCAACCTCTTCTATTCTTTCACATTACTTCGTGTAATCATTAGATTCCTGCGATTGAGGCGCAGCATTTTTTTTCCGAAAAGTCATCTGAAGAAATCAGGTATTTCCTACAGACATCAAAAACAACAATCAAAATGCAATCTCAATAGAACAACTTTTCGAATTGAATTTTCAAATCGATTTACGTTATTATGTCAATATAGTACCATTCCTCGCTTTTTTCCAGGAGTCATGAATTTATTATAGTCCTTCTATAACCACGCAGCAAAATATGCTCATATTTTAATTTTGCAATATTACCAAGTCCTGTAGCGAGCAGGTTATCCGCGAATAATTGCAATCTAAATTTAACTATTCAGCGCATTGAAATTTTTAATAACTAAAAGCGAACAGATACAGACATCAACCTCTTCTATTCTTTCACATTAATTCGTGTAATCATTAGATTCCTGCGACTAAGGCGCAGCATTTTTTTTCCGAAAAGTCATCTGAAGACATCAGGTATTTCTTACAGACATCAAAAACAACAATCCAAATGCATTCTCAATAGAATAACTTTTCGAATTGAATTTTCAAATCGAATTACGTTATTATGTCAATATATAGAGCCATTCCTCGCTTTTTCCCAGGAGTCATGAATTTATTATAGTCCTTCCATAACCACGCAGCAAAATATGCTCATATTCCAACTCTGCAATATTACCAAGTCCTGTAGCGAGCAGGTTATCCGCGAATAATTGCGATCTCAATTTAACTATTCAGCGCATTGAAATTTTTAATAACTGAAAGCGAACAGATACAGACATCAACCTCTTCTATTCTTTCACATTACTTCGTGTAATCATTAGATTCCTGCGATTGAGGCGCAGCATTTTTTTTCCGAAAAGTCATCCGAAGACATCAGGTATTTCTTACAGACATCAAAAACAATAATCAAAATGCAATCTCAATAGAATAACTTTTCGAATTTAATTTTCAAATCGATTTACGTTATGATGTCAATATATAGAGCCATTCCTTGCTTTTTCCCAGGAGGCATGAATTTATTATAGTCCTTCTATAACCACGCAGCAAAATATTCTCATTTTCCAATTTTGCAATATTACCAAGTCCTGTAGCGAGCAGGTTATCCGCGAATAATTGCGATCTAAATTTAACTATTCAGCGCATTGAAATTTTTAATAACTGAAAGCGAACAGATACAGACATCAACCTCTTCTATTCTTTCACATTACTTCGTGTAATCATTAGATTCCTGCGATTGAGGCGCAGCATTTTTTTTCCGAAAAGTCATCCGAAGACATCAGGTATTTCTTACAGACATTAAAAACAACAATCAAAATGCAACCTCAATAGAATAACTTTTCGAATTGAATTTTCAAATCGATTTACGTTATTATGTCAATATATAGAGCCATTCCTTGCTTTTTCCCAGGAGTCATGAATTTATTATAGTCCTTCTATAACCACGCAGCAAAATATTCTCATTTTCCAATTTTGCAATATTACCAAGTCCTGTAGCGAGCAGGTTATCCGCGAATAATTGAAATCTAAATTTAACTATTCAGCGCATTGAAATTTTTAATAACTAAAAGCGAACAGATACAGACATCAACCTCTTCTATTCTTTCACATTAATTCGTGTAATCATTAGATTCCTGCGACTGAGGCGCAGCATTTTTTTTCCGAAAAGTCATCTGAAGACATCAGGTATTTCTTACAGACATCAAAAACAACAATCCAAATGCATTCTCAATAGAATAACTTTTCGAATTGAATTTTCAAATCGAATTACGTTATTATGTCAATATATAGAGCCATTCCTCGCTTTTTCCCAGGAGTCATGAATTTATTATAGTCCTTCTATAACCACGCAGCAAAATATGCTCATATTCCAATTCTGCAATATTACCAAGTCCTGTAGCGAGCAGGTTATCCGCGGATAATTGCGATCTAAATTTAACTATTCAGCGCATTGAAATTTTTAAAAACTGAAAGCGAACAGATACGGACATCAACCTCTTCTATTCTTTCACATTAATTCGTGTAATCATTAGATTCCTGCGATTGAGGCGCAGCATTTTTTTTCCGAAAAGTCATCCGAAGACATCAGGTATTTCTTACAGACATCAAAAACAACAATCAAAATGCAATCTCAATAGAATAACTTTTCGAATTGAATTTTCAAATCGATTTACGTTATTATGTCAATATATAGAGCCATTCCTTGCTTTTTCCCAGGAGTCATGAATTTATTATAGTCCTTCTATAACCACGCAGCAAAATATTCTCATTTTCCAATTTTGCAATATTACCAAGTCCTGTAGCGAGCAGGTTATCCGCGAATAATTGCGATCTAAATTTAACTATTCAGCGCATTGAAATTTTTAAAAACTGAAAGCGAACAGATACAGACATCAACCTCTTCTATTCTTTCACATTACTTCGTGTAATCAGTAGATTCCTGCGATTGAGGCGCAGCATTTTTTTTCCGAAAAGTCATCCGAAGACATCAGGTATTTCTTACAGACATCAAAAACAACAATCAAAATGCATTCTCAATAGAATAACTTTTCGAATTGAATTTTCAAATCGAATTACGTTATTATGTCAATATATAGAGCCATTCCTCGCTTTTTCCCAGGAGTCATGAATTTATTATAGTCCTTCCATAACCACGCAGCAAAATATGCTCATATTCCAATTTTGCAATATTACCAAGTCCTGTAGCGAGCAGGTTACCCGCGAATAATTGCGATCTCAATTTAACTATTCAGCGAATTGAAATTTTTAATAACTGAAAGCGAACAGATACAGACATCAACCTCTTCTATTCTTTCACATTACTTCGTGTAATCATTAGATTCCTGCGATTGAGGCGCAGCATTTTTTTTCCGAAAAGTCATCTGAAGAAATCAGGTATTTCCTACAGACATCAAAAACAACAATCAAAATGCAATCTCAATAGAACAACTTTTCGAATTGAATTTTCAAATCGATTTACGTTATTATGTCAATATAGTACCATTCCTCGCTTTTTTCCAGGAGTCATGAATTTATTATAGTCCTTCTATAACCACGCAGCAAAATATGCTCATATTTCAATTTTGCAATATTACCAAGTCCTGTAGCGAGCAGGTTATCCGCGAATAATTGCAATCTAAATTTAACTATTCAGCGCATTGAAATTTTTAATAACTAAAAGCGAACAGATACAGACATCAACCTCTTCTATTCTTTCACATTAATTCGTGTAATCATTAGATTCCTGCGACTAAGGCGCAGCATTTTTTTTCCGAAAAGTCATCTGAAGACATCAGGTATTTCTTACAGACATCAAAAACAACAATCCAAATGCATTCTCAATAGAATAACTTTTCGAATTGAATTTTCAAATCGAATTACGTTATTATGTCAATATATAGAGCCATTCCTCGCTTTTTCCCAGGAGTCATGAATTTATTATAGTCCTTCCATAACCACGCAGTAAAATATGCTCATATTCCAACTCTGCAATATTACCAAGTCCTGTAGCGAGCAGGTTATCCGCGAATAATTGCGATCTCAATTTAACTATTCAGCGCATTGAAATTTTTAATAACTGAAAGCGAACAGATACAGACATCAACCTCTTCTATTCTTTCACATTACTTCGTGTAATCATTAGATTCCTGCGATTGAGGCGCAGCATTTTTTTTCCGAAAAGTCATCCGAAGACATCAGGTATTTCTTACAGACATCAAAAACAACAATCAAAATGCAATCTCAATAGAATAACTTTTCGAATTGAATTTTCAAATCGAATTACGTTATTATGTCAATATATAGAGCCATTTCTCGCTTATTCCCAAAAGTCATGAATTTAGTATAGTCCTCCTATAACCACGCAGCAAAATATGCTCATATTCCAATTCTGCAATTTTACCAAGTCCTGTAGCGAGCAGGTTATCCGCGAATAATTGCGATCTAAATTTAACTATTCAGCGCATTGAAATTTTTAATAACTGAAAGCGAACAGATACAGACATCAACCTCTTCTATTCTTTCACATTAATTCGTGTAATCATTAGATTCCTGCGATTGAGGCGCAGCATTTTTTTTCCGAAAAGTCATCCGAAGACATCAGGTATTTCTTACAGACATCAAAAACAACAATCAAAATGCAATCTCAATAGAATAACTTTTCGAATTGAATTTTCAAATCGATTTACGTTATATGTCAATATATAGAGCCATTCCTTGCTTTTTCCCAGGAGTCATGAATTTATTATAGTCCTTCTATAACCACGCAGCAAAATATTATCATTTTCCAATTTTGCAATATTACCAAGTCCTGTAGCGAGCAGGTTACCCGCGAATAATTGCGATCTCAATTTAACTATTCAGCGCATTGAAATTTTTAATAACTGAAAGCGAACAGATACAGACATTAACCTCTTCTATTCTTTCACATTACTTCGTGTAATCATTAGATTCCTGCGATTGAGGCGCAGCATTTTTTTTCCGAAAAGTCATCTGAAGAAATCAGGTATTTCTTACAGACATCAAAAACCACAATCAAAATGCAATCTCAATAGAATAACTTTTCGAATTGAATTTTCAAATCGATTTACGTTATTATGTCAATATATAGAGCCATTCCTCGCTTTTTCCCAGGAGTCATGAATTTATTATAGTCCTTCCATAACCACGCAGCAAAATATGCTCATATTCCAACTCTGCAATATTACCAAGTCCTGTAGCGAGCAGGTTATCCGCGAATAATTGCGATCTCAATTTAACTATTCAGCGCATTGAAATTTTTAATAACTGAAAGCGAACAGATACAGACATCAACCTCTTCTATTCTTTCACATTACTTCGTGTAATCATTAGATTCCTGCGATTGAGGCGCAGCATTTTTTTTCCGAAAAGTCATCCGAAGACATCAGGTATTTCTTACAGACATCAAAAACAACAATCAAAATGCAATCTCAATAGAATAACTTTTCGAATTGAATTTTCAAATCGATTTACGTTATTATGTCAATATATAGAGCCATTCCTTGCTTTTTCCCAGGAGTCATGAATTTATTATAGTCCTTCTATAACCACGCAGCAAAATATTCTCATTTTCCAATTTTGCAATATTACCAAGTCCTGTAGCGAGCAGGTTATCCGCGAATAATTGCGATCTAAATTTAACTATTCAGCGCATTGAAATTTTTAAAAACTGAAAGCGAACAGATACAGACATCAACCTCTTCTATTCTTTCACATTACTTCGTGTAATCAGTAGATTCCTGCGATTGAGGCGCAGCATTTTTTTTCCGAAAAGTCATCCGAAGACATCAGGTATTTCTTACAGACATCAAAAACAACAATCAAAATGCATTCTCAATAGAATAACTTTTCGAATTGAATTTTCAAATCGAATTACGTTATTATGTCAATATATAGAGCCATTCCTCGCTTTTTCCCAGGAGTCATGAATTTATTATAGTCCTTCCATAACCACGCAGCAAAATATGCTCATATTCCAATTTTGCAATATTACCAAGTCCTGTAGCGAGCAGGTTACCCGCGAATAATTGCGATCTCAATTTAACTATTCAGCGAATTGAAATTTTTAATAACTGAAAGCGAACAGATACAGACATCAACCTCTTCTATTCTTTCACATTAATTCGTGTAATCATTAGATTCCTGCGACTGAGGCGCAGCATTTTTTTTCCGAAAAGTCATCTGAAGACATCAGGTATTTCTTACAGACATCAAAAACAACAATCCAAATGCATTCTCAATAGAATAACTTTTCGAATTGAATTTTCAAATCGAATTACGTTATTATGTCAATATATAGAGCCATTCCTCGCTTTTTCCCAGGAGTCATGAATTTATTATAGTCCTTCTATAACCACGCAGCAAAATATGCTCATATTCCAATTCTGCAATATTACCAAGTCCTGTAGCGAGCAGGTTATCCGCGGATAATTGCGATCTAAATTTAACTATTCAGCGCATTGAAATTTTTAAAAACTGAAAGCGAACAGATACGGACATCAACCTCTTCTATTCTTTCACATTAATTCGTGTAATCATTAGATTCCTGCGATTGAGGCGCAGCATTTTTTTTCCGAAAAGTCATCCGAAGACATCAGGTATTTCTTACAGACATCAAAAACAACAATCAAAATGCAATCTCAATAGAATAACTTTTCGAATTGAATTTTCAAATCGATTTACGTTATTATGTCAATATATAGAGCCATTCCTTGCTTTTTCCCAGGAGTCATGAATTTATTATAGTCCTTCTATAACCACGCAGCAAAATATTCTCATTTTCCAATTTTGCAATATTACCAAGTCCTGTAGCGAGCAGGTTATCCGCGAATAATTGCGATCTAAATTTAACTATTCAGCGCATTGAAATTTTTAAAAACTGAAAGCGAACAGATACAGACATCAACCTCTTCTATTCTTTCACATTACTTCGTGTAATCAGTAGATTCCTGCGATTGAGGCGCAGCATTTTTTTTCCGAAAAGTCATCCGAAGACATCAGGTATTTCTTACAGACATCAAAAACAACAATCAAAATGCATTCTCAATAGAATAACTTTTCGAATTGAATTTTCAAATCGAATTACGTTATTATGTCAATATATAGAGCCATTCCTCGCTTTTTCCCAGGAGTCATGAATTTATTATAGTCCTTCCATAACCACGCAGCAAAATATGCTCATATTCCAATTTTGCAATATTACCAAGTCCTGTAGCGAGCAGGTTACCCGCGAATAATTGCGATCTCAATTTAACTATTCAGCGAATTGAAATTTTTAATAACTGAAAGCGAACAGATACAGACATCAACCTCTTCTATTCTTTCACATTACTTCGTGTAATCATTAGATTCCTGCGATTGAGGCGCAGCATTTTTTTTCCGAAAAGTCATCTGAAGAAATCAGGTATTTCCTACAGACATCAAAAACAACAATCAAAATGCAATCTCAATAGAACAACTTTTCGAATTGAATTTTCAAATCGATTTACGTTATTATGTCAATATAGTACCATTCCTCGCTTTTTTCCAGGAGTCATGAATTTATTATAGTCCTTCTATAACCACGCAGCAAAATATGCTCATATTTCAATTTTGCAATATTACCAAGTCCTGTAGCGAGCAGGTTATCCGCGAATAATTGCAATCTAAATTTAACTATTCAGCGCATTGAAATTTTTAATAACTAAAAGCGAACAGATACAGACATCAACCTCTTCTATTCTTTCACATTAATTCGTGTAATCATTAGATTCCTGCGACTAAGGCGCAGCATTTTTTTTCCGAAAAGTCATCTGAAGACATCAGGTATTTCTTACAGACATCAAAAACAACAATCCAAATGCATTCTCAATAGAATAACTTTTCGAATTGAATTTTCAAATCGAATTACGTTATTATGTCAATATATAGAGCCATTCCTCGCTTTTTCCCAGGAGTCATGAATTTATTATAGTCCTTCCATAACCACGCAGTAAAATATGCTCATATTCCAACTCTGCAATATTACCAAGTCCTGTAGCGAGCAGGTTATCCGCGAATAATTGCGATCTCAATTTAACTATTCAGCGCATTGAAATTTTTAATAACTGAAAGCGAACAGATACAGACATCAACCTCTTCTATTCTTTCACATTACTTCGTGTAATCATTAGATTCCTGCGATTGAGGCGCAGCATTTTTTTTCCGAAAAGTCATCCGAAGACATCAGGTATTTCTTACAGACATCAAAAACAACAATCAAAATGCAATCTTAATGGAATAACTTTTCGAATTTTATTTTCAAATCGATTTACGTTATTATGTCAATATATAGAGCCATTCCTTGCTTTTTCCCAGGTGTCATGAATTTATTATAGTCCTTCTATAACCACGCAGCAAAATATTCTCATTTTCCAATTTTGCAATATTACCAAGTCCTGTAGCGAGCAGGTTATCCGCGAATAATTGCGATCTGAATTTAACTATTCAGCGCATTGAAATTTTTAATAACTGAAAGCGAACAGATACAGACATCAACCTCTTCTATTCTTTCACATTACTTCGTGTAATCATTAGATTCCTGCGATTGAGGCGCAGCATTTTTTTTCCGAAAAGTCATCCGAAGACATCAGGTATTTCTTACAGACATCAAAAACAACAATCAAAATGCAATCTCAATAGAATAACTTTTCGAATTGAATTTTCAAATCGAATTACGTTATTATGTCAATATATAGAGCCATTTCTCGCTTATTCCCAAAAGTCATGAATTTAGTATAGTCCTCCTATAACCACGCAGCAAAATATGCTCATATTCCAATTCTGCAATTTTACCAAGTCCTGTAGCGAGCAGGTTATCCGCGAATAATTGCGATCTAAATTTAACTATTCAGCGCATTGAAATTTTTAATAACTGAAAGCGAACAGATACAGACATCAACCTCTTCTATTCTTTCACATTAATTCGTGTAATCATTAGATTCCTGCGATTGAGGCGCAGCATTTTTTTTCCGAAAAGTCATCCGAAGACATCAGGTATTTCTTACAGACATCAAAAACAACAATCAAAATGCAATCTCAATAGAATAACTTTTCGAATTGAATTTTCAAATCGATTTACGTTATATGTCAATATATAGAGCCATTCCTTGCTTTTTCCCAGGAGTCATGAATTTATTATAGTCCTTCTATAACCACGCAGCAAAATATTATCATTTTCCAATTTTGCAATATTACCAAGTCCTGTAGCGAGCAGGTTACCCGCGAATAATTGCGATCTCAATTTAACTATTCAGCGCATTGAAATTTTTAATAACTGAAAGCGAACAGATACAGACATTAACCTCTTCTATTCTTTCACATTACTTCGTGTAATCATTAGATTCCTGCGATTGAGGCGCAGCATTTTTTTTCCGAAAAGTCATCTGAAGAAATCAGGTATTTCTTACAGACATCAAAAACCACAATCAAAATGCAATCTCAATAGAATAACTTTTCGAATTGAATTTTCAAATCGATTTACGTTATTATGTCAATATATAGAGCCATTCCTCGCTTTTTCCCAGGAGTCATGAATTTATTATAGTCCTTCCATAACCACGCAGCAAAATATGCTCATATTCCAACTCTGCAATATTACCAAGTCCTGTAGCGAGCAGGTTATCCGCGAATAATTGCGATCTCAATTTAACTATTCAGCGCATTGAAATTTTTAATAACTGAAAGCGAACAGATACAGACATCAACCTCTTCTATTCTTTCACATTACTTCGTGTAATCATTAGATTCCTGCGATTGAGGCGCAGCATTTTTTTTCCGAAAAGTCATCCGAAGACATCAGGTATTTCTTACAGACATCAAAAACAACAATCAAAATGCAATCTCAATAGAATAACTTTTCGAATTGAATTTTCAAATCGATTTACGTTATATGTCAATATATAGAGCCATTCCTTGCTTTTTCCCAGGAGTCATGAATTTATTATAGTCCTTCTATAACCACGCAGCAAAATATTCTCATTTTCCAATTTTGCAATATTACCAAGTCCTGTAGCGGGCAGGTTACCCGCGAATAATTGCGATCTCAATTTAACTATTCAGCGCATTGAAATTTTTAATAACTGAAAGCGAACAGATACAGACATTAACCTCTTCTATTCATTCACATTACTTCGTGTAATCATTAGATTCCTGCGATTGAGGCGCAGCATTTTTTTTCCGAAAAGTCATCTGAAGAAATCAGGTATTTCTTACAGACATCAAAAACCACAATCAAAATGCAATCTCAATAGAATAACTTTTCGAATTGAATTTTCAAATCGATTTACGTTATTATGTCAATATATAGTGCCATTCCTTGCTTTTTCCCAGGAGTCATGAATTTATTATAGTCCTTCTATAACCACGCAGCAAAATATGCTCATATTCCAATTTTGCAATAATTCCAAGTCCTGTAGCGAGCAGGTTATCCGCGGATAATTGCGATCTAAATTTAACTACTCAGCGCATTGAAATTTTCAAAAACTGAAAGCGAACAGATACGGACATCAACCTCTTCTATTCTTTCACATTAATTCGTGTAATCATTAGATTCCTGCGATTGAGGCGCAGCATTTTTTTTCCGAAGAGTCATCTGAAGACATCAGGTATTTCTTACAGACATCAAAAACAACAATCAAAATGCATTCTTAATAGAATAACTTTTCGAATTGAATTTTCAAATCGAATTACGTTATTATGTCAATATATAGAGCCATTCCTCGCTTTTTCCCAGGAGTCATGAATTTATTATAGTCCTTCCATAACCACGCAGCAAAATATGCTCATATTCCAACTCTGCAATATTACCAAGTCCTGTAGCGAGCAGGTTATCCGCAAATAATTGCGATCTCAATTTAACTATTCAGCGCATTGAAATTTTTAATAACTGAAAGCGAACAGATACAGACATCAACCTCTTCTATTCTTTCACATTAATTCGTGTAATCATTAGATTCCTGCGATTGAGGCGCAGCATTTTTTTTCCGAAAAGTCATCCGAAGACATCAGGTATTTCTTACAGACATCAAAAACAACAATCAAAATGCAATCTCAATAGAATAACTTTTCGAATTGAATTTTCAAATCGATTTACGTTATTATGTCAATATATAGAGCCATTCCTTGCTTTTTCCCAGGAGTCATGAATTTATTATAGTCCTTCTATAACCACGCAGCAAAATATTCTCATTTTCCAATTTTGCAATATTACCAAGTCCTGTAGCGAGCAGGTTATCCGCGAATAATTGCAATCTAAATTTTACTATTCAGCGCATTGAAATTTTTAAAAACTGAAAGCGAACAGATACAGACATCAACCTCTTCTATTCTTTCACATTACTTCGTGTAATTATTAGATTCCTGCGATTGAGGCGCAGCATTTTTTTTCCGAAAAGTCATCCGAAGACATCAGGTATTTCTTACAGACATCAAAAACAACAATCAAAATGCAATCTCAATAGAATTACTTTTCGAATTGAATTTTCAAATCGATTTACGTTATTATGTCAATATATAGAGCCATTCCTTGCTTTTTCCCAGGAGCCATGAATTTATTATAGTCCTCCTATAACCACGCAGCAAAATATTCTCATTTTCCCATTTTGCAATATTACCAAGTCCTGTAGCGAGCAGGTTACCCGCGAATAATTGCGATCTAAATTTAACTATTCAGCGCATTGAAATTTTGATTAACTCAAAGCGAACAGATACAGACATCAACTTCTTCTATTCTTTCACATTAATTCGTGTAATCATTAGATTCCTGCGATTGAGGCGCAGCATTTTTTTTCCGAAAAGTCATCTGAAGAAATCAGGTATTTCTTACAGACATCAAAAACCACAATCAAAATGCAATCTCAATAGAATAACTTTTCGAATTGAATTTTAAAATCGATTTACGTTATTATGTCAATATAGTACCATTCCTCGCTTTTTCCCAGGAGTCATGAATTTATTATAGTCCTTCTATAACCACACAGCAAAATATGCTCATATTTCAATTTTGCAATATTACCAAGTCCTGTAGCAAGCAGGTTATCCGCGAATAATTGCGATCTAAATTTAACTATTCAGCGCATTGAAATTTTTAAAAACAGAAAGCGAACAGATACGGACATCAACCTCTTCTATTCTTTCACATTAATTCGTGTAATCATTAGATTCCTGCGATTGAGGCGCAGCATTTTTTTTCCGAAAAGTCATCTGAAGACATCAGGTATTTCTTACAGACATCAAAAACAACAATCAAAATGCATTCTCAATAGAATAACTTTTCGAATTGAATTTTCAAATCGAATTACGTTATTATGTCAATATATAGAGCCATTCCTCGCTTTTTCCCAGGAGTCATGAATTTATTATAGTCCTTCCATAACCACGCAGCAAAATATGCTCATATTCCAACTCTGCAATATTACCAAGTCCTGTAGCGAGCAGGTTATCCGCGAATAATTGCGATCTCAATTTAACTATTCACTGCATTGAAATTTTTAATAACTGAAAGCGAACAGATACAGACATCAACCTCTTCTATTCTTTCACATTAATTCGTGTAATCATTAGATTCCTGCGATTGAGGCGCAGCATTTTTTTTCCGAAAAGTCATCCGAAGACATCAGGTATTTCTTACAGACATCAAAAACAACAATCAAAATGCAATCTCAATAGAATAAATTTTCGAATTGAATTTTCAAATCGATTTACGTTATTATGTCAATATATAGAGCCATTCCTTGCTTTTTCCCAGGAGTCATGAATTTATTATAGTCCTTCTATAACCACGCAGCAAAATATTCTCATTTTCCAATTTTGCAATATTACCAAGTCCTGTAGCGAGCAGGTTATCCGCGAATAATTGCGATCTAAATTTAACTATTCAGCGCATTGAAATTTTTAAAAACTGAAAGCGAACAGATACAGACATCAACCTCTTCTATTCTTTCACATTACTTCGTGTAATCAGTAGATTCCTGCGATTGAGGCGCAGCATTTTTTTTCCGAAAAGTCATCCAAAGACATCAGGTATTTCTTACAGACATCAAAAACAACAATCAAAATGCAATCTCAATAGAATAACTTTTCTAATTGAATTTTAAAATCGATTTACGTTATTATGTCAATATATAGTGCCATTCTTCGCTTTTTCCCAGGAGTCATGAATTTATTAAAGTCCTTCTATAACGACGCAGCAAAATATGCTCATATTCCAATTTTGCAATATTACCAAGTCCTGTAGCGAGCAGGTTACCCGCGAATAATTGCGATCTCAATTTAACTATTCAGCGAATTGAAATTTTTAATAACTGAAAGCGAACAGATACAGACATCAACCTCTTCTATTCTTTCACATTACTTCGTGTAATCATTAGATTCCTGCGATTGAGGCGCAGCATTTTTTTTCCGAAAAGTCATCTGAAGAAATCAGGTATTTCTTACAGACATCAAAAACAACAATCAAAATGCAATCTCAATAGAACAACTTTTCGAATTGAATTTTCAAATCGATTTACGTTATTATGTCAATATAGTACCATTCCTCGCTTTTTCCCAGGAGTCATGAATTTATTATAGTCCTTCTATAACCACGCAGTAAAATATGCTCATATTTCAATTTTGCAATATTACCAAGTCCTGTAGCGAGCAGGTTATCCGCGAATAATTGCAATCTAAATTTAACTATTCAGCGCATTGAAATTTTTAATAACTAAAAGCGAACAGATACAGACATCAACCTCTTCTATTCTTTCACATTAATTCGTGTAATCATTAGATTCCTGCGACTAAGGCGCAGCATTTTTTTTCCGAAAAGTCATCTGAAGACATCAGGTATTTCTTACAGACATCAAAAACAACAATCCAAATGCATTCTCAATAGAATAACTTTTCGAATTGAATTTTCAAATCGAATTACGTTATTATGTCAATATATAGAGCCATTCCTCGCTTTTTCCCAGGAGTCATGAATTTATTATAGTCCTTCTATAACCACGCAGCAAAATATGCTCATATTCCAATTTTGCAATATTACCAAGTCCTGTAGCGAGCAGGTTATCCGCGAATAATTGCGATCTAAATTTAACTATTCAGCGCATTGAAATTTTTAAAAACTGAAAGCGAACAGATACGGACATCAACCTCTTCTATTCTTTCACATTAATTCGTGTAATCATTAGATTCCTGCGATTGAGGCGCAGCATTTTTTTTCGAAAAGTCATCTGAAGACATCAGGTATTTCTTACAGACATCAAAAACAACAATCAAAATGCATTCTCAATAGAATAACTTTTCGAATTGAATTTTCAAATCGAATTACGTTATTATGTCAATATATAGAGCCATTCCTCGCTTTTTCCCAGGAGTCATGAATTTATTATAGTCCTTCCATAACCACGCAGCAAAATATGCTCATATTCCAATTTTGCAATATTACCAAGTCCTGCAGCGAGCAGGTTACCCGCGAATAATTGCGATCTCAATTTAACTATTCAGCGAATTGAAATTTTTAATAACTGAAAGCGAACAGATACAGACATCAACCTCTTCTATTCTTTCACATTACTTCGTGTAATCATTAGATTCCTGCGATTGAGGCGCAGCATTTTTTTTCCGAAAAGTCATCTGAAGAAATCAGGTATTTCTTACAGACATCAAAAACAACAATCAAAATGCAATCTCAATAGAACAACTTTTCGAATTGAATTTTCAAATCGATTTACGTTATTATGTCAATATAGTACCATTCCTCGCTTTTTCCCAGGAGTCATGAATTTATTATAGTCCTTCTATGACCACGCAGCAAAATATGCTCATATTTCAATTTTGCAATATTACCAAGTCCTGTAGCGAGCAGGTTATCCGCGAATAATTGCAATCTAAATTTAACTATTCAGCGCATTGAAATTTTTAATAACTAAAAGCGAACAGATACAGACATCAACCTCTTCTATTCTTTCACATTAATTCGTGTAATCATTAGATTCCTGCGACTAAGGCGCAGCATTTTTTTTCCGAAAAGTCATCTGAAGACATCAGGTATTTCTTACAGACATCAAAAACAACAATCCAAATGCATTCTCAATAGAATAACTTTTCGAATTGAATTTTCAAATCGAATTACGTTATTATGTCAATATATAGAGCCATTCCTCGCTTTTTCCCAGGAGTCATGAATTTATTATAGTCCTTCCATAACCACGCAGCAAAATATGCTCATATTCCAACTCTGCAATATTACCAAGTCCTGTAGCGAGCAGGTTATCCGCGAATAATTGCGATCTCAATTTTACTATTCAGCGCATTGAAATTTTTAATAACTGAAAGCGAACAGATACAGACATCAACCTCTTCTATTCTTTCACATTACTTCGTGTAATCATTAGATTCCTGCGATTGAGGCGCAGCATTTTTTTTCCGAAAAGTCATCCGAAGACATCAGGTATTTCTTACAGACATCAAAAACAACAATCAAAATGCAATCTCAATAGAATAACTTTTCGAATTGAATTTTCAAATCGATTTACGTTATTATGTCAATATATAGAGCCATTCCTTGCTTTTTCCCAGGAGTCATGAATTTATTATAGTCCTTCTATAACCACGCAGCAAAATATTCTCATTTTCCAATTTTGCAATATTACCAAGTCCTGTAGCGAGCAGGTTATCCGCGAATAATTGCGATCTAAATTTAACTATTCAGCGCATTGAAATTTTTAATAACTGAAAGCGAACAGATACAGACATCAACCTCTTCTATTCTTTCACATTACTTCGTGTAATCATTAGATTCCTGCGATTGAGGCGCAGCATTTTTTTTCCGAAAAGTCATCCGAAGACATCAGGTATTTCTTACAGACATTAAAAACAACAATCAAAATGCAACCTCAATAGAATAACTTTTCGAATTGAATTTTCAAATCGATTTACGTTATTATGTCAATATATAGAGCCATTCCTTGCTTTTTCCCAGGAGTCATGAATTTATTATAGTCCTTCTATAACCACGCAGCAAAATATTCTCATTTTCCAATTTTGCAATATTACCAAGTCCTGTAGCGAGCAGGTTATCCGCGAATAATTGCAATCTAAATTTAACTATTCAGCGCATTGAAATTTTTAATAACTAAAAGCGAACAGATACAGACATCAACCTCTTCTATTCTTTCACATTAATTCGTGTAATCATTAGATTCCTGCGACTGAGGCGCAGCATTTTTTTTCCGAAAAGTCATCTGAAGACATCAGGTATTTCTTACAGACATCAAAAACAACAATCCAAATGCATTCTCAATAGAATAACTTTTCGAATTGAATTTTCAAATCGAATTACGTTATTATGTCAATATATAGAGCCATTCCTCGCTTTTTCCCAGGAGTCATGAATTTATTATAGTCCTTCTATAACCACGCAGCAAAATATGCTCATATTCCAATTCTGCAATATTACCAAGTCCTGTAGCGAGCAGGTTATCCGCGGATAATTGCGATCTAAATTTAACTATTCAGCGCATTGAAATTTTTAAAAACTGAAAGCGAACAGATACGGACATCAACCTCTTCTATTCTTTCACATTAATTCGTGTAATCATTAGATTCCTGCGATTGAGGCGCAGCATTTTTTTTCCGAAAAGTCATCTGAAGACATCAGGTATTTCTTACAGACATCAAAAACAACAATCAAAATGCATTCTCAATAGAATAACTTTTCGAATTGAATTTTCAAATCGAATTACGTTATTATGTCAATATATAGAGCCATTCCTCGCTTTTTCCCAGGAGTCATGAATTTATTATAGTCCTTCTATATCCACGCAGCAAAATATGCTCATATTCTAATTTTGCAATATTACCAAGTCCTGTAGCGAGCAGGTTATCCGCGAATAATTGCGATCTCAATTTAACTATTCAGCGCATTGAAATTTTTAATAACTGAAAGCGAACAGATACAGACATCAACCTCTTCTATTCTTTCACATTAATTCGTGTAATCATTAGATTCCTGCGATTGAGGCGCAGCATTTTTTTTCCGAAAAGTCATCCGAAGACATCAGGTATTTCTTACAGACATCAAAAACAACAATCAAAATGCAATCTCAATAGAATAACTTTTCGAATTGAATTTTCAAATCGATTTACGTTATTATGTCAATATATAGAGCCATTCCTTGCTTTTTCCCAGGAGTCATGAATTTATTATAGTCCTTCTATAACCACGCAGCAAAATATTCTCATTTTCCAATTTTGCAATATTACCAAGTCCTGTAGCGAGCAGGTTATCCGCGAATATTTGCGATCTCAATTTAACTATTCAGCGCATTGAAATTTTTAGTAACTGAAAGCGAACAGATACAGACATCAACCTCTTCTATTCCTTCACATTACTTCGTGTAATCAGTAGATTCCTGCGATTGAGGCGCAGCATTTTTTTTCCGAAAAGTCATCCGAAGACATCAGGTATTTCTTACAGACATCAAAAACAACAATCAAAATGCAATCTCAATAGAATTACTTTTCGAATTGAATTTTCAAATCGATTTACGTTATTATGTCAATATATAGAGCCATTCCTTGCTTTTTCCCAGGAGCCATGAATTTATTATAGTCCTCCTATAACCACGCAGCAAAATATTCTCATTTTCCCATTTTGCAATATTATCAAGTCCTGTAGCGAGCAGGTTACCCGCGAATAATTGCGATCTAAATTTAACTATTCAGCGCATTGAAATTTTTATTAACTGAAAGCGAACAGATACAGACATCAACTTCTTCTATTCTTTCACATTAATTCGTGTAATCATTAGATTCCTGCGATTGAGGCGCAGCATTTTTTTTCCGAAAAGTCATCTGAAGAAATCAGGTATTTCTTACAGACATCAAAAACCACAATCAAAATGCAATCTCAATAGAATAACTTTTCGAATTGAATTTTAAAATCGATTTACGTTATTATGTCAATATAGTACCATTCCTCGCTTTTTCCCAGGAGTCATGAATTTATTATAGTCCTTCTATAACCACGCAGCAAAATATGCTCATATTTCAATTTTGCAATATTACCAAGTCCTGTAGCAAGCAGGTTATCCGCGAATAATTGCGATCTAAATTTAACTATTCAGCGCATTGAAATTTTTAAAAACTGAAAGCGAACAGATACGGACATCAACCTCTTCTATTCTTTCACATTAATTCGTGTAATCATTAGATTCCTGCGATTGAGGCGCAGCATTTTTTTTCCGAAAAGTCATCTGAAGACATCAGGTATTTCTTACAGACATCAAAAACAACAATCAAAATGCATTCTCAATAGAAAAACTTTTCGAATTGAATTTTCAAATCGAATTACGTTATTATGTCAATATATAGAGCCATTCCTCGCTTTTTCCCAGGAGTCATGAATTTATTATAGTCCTTCCATAACCACGCAGCAAAATATGCTCATATTCCAACTCTGCAATATTACCAAGTCCTGTAGCAAGCAGGTTATCCGCGAATAATTGCGATCTAAATTTAACTATTCAGCGCATTGAAATTTTTAATAACTGAAAGCGAACAGATACAGACATCAACCTCTTCTATTCTTTCACATTAATTCGTGTAATCATTAGATTCCTGCGATTGAGGCGCAGCATTTTTTTTCCGGAAAGTCATCCGAAGACATCAGGTATTTCTTACAGACATCAAAAACAACAATCAAAATGCAATCTCAATAGAATAACTTTTCGAATTGAATTTTCAAATCGAATTACGTTATTATGTCAATATATAGAGCCATTCCTCGCTTATTCCCAAGAGTCATGAATTTAGTATAGTCCTTCTATAACCACGCAGCAAAATATGCTCATATTTCAATTTTGCAAAATTACCAAGTCCTGTAGCAAGCAGGTTATCCGCGAATAATTGCGATCTAAATTTAACTATTCAGCGCATTGAAATTTTTAAAAACTGAAAGCGAACAGATACGGACATCAACCTCTTCTATTCTTTCACATTAATTCGTGTAATCATTAGATACCTGCGATTGAGGCGCAGCATTTTTTTTCCGAAAAGTCATCCGAAGACATCAGGTATTTCTTACAGACATCAAAAACAACAATCAAAATGCAATCTCGATAGAATAACTTTTCGAATTGAATTTTCAAATCGAATTACGTTATTATGTCAATATATAGAGCCATTCCTCGCTTATTCCCAAGAGTCATGAATTTAGTATAGTCCTTCTATAACCACGCAGCAAAATATGCTCATATTCCAATTCTGCAATTTTACCAAGTCCTGTAGCGAGCAGGTTATCCGCGAATAATTGCGATCTAAATTTAACTATTCAGCGCATTGAAATTTTTAATAACTGAAAGCGAACAGATACAGACATCAACCTCTTCTATTCTTTCACATTAATTCGTGTAATCATTAGATTCCTGCGATTGAGGCGCAGCATTTTTTTTCCGGAAAGTCATCCGAAGACATCAGGTATTTCTTACAGACATCAAAAACAACAATCAAAATGCAATCTCAATAGAATAACTTTTCGAATTGAATTTTCAAATCAGTTTACGTTATATGTCAATATATAGAGCCATTCCTTGCTTTTTCCCAGGAGTCATGAATTTATTATAGTCCTTCTATAACCACGCAGCAAAATATTCTCATTTTCCAATTTTGCAATATTACCAAGTCCTGTAGCGAGCAGGTTACCCGCGAATAATTGCGATCTCAATTTAACTATTCAGCGCATTGAAATTTTTAATAACTGAAAGCGAACAGATACAGACATTAACCTCTTCTATTCTTTTACATCACTTCGTGTAATCATTAGATTCCTGCGATTGAGGCGCAGCATTTTTTTTCCGAAAAGTCATCTGAAGAAATCAGGTATTTCTTACAGACATCAAAAACCACAATCAAAATGCAATCTCAATAGAATAACTTTTCGAATTGAATTTTCAAATCGATTTACGTTATTATGTCAATATATAGTGCCATTCCTCGCTTTTTCCCAGGAGTCATGAATTTATTATAGTCCTCCTATAACCACGCAGCAAAATATTCTCATTTTCCCATTTTGCAATATTACCAAGTCCTGTAGCGAGCAGGTTACCCGCGAATAATTGCGATCTCAATTTAACTATTCAGCGCATTGTAATTTTTATTAACTGAAAGCGAACAGATACAGACATCAACTTCTTCTATTCTTTCACATTAATTCGTGTAATCATTAGATTCCTGCGATTGAGGCGCAGCATTTTTTTTCCGAAAAGTCATCTGAAGAAATCAGGTATTTCTTACAGACATCAAAAACCACAATCAAAATGCAATCTCAATAGAATAACTTTTCGAATTGAATTTTAAAATCGATTTACGTTATTATGTCAATATAGTACCATTCCTCGCTTTTTCCCAGGAGTCATGAATTTATTATAGTCCTTCTATAACCACGCAGCTAAATATGCTCATATTTCAATTTTGCAATATTACCAAGTCCTGTAGCAAGCAGGTTATCCGCGAATAATTGCGATCTAAATTTAACTATTCAGCGCATTGAAATTTTTAAAAACTGAAAGCGAACAGATACGGACATCAACCTCTTCTATTCTTTCACATTAATTCGTGTAATCATTAGATTCCTGCGATTGAGGCGCAGCATTTTTTTTCCGAAAAGTCATCTGAAGACATCAGGTATTTCTTACAGACATCAAAAACAACAATCAAAATGCATTCTCAATAGAATAACTTTTCGAATTGAATTTTCAAATCGAATTACGTTATTATGTCAATATATAGAGCCATTCCTCGCTTTTTCCCAGGAGTCATGAATTTATTATAGTCCTTCCATAACCACGCAGCAAAATATGCTCATATTCCAACTCTGCAATATTACCAAGTCCTGTAGCGAGCAGGTTATCCGCGAATAATTGCGATCTCAATTTAACTATTCAGCGCATTGAAATTTTTAATAACTGAAAGCGAACAGATACAGACATCAACCTCTTCTATTCTTTCACATTAATTCGTGTAATCATTAGATTCCTGCGATTGAGGCGCAGCATTTTTTTTCCGAAAAGTCATCCGAAGACATCAGGTATTTCTTACAGACATCAAAAACAACAATCAAAATGCAATCTCAATAGAATAACTTTTCGAATTGAATTTTCAAATCGATTTACGTTATATGTCAATATATAGAGCCATTCCTTGCTTTTTCCCAGGAGTCATGAATTTATTATAGTCCTTCTATAACCACGCAGCAAAATATTCTCATTTTCCAATTTTGCAATATTACCAAGTCCTGTAGCGAGCAGGTTACCCGCGAATAATTGCGATCTCAATTTAACTATTCAGCGCATTGAAATTTTTAATAACTGAAAGCGAACAGATACAGACATTAACCTCTTCTATTCTTTCACATTACTTCGTGTAATCATTAGATTCCTGCGATTGAGGCGCAGCATTTTTTTTCCGAAAAGTCATCTGAAGAAATCAGGTATTTCTTACAGACATCAAAAACCACAATCAAAATGCAATCTCAATAGAATAACTTTTCGAATTGAATTTTCAAATCGATTTACGTTATTATGTCAATATATAGTGCCATTCCTCGCTTTTTCCCAGGAGTCATGAATTTATTATAGTCCTTCTATAACCACGCAGCAAAATATGCTCATATTCCAATTTTGCAATAATTCCAAGTCCTGTAGCGAGCAGGTTATCCGCGAATAATTGCGATCTAAATTTAACTATTCAGCGCATTGAAATTTTTAATAACTGAAAGCGAACAGATACAGACATCAACCTCTTCTATTCTTTCACATTAATTCGTGTAATCATTAGATTCCTGCGATTGAGGCGCAGCATTTTTTTTCCGAAAAGTCATCCGAAGACATCAGGTATTTCTTACAGACATCAAAAACAACAATCAAAATGCATTCTCAATAGAATAACTTTTCGAATCGAATTTTCAAATCGAATTACGTTATTATGTTAATATATAGAGCCATTCCTCGCTTTTTCCCAGGAGTCATGAATTTATTATAGTCCTTCTATAACCACGCAGGAAAATATGCTCATATTCCAATTCTGCAATATTACAAAGTCCTGTAGCGAGCAGGTAATCCGCGAATAATTGCGATCTAAATTTAACTATTCAGCGCATTGAAATTTTTAAAAACTGAAAGCGAACAGATACGGACATCAACCTCTTCTATTCTTTCACAATAATTCGTGTAATCATTAGATTCCTGCGATTGAGGCGCAGCATTTTTTTTCCGAAAAGTCATCTGAAGACATCAGGTATTTCTTACAGACATCAAAAACAACAATCAAAATGCATTCTCAATAGAATAACTTTTCGAATTGAATTTTCAAATCGAATTACGTTATTATGTCAATATATAGAGCCATTCCTCGCTTTTTCCCAGGAGTCATGAATTTATTATAGTCCTTCTATAACCACGCAGCAAAATATTCTCATTTCCCAATTTTGCAATATTACCAAGTCCTGTAGCGAGCAGGTTATCCGCGAATAATTGCGATCTAAATTTAACTATTCAGCGCATTGAAATTTTCAATAAATGAAAGCGAACAGATACAGACATCAACCTCTTCTATTCTTTCACATTACTTCGTGTAATCAGTAGATTCCTGCGATTCAGGCGCAGCATTTTTTTTCCGAAAAGTCATCCGAAGACATCAGGTATTTCTTACAGACATCAAAAACAACAATCAAAATGCAATCTCAATAGAATAACTTTTCGAATTGAATTTTAAAATCGATTTACGTTATTATGTCAATATATAGTGCCATTCTTCGCTTTTTCCCAGGAGTCATGAATTTATTAAAGTCCTTCTATAACGACGCAGCAAAATATGCTCATATTCCAATTTTGCAATATTACCAAGTCCTGTAGCGAGCAGGTTACCCGCGAATAATTGCGATCTCAATTTAACTATTCAGCGAATTGAAATTTTTAATAACTGAAAGCGAACAGATACAGACATGAACCTCTTCTATTCTTTCACATTACTTCGTGTAATCATTAGATTCCTGCGATTGAGGCTCAGCATTTTTTTTCCGAAAAGTCATCTGAAGAAATCAGGTATTTCTTACAGACATCAAAAACAACAATCAAAATGCAATCTCAATAGAACAACTTTTCGAATTGAATTTTCAAATCGATTTACGTTATTATGTCAATATAGTACCATTCCTCGCTTTTTCCCAGGTGTCATGAATTTATTATAGTCCTTCTATAACCACGCAGCAAAATATTCTCATTTTCCAATTTTGCAATATTACCAAGTCCTGTAGCGAGCAGGTTATCCGCGAATAATTGCGATCTAAATTTAACTATTCAGCGCATTGAAATGTTTAATAACTGAAAGCGAACAGATACAGACATCAACCTCTTCTATTCTTTCACATTACTTCGTGTAATCATTAGATTCCTGCGATTGAGGCGCAGCATTTTTTTTCCGAAAAGTCATCCGAAGACATCAGGTATTTCTTACAGACATCAAAAACAACAATCAAAATGCAATCTCAATAGAATAACTTTTCGAATTGAATTTTCAAATCGAATTACGTTATTATGTCAATATATAGAGCCATTCCTCGCTTATTCCCAAGAGTCATGAATTTAGTATAGTCCTTCTATAACTACGCAGCAAAATATGCTCATATTCCAATTCTGCAATTTTACCAAGTCCTGTAGCGAGCAGGTTATCCGCGAATAATTGCGATCTAAATTTAACTATTCAGCGCATTGAAATTTTTAAGAACTGAAAGCGAACAGATACAGACATCAACCTCTTCTATTCTTTCACATTAATTCGTGTAATCATTAGATTCCTGCGATTGAGGCGCAGCCTTTTTTTTTCCGAAAAGTCATCCGAAGACATCAGGTATTTCTTACAGACATCAAAAACAACAATCAAAATGCAATCTCAATAGAATAACTTTTCGAATTGAATTTTCAAATCGATTTACGTTATATGTCAATATATAGAGCCATTCCTTGCTTTTTCCCAGGAGTCATGAATTTATTATAGTCCTTCTATAACCACGCAACAAAATATTCTCATTTTCCAATTTTGCAATATTACCAAGTCCTGTAGCGAGCAGGTTATCCGCAAAGAATTGCAATCTAAATTTAACTATTCAGCGCATTGAAATTTTTAATAACTAAAAGCGAACAGATACAGACATCAACCTCTTCTATTCTTTCACATTAATTCGTGTAATCATTAGATTCCTGCGACTGAGGCGCAGCATTTTTTTTCCGAAAAGTCATCTGAAGACATCAGGTATTTCTTACAGACATCAAAAACAACAATCCAAATGCATTCTCAATAGAATAACTTTTCGAATTGAATTTTCAAATCGAATTACGTTATTATGTCAATATATAGAGCCATTCCTCGCTTTTTCCCAGGAGTCATGAATTTATTATAGTCCTTCTATAACCACACAGCAAAATATGCTCATATTCCAATTCTGCAATATTACCAAGTCCTGTAGCGAGCAGGTAATCCGCGAATAATTGCGATCTAAATTTAACTATTCAGCGCATTGAAATTTTTAAAAACTGAAAGCGAACAGATACGGACATCAACCTCTTCTATTCTTTCACATTAATTCGTGTAATCATTAGATTCCTGCGATTGAGGCGCAGCATTTTTTTTCCGAAAAGTCATCTGAAGACATCAGGTATTTCTTACAGACATCAAAAACAACAATCAATATGCATTCTCAATAGAATAACTTTTCGAATTGAATTTTCAAATCGAATTACGTTATTATGTCAATATATAGAGCCATTCCTCGCTTTTTCCCAGGAGTCATGAATTTATTATAGTCCTTCCATAACCACGCAGCAAAATATGCTCATATTCCAACTCTGCAATATTACCAAGTCCTGTAGCGAGCAGGTTATCCGCGAATAATTGCGATCTCAATTTAACTATTCAGCGCATTGAAATTTTTAATAACTGAAAGCGAACAGATACAGACATCAACCTCTTCTATTCTTTCACATTAATTCGTGTAATCATTAGATTCCTGCGATTGAGGCGCAGCATTTTTTTTCCGAAAAGTCATCCGAAGACATCAGGTATTTCTTACAGACATCAAAAACAACAATCAAAATGCAATCTCAATAGAATAACTTTTCGAATTGAATTTTCAAATCGAATTACGTTATTATGTCAACATATAGAGCCATTCCTCGCTTTTTCCCAGGAGTCATGAATTTATTATAGTCCTTCCATAACCACGCAGCAAAATATGCTCATATTCCAACTCTGCAATATTACCAAGTCCTGTAGCGAGCAGGTTATCCGCGAATAATTGCAATCTAAATTTAACTATTCAGCGCATTGAAATTTTTAATAACTAAAAGCGAAGAGATACAGACATCAACCTCTTCTATTCTTTCACATTACTTCGTGTAATCATTAGATTCCTGCGATTGAGGCGCAGCATTTTTTTTCCGAAAAGTCATCCGAAGACATCAGGTATTTCTTACGAACATCAAAAACAACAATCAAAATGCAATCTTAATGGAATAACTTTTCGAATTTTATTTTCAAATCGATTTACGTTATTATGTCTATATATAGAGCCATTCCTTGCTTTTTCCCAGGTGTCATGAATTTATTATATTCCTTCTATAACCACGCAGCAAAATATTCTCATTTTCCAATTTTGCAATATTACCAAGTCCTGTAGCGAGCAGGTTATCCGCAAATAATTGCGATCTAAATTTAACTATTCAGCGCATTGAAATTTTTAATAACTGAAAGCGAACAGATACAGACATCAACCTCTTCTATTCTTTCACATTACTTCGTGTAATCATTAGATTCCTGCGATTGAGGCGCAGCATTTTTTTTCCGAAAAGTCATCCGAAGACATCAGGTATTTCTTACAGACATCAAAAACAACAATCAAAATGCAATCTCAATAGAATAACTTTTCGAATTGAATTTTCAAATCGAATTACGTTATTATGTCAATATATAGGGCCATTCCTCGCTTATTCCCAAGAGTCATGAATTTAGTATAGTCCTTCTATAACCACGCAGCAAAATATGCTCATATTCCAATTCTGCAATTTTACCAAGTCCTGTAGCGAGCAGGTTATCCGCGAATAATTGCGATCTAAAGTTAACTATTCAGCGCATTGAAATTTTTAATAACTGAAAGCGAACAGATACAGACATCAACCTCTTCTATTCTTTCACATTAATTCGTGTAATCATTAGATTCCTGCGATTGAGGCGCAGCATTTTTTTTCCGAAAAGTCATCCGAAGACATCAGGTATTTCTTACAGACATCAAAAACAACAATCAAAATGCAATCTCAATAGAATAACTTTTCGAATTGAATTTTCAAATCGATTTACGTTATATGTCAATATATAGAGCTATTCCTTGCTTTTTCCCAGGAGTCATGAATTTATTATAGTCCTTCTATAACCACGCAGCAAAATATTATCATTTTCCAATTTTGCAATATTACCAAGTCCTGTAGCGAGCAGGTTACCCGCGAATAATTGCGATCTCAATTTAACTATTCAGCGCATTGAAATTTTTAATAACTGAAAGCGAACAGATACAGACATTAACCTCTTCTATTCTTTCACATTACTTCGTGTAATCATTAGATTCCTGCGATTGAGGCGCAGCATTTTTTTTCCGAAAAGTCATCCGAAGACATCAGGTATTTCTTACAGACATCAAAAACAACAATCAAAATGCAATCTCAATAGAACAACTTTTCGAATTGAATTTTCAAATCGATTTACGTTATTATGTCAATATAGTACCATTCCTCGCTTTTTCCCAGGAGTCATGAATTTATTATAGTCCTTCTATAACCACGCAGCAAAATATGCTCATATTTCAATTTTGCAATATTACCAAGTCCTGTAGCGAGCAGGTTATCCGCGAATAATTGCAATCTAAATTTAACTATTCAGCGCATTGAAATTTTTAATAACTAAAAGCGAACAGATACAGACATCAACCTCTTCTATTCTTTCACATTAATTCGTGTAATCATTAGATTCCTGCGACTAAGGCGCAGCATTTTTTTTCCGAAAAGTCATCTGAAGACATCAGGTATTTCTTACAGACATCAAAAACAACAATCCAAATGCATTCTCAATAGAATAACTTTTCGAATTGAATTTTCAAATCGAATTACGTTATTATGTCAATATATAGAGCCATTCCTCGCTTTTTCCCAGGAGTCATGAATTTATTATAGTCCTTCTATAACCACGCAGCAAAATATGCTCATATTCCAATTCTGCAATATTACCAAGTCCTGTAGCGAGCAGGTTATCCGCGAATAATTGCGATCTAAATTTAACTATTCAGCGCATTGAAATTTTTAAAAACTGAAAGCGAACAGATACGGACATCAACCTCTTCTATTCTTTCACATTAATTCGTGTAATCATTAGATTCCTGCGATTGAGGCGCAGCATTTTTTTTCGAAAAGTCTTCTGAAGACATCAGGTATTTCTTACAGACATCAAAAACAACAATCAAAATGCATTCTCAATAGAATAACTTTTCGAATTGAATTTTCAAATCGAATTACGTTATTATGTCAATATATAGAGCCATTCCTCGCTTTTTCCCAGGAGTCATGAATTTATTATAGTCCTTCTATAACCACGCAGCAAAATATTCTCATTTTCCAATTTTGCAATATTACCAAGTCCTGTAGCGAGCAGGTTATCCGCGAATAATTGCGATCTAAATTTAACTATTCAGCGCATTGAAATTTTGAATAACTGAAAGCGAACAGATACAGACATCAATCTCTTCTATTCTTTCACATTACTTCGTGTAATCATTAGATTCCTGCGATTGAGGCGCAGCATTTTTTTTCCGAAAAGTCATCCGAAGACATCAGGTATTTCTTACAGACATTAAAAACAACAATCAAAATGCATCCTCAATAGAATAACTTTTCGAATTGAATTTTCAAATCGATTTACGTTATTATGTCAATATATAGAGCCATTCCTTGCTTTTTCCCAGGAGTCATGAATTTATTATAGTCCTTCTATAACCACGCAGCAAAATATTCTCATTTTCCAATTTTGCAATATTACCAAGTCCTGTAGCGAGCAGGTTATCCGCGAATAATTGCAATCTAAATTTAACTATTCAGCGCATTGAAATTTTTAATAACTAAAAGCGAACAGATACAGACATCAACCTCTTCTATTCTTTCACATTAATTCGTGTAATCATTAGATTCCTGCGACTGAGGCGCAGCATTTTTTTTCCGAAAAGTCATCTGAAGACATCAGGTATTTCTTACAGACATCAAAAACAACAATCCAAATGCATTCTCAATAGAATAACTTTTCGAATTGAATTTTCAAATCGAATTACGTTATTATGTCAATATATAGAGCCATTCCTCGCTTTTTCCCAGGAGTCATGAATTTATTATAGTCCTTCTATAACCACGCAGCAAAATATGCTCATATTCCAATTCTGCAATATTACCAAGTCCTGTAGCGAGCAGGTTATCCGCGGATAATTGCGATCTAAATTTAACTATTCAGCGCATTGAAATTTTTAAAAACTGAAAGCGAACATATACGGACATCAACCTCTTCTATTCTTTCACATTAATTCGTGTAATCATTAGATTCCTGCGATTGAGGCGCAGCATTTTTTTTCCGAAAAGTCATCTGAAGACATCAGGTATTTCTTACAGACATCAAAAACAACAATCAAAATGCATTCTCAATAGAATAACTTTTCGAATTGAATTTTCAAATCGAATTACGTTATTATGTCAATATATAGAGCCATTCCTCGCTTTTTCCCAGAAGTCATGAATTTATTATAGTCCTTCCATAACCACGCAGCAAAATATGCTCATATTCCATCTCTGCAATATTACCAAGTCCTGTAGCGAGCAGGTTATCCGCGAATAATTGCGATCTCAATTTAACTATTCAGCGCATTGAAATTTTTAATAACTGAAAGCGAACAGATACGGACATCAACCTCTTCTATTCTTTCACATTACATCGTGTAATCATTAGATTCCTGCGATTGAGGCGCAGCATTTTTTTTCCGAAAAGTCATCCGAAGACATCAGGTATTTCTTACAGACATCAAAAACAACAATTAAAATGCAATCTCAATGGAATAACTTTTCGAATTTTATTTTCAAATCGATTTACGTTATTATGTCAATATATAGAGCCATTCCTTGCTTTTTCCCAGGTGTCATGAATTTATTATAGTCCTTCTATAACCACGCAGCAAAATATTCTCATTTTCCAATTTCGCAATATTACCAAGTCCTGTAGCGAGCAGGTTATCCGCGAATAATTGCGATCTAAATTTAACTATTCAGCGCATTGAAATTTTTAATAATTGAAAGCGAACAGATACAGACATCAACCTCTTCTATTCTTTCACATTACTTCGTGTAATCATTAGATTCCTGCGATTGAGGCGCAGCATTTTTTTTCCGAAAAGTCATCCGAAGACATCAGGTATTTCTTACAGACATCAAAAACAACAATCAAAATGCAATCTCAATAGAATAACTTTTCGAATTGAATTTTCAAATCGAATTACGTTATTATGTCAATATATAGAGCCATTCCTCGCTTATTCCCAAGAGTCATGAATTTAGTATAGTCCTTCTATAACCACGCAGCAAAATATGCTCATATTCCAATTCTGCAATTTTACCAAGTCCTGTAGCGAGCAGGTTATCCGCGAATAATTGCGATCTAAATTTAACTATTCAGCGCATTGAAATTTTTAATAACTGAAAGCGAACAGATACAGACATCAACCTCTTCTATTCTTTCACATTAATTCGTGTAATCATTAGATTCCTGCGATTGAGGCGCAGCATTTTTTTTCCGAAAAGTCATCCGAAGACATCAGGTATTTCTTACAGACATCAAAAACAACAATCGAAATGCAATCTCAATAGAATAACTTTTCGAATTGAATTTTCAAATCGATTTACGTTATATGTCAATATATAGAGCCATTCCTTGCTTTTTCCCAGGAGTCATGAATTTATTATAGTCCTTCTATAACCACGCAACAAAATATTCTCCTTTTCCAATTTTGCAATATTACCAAGTCCTGTAGCGAGCAGGTTATCCGCGAATAATTGCAATCTAAATTTAACTATTCAGCGCATTGAAATTTTTAATAACTAAAAGCGAACAGATACAGACATCAACCTCTTCTATTCTTTCACATTAATTCGTGTAATCATTAGATTCCTGCGACTGAGGCGCAGCATTTTTTTTCCGAAAAGTCATCTGAAGACATCAGGTATTTCTTACAGACATCAAAAACAACAATCCAAATGCATTCTCAATAGAATAACTTTTCGAATTGAATTTTCAAATCGAATTACGTTATTATGTCAATATATAGAGCCATTCCTCGCTTTTTCCCAGGAGTCATGAATTTATTATAGTCCTTCTATAACCACACAGCAAAATATGCTCATATTCCAATTCTGCAATATTACCAAGTCCTGTAGCTAGCAGGTAATCCGCGAATAATTGCGATCTAAATTTAACTATTCAGCGCATTGAAATTTTTAAAAACTGAAAGCGAACAGATACGGACATCAACCTCTTCTATTCTTTCACATTAATTCGTGTAATCATTAGATTCCTGCGATTGAGGCGCAGCATTTTTTTTCCGAAAAGTCATCTGAAGACATCAGGTATTTCTTACAGACATCAAAAACAACAATCAATATGCATTCTCAATAGAATAACTTTTCGAATTGAATTTTCAAATCGAATTACGTTATTATGTCAATATATAGAGCCATTCCTCGCTTTTTCCCAGGAGTCATGAATTTATTATAGTCCTTCCATAACCACGCAGCAAAATATGCTCATATTCCAACTCTGCAATATTACCAAGTCCTGTAGCGAGCAGGTTATCCGCGAATAATTGCGATCTCAATTTAACTATTCAGCGCATTGAAATTTTTAATAACTGAAAGCGAACAGATACAGACATCAACCTCTTCTATTCTTTCACATTAATTCGTGTAATCATTAGATTCCTGCGATTGAGGCGCAGCATTTTTTTTCCGAAAAGTCATCCGAAGACATCAGGTATTACTTACAGACATCAAAAACAACAATCAAAATGCAATCTCAATAGAATAACTTTTCGAATTGAATTTTCAAATCGATTTACGTTATTATGTCAATATATAGAGCCATTCCTTGCTTTTTCCCAGGAGTCATGAATTTATTATAGTCCTTCTATAACCACGCAGTAAAATATTCTCATTTTCCAATTTTGCAATATTACCAAGTCCTGTAGCGAGCAGGTTATCCGCGAATAATTGCGATCTAAATTTAACTATTCAGCGCATTGAAATTTTTAAAAACTGAAAGCGAACAGATACAGACATCAACCTCTTCTATTCTTTCACATTACTTCGTGTAATCAGTAGATTCCTGCGATTGAGGCGCAGCATTTTTTTTCCGAAAAGTCATCCGAAGATATCAGGTATTTCTTACAGACATCAAAAACAACAATCAAAATGCAATCTCAATAGAATAACTTTTCTAATTGAATTTTAAAATCGATTTACGTTATTATGTCAATATATAGTGCCATTCTTCGCTTTTTCCCAGGAGTCATGAATTTATTAAAGTCCTTCTATAACGACGCAGCAAAATATGCTCATATTCCAATTTTGCAATATTACCAAGTCCTGTAGCGAGCAGGTTACCCGCGAATAATTGCGATCTCAATTTAACTATTCAGCGAATTGAAATTTTTAATAACTGAAAGCGAACAGATACAGACATCAACCTCTTCTATTCTTTCACATTACTTCGTGTAATCATTAGATTCCTGCGATTGAGGCGCAGCATTTTTTTTCCGAAAAGTCATCTGAAGAAATCAGGTATTCCTTACAGACATCAAAAACAACAATCAAAATGCAATCTCAATAGAACAACTTTTCGAATTGAATTTTCAAATCGATTTACGTTATTATGTCAATATAGTACCATTCCTCGCTTTTTCCCAGGACTCATGAATTTATTATAGTCCTTCTATAACCACGCAGCAAAATATGCTCATATTCCAATTTTGCAATATTACCAAGTCCTGTAGCGAGCAGGTTATCCGCGAATAATTGCGATCTAAATTTAACTATTCAGCGCATTGAAATTTTTAAAAACTGAAAGCGAACAGATACGGACATCAACCTCTTCTATTCTTTCACATTAATTCGTGTAATCATTAGATTCCTGCGATTGAGGCGCAGCATTTTTTTTCGAAAAGTCATCTGAAGACATCAGGTATTTCTTACAGACATCAAAAACAACAATCAAAATGCATGCTCAATAGAATAACTTTTCGAATTGAATTTTCAAATCGAATTACGTTATTATGTCAATATATAGAGCCATTCCTCGCTTTTTCCCAGGAGTCATGAATTTATTATAGTCCTTCCATAACCACGCAGCAAAATATGCTCATATTCCAATTTTGCAATATTACCAAGTCCTGTAGCGAGCAGGTTACCCGCGAATAATTGCGATCTCAATTTAACTATTCAGCGAATTGAAATTTTTAATAACTGAAAGCGAACAGATACAGACATCAACCTCTTCTATTCTTTCACATTACTTCGTGTAATCATTAGATTCCTGCGATTGAGGCGCAGCATTTTTTTTCCGAAAAGTCATCTGAAGAAATCAGGTATTTCTTACAGACATCAAAAACAACAATCAAAATGCAATCTCAATAGAACAACTTTTCGAATTGAATTTTCAAATCGATTTACGTTATTATGTCAATATAGTACCATTCCTCGCTTTTTCCCAGGAGTCATGAATTTATTATAGTCCTTCTATAACCACGCAGCAAAATATGCTCATATTTCAATTTTGCAATATTACCAAGTCCTGTAGCGAGCAGGTTATCCGCGAATAATTGCGATCTAAATTTAACTATTCAGCGCATTGAAATTTTTAAAAACTGAAAGCGAACAGATACAGACATCAACCGCTTCTATTCTTTCACATTACTTCGTGTAATCAGTAGATTCCTGCGATTGAGGCGCAGCATTTTTTTTCCGAAAAGTCATCCGAAGACATCAGGTATTTCTTACAGACATCAAAAACAACAATCAAAATGCAATCTCAATAGAATAACTTTTCTAATTGAATTTTAAAATCGATTTACGTTATTATGTCAATATATAGTGCCATTCTTCGCTTTTTCCCAGGAGTCATGAATTTATTAAAGTCCTTCTATAACGACGCAGCAAAATATGCTCATATTCCAATTTTGCAATATTACCAAGTCCTGTAGCGAGCAGGTTACCCGCGAATAATTGCGATCTCAATTTAACTATTCAGCGAATTGAAATTTTTAATAACTGAAAGCGAACAGATACAGACATCAACCTCTTCTATTCTTTCACATTACTTCGTGTAATCATTAGATTCCTGCGATTGAGGCGCAGCATTTTTTTTCCGAAAAGTCATCTGAAGAAATCAGGTATTTCTTACAGACATCAAAAACAACATTCAAAATGCAATCTCAATAGAACAACTTTTCGAATTGAATTTTCAAATCGATTTACGTTATTATGTCAATATAGTACCAATCCTCGCTTTTTCCCAGGAGTCATGAATTTATTATAGTCCTTCTATAACCACGCAGCAAAATATGCTCATATTCCAATTTTGCAATATTACCAAGTCCTGTAGCGAGCAGGTTATCCGCGAATAATTGCGATCTAAATTTAAATATTCAGCGCATTGAAATTTTTAAAAACTGAAAGCGAACAGATACGGACATCAACCTCTTCTACTCTTTCACATTAATTCGTGTAATCATTAGATTCCTGCGATTGAGGCGCAGCATTTTTTTTCGAAAAGTCATCTGAAGACATCAGGTATTTCTTACAGACATCAAAAACAACAATCAAAATGCATTCTCAATAGAATAACTTTTCGAATTGAATTTTCAAATCGAATTACGTTATTATGTCAATATATAGAGCCATTCCTCGCTTTTTCCCAGGAGTCATGAATTTATTATAGTCCTTCCATAACCACGCAGCAAAATATGCTCATATTCCAATTTTGCAATATTACCAAGTCCTGTAGCGAGCAGGTTACCCGCGAATAATTGCGATCTCAATTTAACTATTCAGCGAATTGAAATTTTTAATAACTGAAAGCGAACAGATACAGACATCAACCTCTTCTATTCTTTCACATTACTTCGTGTAATCATTAGATTCCTGCGATTGAGGCGCAGCATTTTTTTTCCGAAAAGTCATCTGAAGAAATCAGGTATTTCTTACAGACATCAAAAACAACAATCAAAATGCAATCTCAATAGAACAACTTTTCGAAGTGAATTTTCAAATCGATTTACGTTATTATGTCAATATAGTACCATTCCTCGCTTTTTTCCAGGAGTCATGAATTAATTATAGTCCTTCTATAACCACGCAGCAAAATATGCTCATATTTCAATTTTGCAATATTACCAAGTCCTGTAGCGAGCAGGTTATCCGCGAATAATTGCAATCTAAATTTAACTATTCAGCGCATTGAAATTTTTAATAACTAAAAGCGAACAGATACAGACATCAACCTCTTCTATTCTTTCACATTAATTCGTGTAATCATTACATTCCTGCGACTAAGGCGCAGCATTTTTTTTCCGAAAAGTCATCTGAAGACATCAGGTATTTCTTACAGACATCAAAAACAACAATCCAAATGCATTCTCAATAGAATAACTTTTCGAATTGAATTTTCAAATCGAATTACGTTATTATGTCAATATATAGAGCCATTCCTCGCTTTTTCCCAGGAGTCATGAATTTATTATAGTCCTTCCATAACCACGCAGCAAAATATGCTCATATTCCAACTCTGCAATATTACCAAGTCCTGTAGCGAGCAGGTTATCCGCGAATAATTGCGATCTCAATTTAACTATTCAGCGCATTGAAATTTTTAATAACTGAAAGCGAACAGATACAGACATCAACCTCTTCTATTCTTTCACATTACTTCGTGTAATCATTAGATTCCTGCGATTGAGGCGCAGCATTTTTTTTCCGAAAAGTCATCCGAAGACATCAGGTATTTCTTACAGACATCAAAAACAACAATCAAAATGCAATCTCAATAGAATAACTTTTCGAATTTAATTTTCAAATCGATTTACGTTATGATGTCAATATATAGAGCCATTCCTTGCTTTTTCCCAGGAGGCATGAATTTATTATAGTCCTTCTATAACCACGCAGCAAAATATTCTCATTTTCCAATTTTGCAATATTACCAAGTCCTGTAGCGAGCAGGTTATCCGCGAATAATTGCGATCTAAATTTAACTATTCAGCGCATTGAAATTTTTAATAACTGAAAGCGAGCAGATACAGACATCAACCTCTTCTATTCTTTCACATTACTTCGTGTAATCATTAGATTCCTGCGATTGAGGCGCAGCATTTTTTTTCCGAAAAGTCATCCGAAGACATCAGGTATTTCTTACAGACATTAAAAACAACAATCAAAATGCAACCTCAATAGAATAACTTTTCGAATTGAATTTTCAAATCGATTTACGTTATTATGTCAATATATAGAGCCATTCCTTGCTTTTTCCCAGGAGTCATGAATTTATTATAGTCCTTCTATAACCACGCAGCAAAATATTCTCATTTTCCAATTTTGCAATATTACCAAGTCCTGTAGCGAGCAGGTTATCCGCGAATAATTGCAATCTAAATTTAACTATTCAGCGCATTGAAATTTTTAATAACTAAAAGCGAACAGATACAGACATCAACCTCTTCTATTCTTTCACATTAATTCGTGTAATCATTAGATTCCTGCGACTGAGGCGCAGCATTTTTTTTCCGAAAAGTCATCTGAAGACATCAGGTATTTCTTACAGACATCAAAAACAACAATCCAAATGCATTCTCAATAGAATAACTTTTCGAATTGAATTTTCAAATCGAATTACGTTATTATGTCAATATATAGAGCCATTCCTCGCTTTTTCCCAGGAGTCATGAATTTATTATAGTCCTTCTATAACCACGCAGCAAAATATGCTCATATTCCAATTCTGCAATATTACCAAGTCCTGTAGCGAGCAGGTTATCCGCGGATAATTGCGATCTAAATTTAACTATTCAGCGCATTGAAATTTTTAAAAACTGAAAGCGAACAGATACGGACATCAACCTCTTCTATTCTTTCACATTAATTCGTGTAATCATTAGATTCCTGCGATTGAGGCGCAGCATTTTTTTTCCGAAAAGTCATCTGAAGACATCAGGTATTTCTTACAGACATCAAAAACAACAATCAAAATGCATTCTCAATAGAATAACTTTTCGAATTGAATTTTCAAATCGAATTACGTTATTATGTCAATATATAGAGCCATTCCTCGCTTTTTCCCAGGAGTCATGAATTTATTATAGTCCTTCCATAACCACGCAGCAAAATATGCTCATATTCCAACTCTGCAATATTACCAAGTCCTGTAGCGAGCAGGTTATCCGCGAATAATTGCGATCTCAATTTAACTATTCAGCGCATTGAAATTTTTAATAACTGAAAGCGAACAGATACAGACATCAACCTCTTCTATTCTTTCACATTAATTCGTGTAATCATTAGGTTCCTGCGATTGAGGCGCAGCATTTTTTTTCCGAAAAGTCATCCGAAGACATCAGGTATTTCTTACAGACATCAAAAACAACAATCAAAATGCAATCTCAATAGAATAACTTTTCGAATTGAATTTTCAAATCGATTTACGTTATTATGTCAATATATAGAGCCATTCCTTGCTTTTTCCCAGGAGTCATGAATTTATTATAGTCCTCCTATAACCACGCAGCAAAATATTCTCATTTTCCAATTTTGCAATATTACCAAGTCCTGTAGCGAGCAGGTTATCCGCGAATAATTGCGATCTAAATTTAACTATTCAGCGCATTGAAATTTTTAAAAACTGAAAGCGAACAGATACAGACATCAACCTCTTCTATTCTTTCACATTAATTCGTGTAATCATTAGATTCCTGCGATTGAGGCGCAGCATTTTTTTTCCGAAAAGTCATCCGAAGACATCAGGTATTTCTTACAGACATCAAAAACAACAATCAAAATGCAATCTCAATAGAATAACTTTTCGAATTGAATTTTCAAATCGATTTACGTTATTATGTCAATATATAGAGCCATTCCTTGCGTTTTCCCAGGAGTCATGAATTTATTATAGTCCTTCTATAACCACGCAGCAAAATATTCTCATTTTCCAATTTTGCAATATTACCAAGTCCTGTAGCGAGCAGGTTATCCGCGAATAATTGCGATCTAAATTTAACTATTCAGCGCATTGAAATTTTTAAAAACTGAAAGCGAACAGATACAGACATCAACCTCTTCTATTCTTTCACATTACTTCGTGTAATCAGTAGATTCCTGCGATTGAGGCGCAGCATTTTTTTTCCGAAAAGTCATCCGAAGACATCAGGTATTTCTCACAGACATCAAAAACAACAATCAAAATGCAATCTCAATAGAATAACTTTACTAATTGAATTTTAAAATCGATTTACGTTATTATGTCAATATATAGTGCCATTCTTCGCTTTTTCCCAGGAGTCATGAATTTATTAAAGTCCTTCTATAACGACGCAGCAAAATATGCTCATATTCCAATTTTGCAATATTACCAAGTCCTGTAGCGAGCAGGTTACCCGCGAATAATTGCGATCTCAATTTAACTATTCAGCGAATTGCAATTTTTAATAACTGAAAGCGAACAGATACAGACATCAACCTCTTCTATTCTTTTACATTACTTCGTGTAATCATTAGATTCCTGCGATTGAGGCGCAGCATTTTTTTTCCGAAAAGTCATCTGAAGAAATCAGGTATTTCTTACAGACATCAAAAACAACAATCAAAATGCAATCTCAATAGAACAACTTTTCGAATTGAATTTTCAAATCGATTTACGTTATTATGTCAATATAGTACCATTCCTCGCTTTTTCCCAGGAGTCATGAATTTATTATAGTCCTTCTATAACCACGCAGCAAAATATGCTCATATTCCAATTTTGCAATATTACCAAGTCCTGTAGCGAGCAGGTTATCCGCGAATAATTGCGATCTAAATTTAACTATTCAGCGCATTGAAATTTTTAATAACTAAAAGCGAACAGATACAGACATCAACCTCTTCTATTCTTTCACATTAATTCGTGTAATCATTAGATTCCTGCGACTAAGGCGCAGCATTTTTTTTCCGAAAAGTCATCTGAAGACATCAGGTATTTCTTACAGACATCAAAAACGACAATCCAAATGCATTCTCAATAGAATAACTTTTCGAATTGAATTTTTAAATCGAATTACGTTATTATGTCAATATATAGAGCCATTCCTCGCTTTTTCCCAGGAGTCATGAATTTATTATAGTCCTTCCATAACCACGCAGCAAAATATGCTCATATTCCAACTCTGCAATATTACCAAGTCCTGTAGCGAGCAGGTTATCCGCGAATAATTGCGATCTCAATTTAACTATTCAGCGCATTGAAATTTTTAATAACTGAAAGCGAACAGATACAGACATCAACCTCTTCTATTCTTTCACATTACTTCGTGTAATCATTAGATTCCTGCGATTGAGGCGCAGCATTTTTTTTCCGAAAAGTCATCCGAAGACATCAGGTATTTCTTACAGACATCAAAAACAACAATCAAAATGCAATCTCAATAGAATAACTTTTCGAATTGAATTTTCAAATCGATTTACGTTATTATGTCAATATATAGAGCCATTCCTTGCTTTTTCCCAGGAGTCATGAATTTATTATAGTCCTTCTATAACCACGCAGCAAAATATTCTCATTTTCCAATTTTGCAATATTACCAAGTCCTGTAGCGAGCAGGTTACCCGCGAATAATTGCGATCTCAATTTAACTATTCAGCGAATTGAAATTTTTAATAACTGAAAGCGAACAGATACAGACATCAACCTCTTCTATTCTTTCACATTACTTCGTGTAATCATTAGATTCCTGCGATTGAGGCGCAGCATTTTTTTTCCGAAAAGTCATCTGAAGAAATCAGGTATTTCTTACAGACATCAAAAACAACAATCAAAATGCAATCTCAATAGAACAACTTTTCGAATTGAATTTTCAAATCGATTTACGTTATTATGTCAATATAGTACCATTCCTCGCTTTTTCCCAGGAGTCATGAATTTATTATAGTCCTTCTATAACCACGCAGCAAAATATGCTCATATTCCAATTTTGCAATATTACCAAGTCCTGTAGCGAGCAGGTTATCCGCGAATAATTGCGATCTAAATTTAACTATTCAGCGCATTGAAATTTTTAAAAACTGAAAGCGAACAGATACGGACATCAACCTCTTCTATTCTTTCACATTAATTCGTGTAATCATTAGATTCCTGCGATTGAGGCGCAGCATTTTTTTTCGAAAAGTCATCTGAAGACATCAGGTATTTCTTACAGACATCAAAAACAACAATCAAAATGCATTCTCAATAGAATAACTTTTCGAATTGAATTTTCAAATCGAATTACGTTATTATGTCAATATATAGAGCCATTCCTCACTTTTTCCCAGGAGTCATGAATTTATTATAGTCCTTCCATAACCACGCAGCAAAATATGCTCATATTCCAATTTTGCAATATTACCAAGTCCTGTAGCGAGCAGGTTACCCGCGAATAATTGCGATCTCAATTTAACTATTCAGCGAATTGAAATTTTTAATAACTGAAAGCAAACAGATACAGACATCAACCTCTTCTATTCTTTCACATTACTTCGTGTAATCATTAGATTCCTGCGATTGAGGCGCAGCATTTTTTTTCCGAAAAGACATCTGAAGAAATCAGGTATTTCTTACAGACATCAAAAACAACAATCAAAATGCAATCTCAATAGAACAACTTTTCGAATTGAATTTTCAAATCGATTTACGTTATTATGTCAATAAAGTACCATTCCTCGCTTTTTCCCAGGAGTCATGAATTTATTATAGTCCTTCTATAACCACGCAGCAAAATATGCTCATATTTCAATTTTGCAATATTACCAAGTCCTGTAGCGAGCAGGTTATCCGCGAATAATTGCAATCTAAATTTAACTATTCAGCGCATTGAAATTTTTAATAACTAAAAGCGAACAGATACAGACATCAACCTCTTCTATTCTTTCACATTAATTCGTGTAATCATTAGATTCCTGCGACTAAGGCGCAGCATTTTTTTTCCGAAAAGTCATCTGAAGACATCAGGTATTTCTTACAGGCATCAAAAACAACAATCCAAATGCATTCTCAATAGAATAACTTTTCGAATTGAATTTTCAAATCGAATTACGTTATTATGTCAATATATAGAGCCATTCCTCGCTTTTTCCCAGGAGTCATGAATTTATTATAGTCCTTCCATAACCACGCAGCAAAATATGCTCATATTCCAACTCTGCAATATTACCAAGTCCTGTAGCGAGCAGGTTATCCGCGAATAATTGCGATCTCAATTTAACTATTCAGCGCATTGAAATTTTTAATAACTGAAAGCGAACAGATACAGACATCAACCTCTTCTATTCTTTCACATTACTTCGTGTAATCAGTAGATTCCTGCGATTGAGGCGCAGCATTTTTTTTCCGAAAAGTCATCCGAAGACATCAGGTATTTCTTACAGACATCAAAAACAACAATCAAAATGCATTCTCAATAGAATAACTTTTCGAATTGAATTTTCAAATCGAATTACGTTATTATGTCAATATATAGAGCCATTCCTCGCTTTTTCCCAGGAGTCATGAATTTATTATAGTCCTTCCATAACCACGCAGCAAAATATGCTCATATTCCAATTTTGCAATATTACCAAGTCCTGTAGCGAGCAGGTTACCCGCGAATAATTGCGATCTCAATTTAACTATTCAGCGAATTGAAATTTTTAATAACTGAAAGCGAACAGATACAGACATCAACCTCTTCTATTCTTTCACATTACTTCGTGTAATCATTAGATTCCTGCGATTGAGGCGCAGCATTTTTTTTCCGAAAAGTCATCTGAAGAAATCAGGTATTTCTTACAGACATCAAAAACAACAAAAAATGCATTCTCAATAGAATAACTTTTCGAATTGAATTTTCAAATCGAATTACGTTATTATGTCAATATATAGAGCCATTCCTCGCTTTTTCCCAGGAGTCATGAATTTATTATAGTCCTTCCATAACCACGCAGCAAAATATGCTCATATTCCAATTTTGCAATATTACCAAGTCCTGTAGCGAGCAGGTTACCCGCGAATAATTGCGATCTCAATTTAACTATTCAGCGAATTGAAATTTTTAATAACTGAAAGCGAACAGATACAGACATCAACCTCTTCTATTCTTTCACATTACTTCGTGTAATCATTAGATTCCTGCGATTGAGGCGCAGCATTTTTTTTCCGAAAAGTCATCTGAAGAAATCAGGTATTTCCTACAGACATCAAAAACAACAATCAAAATGCAATCTCAATAGAACAACTTTTCGAATTGAATTTTCAAATCGATTTACGTTATTATGTCAATATAGTACCATTCCTCGCTTTTTTCCAGGAGTCATGAATTTATTATAGTCCTTCTATAACCACGCAGCAAAATATGCTCATATTTTAATTTTGCAATATTACCAAGTCCTGTAGCGAGCAGGTTATCCGCGAATAATTGCAATCTAAATTTAACTATTCAGCGCATTGAAATTTTTAATAACTAAAAGCGAACAGATACAGACATCAACCTCTTCTATTCTTTCACATTAATTCGTGTAATCATTAGATTCCTGCGACTAAGGCGCAGCATTTTTTTTCCGAAAAGTCATCTGAAGACATCAGGTATTTCTTACAGACATCAAAAACAACAATCCAAATGCATTCTCAATAGAATAACTTTTCGAATTGAATTTTCAAATCGAATTACGTTATTATGTCAATATATAGAGCCATTCCTCGCTTTTTCCCAGGAGTCATGAATTTATTATAGTCCTTCCATAACCACGCAGCAAAATATGCTCATATTCCAACTCTGCAATATTACCAAGTCCTGTAGCGAGCAGGTTATCCGCGAATAATTGCGATCTCAATTTAACTATTCAGCGCATTGAAATTTTTAATAACTGAAAGCGAACAGATACAGACATCAACCTCTTCTATTCTTTCACATTACTTCGTGTAATCATTAGATTCCTGCGATTGAGGCGCAGCATTTTTTTTCCGAAAAGTCATCCGAAGACATCAGGTATTTCTTACAGACATCAAAAACAATAATCAAAATGCAATCTCAATAGAATAACTTTTCGAATTTAATTTTCAAATCGATTTACGTTATGATGTCAATATATAGAGCCATTCCTTGCTTTTTCCCAGGAGGCATGAATTTATTATAGTCCTTCTATAACCACGCAGCAAAATATTCTCATTTTCCAATTTTGCAATATTACCAAGTCCTGTAGCGAGCAGGTTATCCGCGAATAATTGCGATCTAAATTTAACTATTCAGCGCATTGAAATTTTTAATAACTGAAAGCGAACAGATACAGACATCAACCTCTTCTATTCTTTCACATTACTTCGTGTAATCATTAGATTCCTGCGATTGAGGCGCAGCATTTTTTTTCCGAAAAGTCATCCGAAGACATCAGGTATTTCTTACAGACATTAAAAACAACAATCAAAATGCAACCTCAATAGAATAACTTTTCGAATTGAATTTTCAAATCGATTTACGTTATTATGTCAATATATAGAGCCATTCCTTGCTTTTTCCCAGGAGTCATGAATTTATTATAGTCCTTCTATAACCACGCAGCAAAATATTCTCATTTTCCAATTTTGCAATATTACCAAGTCCTGTAGCGAGCAGGTTATCCGCGAATAATTGAAATCTAAATTTAACTATTCAGCGCATTGAAATTTTTAATAACTAAAAGCGAACAGATACAGACATCAACCTCTTCTATTCTTTCACATTAATTCGTGTAATCATTAGATTCCTGCGACTGAGGCGCAGCATTTTTTTTCCGAAAAGTCATCTGAAGACATCAGGTATTTCTTACAGACATCAAAAACAACAATCCAAATGCATTCTCAATAGAATAACTTTTCGAATTGAATTTTCAAATCGAATTACGTTATTATGTCAATATATAGAGCCATTCCTCGCTTTTTCCCAGGAGTCATGAATTTATTATAGTCCTTCTATAACCACGCAGCAAAATATGCTCATATTCCAATTCTGCAATATTACCAAGTCCTGTAGCGAGCAGGTTATCCGCGGATAATTGCGATCTAAATTTAACTATTCAGCGCATTGAAATTTTTAAAAACTGAAAGCGAACAGATACGGACATCAACCTCTTCTATTCTTTCACATTAATTCGTGTAATCATTAGATTCCTGCGATTGAGGCGCAGCATTTTTTTTCCGAAAAGTCATCCGAAGACATCAGGTATTTCTTACAGACATCAAAAACAACAATCAAAATGCAATCTCAATAGAATAACTTTTCGAATTGAATTTTCAAATCGATTTACGTTATTATGTCAATATATAGAGCCATTCCTTGCTTTTTCCCAGGAGTCATGAATTTATTATAGTCCTTCTATAACCACGCAGCAAAATATTCTCATTTTCCAATTTTGCAATATTACCAAGTCCTGTAGCGAGCAGGTTATCCGCGAATAATTGCGATCTAAATTTAACTATTCAGCGCATTGAAATTTTTAAAAACTGAAAGCGAACAGATACAGACATCAACCTCTTCTATTCTTTCACATTACTTCGTGTAATCAGTAGATTCCTGCGATTGAGGCGCAGCATTTTTTTTCCGAAAAGTCATCCGAAGACATCAGGTATTTCTTACAGACATCAAAAACAACAATCAAAATGCATTCTCAATAGAATAACTTTTCGAATTGAATTTTCAAATCGAATTACGTTATTATGTCAATATATAGAGCCATTCCTCGCTTTTTCCCAGGAGTCATGAATTTATTATAGTCCTTCCATAACCACGCAGCAAAATATGCTCATATTCCAATTTTGCAATATTACCAAGTCCTGTAGCGAGCAGGTTACCCGCGAATAATTGCGATCTCAATTTAACTATTCAGCGAATTGAAATTTTTAATAACTGAAAGCGAACAGATACAGACATCAACCTCTTCTATTCTTTCACATTACTTCGTGTAATCATTAGATTCCTGCGATTGAGGCGCAGCATTTTTTTTCCGAAAAGTCATCTGAAGAAATCAGGTATTTCCTACAGACATCAAAAACAACAATCAAAATGCAATCTCAATAGAACAACTTTTCGAATTGAATTTTCAAATCGATTTACGTTATTATGTCAATATAGTACCATTCCTCGCTTTTTTCCAGGAGTCATGAATTTATTATAGTCCTTCTATAACCACGCAGCAAAATATGCTCATATTTCAATTTTGCAATATTACCAAGTCCTGTAGCGAGCAGGTTATCCGCGAATAATTGCAATCTAAATTTAACTATTCAGCGCATTGAAATTTTTAATAACTAAAAGCGAACAGATACAGACATCAACCTCTTCTATTCTTTCACATTAATTCGTGTAATCATTAGATTCCTGCGACTAAGGCGCAGCATTTTTTTTCCGAAAAGTCATCTGAAGACATCAGGTATTTCTTACAGACATCAAAAACAACAATCCAAATGCATTCTCAATAGAATAACTTTTCGAATTGAATTTTCAAATCGAATTACGTTATTATGTCAATATATAGAGCCATTCCTCGCTTTTTCCCAGGAGTCATGAATTTATTATAGTCCTTCCATAACCACGCAGTAAAATATGCTCATATTCCAACTCTGCAATATTACCAAGTCCTGTAGCGAGCAGGTTATCCGCGAATAATTGCGATCTCAATTTAACTATTCAGCGCATTGAAATTTTTAATAACTGAAAGCGAACAGATACAGACATCAACCTCTTCTATTCTTTCACATTACTTCGTGTAATCATTAGATTCCTGCGATTGAGGCGCAGCATTTTTTTTCCGAAAAGTCATCCGAAGACATCAGGTATTTCTTACAGACATCAAAAACAACAATCAAAATGCAATCTTAATGGAATAACTTTTCGAATTTTATTTTCAAATCGATTTACGTTATTATGTCAATATATAGAGCCATTCCTTGCTTTTTCCCAGGTGTCATGAATTTATTATAGTCCTTCTATAACCACGCAGCAAAATATTCTCATTTTCCAATTTTGCAATATTACCAAGTCCTGTAGCGAGCAGGTTATCCGCGAATAATTGCGATCTGAATTTAACTATTCAGCGCATTGAAATTTTTAATAACTGAAAGCGAACAGATACAGACATCAACCTCTTCTATTCTTTCACATTACTTCGTGTAATCATTAGATTCCTGCGATTGAGGCGCAGCATTTTTTTTCCGAAAAGTCATCCGAAGACATCAGGTATTTCTTACAGACATCAAAAACAACAATCAAAATGCAATCTCAATAGAATAACTTTTCGAATTGAATTTTCAAATCGAATTACGTTATTATGTCAATATATAGAGCCATTTCTCGCTTATTCCCAAAAGTCATGAATTTAGTATAGTCCTCCTATAACCACGCAGCAAAATATGCTCATATTCCAATTCTGCAATTTTACCAAGTCCTGTAGCGAGCAGGTTATCCGCGAATAATTGCGATCTAAATTTAACTATTCAGCGCATTGAAATTTTTAATAACTGAAAGCGAACAGATACAGACATCAACCTCTTCTATTCTTTCACATTAATTCGTGTAATCATTAGATTCCTGCGATTGAGGCGCAGCATTTTTTTTCCGAAAAGTCATCCGAAGACATCAGGTATTTCTTACAGACATCAAAAACAACAATCAAAATGCAATCTCAATAGAATAACTTTTCGAATTGAATTTTCAAATCGATTTACGTTATATGTCAATATATAGAGCCATTCCTTGCTTTTTCCCAGGAGTCATGAATTTATTATAGTCCTTCTATAACCACGCAGCAAAATATTATCATTTTCCAATTTTGCAATATTACCAAGTCCTGTAGCGAGCAGGTTACCCGCGAATAATTGCGATCTCAATTTAACTATTCAGCGCATTGAAATTTTTAATAACTGAAAGCGAACAGATACAGACATTAACCTCTTCTATTCTTTCACATTACTTCGTGTAATCATTAGATTCCTGCGATTGAGGCGCAGCATTTTTTTTCCGAAAAGTCATCTGAAGAAATCAGGTATTTCTTACAGACATCAAAAACCACAATCAAAATGCAATCTCAATAGAATAACTTTTCGAATTGAATTTTCAAATCGATTTACGTTATTATGTCAATATATAGAGCCATTCCTCGCTTTTTCCCAGGAGTCATGAATTTATTATAGTCCTTCCATAACCACGCAGCAAAATATGCTCATATTCCAACTCTGCAATATTACCAAGTCCTGTAGCGAGCAGGTTATCCGCGAATAATTGCGATCTCAATTTAACTATTCAGCGCATTGAAATTTTTAATAACTGAAAGCGAACAGATACAGACATCAACCTCTTCTATTCTTTCACATTACTTCGTGTAATCATTAGATTCCTGCGATTGAGGCGCAGCATTTTTTTTCCGAAAAGTCATCCGAAGACATCAGGTATTTCTTACAGACATCAAAAACAACAATCAAAATGCAATCTCAATAGAATAACTTTTCGAATTGAATTTTCAAATCGATTTACGTTATATGTCAATATATAGAGCCATTCCTTGCTTTTTCCCAGGAGTCATGAATTTATTATAGTCCTTCTATAACCACGCAGCAAAATATTCTCATTTTCCAATTTTGCAATATTACCAAGTCCTGTAGCGGGCAGGTTACCCGCGAATAATTGCGATCTCAATTTAACTATTCAGCGCATTGAAATTTTTAATAACTGAAAGCGAACAGATACAGACATTAACCTCTTCTATTCATTCACATTACTTCGTGTAATCATTAGATTCCTGCGATTGAGGCGCAGCATTTTTTTTCCGAAAAGTCATCTGAAGAAATCAGGTATTTCTTACAGACATCAAAAACCACAATCAAAATGCAATCTCAATAGAATAACTTTTCGAATTGAATTTTCAAATCGATTTACGTTATTATGTCAATATATAGTGCCATTCCTTGCTTTTTCCCAGGAGTCATGAATTTATTATAGTCCTTCTATAACCACGCAGCAAAATATGCTCATATTCCAATTTTGCAATAATTCCAAGTCCTGTAGCGAGCAGGTTATCCGCGGATAATTGCGATCTAAATTTAACTACTCAGCGCATTGAAATTTTCAAAAACTGAAAGCGAACAGATACGGACATCAACCTCTTCTATTCTTTCACATTAATTCGTGTAATCATTAGATTCCTGCGATTGAGGCGCAGCATTTTTTTTCCGAAGAGTCATCTGAAGACATCAGGTATTTCTTACAGACATCAAAAACAACAATCAAAATGCATTCTTAATAGAATAACTTTTCGAATTGAATTTTCAAATCGAATTACGTTATTATGTCAATATATAGAGCCATTCCTCGCTTTTTCCCAGGAGTCATGAATTTATTATAGTCCTTCCATAACCACGCAGCAAAATATGCTCATATTCCAACTCTGCAATATTACCAAGTCCTGTAGCGAGCAGGTTATCCGCGAATAATTGCAATCTAAATTTTACTATTCAGCGCATTGAAATTTTTAAAAACTGAAAGCGAACAGATACAGACATCAACCTCTTCTATTCTTTCACATTACTTCGTGTAATTATTAGATTCCTGCGATTGAGGCGCAGCATTTTTTTTCCGAAAAGTCATCCGAAGACATCAGGTATTTCTTACAGACATCAAAAACAACAATCAAAATGCAATCTCAATAGAATTACTTTTCGAATTGAATTTTCAAATCGATTTACGTTATTATGTCAATATATAGAGCCATTCCTTGCTTTTTCCCAGGAGCCATGAATTTATTATAGTCCTCCTATAACCACGCAGCAAAATATTCTCATTTTCCCATTTTGCAATATTACCAAGTCCTGTAGCGAGCAGGTTACCCGCGAATAATTGCGATCTAAATTTAACTATTCAGCGCATTGAAATTTTGATTAACTCAAAGCGAACAGATACAGACATCAACTTCTTCTATTCTTTCACATTAATTCGTGTAATCATTAGATTCCTGCGATTGAGGCGCAGCATTTTTTTTCCGAAAAGTCATCTGAAGAAATCAGGTATTTCTTACAGACATCAAAAACCACAATCAAAATGCAATCTCAATAGAATAACTTTTCGAATTGAATTTTAAAATCGATTTACGTTATTATGTCAATATAGTACCATTCCTCGCTTTTTCCCAGGAGTCATGAATTTATTATAGTCCTTCTATAACCACACAGCAAAATATGCTCATATTTCAATTTTGCAATATTACCAAGTCCTGTAGCAAGCAGGTTATCCGCGAATAATTGCGATCTAAATTTAACTATTCAGCGCATTGAAATTTTTAAAAACAGAAAGCGAACAGATACGGACATCAACCTCTTCTATTCTTTCACATTAATTCGTGTAATCATTAGATTCCTGCGATTGAGGCGCAGCATTTTTTTTCCGAAAAGTCATCTGAAGACATCAGGTATTTCTTACAGACATCAAAAACAACAATCAAAATGCATTCTCAATAGAATAACTTTTCGAATTGAATTTTCAAATCGAATTACGTTATTATGTCAATATATAGAGCCATTCCTCGCTTTTTCCCAGGAGTCATGAATTTATTATAGTCCTTCCATAACCACGCAGCAAAATATGCTCATATTCCAACTCTGCAATATTACCAAGTCCTGTAGCGAGCAGGTTATCCGCGAATAATTGCGATCTCAATTTAACTATTCACTGCATTGAAATTTTTAATAACTGAAAGCGAACAGATACAGACATCAACCTCTTCTATTCTTTCACATTAATTCGTGTAATCATTAGATTCCTGCGATTGAGGCGCAGCATTTTTTTTCCGAAAAGTCATCCGAAGACATCAGGTATTTCTTACAGACATCAAAAACAACAATCAAAATGCAATCTCAATAGAATAAATTTTCGAATTGAATTTTCAAATCGATTTACGTTATTATGTCAATATATAGAGCCATTCCTTGCTTTTTCCCAGGAGTCATGAATTTATTATAGTCCTTCTATAACCACGCAGCAAAATATTCTCATTTTCCAATTTTGCAATATTACCAAGTCCTGTAGCGAGCAGGTTATCCGCGAATAATTGCGATCTAAATTTAACTATTCAGCGCATTGAAATTTTTAAAAACTGAAAGCGAACAGATACAGACATCAACCTCTTCTATTCTTTCACATTACTTCGTGTAATCAGTAGATTCCTGCGATTGAGGCGCAGCATTTTTTTTCCGAAAAGTCATCCAAAGACATCAGGTATTTCTTACAGACATCAAAAACAACAATCAAAATGCAATCTCAATAGAATAACTTTTCTAATTGAATTTTAAAATCGATTTACGTTATTATGTCAATATATAGTGCCATTCTTCGCTTTTTCCCAGGAGTCATGAATTTATTAAAGTCCTTCTATAACGACGCAGCAAAATATGCTCATATTCCAATTTTGCAATATTACCAAGTCCTGTAGCGAGCAGGTTACCCGCGAATAATTGCGATCTCAATTTAACTATTCAGCGAATTGAAATTTTTAATAACTGAAAGCGAACAGATACAGACATCAACCTCTTCTATTCTTTCACATTACTTCGTGTAATCATTAGATTCCTGCGATTGAGGCGCAGCATTTTTTTTCCGAAAAGTCATCTGAAGAAATCAGGTATTTCTTACAGACATCAAAAACAACAATCAAAATGCAATCTCAATAGAACAACTTTTCGAATTGAATTTTCAAATCGATTTACGTTATTATGTCAATATAGTACCATTCCTCGCTTTTTCCCAGGAGTCATGAATTTATTATAGTCCTTCTATAACCACGCAGTAAAATATGCTCATATTTCAATTTTGCAATATTACCAAGTCCTGTAGCGAGCAGGTTATCCGCGAATAATTGCAATCTAAATTTAACTATTCAGCGCATTGAAATTTTTAATAACTAAAAGCGAACAGATACAGACATCAACCTCTTCTATTCTTTCACATTAATTCGTGTAATCATTAGATTCCTGCGACTAAGGCGCAGCATTTTTTTTCCGAAAAGTCATCTGAAGACATCAGGTATTTCTTACAGACATCAAAAACAACAATCCAAATGCATTCTCAATAGAATAACTTTTCGAATTGAATTTTCAAATCGAATTACGTTATTATGTCAATATATAGAGCCATTCCTCGCTTTTTCCCAGGAGTCATGAATTTATTATAGTCCTTCTATAACCACGCAGCAAAATATGCTCATATTCCAATTTTGCAATATTACCAAGTCCTGTAGCGAGCAGGTTATCCGCGAATAATTGCGATCTAAATTTAACTATTCAGCGCATTGAAATTTTTAAAAACTGAAAGCGAACAGATACGGACATCAACCTCTTCTATTCTTTCACATTAATTCGTGTAATCATTAGATTCCTGCGATTGAGGCGCAGCATTTTTTTTCGAAAAGTCATCTGAAGACATCAGGTATTTCTTACAGACATCAAAAACAACAATCAAAATGCATTCTCAATAGAATAACTTTTCGAATTGAATTTTCAAATCGAATTACGTTATTATGTCAATATATAGAGCCATTCCTCGCTTTTTCCCAGGAGTCATGAATTTATTATAGTCCTTCCATAACCACGCAGCAAAATATGCTCATATTCCAATTTTGCAATATTACCAAGTCCTGCAGCGAGCAGGTTACCCGCGAATAATTGCGATCTCAATTTAACTATTCAGCGAATTGAAATTTTTAATAACTGAAAGCGAACAGATACAGACATCAACCTCTTCTATTCTTTCACATTACTTCGTGTAATCATTAGATTCCTGCGATTGAGGCGCAGCATTTTTTTTCCGAAAAGTCATCTGAAGAAATCAGGTATTTCTTACAGACATCAAAAACAACAATCAAAATGCAATCTCAATAGAACAACTTTTCGAATTGAATTTTCAAATCGATTTACGTTATTATGTCAATATAGTACCATTCCTCGCTTTTTCCCAGGAGTCATGAATTTATTATAGTCCTTCTATGACCACGCAGCAAAATATGCTCATATTTCAATTTTGCAATATTACCAAGTCCTGTAGCGAGCAGGTTATCCGCGAATAATTGCAATCTAAATTTAACTATTCAGCGCATTGAAATTTTTAATAACTAAAAGCGAACAGATACAGACATCAACCTCTTCTATTCTTTCACATTAATTCGTGTAATCATTAGATTCCTGCGACTAAGGCGCAGCATTTTTTTTCCGAAAAGTCATCTGAAGACATCAGGTATTTCTTACAGACATCAAAAACAACAATCCAAATGCATTCTCAATAGAATAACTTTTCGAATTGAATTTTCAAATCGAATTACGTTATTATGTCAATATATAGAGCCATTCCTCGCTTTTTCCCAGGAGTCATGAATTTATTATAGTCCTTCCATAACCACGCAGCAAAATATGCTCATATTCCAACTCTGCAATATTACCAAGTCCTGTAGCGAGCAGGTTATCCGCGAATAATTGCGATCTCAATTTTACTATTCAGCGCATTGAAATTTTTAATAACTGAAAGCGAACAGATACAGACATCAACCTCTTCTATTCTTTCACATTACTTCGTGTAATCATTAGATTCCTGCGATTGAGGCGCAGCATTTTTTTTCCGAAAAGTCATCCGAAGACATCAGGTATTTCTTACAGACATCAAAAACAACAATCAAAATGCAATCTCAATAGAATAACTTTTCGAATTGAATTTTCAAATCGATTTACGTTATTATGTCAATATATAGAGCCATTCCTTGCTTTTTCCCAGGAGTCATGAATTTATTATAGTCCTTCTATAACCACGCAGCAAAATATTCTCATTTTCCAATTTTGCAATATTACCAAGTCCTGTAGCGAGCAGGTTATCCGCGAATAATTGCGATCTAAATTTAACTATTCAGCGCATTGAAATTTTTAATAACTGAAAGCGAACAGATACAGACATCAACCTCTTCTATTCTTTCACATTACTTCGTGTAATCATTAGATTCCTGCGATTGAGGCGCAGCATTTTTTTTCCGAAAAGTCATCCGAAGACATCAGGTATTTCTTACAGACATCAAAAACAACAATCAAAATGCAATCTCAATAGAATAACTTTTCGAATTGAATTTTCAAATCGATTTACGTTATTATGTCAATATATAGAGCCATTCCTTGCTTTTTCCCAGAAGTCATGAATTTATTATAGTCCTTCTATAACCACGCAGCAAAATATTCTCATTTTCCAATTTTGCAATATTACCAAGTCCTGTAGCGAGCAGGTTATCCGCGAATAATTGCAATCTAAATTTAACTATTCAGCGCATTGAAATTTTTAATAACTAAAAGCGAACAGATACAGACATCAACCTCTTCTATTCTTTCACATTAATTCGTGTAATCATTAGATTCCTGCGACTGAGGCGCAGCATTTTTTTTCCGAAAAGTCATCTGAAGACATCAGGTATTTCTTACAGACATCAAAAACAACAATCCAAATGCATTCTCAATAGAATAATTTTTCGAATTGAATTTTCAAATCGAATTACGTTATTATGTCAATATATAGAGCCATTCCTCGCTTTTTCCCAGGAGTCATGAATTTATTATAGTCCTTCTATAACCACGCAGCAAAATATGCTCATATTCCAATTCTGCAATATTACCAAGTCCTGTAGCGAGCAGGTTATCCGCGGATAATTGCGATCTAAATTTAACTATTCAGCGCATTGAAATTTTTAAAAACTGAAAGCGAACAGATACGGACATCAACCTCTTCTATTCTTTCACATTAATTCGTGTAATCATTAGATTCCTGCGATTGAGGCGCAGCATTTTTTTTCCGAAAAGTCATCTGAAGACATCAGGTATTTCTTACAGACATCAAAAACAACAATCAAAATGCATTCTTAATAGAATAACTTTTCGAATTGAATTTTCAAATCGAATTACGTTATTATGTCAATATATAGAGCCATTCCTCGCTTTTTCCCAGGAGTCATGAATTTATTATAGTCCTTCTATATCCACGCAGCAAAATATGCTCATATTCTAATTTTGCAATATTACCAAGTCCTGTAGCGAGCAGGTTATCCGCGAATAATTGCGATCTCAATTTAACTATTCAGCGCATTGAAATTTTTAATAACTGAAAGCGAACAGATACAGACATCAACCTCTTCTATTCTTTCACATTAATTCGTGTAATCATTAGATTCCTGCGATTGAGGCGCAGCATTTTTTTTCCGAAAAGTCATCCGAAGACATCAGGTATTTCTTACAGACATCAAAAACAACAATCAAAATGCAATCTCAATAGAATAACTTTTCGAATTGAATTTTCAAATCGATTTACGTTATTATGTCAATATATAGAGCCATTCCTTGCTTTTTCCCAGGAGTCATGAATTTATTATAGTCCTTCTATAACCACGCAGCAAAATATTCTCATTTTCCAATTTTGCAATATTACCAAGTCCTGTAGCGAGCAGGTTATCCGCGAATATTTGCGATCTCAATTTAACTATTCAGCGCATTGAAATTTTTAGTAACTGAAAGCGAACAGATACAGACATCAACCTCTTCTATTCCTTCACATTACTTCGTGTAATCAGTAGATTCCTGCGATTGAGGCGCAGCATTTTTTTTCCGAAAAGTCATCCGAAGACATCAGGTATTTCTTACAGACATCAAAAACAACAATCAAAATGCAATCTCAATAGAATTACTTTTCGAATTGAATTTTCAAATCGATTTACGTTATTATGTCAATATATAGAGCCATTCCTTGCTTTTTCCCAGGAGCCATGAATTTATTATAGTCCTCCTATAACCACGCAGCAAAATATTCTCATTTTCCCATTTTGCAATATTATCAAGTCCTGTAGCGAGCAGGTTACCCGCGAATAATTGCGATCTAAATTTAACTATTCAGCGCATTGAAATTTTTATTAACTGAAAGCGAACAGATACAGACATCAACTTCTTCTATTCTTTCACATTAATTCGTGTAATCATTAGATTCCTGCGATTGAGGCGCAGCATTTTTTTTCCGAAAAGTCATCTGAAGAAATCAGGTATTTCTTACAGACATCAAAAACCACAATCAAAATGCAATCTCAATAGAATAACTTTTCGAATTGAATTTTAAAATCGATTTACGTTATTATGTCAATATAGTACCATTCCTCGCTTTTTCCCAGGAGTCATGAATTTATTATAGTCCTTCTATAACCACGCAGCAAAATATGCTCATATTTCAATTTTGCAATATTACCAAGTCCTGTAGCAAGCAGGTTATCCGCGAATAATTGCGATCTAAATTTAACTATTCAGCGCATTGAAATTTTTAAAAACTGAAAGCGAACAGATACGGACATCAACCTCTTCTATTCTTTCACATTAATTCGTGTAATCATTAGATTCCTGCGATTGAGGCGCAGCATTTTTTTTCCGAAAAGTCATCTGAAGACATCAGGTATTTCTTACAGACATCAAAAACAACAATCAAAATGCATTCTCAATAGAAAAACTTTTCGAATTGAATTTTCAAATCGAATTACGTTATTATGTCAATATATAGAGCCATTCCTCGCTTTTTCCCAGGAGTCATGAATTTATTATAGTCCTTCCATAACCACGCAGCAAAATATGCTCATATTCCAACTCTGCAATATTACCAAGTCCTGTAGCAAGCAGGTTATCCGCGAATAATTGCGATCTAAATTTAACTATTCAGCGCATTGAAATTTTTAATAACTGAAAGCGAACAGATACAGACATCAACCTCTTCTATTCTTTCACATTAATTCGTGTAATCATTAGATTCCTGCGATTGAGGCGCAGCATTTTTTTTCCGGAAAGTCATCCGAAGACATCAGGTATTTCTTACAGACATCAAAAACAACAATCAAAATGCAATCTCAATAGAATAACTTTTCGAATTGAATTTTCAAATCGAATTACGTTATTATGTCAATATATAGAGCCATTCCTCGCTTATTCCCAAGAGTCATGAATTTAGTATAGTCCTTCTATAACCACGCAGCAAAATATGCTCATATTTCAATTTTGCAAAATTACCAAGTCCTGTAGCAAGCAGGTTATCCGCGAATAATTGCGATCTAAATTTAACTATTCAGCGCATTGAAATTTTTAAAAACTGAAAGCGAACAGATACGGACATCAACCTCTTCTATTCTTTCACATTAATTCGTGTAATCATTAGATACCTGCGATTGAGGCGCAGCATTTTTTTTCCGAAAAGTCATCCGAAGACATCAGGTATTTCTTACAGACATCAAAAACAACAATCAAAATGCAATCTCGATAGAATAACTTTTCGAATTGAATTTTCAAATCGAATTACGTTATTATGTCAATATATAGAGCCATTCCTCGCTTATTCCCAAGAGTCATGAATTTAGTATAGTCCTTCTATAACCACGCAGCAAAATATGCTCATATTCCAATTCTGCAATTTTACCAAGTCCTGTAGCGAGCAGGTTATCCGCGAATAATTGCGATCTAAATTTAACTATTCAGCGCATTGAAATTTTTAATAACTGAAAGCGAACAGATACAGACATCAACCTCTTCTATTCTTTCACATTAATTCGTGTAATCATTAGATTCCTGCGATTGAGGCGCAGCATTTTTTTTCCGGAAAGTCATCCGAAGACATCAGGTATTTCTTACAGACATCAAAAACAACAATCAAAATGCAATCTCAATAGAATAACTTTTCGAATTGAATTTTCAAATCAGTTTACGTTATATGTCAATATATAGAGCCATTCCTTGCTTTTTCCCAGGAGTCATGAATTTATTATAGTCCTTCTATAACCACGCAGCAAAATATTCTCATTTTCCAATTTTGCAATATTACCAAGTCCTGTAGCGAGCAGGTTACCCGCGAATAATTGCGATCTCAATTTAACTATTCAGCGCATTGAAATTTTTAATAACTGAAAGCGAACAGATACAGACATTAACCTCTTCTATTCTTTTACATCACTTCGTGTAATCATTAGATTCCTGCGATTGAGGCGCAGCATTTTTTTTCCGAAAAGTCATCTGAAGAAATCAGGTATTTCTTACAGACATCAAAAACCACAATCAAAATGCAATCTCAATAGAATAACTTTTCGAATTGAATTTTCAAATCGATTTACGTTATTATGTCAATATATAGAGCCATTCCTTGCTTTTTCCCAGGAGTCATGAATTTATTATAGTCCTTCTATAACCACGCAGCAAAATATTCTCATTTTCCAATTTTGCAATATTACCAAGTCCTGTAGCGAGCAGGTTATCCGCGAATATTTGCGATCTCAATTTAACTATTCAGCGCATTGAAATTTTTAGTAACTGAAAGCGAACAGATACAGACATCAACCTCTTCTATTCCTTCACATTACTTCGTGTAATCAGTAGATTCCTGCGATTGAGGCGCAGCATTTTTTTTCCGAAAAGTCATCCGAAGACATCAGGTATTTCTTACAGACATCAAAAACAACAATCAAAATGCAATCTCAATAGAATTACTTTTCGAATTGAATTTTCAAATCGATTTACGTTATTATGTCAATATATAGAGCCATTCCTTGCTTTTTCCCAGGAGCCATGAATTTATTATAGTCCTCCTATAACCACGCAGCAAAATATTCTCATTTTCCCATTTTGCAATATTATCAAGTCCTGTAGCGAGCAGGTTACCCGCGAATAATTGCGATCTAAATTTAACTATTCAGCGCATTGAAATTTTTATTAACTGAAAGCGAACAGATACAGACATCAACTTCTTCTATTCTTTCACATTAATTCGTGTAATCATTAGATTCCTGCGATTGAGGCGCAGCATTTTTTTTCCGAAAAGTCATCTGAAGAAATCAGGTATTTCTTACAGACATCAAAAACCACAATCAAAATGCAATCTCAATAGAATAACTTTTCGAATTGAATTTTAAAATCGATTTACGTTATTATGTCAATATAGTACCATTCCTCGCTTTTTCCCAGGAGTCATGAATTTATTATAGTCCTTCTATAACCACGCAGCAAAATATGCTCATATTTCAATTTTGCAATATTACCAAGTCCTGTAGCAAGCAGGTTATCCGCGAATAATTGCGATCTAAATTTAACTATTCAGCGCATTGAAATTTTTAAAAACTGAAAGCGAACAGATACGGACATCAACCTCTTCTATTCTTTCACATTAATTCGTGTAATCATTAGATTCCTGCGATTGAGGCGCAGCATTTTTTTTCCGAAAAGTCATCTGAAGACATCAGGTATTTCTTACAGACATCAAAAACAACAATCAAAATGCATTCTCAATAGAAAAACTTTTCGAATTGAATTTTCAAATCGAATTACGTTATTATGTCAATATATAGAGCCATTCCTCGCTTTTTCCCAGGAGTCATGAATTTATTATAGTCCTTCCATAACCACGCAGCAAAATATGCTCATATTCCAACTCTGCAATATTACCAAGTCCTGTAGCAAGCAGGTTATCCGCGAATAATTGCGATCTAAATTTAACTATTCAGCGCATTGAAATTTTTAATAACTGAAAGCGAACAGATACAGACATCAACCTCTTCTATTCTTTCACATTAATTCGTGTAATCATTAGATTCCTGCGATTGAGGCGCAGCATTTTTTTTCCGGAAAGTCATCCGAAGACATCAGGTATTTCTTACAGACATCAAAAACAACAATCAAAATGCAATCTCAATAGAATAACTTTTCGAATTGAATTTTCAAATCGAATTACGTTATTATGTCAATATATAGAGCCATTCCTCGCTTATTCCCAAGAGTCATGAATTTAGTATAGTCCTTCTATAACCACGCAGCAAAATATGCTCATATTTCAATTTTGCAAAATTACCAAGTCCTGTAGCAAGCAGGTTATCCGCGAATAATTGCGATCTAAATTTAACTATTCAGCGCATTGAAATTTTTAAAAACTGAAAGCGAACAGATACGGACATCAACCTCTTCTATTCTTTCACATTAATTCGTGTAATCATTAGATACCTGCGATTGAGGCGCAGCATTTTTTTTCCGAAAAGTCATCCGAAGACATCAGGTATTTCTTACAGACATCAAAAACAACAATCAAAATGCAATCTCGATAGAATAACTTTTCGAATTGAATTTTCAAATCGAATTACGTTATTATGTCAATATATAGAGCCATTCCTCGCTTATTCCCAAGAGTCATGAATTTAGTATAGTCCTTCTATAACCACGCAGCAAAATATGCTCATATTCCAATTCTGCAATTTTACCAAGTCCTGTAGCGAGCAGGTTATCCGCGAATAATTGCGATCTAAATTTAACTATTCAGCGCATTGAAATTTTTAATAACTGAAAGCGAACAGATACAGACATCAACCTCTTCTATTCTTTCACATTAATTCGTGTAATCATTAGATTCCTGCGATTGAGGCGCAGCATTTTTTTTCCGGAAAGTCATCCGAAGACATCAGGTATTTCTTACAGACATCAAAAACAACAATCAAAATGCAATCTCAATAGAATAACTTTTCGAATTGAATTTTCAAATCAGTTTACGTTATATGTCAATATATAGAGCCATTCCTTGCTTTTTCCCAGGAGTCATGAATTTATTATAGTCCTTCTATAACCACGCAGCAAAATATTCTCATTTTCCAATTTTGCAATATTACCAAGTCCTGTAGCGAGCAGGTTACCCGCGAATAATTGCGATCTCAATTTAACTATTCAGCGCATTGAAATTTTTAATAACTGAAAGCGAACAGATACAGACATTAACCTCTTCTATTCTTTTACATCACTTCGTGTAATCATTAGATTCCTGCGATTGAGGCGCAGCATTTTTTTTCCGAAAAGTCATCTGAAGAAATCAGGTATTTCTTACAGACATCAAAAACCACAATCAAAATGCAATCTCAATAGAATAACTTTTCGAATTGAATTTTCAAATCGATTTACGTTATTATGTCAATATATAGTGCCATTCCTCGCTTTTTCCCAGGAGTCATGAATTTATTATAGTCCTCCTATAACCACGCAGCAAAATATTCTCATTTTCCCATTTTGCAATATTACCAAGTCCTGTAGCGAGCAGGTTACCCGCGAATAATTGCGATCTCAATTTAACTATTCAGCGCATTGTAATTTTTATTAACTGAAAGCGAACAGATACAGACATCAACTTCTTCTATTCTTTCACATTAATTCGTGTAATCATTAGATTCCTGCGATTGAGGCGCAGCATTTTTTTTCCGAAAAGTCATCTGAAGAAATCAGGTATTTCTTACAGACATCAAAAACCACAATCAAAATGCAATCTCAATAGAATAACTTTTCGAATTGAATTTTAAAATCGATTTACGTTATTATGTCAATATAGTACCATTCCTCGCTTTTTCCCAGGAGTCATGAATTTATTATAGTCCTTCTATAACCACGCAGCTAAATATGCTCATATTTCAATTTTGCAATATTACCAAGTCCTGTAGCAAGCAGGTTATCCGCGAATAATTGCGATCTAAATTTAACTATTCAGCGCATTGAAATTTTTAAAAACTGAAAGCGAACAGATACGGACATCAACCTCTTCTATTCTTTCACATTAATTCGTGTAATCATTAGATTCCTGCGATTGAGGCGCAGCATTTTTTTTCCGAAAAGTCATCTGAAGACATCAGGTATTTCTTACAGACATCAAAAACAACAATCAAAATGCATTCTCAATAGAATAACTTTTCGAATTGAATTTTCAAATCGAATTACGTTATTATGTCAATATATAGAGCCATTCCTCGCTTTTTCCCAGGAGTCATGAATTTATTATAGTCCTTCCATAACCACGCAGCAAAATATGCTCATATTCCAACTCTGCAATATTACCAAGTCCTGTAGCGAGCAGGTTATCCGCGAATAATTGCGATCTCAATTTAACTATTCAGCGCATTGAAATTTTTAATAACTGAAAGCGAACAGATACAGACATCAACCTCTTCTATTCTTTCACATTAATTCGTGTAATCATTAGATTCCTGCGATTGAGGCGCAGCATTTTTTTTCCGAAAAGTCATCCGAAGACATCAGGTATTTCTTACAGACATCAAAAACAACAATCAAAATGCAATCTCAATAGAATAACTTTTCGAATTGAATTTTCAAATCGATTTACGTTATATGTCAATATATAGAGCCATTCCTTGCTTTTTCCCAGGAGTCATGAATTTATTATAGTCCTTCTATAACCACGCAGCAAAATATTCTCATTTTCCAATTTTGCAATATTACCAAGTCCTGTAGCGAGCAGGTTACCCGCGAATAATTGCGATCTCAATTTAACTATTCAGCGCATTGAAATTTTTAATAACTGAAAGCGAACAGATACAGACATTAACCTCTTCTATTCTTTCACATTACTTCGTGTAATCATTAGATTCCTGCGATTGAGGCGCAGCATTTTTTTTCCGAAAAGTCATCTGAAGAAATCAGGTATTTCTTACAGACATCAAAAACCACAATCAAAATGCAATCTCAATAGAATAACTTTTCGAATTGAATTTTCAAATCGATTTACGTTATTATGTCAATATATAGTGCCATTCCTCGCTTTTTCCCAGGAGTCATGAATTTATTATAGTCCTTCTATAACCACGCAGCAAAATATGCTCATATTCCAATTTTGCAATAATTCCAAGTCCTGTAGCGAGCAGGTTATCCGCGAATAATTGCGATCTAAATTTAACTATTCAGCGCATTGAAATTTTTAATAACTGAAAGCGAACAGATACAGACATCAACCTCTTCTATTCTTTCACAATAATTCGTGTAATCATTAGATTCCTGCGATTGAGGCGCAGCATTTTTTTTCCGAAAAGTCATCCGAAGACATCAGGTATTTCTTACAGACATCAAAAACAACAATCAAAATGCAATCTCAATAGAATAATTTTCGAATTGAATTTTCAAATCGATTTACGTTATTATGTCAATATATAGTGCCATTCTTCGCTTTTTCCCAGGAGTCATGAATTTATTATAGTCCTTCTATAACCACGCAGCAAAATATTCTCATTTTCCAATTTTGCAATATTACTAAGTCCTGTAGCGAGCAGGTTATCCGCGAATAATTGCGATCTAATTTTAACTATTCAGCGCATTGAAATTTTTAATAAATGAAAGCGAACAGATACGGAGATCAACCTCTTCTATTCTTTCACATTACTTCGTGTAATCAGTAGATTCCTGCGATTGAGGCGCAGCATTTTTTTTCCGAAAAGACATCCGAAGACATCAGGTATTTCTTACAGACATCGAAAACAACAATCAAAATGCAATCTCAATAGAATAACTTTTCGAATTGAATTTTAAAATCGATTTACGTTATTATGTCAATATAGAGTGCCATTCTTCGCTTTTTCCCAGGACTCATGAATTTATTAAAGTCCTTCTATAACGACGCAGCAAAATATGCTCATATTCCAATTTTGCAATATTACCAAGTCCTGTAGCGAGCAGGTTATCCGCGAATAATTGCGATCTAAATTTAACTATTCAGCGCATTGAAATTTTTAATAACTGAAAGTGAACAGATACAGACATCAACCTCTTCTATTCTTTCACATAAATTCGTGTAATCATTAGATTCCTGCGATTGAGGCGCAGCATTTTTTTTCCGAAAAGTCATCCGAAGACATCAGGTATTTCTTACAGACATCAAAAACAACAATCAAAATGCAATCTCAATAGAATAACTTTTCGAATTGAATTTTCAAATCGATTTACGTTATTATGTCAATATATAGTGCCATTCTTCGCTTTTTCCCAGGAGTCATGAATTTATTATAGTCCTTCTATAACCACGCAGCAAAATATTCTCATTTTCCAATTTTGCAATATTACTAAGTCCTGTAGCGAGCAGGTTATCCGCGAATAATTGCGATCTAAATTTAACTATTCAGCGCATTGAAATTTTTAATAAATGAAAGCGAACAGATACGGAGATCAACCTCTTCTATTCTTTCACATTACTTCGTGTAATCAGTAGATTCCTGCGATTGAGGCGCAGCATTTTTTTTCCGAAAAGACATCCGAAGACATCAGGTATTTCTTACAGACATCGAAAACAACAATCAAAATGCAATCTCAATAGAATAACTTTTCGAATTGAATTTTAAAATCGATTTACGTTATTATGTCAATATATAGTGCCATTCCTCGCTTTTTCCCAGGAGTCATGAATTTATTATAGTCCTTCTATAACCACGCAGCAAAATATGCTCATATTCCAAGTCTGCAATATTACCAAGTCCTGTAGCGAGCAGGTTATCCGCGAATAATTGCGATCTAAATTTAACTATTCAGCGCATTGAAATTTTTAATATTTGAAAGCGAACAGATACAGACATCAACCTCTTCTATTCTTTTACATTAATTCGTGTAATCATTAGATTCCTGCGATTGAGGCGCAGCATTTTTTTCCCGAAAAGTCATCCGAAGACATCAGGTATTTCTTACAGACATCAAAAACAACAATCAAAATGCAATCTCAATAGAATAACTTTTCGAATTGAATTTTCAAATCGATTTACGTTATTATGTCAATATATAGAGCCATTCCTTGCTTTTTCCCAGGAGTCATGAATTTATTATAGTCCTTCTATAACCACGCAGCAAAATATTCTCATTTTCTAATTTGGCAATATTACCAAGTCCTGTAGCGAGCAGGTTATTCGCGAATAATGGCGATCTAAATTTAACTATTCAGCGCATTGAAATTTTTAATAAATGAAAGCGAACAGATACAGACATCAACCTCTCTATTCTTTCACATTACTTCGTGTAATCATTAGATTCCTGCGATTGAGGCGCAGCATTTTTTTTCCGAAAAGTCATCTGAAGACATCAGGTATTTCTTACAGACATAAAAAACAACAATCAAAATGCATTCTCAATAGAATAACTTTTCAAATTGAATTTTCAAATCGAATTACGTTATTATGTCAATATATAGAGCTATTCCTCGCTTTTTCCCAGGAGTCATGAATTTATTATAGTCCTTCCATAACCACGCAGCAAAATATGCTCATATTCCAATTCCGCAATATTACCAAGTCCTGTAGCGAGCAGGTTACCCGCGAATAATTGCGATCTCAATTTAACTATTCAGCGCATTGAAATTTTTAATAACTGAAAGCGAACAGATACAGACATTAACCTCTTCTATTCTTTCACATTACTTCGTGTAATCATTAGATTCCTGCGATTGAGGCGCAGCATTTTTTTTCCGAAAAGTCATCTGAAGAAATCAGGTATTTCTTACAGACATCAAAAACCACAATCAAAATGCAATCTCAATAGAATAACTTTTCGAATTGAATTTTCAAATCGATTTACGTTATTATGTCAATATATAGTGCCATTCCTCGCTTTTTCCCAGGAGTCATGAATTTATTATAGTCCTTCTATAACCACGCAGCAAAATATGCTCATATTCCAATTTTGCAATAATTCCAAGTCCTGTAGCGAGCAGGTTATCCGCGAATAATTGCGATCTAAATTTAACTATTCAGCGCATTGAAATTTTTAATAACTGAAAGCGAACAGATACAGACATCAACCTCTTCTATTCTTTCACAATAATTCGTGTAATCATTAGATTCCTGCGATTGAGGCGCAGCATTTTTTTTCCGAAAAGTCATCCGAAGACATCAGGTATTTCTTACAGACATCAAAAACAACAATCAAAATGCAATCTCAATAGAATAATTTTCGAATTGAATTTTCAAATCGATTTACGTTATTATGTCAATATATAGTGCCATTCTTCGCTTTTTCCCAGGAGTCATGAATTTATTATAGTCCTTCTATAACCACGCAGCAAAATATTCTCATTTTCCAATTTTGCAATATTACTAAGTCCTGTAGCGAGCAGGTTATCCGCGAATAATTGCGATCTAATTTTAACTATTCAGCGCATTGAAATTTTTAATAAATGAAAGCGAACAGATACGGAGATCAACCTCTTCTATTCTTTCACATTACTTCGTGTAATCAGTAGATTCCTGCGATTGAGGCGCAGCATTTTTTTTCCGAAAAGACATCCGAAGACATCAGGTATTTCTTACAGACATCGAAAACAACAATCAAAATGCAATCTCAATAGAATAACTTTTCGAATTGAATTTTAAAATCGATTTACGTTATTATGTCAATATAGAGTGCCATTCTTCGCTTTTTCCCAGGACTCATGAATTTATTAAAGTCCTTCTATAACGACGCAGCAAAATATGCTCATATTCCAATTTTGCAATATTACCAAGTCCTGTAGCAAGCAGGTTATCCGCGAATAATTGCGATCTACATTTAACTATTCAGCGCATTGAAATTTTTAATAACTGAAAGTGAACAGATACAGACATCAACCTCTTCTATTCTTTCACATAAATTCGTGTAATCATTAGATTCCTGCGATTGAGGCGCAGCATTTTTTTTCCGAAAAGTCATCCGAAGACATCAGGTATTTCTTACAGACATCAAAAACAACAATCAAAATGCAATCTCAATAGAATAACTTTTCGAATTGAATTTTCAAATCGATTTACGTTATTATGTCAATATATAGTGCCATTCTTCGCTTTTTCCCAGGAGTCATGAATTTATTATAGTCCTTCTATAACCACGCAGCAAAATATTCTCATTTTCCAATTTTGCAATATTACTAAGTCCTGTAGCGAGCAGGTTATCCGCGAATAATTGCGATCTAAATTTAACTATTCAGCGCATTGAAATTTTTAATAAATGAAAGCGAACAGATACGGAGATCAACCTCTTCTATTCTTTCACATTACTTCGTGTAATCAGTAGATTCCTGCGATTGAGGCGCAGCCTTTTTTTTTCCGAAAAGACATCCGAAGACATCAGGTATTTCTTACAGACATCGAAAACAACAATCAAAATGCAATCTCAATAGAATAACTTTTCGAATTGAATTTTAAAATCGATTTACGTTATTATGTCAATATATAGTGCCATTCCTCGCTTTTTCCCAGGAGTCATGAATTTATTATAGTCCTTCTATAACCACGCAGCAAAATATGCTCATATTCCAAGTCTGCAATATTACCAAGTCCTGTAGCGAGCAGGTTATCCGCGAATAATTGCGATCTAAATTTAACTATTCAGCGCATTGAAATTTTTAATATTTGAAAGCGAACAGATACAGACATCAACCTCTTCTATTCTTTTACATTAATTCGTGTAATCATTAGATTCCTGCGATTGAGGCGCAGCATTTTTTTCCCGAAAAGTCATCCGAAGACATCAGGTATTTCTTACAGACATCAAAAACAACAATCAAAATGCAATCTCAATAGAATAACTTTTCGAATTGAATTTTCAAATCGATTTACGTTATTATGTCAATATATAGAGCCATTCCTTGCTTTTTCCCAGGAGTCATGAATTTATTATAGTCCTTCTATAACCACGCAGCAAAATATTCTCATTTTCTAATTTGGCAATATTACCAAGTCCTGTAGCGAGCAGGTTATTCGCGAATAATGGCGATCTAAATTTAACTATTCAGCGCATTGAAATTTTTAATAAATGAAAGCGAACAGATACAGACATCAACCTCTCTATTCTTTCACATTACTTCGTGTAATCATTAGATTCCTGCGATTGAGGCGCAGCATTTTTTTTCCGAAAAGTCATCTGAAGACATCAGGTATTTCTTACAGACATAAAAAACAACAATCAAAATGCATTCTCAATAGAATAACTTTTCGAATTGAATTTTCAAATCGAATTACGTTATTATGTCAATATATAGAGCTATTCCTCGCTTTTTCCCAGGAGTCATGAATTTATTATAGTCCTTCCATAACCACGCAGCAAAATATGCTCATATTCCAATTCCGCAATATTACCAAGTCCTGTAGCGAGCAGGTTATCCGCAAATAATTGCGATCTCAATTTAACTATTCAGCGCATTGAAATTTTCAATAAATGAAAGCGAACAGAAACAGACATCAACCTCTTCTATTCTTTCACATTACTTCGTGTAATCAGTAGATTCCTGCGATCGAGGCGCAGCATTTTTTTTCCGAAAAGTCATCCGAAGACATCAGGTATTTCTTACAGACATCAAAAACAACAATCAAAATGCAATCTCAATAGAATAACTTTTCGAATTGAATTTTAAAATCGATTTACGTTATTATGTCAATATATAGTGCCATTCCTCGCTTTTTCCCAGGAGTCATGAATTTATTATAGTCCTTCTATAACCACGCAGCAAAATATGCTCATATTCCAATTCTGCAATATTACCAAGTCCTGTAGCGAGCAGGTTTTCCGCGAATAATTGCGATCTAAATTTAACTATTCAGCGCATTGAAATTTTTAATAACTGAAAGCGAAGAGATACAGACATCAACCTCTTCTATTCTTTCACATTAATTCGTGTAATCATTAGATTCCTGCGATTGAGGCGCAGCATTTTTTTTCCGAAAAGTCATCTGAAGAAATCAGGTATTTCTTACAGACATCAAAAACCACAATCAAAATGCAATCTCAATAGAACAACTTTTCGAATTAAATTTTCAAATCGATTTACGTTATTATGTCAATATAGTACCATTCCTCGCTTTTTCCCAGGAGTCATGAATTTATTATAGTCCTTCTATAACCACGCAGCAAAATATGCTCATATTTCAATTTTGCAATATTACCAAGTCCTGTAGCGAGCAGGTTATCCGCGAATAATTGCAATCTAAATTTAACTATTCAGCGCATTGAAATTTTTAATAACTAAAAGCGAACAGATACAGACATCAACCTCTTCTATTCTTTCACATTACTTCGTGTAATCATTAGATTCCTGCGATTGAGGCGCAGCATTTTTTTTCCGAAAAGTCATCCGAAGACATCAGGTATTTCTTACAGACATCAAAAACAACAATCAAAATGCAATCTCAATAGAATAACTTTTCGAATTGAATTTTCAAATCGATTTACGTTATTATGTCAATATATAGAGCCATTCCTTGCTTTTTCCCAGAAGTAATGAATTTATTATAGTCCTTCTATAACCACGCAGCAAAATATTCTCATTTTCCAATTTTGCAATATTACCAAGTCCTGTAGCGAGCAGGTTATCCGCGAATAATTGCGATCTAAATTTAACTATTCAGCGCATTGAAATTTTCAATAAATGAAAGCGAACAGATACGGACATCAACCTTTTCTATTCTTTCACATTACTTCGTGTAATCAGTAGATTCCTGCGATTGAGGCGCAGCATTTTTTTTCCGAAAAGTCATCCGAAGACATCAGGTATTTCTTACAGACATCAAAAACAACAATCAAAATGCAATCTGAATAGAATAACTTTTCGAATTGAATTTTCAAATCGATTTACGTTATTATGTCAATATATAGAGCCATTCCTCGCTTTTTCCCAGGAGTCATGAATTTATTATAGTCCTTCTATAACCACGCAGCAAAATATTCTCATTTTCCAATTTTGCAATATTACCAAGTCCTGTAGCGAGCAGGTTATCCACGAATAATTGCGATCTAAATTTAACTATTCAGCGCATTGAAATTTTCAATAAATGAAAGCGAACAGATACAGACATCAACCTCTCTATTCTTTCACATTACTTCGTGTAATCATTAGATTCCTGCGATTGAGGCGCAGCATTTTTTTTCCGAAAAGTCATCTGAAGACATCAGGTATTTCTTACAGACATAAAAAACAACAATCAAAATGCATTCTCAATAGAATAACTTTTCGAATTGAATTTTCAAATCGAATTACGTTATTATGTCAATATATAGAGCTATTCCTCGCTTTTTCCCAGGAGTCATGAATTTATTATAGTCCTTCCATAACCACGCAGCAAAATATGCTCATATTCCAATTCCGCAATATTACCAAGTCCTGTAGCGAGCAGGTTATCCGCAAATAATTGCGATCTCAATTTAACTATTCAGCGCATTGAAATTTTCAATAAATGAAAGCGAACAGATACAGACATCAACCTCTTCTATTCTTTCACATTACTTCGTGTAATCAGTAGATTCCTGCGATCGAGGCGCAGCATTTTTTTTCCGAAAAGTCATCCGAAGACATCAGGTATTTCTTACAGACATCAAAAACAACAATCAAAATGCAATCTCAATAGAATAACTTTTCGAATTGAATTTTAAAATCGATTTACGTTATTATGTCAATATATAGTGCCATTCCTCGCTTTTTCCCAGGAGTCATGAATTTATTATAGTCCTTCTATAACCACGCAGCAAAATATGCTCATATTCCAATTCTGCAATATTACCAAGTCCTGTAGCGAGCAGGTTTTCCGCGAATAATTGCGATCTAAATTTAACTATTCAGCGCATTGAAATTTTTAATAACTGAAAGCGAACAGATACAGACATCAACCTCTTCTATTCTTTCACATTAATTCGTGCAATCATTAGATTCCTGCGATTGAGGCGCAGCATTTTTTTCCCGAAAAGTCATCCGAAGACATCAGGTATTTCTTACAGACATCAAAAACAACAATCAAAATGCAATCTGAATAGAATAACTTTTCGAATTGAATTTTCAAATCGATTTACGTTATTATGTCAATATATAGAGCCATTCCTCGCTTTTTCCCAGGAGTCATGAATTTATTATAGTCCTTCTATAACCACGCAGCAAAATATGCTCATATTCCAATTCTGCAATATTACCAAGTCCTGTAGCGAGCAGGTTATCCGCGAATGATTGCGATCTAAATTTAACTATTCAGCGCATTGAAATTTTTAATAACTGAAAGCGAACAGATACAGACATCAACCTCTTCTATTCTTTCACATTAATTCGTGTAATCATTAGATTCCTGCGATTGAGGCGCAGCATTTTTTTCCCGAAAAGTCATCCGAAGACATCAGGTATTTCTTACAGACATCAAAAACAACAATCAAAATGCAATCTGAATAGAATAACTTTTCGAATTGAATTTTCAAATCGATTTACGTTATTATGTCAATATATAGAGCCATTCCTTGCTTTTTCCCAGAAGTCATGAATTTATTATAGTCCTTCCATAACCACGCAGCAAAATATGCTCATATTCCAATTCTGCAATATTACCAAGTCCTGTAGCGAGCAGGTTATCCGCGAATAATTGCGATCTAAATTTAACTATTCAGCGCATTGAAATTTTTAATAACTGAATGCGAACAGATACAGACATCAACCTCTTCTATTCTTTCACATTAATTCGTGTAATCATTAGATTCCTGCGATTGAGGCGCAGCATTTTTTTTCCGAAAAGTCATCTGATGAAATCAGGTATTTCTTACAGACATCAAAAACAACAATCAAAATGCAATCTCAATAGAATAACTTTTCGAATTGAATTTTAAAATCGATTTACGTTATTATGTCAATATATAGTGCCATTCCTCGCTTTTTCCCAGGAGTCATGAATTTATTATAGTCCTTCTATAACCACGCAGCAAAATATGCTCATATTCCAATTCTGCAATATTACCAAGTCCTGTAGCGAGCAGGTTTTCCGCGAATAATTGCGATCTAAATTTAACTATTCAGCGCATTGAAATTTTTAATAACTGAAAGCGAACAGATACAGACATCAACCTCTTCTATTCTTTCACATTAATTCGTGCAATCATTAGATTCCTGCGATTGAGGCGCAGCATTTTTTTCCCGAAAAGTCATACGAAGACATCAGGTATTTCTTACAGACATCAAAAACAACAATCAAAATGCAATCTGAATAGAATAACTTTTCGAATTGAATTTTCAAATCGATTTACGTTATTATGTCAATATATAGAGCCATTCCTCGCTTTTTCCCAGGAGTCATGAATTTATTATAGTCCTTCTATAACCACGCAGCAAAATATGCTCATATTCCAATTCTGCAATATTACCAAGTCCTGTAGCGAGCAGGTTATCCGCGAATGATTGCGATCTAAATTTAACTATTCAGCGCATTGAAATTTTTAATAACTGAAAGCGAACAGATACAGACATCAACCTCTTCTATTCTTTCACATTAATTCGTGTAATCATTAGATTCCTGCGATTGAGGCGCAGCATTTTTTTCCCGAAAAGTCATCCGAAGACATCAGGTATTTCTTACAGACATCAAAAACAACAATCAAAATGCAATCTGAATAGAATAACTTTTCGAATTGAATTTTCAAATCGATTTACGTTATTATGTCAATATATAGAGCCATTCCTTGCTTTTTCCCAGAAGTCATGAATTTATTATAGTCCTTCCATAACCACGCAGCAAAATATGCTCATATTCCAATTCTGCAATATTACCAAGTCCTGTAGCGAGCAGGTTATCCGCGAATAATTGCGATCTAAATTTAACTATTCAGCGCATTGAAATTTTTAATAACTGAATGCGAACAGATACAGACATCAACCTCTTCTATTCTTTCACATTAATTCGTGTAATCATTAGATTCCTGCGATTGAGGCGCAGCATTTTTTTTCCGAAAAGTCATCTGATGAAATCAGGTATTTCTTACAGACATCAAAAACCACAATCAAAATGCAAACTCAATAGAATAACTTTTCGAATTGAATTTTAAAATCGATTTACGTTATTATGTCAATATATAGTGCCATTCTTCGCTTTTTCCCAGGAGTCATGAATTTATTATAGTCCTTCTATAACCACGCAGCAAAATATTCTCATTTTCCAATTTTGCAATATTACCAAGTCCTGTAGCGAGCAGGTTATCCACGAATAATTGCGATCTAAATTTAACTATTCAGCGCATTGAAATTTTCAATAAATGAAAGCGAACAGATACGGACATCAACCTTTGTATTCTTTCACATTACTTCGTGTAATCAGTAGATTCCTGCGATTGAGGCGCAGCATTTTTTTTCCGAAAAGTCATCCGAAGACATCAGGTATTTCTTACAGACATCAAAAACAACATTCAAAATGCAATCTCAATAGAATAACTTTTCGAATTGAATTTTCAAATCGAATTACGTTATTATGTCAATATATAGAGCCATTCCTCGCTTTTTTCCAGGAGTCATGAATTTATTATAGTCCTTCCATAACCACGCAGCAAAATATGCTCATATTCCAATTCTGCAATATTACCAAGTCCTGTAGCGAGCAGGTTATCCGCGAATAATTGCGATCTAAATTTAACTATTCAGCGCATTGAAATTTTTAATAACTGAAAGCGAACAGATACAGACATCAACCTCTTCTATTCTTTCACATTACTTCGTGTAATCATTAGATTCCTGCGATTGAGGCGCAGCATTTTTTTTCCGAAAAGTCATCCGAAGACATCAGGTATTTCTTACAGACATCAAAAACAACAATCAAAATGCAATCTCAATAGAATAACTTTTCGAATTGAATTTTAAAATCGATTTACGATATTATGTTAATATATAGTGCCATTCTTCGCTTTTTCCCAGGAGCCATGAATTTATTAAAGTCCTTCTATAACGACGCAGCAAAATATGCTCATATTCCAATTTTGCAATATTACCAAGTCCTGTAGCGAGCAGGTTATCCGCGAATAATTGCGATCTAAATTTAACTATTCAGCGCATTGAAATTTTTAATAACTGAAAGCGAACAGATACAGACATCAACCTCTTCTATTTTTTCACATTAATTCGTGTAATCATTAGATTCCTGCGATTGAGGCGCAGCATTTTTTTTCCGAAAAGTCATCTGAAGAAATCAGGTATTTCTTACAGACATCAAAAACCACAATCAAAATGCAATCTCAATAGAATAACTTTTCGAATTGAATTTTAAAATCGATTTACGTTATTATGTCAATATATAGTGCCATTCTTCGCTTTTTCCCAGGAGTCATGAATTTATTAATGTCCTTCTATAACGACGCAGCAAAATATGCTCATATTCCAATTTTGCAATATTACTAAGTCCTGTAGCGAGCAGGTTACCCGCGAATAATTGCGATCTCAATTTAACTATTCAGCGCATTGAAATTTTTAATAACTGAAAGAGACAGATACAGACATCAACCTCTTCTATTCTTTCACATTAATTCGTGTAATCATTAGATTCCTGCGATTGAGGCGCAGCATTTTTTTTCCGAAAAGTCATCCGAAGACATCAGGTATTTATACAGACATCAAAAACAACAATCAAAATGCAATCTCAATAGAATAACTTTTCGAATTGAATTTTCAAATCGATTTACGTTATTATGTCAATATATAGTGCCATTCTTCGCTTTTTCCCAGGAGTCATGAATTTATTATAGTCCTTCTATAACCACGCAGCAAAATATTCTCATTTTCCAATTTTGCAATATTACCAAGTCCTGTAGCGAGCAGGTTATCCGCGAATAATTGCGATCTAAATTGAACTATTCAGCGCATTGAAATTTTCAATAAATGAAAGCGAACAGATACGGACATCAACCTCTTCTATTCTTTCACATTACTTCGTGTAATCAGTAGATTCCTGCGATTGAGGCGCAGCATTTTTTTTCCGAAAAGTCATCCGAAGACATCAGGTATTTCTTACAGACATTAAAAACAACATTCAAAATGCAATCTCAATAGAATAACTTATCGAATTGAATTTTAAAATCGATTTACGTTATTATGTCAATATATAGTGCCATTCCTCGCTTTTTCCCAGGAGTCATGAATTTATTATAGTCCTTCTATAACCACGCAGCAAAATATGCTCATATTCCAATTCTGCAATATTACCAAGTCCTGTAGCGAGCAGGTTATCCGCAAATAATTGCGATCTAAATTTAACTATTCAGCGCATTGAAATTTTTAATAACTGAAAGCGAACAGATACAGACATCAACCTCTTCTATTCTTTCACATTAATTCGTGTAATCATTAGATTCCTGCGATTGAGGCGCAGCATTTTTTTCCCGAAAAGTCATCCGAAGACATCAGGTATTTCTTACAGACATCAAAAACAACAATCAAAATGCAATCTGAATAGAATAACTTTTCGAATTGAATTTTCAAATAGATTTACGTTATTATGTCAATATATAGAGCCATTCCTTGCTTTTTCCCAGAAGTCATGAATTTATTATAGTCCTTCTATAACCACGCAGCAAAATATTCTCATTTTCTAATTTTGCAATATTACCAAGTCCTGTAGTGAGCAGGTTATTCGCGAATGATTGCGATCTAAATTTAACTATTCAGCGCATTGAAATTTTTAATAAATGAAAGCGAACAGATACAGACATCAACCTCTACTATTCTTTCACATTACTTCGTGTAATCAGTAGATTCCTGCGATTGAGGCGCAGCATTTTTTTTCCGAAAAGTCATCCGAAGACATCAGGTATTTCTTACAGACATCAAAAACAACAATCAAAATGCAATCTCAATAGAATAACTTTTCGAATTGAATTTTAAAATCGATTTACGTTATTATGTCAATATATAGAGCCATTCCTCGCTTTTTCCCAGGAGTCATGAATTTATTATAGTCCTTCCATAACCACGCAGCAAAATATGCTCATATTCCAATTCTGCAATATTACCAAGTCCTGTAGCGAGCAGGTTATCCGCGAATAATTGCGATCTCAATTTAACTATTCAGCGCATTGAAATTTTTAATAACTGAAAGCGAACAGATACAGACATCAACCTCTTCTATTCTTTCACATTAATTCGTGTAATCATTAGATTCCTGCGATTGAGGCGCAGCATTTTTTTTCCGAAAAGACATCTGAAGACATCAGGTATTTCTTACAGACATCGAAAACAACAATCAAAATGCAATCTCAATAGAATAACTTTTCGAATTGAATTTTAAAATCGATTTACGTTATTATGTCAATATAGAGTGCCATTCTTCGCTTTTTCCCAGGACTCATGAATTTATTAAAGTCCTTCTATAACGACGCAGCAAAATATGCTCATATTCCAATTTTGCAATATTACCAAGTCCTGTAGCGAGCAGGTTATCCGCGAATAATTGCGATCTAAATTTAACTATTCAGCGCATTGAAATTTTTATTAACTGAAAGCGAACAGATACAGACATCAACCTCTTCTATTCTTTCACATAAATTCGTGTAATCATTAGATTCCTGCGATTAAGGCGCAGCATTTTTTTTCCGAAAAGTCATCTGAAGAAATCAGGTATTTCTTACAGACATCAAAAACAACAATCAAAATGCAATCTCAATAGAATAACTTTTCGAATTGAATTTTAAAATCGATTTACGTTATTATGTCAATATATAGTGCCATTCTTCGCTTTTTCCCAGGAGTCATGAATTTATTAAAGTCCTTCTATAACGACGCAGCAAAATATGCTCATATTCCAATTTTGCAATATTACCAAGTCCTGTAGCGAGCAGGTTACCCGCGAATAATTGCGATCTCAATTTAACTATTCAGCGCATTGAAATTTTTAATAACTGAAAGCGAACAGACACAGACATCAACCTCTTCTATTCTTTCACATTACTTCGTGTAATCATTAGATTCCTGCGATTGAGGCGCAGCATTTTTTTTCCGAAAAGTCATCTGAAGAAATCAGGTATTTCTTACAGACATCAAAAACAACAATCAAAATGCAATCTCAATAGAACAACTTTTCGAATTGAATATTCAAATCGATTTACGTTATTATGTCAATATAGTACCATTCCTCGCTTTTTCCCAGGAGTCATGAATTTATTATAGTCCTTCTATAACCACGCAGCAAAATATGCTCATATTTCAATTTTGCAATATTACCAAGTCCTGTAGCGAGCAGGTTATCCGCGAATAATTGCAATCTAAATTTAACTATTCAGCGCATTGAAATTTTTAATAACTAAAAGCGAACAGATACAGACATCAACCTCTTCTATTCTTTCACATTAATTCGTGTAATCATTAGAATCCTGCGACTGAGGCGCAGCATTTTTTTTCCGAAAAGTCATCTGAAGACATCAAGTATTTCTTACAGACATCAAAAACAACAATCCAAATGCATTCTCAATAGAATAACTTTTCGAATTGAATTTTCAAATCGAATTACGTTATTATGTCAATATATAGAGCCATTCCTCGCTTTTTCCCAGGAGTCATGAATTTATTATAGTCCTTCCATAACCACGCAGCAAAATATGCTCATATTCCAACTCTGCAATATTACCAAGTCCTGTAGCGAGCAGGTTATCCGCGAATAATTGCGATCTCAATTTAACTATTCAGCGCATTGAAATTTTTAATAACTGAAAGCGAACAGATACAGACATCAACCTCTTCTATTCTTTCACATTACTTCGTGTAATCATTAGATTCCTGCGATTGAGGCGCAGCATTTTTTTTCCGAAAAGTCATCCGAAGACATCAGGTATTTCTTACAGACATCAAAAACAACAATCAAAATGCAATCTCAATAGAATAACTTTTCGAATTGAATTTTAAAATCGATTTACGTTATTATGTCAATATATAGTGCCATTCTTCGCTTTTTCCCAGGAGTCATGAATTTATTAAAGTCCTTCTATAACGACGCAGGAAAATATGCTCATATTCCAATTTTGCAATATTACCAAGTCCTGTAGCGAGCAGGTTACCCGCGAATAATTGCGATCTCAATTTAACTATTCAGCGCATTGAAATTTTTAATAACTGAAAGCGAACAGATACAGACATCAACCTCTTCTATTCTTTCACATTAATTCGTGTAATCATTAGATTCCTGCGATTGAGGCGCAGCATTTTTTTTCCGAAAAGTCATCCGAAGACATCAGGTATTTCTTACAAACATCAAAAACAACAATCAAAATGCAATCTCAATAGAATAACTTTTCGAATTGAATTTTAAAATCGATTTACGTTATTATGTCAATATATAGTGCCATTCTTCGCTTTTTCCCAGGAGTCATGAATTCATTATAGTCCTTCTATAACCACGCAGCAAAATATTCTCATTTTCCAATTTTGCAATATTACCAAGTCCTGTAGCGAGCAGGTTACCCGCGAATAATTGCGATCTCAATTTAACTATTCCGCGCATTGAAATTTTTAATAACTGAAAGAGACAGATACAGACATCAACCTCTTCTATTCTTTCACATTACTTCGTGTAATCATTAGATTTCTGCGATTGAGGCGCAGCATTTTTTTTCCGAAAAGTCATCTGAAGACATCAGGTATTTCTTACAGACATCAAAAACAACAATCAAAATGCAATCTCAATAGAATAACTTTTCGAATTTAATTTTCAAATCGATTTACGTTATTATGTCAATATATAGAGCCATTCCTTGCTTTTTCCCAGGAGTCATGAATTTATTATAGTCCTTCTATAACCACGCAGCAAAATATTCTCATTTTCCAATTTTGCAATATTACCAAGTCCTGTAGCGAGCAGGTTATCCGCGAATAATTGCGATCTAAATTTAACTATTCAGCGCATTGAAATTTTTAATAACTGAAAGCGAACAGATACAGACATCAACCTCTTCTATTCTTTCACATTACTTCGTGTAATCATTAGATTCCTGCGATTGAGGCGCAGCATTTTTTTTCCGAAAAGTCATCCGAAGACATCAGGTATTTCTTACAGACATCAAAAACAACAATCAAAATGCAATCTCAATAGAATAACTTTTCGAATTGAATTTTCAAATCGATTTACGTTATTATGTCAATATATAGAGCCATTCCTTGCTTTTTCCCAGAAGTCATGAATTTATTATAGTCCTTCTATAACCACGCAGCAAAATATTCTCATTTTCCAATTTTGCAATATTACCAAGTCCTGTAGCGAGCAGGTTACCCGCGAATAATTGCGATCTAAATTTAACTATTCAGCGCATTGAAATTTTTATTAACTGAAAGCGAGCAGATACAGACATCAACCTCTTCTATTCTTTCACATTAATTAGTGTAATCATTAGATTCCTGCGATTGAGGCGCAGCATTTTTTTTCCGAAAAGTCATCCGAAGACATCAGGTATTTCTTACAGACATCAAAAACAACAATCAAAATGCAATCTCAATAGAATAACTTTTCGAATTGAATTTTCAAATCGATTTACGTTATTATGTCAATATATAGTGCCATTCTTCGCTTTTTCCCAGGAGTCATGAATTTATTATAGTCCTTCTATAACCACGCAGCAAAATATTCTCATTTTCTAATTTTGCGATATTACCAAGTCCTGTAGCGAGCAGGTTATCCGCGAATAATTGCGATCTAAATTTAACTATTCAGCGCATTGAAATTTTTAATAAATGAAAGCGAACAGATACGGACATCAACCTCTTCTATTCTTTCACATTACTTCGTGTAATCAGTAGATTCCTGCGATTGAGGCGCAGCATTTTTTTTCCGAAAAGTCATCCGAAGACATCAGGTATTTCTTACAGACATCAAAAACAACAATCAAAATGCAATCCCAATAGAATAACTTTTCGAATTGAATTTTAAAATCGATTTACGTTATTATGTCAATATATAGTGCCATTCCTCGCTTTTTCCCAGGAGTCATGAATTTATTATAGTCCTTCTATAACCACGCAGCAAAATATGCTCATAGTCCAATTCTGCAATATTACCAAGTCCTGTAGCGAGCAGGTTATCCGCGAATAATTGCGATCTAAATTTAACTATTCAGCCCATTGAAATTTTTAATAACTGAAAGCGAACAGATACAGACATCAACCTCTTCTATTCTTTCACATTAATTCGTGTAATCATTAGATTCCTGCGATTGAGGCGCAGCATTTTTTTTCCGAAAAGTCATCTGAAGAAATCAGGTATTTCTTACAGACATCAAAAACCACAATCAAAATGCAATCTCAATAGAATAACTTTTTGAATTGAATTTTAAAATCGATTTACGTTATTATGTCAATATATAGTGCCATTCTTCGCTTTTTCCCAGGACTCATGAATTTATTAAAGTCCTTCTATAACGACGCAGCAAAATATGCTCATATTCCAATTTTGCAATATTACCAAGTCCTGTAGCGAGCAGGTTACCCGCGAATAATTGCGATCTCAATTTAACTATTCAGCGCATTGAAATTTTAAATAACTGAAAGCGAAAAGATACAGACATCAACCTCTTCTATTCTTTCACATTACTTCGTGTAATCATTAGATTCCTGCGATTGAGGCGCAGCATTTTTTTTCCGAAAAGTCATCCGAAGACATCAGGTATTTCTTACAGACATCAAAAACAACAATCAAAATGCAATCTCAATAGAATAACTTTTCGAATTGAATTTTAAAATCGATTTACGTTATTATGTCAATATATAGTGCCATTCTTCGCTTTTTCCCAGGAGTCATGAATTTATTAAAGTCCTTCTATAACGACGCAGGAAAATATGCTCATATTCCAATTTTGCAATATTACCAAGTCCTGTAGCGAGCAGGTTACCCGCGAATAATTGCGATCTCAATTTAACTATTCAGCGCATTGAAATTTTTAATAACTGAAAGCGAACAGATACAGACATCAACCTCTTCTATTCTTTCACATTAATTCGTGTAATCATTAGATTCCTGCGATTGAGGCGCAGCATTTTTTTTCCGAAAAGTCATCCGAAGACATCAGGTATTTCTTACAAACATCAAAAACAACAATCAAAATGCAATCTCAATAGAATAACTTTTCGAATTGAATTTTAAAATCGATTTACGTTATTATGTCAATATATAGTGCCATTCTTCGCTTTTTCCCAGGAGTCATGAATTTATTATAGTCCTCCTATAACCACGTAGCAAAATATTTTCATTTTCCAATTTTGCAATATTACCAAGTTCTGTAGCGAGCAGGTTATCCGCGAATAATTGCGATCTAAATTTAACTATTCAGCGCATTGAAATTTTTAATAAATGAAAGCGAACAGATACAGACATCAACCTCTTCTATTCTTTCACATAACTTCGTGTAATCATTAGATTCCTGCGATTGAGGCGCAGCATTTTTTTTCCGAAAAGTCATCCGAAGACATCAGGTATTTCTTACAGACATTAAAAACAACAATCAAAATGCAACCTCAATAGAATAACTTTTCGAATTGAATTTTCAAATCGATTTACGTTATTATGTCAATATATAGAGCCATTCCTTGCTTTTTCCCAGGAGTCATGAATTTATTATAGTCCTTCTATAACCACGCAGCAAAATATTCTCATTTTCCAATTTTGCAATATTACCAAGTCCTGTAGCGAGCAGGTTATCCGCGAATAATTGCAATCTAAATTTAACTATTCAGCGCATTGAAATTTTTAATAACTAAAAGCGAACAGATACAGACATCAACCTCTTCTATTCTTTCACATTAATTCGTGTAATCATTAGATTCCTGCGACTGAGGCGCAGCATTTTTTTTCCGAAAAGTCATCTGAAGACATCAGGTATTTCTTACAGACATCAAAAACAACAATCCAAATGCATTCTCAATAGAATAACTTTTCGAATTGAATTTTCAAATCGAATTACGTTATTATGTCAATATATAGAGCCATTCCTCGCTTTTTCCCAGGAGTCATGAATTTATTATAGTCCTTCTATAACCACGCAGCAAAATATGCTCATATTCCAATTCTGCAATATTACCAAGTCCTGTAGCGAGCAGGTTATCCGCGGATAATTGCGATCTAAATTTAACTATTCAGCGCATTGAAATTTTTAAAAACTGAAAGCGAACAGATACGGACATCAACCTCTTCTATTCTTTCACATTAATTCGTGTAATCATTAGATTCCTGCGATTGAGGCGCAGCATTTTTTTTCCGAAAAGTCATCTGAAGACATCAGGTATTTCTTACAGACATCAAAAACAACAATCAAAATGCATTCTCAATAGAATAACTTTTCGAATTGAATTTTCAAATCGAATTACGTTATTATGTCAATATATAGAGCCATTCCTCGCTTTTTCCCAGGAGTCATGAATTTATTATAGTCCTTCTATATCCACGCAGCAAAATATGCTCATATTCTAATTTTGCAATATTACCAAGTCCTGTAGCGAGCAGGTTATCCGCGAATAATTGCGATCTCAATTTAACTATTCAGCGCATTGAAATTTTTAATAACTGAAAGCGAACAGATACAGACATCAACCTCTTCTATTCTTTCACATTAATTCGTGTAATCATTAGATTCCTGCGATTGAGGCGCAGCATTTTTTTTCCGAAAAGTCATCCGAAGACATCAGGTATTTCTTACAGACATCAAAAACAACAATCAAAATGCAATCTCAATAGAATAACTTTTCGAATTGAATTTTCAAATCGATTTACGTTATTATGTCAATATATAGAGCCATTCCTTGCTTTTTCCCAGGAGTCATGAATTTATTATAGTCCTTCTATAACCACGCAGCAAAATATTCTCATTTTCCAATTTTGCAATATTACCAAGTCCTGTAGCGAGCAGGTTATCCGCGAATATTTGCGATCTCAATTTAACTATTCAGCGCATTGAAATTTTTAGTAACTGAAAGCGAACAGATACAGACATCAACCTCTTCTATTCCTTCACATTACTTCGTGTAATCAGTAGATTCCTGCGATTGAGGCGCAGCATTTTTTTTCCGAAAAGTCATCCGAAGACATCAGGTATTTCTTACAGACATCAAAAACAACAATCAAAATGCAATCTCAATAGAATTACTTTTCGAATTGAATTTTCAAATCGATTTACGTTATTATGTCAATATATAGAGCCATTCCTTGCTTTTTCCCAGGAGCCATGAATTTATTATAGTCCTCCTATAACCACGCAGCAAAATATTCTCATTTTCCCATTTTGCAATATTATCAAGTCCTGTAGCGAGCAGGTTACCCGCGAATAATTGCGATCTAAATTTAACTATTCAGCGCATTGAAATTTTTATTAACTGAAAGCGAACAGATACAGACATCAACTTCTTCTATTCTTTCACATTAATTCGTGTAATCATTAGATTCCTGCGATTGAGGCGCAGCATTTTTTTTCCGAAAAGTCATCTGAAGAAATCAGGTATTTCTTACAGACATCAAAAACCACAATCAAAATGCAATCTCAATAGAATAACTTTTCGAATTGAATTTTAAAATCGATTTACGTTATTATGTCAATATAGTACCATTCCTCGCTTTTTCCCAGGAGTCATGAATTTATTATAGTCCTTCTATAACCACGCAGCAAAATATGCTCATATTTCAATTTTGCAATATTACCAAGTCCTGTAGCAAGCAGGTTATCCGCGAATAATTGCGATCTAAATTTAACTATTCAGCGCATTGAAATTTTTAAAAACTGAAAGCGAACAGATACGGACATCAACCTCTTCTATTCTTTCACATTAATTCGTGTAATCATTAGATTCCTGCGATTGAGGCGCAGCATTTTTTTTCCGAAAAGTCATCTGAAGACATCAGGTATTTCTTACAGACATCAAAAACAACAATCAAAATGCATTCTCAATAGAAAAACTTTTCGAATTGAATTTTCAAATCGAATTACGTTATTATGTCAATATATAGAGCCATTCCTCGCTTTTTCCCAGGAGTCATGAATTTATTATAGTCCTTCCATAACCACGCAGCAAAATATGCTCATATTCCAACTCTGCAATATTACCAAGTCCTGTAGCAAGCAGGTTATCCGCGAATAATTGCGATCTAAATTTAACTATTCAGCGCATTGAAATTTTTAATAACTGAAAGCGAACAGATACAGACATCAACCTCTTCTATTCTTTCACATTAATTCGTGTAATCATTAGATTCCTGCGATTGAGGCGCAGCATTTTTTTTCCGGAAAGTCATCCGAAGACATCAGGTATTTCTTACAAACATCAAAAACAACAATCAAAATGCAATCTCAATAGAATAACTTTTCGAATTGAATTTTAAAATCGATTTACGTTATTATGTCAATATATAGTGCCATTCTTCGCTTTTTCCCAGGAGTCATGAATTTATTATAGTCCTCCTATAACCACGTAGCAAAATATTTTCATTTTCCAATTTTGCAATATTACCAAGTTCTGTAGCGAGCAGGTTATCCGCGAATAATTGCGATCTAAATTTAACTATTCAGCGCATTGAAATTTTTAATAAATGAAAGCGAACAGATACAGACATCAACCTCTTCTATTCTTTCACATAACTTCGTGTAATCATTAGATTCCTGCGATTGAGGCGCAGCATTTTTTTTCCGAAAAGTCATCCGAAGACATCAGGTATTTCTTACAGACATTAAAAACAACAATCAAAATGCAACCTCAATAGAATAACTTTTCGAATTGAATTTTCAAATCGATTTACGTTATTATGTCAATATATAGAGCCATTCCTTGCTTTTTCCCAGGAGTCATGAATTTATTATAGTCCTTCTATAACCACGCAGCAAAATATTCTCATTTTCCAATTTTGCAATATTACCAAGTCCTGTAGCGAGCAGGTTATCCGCGAATAATTGCAATCTAAATTTAACTATTCAGCGCATTGAAATTTTTAATAACTAAAAGCGAACAGATACAGACATCAACCTCTTCTATTCTTTCACATTAATTCGTGTAATCATTAGATTCCTGCGACTGAGGCGCAGCATTTTTTTTCCGAAAAGTCATCTGAAGACATCAGGTATTTCTTACAGACATCAAAAACAACAATCCAAATGCATTCTCAATAGAATAACTTTTCGAATTGAATTTTCAAATCGAATTACGTTATTATGTCAATATATAGAGCCATTCCTCGCTTTTTCCCAGGAGTCATGAATTTATTATAGTCCTTCTATAACCACGCAGCAAAATATGCTCATATTCCAATTCTGCAATATTACCAAGTCCTGTAGCGAGCAGGTTATCCGCGGATAATTGCGATCTAAATTTAACTATTCAGCGCATTGAAATTTTTAAAAACTGAAAGCGAACAGATACGGACATCAACCTCTTCTATTCTTTCACATTAATTCGTGTAATCATTAGATTCCTGCGATTGAGGCGCAGCATTTTTTTTCCGAAAAGTCATCTGAAGACATCAGGTATTTCTTACAGACATCAAAAACAACAATCAAAATGCATTCTCAATAGAATAACTTTTCGAATTGAATTTTCAAATCGAATTACGTTATTATGTCAATATATAGAGCCATTCCTCGCTTTTTCCCAGGAGTCATGAATTTATTATAGTCCTTCTATATCCACGCAGCAAAATATGCTCATATTCTAATTTTGCAATATTACCAAGTCCTGTAGCGAGCAGGTTATCCGCGAATAATTGCGATCTCAATTTAACTATTCAGCGCATTGAAATTTTTAATAACTGAAAGCGAACAGATACAGACATCAACCTCTTCTATTCTTTCACATTAATTCGTGTAATCATTAGATTCCTGCGATTGAGGCGCAGCATTTTTTTTCCGAAAAGTCATCCGAAGACATCAGGTATTTCTTACAGACATCAAAAACAACAATCAAAATGCAATCTCAATAGAATAACTTTTCGAATTGAATTTTCAAATCGATTTACGTTATTATGTCAATATATAGAGCCATTCCTTGCTTTTTCCCAGGAGTCATGAATTTATTATAGTCCTTCTATAACCACGCAGCAAAATATTCTCATTTTCCAATTTTGCAATATTACCAAGTCCTGTAGCGAGCAGGTTATCCGCGAATATTTGCGATCTCAATTTAACTATTCAGCGCATTGAAATTTTTAGTAACTGAAAGCGAACAGATACAGACATCAACCTCTTCTATTCCTTCACATTACTTCGTGTAATCAGTAGATTCCTGCGATTGAGGCGCAGCATTTTTTTTCCGAAAAGTCATCCGAAGACATCAGGTATTTCTTACAGACATCAAAAACAACAATCAAAATGCAATCTCAATAGAATTACTTTTCGAATTGAATTTTCAAATCGATTTACGTTATTATGTCAATATATAGAGCCATTCCTTGCTTTTTCCCAGGAGCCATGAATTTATTATAGTCCTCCTATAACCACGCAGCAAAATATTCTCATTTTCCCATTTTGCAATATTATCAAGTCCTGTAGCGAGCAGGTTACCCGCGAATAATTGCGATCTAAATTTAACTATTCAGCGCATTGAAATTTTTATTAACTGAAAGCGAACAGATACAGACATCAACTTCTTCTATTCTTTCACATTAATTCGTGTAATCATTAGATTCCTGCGATTGAGGCGCAGCATTTTTTTTCCGAAAAGTCATCTGAAGAAATCAGGTATTTCTTACAGACATCAAAAACCACAATCAAAATGCAATCTCAATAGAATAACTTTTCGAATTGAATTTTAAAATCGATTTACGTTATTATGTCAATATAGTACCATTCCTCGCTTTTTCCCAGGAGTCATGAATTTATTATAGTCCTTCTATAACCACGCAGCAAAATATGCTCATATTTCAATTTTGCAATATTACCAAGTCCTGTAGCAAGCAGGTTATCCGCGAATAATTGCGATCTAAATTTAACTATTCAGCGCATTGAAATTTTTAAAAACTGAAAGCGAACAGATACGGACATCAACCTCTTCTATTCTTTCACATTAATTCGTGTAATCATTAGATTCCTGCGATTGAGGCGCAGCATTTTTTTTCCGAAAAGTCATCTGAAGACATCAGGTATTTCTTACAGACATCAAAAACAACAATCAAAATGCATTCTCAATAGAAAAACTTTTCGAATTGAATTTTCAAATCGAATTACGTTATTATGTCAATATATAGAGCCATTCCTCGCTTTTTCCCAGGAGTCATGAATTTATTATAGTCCTTCCATAACCACGCAGCAAAATATGCTCATATTCCAACTCTGCAATATTACCAAGTCCTGTAGCAAGCAGGTTATCCGCGAATAATTGCGATCTAAATTTAACTATTCAGCGCATTGAAATTTTTAATAACTGAAAGCGAACAGATACAGACATCAACCTCTTCTATTCTTTCACATTAATTCGTGTAATCATTAGATTCCTGCGATTGAGGCGCAGCATTTTTTTTCCGGAAAGTCATCCGAAGACATCAGGTATTTCTTACAGACATCAAAAACAACAATCAAAATGCAATCTCAATAGAATAACTTTTCGAATTGAATTTTCAAATCGAATTACGTTATTATGTCAATATATAGAGCCATTCCTCGCTTATTCCCAAGAGTCATGAATTTAGTATAGTCCTCCTATAACCACGCAGCAAAATATGCTCATATTTCAATTTTGCAAAATTACCAAGTCCTGTAGCAAGCAGGTTATCCGCGAATAATTGCGATCTAAATTTAACTATTCAGCGCATTGAAATTTTTAAAAACTGAAAGCGAACAGATACGGACATCAACCTCTTCTATTCTTTCACATTAATTCTTGTAATCATTAGATACCTGCGATTGAGGCGCAGCATTTTTTTTCCGAAAAGTCATCCGAAGACATCAGGTATTTCTTACAGACATCAAAAACAACAATCAAAATGCAATCTCGATAGAATAACTTTTCGAATTGAATTTTCAAATCGAATTACGTTATTATGTCAATATATAGAGCCATTCCTCGCTTATTCCCAAGAGTCATGAATTTAGTATAGTCCTTCTATAACCACGCAGCAAAATATGCTCATATTCCAATTCTGCAATTTTACCAAGTCCTGTAGCGAGCAGGTTATCCGCGAATAATTGCGATCTAAATTTAACTATTCAGCGCATTGAAATTTTTAATAACTGAAAGCGAACAGATACAGACATCAACCTCTTCTATTCTTTCACATTAATTCGTGTAATCATTAGATTCCTGCGATTGAGGCGCAGCATTTTTTTTCCGGAAAGTCATCCGAAGACATCAGGTATTTCTTACAGACATCAAAAACAACAATCAAAATGCAATCTCAATAGAATAACTTTTCGAATTGAATTTTCAAATCAGTTTACGTTATATGTCAATATATAGAGCCATTCCTTGCTTTTTCCCAGGAGTCATGAATTTATTATAGTCCTTCTATAACCACGCAGCAAAATATTCTCATTTTCCAATTTTGCAATATTACCAAGTCCTGTAGCGAGCAGGTTACCCGCGAATAATTGCGATCTCAATTTAACTATTCAGCGCATTGAAATTTTTAATAACTGAAAGCGAACAGATACAGACATTAACCTCTTCTATTCTTTTACATCACTTCGTGTAATCATTAGATTCCTGCGATTGAGGCGCAGCATTTTTTTTCCGAAAAGTCATCTGAAGAAATCAGGTATTTCTTACAGACATCAAAAACCACAATCAAAATGCAATCTCAATAGAATAACTTTTCGAATTGAATTTTCAAATCGATTTACGTTATTATGTCAATATATAGTGCCATTCCTCGCTTTTTCCCAGGAGTCATGAATTTATTATAGTCCTCCTATAACCACGCAGCAAAATATTCTCATTTTCCCATTTTGCAATATTACCAAGTCCTGTAGCGAGCAGGTTACCCGCGAATAATTGCGATCTCAATTTAACTATTCAGCGCATTGTAATTTTTATTAACTGAAAGCGAACAGATACAGACATCAACTTCTTCTATTCTTTCACATTAATTCGTGTAATCATTAGATTCCTGCGATTGAGGCGCAGCATTTTTTTTCCGAAAAGTCATCTGAAGAAATCAGGTATTTCTTACAGACATCAAAAACCACAATCAAAATGCAATCTCAATAGAATAACTTTTCGAATTGAATTTTAAAATCGATTTACGTTATTATGTCAATATAGTACCATTCCTCGCTTTTTCCCAGGAGTCATGAATTTATTATAGTCCTTCTATAACCACGCAGCAAAATATGCTCATATTTCAATTTTGCAATATTACCAAGTCCTGTAGCAAGCAGGTTATCCGCGAATAATTGCGATCTAAATTTAACTATTCAGCGCATTGAAATTTTTAAAAACTGAAAGCGAACAGATACGGACATCAACCTCTTCTATTCTTTCACATTAATTCGTGTAATCATTAGATTCCTGCGATTGAGGCGCAGCATTTTTTTTCCGAAAAGTCATCTGAAGACATCAGGTATTTCTTACAGACATCAAAAACAACAATCAAAATGCATTCTCAATAGAATAACTTTTCGAATTGAATTTTCAAATCGAATTACGTTATTATGTCAATATATAGAGCCATTCCTCGCTTTTTCCCAGGAGTCATGAATTTATTATAGTCCTTCCATAACCACGCAGCAAAATATGCTCATATTCCAACTCTGCAATATTACCAAGTCCTGTAGCGAGCAGGTTATCCGCGAATAATTGCGATCTCAATTTAACTATTCAGCGCATTGAAATTTTTAATAACTGAAAGCGAACAGATACAGACATCAACCTCTTCTATTCTTTCACATTAATTCGTGTAATCATTAGATTCCTGCGATTGAGGCGCAGCATTTTTTTTCCGAAAAGTCATCCGAAGACATCAGGTATTTCTTACAGACATCAAAAACAACAATCAAAATGCAATCTCAATAGAATAACTTTTCGAATTGAATTTTCAAATCGATTTACGTTATATGTCAATATATAGAGCCATTCCTTGCTTTTTCCCAGGAGTCATGAATTTATTATAGTCCTTCTATAACCACGCAGCAAAATATTCTCATTTTCCAATTTTGCAATATTACCAAGTCCTGTAGCGAGCAGGTTACCCGCGAATAATTGCGATCTCAATTTAACTATTCAGCGCATTGAAATTTTTAATAACTGAAAGCGAACAGATACGGACATCAACCTCTTCTATTCTTTCACATTAATTCGTGTAATCATTAGATTCCTGCGATTGAGGCGCAGCATTTTTTTTCCGAAAAGTCATCTGAAGAAATCAGGTATTTCTTACAGACATCAAAAACCACAATCAAAATGCAATCTCAATAGAATAACTTTTCGAATTGAATTTTAAAATCGATTTACGTTATTATGTCAATATATAGTGCCATTCCTCGCTTTTTCCCAGGAGTCATGAATTTATTATAGTCCTTCTATAACCACGCAGCAAAATATGCTCATATTCCAATTTTGCAATAATTCCAAGTCCTGTAGCGAGCAGGTTATCCGCGAATAATTGCGATCTAAATTTAACTATTCAGCGCATTGAAATTTTTAATAACTGAAAGCGAACAGATACAGACATCAACCTCTTCTATTCTTTCACAATAATTCGTGTAATCATTAGATTCCTGCGATTGAGGCGCAGCATTTTTTTTCCGAAAAGTCATCCGAAGACATCAGGTATTTCTTACAGACATCAAAAACAACAATCAAAATGCAATCTCAATAGAATAATTTTCGAATTGAATTTTCAAATCGATTTACGTTATTATGTCAATATATAGTGCCATTCTTCGCTTTTTCCCAGGAGTCATGAATTTATTATAGTCCTTCTATAACCACGCAGCAAAATATTCTCATTTTCCAATTTTGCAATATTACTAAGTCCTGTAGCGAGCAGGTTATCCGCGAATAATTGCGATCTAATTTTAACTATTCAGCGCATTGAAATTTTTAATAAATGAAAGCGAACAGATACGGAGATCAACCTCTTCTATTCTTTCACATTACTTCGTGTAATCAGTAGATTCCTGCGATTGAGGCGCAGCATTTTTTTTCCGAAAAGACATCCGAAGACATCAGGTATTTCTTACAGACATCGAAAACAACAATCAAAATGCAATCTCAATAGAATAACTTTTCGAATTGAATTTTAAAATCGATTTACGTTATAATGTCAATATAGAGTGCCATTCTTCGCTTTTTCCCAGGACTCATGAATTTATTAAAGTCCTTCTATAACGACGCAGCAAAATATGCTCATATTCCAATTTTGCAATATTACCAAGTCTTGTAGCGAGCAGGTTATCCGCGAATAATTGCGATCTAAATTTAACTATTCAGCGCATTGAAATTTTTAATAACTGAAAGTGAACAGATACAGACATCAACCTCTTCTATTCTTTCACATAAATTCGTGTAATCATTAGATTCCTGCGATTGAGGCGCAGCATTTTTTTTCCGAAAAGTCATCCGAAGACATCAGGTATTTCTTACAGACATCAAAAACAACAATCAAAATGCAATCTCAATAGAATAACTTTTCGAATTGAATTTTAAAATCGATTTACGTTATTATGTCAATATATAGTGCCATTCCTCGCTTTTTCCCAGGAGTCATGAATTTATTATAGTCCTTCTATAACCACGCAGCAAAATATGCTCATATTCCAAGTCTGCAATATTACCAAGTCCTGTAGCGAGCAGGTTATCCGCGAATAATTGCGATCTAAATTTAACTATTCAGCGCATTGAAATTTTTAATATTTGAAAGCGAACAGATACAGACATCAACCTCTTCTATTCTTTTACATTAATTCGTGTAATCATTAGATTCCTGCGATTGAGGCGCAGCATTTTTTTCCCGAAAAGTCATCCGAAGACATCAGGTATTTCTTACAGACATCAAAAACAACAATCAAAATGCAATCTCAATAGAATAACTTTTCGAATTGAATTTTCAAATCGATTTACGTTATTATGTCAATATATAGAGCCATTCCTTGCTTTTTCCCAGGAGTCATGAATTTATTATAGTCCTTCTATAACCACGCAGCAAAATATTCTCATTTTCTAATTTGGCAATATTACCAAGTCCTGTAGCGAGCAGGTTATTCGCGAATAATGGCGATCTAAATTTAACTATTCAGCGCATTGAAATTTTTAATAAATGAAAGCGAACAGATACAGACATCAACCTCTCTATTCTTTCACATTACTTCGTGTAATCATTAGATTCCTGCGATTGAGGCGCAGCATTTTTTTTCCGAAAAGTCATCTGAAGACATCAGGTATTTCTTACAGACATAAAAAACAACAATCAAAATGCATTCTCAATAGAATAACTTTTCGAATTGAATTTTCAAATCGAATTACGTTATTATGTCAATATATAGAGCTATTCCTCGCTTTTTCCCAGGAGTCATGAATTTATTATAGTCCTTCCATAACCACGCAGCAAAATATGCTCATATTCCAATTCCGCAATATTACCAAGTCCTGTAGCGAGCAGGTTACCCGCGAATAATTGCGATCTCAATTTAACTATTCAGCGCATTGAAATTTTTAATAACTGAAAGCGAACAGATACAGACATTAACCTCTTCTATTCTTTCACATTACTTCGTGTAATCATTAGATTCCTGCGATTGAGGCGCAGCATTTTTTTTCCGAAAAGTCATCTGAAGAAATCAGGTATTTCTTACAGACATCAAAAACCACAATCAAAATGCAATCTCAATAGAATAACTTTTCGAATTGAATTTTCAAATCGATTTACGTTATTATGTCAATATATAGTGCCATTCCTCGCTTTTTCCCAGGAGTCATGAATTTATTATAGTCCTTCTATAACCACGCAGCAAAATATGCTCATATTCCAATTTTGCAATAATTCCAAGTCCTGTAGCGAGCAGGTTATCCGCGAATAATTGCGATCTAAATTTAACTATTCAGCGCATTGAAATTTTTAATAACTGAAAGCGAACAGATACAGACATCAACCTCTTCTATTCTTTCACAATAATTCGTGTAATCATTAGATTCCTGCGATTGAGGCGCAGCATTTTTTTTCCGAAAAGTCATCCGAAGACATCAGGTATTTCTTACAGACATCAAAAACAACAATCAAAATGCAATCTCAATAGAATAATTTTCGAATTGAATTTTCAAATCGATTTACGTTATTATGTCAATATATAGTGCCATTCTTCGCTTTTTCCCAGGAGTCATGAATTTATTATAGTCCTTCTATAACGACGCAGCAAAATATGCTCATATTCCAATTTTGCAATATTACCAAGTCCTGTAGCGAGCAGGTTATCCGCGAATAATTGCGATCTAAATTTAACTATTCAGCGCATTGAAATTTTTAATAACTGAAAGTGAACAGATACAGACATCAACCTCTTCTATTCTTTCACATAAATTCGTGTAATCATTAGATTCCTGCGATTGAGGCGCAGCATTTTTTTTCCGAAAAGTCATCCGAAGACATCAGGTATTTCTTACAGACATCAAAAACAACAATCAAAATGCAATCTCAATAGAATAACTTTTCGAATTGAATTTTCAAATCGATTTACGTTATTATGTCAATATATAGTGCCATTCTTCGCTTTTTCCCAGGAGTCATGAATTTATTATAGTCCTTCTATAACCACGCAGCAAAATATTCTCATTTTCCAATTTTGCAATATTACTAAGTCCTGTAGCGAGCAGGTTATCCGCGAATAATTGCGATCTAAATTTAACTATTCAGCGCATTGAAATTTTTAATAAATGAAAGCGAACAGATACGGAGATCAACCTCTTCTATTCTTTCACATTACTTCGTGTAATCAGTAGATTCCTGCGATTGAGGCGCAGCCTTTTTTTTTCCGAAAAGACATCCGAAGACATCAGGTATTTCTTACAGACATCGAAAACAACAATCAAAATGCAATCTCAATAGAATAACTTTTCGAATTGAATTTTAAAATCGATTTACGTTATTATGTCAATATATAGTGCCATTCCTCGCTTTTTCCCAGGAGTCATGAATTTATTATAGTCCTTCTATAACCACGCAGCAAAATATGCTCATATTCCAAGTCTGCAATATTACCAAGTCCTGTAGCGAGCAGGTTATCCGCGAATAATTGCGATCTAAATTTAACTATTCAGCGCATTGAAATTTTTAATATTTGAAAGCGAACAGATACAGACATCAACCTCTTCTATTCTTTTACATTAATTCGTGTAATCATTAGATTCCTGCGATTGAGGCGCAGCATTTTTTTCCCGAAAAGTCATCCGAAGACATCAGGTATTTCTTACAGACATCAAAAACAACAATCAAAATGCAATCTCAATAGAATAACTTTTCGAATTGAATTTTCAAATCGATTTACGTTATTATGTCAATATATAGAGCCATTCCTTGCTTTTTCCCAGGAGTCATGAATTTATTATAGTCCTTCTATAACCACGCAGCAAAATATTCTCATTTTCTAATTTGGCAATATTACCAAGTCCTGTAGCGAGCAGGTTATTCGCGAATAATGGCGATCTAAATTTAACTATTCAGCGCATTGAAATTTTTAATAAATGAAAGCGAACAGATACAGACATCAACCTCTCTATTCTTTCACATTACTTCGTGTAATCATTAGATTCCTGCGATTGAGGCGCAGCATTTTTTTTCCGAAAAGTCATCTGAAGACATCAGGTATTTCTTACAGACATAAAAAACAACAATCAAAATGCATTCTCAATAGAATAACTTTTCGAATTGAATTTTCAAATCGAATGACGTTATTATGTCAATATATAGAGCTATTCCTCGCTTTTTCCCAGGAGTCATGAATTTATTATAGTCCTTCCATAACCACGCAGCAAAATATGCTCATATTCCAATTCCGCAATATTACCAAGTCCTGTAGCGAGCAGGTTATCCGCAAATAATTGCGATCTCAATTTAACTATTCAGCGCATTGAAATTTTCAATAAATGAAAGCGAACAGATACAGACATCAACCTCTTCTATTCTTTCACATTACTTCGTGTAATCAGTAGATTCCTGCGATCGAGGCGCAGCATTTTTTTTCCGAAAAGTCATCCGAAGACATCAGGTATTTCTTACAGACATCAAAAACAACAATCAAAATGCAATCTCAATAGAATAACTTTTCGAATTGAATTTTAAAATCGATTTACGTTATTATGTCAATATATAGTGCCATTCCTCGCTTTTTCCCAGGAGTCATGAATTTATTATAGTCCTTCTATAACCACGCAGCAAAATATGCTCATATTCCAATTCTGCAATATTACCAAGTCCTGTAGCGAGCAGGTTTTCCGCGAATAATTGCGATCTAAATTTAACTATTCAGCGCATTGAAATTTTTAATAACTGAAAGCGAAGAGATACAGACATCAACCTCTTCTATTCTTTCACATTAATTCGTGTAATCATTAGATTCCTGCGATTGAGGCGCAGCATTTTTTTTCCGAAAAGTCATCTGAAGAAATCAGGTATTTCTTACAGACATCAAAAACCACAATCAAAATGCAATCTCAATAGAACAACTTTTCGAATTAAATTTTCAAATCGATTTACGTTATTATGTCAATATAGTACCATTCCTCGCTTTTTCCCAGGAGTCATGAATTTATTATAGTCCTTCTATAACCACGCAGCAAAATATGCTCATATTTCAATTTTGCAATATTACCAAGTCCTGTAGCGAGCAGGTTATCCGCGAATAATTGCAATCTAAATTTAACTATTCAGCGCATTGAAATTTTTAATAACTAAAAGCGAACAGATACAGACATCAACCTCTTCTATTCTTTCACATTAATTCGTGTAATCATTAGATTCCTGCGACTAAGGCGCAGCATTTTTTTTCCGAAAAGTCATCCGAAGACATCAGGTATTTCTTACAGACATCAAAAACAACAATCAAAATGCAATCTCAATAGAATAACTTTTCGAATTGAATTTTCAAATCGATTTACGTTATTATGTCAATATATAGTGCCATTCTTCGCTTTTTCCCAGGAGTCATGAATTTATTATAGTCCTTCTATAACCACGCAGCAAAATATTCTCATTTTCCAATTTTGCAATATTACCAAGTCCTGTAGCGAGCAGGTTATCCGCGAATAATTGCGATCTAAATTTAACTATTCAGCGCATTGAAATTTTCAATAAATGAAAGCGAACAGATACGGACATCAACCTTTTCTATTCTTTCACATTACTTCGTGTAATCAGTAGATTCCTGCGATTGAGGCGCAGCATTTTTTATCCGAAAAGTCATCCGAAGACATCAGGTATTTCTTACAGACATCAAAAACAACAATCAAAATGCAATCTGAATAGAATAACTTTTCGAATTGAATTTTCAAATCGATTTACGTTATTATGTCAATATATAGAGCCATTCCTCGCTTTTTCCCAGGAGTCATGAATTTATTATAGTCCTTCTATAACCACGCAGCAAAATATTCTCATTTTCCAATTTTGCAATATTACCAAGTCCTGTAGCGAGCAGGTTATCCACGAATAATTGCGATCTAAATTTAACTATTCAGCGCATTGAAATTTTCAATAAATGAAAGCGAACAGATACAGACATCAACCTCTCTATTCTTTCACATTACTTCGTGTAATCATTAGATTCCTGCGATTGAGGCGCAGCATTTTTTTTCCGAAAAGTCATCTGAAGACATCAGGTATTTCTTACAGACATAAAAAACAACAATCAAAATGCATTCTCAATAGAATAACTTTTCGAATTGAATTTTCAAATCGAATTACGTTATTATGTCAATATATAGAGCTATTCCTCGCTTTTTCCCAGGAGTCATGAATTTATTATAGTCCTTCCATAACCACGCAGCAAAATATGCTCATATTCCAATTCCGCAATATTACCAAGTCCTGTAGCGAGCAGGTTATCCGCAAATAATTGCGATCTCAATTTAACTATTCAGCGCATTGAAATTTTCAATAAATGAAAGCGAACAGATACAGACATCAACCTCTTCTATTCTTTCACATTACTTCGTGTAATCAGTAGATTCCTGCGATCGAGGCGCAGCATTTTTTTTCCGAAAAGTCATCCGAAGACATCAGGTATTTCTTACAGACATCAAAAACAACAATCAAAATGCAATCTCAATAGAATAACTTTTCGAATTGAATTTTAAAATCGATTTACGTTATTATGTCAATATATAGTGCCATTCCTCGCTTTTTCCCAGGAGTCATGAATTTATTATAGTCCTTCTATAACCACGCAGCAAAATATGCTCATATTCCAATTCTGCAATATTACCAAGTCCTGTAGCGAGCAGGTTTTCCGCGAATAATTGCGATCTAAATTTAACTATTCAGCGCATTGAAATTTTTAATAACTGAAAGCGAACAGATACAGACATCAACCTCTTCTATTCTTTCACATTAATTCGTGCAATCATTAGATTCCTGCGATTGAGGCGCAGCATTTTTTTCCCGAAAAGTCATCCGAAGACATCAGGTATTTCTTACAGACATCAAAAACAACAATCAAAATGCAATCTGAATAGAATAACTTTTCGAATTGAATTTTCAAATCGATTTACGTTATTATGTCAATATATAGAGCCATTCCTCGCTTTTTCCCAGGAGTCATGAATTTATTATAGTCCTTCTATAACCACGCAGCAAAATATGCTCATATTCCAATTCTGCAATATTACCAAGTCCTGTAGCGAGCAGGTTATCCGCGAATGATTGCGATCTAAATTTAACTATTCAGCGCATTGAAATTTTTAATAACTGAAAGCGAACAGATACAGACATCAACCTCTTCTATTCTTTCACATTAATTCGTGCAATCATTAGATTCCTGCGATTGAGGCGCAGCATTTTTTTCCCGAAAAGTCATCCGAAGACATCAGGTATTTCTTACAGACATCAAAAACAACAATCAAAATGCAATCTGAATAGAATAACTTTTCGAATTGAATTTTCAAATCGATTTACGTTATTATGTCAATATATAGAGCCATTCCTCGCTTTTTCCCAGGAGTCATGAATTTATTATAGTCCTTCTATAACCACGCAGCAAAATATGCTCATATTCCAATTCTGCAATATTACCAAGTCCTGTAGCGAGCAGGTTATCCGCGAATGATTGCGATCTAAATTTAACTATTCAGCGCATTGAAATTTTTAATAACTGAAAGCGAACAGATACAGACATCAACCTCTTCTATTCTTTCACATTAATTCGTGTAATCATTAGATTCCTGCGATTGAGGCGCAGCATTTTTTTCCCGAAAAGTCATCCGAAGACATCAGGTATTTCTTACAGACATCAAAAACAACAATCAAAATGCAATCTGAATAGAATAACTTTTCGAATTGAATTTTCAAATCGATTTACGTTATTATGTCAATATATAGAGCCATTCCTTGCTTTTTCCCAGAAGTCATGAATTTATTATAGTCCTTCCATAACCACGCAGCAAAATATGCTCATATTCCAATTCTGCAATATTACCAAGTCCTGTAGCGAGCAGGTTATCCGCGAATAATTGCGATCTAAATTTAACTATTCAGCGCATTGAAATTTTTAATAACTGAATGCGAACAGATACAGACATCAACCTCTTCTATTCTTTCACATTAATTCGTGTAATCATTAGATTCCTGCGATTGAGGCGCAGCATTTTTTTTCCGAAAAGTCATCTGAAGAAATCAGGTATTTCTTACAGACATCAAAAACCACAATCAAAATGCAAACTCAATAGAATAACTTTTCGAATTGAATTTTAAAATCGATTTACGTTATTATGTCAATATATAGTGCCATTCTTCGCTTTTTCCCAGGAGTCATGAATTTATTATAGTCCTTCTATAACCACGCAGCAAAATATTCTCATTTTCCAATTTTGCAATATTACCAAGTCCTGTAGCGAGCAGGTTATCCACGAATAATTGCGATCTAAATTTAACTATTCAGCGCATTGAAATTTTCAATAAATGAAAGCGAACAGATACGGACATCAACCTTTGTATTCTTTCACATTACTTCGTGTAATCAGTAGATTCCTGCGATTGAGGCGCAGCATTTTTTTTCCGAAAAGTCATCCGAAGACATCAGGTATTTCTTACAGACATCAAAAACAACAATCAAAATGCAATCTCAATAGAATAACTTTTCGAATTGAATTTTCAAATCGAATTACGTTATTATGTCAATATATAGAGCCATTCCTCGCTTTTTTCCAGGAGTCATGAATTTATTATAGTCCTTCCATAACCACGCAGCAAAATATGCTCATATTCCAATTCTGCAATATTACCAAGTCCTGTAGCGAGCAGGTTATCCGCGAATAATTGCGATCTAAATTTAACTATTCAGCGCATTGAAATTTTTAATAACTGAAAGCGAACAGATACAGACATCAACCTCTTCTATTCTTTCACATTACTTCGTGTAATCATTAGATTCCTGCGATTGAGGCGCAGCATTTTTTTTCCGAAAAGTCATCCGAAGACATCAGGTATTTCTTACAGACATCAAAAACAACAATCAAAATGCAATCTCAATAGAATAACTTTTCGAATTGAATTTTAAAATCGATTTACGATATTATGTTAATATATAGTGCCATTCTTCGCTTTTTCCCAGGAGCCATGAATTTATTAAAGTCCTTCTATAACGACGCAGCAAAATATGCTCATATTCCAATTTTGCAATATTACCAAGTCCTGTAGCGAGCAGGTTATCCGCGAATAATTGCGATCTAAATTTAACTATTCAGCGCATTGAAATTTTTAATAACTGAAAGCGAACAGATACAGACATCAACCTCTTCTATTTTTTCACATTAATTCGTGTAATCATTAGATTCCTGCGATTGAGGCGCAGCATTTTTTTTCCGAAAAGTCATCTGAAGAAATCAGGTATTTCTTACAGACATCAAAAACCACAATCAAAATGCAATCTCAATAGAATAACTTTTCGAATTGAATTTTAAAATCGATTTACGTTATTATGTCAATATATAGTGCCATTCTTCGCTTTTTCCCAGGAGTCATGAATTTATTAATGTCCTTCTATAACGACGCAGCAAAATATGCTCATATTCCAATTTTGCAATATTACTAAGTCCTGTAGCGAGCAGGTTACCCGCGAATAATTGCGATCTCAATTTAACTATTCAGCGCATTGAAATTTTTAATAACTGAAAGAGACAGATACAGACATCAACCTCTTCTATTCTTTCACATTAATTCGTGTAATCATTAGATTCCTGCGATTGAGGCGCAGCATTTTTTTTCCGAAAAGTCATCCGAAGACATCAGGTATTTATACAGACATCAAAAACAACAATCAAAATGCAATCTCAATAGAATAACTTTTCGAATTGAATTTTCAAATCGATTTACGTTATTATGTCAATATATAGTGCCATTCTTCGCTTTTTCCCAGGAGTCATGAATTTATTATAGTCCTTCTATAACCACGCAGCAAAATATTCTCATTTTCCAATTTTGCAATATTACCAAGTCCTGTAGCGAGCAGGTTATCCGCGAATAATTGCGATCTAAATTGAACTATTCAGCGCATTGAAATTTTCAATAAATGAAAGCGAACAGATACGGACATCAACCTCTTCTATTCTTTCACATTACTTCGTGTAATCAGTAGATTCCTGCGATTGAGGCGCAGCATTTTTTTTCCGAAAAGTCATCTGAAGAAATCAGGTATTTCTTACAGACATCAAAAACCACAATCAAAATGCAAACTCAATAGAATAACTTTTCGAATTGAATTTTAAAATCGATTTACGTTATTATGTCAATATATAGTGCCATTCTTCGCTTTTTCCCAGGAGTCATGAATTTATTATAGTCCTTCTATAACCACGCAGCAAAATATTCTCATTTTCCAATTTTGCAATATTACCAAGTCCTGTAGCGAGCAGGTTATCCACGAATAATTGCGATCTAAATTTAACTATTCAGCGCATTGAAATTTTCAATAAATGAAAGCGAACAGATACGGACATCAACCTTTGTATTCTTTCACATTACTTCGTGTAATCAGTAGATTCCTGCGATTGAGGCGCAGCATTTTTTTTCCGAAAAGTCATCCGAAGACATCAGGTATTTCTTACAGACATCAAAAACAACAATCAAAATGCAATCTCAATAGAATAACTTTTCGAATTGAATTTTCAAATCAAATTACGTTATTATGTCAATATATAGAGCCATTCCTCGCTTTTTTCCAGGAGTCATGAATTTATTATAGTCCTTCCATAACCACGCAGCAAAATATGCTCATATTCCAATTCTGCAATATTACCAAGTCCTGTAGCGAGCAGGTTATCCGCGAATAATTGCGATCTAAATTTAACTATTCAGCGCATTGAAATTTTTAATAACTGAAAGCGAACAGATACAGACATCAACCTCTTCTATTTTTTCACATTAATTCGTGTAATCATTAGATTCCTGCGATTGAGGCGCAGCATTTTTTTTCCGAAAAGTCATCTGAAGAAATCAGGTATTTCTTACAGACATCAAAAACCACAATCAAAATGCAATCTCAATAGAATAACTTTTCGAATTGAATTTTAAAATCGATTTACGTTATTATGTCAATATATAGTGCCATTCTTCGCTTTTTCCCAGGAGTCATGAATTTATTAATGTCCTTCTATAACGACGCAGCAAAATATGCTCATATTCCAATTTTGCAATATTACTAAGTCCTGTAGCGAGCAGGTTACCCGCGAATAATTGCGATCTCAATTTAACTATTCAGCGCATTGAAATTTTTAATAACTGAAAGAGACAGATACAGACATCAACCTCTTCTATTCTTTCACATTAATTCGTGTAATCATTAGATTCCTGCGATTGAGGCGCAGCATTTTTTTTCCGAAAAGTCATCCGAAGACATCAGGTATTTATACAGACATCAAAAACAACAATCAAAATGCAATCTCAATAGAATAACTTTTCGAATTGAATTTTCAAATCGAATTACGTTATTATATCAATATATAGAGCCATTCCTCGCTTTTTCCCAGGAGTCATGAATTTATTATAGTCCTTCCATAACCACGCAGCAAAATATGCTCATATTCCAATTCTGCAATATTACCAAGTCCTGTAGCGAGCAGGTTATCCGCGAATAATTGCGATCTCAATTTAACTATTCAGCGCATTGAAATTTTTAATAACTGAAAGCGAACAGATACAGACATCAACCTCTTCTATTCTTTCACATTAATTCGTGTAATCATTAGATTCCTGCGATTGAGGCGCAGCATTTTTTTTCCGAAAAGTCATCCGAAGACATCAGGTATTTCTTACAGACATCAAAAACAACAATCAAAATGCAATCTCAATAGAATAACTTTTCGAATTTAATTTTCAAATCGATTTACGTTATTATGTCAATATATAGAGCTATTCCTTGCTTTTTCCCAGGAGTCATGAATTTATTATAGTCCTTCTATAACCACGCAGCAAAATATTCTCATTTTCCAATTTTGCAATATTACCATGTCCTGTAGCGAGCAGGTTATCCGCGAATAATTGCGATCTAAATTTAACTATTCAGCGCATTGAAATTTTTAATAACTGAAAGCGAACAGATACAGACATCAACCTCTTCTATTCTTTCACATTACTTCGTGTAATCATTAGATTCCTGCGATTGAGGCGCAGCATTTTTTTTCCGAAAAGTCATCCGAAGACATCAGGTATTTCTTACAGACATCAAAAACAACAATCAAAATGCAATCTCAATAGAATAACTTTTCGAATTGAATTTTCAAATCGATTTACGTTATTATGTCAATATATAGAGCCATTCCTTGCTTTTTCCCAGGAGTCATGAATTTATTATAGTCCTTCTATAACCACGCAGCAAAATATTCTCATTTTCCAATTTTGCAATATTACCAAGTCCTGTAGCGAGCAGGTTACCCGCGAATAATTGCGATCTAAATTTAACTATTCAGCGCATTGAAATTTTTATTAACTGAAAGCGAACAGATACAGACATCAACCTCTTCTATTCTTTCACATTACTTCGTGTAATCAGTAGATTCCTGCGATTGAGGCGCAGCATTTTTTTTCCGAAAAGTCATCCGAAGACATCAGGTATTTCTTACAGACATCAAAAACAACAATCAAAATGCAATCTCAATAGAATAACTTTTCGAATTGAATTTTAAAATCGATTTACGTTATTATGTCAATATATAGTGCCATTCTTCGCTTTTTCCCAGGAGTCATGAATTTATTAAAGTCCTTCTATAACGACGCAGCAAAATATGCTCATATTCCAATTTTGCAATATTACCAAGTCCTGTAGCGAGCAGGTTATCCGCGAATAATTGCGATCTAAATTTAACTATTCAGCGCATTGAAATTTTTAATAACTGAAAGCGAACAGATACAGACATCAACCTCTCCTATTTTTTCACATTAATTCGTGTAATCATTAGATTCCTGCGATTGAGGCGCAGCATTTTTTTTCCGAAAAGTCATCTGAAGAAATCAGGTATTTCTTACAGACATCAAAAACCACAATCAAAATGCAATCTCAATAGAATAACTTTTCGAATTGAATTTTAAAATCGATTTACGTTATTATGTCAATATATAGTGCCATTCTTCGCTTTTTCCCAGGAGTCATGAATTTATTAAAGTCCTTCTATAACGACGCAGCAAAATATGCTCATATTCCAATTTTGCAATATTACCAAGTCCTGTAGCGAGCAGGTTACCCGCGAATAATTGCGATCTCAATTTAACTATTCCGCACATTGAAATTTTTAATAACTGAAAGAGACAGATACAGACATCAACCTCTTCTATTCTTTCACATTAATTCGTGTAATCATTAGATTCCTGCGATTGAGGCGCAGCATTTTTTTTCCGAAAAGTCATCCGAAGACATCAGGTATTTCTTACAGACATCAAAAACAACAATCAAAATGCAATCTCAATAGAATAACTTTTCGAATTTAATTTTCAAATCGATTTACGTTATTATGTCAATATATAGAGCCATTCCTTGCTTTTTCCCAGGAGTCATGAATTTATTATAGTCCTTCTATAACCACGCAGCAAAATATTCTCATTTTCCAATTTTGCAATATTACCAAGTCCTGTAGCGAGCAGGTTATCCGCGAATAATTGCGATCTAAATTTAACTATTCAGCGCATTGAAATTTTTAATAACTGAAAGCGAACAGATACAGACATCAACCTCTTCTATTCTTTCACATTACTTCGTGTAATCATTAGATTCCTGCGATTGAGGCGCAGCATTTTTTTTCCGAAAAGTCATCCGAAGACATCAGGTATTTCTTACAGACATCAAAAACAACAATCAAAATGCAATCTCAATAGAATAACTTTTCGAATTGAATTTTCAAATCGATTTACGTTATTATGTCAATATATAGAGCCATTCCTTGCTTTTTCCCAGAAGTCATGAATTTATTATAGTCCTTCTATAACCACGCAGCAAAATATTCTCATTTTCCAATTTTGCAATATTACCAAGTCCTGTAGCGAGCAGGTTACCCGCGAATAATTGCGATCTCAATTTAACTATTCCGCGCATTGAAATTTTTAATAACTGAAAGAGACAGATACAGACATCAACCTCTTCTATTCTTTCACATTACTTCGTGTAATCATTAGATTCCTGCGATTGAGGCGCAGCATTTTTTTTCCGAAAAGTCATCTGAAGAAATCAGGTATTTATTACAGACATCAAAAACCACAATCAAAATGCAATCTCAATAGAATAACTTTTCGAATTGAATTTTAAAATCGATTTACGTTATTATGTCAATATATAGTGCCATTCTTCGCTTTTTCCCAGGAGTCATGAATTTATTAAAGTCCTTCTATAACGACGCAGGAAAATATGCTCATATTCCAATTTTGCAATATTACCAAGTCCTGTAGCGAGCAGGTTACCCGCGAATAATTGCGATCTCAATTTAACTATTCCGCGCATTGAAATTTTTAATAACTGAAAGAGACAGATACAGACATCAACCTCTTCTATTCTTTCACATTAATTCGTGTAATCATTAGATTCCTGCGATTGAGGCGCAGCATTTTTTTTCCGAAAAGTCATCCGAAGACATCAGGTATTTCTTACAGACATCAAAAACAACAATCAAAATGCAATCTCAATAGAATAACTTTTCGAATTGAATTTTCAAATCGATTTACGATATTATGTCAATATATAGTGCCATTCTTCGCTTTTTCCCAGGAGTCATGAATTCATTATAGTCCTTCTATAACCACGCAGCAAAATATTCTCATTTTCCAATTTTGCAATATTACCAAGTCCTGTAGCGAGCAGGTTATCCGCGAATAATTGCGATCTAAATTTAACTATTCAGCGAATTTAAATTTTAAATAACTGAAAGCGAAAAGATACAGACATCAACCTCTTCTATTCTTTCACATTACTTCGTGTAATCATTAGATTTCTGCGATTGAGGCGCAGCATTTTTTTTCCGAAAAGTCATCTGAAGACATCAGGTATTTCTTACAGACATCAAAAACAACAATCAAAATGCAATCTCAATAGAATAACTTTTCGAATTTAATTTTCAAATCGATTTACGTTATTATGTCAATATATAGAGCCATTCCTTGCTTTTTCCCAGGAGTCATGAATTTATTATAGTCCTTCTATAACCACGCAGCAAAATATTCTCATTTTCCAATTTTGCAATATTACCAAGTCCTGTAGCGAGCAGGTTACCCGCGAATAATTGCGATCTCAATTTAACTATTCCGCGCATTGAAATTTTTAATAACTGAAAGAGACAGATACAGACATCAACCTCTTCTATTCTTTCACATTACTTCGTGTAATCATTAGATTCCTGCGATTGAGGCGCAGCATTTTTTTTCCGAAAAGTCATCCGAAGACATCAGGTATTTCTTACAGACATCAAAAACAACAATCAAAATGCAATCTCAATAGAATAACTTTTCGAATTGAATTTTCAAATCGATTTACGTTATTATGTCAATATATAGTGCCATTCTTCGCTTTTTCCCAGGAGTCATGAATTCATTATAGTCCTTCTATAACCACGCAGCAAAATATTCTCATTTTCCAATTTTGCAATATTACCAAGTCCTGTAGCGAGCAGGTTATCCGCGAATAATTGCGATCTAAATTTAACTATTCAGCGCATTGAAATTTTAAATAACTGAAAGCGAAAAGATACAGACATCAACCTCTTCTATTCTTTCACATTACTTCGTGTAATCATTAGATTTCTGCGATTGAGGCGCAGCATTTTTTTTCCGAAAAGTCATCTGAAGACATCAGGTATTTCTTACAGACATCAAAAACAACAATCAAAATGCAATCTCAATAGAATAACTTTTCGAATTGAATTTTCAAATCGATTTACGTTATTATGTCAATATATAGTGCCATTCTTCGCTTTTTCCCAGGAGTCATGAATTCATTATAGTCCTTCTATAACCACGCAGCAAAATATTCTCATTTTCCAATTTTGCAATATTACCAAGTCCTGTAGCGAGCAGGTTACCCGCGAATAATTGCGATCTCAATTTAACTATTCCGCGCATTGAAATTTTTAATAACTGAAAGAGACAGATACAGACATCAACCTCTTCTATTCTTTCACATTACTTCGTGTAATCATTAGATTTCTGCGATTGAGGCGCAGCATTTTTTTTCCGAAAAGTCATCTGAAGACATCAGGTATTTCTTACAGACATCAAAAACAACAATCAAAATGCAATCTCAATAGAATAACTTTTCGAATTTAATTTTCAAATCGATTTACGTTATTATGTCAATATATAGAGCCATTCCTTGCTTTTTCCCAGGAGTCATGAATTTATTATAGTCCTTCTATAACCACGCAGCAAAATATTCTCATTTTCCAATTTTGCAATATTACCAAGTCCTGTAGCGAGCAGGTTATCCGCGAATAATTGCGATCTAAATTTAACTATTCAGCGCATTGAAATTTTTAATAACTGAAAGCGAACAGATACAGACATCAACCTCTTCTATTCTTTCACATTACTTCGTGTAATCATTAGATTCCTGCGATTGAGGCGCAGCATTTTTTTTCCGAAAAGTCATCCGAAGACATCAGGTATTTCTTACAGACATCAAAAACAACAATCAAAATGCAATCTCAATAGAATAACTTTTCGAATTGAATTTTCAAATCGATTTACGTTATTATGTCAATATATAGAGCCATTCCTTGCTTTTTCCCAGAAGTCATGAATTTATTATAGTCCTTCTATAACCACGCAGCAAAATATTCTCATTTTCCAATTTTGCAATATTACCAAGTCCTGTAGCGAGCAGGTTACCCGCGAATAATTGCGATCTAAATTTAACTATTCAGCGCATTGAAATTTTTATTAACTGAAAGCGAGCAGATACAGACATCAACCTCTTCTATTCTTTCACAGTAATTCGTGTAATCATTATATGCCTGCGATTGAGGCGCAGCATTTTTTTTCCGAAAAGTCATCTGAAGAAATCAGGTATTTATTACAGACATCAAAAACCACAATCAAAATGCAATCTCAATAGAATAACTTTTCGAATTGAATTTTAAAATCGATTTACGTTATTATGTCAATATATAGTGCCATTCTTCGCTTTTTCCCAGGAGTCATGAATTTATTAAAGTCCTTCTATAACGACGCAGGAAAATATGCTCATATTCCAATTTTGCAATATTACCAAGTCCTGTAGCGAGCAGGTTACCCGCGAATAATTGCGATCTCAATTTAACTAGTCAGCGCATTGAAATTTTTAATAACTGAAAGCGAACAGATACAGACATCAACCTCTTCTATTCTTTCACATTAATTAGTGTAATCATTAGATTCCTGCGATTGAGGCGCAGCATTTTTTTTCCGAAAAGTCATCCGAAGACATCAGGTATTTCTTACAGACATCAAAAACAACAATCAAAATGCAATCTCAATAGAATAACTTTTCGAATTGAATTTTCAAATCGATTTACGTTATTATGTCAATATATAGTGCCATTCTTCGCTTTTTCCCAGGAGTCATGAATTTATTATAGTCCTTCTATAACCACGCAGCAAAATATTCTCATTTTCTAATTTTGCGATATTACCAAGTCCTGTAGCGAGCAGGTTATCCGCGAATAATTGCGATCTAAATTTAACTATTCAGCGCATTGAAATTTTTAATAAATGAAAGCGAACAGATACGGACATCAACCTCTTCTATTCTTTCACATTACTTCGTGTAATCAGTAGATTCCTGCGATTGAGGCGCAGCATTTTTTTTCCGAAAAGTCATCCGAAGACATCAGGTATTTCTTACAGACATCAAAAACAACAATCAAAATGCAATCTCAATAGAATAACTTTTCGAATTGAATTTTAAAATCGATTTACGTTATTATGTCAATATATAGTGCCATTCCTCGCTTTTTCCCAGGAGTCATGAATTTATTATAGTCCTTCTATAACCACGCAGCAAAATATGCTCATATTCCAATTCTGCAATATTACCAAGTCCTGTAGCGAGCAGGTTATCCGCGAATAATTGCGATCTAAATTTAACTATTCAGCGCATTGAAATTTTTAATAACTGAAAGCGAACAGATACAGACATCAACCTCTTCTTTTCTTTCACATTAATTCGTGTAATCATTAGATTCCTGCGATTGAGGCGCAGCATTTTTTTTCCGAAAAGTCATCTGAAGAAATCAGGTATTTCTTACAGACATCAAAAACCACAATCAAAATGCAATCTCAATAGAATAACTTTTCGAATTGAATTTTAAAATCGATTTACGTTATTATGTCAATATATAGTGCCATTCTTCGCTTTTTCCCAGGACACATGAATTTATTAAAGTCCTTCTATAACGACGCAGCAAAATATGCTCATATTCCAATTTTGCAATATTACCAAGTCCTGTAGCGAGCAGGTTATCCGCGAATAATTGCGATCTAAATTTAACTATTCAGCGCATTGAAATTTTTAATAACTGAAAGCGAACAGATACAGACATCAACCTCTTCTATTCTTTCACATTACTTCGTGTAATCATTAGATTCCTGCGATTGAGGCGCAGCATTTTTTTTCCGAAAAGTCATACGAAGACATCAGGTATTTCTTACAGACATCAAAAACAACAATCAAAATGCAATCTCAATAGAATAACTTTTCGAATTGAATTTTCAAATCGATTTACGTTATTATGTCAATATATAGAGCCATTCCTTGCTTTTTCCCAGAAGTCATGAATTTATTATAGTCCTTCTATAACCACGCAGCAAAATATTCTCATTTTCCAATTTTGCAATATTACCAAGTCCTGTAGCGAGCAGGTTACCCGCGAATAATTGCGATCTAAATTTAACTATTCAGCGCATTGAAATTTTTATTAACTGAAAGCGAGCAGATACAGACATCAACCTCTTCTATTCTTTCACATTAATTCGTGTAATCATTATATGCCTGCGATTGAGGCGCAGCATTTTTTTTCCGAAAAGTCATCTGAAGAAATCAGGTATTTATTACAGACATCAAAAACCACAATCAAAATGCAATCTCAATAGAATAACTTTTCGAATTGAATTTTAAAATCGATTTACGTTATTATGTCAATATATAGTGCCATTCTTCGCTTTTTCCCAGGAGTCATGAATTTATTAAAGTCCTTCTATAACGACGCAGGAAAATATGCTCATATTCCAATTTTGCAATATTACCAAGTCCTGTAGCGAGCAGGTTACCCGCGAATAATTGCGATCTCAATTTAACTATTCAGCGCATTGAAATTTTTAATAACTGAAAGCGAACAGATACAGACATCAACCTCTTCTATTCTTTCACATTAATTCGTGTAATCATTAGATTCCTGCGATTGAGGCGCAGCATTTTTTTTCCGAAAAGTCATCCGAAGACATCAGGTATTTCTTACAGACATCAAAAACAACAATCAAAATGCAATCTCAATAGAATAACTTTTCGAATTGAATTTTCAAATCGATTTACGTTATTATGTCAATATATAGTGCCATTCTTCGCTTTTTCCCAGGAGTCATGAATTTATTATAGTCCTTCTATAACCACGCAGCAAGATATTCTCATTTTCTAATTTTGCGATATTACCAAGTCCTGTAGCGAGCAGGTTATCCGCGAATAATTGCGATCTAAATTTAACTATTCAGCGCATTGAAATTTTTAATAAATGAAAGCGAACAGATACGGACATCAACCTCTTCTATTCTTTCACATTACTTCGTGTAATCAGTAGATTCCTGCGATTGAGGCGCAGCATTTTTTTTCCGAAAAGTCATCCGAAGACATCAGGTATTTCTTACAGACATCAAAAACAACAATCAAAATGCAATCTCAATAGAATAACTTTTCGAATTGAATTTTAAAATCGATTTACGTTATTATGTCAATATATAGTGCCATTCCTCGCTTTTTCCCAGGAGTCATGAATTTATTATAGTCCTTCTATAACCACGCAGCAAAATATGCTCATATTCCAATTCTGCAATATTACCAAGTCCTGTAGCGAGCAGGTTATCCGCGAATAATTGCGATCTAAATTTAACTATTCAGCGCATTGAAATTTTTAATAACTGAAAGCGAACAGATACAGACATCAACCTCTTCTTTTCTTTCACATTAATTCGTGTAATCATTAGATTCCTGCGATTGAGGCGCAGCATTTTTTTTCCGAAAAGTCATCTGAAGAAATCAGGTATTTCTTACAGACATCAAAAACCACAATCAAAATGCAATCTCAATAGAATAACTTTTCGAATTGAATTTTAAAATCGATTTACGTTATTATGTCAATATATAGTGCCATTCTTCGCTTTTTCCCAGGACACATGAATTTATTAAAGTCCTTCTATAACGACGCAGCAAAATATGCTCATATTCCAATTTTGCAATATTACCAAGTCCTGTAGCGAGCAGGTTATCCGCGAATAATTGCGATCTAAATTTAACTATTCAGCGCATTGAAATTTTTAATAACTGAAAGCGAACAGATACAGACATCAACCTCTTCTATTTTTTCACATTAATTCGTGTAATCATTAGATTCCTGCGATTGAGGCGCAGCATTTTTTTTCCGAAAAGTCATCTGAAGAAATCAGGTATTTCTTACAGACATCAAAAACCACAATCAGAATGCAATCTCAATAGAATAACTTTTCGAATTGAATTTTAAAATCGATTTACGTTATTATGTCAATATATAGTGCCATTCTTCGCTTTTTCCCAGGAGTCATGAATATATTAAAGTCCTTCTATAACGACGCAGCAAAATATGCTCATATTCTAATTTTGCAATATTACCAAGTCCTGTAGCGAGCAGGTTACCCGCGAATAATTGCGATCTCAATTTAACTATTCAGCGCATTGAAATTTTTAATAACTGAAAGAGACAGATACAGACATCAACCTCTTCTATTCTTTCACATTAATTCGTGTAATCATTAGATTCCTGCGATTGAGGCGCAGCATTTTTTTTCCGAAAAGTCATCCGAAGACATCAGGTATTTCTTACAGACATCAAAAACAACAATCAAAATGCAATCTCAATAGAATAACTTTTCGAATTGAATTTTCAAATCGATTTACGTTATTATGTCAATATATAGTGCTATTCTTTGCTTTTTCCCAGGAGTCATGAATTTATTATAGTCCTTCTATAACCACCCAGCAAAATATTCTCATTTTCCAATTTTGCAATATTACCAAGTCCTGTAGCGAGCAGGTTATCCGCGAATAATTGCGATCTAAATTTAACTATTCAGCGCATTGAAATTTTCAATAAATGAAAGCGAACAGATACGGACATCAACCTCTTCTATTCTTTCACATTACTTCGTGTAATCAGTAGATTCCTGCGATTGAGGCGCAGCATTTTTTTTCCGAAAAGTCATCCGAAGACATCAGGTATTTCTTACAGACATCAAAAAGAACAATCAAAATGCAATCTCAATAGAATAACTTTTCGAATTGAATTTTAAAATCGATTTACGTTATTATGTCAATATATAGTGCCATTCCTCGCTTTTTCCCAGGAGTCATGAATTTATTATAGTCCTTCTATAACCACGCAGCAAAATATGCTCATATTCCAATTCTGCAATATTACCAAGTCCTGTAGCGAGCAGGTTATCCGCGAATAATTGCGATCTAAATTTAACTATTCAGCCCATTGAAATTTTTAATAACTGAAAGCGAACAGATACAGACATCAACCTCTTCTATTCTTTCACATTAATTCGTGTAATCATTAGATTCCTGCGATTGAGGCGCAGCATTTTTTTTCCGAAAAGTCATCCGAAGACATCAGGTATTTCTTACAGACATCAAAAACAACAATCAAAATGCAATCTCAATAGAATAACTTTTCGAATTGAATTTTAAAATCGATTTACGATATTATGTTAATATATAGTGCCATTCTTCGCTTTTTCCCAGGAGTCATGAATTTATTAAAGTCCTTCTATAACGACGCAGCAAAATATGCTCATATTCCAATTTTGCAATATTACCAAGTCCTGTAGCGAGCAGGTTATCCGCGAATAATTGCGATCTAAATTTAACTATTCAGCGCATTGAAATTTTTAATAACTGAAAGCGAACAGATACAGACATCAACCTCTTCTATTCTTTCACATAAATTCGTGTAATCATTAGATTCCTGCGATTGAGGCGCAGCATTTTTTTTCCGAAAAGTCATCTGAAGAAATCAGGTATTTCTTACAGACATCAAAAACAACAATCAAAATGCAATCTCAATAGAATAACTTTTCGAATTGAATTTTAAAATCGATTTACGTTATTATGTCAATATATAGTGCCATTCTTCGCTTTTTCCCAGGAGTCATGAATTTATTAAAGTCCTTCTATAACGACGCAGCAAAATATGCTCATATTCCAATTTTGCAATATTACCAAGTCCTGTAGCGAGCAGGTTACCCGCGAATAATTGCGATCTCAATTTAACTATTCAGCGCATTGAAATTTTTAATAACTGAAAGCGAACAGATACAGACATCAACCTCTTCTATTCTTTCACATTACTTCGTGTAATCATTAGATTCCTGCGATTGAGGCGCAGCATTTTTTTTCCGCAAAGTCATCTGAAGAAATTAGGTATTTCTTACAGACATCAAAAACAACAATCAAAATGCAATCTCAATAGAACAACTTTTCAAATTGAATTTTCCAATCGATTTACGTTATTATGTCAATATAGTACCATTCCTCGCTTTTTGCCAGGAGTCATGAATTTATTATAGTCCTTCTATAACCACGCAGCAAAATATGCTCATATTCCAATTTTGCAATATTACCAAGTCCTGTAGCGAGCAGGTTATCCGCGAATAATTGCAATCTAAATTTAACTATTCAGCGCATTGAAATTTTTAATAACTAAAAGCGAACAGATACAGACATCAACCTCTTCTATTCTTTCACATTAATTCGTGTAATCATTAGATTCCTGCGACTGAGGCGCAGCATTTTTTTTCCGAAAAGTCATCTGAAGACATCAGGTATTTCTTACAGACATCAAAAACAACAATCCAAATGCATTCTCAATAGAATAACTTTTCGAATTGAATTTTCAAATCGAATTACGTTATTATGTCAATATATAGAGCCATTCCTCGCTTTTTCCCAGAAGTCATGAATTTATTATAGTCCTTCCATAACCACGCAGCAAAATATGCTCATATTTCAACTCTGCAATATTACCAAGTCCTGTAGCGAGCAGGTTATCCGCGAATAATTGCGATCTCAATTTAACTATTCAGCGCATTGAAATTTTTAATAACTGAAAGCGAACAGATACAGACATCAACCTCTTCTATTCTTTCACATTAATTCGTGTAATCATTAGATTCCTGCGATTGAGGCGCAGCATTTTTTTTCCGAAAAGTCATCTGAAGACATCAGGTATTTCTTACAGACATCAAAAACAACAATCAAAATGCAATCTCAATAGAATAACTTTTCGAATTTAATTTTCAAATCGATTTACGTTATTATGTCAATATATAGAGCCATTCCTTGCTTTTTCCCAGGAGTCATGAATTTATTATAGTCCTTCTATAACCACGCAGCAAAATATTCTCATTTTCCAATTTTGCAATATTACCAAGTCCTGTAGCGAGCAGGTTATCCGCGAATAATTGCGATCTAAATTTAACTATTCAGCGCATTGAAATTTTTAATAACTGAAAGCGAACAGATACAGACATCAACCTCTTCTATTCTTTCACATTACTTCGTGTAATCATTAGATTCCTGCGATTGAGGCGCAGCATTTTTTTTCCGAAAAGTCATCCGAAGACATCAGGTATTTCTTACAGACATCAAAAACAACAATCAAAATGCAATCTCAATGGAATAACTTTTCGAATTGAATTTTCAAATCGATTTACGTTATTATGTCAATATATAGAGCCATTCCTTGCTTTTTCCCAGAAGTCATGAATTTATTATAGTCCTTCTATAACCACGCAGCAAAATATTCTCATTTTCCAATTTTGCAATATTACCAAGTCCTGTAGCGAGCAGGTTACCCGCGAATAATTGCGATCTAAATTTATCTATTCAGCGCATTGAAATTTTTATTAACTGAAAGCGAACAGATACAGACATCAACCTCTTCTATTTTTTCACATTAATTCGTGTAATCATTAGATTCCTGCGATTGAGGCGCAGCATTTTTTTTCCGAAAAGTCATCTGAAGAAATCAGGTATTTCTTACAGACATCAAAAACCACAATCAGAATGCAATCTCAATAGAATAACTTTTCGAATTGAATTTTAAAATCGATTTACGTTATTATGTCAATATATAGTGCCATTCTTCGCTTTTTCCCAGGAGTCATGAATTTATTAAAGTCCTTCTATAACGACGCAGCAAAATATGCTCATATTCTAATTTTGCAATATTACCAAGTCCTGTAGCGAGCAGGTTACCCGCGAATAATTGCGATCTCAATTTAACTATTCAGCGCATTGAAATTTTTAATAACTGAAAGAGACAGATACAGACATCAACCTCTTCTATTCTTTCACATTAATTCGTGTAATCATTAGATTCCTGCGATTGAGGCGCAGCATTTTTTTTCCGAAAAGTCATCCGAAGACATCAGGTATTTCTTACAGACATCAAAAACAACAATCAAAATGCAATCTCAATAGAATAACTTTTCGAATTGAATTTTCAAATCGATTTACGTTATTATGTCAATATATAGTGCTATTCTTTGCTTTTTCCCAGGAGTCATGAATTTATTATAGTCCTTCTATAACCACCCAGCAAAATATTCTCATTTTCCAATTTTGCAATATTACCAAGTCCTGTAGCGAGCAGGTTATCCGCGAATAATTGCGATCTAAATTTAACTATTCAGCGCATTGAAATTTTCAATAAATGAAAGCGAACAGATACGGACATCAACCTCTTCTATTCTTTCACATTACTTCGTGTAATCAGTAGATTCCTGCGATTGAGGCGCAGCATTTTTTTTCCGAAAAGTCATCCGAAGACATCAGGTATTTCTTACAGACATCAAAAAGAACAATCAAAATGCAATCTCAATAGAATAACTTTTCGAATTGAATTTTAAAATCGATTTACGTTATTATGTCAATATATAGTGCCATTCCTCGCTTTTTCCCAGGAGTCATGAATTTATTATAGTCCTTCTATAACCACGCAGCAAAATATGCTCATATTCCAATTCTGCAATATTACCAAGTCCTGTAGCGAGCAGGTTATCCGCGAATAATTGCGATCTAAATTTAACTATTCAGCCCATTGAAATTTTTAATAACTGAAAGCGAACAGATACAGACATCAACCTCTTCTATTCTTTCACATTAATTCGTGTAATCATTAGATTCCTGCGATTGAGGCGCAGCATTTTTTTTCCGAAAAGTCATCCGAAGACATCAGGTATTTCTTACAGACATCAAAAACAACAATCAAAATGCAATCTCAATAGAATAACTTTTCGAATTGAATTTTAAAATCGATTTACGATATTATGTTAATATATAGTGCCATTCTTCGCTTTTTCCCAGGAGTCATGAATTTATTAAAGTCCTTCTATAACGACGCAGCAAAATATGCTCATATTCCAATTTTGCAATATTACCAAGTCCTGTAGCGAGCAGGTTATCCGCGAATAATTGCGATCTAAATTTAACTATTCAGCGCATTGAAATTTTTAATAACTGAAAGCGAACAGATACAGACATCAACCTCTTCTATTCTTTCACATAAATTCGTGTAATCATTAGATTCCTGCGATTGAGGCGCAGCATTTTTTTTCCGAAAAGTCATCTGAAGAAATCAGGTATTTCTTACAGACATCAAAAACAACAATCAAAATGCAATCTCAATAGAATAACTTTTCGAATTGAATTTTAAAATCGATTTACGTTATTATGTCAATATATAGTGCCATTCTTCGCTTTTTCCCAGGAGTCATGAATTTATTAAAGTCCTTCTATAACGACGCAGCAAAATATGCTCATATTCCAATTTTGCAATATTACCAAGTCCTGTAGCGAGCAGGTTACCCGCGAATAATTGCGATCTCAATTTAACTATTCAGCGCATTGAAATTTTTAATAACTGAAAGCGAACAGATACAGACATCAACCTCTTCTATTCTTTCACATTACTTCGTGTAATCATTAGATTCCTGCGATTGAGGCGCAGCATTTTTTTTCCGCAAAGTCATCTGAAGAAATTAGGTATTTCTTACAGACATCAAAAACAACAATCAAAATGCAATCTCAATAGAACAACTTTTCAAATTGAATTTTCCAATCGATTTACGTTATTATGTCAATATAGTACCATTCCTCGCTTTTTGCCAGGAGTCATGAATTTATTATAGTCCTTCTATAACCACGCAGCAAAATATGCTCATATTCCAATTTTGCAATATTACCAAGTCCTGTAGCGAGCAGGTTATCCGCGAATAATTGCAATCTAAATTTAACTATTCAGCGCATTGAAATTTTTAATAACTAAAAGCGAACAGATACAGACATCAACCTCTTCTATTCTTTCACATTAATTCGTGTAATCATTAGATTCCTGCGACTGAGGCGCAGCATTTTTTTTCCGAAAAGTCATCTGAAGACATCAGGTATTTCTTACAGACATCAAAAACAACAATCCAAATGCATTCTCAATAGAATAACTTTTCGAATTGAATTTTCAAATCGAATTACGTTATTATGTCAATATATAGAGCCATTCCTCGCTTTTTCCCAGAAGTCATGAATTTATTATAGTCCTTCCATAACCACGCAGCAAAATATGCTCATATTTCAACTCTGCAATATTACCAAGTCCTGTAGCGAGCAGGTTATCCGCGAATAATTGCGATCTCAATTTAACTATTCAGCGCATTGAAATTTTTAATAACTGAAAGCGAACAGATACAGACATCAACCTCTTCTATTCTTTCACATTAATTCGTGTAATCATTAGATTCCTGCGATTGAGGCGCAGCATTTTTTTTCCGAAAAGTCATCTGAAGACATCAGGTATTTCTTACAGACATCAAAAACAACAATCAAAATGCAATCTCAATAGAATAACTTTTCGAATTTAATTTTCAAATCGATTTACGTTATTATGTCAATATATAGAGCCATTCCTTGCTTTTTCCCAGGAGTCATGAATTTATTATAGTCCTTCTATAACCACGCAGCAAAATATTCTCATTTTCCAATTTTGCAATATTACCAAGTCCTGTAGCGAGCAGGTTATCCGCGAATAATTGCGATCTAAATTTAACTATTCAGCGCATTGAAATTTTTAATAACTGAAAGCGAACAGATACAGACATCAACCTCTTCTATTCTTTCACATTACTTCGTGTAATCATTAGATTCCTGCGATTGAGGCGCAGCATTTTTTTTCCGAAAAGTCATCCGAAGACATCAGGTATTTCTTACAGACATCAAAAACAACAATCAAAATGCAATCTCAATGGAATAACTTTTCGAATTGAATTTTCAAATCGATTTACGTTATTATGTCAATATATAGAGCCATTCCTTGCTTTTTCCCAGAAGTCATGAATTTATTATAGTCCTTCTATAACCACGCAGCAAAATATTCTCATTTTCCAATTTTGCAATATTACCAAGTCCTGTAGCGAGCAGGTTACCCGCGAATAATTGCGATCTAAATTTATCTATTCAGCGCATTGAAATTTTTATTAACTGAAAGCGCGCAGATACAGACATCAACCTCTTCTATTCTTTCACATTAATTCGTGTAATCATTAGATTCCTGCGATTGAGGCGCAGCATTTTTTTTCCGAAAAGTCATCTGAAGAAATCAGGTATTTCTTACAGACATCAAAAACCACAATCAAAATGCAATCTCAATAGAATAACTTTTCGAATTGAATTTTAAAATCGATTTACGTTATTATGTCAATATATAGTGCCATTCTTTGCTTTTTCCCAGGAGTCATGAATTTATTAAAGTCCTTCTATAACGACGCAGGAAAATATGCTCATATTCCAATTTTGCAATATTACCAAGTCCTGTAGCGAGCAGGTTACCCGCGAATAATTGCGATCTCAATTTAACTATTCAGCGCATTGAAATTTTTAATAACTGAAAGCGAACAGATACAGACATCAACCTCTTCTATTCTTTCACATTAATTCGTGTAATCATTAGATTCCTGCGATTGAGGCGCAGCATTTTTTTTCCGAAAAGTCATCCGAAGACATCAGGTATTTCTTACAGACATCAAAAACAACAATCAAAATGCAATCTCAATAGAATAACTTTTCGAATTGAATTTTCAAATCGATTTACGTTATTATGTCAATATATAGTGCCATTCTTCGCTTTTTCCCAGGAGTCATGAATTTATTATAGTCCTTCTATAACCACGCAGCAAAATATTCTCATTTTCCAATTTTGCAATATTACCAAGTCCTGTAGCAAGCAGGTTATCCGCGAATAATTGCGATCTAAATTTAACTATTCAGCGCATTGAAATTTTTGATAAATGAAAGCGAACAGATACGGACATCAACCTCTTCTATTCTTTCACATTACTACGTGTAATCAGTAGATTCCTGCGATTGAGGTGCAGCATTTTTTTTCCGAAAAGTCATCCGAAGACATCAGGTATTTCTTACAGACATCAAAAACAACAATCAAAATGCAATCTCAATAGAATAACTTTTCGAATTGAATTTTAAAATCGATTTACGTTATTTTGTCAATATATAGTGCCATTCCTCGCTTTTTCCCAGGAGTCATGAATTTATTATAGTCCTTCTATAACCACGCAGCAAAATATGCTCATATTCCAATTCTGCAATATTACCAAGTCCTGTAGCGAGCAGGTTATCCGCGAATAATTGCGATCTAAATTTAACTATTCAGCGCATTGAAATTTTTAATAACTGAAAGCGAACAGATACAGACATCAACCTCTTCTATTCTTTCACATTAATTCGTGTAATCATTAGATTCCTGCGATTGAGGCGCAGCATTTTTTTTCCGAAAAGTCATCTGAAGAAATCAGGTATTTCTTACAGACATCAAAAACCACAATCAAAATGCAATCTCAATAGAATAACTTTTCGAATTGAATTTTCAAATCGATTTACGTTATTATGTCAATATATAGTGCCATTCTTCGCTTCTTCCCAGGAATCATGAATTTATTAAAGTCCTTCTATAACGACGCAGCAAAATATGCTCATATTCCAATTTTGCAATATTACCAAGTCCTGTAGCGAGCAGGTTACCCGCGAATAATTGCGATCTCAATTTAACTATTCAGCGCATTGAAATTTTAAATAACTGAAAGCGAAAAGATACAGACATCAACCTCTTCTATTCTTTCACATTACTTCGTGTAATCATTAGATTCCTGCGATTGAGGCGCAGCATTTTTTTTCCAAAAAGTCATCTGAAGACATCAGGTATTTCTTACAGACATCAAAAACAACAATCAAAATGCATTCTCAATAGAATAACTTTTCGAATTGAATTTTCAAATCGAATTACGTTATTATATCAATATATAGAGCCATTCCTCGCTTTTTCCCAGGAGTCATGAATTTATTATAGTCCTTCCATAACCACGCAGCAAAATATGCTCATATTCCAATTCTGCAATATTACCAAGTCCTGTAGCGAGCAGGTTATCCGCGAATAATTGCGATCTCAATTTAACTATTCAGCGCATTGAAATTTTTAATAACTGAAAGCGAACAGATACAGACATCAACCTCTTCTATTCTTTCACATTAATTCGTGTAATCATTAGATTCCTGCGATTGAGGCGCAGCATTTTTTTTCCGAAAAGTCATCCGAAGACGTCAGGTATTTCTTACAGACATCAAAAACAACAATCAAAATGCAATCTCAATAGAATAACTTTTCGAATTGAATTTTCAAATCGATTTACGTTATTATGTCAATATATAGTGCCATTCTTCGCTTTTTCCCAGGACTCATGAATTTATTAAAGTCCTTCTATAACGACGCAGCAAAATATGCTCATATTCCAATTTTGCAATATTACCAAGTCCTGTAGCGAGCAGGTTACCCGCGAATAATTGCGATCTCAATTTAACTATTCAGCGCATTGAAATTTTAAATAACTGAAAGCGAAAAGATACAGACATCAACCTCTTCTATTCTTTCACATTACTTCGTGTAATCATTAGATTCCTGCGATTGAGGCGCAGCATTTTTTTTCCGAAAAGTCATCCGAAGACATCAGGTATTTCTTACAGACATCAAAAACAACAATCAAAATGCAATCTCAATGGAATAACTTTTCGAATTGAATTTTCAAATCGATTTACGTTATTATGTCAATATATAGAGCCATTCCTTGCTTTTTCCCAGAAGTCATGAATTTATTATAGTCCTTCTATAACCACGCAGCAAAATATTCTCATTTTCCAATTTTGCAATATTACCAAGTCCTGTAGCGAGCAGGTTACCCGCGAATAATTGCGATCTAAATTTAACTATTCAGCGCATTGAAATTTTTATTAACTGAAAGCGCGCAGATACAGACATCAACCTCTTCTATTCTTTCACATTAATTCGTGTAATCATTAGATTCCTGCGATTGAGGCGCAGCATTTTTTTTCCGAAAAGTCATCTGAAGAAATCAGGTATTTCTTACAGACATCAAAAACCACAATCAAAATGCAATCTCAATAGAATAACTTTTCGAATTGAATTTTAAAATCGATTTACGTTATTATGTCAATATATAGTGCCATTCTTTGCTTTTTCCCAGGAGTCATGAATTTATTAAAGTCCTTCTATAACGACGCAGGAAAATATGCTCATATTCCAATTTTGCAATATTACCAAGTCCTGTAGCGAGCAGGTTACCCGCGAATAATTGCGATCTCAATTTAACTATTCAGCGCATTGAAATTTTTAATAACTGAAAGCGAACAGATACAGACATCAACCTCTTCTATTCTTTCACATTAATTCGTGTAATCATTAGATTCCTGCGATTGAGGCGCAGCATTTTTTTTCCGAAAAGTCATCCGAAGACATCAGGTATTTCTTACAGACATCAAAAACAACAATCAAAATGCAATCTCAATAGAATAACTTTTCGAATTGAATTTTCAAATCGATTTACGTTATTATGTCAATATATAGTGCCATTCTTCGCTTTTTCCCAGGAGTCATGAATTTATTATAGTCCTTCTATAACTACGCAGCAAAATATTCTCATTTTCCAATTTTGCAATATTACCAAGTCCTGTAGCAAGCAGGTTATCCGCGAATAATTGCGATCTAAATTTAACTATTCAGCGCATTGAAATTTTTGATAAATGAAAGCGAACAGATACGGACATCAACCTCTTCTATTCTTTCACATTACTACGTGTAATCAGTAGATTCCTGCGATTGAGGTGCAGCATTTTTTTTCCGAAAAGTCATCCGAAGACATCAGGTATTTCTTACAGACATCAAAAACAACAATCAAAATGCAATCTCAATAGAATAACTTTTCGAATTGAATTTTAAAATCGATTTACGTTATTTTGTCAATATATAGTGCCATTCCTCGCTTTTTCCCAGGAGTCATGAATTTATTATAGTCCTTCTATAACCACGCAGCAAAATATGCTCATATTCCAATTCTGCAATATTACCAAGTCCTGTAGCGAGCAGGTTATCCGCGAATAATTGCGATCTAAATTTAACTATTCAGCGCATTGAAATTTTTAATAACTGAAAGCGAACAGATACAGACATCAACCTCTTCTATTCTTTCACATTAATTCGTGTAATCATTAGATTCCTGCGATTGAGGCGCAGCATTTTTTTTCCGAAAAGTCATCTGAAGAAATCAGGTATTTCTTACAGACATCAAAAACCACAATCAAAATGCAATCTCAATAGAATAACTTTTCGAATTGAATTTTCAAATCGATTTACGTTATTATGTCAATATATAGTGCCATTCTTCGCTTCTTCCCAGGAATCATGAATTTATTAAAGTCCTTCTATAACGACGCAGCAAAATATGCTCATATTCCAATTTTGCAATATTACCAAGTCCTGTAGCGAGCAGGTTACCCGCGAATAATTGCGATCTCAATTTAACTATTCAGCGCATTGAAATTTTAAATAACTGAAAGCGAAAAGATACAGACATCAACCTCTTCTATTCTTTCACATTACTTCGTGTAATCATTAGATTCCTGCGATTGAGGCGCAGCATTTTTTTTCCAAAAAGTCATCTGAAGACATCAGGTATTTCTTACAGACATCAAAAACAACAATCAAAATGCATTCTCAATAGAATAACTTTTCGAATTGAATTTTCAAATCGAATTACGTTATTATATCAATATATAGAGCCATTCCTCGCTTTTTCCCAGGAGTCATGAATTTATTATAGTCCTTCCATAACCACGCAGCAAAATATGCTCATATTCCAATTCTGCAATATTACCAAGTCCTGTAGCGAGCAGGTTATCCGCGAATAATTGCGATCTCAATTTAACTATTCAGCGCATTGAAATTTTTAATAACTGAAAGCGAACAGATACAGACATCAACCTCTTCTATTCTTTCACATTAATTCGTGTAATCATTAGATTCCTGCGATTGAGGCGCAGCATTTTTTTTCCGAAAAGTCATCCGAAGACGTCAGGTATTTCTTACAGACATCAAAAACAACAATCAAAATGCAATCTCAATAGAATAACTTTTCGAATTGAATTTTCAAATCGATTTACGTTATTATGTCAATATATAGTGCCATTCTTCGCTTTTTCCCAGGACTCATGAATTTATTAAAGTCCTTCTATAACGACGCAGCAAAATATGCTCATATTCCAATTTTGCAATATTACCAAGTCCTGTAGCGAGCAGGTTACCCGCGAATAATTGCGATCTCAATTTAACTATTCAGCGCATTGAAATTTTAAATAACTGAAAGCGAAAAGATACAGACATCAACCTCTTCTATTCTTTCACATTACTTCGTGTAATCATTAGATTCCTGCGATTGAGGCGCAGCATTTTTTTTCCGAAAAGTCATCTGAAGACATCAGGTATTTCTTACAGACATCAAAAACAACAATCAAAATGCATTCTCAATAGAATAACTTTTCGAATTGAATTTTCAAATCGAATTACGTTATTATATCAATATATAGAGCCATTACTTGCTTTTTCCCAGGAGTCATGAATTTATTATAGTCCTTCTATAACCACGCAGCAAAATATTCTCATTTTCCAATTTTGCAATATTACCATGTCCTGTAGCGAGCAGGTTATCCGCGAATAATTGCGATCTAAATTTAACTATTCAGCGCATTGAAATTTTTAATAACTGAAAGCGAACAGATACAGACATCAACCTCTTCTATTCTTTCACATTACTTCGTGTAATCATTAGATTCCTGCGATTGAGGCGCAGCATTTTTTTTCCGAAAAGTCATCCGAAGACATCAGGTATTTCTTACAGACATCAAAAACAACATTCAAAATGCAATCTGAATAGAATAACTTTTCGAATTGAATTTTCAAATCGATTTACGTTATTATGTCAATATATAGAGCCATTCCTTGCTTTTTCCCAGAAGTCATGAATTTATTATAGTCCTTCTATAACCACGCAGCAAAATATTCTCATTTTCTAATTTTGCAATATTATAAAGTCCTGTAGTGAGCAGGTTATTTGCGAATAATTGCGATCTAAATTTAACTAGCCAGCGCATTGAAATTTTTAATAAATGAAAGCGAACAGATACAGACATCAACCTCTTCTATTCTTTCACATTACTTCGTGTAATCAGTAGATTCCTGCGATTGAGGCGCAGCATTTTTTTTCCGAAAAGTCATCCGAAGACATCAGGTATTTCTTACAGACATCAAAAACAACAATCAAAATGCAATCTCAATAGAATAACTTTTCGAATTGAATTTTAAAATCGATTTACGTTATTATGTCAATATATAGTGCCATTGTTCGCTTTTTCCCAGGAGTCATGAATTTATTAAAGTCCTTCTATAACGACGCAGCAAAATATGCTCATATTCCAATTTTGCAATATTACCAAGTCCTGTAGCGAGCAGGTTATCCGCGATCAATTGCGATCTAAATTTAACTATTCAGCGCATTGAAATTTTTAATAACTGAAAGCGAACAGATACAGACATCAACCTCTTCTATTCTTTCACATAACTTCGTGTAATCATTAGATTCCTGCGATTGAGGCGCAGCATTTTTTTTCCAAAAAGTCATCTGAAGACATCAGGTATTTCTCACAGACATCAAAAACAACAATCAAAATGCATTCTCAATAGAATAACTTTTCGAATTGAATTTTCAAATCGAATTACGTTATTATGTCAATATATAGAGTCATTCCTCGCTTTTTCCCAGGAGTCATGAATTTATTATAGTCCTTCCATAACCACGCAGCAAAATATGCTCATATTCCAATTCTGCAATATTACCAAGTCCTGTAGCGAGCAGGTTATCCGCGAATAATTGCGATCTCAATTTAACTATTCAGCGCATTGAAATTTTTATTAACTGAAAGCGAACAGATACAGACATCAACCTCTTCTATTCTTTCACATCAATTCGTGTAATCATTAGATTCCTGCGATTGAGGCGCAGCATTTTTTTTCCGAAAAGTCATCCGAAGACATCAGGTATTTCTTACAGACATCAAAAACAACAATCAAAATGCAATCTCAATAAAATAACTTTTCGAATTGAATTTACAAATCGATTTACGTTATTATGTCAATATATAGGGCCATTCTTCGCTTTTTCCCAGGAGTCATGAATTTATTAAAGTCCTTCTATAACGACGCAGCAAAATATGCTCATATTCCAATTTTGCAATATTACCAAGTCCTGTAGCGAGCAGGTTATCCGCGAATAATTGCGATCTAAATTTAACTATTCAGCGCATTGAAATTTTTAATAACTGAAAGCGAACAGATACAGACATCAACCTCTTCTATTCTTTCACATAAATTCGTGTAATCATTAGATTCCTGCGATTGAGGCGCAGCATTTTTTTTCCGAAAAGTCATCTGAAGAAATCAGGTATTTCTTACAGACATCAAAAACAACAATCAAAATGCAATCTCAATAGAACAACTTTTCGAATTGAATTTTCCAATCGATTTACGTTATTATGTCAATATAGTACCATTCCTCGCTTTTTGCCAGGAGTCATGAATTTATTATAGTCCTTCTATAACCACGCAGCAAAATATGCTCATATTCCAATTTTGCAATATTACCAAGTCCTGTAGCGAGCAGGTTATCCGCGAATAATTGCAATCTAAATTTAACTATTCAGCGCATTGAAATTTTTAATAACTAAAAGCGAACAGATACAGACATCAACCTCTTCTATTCTTTCACATTAATTCGTGTAATCATTAGATTCCTGCGACTGAGGCGCAGCATTTTTTTTCCGAAAAGTCATCTGAAGACATCAGGTATTTCTTACAGACATCAAAAACAACAATCCAAATGCATTCTCAATAGAATAACTTTTCGAATTGAATTTTCAAATCGAATTACGTTATTATGTCAATATATAGAGCCATTCCTCGCTTTTTCCCAGGAGTCATGAATTTATTATAGTCCTTTCATAACCACGCAGCAAAATATGCTCATATTTCAACTCTGCAATATTACCAAGTCCTGTAGCGAGCAGGTTATCCGCGAATAATTGCGATCTCAATTTAACTATTCAGCGCATTGAAATTTTTAATAACTGAAAGCGAACAGATACAGACATCAACCTCTTCTATTCTTTCACATTAATTCGTGTAATCATTAGATTCCTGCGATTGAGGCGCAGCATTTTTTTTCCGAAAAGTCATCCGAAGACATCAGGTATTTCTTACAGACATCAAAAACAACAATCAAAATGCAATCTCAATAGAATAACTTTTCGAATTTAATTTTCAAATCGATTTACGTTATTATGTCAATATATAGAGCCATTCCTTGCTTTTTCCCAGGAGTCATGAATTTATTATAGTCCTTCTATAACCACGCAGCAAAATATTCTCATTTTCCAATTTTGCAATATTACCAAGTCCTGTAGCGAGCAGGTTATCCGCGAATAATTGCGATCTAAATTTAACTATTCAGCGCATTGAAATTTTTAATAACTGAAAGCGAACAGATACAGACATCAACCTCTTCTATTCTTTCACATTACTTCGTGTAATCATTAGATTCCTGCGATTGAGGCGCAGCATTTTTTTTCCGAAAAGTCATCCGAAGACATCAGGTATTTCTTACAGACATCAAAAACAACAATCAAAATGCAATCTCAATGGAATAACTTTTCGAATTGAATTTTCAAATCGATTTACGTTATTATGTCAATATATAGAGCCATTCCTTGCTTTTTCCCAGAAGTCATGAATTTATTATAGTCCTTCTATAACCACGCAGCAAAATATTCTCATTTTCCAATTTTGCAATATTACCAAGTCCTGTAGCGAGCAGGTTACCCGCGAATAATTGCGATCTAAATTTAACTATTCAGCGCATTGAAATTTTTATTAACTGAAAGCGAGCAGATACAGACATCAACCTCTTCTATTCTTTCACATTAATTCGTGTAATCATTAGATTCCTGCGATTGAGGCGCAGCATTTTTTTTCCGAAAAGTCATCTGAAGAAATCAGGTATTTCTTACAGACATCAAAAACCACAATCAAAATGCAATCTCAATAGAATAACTTTTCGAATTGAATTTTAAAATCGATTTACGTTATTATGTCAATATATAGTGCCATTCTTCGCTTTTTCCCAGGAGTCATGAATTTATTAAAGTCCTTCTATAACGACGCAGGAAAATATGCTCATATTCCAATTTTGCAATATTACCAAGTCCTGTAGCGAGCAGGTTACCCGCGAATAATTGCGATCTCAATTTAACTATTCAGCGCATTGAAATTTTTAATAACTGAAAGCGAACAGATACAGACATCAACCTCTTCTATTCTTTCACATTAATTCGTGTAATCATTAGATTCCTGCGATTGAGGCGCAGCATTTTTTTTCCGAAAAGTCATCCGAAGACATCAGGTATTTCTTACAGACATCAAAAACAACAATCAAAATGCATTCTCAATAGAATAACTTTTCGAATTGAATTTTCAAATCGAATTACGTTATTATATCAATATATAGAGCCATTCCTCGCTTTTTCCCAGGAGTCATGAATTTTTTATAGTCCTTCCATAACCACGCAGCAAAATATGCTCATATTCCAATTCTGCAATATTACCAAGTCCTGTAGCGAGCAGGTTATCCGCGAATAATTGCGATCTCAATTTAACTATTCAGCGCATTGAAATTTTTAATAACTGAAAGCGAACAGATACAGACATCAACCTCTTCTATTCTTTCACATTAATTCGTGTAATCATTAGATTCCTGCGATTGAGGCGCAGCATTTTTTTTCCGAAAAGTCATCCGAAGACATCAGGTATTTCTTACAGACATCAAAAACAACAATCAAAATGCAATCTCAATAGAATAACTTTTCGAATTGAATTTTCAAATCGATTTACGTTATTATGTCAATATATAGTGCCATTCTTCGCTTTTTCCCAGGACTCATGAATTTATTAAAGTCCTTCTATAACGACGCAGCAAAATATGCTCATATTCCAATTTTGCAATATTACCAAGTCCTGTAGCGAGCAGGTTACCCGCGAATAATTGCGATCTCAATTTAACTATTCAGCGCATTGAAATTTTAAATAACTGAAAGCGAAAAGATACAGACATCAACCTCTTCTATTCTTTCACATTACTTCGTGTAATCATTAGATTCCTGCGATTGAGGCGCAGCATTTTTTTTCCGAAAAGTCATCTGAAGACATCAGGTATTTCTTACAGACATCAAAAACAACAATCAAAATGCATTCTCAATAGAATAACTTTTCGAATTGAATTTTCAAATCGAATTACGTTATTATATCAATATATAGAGCCATTCCTCGCTTTTTCCCAGGAGTCATGAATTTATTATAGTCCTTCCATAACCACGCAGCAAAATATGCTCATATTCCAATTCTGCAATATTACCAAGTCCTGTAGCGAGCAGGTTATCCGCGAATAATTGCGATCTCAATTTAACTATTCAGCGCATTGAAATTTTTAATAACTGAAAGCGAACAGATACAGACATCAACCTCTTCTATTCTTTCACATTACTTCGTGTAATCATTAGATTCCTGCGATTGAGGCGCAGCATTTTTTTTCCGAAAAGTCATCCGAAGACATCAGGTATTTCTTACAGACATCAAAAACAACATTCAAAATGCAATCTGAATAGAATAACTTTTCGAATTGAATTTTCAAATCGATTTACGTTATTATGTCAATATATAGAGCCATTCCTTGCTTTTTCCCAGAAGTCATGAATTTATTATAGTCCTTCTATAACCACGCAGCAAAATATTCTCATTTTCTAATTTTGCAATATTATAAAGTCCTGTAGTGAGCAGGTTATTTGCGAATAATTGCGATCTAAATTTAACTATCCAGCGCATTGAAATTTTTAATAAATGAAAGCGAACAGATACAGACATCAACCTCTTCTATTCTTTCACATCAATTCGTGTAATCATTAGATTCCTGCGATTGAGGCGCAGCATTTTTTACCCGAAAAGTCATCCGAAGACATCAGGTATTTCTTACAGACATCAAAAACAACAATCAAAATGCAATCTCAATAGAATAACTTTTCGAATTGAATTTTCAAATCGATTTACGTTATTATGTCAATATATAGTGCCATTCTTCGCTTTTTCCCAGGAGTCATGAATTTATTAAAGTCCTTCTATAACGACGCAGCAAAATATGCTCATATTCCAATTTTGCAATATTACCAAGTCCTGTAGCGAGCAGGTTATCCGCGAATAATTGCGATCTAAATTTAACTATTCAGCGCATTGAAATTTTTAATAACTGAAAGCGAACAGATACAGACATCAACCTCTTCTATTCTTTCACATAAATTCGTGTAATCATTAGATTCCTGCGATTGAGGCGCAGCATTTTTTTTCCGAAAAGTCATCTGAAGAAATCAGGTATTTCTTACAGACATCAAAAACAACAATCAAAATGCAATCTCAATAGAATAACTTTTCGAATTGAATTTTAAAATCGATTTACGTTATTATGTCAATATATAGTGCCATTCTTCGCTTTTTCCCAGGAGTCATGAATTTATTAAAGTCCTTCTATAACGACGCAGCAAAATATGCTCATATTCCAATTTTGCAATATTACCAAGTCCTGTAGCGAGCAGGTTACCCGCGAATAATTGCGATCTCAATTTAACTATTCAGCGCATTGAAATTTTTAATAACTGAAAGCGAACAGATACAGACATCAACCTCTTCTATTCTTTCACATTACTTCGTGTAATCATTAGATTCCTGCGATTGAGGCGCAGCATTTTTTTTCCGAAAAGTCATCTGAAGAAATTAGGTATTTCTTACAGACATCAAAAACAACAATCAAAATGCAATCTCAATAGAACAACTTTTCGAATTGAATTTTCCAATCGATTTACGTTATTATGTCAATATAGTACCATTCCTCGCTTTTTGCCAGGAGTCATGAATTTATTATAGTCCTTCTATAACCACGCAGCAAAATATGCTCATATTCCAATTTTGCAATATTACCAAGTCCTGTAGCGAGCAGGTTATCCGCGAATAATTGCAATCTAAATTTAACTATTCAGCGCATTGAAATTTTTAATAACTAAAAGCGAACAGATACAGACATCAACCTCTTCTATTCTTTCACATTAATTCGTGTAATCATTAGATTCCTGCGACTGAGGCGCAGCATTTTTTTTCCGAAAAGTCATCTGAAGACATCAGGTATTTCTTACAGACATCAAAAACAACAATCCAAATGCATTCTCAATAGAATAACTTTTCGAATTGAATTTTCAAATCGAATTACGTTATTATGTCAATATATAGAGCCATTCCTCGCTTTTTCCCAGGAGTCATGAATTTATTATAGTCCTTCCATAACCACGCAGCAAAATATGCTCATATTTCAACTCTGCAATATTACCAAGTCCTGTAGCGAGCAGGTTATCCGAGAATAATTGCGATCTCAATTTAACTATTCAGCGCATTGAAATTTTTAATAACTGAAAGCGAACAGATACAGACATCAACCTCTTCTATTCTTTCACATTAATTCGTGTAATCATTAGATTCCTGCGATTGAGGCGCAGCATTTTTTTTCCGAAAAGTCATCCGAAGACATCAGGTATTTCTTACAGACATCAACAACAACAATCAAAATGCAATCTCAATAGAATAACTTTTCGAATTTAATTTTCAAATCGATTTACGTTATTATGTCAATATATAGAGCCATTCCTTGCTTTTTCCCAGGAGTCATGAATTTATTATAGTCCTTCTATAACCACGCAGCAAAATATTCTCATATTCCAATTTTGCAATATTACCAAGTCCTGTAGCGAGCAGGTTACCCGCGAATAATTGCGATCTAAATTTAACTATTCAGCGCATTGAAATTTTTAATAACTGAAAGCGAACAGATACAGACATCAACCTCTTCTATTCTTTCACATTACTTCGTGTAATCATTAGATTCCTGCGATTGAGGCGCAGCATTTTTTTTCCGAAAAGTCATCCGAAGACATCAGGTATTTCTTACAGACATCAAAAACAACAATCAAAATGCAATCTCAATGGAATAACTTTTCGAATTGAATTTTCAAATCGATTTACGTTATTATGTCAATATATAGGGCCATTCCTTGCTTTTTCCCAGAAGTCATGAATTTATTATAGTCCTTCTATAACCACGCAGCAAAATATTCTCATTTTCCAATTTTGCAATATTACCAAGTCCTGTAGCGAGCAGGTTACCCGCGAATGATTGCGATCTCAATTTAACTATTCAGCGCATTGAAATTTTTAATAACTGAAAGCGAACAGATACAGACATCAACCTCTTCTATTCTTTCACATTAATTCGTGTAATCATTAGATTCCTGCGATTGAGGCGCAGCATTTTTTTTCCGAAAAGTCATCCGAAGACATCAGGTATTTCTTACAGACATCAAAAACAACAATCAAAATGCAATCTCAATAGAATAACTTTTCGAATTTAATTTTCAAATCGATTTACGTTATTATGTCAATATATAGTGCCATTCTTCGCTTTTTCCCAGGAGTCATGAATTTATTAAAGTCCTTCTATAACGACGCAGCAAAATATGCTCATTTTCCAATTTTGCAATATTACCATGTCCTGTAGCGAGCAGGTTATCCGCGAATAATTGCGATCTAAATTTAACTATTCAGCGCATTGAAATTTTTAATAACTGAAAGCGAACAGATACAGACATCAACCTCTTCTATTCTTTCACATTACTTCGTGTAATCATTAGATTCCTGCGATTGAGGCGCAGCATTTTTTTTCCGAAAAGTCATCCGAAGACATCAGGTATTTCTTACAGACATCAAAAACAACATTCAAAATGCAATCTGAATAGAATAACTTTTCGAATTGAATTTTCAAATCGATTTACGTTATTATGTCAATATATAGAGCCATTCCTTGCTTTTTCCCAGAAGTCATGAATTTATTATAGTCCTTCTATAACCACGCAGCAAAATATTCTCATTTTCTAATTTTGCAATATTATAAAGTCCTGTAGTGAGCAGGTTATTTGCGAATAATTGCGATCTAAATTTAACTATCCAGCGCATTGAAATTTTTAATAAATGAAAGCGAACAGATACAGACATCAACCTCTTCTATTCTTTCACATTACTTCGTGTAATCAGTAGATTCCTGCGATTGAGGCGCAGCATTTTTTTTCCGAAAAGTCATCCGAAGACATCAGGTATTTCTTACAGACATCAAAAACAACAATCAAAATGCAATCTCAATAGAATAACTTTTCGAATTGAATTTTAAAATCGATTTACGTTATTATGTCAATATATAGTGCCATTGTTCGCTTTTTCCCAGGAGTCATGAATTTATTAAAGTCCTTCTATAACGACGCAGCAAAATATGCTCATATTCCAATTTTGCAATATTACCAAGTCCTGTAGCGAGCAGGTTATCCGCGATCAATTGCGATCTAAATTTAACTATTCAGCGCATTGAAATTTTTAATAACTGAAAGCGAACAGATACAGACATCAACCTCTTCTATTCTTTCACATAACTTCGTGTAATCATTAGATTCCTGCGATTGAGGCGCAGCATTTTTTTTCCGAAAAGTCATCTGAAGACATCAGGTATTTCTCACAGACATCAAAAACAACAATCAAAATGCATTCTCAATAGAATAACTTTTCGAATTGAATTTTCAAATCGAATTACGTTATTATGTCAATATATAGAGTCATTCCTCGCTTTTTCCCAGGAGTCATGAATTTATTATAGTCCTTCCATAACCACGCAGCAAAATATGCTCATATTCCAATTCTGCAATATTACCAAGTCCTGTAGCGAGCAGGTTATCCGCGAATAATTGCGATCTCAATTTAACTATTCAGCGCATTGAAATTTTTATTAACTGAAAGCGAACAGATACAGACATCAACCTCTTCTATTCTTTCACATCAATTCGTGTAATCATTAGATTCCTGCGATTGAGGCGCAGCATTTTTTTTCCGAAAAGTCATCCGAAGACATCAGGTATTTCTTACAGACATCAAAAACAACAATCAAAATGCAATCTCAATAGAATAACTTTTCGAATTGAATTTTCAAATCGATTTACGTTATTATGTCAATATATAGTGCCATTCTTCGCTTTTTCCCAGGAGTCATGAATTTATTAAAGTCCTTCTATAACGACGCAGCAAAATATGCTCATATTCCAATTTTGCAATATTACCAAGTCCTGTAGCGAGCAGGTTATCCGCGAATAATTGCGATCTAAATTTAACTATTCAGCGCATTGAAATTTTTAATAACTGACAGCGAACAGATACAGACATCAACCTCTTCTATTCTTTCACATAAATTCGTGTAATCATTAGATTCCTGCGATTGAGGCGCAGCATTTTTTTTCCGAAAAGTCATCTGAAGAAATCAGGTATTTCTTACAGACATCAAAAACAACAATCAAAATGCAATCTCAATAGAATAACTTTTCGAATTGAATTTTAAAATCGATTTACGTTATTATGTCAATATATAGTGCCATTCTTCGCTTTTTCCCAGGAGTCATGAATTTATTAAAGTCCTTCTATAACGACGCAGCAAAATATGCTCATATTCCAATTTTGCAATATTACCAAGTCCTGTAGCGAGCAGGTTACCCGCGAATAATTGCGATCTCAATTTAACTATTCAGCGCATTGAAATTTTTAATAACTGAAAGCGAACAGATACAGACATCAACCTCTTCTATTCTTTCACATTACTTCGTGTAATCATTAGATTCCTGCGATTGAGGCGCAGCATTTTTTTTCCGAAAAGTCATCTGAAGAAATTAGGTATTTCTTACAGACATCAAAAACAACAATCAAAATGCAATCTCAATAGAACAACTTTTCGAATTGAATTTTCCAATCGATTTACGTTATTATGTCAATATAGTACCATTCCTCGCTTTTTGCCAGGAGTCATGAATTTATTATAGTCCTTCTATAACCACGCAGCAAAATATGCTCATATTCCAATTTTGCAATATTACCAAGTCCTGTAGCGAGCAGGTTATCCGCGAATAATTGCAATCTAAATTTAACTATTCAGCGCATTGAAATTTTTAATAACTAAAAGCGAACAGATACAGACATCAACCTCTTCTATTCTTTCACATTAATTCGTGTAATCATTAGATTCCTGCGACTGAGGCGCAGCATTTTTTTTCCGAAAAGTCATCTGAAGACATCAGGTATTTCTCACAGACATCAAAAACAACAATCAAAATGCATTCTCAATAGAATAACTTTTCGAATTGAATTTTCAAATCGAATTACGTTATTATGTCAATATATAGAGTCATTCCTCGCTTTTTCCCAGGAGTCATGAATTTATTATAGTCCTTCCATAACCACGCAGCAAAATATGCTCATATTCCAATTCTGCAATATTACCAAGTCCTGTAGCGAGCAGGTTATCCGCGAATAATTGCGATCTCAATTTAACTATTCAGCGCATTGAAATTTTTATTAACTGAAAGCGAACAGATACAGACATCAACCTCTTCTATTCTTTCACATCAATTCGTGTAATCATTAGATTCCTGCGATTGAGGCGCAGCATTTTTTTTCCGAAAAGTCATCCGAAGACATCAGGTATTTCTTACAGACATCAAAAACAACAATCAAAATGCAATCTCAATAGAATAACTTTTCGAATTGAATTTTCAAATCGATTTACGTTATTATGTCAATATATAGTGCCATTCTTCGCTTTTTCCCAGGAGTCATGAATTTATTAAAGTCCTTCTATAACGACGCAGCAAAATATGCTCATATTCCAATTTTGCAATATTACCAAGTCCTGTAGCGAGCAGGTTATCCGCGAATAATTGCGATCTAAATTTAACTATTCAGCGCATTGAAATTTTTAATAACTGACAGCGAACAGATACAGACATCAACCTCTTCTATTCTTTCACATAAATTCGTGTAATCATTAGATTCCTGCGATTGAGGCGCAGCATTTTTTTTCCGAAAAGTCATCTGAAGAAATCAGGTATTTCTTACAGACATCAAAAACAACAATCAAAATGCAATCTCAATAGAATAACTTTTCGAATTGAATTTTAAAATCGATTTACGTTATTATGTCAATATATAGTGCCATTCTTCGCTTTTTCCCAGGAGTCATGAATTTATTAAAGTCCTTCTATAACGACGCAGCAAAATATGCTCATATTCCAATTTTGCAATATTACCAAGTCCTGTAGCGAGCAGGTTACCCGCGAATAATTGCGATCTCAATTTAACTATTCAGCGCATTGAAATTTTTAATAACTGAAAGCGAACAGATACAGACATCAACCTCTTCTATTCTTTCACATTACTTCGTGTAATCATTAGATTCCTGCGATTGAGGCGCAGCATTTTTTTTCCGAAAAGTCATCTGAAGAAATTAGGTATTTCTTACAGACATCAAAAACAACAATCAAAATGCAATCTCAATAGAACAACTTTTCGAATTGAATTTTCCAATCGATTTACGTTATTATGTCAATATAGTACCATTCCTCGCTTTTTGCCAGGAGTCATGAATTTATTATAGTCCTTCTATAACCACGCAGCAAAATATGCTCATATTCCAATTTTGCAATATTACCAAGTCCTGTAGCGAGCAGGTTATCCGCGAATAATTGCAATCTAAATTTAACTATTCAGCGCATTGAAATTTTTAATAACTAAAAGCGAACAGATACAGACATCAACCTCTTCTATTCTTTCACATTAATTCGTGTAATCATTAGATTCCTGCGACTGAGGCGCAGCATTTTTTTTCCGAAAAGTCATCTGAAGACATCAGGTATTTCTTACAGACATCAAAAACAACAATCCAAATGCATTCTCAATAGAATAACTTTTCGAATTGAATTTTCAAATCGAATTACGTTATTATGTCAATATATAGAGCCATTCCTCGCTTTTTCCCAGGAGTCATGAATTTATTATAGTCCTTCCATAACCACGCAGCAAAATATGCTCATATTTCAACTCTGCAATATTACCAAGTCCTGTAGCGAGCAGGTTATCCGAGAATAATTGCGATCTCAATTTAACTATTCAGCGCATTGAAATTTTTAATAACTGAAAGCGAACAGATACAGACATCAACCTCTTCTATTCTTTCACATTAATTCGTGTAATCATTAGATTCCTGCGATTGAGGCGCAGCATTTTTTTTCCGAAAAGTCATCCGAAGACATCAGGTATTTCTTACAGACATCAACAACAACAATCAAAATGCAATCTCAATAGAATAACTTTTCGAATTTAATTTTCAAATCGATTTACGTTATTATGTCAATATATAGAGCCATTCCTTGCTTTTTCCCAGGAGTCATGAATTTATTATAGTCCTTCTATAACCACGCAGCAAAATATTCTCATTTTCCAATTTTGCAATATTACCAAGTCCTGTAGCGAGCAGGTTACCCGCGAATAATTGCGATCTCAATTTAACTATTCAGCGCATTGAAATTTTTAATAACTGAAAGCGAACAGATACAGACATCAACCTCTTCTATTCTTTCACATTAATTCGTGTAATCATTAGATTCCTGCGATTGAGGCGCAGCATTTTTTTTCCGAAAAGTCATCCGAAGACATCAGGTATTTCTTACAGACATCAAAAACAACAATCAAAATGCAATCTCAATAGAATAACTTTTCGAATTGAATTTTCAAATCGATTTACGTTATTATGTCAATATATAGAGCCATTACTTGCTTTTTCCCAGGAGTCATGAATTTATTATAGTCCTTCTATAACCACGCAGCAAAATATTCTCATTTTCCAATTTTGCAATATTACCATGTCCTGTAGCGAGCAGGTTATCCGCGAATAATTGCGATCTAAATTTAACTATTCAGCGCATTGAAATTTTTAATAACTGAAAGCGAACAGATACAGACATCAACCTCTTCTATTCTTTCACATTACTTCGTGTAATCATTAGATTCCTGCGATTGAGGCGCAGCATTTTTTTTCCGAAAAGTCATCCGAAGACATCAGGTATTTCTTACAGACATCAAAAACAACATTCAAAATGCAATCTGAATAGAATAACTTTTCGAATTGAATTTTCAAATCGATTTACGTTATTATGTCAATATATAGAGCCATTCCTTGCTTTTTCCCAGAAGTCATGAATTTATTATAGTCCTTCTATAACCACGCAGCAAAATATTCTCATTTTCTAATTTTGCAATATTATAAAGTCCTGTAGTGAGCAGGTTATTTGCGAATAATTGCGATCTAAATTTAACTATCCAGCGCATTGAAATTTTTAATAAATGAAAGCGAACAGATACAGACATCAACCTCTTCTATTCTTTCACATTACTTCGTGTAATCAGTAGATTCCTGCGATTGAGGCGCAGCATTTTTTTTCCGAAAAGTCATCCGAAGACATCAGGTATTTCTTACAGACATCAAAAACAACAATCAAAATGCAATCTCAATAGAATAACTTTTCGAATTGAATTTTAAAATCGATTTACGTTATTATGTCAATATATAGTGCCATTGTTCGCTTTTTCCCAGGAGTCATGAATTTATTAAAGTCCTTCTATAACGACGCAGCAAAATATGCTCATATTCCAATTTTGCAATATTACCAAGTCCTGTAGCGAGCAGGTTATCCGCGATCAATTGCGATCTAAATTTAACTATTCAGCGCATTGAAATTTTTAATAACTGAAAGCGAACAGATACAGACATCAACCTCTTCTATTCTTTCACATAACTTCGTGTAATCATTAGATTCCTGCGATTGAGGCGCAGCATTTTTTTTCCGAAAAGTCATCTGAAGACATCAGGTATTTCTCACAGACATCAAAAACAACAATCAAAATGCATTCTCAATAGAATAACTTTTCGAATTGAATTTTCAAATCGAATTACGTTATTATGTCAATATATAGAGTCATTCCTCGCTTTTTCCCAGGAGTCATGAATTTATTATAGTCCTTCCATAACCACGCAGCAAAATATGCTCATATTCCAATTCTGCAATATTACCAAGTCCTGTAGCGAGCAGGTTATCCGCGAATAATTGCGATCTCAATTTAACTATTCAGCGCATTGAAATTTTTATTAACTGAAAGCGAACAGATACAGACATCAACCTCTTCTATTCTTTCACATCAATTCGTGTAATCATTAGATTCCTGCGATTGAGGCGCAGCATTTTTTTTCCGAAAAGTCATCCGAAGACATCAGGTATTTCTTACAGACATCAAAAACAACAATCAAAATGCAATCTCAATAGAATAACTTTTCGAATTGAATTTTCAAATCGATTTACGTTATTATGTCAATATATAGTGCCATTCTTCGCTTTTTCCCAGGAGTCATGAATTTATTAAAGTCCTTCTATAACGACGCAGCAAAATATGCTCATATTCCAATTTTGCAATATTACCAAGTCCTGTAGCGAGCAGGTTATCCGCGAATAATTGCGATCTAAATTTAACTATTCAGCGCATTGAAATTTTTAATAACTGACAGCGAACAGATACAGACATCAACCTCTTCTATTCTTTCACATAAATTCGTGTAATCATTAGATTCCTGCGATTGAGGCGCAGCATTTTTTTTCCGAAAAGTCATCTGAAGAAATCAGGTATTTCTTACAGACATCAAAAACAACAATCAAAATGCAATCTCAATAGAATAACTTTTCGAATTGAATTTTAAAATCGATTTACGTTATTATGTCAATATATAGTGCCATTCTTCGCTTTTTCCCAGGAGTCATGAATTTATTAAAGTCCTTCTATAACGACGCAGCAAAATATGCTCATATTCCAATTTTGCAATATTACCAAGTCCTGTAGCGAGCAGGTTACCCGCGAATAATTGCGATCTCAATTTAACTATTCAGCGCATTGAAATTTTTAATAACTGAAAGCGAACAGATACAGACATCAACCTCTTCTATTCTTTCACATTACTTCGTGTAATCATTAGATTCCTGCGATTGAGGCGCAGCATTTTTTTTCCGAAAAGTCATCTGAAGAAATTAGGTATTTCTTACAGACATCAAAAACAACAATCAAAATGCAATCTCAATAGAACAACTTTTCGAATTGAATTTTCCAATCGATTTACGTTATTATGTCAATATAGTACCATTCCTCGCTTTTTGCCAGGAGTCATGAATTTATTATAGTCCTTCTATAACCACGCAGCAAAATATGCTCATATTCCAATTTTGCAATATTACCAAGTCCTGTAGCGAGCAGGTTATCCGCGAATAATTGCAATCTAAATTTAACTATTCAGCGCATTGAAATTTTTAATAACTAAAAGCGAACAGATACAGACATCAACCTCTTCTATTCTTTCACATTAATTCGTGTAATCATTAGATTCCTGCGACTGAGGCGCAGCATTTTTTTTCCGAAAAGTCATCTGAAGACATCAGGTATTTCTTACAGACATCAAAAACAACAATCCAAATGCATTCTCAATAGAATAACTTTTCGAATTGAATTTTCAAATCGAATTACGTTATTATGTCAATATATAGAGCCATTCCTCGCTTTTTCCCAGGAGTCATGAATTTATTATAGTCCTTCCATAACCACGCAGCAAAATATGCTCATATTTCAACTCTGCAATATTACCAAGTCCTGTAGCGAGCAGGTTATCCGCGAATAATTGCGATCTCAATTTAACTATTCAGCGCATTGAAATTTTTAATAACTGAAAGCGAACAGATACAGACATCAACCTCTTCTATTCTTTCACATTAATTCGTGTAATCATTAGATTCCTGCGATTGAGGCGCAGCATTTTTTTTCCGAAAAGTCATCCGAAGACATCAGGTATTTCTTACAGACATCAACAACAACAATCAAAATGCAATCTCAATAGAATAACTTTTCGAATTTAATTTTCAAATCGATTTACGTTATTATGTCAATATATAGAGCCATTCCTTGCTTTTTCCCAGGAGTCATGAATTTATTATAGTCCTTCTATAACCACGCAGCAAAATATTCTCATTTTCCAATTTTGCAATATTACCAAGTCCTGTAGCGAGCAGGTTACCCGCGAATAATTGCGATCTCAATTTAACTATTCAGCGCATTGAAATTTTTAATAACTGAAAGCGAACAGATACAGACATCAACCTCTTCTATTCTTTCACATTAATTCGTGTAATCATTAGATTCCTGCGATTGAGGCGCAGCATTTTTTTTCCGAAAAGTCATCCGAAGACATCAGGTATTTCTTACAGACATCAAAAACAACAATCAAAATGCAATCTCAATAGAATAACTTTTCGAATTGAATTTTCAAATCGATTTACGTTATTATGTCAATATATAGTGCCATTCTTCGCTTTTTCCCAGGAGTCATGAATTTATTATAGTCCTTCTATAACCACGCAGCAAAATATTCTCATTTTCCAATTTTGCAATATTACCAAGTCCTGTAGCAAGCAGGTTATCCGCGAATAATTGCGATCTAAATTTAACTATTCAGCGCATTGAAATTTTTGATAAATGAAAGCGAACAGATACGGACATCAACCTCTTCTATTCTTTCACATTACTTCGTGTAATCAGTAGATTCCTGCGATTGAGGTGCAGCATTTTTTTTCCGAAAAGTCATCCGAAGACATCAGGTATTTCTTACAGACATCAAAAACAACAATCAAAATGCAATCTCAATAGAATAACTTTTCGAATTGAATTTTAAAATCGATTTACGTTATTATGTCAATATAAAGTGCCATTCCTCGCTTTTTCCCAGGAGTCATGAATTTATTATAGTCCTTCTTTAACCACGCAGCAAAATATGCTCATATTCCAATTCTGCAATATTACCAAGTCCTGTAGCGAGCAGGTTATCCGCGAATAATTGCGATCTAAATTTAACTATTCAGCGCATTGAAATTTTTAATAACTGAAAGCGAACAGATACAGACATCAACCTCTTCTATTCTTTCACATTAATTCGTGTAATCATTAGATTCCTGCGATTGAGGCGCAGCATTTTTTTTCCGAAAAGTCATCTGAAGAAATCAGGTATTTCTTACAGACATCAAAAACCACAATCAAAATGCAATCTCAATAGAATAACTTTTCGAATTGAATTTTCAAATCGATTTACGTTATTATGTCAATATATAGTGCCATTCTTCGCTTTTTCCCAGGACTCATGAATTTATTAAAGTCCTTCTATAACGACGCAGCAAAATATGCTCATATTCCAATTTTGCAATATTACCAAGTCCTGTAGCGAGCAGGTTACCCGCGAATAATTGCGATCTCAATTTAACTATTCAGCGCATTGAAATTTTAAATAACTGAAAGCGAAAAGATACAGACATCAACCTCTTCTATTCTTTCACATTACTTCGTGTAATCATTAGATTCCTGCGATTGAGGCGCAGCATTTTTTTTCCAAAAAGTCATCTGAAGACATCAGGTATTTCTTACAGACATCAAAAACAACAATCAAAATGCATTCTCAATAGAATAACTTTTCGAATTGAATTTTCAAATCGAATTACGTTATTATATCAATATATAGAGCCATTCCTCGCTTTTTCCCAGGAGTCATGAATTTATTATAGTCCTTCCATAACCACGCAGCAAAATATGCTCATATTCCAATTCTGCAATATTACCAAGTCCTGTAGCGAGCAGGTTATCCGCGAATAATTGCGATCTCAATTTAACTATTCAGCGCATTGAAATTTTTAATAACTGAAAGCGAACAGATACAGACATCAACCTCTTCTATTCTTTCACATTAATTCGTGTAATCATTAGATTCCTGCGACTGAGGCGCAGCATTTTTTTTCCGAAAAGTCATCTGAAGACATCAGGTATTTCTTACAGACATCAAAAACAACAATCCAAATGCATTCTCAATAGAATAACTTTTCGAATTGAATTTTCAAATCGAATTACGTTATTATGTCAATATATAGAGCCATTCCTCGCTTTTTCCCAGGAGTCATGAATTTATTATAGTCCTTCCATAACCACGCAGCAAAATATGCTCATATTTCAACTCTGCAATATTACCAAGTCCTGTAGCGAGCAGGTTATCCGCGAATAATTGCGATCTCAATTTAACTATTCAGCGCATTGAAATTTTTGATAAATGAAAGCGAACAGATACGGACATCAACCTCTTCTATTCTTTCACATTACTTCGTGTAATCAGTAGATTCCTGCGATTGAGGTGCAGCATTTTTTTTCCGAAAAGTCATCCGAAGACATCAGGTATTTCTTACAGACATCAAAAACAACAATCAAAATGCAATCTCAATAGAATAACTTTTCGAATTGAATTTTAAAATCGATTTACGTTATTATGTCAATATAAAGTGCCATTCCTCGCTTTTTCCCAGGAGTCATGAATTTATTATAGTCCTTCTATAACCACGCAGCAAAATATGCTCATATTCCAATTCTGCAATATTACCAAGTCCTGTAGCGAGCAGGTTATCCGCGAATAATTGCGATCTAAATTTAACTATTCAGCGCATTGAAATTTTTAATAACTGAAAGCGAACAGATACAGACATCAACCTCTTCTATTCTTTCACATTAATTCGTGTAATCATTAGATTCCTGCGATTGAGGCGCAGCATTTTTTTTCCGAAAAGTCATCTGAAGAAATCAGGTATTTCTTACAGACATCAAAAACCACAATCAAAATGCAATCTCAATAGAATAACTTTTCGAATTGAATTTTCAAATCGATTTACGTTATTATGTCAATATATAGTGCCATTCTTCGCTTTTTCCCAGGACTCATGAATTTATTAAAGTCCTTCTATAACGACGCAGCAAAATATGCTCATATTCCAATTCTGCAATATTACCAAGTCCTGTAGCGAGCAGGTTATCCGCGAATAATTGCGATCTAAATTTAACTATTCAGCGCATTGAAATTTTTAATAACTGAAAGCGAACAGATACAGACATCAACCTCTTCTATTCTTTCACATTAATTCGTGTAATCATTAGATTCCTGCGATTGAGGCGCAGCATTTTTTTTCCGAAAAGTCATCTGAAGAAATCAGGTATTTCTTACAGACATCAAAAACCACAATCAAAATGCAATCTCAATAGAATAACTTTTCGAATTGAATTTTCAAATCGATTTACGTTATTATGTCAATATATAGTGCCATTCTTCGCTTTTTCCCAGGACTCATGAATTTATTAAAGTCCTTCTATAACGACGCAGCAAAATATGCTCATATTCCAATTTTGCAATATTACCAAGTCCTGTAGCGAGCAGGTTACCCGCGAATAATTGCGATCTCAATTTAACTATTCAGCGCATTGAAATTTTAAATAACTGAAAGCGAAAAGATACAGACATCAACCTCTTCTATTCTTTCACATTACTTCGTGTAATCATTAGATTCCTGCGATTGAGGCGCAGCATTTTTTTTCCAAAAAGTCATCTGAAGACATCAGGTATTTCTTACAGACATCAAAAACAACAATCAAAATGCATTCTCAATAGAATAACTTTTCGAATTGAATTTTCAAATCGAATTACGTTATTATATCAATATATAGAGCCATTCCTCGCTTTTTCCCAGGAGTCATGAATTTATTATAGTCCTTCCATAACCACGCAGCAAAATATGCTCATATTTCAACTCTGCAATATTACCAAGTCCTGTAGCGAGCAGGTTATCCGCGAATAATTGCGATCTCAATTTAACTATTCAGCGCATTGAAATTTTTAATAACTGAAAGCGAACAGATACAGACATCAACCTCTTCTATTCTTTCACATTAATTCGTGTAATCATTAGATTCCTGCGATTGAGGCGCAGCATTTTTTTTCCGAAAAGTCATCCGAAGACATCAGGTATTTCTTACAGACATCAACAACAACAATCAAAATGCAATCTCAATAGAATAACTTTTCGAATTTAATTTTCAAATCGATTTACGTTATTATGTCAATATATAGAGCCATTCCTTGCTTTTTCCCAGGAGTCATGAATTTATTATAGTCCTTCTATAACCACGCAGCAAAATATTCTCATTTTCCAATTTTGCAATATTACCAAGTCCTGTAGCGAGCAGGTTACCCGCGAATAATTGCGATCTCAATTTAACTATTCAGCGCATTGAAATTTTTAATAACTGAAAGCGAACAGATACAGACATCAACCTCTTCTATTCTTTCACATTAATTCGTGTAATCATTAGATTCCTGCGATTGAGGCGCAGCATTTTTTTTCCGAAAAGTCATCCGAAGACATCAGGTATTTCTTACAGACATCAAAAACAACAATCAAAATGCAATCTCAATAGAATAACTTTTCGAATTGAATTTTCAAATCGATTTACGTTATTATGTCAATATATAGTGCCATTCTTCGCTTTTTCCCAGGAGTCATGAATTTATTATAGTCCTTCTATAACCACGCAGCAAAATATTCTCATTTTCCAATTTTGCAATATTACCAAGTCCTGTAGCAAGCAGGTTATCCGCGAATAATTGCGATCTAAATTTAACTATTCAGCGCATTGAAATTTTTGATAAATGAAAGCGAACAGATACGGACATCAACCTCTTCTATTCTTTCACATTACTTCGTGTAATCAGTAGATTCCTGCGATTGAGGTGCAGCATTTTTTTTCCGAAAAGTCATCCGAAGACATCAGGTATTTCTTACAGACATCAAAAACAACAATCAAAATGCAATCTCAATAGAATAACTTTTCGAATTGAATTTTAAAATCGATTTACGTTATTATGTCAATATAAAGTGCCATTCCTCGCTTTTTCCCAGGAGTCATGAATTTATTATAGTCCTTCTTTAACCACGCAGCAAAATATGCTCATATTCCAATTCTGCAATATTACCAAGTCCTGTAGCGAGCAGGTTATCCGCGAATAATTGCGATCTAAATTTAACTATTCAGCGCATTGAAATTTTTAATAACTGAAAGCGAACAGATACAGACATCAACCTCTTCTATTCTTTCACATTAATTCGTGTAATCATTAGATTCCTGCGATTGAGGCGCAGCATTTTTTTTCCGAAAAGTCATCTGAAGAAATCAGGTATTTCTTACAGACATCAAAAACCACAATCAAAATGCAATCTCAATAGAATAACTTTTCGAATTGAATTTTCAAATCGATTTACGTTATTATGTCAATATATAGTGCCATTCTTCGCTTTTTCCCAGGACTCATGAATTTATTAAAGTCCTTCTATAACGACGCAGCAAAATATGCTCATATTCCAATTTTGCAATATTACCAAGTCCTGTAGCGAGCAGGTTACCCGCGAATAATTGCGATCTCAATTTAACTATTCAGCGCATTGAAATTTTAAATAACTGAAAGCGAAAAGATACAGACATCAACCTCTTCTATTCTTTCACATTACTTCGTGTAATCATTAGATTCCTGCGATTGAGGCGCAGCATTTTTTTTCCAAAAAGTCATCTGAAGACATCAGGTATTTCTTACAGACATCAAAAACAACAATCAAAATGCATTCTCAATAGAATAACTTTTCGAATTGAATTTTCAAATCGAATTACGTTATTATATCAATATATAGAGCCATTCCTCGCTTTTTCCCAGGAGTCATGAATTTATTATAGTCCTTCCATAACCACGCAGCAAAATATGCTCATATTCCAATTCTGCAATATTACCAAGTCCTGTAGCGAGCAGGTTATCCGCGAATAATTGCGATCTCAATTTAACTATTCAGCGCATTGAAATTTTTAATAACTGAAAGCGAACAGATACAGACATCAACCTCTTCTATTCTTTCACATTAATTCGTGTAATCATTAGATTCCTGCGACTGAGGCGCAGCATTTTTTTTCCGAAAAGTCATCTGAAGACATCAGGTATTTCTTACAGACATCAAAAACAACAATCCAAATGCATTCTCAATAGAATAACTTTTCGAATTGAATTTTCAAATCGAATTACGTTATTATGTCAATATATAGAGCCATTCCTCGCTTTTTCCCAGGAGTCATGAATTTATTATAGTCCTTCCATAACCACGCAGCAAAATATGCTCATATTTCAACTCTGCAATATTACCAAGTCCTGTAGCGAGCAGGTTATCCGCGAATAATTGCGATCTCAATTTAACTATTCAGCGCATTGAAATTTTTGATAAATGAAAGCGAACAGATACGGACATCAACCTCTTCTATTCTTTCACATTACTTCGTGTAATCAGTAGATTCCTGCGATTGAGGTGCAGCATTTTTTTTCCGAAAAGTCATCCGAAGACATCAGGTATTTCTTACAGACATCAAAAACAACAATCAAAATGCAATCTCAATAGAATAACTTTTCGAATTGAATTTTAAAATCGATTTACGTTATTATGTCAATATAAAGTGCCATTCCTCGCTTTTTCCCAGGAGTCATGAATTTATTATAGTCCTTCTATAACCACGCAGCAAAATATGCTCATATTCCAATTCTGCAATATTACCAAGTCCTGTAGCGAGCAGGTTATCCGCGAATAATTGCGATCTAAATTTAACTATTCAGCGCATTGAAATTTTTAATAACTGAAAGCGAACAGATACAGACATCAACCTCTTCTATTCTTTCACATTAATTCGTGTAATCATTAGATTCCTGCGATTGAGGCGCAGCATTTTTTTTCCGAAAAGTCATCTGAAGAAATCAGGTATTTCTTACAGACATCAAAAACCACAATCAAAATGCAATCTCAATAGAATAACTTTTCGAATTGAATTTTCAAATCGATTTACGTTATTATGTCAATATATAGTGCCATTCTTCGCTTTTTCCCAGGACTCATGAATTTATTAAAGTCCTTCTATAACGACGCAGCAAAATATGCTCATATTCCAATTTTGCAATATTACCAAGTCCTGTAGCGAGCAGGTTACCCGCGAATAATTGCGATCTCAATTTAACTATTCAGCGCATTGAAATTTTAAATAACTGAAAGCGAAAAGATACAGACATCAACCTCTTCTATTCTTTCACATTAATTCGTGTAATCATTAGATTCCTGCGATTGAGGCGCAGCATTTTTTTTCCAAAAAGTCATCTGAAGACATCAGGTATTTCTTACAGACATCAAAAACAACAATCAAAATGCATTCTCAATAGAATAACTTTTCGAATTGAATTTTCAAATCGAATTACGTTATTATATCAATATATAGAGCCATTCCTCGCTTTTTCCCAGGAGTCATGAATTTATTATAGTCCTTCCATAACCACGCAGCAAAATATGCTCATATTCCAATTCTGCAATATTACCAAGTCCTGTAGCGAGCAGGTTATCCGCGAATAATTGCGATCTCAATTTAACTATTCAGCGCATTGAAATTTTTAATAACTGAAAGCGAACAGATACAGACATCAACCTCTTCTATTCTTTCACATTAATTCGTGTAATCATTAGATTCCTGCGATTGAGGCGCAGCATTTTTTTTCCGAAAAGTCATCCGAAGACATCAGGTATTTCTTACAGACATCAAAAACAACAATCAAAATGCAATCTCAATAGAATAACTTTTCGAATTGAATTTTCAAATCGATTTACGTTATTATGTCAATATATAGTGCCATTCTTCGCTTTTTCCCAGGAGTCATGAATTTATTATAGTCCTTCTATAACCACGCAGCAAAATATTCTCATTTTCCAATTTTGCAATATTACCAAGTCCTGTAGCAAGCAGGTTATCCGCGAATAATTGCGATCTAAATTTAACTATTCAGCGCATTGAAATTTTTGATAAATGAAAGCGAACAGATACGGACATCAACCTCTTCTATTCTTTCACATTACTTCGTGTAATCAGTAGATTCCTGCGATTGAGGTGCAGCATTTTTTTTCCGAAAAGTCATCCGAAGACATCAGGTATTTCTTACAGACATCAAAAACAACAATCAAAATGCAATCTCAATAGAATAACTTTTCGAATTGAATTTTAAAATCGATTTACGTTATTATGTCAATATAAAGTGCCATTCCTCGCTTTTTCCCAGGAGTCATGAATTTATTATAGTCCTTCTATAACCACGCAGCAAAATATGCTCATATTCCAATTCTGCAATATTACCAAGTCCTGTAGCGAGCAGGTTATCCGCGAATAATTGCGATCTAAATTTAACTATTCAGCGCATTGAAATTTTTAATAACTGAAAGCGAACAGATACAGACATCAACCTCTTCTATTCTTTCACATTAATTCGTGTAATCATTAGATTCCTGCGATTGAGGCGCAGCATTTTTTTTCCGAAAAGTCATCTGAAGAAATCAGGTATTTCTTACAGACATCAAAAACCACAATCAAAATGCAATCTCAATAGAATAACTTTTCGAATTGAATTTTCAAATCGATTTACGTTATTATGTCAATATATAGTGCCATTCTTCGCTTTTTCCCAGGACTCATGAATTTATTATAGTCCTTCTATAACCACGCAGCAAAATATTCTCATTTTCCAATTTTGCAATATTACCATGTCCTGTAGCGAGCAGGTTATCCATGAATAATTGCGATCTAAATTTAACTATTCAGCGCATTGAAATTTTTAATAACTGAAAGCGAACAGATACAGACATCAACCTCTTCTATTCTTTCACATTACTTCGTGTAATCATTAGATTCCTGCGATTGAGGCGCAGCATTTTTTTTCCGAAAAGTCATCCGAAGACATCAGGTATTTCTTACAGACATCAAAAACAACATTCAAAATGCAATCTGAATAGAATAACTTTTCGAATTGAATTTTCAAATCGATTTACGTTATTATGTCAATATATAGAGCCATTCCTTGCTTTTTCCCAGAAGTCATGAATTTATTATAGTCCTTCTATAACCACGCAGCAAAATATTCTCATTTTCTAATTTTGCAATATTATAAAGTCCTGTAGTGAGCAGGTTATTTGCGAATAATTGCGATCTAAATTTAACTATCCAGCGCATTGAAATTTTTAATAAATGAAAGCGAACAGATACAGACATCAACCTCTTCTATTCTTTCACATTACTTCGTGTAATCAGTAGATTCCTGCGATTGAGGCGCAGCATTTTTTTTCCGAAAAGTCATCCGAAGACATCAGGTATTTCTTACAGACATCAAAAACAACAATCAAAATGCAATCTCAATAGAATAACTTTTCGAATTGAATTTTAAAATCGATTTACGTTATTATGTCAATATATAGTGCCATTGTTCGCTTTTTCCCAGGAGTCATGAATTTATTAAAGTCCTTCTATAACGACGCAGCAAAATATGCTCATATTCCAATTTTGCAATATTACCAAGTCCTGTAGCGAGCAGGTTATCCGCGATCAATTGCGATCTAAATTTAACTATTCAGCGCATTGAAATTTTTTAATAACTGAAAGCGAACAGATACAGACATCAACCTCTTCTATTCTTTCACATAACTTCGTGTAATCATTAGATTCCTGCGTTTGAGGCGCAGCATTTTTTTTCCGAAAAGTCATCTGAAGACATCAGGTATTTCTCACAGACATCAAAAACAACAATCAAAATGCATTCTCAATAGAATAACTTTTCGAATTGAATTTTCAAATCGAATTACGTTATTATGTCAATATATAGAGTCATTCCTCGCTTTTTCCCAGGAGTCATGAATTTATTATAGTCCTTCCATAACCACGCAGCAAAATATGCTCATATTCCAATTCTGCAATATTACCAAGTCCTGTAGCGAGCAGGTTATCCGCGAATAATTGCGATCTCAATTTAACTATTCAGCGCATTGAAATTTTTATTAACTGAAAGCGAACAGATACAGACATCAACCTCTTCTATTCTTTCACATCAATTCGTGTAATCATTAGATTCCTGCGATTGAGGCGCAGCATTTTTTTTCCGAAAAGTCATCCGAAGACATCAGGTATTTCTTACAGACATCAAAAACAACAATCAAAATGCAATCTCAATAGAATAACTTTTCGAATTGAATTTTCAAATCGATTTACGTTATTATGTCAATATATAGTGCCATTCTTCGCTTTTTCCCAGGAGTCATGAATTTATTAAAGTCCTTCTATAACGACGCAGCAAAATATGCTCATATTCCAATTTTGCAATATTACCAAGTCCTGTAGCGAGCAGGTTATCCGCGAATAATTGCGATCTAAATTTAACTATTCAGCGCATTGAAATTTTTAATAACTGAAAGCGAACAGATACAGACATCAACCTCTTCTATTCTTTCACATAAATTCGTGTAATCATTAGATTCCTGCGATTGAGGCGCAGCATTTTTTTTCCGAAAAGTCATCTGAAGAAATCAGGTATTTCTTACAGACATCAGAAACCACAATCAAAATGCAATCTCAATAGAATAACTTTTCGAATTGAATTTTAAAATCGATTTACGTTATTATGTCAATATATAGTGCCATTCTTCGCTTTTTCCCAGGAGTCATGAATTTATTAAAGTCCTTCTATAACGACGCAGCAAAATATGCTCATATTCCAATTTTGCAATATTACCAAGTCCTGTAGCGAGCAGGTTACCCGCGAATAATTGCGATCTCAATTTAACTATTCAGCGCATTGAAATTTTTAATAACTGAAAGAGACAGATACAGACATCAACCTCTTCTATTCTTTCACATTAATTCGTGTAATCATTAGATTCCTGCGATTGAGGCGCAGCATTTTTTTTCCGAAAAGTCATCCGAAGACATCAGGTATTTCTTACAGACATCAAAAACAACAATCAAAATGCAATCTCAATAGAATAACTTTTCGAATTGAATTTTAAAATCGATTCACGTTATTATGTCAATATATAGTGCCATTCTTCGCTTTTTCCCAGGAGTCATGAATTTATTATAGTCCTTCTATAACCACGCAGCAAAAAATTCTCATTTTCCAATTTTGCAATATTACTCAGTCCTGTAGCGAGCAGGTTATCCGCGAATAATTGCGATCTAAATTTAACTATTCAGCGCATTGATATTTTTAATAAATGAAAGCGAACAGATACGGAGATCAACCTCTTATATTCTTTCACATTACTTCGTGTAATCAGTAGATTCCTGCGATTGAGGCGCAGCATTTTTTTTCCGAAAAGACATCCGAAGACATCAGGTATTTCTTACAGACATCAAAAACAACAATCAAAATGCAATCTCAATAGAATAACTTTTCGAATTGAATTTTAAAATCGATTTACGTTATTATGTCAATATATAGTGCCATTCCTCGCTTTTTCCCAGGAGTCATGAATTCATTATAGTCCTTCTATAACCACGCAGCAAAATATGCTCATATTCCAAGTCTGCAATATTACCAAGTCCTGTAGCGAGCAGGTTACCCGCGAATAATTGCGATCTAAATTTAACTATTCAGCGCATTGAAATTTTTAATATTTGAAAGCGAACAGATACAGACATCAACCTCTTCTATTCTTTCACATTAATTCGTGTAATCATTAGATTCCTGCGATTGAGGCGCAGCATTTTTTTCCCGAAAAGTCATCCGAAGACATCAGGTATTTCTTACAGACATCAAAAACAACAATCAAAATGCAATCTGAATAGAATAACTTTTCGAATTGAATTTTCAAATCGATTTACGTTATTATGTCAATATATAGAGCCATTCCTTGCTTTTTCCCAGGAGTCATGAATTTATTATAGTCCTTCTATAACCACGCAGCAAAATATTCTCATTTTCTAATTTTGCAATATTACCAAGTCCTGTAGCGAGCAGGTTATTCGCGAATAATGGCGATCTAAATTTAACTATTCAGCGCATTGAAATTTTTAATAAATGAAAGCGAACAGATACAGACATCAACCTCTTCTATTCTTTCACATTAATTCGTGTAATCATTAGATTCCTGCGATTGGGGCGCAGCATTTTTTTTCCGAAAAGTCATCTGAAGACATCAGGTATTTCTTACAGACATAAAAAACAATAATCAAAATGCATTCTCAATAGAATAACTTTTCGAATTGAATTTTCAAATCGAATTACGTTATTATGTCAATATATAGTGTCATTCTTCGCTTTTTCCCAGGAGTCATGAATTTATTAAAGTCCTTCTATAACGACGCAGCAAAATATGCTCATATTCCAATTTTGCAATATTACCAAGTCCTGTAGCGAGCAGGTTACCCGCGAATAATTGCGATCTCAATTTAACTATTCAGCGCATTGAAATTTTTAATAACTGAAAGCGAAAAGATACAGACATCAACCTCTTCTATTCTTTCACATTACTTCGTGTAATCATTAGATTCCTGCGATTGAGGCGCAGCATTTTTTTTCCGAAAAGTCATCTGAAGACATCAGGTATTTCTTACAGACATAAAAAACAACAATCTAAATGCATTCTCAATAGAATAACTTTTCGAATTGAATTTTCAAATCGAATTACGTTATTATGTCAATATATAGAGCCATTCCTCGCTTTTTCCCAGGAGTCATGAATTTATTATAGTCCTTCCATAACCACGCAGCAAAATATGCTCATATTCCAATTCTGCAATATTACCAAGTCCTGTAGCGAGCAGGTTATCCGCGAATAATTGCGATCTCAATTTAACTATTCAGCGCATTGAAATTTTTATTAACTGAAAGCGAACAGATACAGACATCAACCTCTTCTATTCTTTCACATCAATTCGTGTAATCATTAGATTCCTGCGATTGAGGCGCAGCATTTTTTTTCCGAAAAGTCATCCGAAGACATCAGGTATTTCTTACAGACATCAAAAACAACAATCAAAATGCAATCTCAATAGAATAACTTTTCGAATTGAATTTTCAAATCGATTTACGTTATTATGTCAATATATAGTGCCATTCTTCGCTTTTTCCCAGGAGTCATGAATTTATTAAAGTCCTTCTATAACGACGCAGCAAAATATGCTCATATTCCAATTTTGCAATATTACCAAGTCCTGTAGCGAGCAGGTTATCCGCGAATAATTGCGATCTAAATTTAACTATTCAGCGCATTGAAATTTTTAATAAATGAAAGCGAACAGATACAGACATCAACCTCTTCTATTCTTTCACATTACTTCGTGTAATCAGTAGATTCCTGCGATTGAGGCGCAGCATTTTTTTTCCGAAAAGTCATCCGAAGACATCAGGTATTTCTTACAGACATCAAAAACCACAATCAAAATGCAATCTCAATAGAATAACTTTTTGAATTGAATTTTCAAATCGATTTACGTTATTATGTCAATATATAGTGTCATTCTTCGCTTTTTCCCAGGAGTCATGAATTTATTAAAGTCCTTCTATAACGACGCAGCAAAATATGCTCATATTCCAATTTTGCAATATTACCAAGTCCTGTAGCGAGCAGGTTACCCGCGAATAATTGCGATCTCAATTTAACTATTCAGCGCATTGAAATTTTAAATAACTGAAAGCGAAATATACAGACATCAACCTCTTCTATTCTTTCACATTACTTCGTGTAATCATTAGATTCCTGCGATTGAGGCGCAGCATTTTTTTTCCGAAAAGTCATCTGAAGACATCAGGTATTTCTTACAGACATAAAAAACAACAATCAAAATGCATTCTCAATAGAATAACTTTTCGAATTGAATTTTCAAATCGAATTACGTTATTATGTCAATATATAGAGCCATTCCTCGCTTTTTCCCAGGAGTCATGAATTTATTATAGTCCTTCCATAACCACGCAGCAAAATATGCTCATATTCCAATTCTGCAATATTACCAAGTCCTGTAGCGAGCAGGTTATCCGCGAATAATTGCGATCTCAATTTAACTATTCAGCGCATTGAAATTTTTATTAACTGAAAGCGAACAGATACAGACATCAACCTCTTCTATTCTTTCACATTAATTCGTGTAATCATTAGATTCCTGCGATTGAGGCGCAGCATTTTTTTTCCGAAAAGTCATCCGAAGACATCAGGTATTTCTTACAGACATCAAAAACAACAATCAAAATGCAATCTCAATAGAATAACTTTTCGAATTGAATTTTCAAATCGATTTACGTTATTATGTCAATATATAGTGCCATTCTTCGCTTTTTCCCAGGAGTCATGAATTTATTAAAGTCCTTCTATAACGACGCAGCAAAATATGCTTATATTCCAATTTTGCAATATTACCAAGTCCTGTAGCGAGCAGGTTATCCGCGAATAATTGCGATCTAAATTTAACTATTCAGCGCATTGAAATTTTTAATAAATGAAAGCGAACAGATACAGACATCAACCTCTTCTATTCTTTCACATCAATTCGTGTAATCATTAGATTCCTGCGATTGAGGCGCAGCATTTTTTTTCCGAAAAGTCATCCGAAGACATCAGGTATTTCTTACAGACATCAAAAACAACAATCAAAATGCAATCTCAATAGAATAACTTTTCGAATTGAATTTTCAAATCGATTTACGTTATTATGTCAATATATAGTGCCATTCTTCGCTTTTTCCCAGGAGACATGAATTTATTAAAGTCCTTCTATAACGACGCAGCAAAATATGCTCATATTCCAATTTTGCAATATTACCAAGTCCTGTAGCGAGCAGGTTATCCGCGAATAATTGCGATCTAAATTTAACTATTCAGCGCATTGAAATTTTTAATAAATGAAAGCGAACAGATACAGACATCAACCTCTTCTATTCTTTCACATTACTTCGTGTAATCAGTAGATTCCTGCGATTGAGGCGCAGCATTTTTTTTCCGAAAAGTCATCCGAAGACATCAGGTATTTCTTACAGACATCAAAAACCACAATCAAAATGCAATCTCAATAGAATAACTTTTTGAATTGAATTTTCAAATCGATTTACGTTATTATGTCAATATATAGTGTCATTCTTCGCTTTTTCCCAGGAGTCATGAATTTATTAAAGTCCTTCTATAACGACGCAGCAAAATATGCTCATATTCCAATTTTGCAATATTACCAAGTCCTGTAGCGAGCAGGTTACCCGCGAATAATTGCGATCTCAATTTAACTATTCAGCGCATTGAAATTTTAAATAACTGAAAGCGAAATATACAGACATCCACCTCTTCTATTCTTTCACATTACTTCGTGTAATCATTAGATTCCTGCGATTGAGGCGCAGCATTTTTTTTCCGAAAAGTCATCTGAAGACATCAGGTATTTCTTACAGACATAAAAAACAACAATCAAAATGCATTCTCAATAGAATAACTTTTCGAATTGAATTTTCAAATCGAATTACGTTATTATGTCAATATATAGAGCCATTCCTCGCTTTTTCCCAGGAGTCATGAATTTATTATAGTCCTTCCATAACCACGCAGCAAAATATGCTCATATTCCAATTCTGCAATATTACCAAGTCCTGTAGCGAGCAGGTTATCCGCGAATAATTGCGATCTCAATTTAACTATTCAGCGCATTGAAATTTTTATTAACTGAAAGCGAACAGATACAGACATCAACCTCTTCTATTCTTTCACATTAATTCGTGTAATCATTAGATTCCTGCGATTGAGGCGCAGCATTTTTTTTCCGAAAAGTCATCCGAAGACATCAGGTATTTCTTACAGACATCAAAAACAACAATCAAAATGCAATCTCAATAGAATAACTTTTCGAATTGAATTTTCAAATCGATTTACGTTATTATGTCAATATATAGTGCCATTCTTCGCTTTTTCCCAGGAGTCATGAATTTATTAAAGTCCTTCTATAACGACGCAGCAAAATATGCTTATATTCCAATTTTGCAATATTACCAAGTCCTGTAGCGAGCAGGTTATCCGCGAATAATTGCGATCTAAATTTAACTATTCAGCGCATTGAAATTTTTAATAAATGAAAGCGAACAGATACAGACATCAACCTCTTCTATTCTTTCACATTACTTCGTGTAATCAGTAGATTCCTGCGATTGGGGCGCAGCATTTTTTTACCGAAAAGTCATCCGAAGACATCAGGTATTTCTTACAGACATCAAAAACAACAATCAAAATGCAATCTCAATAGAATAACTTTTCGAATTGAATTTTCAAATCGATTTACGTTATTATGTCAATATATAGTGCCATTCTTCGCTTTTTCCCAGGAGTCATGAATTTATTAAAGTCCTTCTATAACGACGCAGCAAAATATGCTTATATTCCAATTTTGCAATATTACCAAGTCCTGTAGCGAGCAGGTTATCCGCGAATAATTGCGATCTAAATTTAACTATTCAGCGCATTGAAATTTTTAATAAATGAAAGCGAACAGATACAGACATCAACCTCTTCTATTCTTTCACATTACTTCGTGTAATCAGTAGATTCCTGCGATTGAGGCGCAGCATTTTTTTTCCGAAAAGTCATCCGAAGACATCAGGTATTTCTTACAGACATCAAAAACAACAATCAAAATGCAATCTCAATAGAATAACTTTTCGAATTGAATTTTCAAATCGATTTACGTTATTATGTCAATATATAGTGCCATTCTTCGCTTTTTCCCAGGAGTCATGAATTTATTTAAGTCCTTCTATAACGACGCAGCAAAATATGCTCATATTCCAATTTTGCAATATTACCAAGTCCTGTAGCGAGCAGGTTACCCGCGAATAATTGCGATCTCAATTTAACTATTCAGCGCATTGAAATTTTTAATAACTGAAAGCGAAAAGATACAGACATCAACCTCATCTATTCTTTCACATTACTTCGTGTAATCATTAGATTCCTGCGATTGAGGCGCAGCATTTTTTTTCCGAAAAGTCATCTGAAGACATCAGGTATTTCTTACAGACATCAAAAACAACAATCAAAATGCAATCTCAATAGAATAACTTTTCCAATTGAATTTTAAAATCGATTTACGTTATTATGTCAATATATAGTGCCATTCTTCGCTTTTTCCCAGGAGTCATGAATTTATTAAAGTCCTTCTATAACGACGCAGCAAAATATGCTCATATTCCAATTTTGCAATATTACCAAGTCCTGTAGCGAGCAGGATACCCGCGAATAATTGCGATCTCAATTTAACTATTCAGCGCATTGAAATTTTTAATAACTGAAAGCGAACAGATACAGACATCAACCTCTTCTATTCTTTCACATTACTTCGTGTAATCATTAGATTCCTGCGATTGAGGCGCAGCATTTTTTTTCCGAAAAGTCATCTGAAGAAATCAGGTATTTCTTACAGACATCAAAAACAACAATCAAAATGCAATCTCAATAGAACAACTTTTCGAATTGAATTTTCAAATCGATTTACGTTATTATGTCAATATAGTACCATTCCTCGCTTTTTCCCAGGAGTCATGAATTTATTATAGTCCTTCTATAACCACGCAGCAAAATATGCTCATATTTCAATTTTGCAATATTACCAAGTCCTGTAGCGAGCAGGTTATCCGCGAATAATTGCAATCTAAGTTTAACTATTCAGCGCATTGAAATTTTTAATAACTAAAAGCGAACAGATACAGACATCAACCTCTTCTATTCTTTCACATTAATTCGTGTAATCATTAGATTCCTGCGACTGAGGCGCAGCATTTTTTTTCTGAAAAGTCATCTGAAGACATCAGGTATTTCTTACAGACATCAAAAACAACAATCCAAATGCATTCTCAATAGAATAACTTTTCGAATTGAATTTTCAAATCGAATTACGTTATTATGTCAATATATAGAGCCATTCCTCGCTTTTTCCCAGAAGTCATGAATTTATTATAGTCCTTCCATAACCACGCAGCAAAATATGCTCATATTCCAACTCTGCAATATTACCAAGTCCTGTAGCGAGCAGGTTATCCGCGAATAATTGCGATCTCAATTTAACTATTCAGCGCATTGAAATTTTAAATAACTGAAAGCGAACAGATACAGACATCAACCTCTTCTATTCTTTCACATTAATTCGTGTAATCATTAGATTCCTGCGATTGAGGCGCAGCATTTTTTTTCCGAAAAGTCATCCGAAGACATCAGGTATTTCTTACAGACATCAAAAACAACAATCAAAATGCAATCTCAATAGAATAACTTTTCGAATTAAATTTTCAAATCGATTCACGTTATTATGTCAATATATAGAGCCATTCCTTGCTTTTTCCCAGAAGTCATGAATTTATTATAGTCCTTCTATAACCACGCAGCAAAATATTTTCATTTTCCAATTTTGCAATATTACCAAGTCCTGTAGCGAGCAGGTTATCCGCGAATAATTGCGATCTAAATTTAACTATTCAGCGCATTGAAATTTTTAATAAATGAAAGCGAACAGATACGGACATCAACCTCTTCTATTCTTTCACATTACTTCGTGTAATCAGTAGATTCCTGCGATTGAGGCGCAGCATTTTTTTTCCGAAAAGTCATCCGAAGACATCAGGTATTTCTTACAGACATCAAAAACAACAATCAAAATGCAATCTCAATAGAATAACTTTTCGAATTGAATTTTAAAATCGATTTACGTTATTATGTCAATATATAGTGCCATTCCTCGCTTTTTCCCAGGAGTCATGAATTTATTATAGTCCTTCTATAACCACGCAGCAAAATATGCTCATATTCCAATTCTGCAATATTACCAAGTCCTGTAGCGAGCAGGTTATCCGCGAATAATTGCGATCTAAATTTAACTATTCAGCGCATTGAAATTTTTAATAACTGAAAGCGAACAGATACAGACATCAACCTCTTCTATTCTTCCACATTAATTCGTGTAATCATTAGATTCCTGCGATTGAGGCGCAGCATTTTGTTTCCGAAAAGTCATCTGAAGAAATCAGGTATTTCTTACAGACATCAAAAACCACAATCAAAATGCAATCTCAATAGAATAACTCTTCGAATTGAATTTTAAAATCGATTTACGTTATTATGTCAATATATAGTGCCATTCTTCGCTTTTTCCCAGGACTCATGAATTTATTAAAGTCCTTCTATAACGACGCAGCAAAATATGCTCATATTCCAATTTTGCAATATTACCAAGTCCTGTAGCGAGCAGGTTACCCGCGAGTAATTGCAATCTAAATTTAACTATTCAGCGCATTGAAATTTTAAATAACTGAAAGCGAAAAGATACAGACATCAACCTCTTCTATTCTTTCACATTACTTCGTGTAATCATTAGATTCCTGCGATTGAGGCGCAGCTATTTTTTTCCGAAAAGTCATCTGAAGACATCAGGTATTTCTTACAGACATCAAAAACAACAATCAAAATGCATCTTCAATAGAATAACTTTTCGAATTGAATTTTCAAATCGAATTACGTTATTATGTCAATATATAGAGCCATTCCTCGCTTTTTCCCAGGAGTCATGAATTTATTATAGTCCTTCCATAACCAGGCAGCAAAATATGCTCATATTCCAACTCTGCAATATTACCAAGTCCTGTAGCGAGCAGGTTATCCGCGAATAATTGCGATCTCAATTTAACTATTCAGCGCATTGAAATTTTAAATAACTGAAAGCGAACAGATACAGACATCAACCTCTTCTATTCTTTCACATTAATTCGTGTAATCATTAGATTCCTGCGATTGAGGCGCAGCATTTTTTTTCCGAAAAGTCATCCGAAGACATCAGGTATTTCTTACAGACATCGAAAACAACAATCAAAATGCAATCTCATTAGAATAACTTTTCGAATTTAATTTTCAAATCGATTTACGTTATTATGTCAATATATAGAGCTATTCCTTGCTTTTTCCCAGGAGTCATGAATTTATTATAGTCCTTCTATAACGACGCAGCAAAATATGCTCATATTCCAATTTTGCAATATTACCAAGTCCTGTAGCGAGCAGGTTACCCGCGAGTAATTGCAATCTAAATTTAACTATTCAGCGCATTGAAATTTTAAATAACTGAAAGCGAAAAGATACAGACATCAACCTCTTCTATTCTTTCACATTACTTCGTGTAATCATTAGATTCCTACGATTGAGGCGCAGCATTTTTTTTCCGAAAAGTCATCTGAAGACATCAGGTATTTCTTACAGACATCAAAAACAACAATCAAAATGCATCTTCAATAGAATAACTTTTCGAATTGAATTTTCAAATCGAATTACGTTATTATATCAATATATAGAGCCATTCCTCGCTTTTTCCCAGGAGTCATGAATTTATTATAGTCCTTCCATAACCACGCAGCAAAATATGCTCATATTCCAATTCTGCAATATTACCAAGTCCTGTAGCGAGCAGGTTATCCGCGAATAATTGCGATCTCAATTTAACTATTCAGCGCATTGAAATTTTTAATAACTGAAAGCGAACAGATACAGACATCAACCTCTTCTATTCTTTCACATTAATTCGTGTAATCATTAGATTCCTGCGATTGAGGCGCAGCATTTTTTTTCCGAAAAGTCATCCGAAGACATCAGGTATTTCTTACAGACATCAAAAACAACAATCAAAATGCAATCTCAAAAGAATAACTTTTCAATTGAATTTTCAAATCGATTTACGTTATTATGTCAATATATAGAGCCATTCCTTGCTTTTTCCCAGGAGTCATGAATTTATTATAGTCCTTCTATAACCACGCAGCAAAATATTCTCATTTTCCAATTTTGCAATATTACCATGTCCTGTAGCGAGCAGGTTATCCGCGAATAATTGCGATCTAAATTTAACTATTCAGCGCATTGAAATTTTTAATAACTGAAAGCGAACAGATACAGACATCAACCTCTTCTATTCTTTCACATTACTTCGTGTAATCATTAGATTCCTGCGATTGAGGCGCAGCATTTTTTTTCCGAAAAGTCATCCGAAGACATCAGGTATTTCTTACAGACATCAAAAACAACAATCAAAATGCAATCTCAATAGAATAACTTTTCGAATTGAATTTTCAAATCGATTTACGTTATTATGTCAATATATAGAGCCATTCCTTGCTTTTTCCCAGGAGTCATGAATTTATTATAGTCCTTCTATAACCACGCAGCAAAATATTCTCATTTTCCAATTTTGCAATATTACCAAGTCCTGTAGCGAGCAGGTTACCCGCGAATAATTGCGATCTAAATTTAACTATTCAGCGCATTGAAATTTTTATTAACTGAAAGCGAACAGATACAGACATCAACCTCTTCTATTCTTTCACATTACTTCGTGTAATCAGTAGATTCCTGCGATTGAGGCGCAGCATTTTTTTTCCGAAAAGTCATCCGAAGACATCAGGTATTTCTTACAGACATCAAAAACAACAATCAATATGCAATCTCAATAGAATAACTTTTCGAATTGAATTTTAAAATCGATTTACGTTATTATGTCAATATATAGTGCTATTCTTCGCTTTTTCCCAGGATTCATGAATTTAATAAAGTCCTTCTATAACGACGCAGCAAAATATGCTCATATTCCAATTTTGCAATATTACCAAGTCCTGTAGCGAGCAGGTTATCCGCGAATAATTGCGATCTAAATTTAACTATTCAGCGCATTGAAATTTTCAATAAATGAAAGCGAACAGATACGGACATCAACCTCTTCTATTCTTTCACATTACTTCGTGTAATCAGTAAATTCCTGCGATTGAGGCGCAGCATTTTTTTTCCGAAAAGTCATCCGAAGACATCAGGTATTTCTTACAGACATCAAAAACCACAATCAAAATGCAATCTCAATAGAATAACTTTTCGAATTGAATTTTAAAATCGATTTACGTTATTATGTCAATATATAGTGCCATTCTTCGCTTTTTCCCAGGAGTCATGAATTTATTAAAGTCCTTCTATAACGACGCAGCAAAATATGCTCATATTCCAACTCTGCAATATTACCAAGTCCTGTAGCGAGCAGGTTATCCGCGAATAATTGCGATCTCAATTTAACTATTCAGCGCATTGAAATTTTAAATAACTGAAAGCGAACAGATACAGACATCAACCTCTTCTATTCTTTCACATTAATTCGTGTAATCATTAGATTCCTGCGATTGAGGCGCAGCATTTTTTTTCCGAAAAGTCATCCGAAGACATCAGGTATTTCTTACAGACATCGAAAACAACAATCAAAATGCAATCTCATTAGAATAACTTTTCGAATTTAATTTTCAAATCGATTTACGTTATTATGTCAATATATAGAGCTATTCCTTGCTTTTTCCCAGGAGTCATGAATTTATTATAGTCCTTCTATAACGACGCAGCAAAATATGCTCATATTCCAATTTTGCAATATTACCAAGTCCTGTAGCGAGCAGGTTACCCGCGAGTAATTGCAATCTAAATTTAACTATTCAGCGCATTGAAATTTTAAATAACTGAAAGCGAAAAGATACAGACATCAACCTCTTCTATTCTTTCACATTACTTCGTGTAATCATTAGATTCCTACGATTGAGGCGCAGCATTTTTTTTCCGAAAAGTCATCTGAAGACATCAGGTATTTCTTACAGACATCAAAAACAACAATCAAAATGCATCTTCAATAGAATAACTTTTCGAATTGAATTTTCAAATCGAATTACGTTATTATATCAATATATAGAGCCATTCCTCGCTTTTTCCCAGGAGTCATGAATTTATTATAGTCCTTCCATAACCACGCAGCAAAATATGCTCATATTCCAATTCTGCAATATTACCAAGTCCTGTAGCGAGCAGGTTATCCGCGAATAATTGCGATCTCAATTTAACTATTCAGCGCATTGAAATTTTTAATAACTGAAAGCGAACAGATACAGACATCAACCTCTTCTATTCTTTCACATTAATTCGTGTAATCATTAGATTCCTGCGATTGAGGCGCAGCATTTTTTTTCCGAAAAGTCATCCGAAGACATCAGGTATTTCTTACAGACATCAAAAACAACAATCAAAATGCAATCTCAAAAGAATAACTTTTCAATTGAATTTTCAAATCGATTTACGTTATTATGTCAATATATAGAGCCATTCCTTGCTTTTTCCCAGGAGTCATGAATTTATTATAGTCCTTCTATAACCACGCAGCAAAATATTCTCATTTTCCAATTTTGCAATATTACCATGTCCTGTAGCGAGCAGGTTATCCGCGAATAATTGCGATCTAAATTTAACTATTCAGCGCATTGAAATTTTTAATAACTGAAAGCGAACAGATACAGACATCAACCTCTTCTATTCTTTCACATTACTTCGTGTAATCATTAGATTCCTGCGATTGAGGCGCAGCATTTTTTTTCCGAAAAGTCATCCGAAGACATCAGGTATTTCTTACAGACATCAAAAACAACAATCAAAATGCAATCTCAATAGAATAACTTTTCGAATTGAATTTTCAAATCGATTTACGTTATTATGTCAATATATAGAGCCATTCCTTGCTTTTTCCCAGGAGTCATGAATTTATTATAGTCCTTCTATAACCACGCAGCAAAATATTCTCATTTTCCAATTTTGCAATATTACCAAGTCCTGTAGCGAGCAGGTTACCCGCGAATAATTGCGATCTAAATTTAACTATTCAGCGCATTGAAATTTTTATTAACTGAAAGCGAACAGATACAGACATCAACCTCTTCTATTCTTTCACATTACTTCGTGTAATCAGTAGATTCCTGCGATTGAGGCGCAGCATTTTTTTTCCGAAAAGTCATCCGAAGACATCAGGTATTTCTTACAGACATCAAAAACAACAATCAATATGCAATCTCAATAGAATAACTTTTCGAATTGAATTTTAAAATCGATTTACGTTATTATGTCAATATATAGTGCTATTCTTCGCTTTTTCCCAGGATTCATGAATTTAATAAAGTCCTTCTATAACGACGCAGCAAAATATGCTCATATTCCAATTTTGCAATATTACCAAGTCCTGTAGCGAGCAGGTTATCCGCGAATAATTGCGATCTAAATTTAACTATTCAGCGCATTGAAATTTTCAATAAATGAAAGCGAACAGATACGGACATCAACCTCTTCTATTCTTTCACATTACTTCGTGTAATCAGTAAATTCCTGCGATTGAGGCGCAGCATTTTTTTTCCGAAAAGTCATCCGAAGACATCAGGTATTTCTTACAGACATCAAAAACCACAATCAAAATGCAATCTCAATAGAATAACTTTTCGAATTGAATTTTAAAATCGATTTACGTTATTATGTCAATATATAGTGCCATTCTTCGCTTTTTCCCAGGAGTCATGAATTTATTAAAGTCCTTCTATAACGACGCAGCAAAATATGCTCATATTCCAACTCTGCAATATTACCAAGTCCTGTAGCGAGCAGGTTATCCGCGAATAATTGCGATCTCAATTTAACTATTCAGCGCATTGAAATTTTAAATAACTGAAAGCGAACAGATACAGACATCAACCTCTTCTATTCTTTCACATTAATTCGTGTAATCATTAGATTCCTGCGATTGAGGCGCAGCATTTTTTTTCCGAAAAGTCATCCGAAGACATCAGGTATTTCTTACAGACATCGAAAACAACAATCAAAATGCAATCTCATTAGAATAACTTTTCGAATTTAATTTTCAAATCGATTTACGTTATTATGTCAATATATAGAGCTATTCCTTGCTTTTTCCCAGGAGTCATGAATTTATTATAGTCCTTCTATAACCACGCAGCAAAATATTCTCATTTTCCAATTTTGCAATATTACCAAGTCCTGTAGCGAGCAGGTTATCCGCGAATAATTGCGATCTAAATTTAACTATTCAGCGCATTGAAATTTTTAATAACTGAAAGCGAACAGATACAGACATCAACCTCTTCTATTCTTCCACATTACTTCGTGTAATCATTAGATTCCTGCGATTGAGGCGCAGCATTTTTTTTCCGAAAAGTCATCCGAAGACAACAGGTATTTCTTACAGACATCAAAAACAACAATCAAAATGCAATCTCAATAGAATAACTTTTCGAATTAAATTTTCAAATCGATTCACGTTATTATGTCAATATATAGAGCCATTCCTTGCTTTTTCCCAGAAGTCATGAATTTATTATAGTCCTTCTATAACCACGCAGCAAAATATTCTCATTTTCCAATTTTGCAATATTACCAAGTCCTGTAGCGAGCAGGTTATCCGCGAATAATTGCGATCTAAATTTAACTATTCAGCGCATTGAAATTTTTAATAAATGAAAGCGAACAGATACGGACATCAACCTCTTCTATTCTTTCACATTACTTCGTGTAATCAGTAGATTCCTGCGATTGAGGCGCAGCATTTTTTTTCCGAAAAGTCATCTGAAGAAATCAGGTATTTCTTACAGACATCAAAAACCACAATCAAAATGCAATCTCAATAGAATAACTCTTCGAATTGAATTTTAAAATCGATTTACGTTATTATGTCAATATATAGTGCCATTCTTCGCTTTTTCCCAGGACTCATGAATTTATTAAAGTCCTTCTATAACGACGCAGCAAAATATGCTCATATTCCAATTTTGCAATATTACCAAGTCCTGTAGCGAGCAGGTTACCCGCGAGTAATTGCAATCTAAATTTAACTATTCAGCGCATTGAAATTTTAAATAACTGAAAGCGAAAAGATACAGACATCAACCTCTTCTATTCTTTCACATTACTTCGTGTAATCATTAGATTCCTGCGATTGAGGCGCAGAATTTTTTTTCCGAAAAGTCATCTGAAGACATCAGGTATTTCTTACAGACATCAAAAACAACAATCAAAATGCATCTTCAATAGAATAACTTTTCGAATTGAATTTTCAAATCGAATTACGTTATTATATCAATATATAGAGCCATTCCTCGCTTTTTCCCAGGAGTCATGAATTTATTATAGTCCTTCCATAACCACGCAGCAAAATATGCTCATATTCCAATTCTGCAATATTACCAAGTCCTGTAGCGAGCAGGTTATCCGCGAATAATTGCGATCTCAATTTAACTATTCAGCGCATTGAAATTTTTAATAACTGAAAGCGAACAGATACAGACATCAACCTCTTCTATTCTTTCACATTAATTCGTGTAATCATTAGATTCCTGCGATTGAGGCGCAGCATTTTTTTTCCGATAAGTCATCCGAAGACATCAGGTATTTCTTACAGACATCAAAAACAACAATCAAAATGCAATCTCAAAAGAATAACTTTTCAATTGAATTTTCAAATCGATTTACGTTATTATGTCAATATATAGAGCCATTCCTTGCTTTTTCCCAGGAGTCATGAATTTATTATAGTCCTTCTATAACCACGCAGCAAAATATTCTCATTTTCCAATTTTGCAATATTACCATGTCCTGTAGCGAGCAGGTTATCCGCGAATAATTGCGATCTAAATTTAACTATTCAGCGCATTGAAATTTTTAATAACTGAAAGCGAACAGATACAGACATCAACCTCTTCTATTCTTTCACATTACTTCGTGTAATCATTAGATTCCTGCGATTGAGGCGCAGCATTTTTTTTCCGAAAAGTCATCCGAAGACATCAGGTATTTCTTACAGACATCAAAAACAACAATCAAAATGCAATCTCAATAGAATAACTTTTCGAATTGAATTTTCAAATCGATTTACGTTATTATGTCAATATATAGAGCCATTCCTTGCTTTTTCCCAGGAGTCATGAATTTATTATAGTCCTTCTATAACCACGCAGCAAAATATTCTCATTTTCCAATTTTGCAATATTACCAAGTCCTGTAGCGAGCAGGTTACCCGCGAATAATTGCGATCTAAATTTAACTATTCAGCGCATTGAAATTTTTATTAACTGAAAGCGAACAGATACAGACATCAACCTCTTCTATTCTTTCACATTACTTCGTGTAATCAGTAGATTCCTGCGATTGAGGCGCAGCATTTTTTTTCCGAAAAGTCATCCGAAGACATCAGGTATTTCTTACAGACATCAAAAACAACAATCAAAATGCAATCTCAATAGAATAACTTTTCGAATTGAATTTTAAAATCGATTTACGTTATTATGTCAATATATAGTGCCATTCTTCGCTTTTTCCCAGGATTCATGAATTTAATAAAGTCCTTCTATAACGACGCAGCAAAATATGCTCATATTCCAATTTTGCAATATTACCAAGTCCTGTAGCGAGCAGGTTATCCGCGAATAATTGCGATCTAAATTTAACTATTCAGCGCATTGAAATTTTTAATAACTGAAAGCGAACAGATACAGACATCAACCTCTTCTATTTTTTCACATTAATTCGTGTAATCATTAGATTCCTGCGATTGAGGCGCAGCATTTTTTTTCCGAAAAGTCATCTGAAGAAATCAGGTATTTCTTACAGACATCAAAAACCACAATCAAAATGCAATCTCAATAGAATAACTTTTCGAATTGAATTTTAAAATCGATTTACGTTATTATGTCAATATATAGTGCCATTCTTCGCTTTTTCCCAGGAGTCATGAATTTATTAAAGTCCTTCTATAACGACGCAGCAAAATATGCTCATATTCCAATTTTGCAATATTACCAAGTCCTGTAGCGAGCAGGTTACCCGCGAATAATTGCGATCTCAATTTAACTATTCAGCGCATTGAAATTTTTAATAACTGAAAGAGACAGATACAGACATCAACCTCTTCTATTCTTTCACATTAATTCGTGTAATCATTAGATTCCTGCGATTGAGGCGCAGCATTTTTTTTCCGAAAAGTCATCCGAAGACATCAGGTATTTCTTACAGACATCAAAAACAACAATCAAAATGCAATCTCAATAGAATAACTTTTCGAATTGAATTTTCAAATCGATTTACGTTATTATGTCAATATATAGTGCCATTCTTCGCTTTTTCCCAGGAGTCATGAATTTATTAAAGTCCTTCCATAACGACGCAGCAAAATATGCTCATATTCTAATATTGCAATATTACCAAGTCCTGTAGCGAGCAGGTTACCCGCGAATAATTGCGATCTCAATTTAACTATTCAGCGCATTGAAATTTTTAATAACTGAAAGAGACAGATACAGACATCAACCTCTTCTATTCTTTCACATTAATTCGTGTAATCATTAGATTCCTGCGATTGAGGCGCAGCATTTTTTTTCCGAAAAGTCATCCGAAGACATCAGGTATTTCTTACAGACATCAAAAACAACAATCAAAATGCAATCTCAATAGAATAACTTTTCGAATTGAATTTTCAAATCGATTTACGTTATTATGTCAATATATAGTGCCATTCTTCGCTTTTTCCCAGGAGTCATGAATTTATTATAGTCCTTCTATAACCACGCAGCAAAATATTCTCATTTTCCAATTTTGCAATATTACCAAGTCCTGTAGCGAGCAGGTTATCCGCGAATAATTGCGATCTAAATTTAACTATTCAGCGCATTGAAATTTTCAATAAATGAAAGCGAACAGATACGGACATCAACCTCTTCTATTCTTTCACATTACTTCGTGTAATCAGTAAATTCCTGCGATTGAGGCGCAGCATTTTTTTTCCGAAAAGTCATCCGAAGACATCAGGTATTTCTTACAGACATCAAAAACAACAATCAAAATGCAATCTCAATAGAATAACTTTTCGAATTGAATTTTAAAGTCGATTTACGTTATTATGTCAATATATAGTGCCATTCCTCGCTTTTTCCCAGGAGTCATGAATTTATTATAGTCCTTCCATAACCACGCAGCACAATATGCTCATATTCCAATTCTGCAATATTACCAAGTCCTGTAGCGAGCAGGTTATCCGCGAATAATTGCGATCTCAATTTAACTATTCAGCGCATTGAAATTTTTAATAACTGAAAGCGAACATATACAGACTTCAACCTCTTCTATTCTTTCACATTACTTCGTGTAATCATTAGATTCCTGCGATTGAGGCGCAAAATTTTTTTTCCGAAAAGTCATCCGAAGACATCAGGTATTTCTTACAGACATCAAAAACAACAATCAAAATGCAATCTCAATAGAATAACTTTTCGAATTGAATTTTCAAATCGATTTACGTTATTATGTCAATATATAGAGCAATTTCGTGCTTTTTCCCAGGTGTCATGTATTTATTATAGTCCTTCTATAACCACGCAGCAAAATATTCTCATTTTCCAATTTTGCAATATTACCAAGTCCTGTAGCGAGCAGGTTACCCGCGAATAATTGCGATCTAAATTAAACTATTCAGCGCATTGAAATTTTTAATAACTGAAAGCGAACAGATACAGACATCAACCTCTTCTATTCTTTCACATTAATTCGTGTAATCATTAGATTCCTGCGATTGAGGCGCAGCATTTTTTTTCCGAAAAGTCATCTGAAGAAATCAGGTATTTCTTACAGACATCAAAAACCACAATCAAAATGCAATCTCAATAGAATAACTTTTCGAATTGAATTTTAAAATCGATTTACGTTATTATGTCAATATATAGTGCCATTCTTCGCTTTTTCCCAGGAGTCATGAATTTATTAAAGTCCTTCTATAACGACGCAGGAAAATATGCTCATATTCCAATTTTGCAATATTACCAAGTCCTGTAGCGAGCAGGTTACCCGCGAATAATTGCGATCTCAATTTAACTATTCAGCGCATTGAAATTTTTAATAACTGAAAGCGAACAGATACAGACATCAACCTCTTCTATTCTTTCACATTCCTTCGTGTAATCAGTAGATTCCTGCGATTGAGGCGCAGCATTTTTTTTCCGAAAAGTCATCCGAAGACATCAGGTATTTCTTACAGACATCAAAAACAACAATCAAAATGCAATCTCAATAGAATAACTTTTCGAATTAAATTTTAAAATCGAATTACGTTATTATGTCAATATATAGAGCTATTCCTCGCTTTTTCCCTGGAGTCATGAATTTATTATAGTCCTTCCATAACCACGCAGCAAAATATGCTCATATTCCAATTCTGCAATATTACTAAGTCCTGTAGCGAGCAGGTTATCCGCGAATAATTGCGATCTCAATTTAACTTTTCAGCGCATTGAAATTTTCAATAAATGAAAGCGAACAGATACAGACATCAACCTCTTCTATTCTTTCACATTACTTCGTGTAATCAGTAGATTCCTGCGATCGAGGCGCAGCATTTTTTTTCCGAAAAGTCATCCGAAGACATCAGGTATTTCTTACAGACATCAAAAACAACAATCAAAATGCAATCTCAATAGAATAACTTTTCGAATTGAATTTTAAAATCGATTTACGTTATTATGTCAATATATAGTGCCATTCTTCGCTTTTTCCCAGGAGTCATGAATTTATTAAAGTCCTTTTATAACCACGCAGCAAAATATGCTCATATTCCAATTTTGCAATATTACTAAGTCCTGTAGCGAGCAGGTTACCCGCGAATAATTGCGATCTCAATTTAACTATTCAGCGCATTGAAATTTTTAATAACTGAAAGCGAACAGATACAGACATCAACCTCTTCTATTCTTTCACATTACTTCGTGTAATCAGTAGATTCCTGCGATTGAGGCGCAGCATTTTTTTTCCGAAAAGTCATCCGAAGACATCAGGTATTTCTTACAGACATCATAAACAACAATCAAAATGCAATCTCAATAGAATAACTTTTCGAATTGAATTTTAAAATCGATTTACGTTATTATGTCAATATATAGTGCCATTCTTCGCTTTTTCCCAGGAGTCATGAATTTATTAAAGTCCTTCTATAACGACGCAGCAAAATATGCTCATATTCCAATTTTGCAATATTACCAAGTCCTGTAGCGAGCAGGTTACCCGCGAATAATTGCGATCTCAATTTAACTATTCAGCGCATTGAAATTTTTAATAACTGAAAGCGAACAGATACAGACATCAACCTCTTCTATTCTTTCACATTACTTCGTGTAATCATTAGATTCCTGCGATTGAGGCGCAGCATTTTTTTTCCGAAAAGTCATCTGAAGAAATCAGGTATTTCTTACAGACATCAAAAACAACAATCAAAATGCAATCTCAATAGAACAACTTTTCGAATTGAATTTTCAAATCGATTTACGTTATTATGTCAATATATAGTGCCATTCTTCGCTTTTTCCCAGGAGTCATGAATTTATTAAAGTCCTTCTATAACGACGCAGCAAAATATGCTCATATTCCAATTTTGCAATATTACCAAGTCCTGTAGCGAGCAGGTTACCCGCGAATAATTGCGATCTCAATTTAACTATTCAGCGCATTGAAATTTTTAATAACTGAAAGCGAACAGATACAGACATCAACCTCTTCTATTCTTTCACATTACTTCGTGTAATCATTAGATTCCTGCGATTGAGGCGCAGCATTTTTTTTCCGAAAAGTCATCTGAAGAAATCAGGTATTTCTTACAGACATCAAAAACAACAATCAAAATGCAATCTCAATAGAACAACTTTTCGAATTGAATTTTCAAATCGATTTACGTTATTATGTCAATATAGTACCATTCCTCGCTTTTTCCCAGGAGTCATGAATTTATTATAGTCCTTCTATAACCACGCAGCAAAATATGCTCATATTTCAATTTTGCAATATTACCAAGTCCTGTAGCGAGCAGGTTATCCGCGAATAATTGCAATCTAAATTTAACTATTCAGCGCATTGAAATTTTTAATAACTAAAAGCGAACAGATACAGACATCAACCTCTTCTATTTTTTCACATTACTTCGTGTAATCATTAGATTCCTGCGATTGAGGCGCAGCATTTTTTTTCCGAAAAGTCATCCGAAGACATCAGGTATTTCTTACAGACATCAAAAACAACAATCAAAATGCAATCTCAATAGAATATCTTTTCGAATTGAATTTTCAAATCGATTTACGTTATTATGTCAATATATAGAGCCATTCCTTGCTTTTTCCCAGAAGTCATGAATTTATTATAGTCCTTCTATAACCACGCAGCAAAATATTCTCATTTTCCAATTTTGCAATATTACCAAGTCCTGTAGCGAGCAGGTTACCCGCGAATAATTGCGATCTAAATTTAACTATTCAGCGCATTGAAATTTTTATTAACTGAAAGCGAGCAGATACAGACATCAACCTCTTCTATTCTTTCACATTAATTCGTGTAATCATTAGATTCCTGCGATTGAGGCGCAGCATTTTTTTTCCGAAAAGTCATCTGAAGAAATCAGGTATTTCTTACAGACATCAAAAACCACAATCAAAATGCAATCTCAATAGAATAACTTTTCGAATTGAATTTTAAAATCGATTAACGTTATTATGTCAATATATAGTGCCATTCTTCGCTTTTTCCCAGGAGTCATGAATTTATTAAAGTCCTACTATAACGACGCAGGAAAATATGCTCATATTCCAATTTTGCAATGTTACCAAGTCCTGTAGCGAGCAGGTTACCCGCGAATAATTGCGATCTCAATTTAACTATTCAGCGCATTGAAATTTTTAATAACTGAAAGCGAACAGATACAGACATCAACCTCTTCTATTCTTTCACATTAATTCGTGTAATCATTAGATTCCTGCGATTGAGGCGCAGCATTTTTTTTCCGAAAAGTCATCCGAAGACATCAGGTATTTCTTACAGACATCAAAAACAACAATCAAAATGCAATCTCAATAGAATAACTTTTCGAATTGAATTTTAAAATCGATTTACGTTATTATGTCAATATATAGTGCCATATCTCGCTTTTTCCCAGGAGTCATGAATTTATTATAGTCCTTCTATAACCACGCAGCAAAATATGCTCATATTCCAATTCTGCAATATTACCAAGTCCTGTAGCGAGCAGGTTATCCGCGAATAATTGCGATCTAAATTTAACTATTCAACGCATTGAAATTTTTAATAACTGAAAGCGAACAGATACAGACATCAACCTCTTCTATTCTTTCACATTAATTCGTGTAATCATTAGATTCCTGCGATTGAGGCGCAGCATTTTTTTTCCGAAAAGTCATCTGAAGAAATCAGGTATTTCTTACAGACATCAAAAACCACAATCAAAATGCAATCTCAATAGAATAACTTTTCGAATTGAATTTTAAAATCGATTTACGTTATTATGTCAATATATAGTGCCATTCTTCGCTTTTTCCCAGGACTTATGAATTTATTAAAGTCCTTCTATAACGACGCAGCAAAATATGCTCATATTCCAATTTTGCAATATTACCAAGTCCTGTAGCGAGCAGGTTACCCGCGAATAATTGCGATCTCAATTTAACTATTCAGCGCATTGAAATTTTTAATAACTGAAAGAGACAGATACAGACATCAACCTCTTCTATTCTTTCACATTAATTCGTGTAATCATTAGATTCCTGCGATTGAGGCGCAGCATTTTTTTTCCGAAAAGTCATCCGAAGACATCAGGTATTTCTTACAGACATCAAAAACAACAATCAAAATGCAATCTCAATAGAATAACTTTTCGAATTGAATTTTCAAATCGATTTACGTTATTATGTCAATATATAGTGCCATTCTTCGCTTTTTCCCAGGAGTCATGAATTTATTATAGTCCTTCTATAACCACGCAGCAAAATATTCTCATTTTCCAATTTTGCAATATTACCAAGTCCTGTAGCGAGCAGGTTATCTGCGAATAATTGCGATCTAAATTTAACTATTCAGCGCATTGAAATTTTCAATAAATGAAAGCGAACAGATACAGACATCAACCTCTTCTATTCTTTCACATTACTTCGTGTAATCAGTAGATTCCTGCGATTGAGGCGCAGCATTTTTTTTCCGAAAAGTCATCCGAAGACATCAGGTATTTCTTACAGACATCAAAAACAACAATCAAAATGCAATCTCAATAGAATAACTTTTCGAATTGAATTTTAAAATCGATTTACGTTATTATGTCAATATATAGTGCCATTTCTCGCTTTTTCCCAGGAGTCATGAATTTATTATAGTCCTTCTATAACCACGCAGCAAAATATGCTCATATTCCAATTCTGCAATATTACCAAGTCCTGTAGCGAGCAGGTTATCCGCGAATGATTGCGATCTAAATTTAACTATTCAGCGCATTGAAATTTTTAATAAATGAAAGCGAACAGATACAGACATCAACCTCTTCTATTCTTTCACATTACTTCGTGTAATCAGTAGATTCCTGCGATTGAGGCGCAGCATTTTTTTTCCGAAAAGTCATCCGAAGACATCAGGTATTTCTTACAGACATCAAAAACAACAATCAAAATGCAATCTCAATAGAATAACTTTTACAATTGAATTTTGAAATCGATTTACGTTATTATGTCAATATATAGTGCCATTGTTCGCTTTTTCCCAGGAGTCATGAATTTATTAAAGTCCTTCTATAACGACACAGCAAAATATGCTCATATTCCAATTTTGCAATATTACCAAGTCCTGTAGCGAGCAGGTTATCCGCGAATAATTGCGATCTAAATTTAACTATTCAGCGCATTGAAATTTTTAATAACTGAAAGCGAACAGATACAGACATCAACCTCTTCTATTCTTTCACATTAATTCGTGTAATCATTAGATTCCTGCGACTGAGGCGCAGCATTTTTTTTCCGAAAAGTCATCCGGAGACATCAGGTATTTCTTACAGACATCAAAAACAACAATCAAAATGCAATCTCAATAGAATAACTTTTCGAATTGAATTTTACAATCGATTTACGTTATTATGTCAATATATGAAGCCATTCCTCGCTTTTTCCCAGGAGTCATGAATTTATTATAGTCCTTCCATAACCACGCAGCAAAATATGCTCATATTCCAATTCTGCAATATTACCAAGTCCTGTAGCGAGCAGGTTATCCGCGAATAATTGCGATCTAAATTTAACTATTCAGCGCATTGAAATTTTTAATAACTGAAAGCGAACAGATACAGACATCAACCTCTTCTATTCTTTCACATTAATTCGTGTAATCATGAGATTCCTGCGATTGAGGCGCAGCATTTTTTTTCCGAAAAGTCATCTGAAGAAATCAGGTATTTCTTACAGACATCAAAAACCACAATCAAAATGCAATCTCAATAGAATAACTTTTCGAATTGAATTTTAAAATCGATTTACGTTATTATGTCAATATATAGTGTCATTCTTCGCTTTTTCCCAGGAGTCATGAATTTATTAAAGTCCTTCTATAACGACGCAGCAAAATGTGCTCATATTCCAATTTTGCAATATTACCAAGTCCTGTAGCGAGCAGGTTACCCGCGAATAATTGCGATCTCAATTTAACTATTCAGCGCATTGAAATTTTTAATAACTGAAAGCGAAAAGATACAGACATCAACCTCTTCTATTCTTTCACATAACTTCGTGTAATCATTAGATTCCTGCGATTGAGGCGCAGCATTTTTTTTCCGAAAAGTCATCTGAAGACATCAGGTATTTCTTACAGACATCAAAAACAACAATCAAAATGCATTCTCAATAGAATAATTTTTCGAATTGAATTTTCAAATCGAATTACGTTATTATGTCAATATATAGAGCCATTCCTCGCTTTTTCCCAGGAGTCATGAATTTATTATAGTCCTTCCATAACCACGCAGCAAAATATGCTCATATTCCAATTCTGCGATATTACCAAGTCCTGTAGCGAGCAGGTTACCCGCGAATAATTGCGATCTCAATTTAACTATTCAGCGCATTGAAATTTTTAATAACTGAAAGCGAACAGATACAGACATCAACCTCTTCTATTCTTTCACATTACTTCGTGTAATCAGTAGATTCCTGCGATCGAGGCGCAGCATTTTTTTTCCGAAAAGTCATCCGAAGACATCAGGTATTTCTTACAGACATCAAAAACAACAATCAAAATGCAATCTCAATAGAATAACTTTTCGAATTGAATTTTAAAATCGATTTACGTTATTATGTCAATATATAGTGCCATTCTTCGCTTTTTCCCAGGAGTCATGAATTTATTAAAGTCCTTCTATAACCACGCAGCAAAATATGCTCATATTCCAATTTTGCAATATTACCAAGTCCTGTAGCGAGCAGGTTACCCGCGAATAATTGCGATCTCAATTTAACTATTCAGCGCATTGAAATTTTTAATAACTGAAAGCGAACAGATACAGACATCAACCTCTTCTATTCTTTCACATTACTTCGTGTAATCATTAGATTCCGGCGATTGAGGCGCAGCATTTTTTTTCCGAAAAGTCATCCGAAGACATCAGGTATTTCTTACAGACATCATAAACAACAATCAAAATGCAATCTCAATAGAATAACTTTTCGAATTGAATTTTAAAATCGATTTACGTTATTATGTCAATATATAGTGCCATTCTTCGCTTTTTCCCAGGAGTCATGAATTTATTAAAGTCCTTCTATAACGACGCAGCAAAATATGCTCATATTCCAATTTTGCAATATTACCAAGTCCTGTAGCGAGCAGGTTACCCGCGAATAATTGCGATCTCAATTTAACTATTCAGCGCATTGAAATTTTTAATAACTGAAAGCGAACAGATACAGACATCAACCTCTTCTATTCTTTCACATTACTTCGTGTAATCATTAGATTCCGGCGATTGAGGCGCAGCATTTTTTTTCCGAAAAGTCATCTGAAGAAATCAGGTATTTCTTACAGACATCAAAAACAACAATCAAAATGCAATCTCAATAGAACAACTTTTCGAATTGAATTTTCAAATCGATTTACGTTATTATGTCAATATAGTACCATTCCTCGCTTTTTCCCAGGAGTCATGAATTTATTATAGTCCTTCTATAACCACGCAGCAAAATATGCTCATATTTCAATTTTGCAATATTACCAAGTCCTGTAGCGAGCAGGTTATCCGCGAATAATTGCAATCTAAATTTAACTATTCAGCGCATTGAAATTTTTAATAACTAAAAGCGAACAGATACAGACATCAACCTCTTCTATTCTTTCACATTACTTCGTGTAATCATTAGATTCCTGCGATTGAGGCGCAGCATTTTTTTTCCGAAAAGTCATCCGAAGACATCAGGTATTTCTTACAGACATCAAAAACAACAATCAAAACGCAATCTCAATAGAATAACTTTTCGAATTGAATTTTCAAATCGATTTACGTTATTATGTCAATATATAGAGCCATTCCTTGCTTTTTCCCAGAAGTCATGAATTTATTATAGTCCTTCTATAACCACGCAGCAAAATATTCTCATTTTCCAATTTTGCAATATTACCAAGTCCTGTAGCGAGCAGGTTACCCGCGAATAATTGCGATCTAAATTTAACTATTCAGCGCATTGAAATTTTTATTAACTGAAAGCGAGCAGATACAGACATCAACCTCTTCTATTCTTTCACATTAATTCGTGTAATCATTAGATTCCTGCGATTGAGGCGCAGCATTTTTTTTCCGAAAAGTCATCTGAAGAAATCAGGTATTTCTTACAGACATCAAAAACCACAATCAAAATGTAATCTCAATAGAATAACTTTTCGAATTGAATTTTAAAATCGATTTACGTTATTATGTCAATATATAGTGCCATTCTTCGCTTTTTCCCAGGAGTCATGAATTTATTAAAGTCCTACTATAACGACGCAGGAAAATATGCTCATATTCCAATTTTGCAATGTTACCAAGTCCTGTAGCGAGCAGGTTACCCGCGAATAATTGCGATCTCAATTTAACTATTCAGCGCATTGAAATTTTTATTAACTGAAAGCGAACAGATACAGACATCAACCTCTTCTATTCTTTCACATTAATTCGTGTAATCATTAGATTCCTGCGATTGAGGCGCAGCATTTTTTTTCCGAAAAGTCATCCGAAGACATCAGGTATTTCTTACAGACATCAAAAACAACAATCAAAATGCAATCTCAATAGAATAACTTTTCGAATTGAATTTTCAAATCGATTTACGTTATTATGTCAATATATAGTGCCATTCTTCGCTTTTTCCCAGGAGTCATGAATTTATTATAGTCCTTCTATAACCACGCAGCAAAATATTCTCATTTTCCAATTTTGCAATATTACCAAGTCCTGTAGCGAGCAGGTTATCCGCGAATAATTGCGATCTAAATTTAACTATTCAGCGCATTGAAATTTTTAATAAATGAAAGCGAACAGATACGGACATCAACCTCTTCTATTCTTTCACATTACTTCGTGTAATCAGTAGATTCCTGCGATTGAGGCGCAGCATTTTTTTTCCGAAAAGTCATCCGAAGACATCAGGTATTTCTTACAGACATCAAAAACAACAATCAAAATGCAATCTCAATAGAATAACTTTTCGAATTGAATTTTAAAATCGATTTACGTTATTATGTCAATATATAGTGCCATATCTCGCTTTTTCCCAGGAGTCATGAATTTATTATAGTCCTTCTATAACCACGCAGCAAAATATGCTCATATTCCAATTCTGCAATATTACCAAGTCCTGTAGCGAGCAGGTTATCCGCGAATAATTGCGATCTAAATTTAACTATTCAGCGCATTGAAATTTTTAATAACTGAAAGCGAACAGATACAGACATCAACCTCTTCTATTCTTTCACATTAATTCGTGTAATCATTAGATTCCTGCGATTGAGGCGCAGCATTTTTTTTCCGAAAAGTCATCTGAGGAAATCAGGTATTTCTTACAGACATCAAAAACCACAATCAAAATGCAATCTCAATAGAATAACTTTTCGAATTGAATTTTAAAATCGATTTACGTTATTATGTCAATATATAGTGCCATTCTTCGCTTTTTCCCAGGACTTATGAATTTATTAAAGTCCTTCTATAACGACGCAGCAAAATATGCTCATATTCCAATTTTGCAATATTACCAAGTCCTGTAGCGAGCAGGTTACCCGCGAATAATTGCGATCTCAATTTAACTATTCAGCGCATTGAAATTTTTAATAACTGAAAGAGACAGATACAGACATCAACCTCTTCTATTCTTTCACATTAATTCGTGTAATCATTAGATTCCTGCGATTGAGGCGCAGCATTTTTTTTCCGAAAAGTCATCCGAAGACATCAGGTATTTCTTACAGACATCAAAAACAACAATCAAAATGCAATCTCAATAGAATAACTTTTCGAATTGAATTTTCAAATCGATTTACGTTATTATGTCAATATATAGTGCCATTCTTCGCTTTTTCCCAGGAGTCATGAATTTATTATAGTCCTTCTATAACCACGCAGCAAAATATTCTCATTTTCCAATTTTGCAATATTACCAAGTCCTGTAGCGAGCAGGTTATCCACGAATAATTGCGATCTAAATTTAACTATTCAGCGCATTGAAATTTTCAATAAATGAAAGCGAACAGATACGGACATCAACCTTTTCTATTCTTTCACATTACTTCGTGTAATCAGTAGATTCCTGCGATTGAGGCGCAGCATTTTTTTTCCGAAAAGTCATTCGAAGACATCAGGTATTTCTTACAGACATCAAAAACAACAATCAAAATGCAATCTCAATAGAATAACTTTTCGAATTGAATTTTAAAATCGATTTACGTTATTATGTCAATATATAGTGCCATTCCTCGCTTTTTCCCAGGAGTCATGAATTTATTATAGTCCTTCTATAACCACGCAGCAAAATATGCTCATATTCCAATTCTGCAATATTACCAAGTCCTGTAGCGAGCAGGTTATCCGCGAATGATTGCGATCTAAATTTAACTATTCAGCGCATTGAAATTTTTAATAACTGAAAGCGAACAGATACAGACATCAACCTCTTCTATTCTTTCACATTAATTCGTGTAATCATTAGATTCCTGCGATTGAGGCGCAGCATTTTTTTCCCGAAAAGTCATCCGAAGACATCAGGTATTTCTTACAGACATCAAAAACAACAATCAAAATGCAATCTCAATAGAATAACTTTTCGAATTGAATTTTCAAATCGATTTACGTTATTATGTCAATATATAGAGCCATTCCTTGCTTTTTCCCAGAAGTCATGAATTTATTATAGTCCTTCTATAACCACGCAGCAAAATATTCTCATTTTCCAATTTTGCAATATTACCAAGTCCTGTAGCGAGCAGGTTACCCGCGAATAATTGCGATCTAAATTTAACTATTCAGCGCATTGAAATTTTTATTAACTGAAAGCGAGCAGATACAGACATCAACCTCTTCTATTCTTTCACATTAATTCGTGTAATCATTAGATTCCTGCGATTGAGGCGCAGCATTTTTTAACCGAAAAGTCATCTGAAGAAATCAGGTATTTCTTACAGACATCAAAAACCACAATCAAAATGCAATCTCAATAGAATAACTTTTCGAATTGAATTTTAAAATCGATTTACGTTATTATGTCAATATATAGTGCCATTCTTCGCTTTTTCCCAGGAGTCATGAATTTATTAAAGTCCTTCTATAACGACGCAGGAAAATATGCTCATATTCCAATTTTGCAATATTACCAAGTCCTGTAGCGAGCAGGTTACCCGCGAATAATTGCGATGTCAATTTAACTATTCAGCGCATTGAAATTTTTAATAACTGAAAGCGAACAGATACAGACATCAACCTCTTCTATTCTTTCACATTAATTCGTGTAATCATTAGATTCCTGCGATTGAGGCGCAGCATTTTTTTTCCGAAAAGTCATCCGAAGACATCAGGTATTTCTTACAGACATCAAAAACAACAATCAAAATGCAATCTCAATAGAATAACTTTTCGAATTGAATTTTCAAATCGATTTACGTTATTATGTCAATATATAGTGCCATTCTTCGCTTTTTCCCAGGAGTCATGAATTTATTATAGTCCTTCTATAACCACGCAGCAAAATATTCTCATTTTCCAATTTTGCAATATTACCAAGTCCTGTAGCGAGCAGGTTATCCGCGAATAATTGCGATCTAAATTTAACTATTCAGCGCATTGAAATTTTTAATAAATGAAAGCGAACAGATACGGACATCAACCTCTTCTATTCTTTCACATTACTTCGTGTAATCAGTAGATTCCTGCGATTAAGGCGCAGCATTTTTTTTCCGAAAAGTCATCCGAAGACATCAGGTATTTCTTACAGACATCAAAAACAACAATCAAAATGCAATCTCAATAGAATAACTTTTCGAATTGAATTTTAAAATCGATTTACGTTATTATGTCAATATATAGTGCCATTCCTCGCTTTTTCCCAGGAGTCATGAATTTATTATAGTCCTTCTATAACCACGCAGCAAAATATGCTCATATTCCAATTCTGCAATATTACCAAGTCCTGTAGCGAGCAGGTTATCCGCGAATAATTGCGATCTAAATTTAACTATTCAGCGCATTGAAATTTTTAATAACTGAAAGCGAACAGATACAGACAACAACCTCTTCTATTCTTTCACATTAATTCGTGTAATCATTAGATTCCTGCGATTGAGGCGCAGCATTTTTTTTCCGAAAAGTCATCTGAAGAAATCAGGTATTTCTTACAGACATCAAAAACCACAATCAAAATGCAATCTCAATAGAATAACTTTTCGAATTGAATTTTAAAATCGATTTACGTTATTATGTCAATATATAGTGCCATTCTTCGCTTTTTCCCAGGACTCATGAATTTATTAAAGTCCTTTTATAACGACGCAGCAAAATATGCTCATATTCCAATTTTGCAATATCACCAAGTCCTGTAGCGAGCAGGTTACCCGCGAATAATTGCGATCTCAATTTAACTATTCAGCGCATTGAAATTTTTAATAACTCAAAGCGAACAGATACAGACATCAACCTCTTCTATTCTTTCACATTAATTCGTGTAATCATTAGATTCCTGCGATTAATGCGCAGCATTTTTTTTCCGAAAAGTCATCTGAAGAAATCAGGTATTTCTTACAGACATCAAAAACCACAATCAAAATGCAATCTCAATAGAATAACTTTTCGAATTGAATTTTAAAATCGATTTACGTTATTATGTCAATATATAGTGCCATTCTTCGCTTTTTCCCAGGACTCATGAATTTATTAAAGTCCTTTTATAACGACGCAGCAAAATATGCTCATATTCCAATTTTGCAATATTACCAAGTCCTGTAGCGAGCAGGTTACCCGCGAATAATTGCGATCTCAATTTAACTATTCAGCGCATTGAAATTTTTAATAACTGAAAGAGACAGATACAGACATCAACCTCTTCTATTCTTTCACATTAATTCGTGTAATCATTAGATTCCTGCGATTGAGGCGCAGCATTTTTTTTCCGAAAAGTCATCCGAAGACATCAGGTATTTCTTACAGACATCAAAAACAACAATCAAAATGCAATCTCAATAGAATAACTTTTCGAATTGAATTTTCAAATCGATTTACGTTATTATGTCAATATATAGTGCCATTCTTCGCTTTTTCCCAGGAGTCATGAATTTATTATAGTCCTTCTATAACCACGCAGCAAAATATTCTCATTTTCCAATTTTGCAATATTACCAAGTCCTGTAGCGAGCAGGTTATCCACGAATAATTGCGATCTAAATTTAACTATTCAGCGCATTGAAATTTTAAATAAATGAAAGCGAACAGATACGGACATCAACCTTTTCTATTCTTTCACATTACTTCGTGTAATCAGTAGATTCCTGCGATTGAGGCGCAGCATTTTTTTTCCGAAAAGTCATCCGAAGACATCAGGTATTTCTTACAGACATCAAAAACAACAATCAAAATGCAATCTCAATAGAATAACTTTTCGAATTGAATTTTCAAATCGATTTACGTTATTATGTCAATATATAGTGCCATTCCTCGCTTTTTCCCAGGAGTCATGAATTTATTATAGTCCTTCTATAACCACGCAGCAAAATATGCTCATATTCCAATTCTGCAATATTACCAAGTCCTGTAGCGAGCAGGTTATCCGCGAATGATTGCGATCTAAATTTAACTATTCAGCGCATTGAAATTTTTAATAACTGAAAGCGAACAGATACAGACATCAACCTCTTCTATTCTTTCACATTAATTCGTGTAATCATTAGATTCCTGCGATTGAGGCGCAGCATTTTTTTCCCGAAAAGTCATCCGAAGACATCAGGTATTTCTTACAGACATCAAAAACAACAATCAAAATGCAATCTCAATAGAATAACTTTTCGAATTGAATTTTCAAATCGATTTACGTTATTATGTCAATATATAGAGCCATTCCTTGCTTTTTCCCAGAAGTCATGAATTTATTATAGTCCTTCTATAACCACGCAGCAAAATATTCTCATTTTCCAATTTTGCAATATTACCAAGTCCTGTAGCGAGCAGGTTACCCGCGAATAATTGCGATCTAAATTTAACTATTCAGCGCATTGAAATTTTTATTAACTGAAAGCGAGCAGATACAGACAACAACCTCTTCTATTCTGTCACATTATTTCGTGTAATCATTAGATTCCTGCGATTGAGGCGCAGCATTTTTTTTCCGAAAAGTCATCTGAAGAAATCAGGTATTTCTTACAGACATCAAAAACCACAATCAAAATGCAATCTCAATAGAATAACTTTTCGAATTGAATTTTAAAATCGATTTACGTTATTATGTCAATATATAGTGCCATTCTTCGCTTTTTCCCAGGACTCATGAATTTATTAAAGTCCTTTTATAACGACGCAGCAAAATATGCTCATATTCCAATTTTGCAAAATCACCAAGTCCTGTAGCGAGCAGGTTACCCGCGAATAATTCCGATCTCAATTTAACTATTCAGCGCATTGAAATTTTTAATAACTCAAAGCGAACAGATACAGACATCAACCTCTTCTATTCTTTCACATTAATTCGTGTAATCATTAGATTCCTGCGATTAAGGCGCAGCATTTTTTTTCCGAAAAGTCATCTGAAGAAATCAGGTATTTCTTACAGACATCAAAAACCACAATCAAAATGCAATCTCAATAGAATAACTTTTCGAATTGAATTTTAAAATCGATTTACGTTATTATGTCAATATATAGTGCCATTCTTCGCTTTTTCCCAGGACTCATGAATTTATTAAAGTCCTTTTATAACGACGCAGCAAAATATGCTCATATTCCAATTTTGCAATATTACCAAGTCCTGTAGCGAGCAGGTTACCCGCGAATAATTGCGATCTCAATTTAACTATTCAGCGCATTGAAATTTTTAATAACTGAAAGAGACAGATACAGACATCAACCTCTTCTATTCTTTCACATTAATTCGTGTAATCATTAGATTCCTGCGATTGAGGCGCAGCATTTTTTTTCCGAAAAGTCATCCGAAGACATCAGGTATTTCTTTCAGACATCAAAAACAACAATCAAAATGCAATCTCAATAGAATAACTTTTCGAATTGAATTTTCAAATCGATTTACGTTATTATGTCAATATATAGTGCCATTCCTCGCTTTTTCCCAGGAGTCATGAATTTATTATAGTCCTTCTATAACCACGCAGCAAAATATGCTCATATTCCAATTCTGCAATATTACCAAGTCCTGTAGCGAGCAGGTTATCCGCGAATGATTGCGATCTAAATTTAACTATTCAGCGCATTGAAATTTTTAATAACTGAAAGCGAACAGATACAGACATCAACCTCTTCTATTCTTTCACATTAATTCGTGTAATCATTAGATTCCTGCGATTGAGGCGCAGCATTTTTTTCCCGAAAAGTCATCCGAAGACATCAGGTATTTCTTACAGACATCAAAAACAACAATCAAAATGCAATCTCAATAGAATAACTTTTCGAATTGAATTTTCAAATCGATTTACGTTATTATGTCAATATATAGAGCCATTCCTTGCTTTTTCCCAGAAGTCATGAATTTATTATAGTCCTTCTATAACCACGCAGCAAAATATTCTCATTTTCTAATTTTGCAATATTACCAAGTCCTGTAGTGAGCAGGTTATTCGCGAATAATTGCGATCTAAATTTAACTATTCAGCGCATTGAAATTTTTAATAAATGAAAGCGAACAGATACAGACATCAACCTCTTCTATTTTTTCACATTACTTCGTGTAATCAGTAGATTCTTGCGATTGAGGCGCAGCATTTTTTTTCCGAAAAGTCATCCGAAGACATCAGGTATTTCTTACAGACATCAAAATAAAACAATCAAAATGCAATCTCAATAGAATAACTTTTCGAATTGAATTTTACAATCGATTTACGTTATTATGTCAATATATAGAGCCATTCCTCGCTTTTTCCCAGGAGTCATGAATTTATTATAGTCCTTCCATAACCACGCAGCAAAATATGCTCATATTCCAATTCTGCAATATTACCAAGTCCTGTAGCGAGCAGGTTATCCGCGAATAATTGCGATCTAAATTTAACTATTCAGCGCATTGAAATTTTTAATAACTGAAAGCGAACAGATACAGACATCAACCTCTTCTATTCATTCACATTAATTCGTGTAATCATTAGATTCCTGCGATTGAGGCGCAGCATTTTTTTTCCGAAAAGTCATCTGAAGAAATCAGGTATTTCTTACAGACATCAAAATAAAACAATCAAAATGCAATCTCAATAGAATAACTTTTCGAATTGAATTTTAAAATCGATTTACGTTATTATGTCAATATATAGTGCCATTGTTCGCTTTTTCCCAGGACTCATGAATTTATTAAAGTCCTTTTATAACGACGCAGCAAAATATGCTCATATTCCAATTTTGCAATATCACCAAGTCCTGTAGCGAGCAGGTTACCCGCGAATAATTGCGATCTCAATTTAACTATTCAGCGCATTGAAATTTTTAATAACTCAAAGCGAACAGATACAGACATCAACCTCTTCTATTCTTTCACATTAATTCGTGTAATCATTAGATTCCTGCGATTAAGGCGCAGCATTTTTTTTCCGAAAAGTCATCTGAAGAAATCAGGTATTTCTTACAGACATCAAAAACCACAATCAAAATGCAATCTCAATAGAATAACTTTTCGAATTGAATTTTAAAATCGATTTACGTTATTATGTCAATATATAGTGCCATTCTTCGCTTTTTCCCAGGACTCATGAATTTATTAAAGTCCTTTTATAACGACGCAGCAAAATATGCTCATATTCCAATTTTGCAATATTACCAAGTCCTGTAGCGAGCAGGTTACCCGCGAATAATTGCGATCTCAATTTAACTATTCAGCGCATTGAAATTTTTAATAACTAAAAGAGACAGATACAGACATCAACCTCTTCTATTCTTTCACATTAATTCGTGTAATCATTAGATTCCTGCGATTGAGGCGCAGCATTTTTTTTCCGAAAAGTCATCCGAAGACATCAGGTATTTCTTACAGACATCAAAAACAACAATCAAAATGCAATCTCAATAGAATAACTTTTCGAATTGAATTTTCAAATCGATTTACGTTATTATGTCAATATATAGTGCCATTCTTCGCTTTTTCCCAGGAGTCATGAATTTATTATAGTCCTTCTATAACCACGCAGCAAAATATTCTCATTTTCCAATTTTGCAATATTACCAAGTCCTGTAGCGAGCAGGTTATCCACGAATAATTGCGATCTAAATTTAACTATTCAGCGCATTGAAATTTTAAATAAATGAAAGCGAACAGATACGGACATCAACCTTTTCTATTCTTTCACATTACTTCGTGTAATCAGTAGATTCCTGCGATTGAGGCGCAGCATTTTTTTTCCGAAAAGTCATCCGAAGACATCAGGTATTTCTTACAGACATCAAAAACAACAATCAAAATGCAATCTCAATAGAATAACTTTTCGAATTGAATTTTCAAATCGATTTACGTTATTATGTCAATATATAGTGCCATTCCTCGCTTTTTCCCAGGAGTCATGAATTTATTATAGTCCTTCTATAACCACGCAGCAAAATATGCTCATATTCCAATTCTGCAATATTACCAAGTCCTGTAGCGAGCAGGTTATCCGCGAATGATTGCGATCTAAATTTAACTATTCAGCGCATTGAAATTTTTAATAACTGAAAGCGAACAGATACAGACATCAACCTCTTCTATTCTTTCACATTAATTCGTGTAATCATTAGATTCCTGCGATTGAGGCGCAGCATTTTTTTCCCGAAAAGTCATCCGAAGACATCAGGTATTTCTTACAGACATCAAAAACAACAATCAAAATGCAATCTCAATAGAATAACTTTTCGAATTGAATTTTCAAATCGATTTACGTTATTATGTCAATATATAGAGCCATTCCTTGCTTTTTCCCAGAAGTCATGAATTTATTATAGTCCTTCTATAACCACGCAGCAAAATATTCTCATTTTCCAATTTTGCAATATTACCAAGTCCTGTAGCGAGCAGGTTACCCGCGAATAATTGCGATCTAAATTTAACTATTCAGCGCATTGAAATTTTTATTAACTGAAAGCGAGCAGATACAGACAACAACCTCTTCTATTCTGTCACATTAATTCGTGTAATCATTAGATTCCTGCGATTGAGGCGCAGCATTTTTTTTCCGAAAAGTCATCTGAAGAAATCAGGTATTTCTTACAGACATCAAAAACCACAATCAAAATGCAATCTCAATAGAATAACTTTTCGAATTGAATTTTAAAATCGATTTACGTTATTATGTCAATATATAGTGCCATTCTTCGCTTTTTCCCAGGACTCATGAATTTATTAAAGTCCTTTTATAACGACGCAGCAAAATATGCTCATATTCCAATTTTGCAATATCACCAAGTCCTGTAGCGAGCAGGTTACCCGCGAATAATTGCGATCTCAATTTAACTATTCAGCGCATTGAAATTTTTAATAACTCAAAGCGAACAGATACAGACATCAACCTCTTCTATTCTTTCACATTAATTCGTGTAATCATTAGATTCCTGCGATTAAGGCGCAGCATTTTTTTTCCGAAAAGTCATCTGAAGAAATCAGGTATTTCTTACAGACATCAAAAACCACAATCAAAATGCAATCTCAATAGAATAACTTTTCGAATTGAATTTTCAAATCGAATTACGTTATTATGTCAATATATAGTGCCATTCTTCGCTTTTTCCCAGGACTCATGAATTTATTAAAGTCCTTTTATAACGACGCAGCAAAATATGCTCATATTCCAATTTTGCAATATTACCAAGTCCTGTAGCGAGCAGGTTACCCGCGAATAATTGCGATCTCAATTTAACTATTCAGCGCATTGAAATTTTTAATAACTGAAAGAGACAGATACAGACATCAACCTCTTCTATTCTTTCACATTAATTCGTGTAATCATTAGATTCCTGCGATTGAGGCGCAGCATTTTTTTTCCGAAAAGTCATCCGAAGACATCAGGTATTTCTTACAGACATCAAAAACAACAATCAAAATGCAATCTCAATAGAATAACTTTTCGAATTGAATTTTCAAATCGATTTACGTTATTATGTCAATATATAGTGCCATTCTTCGCTTTTTCCCAGGAGTCATGAATTTATTATAGTCCTTCTATAACCACGCAGCAAAATATTCTCATTTTCCAATTTTGCAATATTACCAAGTCCTGTAGCGAGCAGGTTATCCACGAATAATTGCGATCTAAATTTAACTATTCAGCGCATTGAAATTTTAAATAAATGAAAGCGAACAGATACGGACATCAACCTTTTCTATTCTTTCACATTACTTCGTGTAATCATTAGATTCCTGCGATTGAGGCGCAGCATTTTTTTTCCGAAAAGTCATCCGAAGACATCAGGTATTTCTTTCAGACATCAAAAACAACAATCAAAATGCAATCTCAATAGAATAACTTTTCGAATTGAATTTTCAAATCGATTTACGTTATTATGTCAATATATAGTGCCATTCCTCGCTTTTTCCCAGGAGTCATGAATTTATTATAGTCCTTCTATAACCACGCAGCAAAATATGCTCATATTCCAATTCTGCAATATTACCAAGTCCTGTAGCGAGCAGGTTATCCGCGAATGATTGCGATCTAAATTTAACTATTCAGCGCATTGAAATTTTTAATAACTGAAAGCGAACAGATACAGACATCAACCTCTTCTATTCTTTCACATTAATTCGTGTAATCATTAGATTCCTGCGATTGAGGCGCAGCATTTTTTTCCCGAAAAGTCATCCGAAGACATCAGGTATTTCTTACAGACATCAAAAACAACAATCAAAATGCAATCTCAATAGAATAACTTTTCGAATTGAATTTTCAAATCGATTTACGTTATTATGTCAATATATAGAGCCATTCCTTGCTTTTTCCCAGAAGTCATGAATTTATTATAGTCCTTCTATAACCACGCAGCAAAATATTCTCATTTTCTAATTTTGCAATATTACCAAGTCCTGTAGTGAGCAGGTTATTCGCGAATAATTGCGATCTAAATTTAACTATTCAGCGCATTGAAATTTTTAATAAATGAAAGCGAACAGATACAGACATCAACCTCTTCTATTTTTTCACATTACTTCGTGTAATCAGTAGATTCTTGCGATTGAGGCGCAGCATTTTTTTTCCGAAAAGTCATCCGAAGACATCAGGTATTTCTTACAGACATCAAAATAAAACAATCAAAATGCAATCTCAATAGAATAACTTTTCGAATTGAATTTTAAAATCGATTTACGTTATTATGTTAATATATAGTGCCATTGTTCGCTTTTTCCCAGGAGTCATGAATTTATTAAAGTCCTTCTATAACGACGCAGCAAAATATGCTCATATTCCAATTTTGCAATATTACCAAGTCCTGTAGCGAGCAGGTTATCCGCGAATAATTGCGATCTAAATTTAACTATTCAGCGCATTGAAATTTTTAATAACTGAAAGCGAACAGATACAGACATCAACCTCTTCTATTCTTTCACATTAATTCGTGTAATCATTAGATTCCTGCGACTGAGGCGCAGCATTTTTTTTCCGAAAAGTCATCCGAAGACATCAGGTATTCCTTACAGACATCAAAAACAACAATCAAAATGCAATCTCAATAGAATAACTTTTCGAATTGAATTTTACAATCGATTTACGTTATTATGTCAATATATAGAGCCATTCCTCGCTTTTTCCCAGGAGTCATGAATTTATTATAGTCCTTCCATAACCACGCAGCAAAATATGCTCATATTCCAATTCTGCAATATTACCAAGTCCTGTAGCGAGCAGGTTATCCGCGAATAATTGCGATCTAAATTTAACTATTCAGCGCATTGAAATTTTTAATAACTGAAAGCGAACAGATACAGACATCAACCTCTTCTATTCTTTCACATTAATTCGTGTAATCATTAGATTCCTGCGATTGAGGCGCAGCATTTTTTTTCCGAAAAGTCATCTGAAGAAATCAGGTATTTCTTACAGACATCAAAAACCACAATCAAAATGCAATCTCAATGGAATAACTTTTCAAATTGAATTTTAAAATCGATTTACGTTATTATGTCAATATATAGTGTCATTCTTCGCTTTTTCCCAGAAGTCATGAATTTATTAAAGTCCTTCTATAACGACGCAGCAAAATGTGCTCATATTCCTATTTTGCAATATTACCAAGTCCTGTAGCGAGCAGGTTACCCGCGAATAATTGCGATCTCAATTTAACTATTCAGCGCATTGAAATTTTTAATAACTGAAAGCGAAAAGATACAGACATCAACCTCTTCTATTCTTTCACATAACTTCGTGTAATCATTAGATTCCTGCGATTGAGGCGCAGCATTTTTTTTCCGAAAAGTCATCTGAAGACATCAGGTATTTCTTACAGACATCAAAAACAACAATCAAAATGCATTCTCAATAGAATAACTTTTTGAATTGAATTTTCAAATCGAATTACGTTATTATGTCAATATATAGAGCCATTCCTCGCTTTTTCCCAGGAGTCATGAATTTATTATAGTCCTTCCATAACCACGCAGCAAAATATGCTCATATTCCAATTCTGCAATATTACCAAGTCCTGTAGCGAGCAGGTTATCCGCGAATAATTGCGATCTCAATTTAACTATTCAGCGCATTGAAATTTTTAATAACTGAAAGCGAACAGATACAGACATCAACCTCTTCTATTCTTTCACATTAATTCGTGTAATCATTAGATTCCTGCGATTGAGGCGCAGCATTTTTTTTCCGAAAAGTCATCCGAAGACATCAGGTATTTCTTACAGACATCAAAAACAACAATCAAAATGCAATCTCAATAGAATAACTTTTCAAATTTAATTTTCAAATCGATTTACGTTATTATGTCAATATATAGAGCCATTCCTTGCTTTTTCCCAGGAGTCATGAATTTATTATAGTCCTTCTATAACCACGCAGCAAAATATTCTCATTTTCCAATTTTGCAATATTACCAAGTCCTGTAGCGAGCAGGTTATCCGCGAATAATTGCGATCTAAATTTAACTATTCAGCGCATTGAAATTTTTAATAACTGAAAGCGAACAGATACAGACATCAACCTCTTCTATTCTTTCACATTACTTCGTGTAATCATTAGATTCCTGCGATTGAGGCGCAGCATTTTTTTTCCGAAAAGTCATCCGATGACATCAGGTATTTCTTACAGACATCAAAAACAACAATCAAAATGCAATCTCAATAGAATAACTTTTCGAATTGAATTTTAAAATCGATTTACGATATTATGTTAATATATAGTGCCATTCTTCGCTTTTTCCCAGGAGTCATGAATTTATTAAAGTCCTTCTATAACGACGCAGCAAAATATGCTCATATTCCAATTTTGCAATATTACCAAGTCCTGTAGCAAGCAGGTTATCCGCGAATAATTGCGATCTAAATTTAACTATTCAGCGCATTGAAATTTTTAATAACTGAAAGCGAACAGATACAGACATCAACCTCTTCTATTCTTTCACATTAATTCGTGTAATCATTAGATTCCTGCGACTGAGGCGCAGCATTTTTTTTCCGAAAAGTCATCTGAAGACATCAGGTATTTCTTACAGACATCAAAAACAACAATCCAAATGCATTCTCAATAGAATAACTTTTCGAATTGAATTTTCAAATCGAATTACGTTATTATGTCAATATATAAAGCCATTCCTCGCTTTTTCCCAGGAGTCATGAATTTATTATAGTCCTTCCATAACCACGCAGCAAAATATGCTCATATTCCAACTCTGCAATATTACCAAGTCCTGTAGCGAGCAGGTTATCCGCGAATAATTGCGATCTCAATTTAACTATTCAGCGCATTGAAATTTTTAATAACTGAAAGCGAACAGATACAGACATCAACCTCTTCTATTCTTTCACATTAATTCGTGTAATCATTAGATTCCTGCGATTGAGGCGCAGCATTTTTTTTCCGAAAAGTCATCCGAAGACATCAGGTATTTCTTACAGACATCAAAAACAACAATCAAAATGCAATCTCAATAGAATAACTTTTCGAATTTAATTTTCAAATCGATTTACGTTATTATGTCAATATATAGAGCCATTCCTTGCTTTTTCCCAGGAGTCATGAATTTATTATAGTCCTTCTATAACCACGCAGCAAAATATTCTCATTTTCCAATTTTGCAATATTACCAAGTCCTGTAGCGAGCAGGTTATCCGCGAATAATTGCGATCTAAATTTAACTATTCAGCGCATTGAAATTTTTAATAACTGAAAGCGAACAGATACAGACATCAACCTCTTCTATTCTTTCACATTACTTCGTGTAATCATTAGATTCCTGCGATTGAGGCGCAGCATTTTTTTTCCGAAAAGTCATCCGAAGACATCAGGTATTTCTTACAGACATCAAAAACAACAATCAAAATGCAATCTCAATAGAATAACTTTTCGAATTGAATTTTCAAATCGATTTACGTTATTATGTCAATATATAGAGCCATTCCTTGCTTTTTCCCAGAAGTCATGAATTTATTATATTCCTTCTATAACCACGCAGCAAAATATTCTCATTTTCCAATTTTGCAATATTACCAAGTCCTGTAGCGAGCAGGTTACCCGCGAATAATTGCGATCTCAATTTAACTATTCAGCGCATTGAAATTTTTAATAACTGAAAGCGAACAGATACAGACATCAACCTCTTCTATTCTTTCACATTAATTCGTGTAATCATTAGATTCCTGCGATTGAGGCGCAGCATTTTTTTCCCGAAAAGTCATCTGAAGAAATCAGGTATTTCTTACAGACATCAAAAACCACAATCAAAATGCAATCTCAATAGAATAACTTTTCGAATTGAATTTTAAAATCGATTTACGTTATTATGTCAATATATAGTGCCATTCTTCGCTTTTTCCCAGGAGTCATGAATTTATTAAAGTCCTTCTATAACGACGCAGGAAAATATGCTCATATTCCAATTTTGCAATATTACCAAGTGCTGTAGCGAGCAGGTTACCCGCAAATAATTGCGATCTCAATTTAACTATTCAGCGCATTGAAATTTTTAATAACTGAAAGCGAACAGATACAGACATCAACCTCTTCTATTCTTTCACATTAATTCGTGTAATCATTAGATTCCTGCGATTGAGGCGCAGCATTTTTTTTCCGAAAAGTCATCCGAAGACATCAGGTATTTCTTACAGACATCAAAAACAACAATCAAAATGCAATCTCAATAGAATAACTTTTCGAATTGAATTTTCAAATCGATTTACGTTATTATGTCAATATATAGTGCCATTCTTCGCTTTTTCCCAGGAGTCATGAATTTATTATAGTCCTTCTATAACCACGCAGCAAAATATTCTCATTTTCCAATTTTGCAATATTACCAAGTCCTGTAGCGAGCAGGTTATCCGCAAATAATTGCGATCTAAATTTAACTATTCAGCGCATTGAAATTTTTAATAAATGAAAGCGAACAGATACGGACATCAACCTCTTCTATTCTTTCACATTACTTCGTGTAATCAGTAGATTCCTGCGATTGAGGCGCAGCATTTTTTTTCCGAAAAGTCATCCGAAGACATCAGGTATTTCTTACAGACATCAAAAACAACAATCAAAATGCAATCTCAATAGAATAACTTTTCGAATTGAATTTTAAAATCGATTTACGTTATTATGTCAATATATAGTGCCATTCCTCGCTTTTTCCCAGGAGTCATGAATTTATTATAGTCCTTCTATAACCACGCAGCAAAATATGCTCATAGTCCAATTCTGCAATATTACCAAGTCCTGTAGCGAGCAGGTTATCCGCGAATAATTGCGATCTAAATTTAACTATTCAGCGCATTGAAATTTTTAATAACTGAAAGCGAACAGATACAGACATCAACCTCTTCTATTCTTTCACATTAATTCGTGTAATCATTAGATTCCTGCGATTGAGGCGCAGCATTTTTTTTCCGAAAAGTCATCTGAAGAAATCAGGTATTTCTTACAGACATCAAAAACCACAATCAAAATGCAATCTCAATAGAATAACTTTTCGAATTGAATTTTAAAATCGATTTACGTTATTATGTCAATATATAGTGCCATTCTTCGCTTTTTCCCAGGACTTATGAATTTATTAAAGTCCTTTTATAACGACGCAGCAAAATATGCTCATATTCCAATTTTGCAATATTACCAAGTCCTGTAGCGAGCAGGTTACCCGCGAATAATTGCGATCTCAATTTAACTATTCAGCGCATTGAAATTTTAAATAACTGAAAGCGAAAAGATACAGACATCAACCTCTTCTATTCTTTCACATTACTTCGTGTAATCATTAGATTCCTGCGATTGTGGCGCAGCATTTTTTTTCCGAAAAGTCATCTGAAGACATCAGGTATTTCTTACAGACATCAAAAACAACAATCAAAATGCATTCTCAATAGAATAACTTTTCGAATTGAATTTTCAAATCGAATTACGTTATTATATCAATATATAGAGCCATTCCTCGCTTTTTCCCAGGAGTCATGAATTTATTATAGTCCTTCCATAACCACGCAGCACAATATGCTCATATTCCAATTCTGCAATATTACCAAGTCCTGTAGCGAGCAGGTTATCCGCGAATAATTGCGATCTCAATTTAACTATTCAGCGCATTGAAATTTTTAATAACTGAAAGCGAACAGATACAGACATCAACCTCTTCTATTCTTTCACATTAATGCGTGTAATCATAAGATTCCTGCGATTGAGGCGCAGCATTTTTTTTCCGAAAAGTCATCCGAAGACATCAGGTATTTCTTACAGACATCAAAAACAACAATCAAAATGCAATCTCAATGAAATAACTTTTCGAATTTAATTTTCAAATCGATTTACGTTATTATGTCAATATATAGAGCTATTCCTTGCTTTTTCCCAGGAGTCATGAATTTTTTATAGTCCTTCCATAACCACGCAGCAAAATATGCTCATATTCCAATTCTGCAATATTACCAAGTCCTGTAGCGAGCAGGTTGTCCGCGAATAATTTCGATCTCAATTTAACTATTCAGCGCATTGAAATTTTTAATAACTGAAAGCGAACAGATACAGACATCAACCTCTTCTATTCTTTCACATTAATTCGTGTAATCATTAGATTCCTGCGATTGAGGCGCAGCATTTTTTTTCCGAAAAGTCATCCGAAGACATCAGGTATTTCTTACAGACATCAAAAACAACAATCAAAATGCAATCTCAATAGAATAACTTTTCGAATTGAATTTTCAAATCGATTTACGTTATTATGTCAATATATAGTGCCATTCTTCGCTTTTTCCCAGGAGTCATGAATTTATTATAGTCCTTCTATAACCACGCAGCAAAATATTCTCATTTTCCAATTTTGCAATATTACTAAGTCCTGTAGCGAGCAGGTTATCCGCGAATAATTGCGATCTAAATTTAACTATTCAGCGCATTGAAATTTTTTATAAATGAAAGCGAACAGATACGGAGATCAACCTCTTCTATTCTTTCACATTACTTCGTGTAATCAGTAGATTCCTGCGATTGAGGCGCAGCATTTTTTTTCCGAAAAGACATCCGAAGACATCAGGTATTTCTTACAGACATCAAAAACAACAATCAAAATGCAATCTTAATAGAATAACTTTTCGAATTAAATTTTAAAATCGATTTACGTTATTATGTCAATATATAGTGCCATTCCTCGCTTTTTCCCAGGAGTCATGAATTTATTATAGTCCTTCCATAACCACGCAGCAAAATATGCTCATATTCCAATTCTGCAATATTACCAAGTCCTGTAGCGAGCAGGTTATCCGCGAATAATTGCGATCTCAATTTAACTATTCAGCGCATTGAAATTTTTATTAACTGAAAGCGAACAGATACAGACATCAACCTCTTCTATTCTTTCACATTACTTCGTGTAATCAGTAGATTCCTGCGATTGAGGCGCAGCATTTTTTTTCCGAAAAGTCATCCGAAGACATCAGGTATTTCTTACAGACATCAAAAACAACAATCAAAATGCAATCTCAATAGAATAACTTTTCGAATTGAATTTTAAAATCGATTTACGTTATTATGTCAATATATAGAGCCATTCCGCGCTTTTTCCCAGGAGTCATGAATTTATTATAGTCCCTCCATAACCACGCAGCAAAATATGCTCATATTTCAATTCTGCAATATTACCAAGTCCTGTAGCGAGCAGGTTATCCGCGAATAATTGCGATCTCAATTTAACTATTCAGCGCATTGAAATTTTTATTAACTGAAAGCGAACAGATACGGAGATCAACCTCTTCTATTCTTTCACATTACTTCGTGTAATCAGTAGATTCCTGCGATTGAGGCGCAGCATTTTTTTTCCGAAAAGACATCCGAAGACATCAGGTATTTCTTACAGACATCAAAAACAACAATCAAAATGCAATCTCAATAGAATAACTTTTCGAATTAAATTTTAAAATCGATTTACGTTATTATGTCAATATATAGTGCCATTCCTCGCTTTTTCCCAGGAGTCATGAATTTATTATAGTCCTTCTATAACCACGCAGCAATATATGCTCATATTCCAATTCTGCAATATTACCAAGTCCTGTAGCGAGCAGGTTATCCGCGAATAATTGCGATCTCAATTTAACTATCCAGCGCATTGGAATTTTTAATAACTGAAAGCGAACAGATACAGACATCAACCTCTTCTATTCTTACACATTACTTCGTGTAATCATTAGATTCCTGCGATTGAGGCGCAGCATTTTTTTTCCGAAAAGTCATCCGAAGACATCAGGTATTTCTTACAGACATCAAAAACAACAATCAAAATGCAATCTCAATAGAATAACTTTTCGAATTGAATTTTCAAATCGAATTACGTTATTATGTCAATATATAGAGCCATTCCTTGCTTTTTCCCAGGAGTCATGAATTTATTATAGTCCTTCTATAACCACGCAGCAAAATATGATCATTTTCGATTTTTGCAATATTACCAAGTCCTGTAGCGAGCAGGTTACCCGCAAATAATTGCGATCTAAATTTAACTATTCAGCGCATTGAAATTTTTATTAACTGAAAGCGAACAGATACAGACATCAACCTCTTCTATTCTTTCACATTACTTCGTGTAATCAGTAGATTCCTGCGATCGAGGCGCAGCATTTTTTTTCCGAAAAGTCATCCGAAGACATCAGGTATTTCTTACAGACATCAAAAACAACATTCAAAATGCAATCTCAATAGAATAACTTTTCGAATTGAATTTTAAAATCGATTTACGTTATTATGTCAATATATAGTGCCATTCTTCGCTTTTTCCCAGGAGTCATGAATTTATTAAAGTCCTTCTATAACCACGCTGCAAAATATGCTCATATTCCAATTTTGCAATATTACCAAGTCCTGTAGCGAGCAGGTTACCCGCGAATAATTGCGATCTCAATTTAACTATTCAGCGCATTGAAATTTTTAATAACTGAAAGCGAAAAGATACAGACATCAACCTCTTCTATTCTTTCACAATACTTCGTGTAATCATTAGATTCCTGCGATTGAGGCGCAGCATTTTTTTTCCGAAAAGTCATCTGAAGACATCAGGTATTTCTTACAGACATCAAAAACAACAATCAAAATGCAATCTCAATAGAATAACTTTTCGAATTGAATTTTCAAATCGATTTACGTTATTATGTCAATATATAGAGCCATTCCTTGCTTTTTCCCAGGAGTCATGAATTTATTATAGTCCTTCTATAACCACGCAGCAAAATATGCTCATTTTCGAATTTTGCAATATTACCAAGTCCTGAAGCGAGCAGGTTACCCGCAAATAATTGCGATCTAAATTTAACTATTCAGCGCATTGAAATTTTTATTAACTGAAAGCGAACAGATACAGACATCAACCTCTTCTATTCTTTCACATTACTTCGTGTAATCAGTAGATTCCTGCGATTGAGGCGCAGCATTTTTTTTCCGAAAAGTCATCCGAAGACATCAGGTATTTCTTACAGACATCAAAAACAACAATCAAAATGCAATCTCAATAGAATAACTTTTCGAATTGAATTTTAAAATCGATTTACGTTATTATGTCAATATATAGTGCCATTCTTCGCTTTTTCCCAGGAGTCATGAATTTATTAAAGTCCTTCTATAACGACGCAGCAAAATATGCTCATATTCCAATTTTGCAATATTACCAAGTCCTGTAGCGAGCAGGTTACCCGCGAATAATTGCGATCTCAATTTAACTATTCAGCGCATTGAAATTTTTAATAACTGAAAGCGAACAGATACAGACATCAACCTCTTCTATTCTTTCACATTAATTCGTGTAATCATTAGATTCCTGCGATTAAGGCGCAGCATTTTTTTTCCGAAAAGTCATCCGAAGACATCAGGTATTTCTTACAGACATCAAAAACAACAATCAAAATGCAATCTCAATAGAATAACTTTTCGAATTGAATTTTCAAATCGATTTACGTTATTATGTCAATATATAGTGCCATTCTTCGCTTTTTCCCAGGAGTCATGAATTTATTATAGTCCTTCTATAACCACGCAGCAAAATATTCTCATTTTCCAATTTTGCAATATTACCAAGTCCTGAAGCGAGCAGGTTACCCGCAAATAATTGTGATCTAAATTTAACTATTCAGCGTATTGAAATTTTTATTAACTGAAAGCGAACAGATACAGACATCAACCTCTTCTATTCTTTCACATTACTTCGTGTAATCAGTAGATTCCTGCGATTTAGGCGCAGCATTTTTTTTCCGAAAAGTCATCCGAAGACATCAGGTATTTCTTACAGACATCAAAAACAACAATCAAAATGCAATCTCAATAGAATAACTTTTCGAATTGAATCTTCAAATCGAATTACGTTATTATGTCAATATATAGAGCCATTCCGCGCTTTCTCCCAGGAGTCATGAATTCATTATAGTCCCTCCATAACCACGCAGCAAAATATGCTCATATTCCAATTCTGCAATATTACCAAGTCCTGTAGCGAGCAGGTTATCCGCGAATAATTGCGATCTCAATTTAACTATTCAGCGCATTGAAATTTTTAATAACTGAAAGCGAACAGATACAGACATCAACCTCTTCTATTCTTTTACATTAATTCGTGTAATCATTAGATTCTTGCGATTGAGGCGCAGCATTTTTTTTCCGAAAAGTCATCCGAAGACATCAGGTATTTCTTACAGACATCAAAAACAACAATCAAAATGCAATCTCAATAGAATAACTTTTCGAATTTAATTTTCAAATCGATTTACGTTATTATGTCAATATATAGAGATATTCCTTGCTTTTTCCCAGGAGTCATGAATTTATTATAGTCCTTCTATAACCACGCAGCAAAATATTCTCATTTTCCAATTTTGCAATATTACCAAGTCCTGTAGCGAGCAGGTTATCCGCGAATAATTGCGATCTAAATTTAACTATTCAGCGCATTGAAATTTTTAATAACTGAAAGCGAACAGATACAGACATCAACCTCTTCTATTCTTTCACATTACTTCGTGTAATCATTAGATTCCTGCGATTGAGGCGCAGCATTTTTTTTCCGAAAAGTCATCCGAAGACATCAGGTATTTCTTACAGACATCAAAAACAACAATCAAAATGCAATCTCAATAGAATAACTTTTCAAATTGAATTTTCAAATCGATTTACGTTATTATGTCAATATATAGAGCCATTCCTTGCTTTTTCCCAGGAGTCATGAATTTATTATAGTCCTTCTATAACCACGCAGCAAAATATGCTCATTTTCGAATTTTGCAATATTACCAAGTCCTGAAGCGAGCAGGTTACCCGCAAATAATTGCGATCTAAATTTAACTATTCAGCGCATTGAAATTTTTATTAACTGAAAGCGAACAGATACAGACATCAACCTCTTCTATTCTTTCACATTACTTCGTGTAATCAGTAGATTCCTGCGATTGAGACGCAGCATTTTTTTTCCGAAAAGTCATCCGAAGACATCAGGTATTTCTTACAGACATCAAAAACAACAATCAAAATGCAATCTCAATAGAATAACTTTTCGAATTGAATTTTAAAATCGATTTACGTTATTCTGTCAATATATAGTGCCATTCTTCGCTTTTTCCCAGGAGTCATGAATTTATTAAAGTCCTTCTATAACGACGCAGCAAAATATGCTCATATTCCAATTTTGCAATATTACCAAGTCCTGTAGCGAGCAGGTTACCCGCGAATAATTGCGATCTCAATTTAACTATTCAGCGCATTGAAATTTTTAATAACTGAAAGCGAACAGATACAGACATCAACCTCTTCTATTCTTTCACATTAATTCGTGTAATCATTAGATTCCTGCGATTGAGGCGCAGCATTTTTTTTCCGAAAAGTCATCCGAAGACATCAGGTATTTCTTACAGACATCAAAAACAACAATCAAAATGCAATCTCAATAGAATAACTTTTCGAATTGAATTTTCAAATCGATTTACGTTATTATGTCAATATATAGTGCTATTCTTCGCTTTTTCCCAGGAGTCATGAATTTATTATAGTCCCTCCATAACCACGCAGCAAAATATTCTCATTTTCCAATTTTGCAATATTACTAAGTCCTGTAGCGAGCAGGTTATCCGCGAATAATTGCGATCTAAATTTAACTATTCAGCGCATTGAAATTTTTAATAAATGAAAGCGAACAGATACGGAGATCAACCTCTTCTATTCTTTCACATTACTTCGTGTAATCAGTAGATTCCTGCGATTGAGGCGCAGCATTTTTTTTCCGAAAAGACATCCGAAGACATCAGGTATTTCTTACAGACATCAAAAACAACAATCAAAATGCAATCTCAATAGAATAACTTTTCGAATTGAATTTTAAAATCGATTTACGTTATTATGTCAATATATAGTGCTATTCCTCGCTTTTTCCCAGGAGTCATGAATTTATTATAGTCCTTCTATAACCACGCAGCAAAATATGCTCATATTCCAAGTCTGCAATATTACCAAGTCCTGTAGCGAGCAGGTTATCCGCGAATAATTGCGATCTAAATTTAACTATTCAGCGCATTGAAATTTTTAATATTTGAAAGCGAACAGATACAGACATCAACCTCTTCTATTCTTTCACATTAATTCGTGTAATCATTAGATTCCTGCGATTGAGGCGCAGCATTATTTTCCCGAAAAGTTATCCGAAGACATCAGGTATTTCTTACAGACATCAAAAACAACAATCAAAATGCAATCTGAATAGAATAACTTTTCGAATTGAATTTTCAAATCGATTTACGTTATTATGTCAATATATAGAGCCATTCCTTGCTTTTTCCCAGGAGTCATGAATTTATTATAGTCCTTCTATAACCACGCAGCAAAATATTCTCATTTTCTTATTTTGCAATATTACCAAGTCCTGTAGCGAGCAGGTTATTCGCGAATAATTGCGATCTAAATTTAACTATTCAGCGCATTGAAATTTTTAATAAATGAAAGCGAACAGATACAGACATCAACCTCTTCTATTCTTTCACATTACTTCGTGTAATCAGTAGATTCCTGCGATTGAGGCGCAGCATTTTTTTTCCGAAAAGTCATCCGAAGACATCAGGTATTTCTTACAGACATCAAAAACAACAATCAAAATGCAATCTCAATAGAATAACTTTTCGAATTGAATTTTAAAATCGATTTACGTTATTATGTCAATATATAGTGCCATTCTTCGCTTTTTCCCAGGAGTCATGAATTTATTAAAGTCCTTCTATAACGACGCAGCAAAATATGCTCATATTCCAATTTTGCAATATTACCAAGTCCTGTAGCGAGCAGGTTATCCGCGAATAATTGCGATCTAAATTTAACTATTCAGCGCATTGAAATTTTTAATAACTGAAAGCGAACAGATACAGACATCAACCTCTTCTATTCTTTCACATTAATTCGTGTAATCATTAGATTCCTGCGACTGAGGCGCAGCATTTTTTTTCCGAAAAGTCATCTGAAGACATCAGGTATTTCTTACAGACATAAAAAACAACAATCAAAATGCATTCTCAATAGAATAACTTTTCGAATTGAATTTTCAAATCGAATTACGTTATTATGTCAATATATAGAGCCATTCCTCGCTTTTTCCCTGGAGTCATGAATTTATTATAGTCCTTCCATAACCACGCAGCAAAATATGCTCATATTCCAATTCTGCAATATTACCAAGTCCTGTAGCGAGCAGGTTATCCGCGAATAATTGCGATCTAAATTTAACTATTCAGCGCATTGAAATTTTTAATAACTGAAAGCGAACAGATACAGACATCAACCTCTTCTATTCTTTCACATTAATTCGTGTAATCATTAGATTCCTGCGATTGAGGCGCAGCATTTTTTTTCCGAAAAGTCATCCGAAGACATCAGGTATTTCTTACAGACATCAAAAACAACAATCAAAATGCAATCTCAATAGAATAACTTTTCGAATTGAATTTTCAAATCGATTTACGTTATTATGTCAATATATAGAGCCATTCCTTGCTTTTTCCCAGGAGTCATGAATTTATTATAGTCCTTCTATAACCACGCAGCAAAATATGCTCATTTTCGAATTTTGCAATATTACCAAGTCCTGAAGCTAGCAGGTTACCCGCAAATAATTGCGATCTAAATTTAACTATTCAGCGCATTGAAATTTTTAATAACTAAAAGCGAACAGATACAGACATCAACCTCTTCTATTCTTTCACATTAATTCGTGTAATCATTAGATTCCTGCGACTGAGGCGCAGCATTTTTTTTCCGAAAAGTCATCTGAAGAAATCAGGTATTTCTTACAGACATCAAAAACCACAATCAAAATGCAATCTCAATAGAATAACTTTTCGAATTGAATTTTAAAATCGATTTACGTTATTATGTCAATATATAGTGCCATTCCTCGCTTTTTCCCAGGAGTCATGAATTTATTATAGTCCTTCTATAACCACGCAGCACAATATGCTCATATTCTAATTCTGCAATATTACCAAGTCCTGTAGCGAGCAGGTTATCCGCGAATAATTGCGATCTAAATTTAACTATTCAGCGCATTGAAATTTTTAATAACTGAAAGCGAACAGATACAGACATCAACCTCTTCTATTCTTTCACATTAATTCGTGTAATCATTAGATTCCTGCGATTGAGGCGCAGCATTTTTTTTCCGAAAAGTCATCCGAAGACATCAGGTATTTCTTACAGACATCAAAAACAACAATCAAAATGCAATCTGAATAGAATAACTTTTCGAATTGAATTTTCAAATCGATTTACGTTAGTATGTCAATATATAGAGCCATTCCTTGCTTTTTCCCAGGAGTCATGAATTTATTATAGTCCTTCTATAACCACGCAGCAAAATATTCTCATTTTCTAATTTTGCAATATTACCAAGTCCTGTAGCGAGCAGGTTATCCGCGAATAATTGCGATCTAAATTTAACTATTCAGCGCATTGAAATTTTTAATAAATGAAAGCGAACAGATACAGACATCAACCTCTTCTATTCTTTCACATTACTTCGTGTAATCAGTAGATTCCTGCGATTGAGGCGCAGCATTTTTTTTCCGAAAAGTCATCCGAAGACATCAGGTATTTCTTACAGACATCAAAAACAACAATTAAAATGCAATCTCAATAGAATAACTTTTCGAATTGAATTTTCAAATCGATTTACGTTATTATGTCAATATATAGTGCCATTCTTCGCTTTTTCCCAGGAGTCATGAATTTATTAAAGTCCTTCTATAACGACGCAGCAAAATATGCTCATATTCCAATTTTGCAATATTACCAAGTCCTGTAGCGAGCAGGTTACCCGCGAATAATTGCGATCTCAATTTAACTATTCAGCGCATTGAAATTTTTAATAACTGAAAGCGAACAGATACAGACATCAACCTCTTCTATTCTTTCACATTAATTCGTGTAATCATTAGATTCCTGCGATTGTGGCGCAGCATTTTTTTTCCGAAAAGTCATCTGAAGAAATCAGGTATTTCTTACAGACATTAAAAACCACAATCAAAATGCAATCTCAATAGAATAACTTTTCGAATTGAATTTTAAAATCGATTTACGTTATTATGTCAATATATAGTGCCATTCTTCGCTTTTTCCCAGGAGTCATGAATTTATTAAAGTCCTTCTATAACGACGCAGCAAAATATGCTCATATTTCAATTTTGCAATATTACCAAGTCCTGTAGCGAGCAGGTTACCCGCGAATAATTGCGATCTCAATTTAACTATTCAGCGCATTGAAATTTTTAATAACTGAAAGCGAAAAGATACAGACATCAACCTCTTCTATTCTTTCACATTACTTCGTGTAATCATTAGATTCCTGCGATTGAGGCGCAGCATTTTTTTTCCGAAAAGTCATCTGAAGACATCAGGTATTTCTAACAGACATCAAAAACAACAATCAAAATGCATTCTCAAAAGAATAAATTTTCGAATTGAATTTTCAAATCGAATTACGTTATTATGTCAATATATAGAGCCATTCCTCGCTTTTTCCCAGGAGTCATGAATTTATTATAGTCCTTCCATAACCACGCAGCAAAATATGCTCATATTCCAATTCTGCAATATAACCAAGTCCTGTAGCGAGCAGGTTGTCCGCGAATAATTGCGATCTCAATTTAACTATTCAGCGCATTGAAATTTTTAATAACTGAAAGCGAACAGATACAGACATCAACCTCTTCTATTCTTTCACATTAATTCGTGTAATCATTAGATTCCTGCGATTGAGGCGCAGCATTTTTTTTCCGAAAAGTCATCCGAAGACATCAGGTATTTCTTACAGACATCAAAAACAACAATCAAAATGCAATCTCAATAGAATAACTTTTCGAATTTAATTTTCAAATCGATTTACGTTATTATGTCAATATATAGAGCCATTCCTTGCTTTTTCTCAGGAGTCATGAATTTATTATAGTCCTTCTATAACCACGCAGCAAAATATTCTCATTTTCCAATTTTGCAATATTACCAAGTCCTGTAGCGAGCAGGTTACCCGCGAATAATTGCGATCTAAATTTAACTATTCAGCGCATTGAAATTTTTATTAACTGAAAGCGAACAGATACAGACATCAACCTCTTCTATTCTTTCACATTACTTCGTGTAATCAGTAGATTCCTGCGATTGAGGCGCAGCATTTTTTTTCCGAAAAGTCATCCGAAGACATCAGGTATTTCTTACAGACATCAAAAACAACAATCAAAATGCAATCTCAATAGAATAACTTTTCGAATTGAATTTTAAAATCGAATTACGTTATTATGTCAATATATAGAGCCATTCCTCGCTTTTTCCCAGGAGTCATGAATTTATTATAGTCCTTCCATAACCACGCAGCAAAATATGCTCATATTCCAATTCTGCAATATTACCAAGTCCTGTAGCGAGCAGGTCATCCGCGAATAATTGCGATCTCAATTTAACTATTCAGCGCATTGAAATTTTTAATAACTGAAAGCGAACAGATACAGACATCAACCTCTTCTATTCTTTCACATTAATTCGTGTAATCATTAGATTCCTGCGATTGAGGCGCAGCATTTTTTTTCCGAAAAGTCATCCGAAGACATCAGGTATTTCTTACAGACATCAAAAACAACAATCAAAATGCAATCTCAATAGAATAACTTTTCGAATTTAATTTTCAAATCGATTTACGTTATTATGTCAATATATAGAGCCATTCCTTGCTTTTTCCCAGGAGTCATGAATTTATTATAGTCCTTCTATAACCACGCAGCAAAATATTCTCATTTTCCAATTTTGCAATATTACCAAGTCCTGTAGCGAGCAGGTTATCCGCGAATAATTGCGATCTAAATTTAACTATTCAGCGCATTGAAATTTTTAATAACTGAAAGCGAACAGATACAGACATCAACCTCTTCTATTCTTTCACATTACTTCGTGTAATCAGTAGATTCCTGCGATTGAGGCGCAGCATTTTTTTTCCGAAAAGTCATCCGAAGACATCAGGTATTTCTTACAGACATCAAAAACAACAATCAAAATGCAATCCCAATAGAATAACTTTTCGAATTGAATTTTAAAATCGAATTACGTTATTATGTCAATATATAGAGCCATTCCTCGCTTTTTCCCAGGAGTCATGAATTTATTATAGTCCTTCTATAACCACGCAGCAAAAAATGCTCATATTCCAATTCTGCAATATTACCAAGTCCTGTAGCGAGCAGGTTATCCGCGAATAATTGCGATCTAAATTTAACTATTCAGCGCATTGAAATTTTTAATAACTGAAAGCGAACAGATACAGACATCAACCTCTTCTATTCTTTCACATTACTTCGTGTAATGATTAGATTCCTGCGATTGAGGCGCAGCATTTTTTTTCCGAAAAGTCATCCGAAGACATCAGGTATTTCTTACAGACATCAAAAACAACAATCAAAATGCAATCTCAATAGAATAACTTTTCGAATTGAATTTTCAAATCGATTTACGTTATAATGTCATTATATAGAGCCTTTTCTTGCTTTTTCCCACGAGTCATGATTTAATTATAGTCCTGCTATAACCACGCAGCAAAATATGCTCATTTATCAATTTTGCAATATTACCAAGTCCTGTTGCGAGCAGGTTATCCGCGAATAATTGCGATCTAAATTTAACTATTCAGCGCATTGAAATTTTTAATAACTGAAAGCGAACAGATACAGACATCAACCTCTTCTATTCTTTCACATTAATTTGTGTAATCATTAGATTCCTGCGATCGAGGCGCAAAATTTTTTTTCCGAAAAGTCATCCGAAGACATCAGGTATTTCTTACAGACATCAAAAACAACAATCAAAATGCAATCTCAATAGAATAACTTTTCGAATTGAATTTTCAAATCGATTTACGTTATTATGTCAATATATAGAGTCATTCCTTGCTTTTCCCCAGGAGTCATGAATTTATTTCAGTCCTCCTATAACCACGCAGCAAAATATGCTCATATTCCAATTTTGCAATATTACCAAGTCCTGTAGCGAGCAGGTTATCCGCGAATAATTGCGATCTAAATTTAACTATTCAGCGCATTGAAATTTTTAATAACTGAAAGCGAACAGATACAGACATCAACCTCTTCTATTCTTTCACATTACTTCGTGTAATCATTAGATTCCTGCGATTGAGGCGCAGCATTTTTTTTCCGGAAAGTCATCCGAAGACATCAGGTGTTTCTTACAGACATCAAAAACAACAATCAAAATGCAATCTCAATAGAATAACTTTTCGAATTGAATTTTCAAATCGATTTACGTTATTATGTCAATATATAGAGCCATTCCTTGCTTTTCCCCAGGAGTCATGAATTTATTTTAGTCCTCCTATAACCACGCAGCAAAATATGCTCATTTTCCAATTTTGCAATATTACCAAGTCCTGTTGCGAGCAGGTTAACCGCGAATAATTGCGATCTAAATTTAACTATTCAGCGCATTGAAATTTTTAATAACTGAAAGCGAACAGATACAGACATCAACCTCTTCTTTTCTTTACGTTAATTCGTGTAATCATTCGATTCCTGCGATTGAGGCGCAGCATATTTTTTCCGAAAAGTCATCTGAAGACATCAGGTATTTCTTACAGACATCAAAAACAACAATCAAAATGCATTCTCGATAGAATAACTTTTCGAATTGAATTTTCAAATCGAATTACGTTATTATGTCAATATATAGAGCCATTCCTCGCTTTTTCCCAGGAGTCATGAATTTATTATAGTCCTTCCATAACCACGCAGCAAAATATGCTCATATTCCAATTCTGCAATATTACCAAGTCCTGTAGCGAGCAGGTCATCCGCGAATAATTGCGATCTCAATTTAACTATTCAGCGCATTGAAATTTTTAATAACTGAAAGCGAACAGATACAGACATCAACCTCTTCTATTCTTTCACATTAATTCGTGTAATCATTAGATTCCTGCGATTGAGGCGCAGCATTTTTTTTCCGAAAAGTCATCCGAAGACATCAGGTATTTCTTACAGACATCAAAAACAACAATCAAAATGCAATCTCAATAGAATAACTTTTCGAATTGAATTTTCAAATCGATTTACGTTATTATGTCAATATATAGAGCCATTCCTTGCTTTTTCCCAGGAGTCATGAATTTATTATAGTCCTTCTATAACCACGCAGCAAAATATGCTCATTTTCGAATTTTGCAATATTACCAAGTCCTGAAGCTAGCAGGTTACCCGCAAATAATTGCGATCTAAATTTAACTATTCAGCGCATTGAAATTTTTAATAACTGAAAGCGAACAGATACAGACATCAACCTCTTCTATTCTTTCACATTAATTCGTGTAATCATTAGATTCCTGCGACTGAGGCGCAGCATTTTTTTTCCGAAAAGTCATCTGAAGAAATCAGGTATTTCTTACAGACATCAAAAACCACAATCAAAATGCAATCTCAATAGAATAACTTTTCGAATTGAATTTTAAAATCGATTTACGTTATTATGTCAATATATAGTGCCATTCTTCGCTTTTTCCCAGGAGTCATGAATTTATTAAAGTCCTTCTATAACGACGCAGCAAAATATGCTCATATTCCAATTTTGCAATATTACCAAGTCCTGTAGCGAGCAGGTTACCCGCGAATAATTGCGATCTCAATTTAACAATTCAGCGCATTGAAATTTTTAATAACTGAAAGCGAACAGATACAGACATCAACCTCTTCTATTCTTTCACATTAATTCGTGTAATCATTAGATTCCTGCGATTGAGGCGCAGCATTTTTTTTCCGAAAAGTCATCCGAAGACATCAGGTATTTCTTACAGACATCAAAAACAACAATCAAAATGGAATCTCAATAGAATAACTTTTCGAATTGAATTTTAAAATCGATTTACGTTATTATGTCAATATATAGTGCCATTCCTCGCTTTTTCCCAGGAGTCATGAATTTATTATAGTCCTTCTATAACCACGCAGCACAATATGCTCATATTCTAATTCTGCAATATTACCAAGTCCTGTAGCGAGCAGGTTATCCGCGAATAATTGCGATCTAAATTTAACTATTCAGCGCATTGAAATTTTTAATAACTGAAAGCGAACAGATACAGACATCAACCTCTTCTATTCTTTCACATTAATTCGTGTAATCATTAGATTCCTGCGATTGAGGCGCAGCATTTTTTTTCCGAAAAGTCATCCGAAGACATCAGGTATTTCTTACAGACATCAAAAACAACAATCAAAATGCAATCTGAATAGAATAACTTTTCGAATTGAATTTTCAAATCGATTTACGTTAGTATGTCAATATATAGAGCCATTCCTTGCTTTTTCCCAGGAGTCATGAATTTATTATAGTCCTTCTATAACCACGCAGCAAAATATTCTCATTTTCTAATTTTGCAATATTACCAAGTCCTGTAGCGAGCAGGTTACCCGCGAATAATTGCGATCTCAATTTAACTATTCAGCGCATTGAAATTTTTAATAACTGAAAGCGAAAAGATACAGACATCAACCTCTTCTATTCTTTCACATTACTTCGTGTAATCATTAGATTCCTGCGATTGAGGCGCAGCATTTTTTTTCCGAAAAGTCATCTGAAGACATCAGGTATTTCTAACAGACATCAAAAACAACAATCAAAATGCATTCTCAAAAGAATAACTTTTCGAATTGAATTTTCAAATCGAATTACGTTATTATGTCAATATATAGAGCCATTCCTCGCTTTTTCCCAGGAGTCATGAATTTATTATAGTCCTTCCATAACCACGCAGCAAAATATGCTCATATTCCAATTCTGCAATATAACCAAGTCCTGTAGCGAGCAGGTTGTCCGCGAATAATTGCGATCTCAATTTAACTATTCAGCGCATTGAAATTTTTAATAACTGAAAGCGAACAGATACAGACATCAACCTCTTCTATTCTTTCACATTAATTCGTGTAATCATTAGATTCCTGCGATTGAGGCGCAGCATTTTTTTTCCGAAAAGTCATCCGAAGACATCAGGTATTTCTTACAGACATCAAAAACAACAATCAAAATGCAATCTCAATAGAATAACTTTTCGAATTTAATTTTCAAATCGATTTACGTTATTATGTCAATATATAGAGCCATTCCTTGCTTTTTCTCAGGAGTCATGAATTTATTATAGTCCTTCTATAACCACGCAGCAAAATATTCTCATTTTCCAATTTTGCAATATTACCAAGTCCTCTAGCGAGCAGGTTACCCGCGAATAATTGCGATCTAAATTTAACTATTCAGCGCATTGAAATTTTTATTAACTGAAAGCGAACAGATACAGACATCAACCTCTTCTATTCTTTCACATTACTTCGTGTAATCAGTAGATTCCTGCGATTGAGGCGCAGCATTTTTTTTCCGAAAAGTCATCCGAAGACATCAGGTATTTCTTACAGACATCAAAAACAACAATCAAAATGCAATCTCAATAGAATAACTTTTCGAATTGAATTTTAAAATCGATTTACGTTATTATGTCAATATAAAGTGCCATTCTTCGCTTTTTCCCAGGAGTCATGAATTTAATAAAGTCCTTCTATAACGACGCAGCAAAATATGCTCATATTCCAATTTTGCAATATTACCAAGTCCTGTAGCGAGCAGGTTATCCGCGAATAATTGCGATCTAAATTTAACTATTCAGCACATTGAAATTTTTGATAACTGAAAGCGAACAGATACAGACATCAACCTCTTCTATTCTTTCACATTAATTCGTGTAATCATTAGATTCCTGCGATTGAGGCGCAGCATTTTTTTTCCGAAAAGTCATCTGAAGAAATCAGGTATTTCTTACAGACATCAAAAACCTCAATCAAAATGCAATCTCAATAGAATAACTTTTCGAATTGAATTTTAAAATCGATTTACGTTATTATGTCAATATATAGTGCCATTCTTCGCTTTTTCCCAGGAGTCATGAATTTATTAAAGTCCTTCTATAACGACGCAGCAAAATATGCTCACATTCCAATTTTGCAATATTACCAAGTCCTGTAGCGAGCAGGTCACCCGCGAATAATTGCGATCTCAATTTAACTATTCAGCGCATTGAAATTTTTAATAACTGAAAGAGACAGATACAGACATCAACCTCTTCTATTCTTTCACATTGATTCGTGTAATCATTAGATTCCTGCGACTGAGGCGCAGCATTTTTTTTCCGAAAAGTCATCCGAAGACATCAGGTATTTCTTACAGACATCAAAAACAACAATCAAAATGCAATCTGAATAGAATAACTTTTCGAATTGAATTTTAAAATCGATTTACGTTATTATGTCAATATATAGTGCCATTCCTCGCTTTTTCCCAGGAGTCATGAATTTATTATAGTCTTTCTATAACCACGCAGCAAAATATTCTCATTTTCTAATTTTGCAATATTACCAAGTCCTGTAGCGAGCAGGTTATCCGGGAATAATTGCGATCTAAATTTAACTATTCAGCGCATTGAAATTTTTAATAAATGAAAGCGAACAGATACAGACATCAACCTCTTCTATTCTTTCACATTACTTCGTGTAATCAGTAGATTCCTGCGATTGAGGCGCAGCATTTTTTTTCCGAAAAGTCATCCGAAGACATCAGGTAATTCTTACAGACATCAAAAACAACAATCAAAATGCAATCCCAATAGAATAACTTTTCGAATTGAATTTTAAAATCGAATTACGTTATTATGTCAATATATAGAGCCATTCCTCGCTTTTTCCCAGGAGTCATGAATTTATTATAGTCCTTCTATAACCACGCAGCAAAATATGCTCATATTCCAATTCTGCAATATTACCAAGTCCTGTTGCGAGCAGGTTATCCGCGAATAATTGCGATCTAAATTTAACTATTCAGCGCATTGAAATTTTTTATAACTGAAAGCGAACAGATACAGACATCAACCTCTTCTATTCTTTCACATTAATTCGTGTAATCATTAGATTCCTGCGACTGAGGCGCAGCATTTTTTTTCCGAAAAGTCATCCGATGACATCAGGTATTTCTTACAGACATCAAAAACAACAATCAAAATGCAATCTCAATAGAATAACTTTTCGAATTGAATTTTAAAATCGATTTACGTTATTATGTCAATATATAGAGCCATTCCACGCTTTTTCCCAGGAGTCATGAATTTATTATAGTCCTTCTATAACCACGCAGCAAAATATGCTCATATTCCAATTCTGCAATATTACCAAGTCCTGTAGCGAGCAGGTTATCCGCGAATAATTGCGATCTAAATTTAACTATTCAGCGCATTGAAATTTTAAATAACTGAAAGCGAACAGATACAGACATCAACCTCTTCTATTCTTTCACATTAATTCGTGTAATCATTAGATTCCTGCGATTGAGGCGCAGCATTTTTTTTCCGAAAAGTCATCTGAAGACATCAGGTAATTCTTACAGACATCAAAAACAACAATCAAAATGCATTCTCGATAGAATAACTTTTCGAATTGAATTTTCAAATCGAATTACGTTATTATGTCAATATATAGAGCCATTCCTCGCTTTTTCCCAGGAGTCATGAATTTATTATAGTCCTTCCATAACCACGCAGCAAAATATGCTCATATTCCAATTCTGCAATATTACCAAGTCCTGTAGCGAGCAGGTCATCCGCGAATAATTGCGATCTCAATTTAACTATTCAGCGCATTGAAATTTTTAATAACTGAAAGCGAACAGATACAGACATCAACCTCTTCTATTCTTTCACATTAATTCGTGTAATCATTAGATTCCTGCGATTGAGGCGCAGCATTTTTTTTCCGAAAAGTCATCCGAAGACATCAGGTATTTCTTACAGACATCAAAAACAACAATCAAAATGCAATCTCAATAGAATAACTTTTCGAATTTAATTTTCAAATCGATTTACGTTATTATGTCAATATATAGAGCCATTCCTTGCTTTTTCCCAGGAGTCATGAATTTATTATAGTCCTTCTATAACCACGCAGCAAAATATTCTCATTTTCCAATTTTGCAATATTACCAAGTCCTGTAGCGAGCAGGTTATCCGCGAATAATTGCGATCTAAATTTAACTATTCAGCGCATTGAAATTTTTAATAACTGAAAGCGAACAGATACAGACATCAACCTCTTCTATTCTTTCACATTACTTCGTGTAATCAGTAGATTCCTGCGATTGAGGCGCAGCATTTTTTTTCCGAAAAGTCATCCGAAGACATCAGGTATTTCTTACAGACATCAAAAACAACAATCAAAATGCAATCCCAATAGAATAACTTTTCGAATTGAATTTTAAAATCGAATTACGTTATTATGTCAATATATAGAGCCATTCCTCGCTTTTTCCCAGGAGTCATGAATTTATTATAGTCCTTCTATAACCACGCAGCAAAAAATGCTCATATTCCAATTCTGCAATATTACCAAGTCCTGTAGCGAGCAGGTTATCCGCGAATAATTGCGATCTAAATTTAACTATTCAGCGCATTGAAATTTTTAATAACTGAAAGCGAACAGATACAGACATCAACCTCTTCTATTCTTTCACATTACTTCGTGTAATGATTAGATTCCTGCGATTGAGGCGCAGCATTTTTTTTCCGAAAAGTCATCCGAAGACATCAGGTATTTCTTACAGACATCAAAAACAACAATCAAAATGCAATCTCAATAGAATAACTTTTCGAATTGAATTTTCAAATCGATTTACGTTATAATGTCATTATATAGAGCCTTTTCTTGCTTTTTCCCACGAGTCATGATTTAATTATAGTCCTGCTATAACCACGCAGCAAAATATGCTCATTTATCAATTTTGCAATATTACCAAGTCCTGTTGCGAGCAGGTTATCCGCGAATAATTGCGATCTAAATTTAACTATTCAGCGCATTGAAATTTTTAATAACTGAAAGCGAACAGATACAGACATCAACCTCTTCTATTCTTTCACATTAATTTGTGTAATCATTAGATTCCTGCGATCGAGGCGCAAAATTTTTTTTCCGAAAAGTCATCCGAAGACATCAGGTATTTCTTACAGACATCAAAAACAACAATCAAAATGCAATCTCAATAGAATAACTTTTCGAATTGAATTTTCAAATCGATTTACGTTATTATGTCAATATATAGAGTCATTCCTTGCTTTTCCCCAGGAGTCATGAATTTATTTCAGTCCTCCTATAACCACGCAGCAAAATATGCTCATATTCCAATTTTGCAATATTACCAAGTCCTGTAGCGAGCAGGTTATCCGCGAATAATTGCGATCTAAATTTAACTATTCAGCGCATTGAAATTTTTAATAACTGAAAGCGAACAGATACAGACATCAACCTCTTCTATTCTTTCACATTACTTCGTGTAATCATTAGATTCCTGCGATTGAGGCGCAGCATTTTTTTTCCGGAAAGTCATCCGAAGACATCAGGTGTTTCTTACAGACATCAAAAACAACAATCAAAATGCAATCTCAATAGAATAACTTTTCGAATTGAATTTTCAAATCGATTTACGTTATTATGTCAATATATAGAGCCATTCCTTGCTTTTCCCCAGGAGTCATGAATTTATTTTAGTCCTCCTATAACCACGCAGCAAAATATGCTCATTTTCCAATTTTGCAATATTACCAAGTCCTGTTGCGAGCAGGTTAACCGCGAATAATTGCGATCTAAATTTAACTATTCAGCGCATTGAAATTTTTAATAACTGAAAGCGAACAGATACAGACATCAACCTCTTCTTTTCTTTACGTTAATTCGTGTAATCATTCGATTCCTGCGATTGAGGCGCAGCATATTTTTTCCGAAAAGTCATCTGAAGACATCAGGTATTTCTTACAGACATCAAAAACAACAATCAAAATGCAATCTCAATAGAATAACTTTTCGAATTGAATTTTCAAATCGATTTACGTTATTATGTCAATATATAGAGCCATTCCTTGCTTTTCCCCAGGAGTCATGAATTTATTTCAGTCCTCCTATAACCACGCAGCAAAATATGCTCATTTTCCAATTTTGCAATATTACCAAGTCCTGTAGCGAGCAGGTTATCCGCGAATAATTGCGATCTAAATTTAACTATTCAGCGCATTGGATTTTTTAATAACTGAAAGCGAACAGATACAGACATCAACTTTTTCTATTCTTTACGTTAATTCGTGTAATCATTAGATTCCTGCGATTGAGGCGCAGCATTGTTTTTCCGAAAAGTCATCCGAAGACATCAGGTATTTCTTACAGACATCAAAAACAACAATCAAAATGCAATCTCAATAGAATAACTTTTCGAATTAAATTTTCAAATCGATTTACGTTATTATGTCAATATATAGAGCCATTCCTTGCTTTTCCCCAGGAGTCATGAATTTATTTCAGTCCTCCTATAACCACGCAGCAAAATATGCTCATTTTCCAATTTTGCAATATTACCAAGTCCTGTAGCGAGCAGGTTATCCGCGAATAATTGCGATCTAAATTTAACTATTCAGCGCATTGAAATTTTTAATAACTGAAAGCGAACAGATACAGACATCAACCTTTTCTATTCTTTCACGTTAATTCGTGTAATCATTAGATTCCTGCGATTGAGGCGCAGCATATTTTTTCCGAAAGGTCATCTGAAGACATCAGGTATTTCTTACAGACATCAAAAACAACAATCAAAATGCAATCTCAATAGAATAACTTTTCGAATTGAATTTTCAAATCGATTTACGTTATTATGTCAATATATAGAGCCATTCCTTGCTTTTTCCCAGGAGTCATGAATTTATTATAGTCCTTCTATAACCACGCAGCAAAATATTCTCCTTTTCCAATTTTGCAATATTACCAAGTCCTGTAGCGAGCAGGTTATCTGCGAATAATTGCGATCTAAATTTAACTATTCAGCGCATTGAAATTTTTAATAAATGAAAGCGAACAGATAGAGACATCAACCTCTTCTTTTCTTTACGTTAATTCGTGTAATCATTAGATTCCTGCGATTGAGGCGCAGCATTTTTTTTCCGAAAGGTCATCTGAAGACATCAGGTATTTCTTACAGACATCAAAGACAACAATCAAAATGCAATCTCAATAGAATAACTTTTCGAATTGAATTTTCAAATCGATTTACGTTATTATGTCAATATATAGAGCCATTCCTTGCTTTTTCCCAGGAGTCATGAATTTATTATAGTCCTTCTATAACCACGCAGCAAAATATGCTCATTTTCCAATTTTGTAATATTACCAAGTCCTGTAGCGAGCAGGTTATCCGCGAATAATTGCGATCTAAATTTAACTATTCAGCGCATTGAAATTTTTAATAACTGAAAGCGAACAGATACAGACATCAACCTCTTCTATTCTTTACGTTAATTAGTGTAATCATAAGATTCCTGCGATTGAGGCGCAGCATATTTTCTCCGAAAGGTCATCTGAAGACATCAGGTATTTCTTACAGACATCAAAAACAACATTAAAAATGCAATCTCAATAGAATAACTTTTCGAATTGAATTTTCAAATCTATTTACGTTATTATGTCAATATTGGAGCCATTCCTTGCTTTTTCCCAGGAGTCATGAATTTATTATAGTCCTCCTATAACCACGCAGCAAAATATGCTCATATTCCAATTTTGCAATATTACCAAGTCCTGTAGCGAGCAGGTTATCCGCGAATAATTGCGATCTAAATTTAACTATTCAGCGCATTGAAATTTTTAATAACTGAAAGCGAACAGATACAGACATCAACCTCTTCTATTCTTTACGTTAATTCGTGTAATCATTAGATTCCTGCGATTGAGGCGCAGCATATTTTTTCCGAAAGGTCATCTGAAGACATCAGGTATTTCTTACAGACATCAAAAACAACATTAAAAATGCAATCTCAATAGAATAACTTTTCGAATTGAATTTTCAAATCTATTTACGTTATTATGTCAATATTGGAGCCATTCCTTGCTTTTTCCCAGGAGTCATGAATTTATTATAGTCCTCCTATAACCACGCAGCAAAATATGCTCATTTTCCAATTTTGCAATATTACCAAGTTCTGTTGCGAGCAGGTTATCCGCGAATAATTGCGATCTAAATTTAACTATCCAGCGCATTGAAATTTTTAATAACTGAAAGCGAACAGATACAGACATCAACCTCTTCTATTCTTTACGTTAATTCGTGTGATCATTAGATTCCTGCGATTGAGGCGCAGCATTTTTTTTCCGAAAAGTCATCTGAAGACATCAGGTATTTCTTACAGACATCAAAAACAACAATCAAAATGCATTCTCAATAGAATAACTTTTCGAATTGAATTTTCAAATCGAATTACGTTATTATGTCAATATATAGAGCCATTCCTCGCTTATTCCCAAGAGTCATGAATTTAGTATAGTCCTTCTATAACCACGCAGCAAAATATGCTCATATTCCAATTCTGCAATATTACCAAGTCCTGTAGCGAGCAGGTTATCCGCGAATAATTGCGATCTAAATTTAACTATTCAGCGCATTGAAATTTTTAATAACTGAAAGCGAACAGATACAGACATCAACCTCTTCTATTATTTCACATTAATTCGTGTAATCATTAGATTCCTGCGATTGAGGCGCAGCATTTTTTTTCCGAAAAGTCATCCGAAGACATCAGGTATTTCTTACAGACATCAAAAACAACAATCAAAATGCAATCTCAATAGAATAACTTTTTGAATTGAATTTTCAAATCGATTTACGTTATATGTCAATATATAGAGCCATTCCTTGCTTTTTCCCAGGAGTCATGAATTTATTATAGTCCTTCTATAACCACGCAGCAAAATATTCTCATTTTCCAATTTTGCAATATTACCAAGTCCTGTAGCGAGCAGGTTATCCGCGAATAATTGCGATCTAAATTTAACTATTCGGCGCATTAAAATTTTTAATAAATGAAAGCGAACAGATACAGACATCAACCTCTTCTATTCTTCCACATTAATTCGTGTGATCATTAGATTCCTGCGATTGAGGCGCAGCATTTTTTTTCCGAAAAGTCATCTGAATACATCAGGTATTTCTTACAGACATCAAAAACAACAATCAAAATGCATTCTCAATAGAATAACTTTTCGAATTGAATTTTCAAATCGAATTACGTTATTATGTCAATATATAGAGCCATTCCCCGCTTATTCCCAAGAGTCATGAATTTAGTATAGTCCTTCTATAACCACGCAGCAAAATATGCTCATATTCCAATTCTGCAATATTACCAAGTCCTGTAGCGAGCAGGTTATCCGCGAATAATTGCGATCTAAATTTAACTATTCAGCGCATTGAAATTTTTAATAACTGAAAGCGAACAGATACAGACATCAACCTCTTCTATTCTTTCACATTAATTCGTGTAATCATTAGATTCCTGCGATTGAGGCGCAGCATTTTTTTTCCAAAAAGTCATCCGAAGACATCAGGTATTTCTTACAGACATCAAAAACAACAATCAAAATGCAATCTCAATAGAATAACTTTTCGAATTGAATTTTCAAATCGATTTACGTTATATGTCAATATATAGAGCCATTCCTTGCTTTTTCCCAGGAGTCATGAATTTATTATAGTCCTTCTATAACCACGCAGCAAAATATTCTCATTTTCCGATTTTGCAATATTACCAAGTCCTGTAGCGAGCAGATTATCCGCGAATAATTGCGATCTAAATTTAACTATTCGGCGCATTGAAATTTTTAATAAATGAAAGGGAACAGATACAGACATCAACCTCTTCTATTCTTTCACATTCCTTCGTGGAATCAGTAGATTCCTGCGATTGAGGCGCAGCATTTTTTTCCCGAAAAGTCATCCGAAGACATCAGGTATTTCTTACAGACATCAAAAACAACAATCAAAATGCAATCTCAATAGAATAACTTTTCGAATTGAATTTTAAAATCGATTTACGTTATTATGTCAATATATAGAGCCTTTCCTTGCTTTTTCCCACGAGTCATGAATTTATTATCGTCCTGCTATAACCACGCAGCAAAATATGCTCATTTATCAATTTTGCAATATTACCAAGTCCTGCTGCGAGCAGGTTATCCGCGAATAATTGCGATCTAAATTTAACTATTCAGCGCATTGAAATTTTTAATAACTGAAAGCGAACAGATACAGACATCAACCTCTTCTATTCTTTCACATTAATTCGTGTGATCATTAGATTCCTGCGATTGAGGCGCAGCATTTTCTTTCCGAAAAGTCATCTGAAGACATCAGGTATTTCTTACAGACATCAAAAACAACAATCAAAATGCATTCTCAATAGAATAACTTTTCGAATTGAATTTTCAAATCGAATTACGTTATTATGTCAATATATAGAGCCATTCCTCGCTTATTCCCAAGAGTCATGAATTTAGTATAGTCCTTCTATAACCACGCAGCAAAATATGCTCATATTTCAATTCTGCAATATTACCAAGTCCTGTAGCGAGCAGGTTATCCGCGAATAATTGCGATCTAAATTTAACTATTCAGCGCATTGAAATTTTTAATAACTGAAAGCGAACAGATACAGACATCAACCTCTTCTATTCTTTCACATTAATTCGTGTAATCATTAGATTCCTGCGATTGAGGCGCAGCATTTTTTTTCCGAAAAGTCATCCGAAGACATCAGGTATTTCTTACAGACATCAAAAACAACAATCAAAATGCAATCTCAATAGAATAACTTTTCGAATTGAATTTTCAAATCGATTTACGTTATATGTCAATATATAGAGCCATTCCTTGCTTTTTCCCAGGAGTCATGAATTTATTATAGTCCTTCTATAACCACGCAGCAAAATATTCTCATTTTCCAATTTTGCAATATTACCAAGTCCTGTAGCGAGCAGGTTATCCGCGAATAATTGCGATCTAAATTTAACTATTCGGCGCATTGAAATTTTTAATAAATGAAAGGGAACAGATACAGACATCAACCTCTTCTATTCTTTCACATTCCTTCGTGGAATCAGTAGATTCCTGCGATTGAGGCGCAGCATTTTTTTCCCGAAAAGTCATCCGAAGACATCAGGTATTTCTTTCAGACATCAAAAACAACAATCAAAATGCAATCTCAATAGAATAACTTTTCGAATTGAATTTTCAAATCGATTTACGTTATTATGTCAATATATAGAGTCATTCCTTGCTTTTCCCCAGGAGTCATGAATTTATTTCAGTCCTCCTATAACCACGCAGCAAAATATGCTCATTTTCCAATTTTGCAATATTACTAAATCCTGTAGCGAGCAGGTTATCCGCGAATAATTGCGATCTGAATTTAACTATTCAGCGCATTGGAATTTTTAATAACTGAAAGCGAACAGATACAGACATCAACTTTTTCTATTCTTTACGTTAATTCGTGTAATCATTAGATTCCTGCGATTGAGGCGCAGCATTGTTTTTCCGAAAAGTCATCCGAAGACATCAGGTATTTCTTACAGACATCAAAAACAACAATCAAAATGCAATCTCAATAGAATAACTTTTCGAATTGAATTTTCAAATCGAATTACGTTATTATGTCAATATATAGAGCCATTTTTTGCTTTTCCCCAGGAGTCATGAATTTATTTCAGTCCTCCTATAACCACGCAGCAAAATATGCTCATTTTCCAATTTTGCAATATTACCAAGTCCTGTAGCGAGCAGGTTATCCGCGAATAATTGCGATCTAAATTTAACTATTCAGCGCATTGAAATTTTTAATAACTAAAAGCGAACAGATACAGACATCAACCTTTTCTATTCTTTCACGTTAATTCGTGTAATCATTAGATTCCTGCGATTGAGGCGCAGCATATTTTTTCCGAAAGGTCATCTGAAGACATCAGGTATTTCTTACAGACATCAAAAACCACAATCAAAATGCAATCTCAATAGAATAACTTTTCGAATTGAATTTTAAAATCGATTTACGTTATTATGTCAATATATAGTGCCATTCTTCGCTTTTTCCAAGGAGTCATGAATTTATTAAAGTCCTTCTATAACGACGCAGGAAAATATGCTCATATTCCAATTTTGCAATATTACCAAGTCCTGTAGCGAGCAGGTTACCCGCGAATAATTGCGATCTCAATTTAACTATTCAGCGCATTGAAATTTTTAATAACTGAAAGCGAACAGATACAGACATCAACCTCTTCTATTTTTTCACATTAATTCGTGTAATCATTAGATTCCTGCGATTGAGGCGCAGCATATTTTTTCCGAAAAGTCATCCGAAGACATCAGGTATTTCTTACAGACATCAAAAACAACAATCAAAATGCAATCTCAATAGAATAACTTTTCGAATTTAATTTTCAAATCGATTTACGTTATTATGTCAATATATAGAGCTATTCCTTGCTTTTTCCCAGGAGTCATGAATTTATTATAGTCCTTCTATAACCACGCAGCAAAATATTCTCATTTTCTAATTTTGCAATATTACCATGTCCTGTAGCGAGCAGGTTATCCGCGAATAATTGCGATCTAAATTTAACTATTCAGCGCATTGAAATTTTTAATAACTGAAAGCGAACAGATACAGACATCAACCTTTTCTATTCTTTCACGTTAATTCGTGTAATCATTAGATTCCCGCGATTGAGGCGCAGCATTTTTTTTCCGAAAAGTCATCCGAAGACATCAGGTATTTCTTACAGACATCAAAAACAACAATCAAAATGCAATCTCAATAGAATAACTTTTCGAATTGAATTTTCAAATCGATTTACGTTATTATGTCAATATATAGAGCCATTCCTTGCTTTTTCCCAGGAGTCATGAATTTATTATAGTCCTTCTATAACCACGCAGCAAAATATTTTCATTTTCCAAATTTGCAATATTACCAAGTCCTGTAGCGAGCAGGTTATCTGCGAATAATTGCGATCTAAATTTAACTATTCAGCGCATTGAAATTTTTAATAAATGAAAGCGAACAGATAGAGACATCAACCTCTTCTATTCTTTCACATTAATTTGTGTAATCATTAGATTCCTGCGATCGAGGCGCAGAATTTTTTTTCCGAAAAGTCATCCGAAGACATCAGGTATTTCTTACAGACATCAAAAACCACAATCAAAATGCAATCTCAATAGAATAACTTTTCGAATTGAATTTTAAAATCGATTTACGTTATTATGTCAATATATAGTGCCATTCTTCGCTTTTTCCCAGGAGTCATGAATTTATTAAAGTCCTTCTATAACGACGCAGGAAAATATGCTCATATTCCAATTTTGCAATATTACCAAGTCCTGTAGCGAGCAGGTTACCCGCGAATAATTGCGATCTAAATTTAACTATTCGGCGCATTGAAATTTTTAATAAATGAAAGCGAACAGATACAGACATCAACCTCTTCTATTCTTTCACATTACTTCGTGTAATCATTAGATTCCCGCGATTGAGGCGCAGCATTTTTTTTCCGAAAAGTCATCCGAAGACATCAGGTATTTCTTACAGACTTAAAAAACATCAATCAAAATGCAATCTCAATAGAATAACTTTTCGAATTGAATTTTCAAATCGATTTACGTTATTATGTCAATATATAGAGTCATTCCTTGCTTTTCCCCAGGAGTCATGAATTTATTTCAGTCCTCCTATAACCACGCAGCAAAATATGCTCATTTTCCAATTTTGCAATATTACCAAATCCTGTAGCGAGCAGGTTATCCGCGAATAATTGCGATCTAAATTTAACTATTCAGCGCATTGGAATTTTTAATAACTGAAAGCGAACAGATACAGACATCAACTTTTTCTATTCTTTACGTTTATTCGTGTAATCATTAGATTCCTGCGATTGAGGCGCAGCATTGTTTTTCCGAAAAGTCATCCGAAGACATCAGGTATTTCTTACAGACATCAAAAACAACAATCAAAATGCAATCTCAATAGAATAACTTTTCAAATTGAATTTTCAAATCGAATTACGTTATTATGTCAATATATAGAGCCATTTCTTGCTTTTCCCCAGGAGTCATGAATTTATTTCAGTCCTCCTATAACCACGCAGCAAAATATGCTCATTTTCCAATTTTGCAATATTACCAAGTCCTGTAGCGAGCAGGTTATCCGCGAATAATTGCGATCTAAATTTAACTATTCAGCGCATTGAAATTTTTAATAACTAAAAGCGAACAGATACAGACATCAACCTTTTCTATTCTTTCACGTTAATTCGTGTAATCATTAGATTCCTGCGATTGAGGAGCAGCATATTTTTTCCGAAAGGTCATCTGAAGACATCAGGTATTTCTTACAGACATCAAAAACCACAATCAAAATGCAATCTCAATAGAATAACTTTTCGAATTGAATTTTAAAATCGATTTACGTTATTATGTCAATATATAGTGCCATTCTTCGCTTTTTCCCAGGAGTCATGAATTTATTAAAGTCCTTCTATAACGACGCAGGAAAATATGCTCATATTCAAATTTTGCAATATTACCAAGTCCTGTAGCGAGCAGGTTACCCGCGAATAATTGCGATCTCAATTTAACTATTCAGCGCATTGAAATTTTAAATAACTGAAAGCGAACAGATACAGACATCAACCTCTTCTTTTTCTTCACATTAATTCGTGTAATCATTAGATTCCTGCGATTGAGGCGCAGCATATTTTTTCCGAAAAGTCATCCGAAGACATCAGGTATTTCTTACAGACATCAAAAACAACAATCAAAATGCAATCTCAATAGAATAACTTTTCGAATTTAATTTTCAAATCGATTTACGTTATTATGTCAATATATAGAGCTATTCCTTGCTTTTTCCCAGGAGTCATGAATTTATTATAGTCCTTCTATAACCACGCAGCAAAATATTCTCATTTTCTAATTTTGCAATATTACCAAGTCCTGTAGCGAGCAGGTTATCCGCGAATAATTGCGATCTCAATTTAACTATTCAGCGCATTGAAATTTTTAATAACTGAAAGCGAACAGATACAGACATCAACCTCTTCTATTCTTTCACATTACTTCGTGTAATCATTAGATTCCTGCGATTGAGGCGCAGCATTTTTTTTCCGAAAAGTCATCCGAAGACATCAGGTATTTCTTACAGACATCAAAAACAACAATCAAAATGCAATCTCAATAGAATAACTTTTCGAATTGAATTTTCAAATCGATTTACGTTATTATGTCAATATATAGAGCCATTCCTTGCTTTTTCCCAGGAGTCATGAATTTATTATAGTCCTTCTATAACCACGCAGCAAAATATTCTCATTTTCCAATTTTGCAATATTACCAAGTCCTGTAGCGAGCAGGTTACCCGCGAATAATTGCGATCTAAATTTAACTATTCAGCGCATTGAAATTTTTATTAACTGAAAGCGAACAGATACAGACATCAACCTCTTCTATTCTTTCACATTACTTCGTGTAATCAGTAGATTCCTGCGATTGAGGCGCAGCATTTTTTTTCCGAAAAGTCATCCGAAGACATCAGGTATTCCTTACAGACATCAAAAACAACAATCAAAATGCAATCTCAATAGAATAACTTTTCGAATTGAATTTTGAAATCGATTTACGTTATTATGTCAATATATAGTGCTATTCTTCGCTTTTTCCCAGGAGTCATGAATTTATTATAGTCCTTCTATAACGACGCAGCAAAATATGCTCATATTCCAATTTTGCAATATTACCAAGTCCTGTAGCGAGTAGGTTATCCGCGAATAATTGCGATCTAAATTTAACTATTCAGCGCATTGAAATTTTTAATAACTGAAAGCGAACAGATACAGACATCAACCTCTTCTATTTTTTCACATTAATTCGTGTAATCATTAGATTCCTGCGATTGAGGCGCAGCATTTTTTTTCCAAAAAGTCATCTGAAGAAATCAGGTATTTCTTACAGACATCAAAAACCACAATCAAAATGCAATCTCAATAGAATAACTTTTCGAATTGAATTTTAAAATCGATTTACGTTATTATGTCAATATATAGTGCCATTCTTCGCTTTTTCCCAGGAGTCATGAATTTATTAAAGTCCTTCTATAACGACGCAGCAAAATATGCTCATATTCCAATTTTGCAATATTACCAAGTCCTGTAGCGAGCAGGTTACCCGCGAATAATTGCGATCTCGATTTAACTATTCAGCGCATTGAAATTTTTAATAACTGAAAGAGACAGATACAGACATCAACCTCTTCTATTCTTTCACATTAATTCGTGTAATCATTAGATTCCTGCGATTGAGGCGCAGCATTTTTTTTCCGAAAAGTCATCCGAAGACATCAGGTATTTCTTACAGACATCAAAAACAACAATCAAAATGCAATCTCAATAGAATAACTTTTCGAATTGAATTTTAAAATCGATTTACGTTATTATGTCAATATATAGTGCCATTCTTCGCTTTTTCCCAGGAGTCATGAATTTATTAAAGTCCTTCTATAACCACGCAGCAAAATATGCTCATATTTCAATTTAGCAATATTACCAAGTCCTGTAGTGAGCAGGTTACCCGCGAATAATTGCGATCTAAATTTAACTATTCGGCGCATTGAAATTTTTAATAAATGAAAGCGAACAGATACAGACATCAACTTCTTCTATTCTTTCACATTACTTCGTGTAATCAGTAGATTCCTGCGATTGAGGCGCAGCATTTTTTTCCCGAAAAGTCATCCGAAGACATCAGGTATTTCTTACAGACATCAAAAACAACAATCAAAATGCAATCTCAATAGAATAACTTTACGAATTGAATTTTAAAATCGATTTACGTTATAATGTCAATATATAGTGCCATTCTTCGCTTTTTCCCAGGAGTCATGAATTTATTAAAGTCCTTCTATAACCACGCAGCAAAATATGCTCATATTCCAATTTTGCAATATTACCAAGTCCTGTAGCGAGCAGGTTACCCGCGAATAATTGCGATCTCAATTTAACTATTCAGCGCATTGAAATTCTTAATAACTGAAAGCGAACAGATACAGACATCAACCTCTTCTTTTCTTTACGTTTATTCGTGTAATCATTAGATTCCTGCGATTAAGGCGCAGCATATTTTTTCCGAAAGGTCATCTGAAGACATCAGGTATTTCTTACAGACATCAAAGACAACAATCAAAATGCAATCTCAATAGAAGAACTTTTCGAATTGAATTTTAAAATCGATTTACGTTATTATGTCAATATATAGTGCCATTCTTCGCTTTTTCCCAAGAGTCATGAATTTATTAAAGTCCTTCTATAACGACGCAGCAAAATATGCTCATATTTCAATTTTGCAATATTACCAAGTCCTGTAGCGAGCAGGTTATCCGCGAATAATTGCGATCTAAATTTAACTATTCAGCGCATTGAAATTTTTAATAACTGAAAGCGAACAGATACAGACATCAACCTCTTCTATTCTTTCACATTAATTCGTGTAATCATTAGATTCCTGCGATTGAGGCGCAGCATTTTTTTTCCGAAAAGTCATCCGAAGACATCAGGTATTTCTTACAGACATCAAAAACAACAATCAAAATGCAATCTCAATAGAATAACTTTTCGAATTCAATTTTAAAATCGATTTACGTTATTATGTCAATATATATTGCCATTCGTCGCTTTTTCCCAGGAGTCATGAATTTATTAAAGTCCTTCTATAACCACGCAGCAAAATATGCTCATATTCCAATTTTGCAATATTACCAAGTCCTGTAGCGAGCAGGTTACCCGCGAATAATTGCGATCTCAATTTAACTATTCAGCGCATTGAAATTTTTAATAACTGAAAGCGAACAGATACAGACATCAACCTCTTCTATTCTTTCACATTACTTCGTGTAATCAGTAGATTCCTGCGATTGAGGCGCAGCATTTTTTTTCCGAAAAGTCATCCGAAGACATCAGGTATTTCTTACAGACATCAAAAACAACAATCAAAATGCAATCTCAATAGAATAACTTTTCGAATTGAATTTTCAAATCGATTTACGTTATTATGTTAATATATAGAGCCATTCCTTGCTTTTTCCCAGGAGTCATGAATTTATTATAGTCCTTCTATAACCACGCAGCAAAATATGCTCATATTCCAATTTTGCAATATTACCAAGTCCTGTAGCGAGCAGGTTATCCGCAAATAATTGCGATCTAAATTTAACTATTCAGCGCATTGAAATTTTTAATAACTGAAAGCGAACAGATACAGACATCAACCTCTTCTATTCTTTCACATTAATTCGTGGAATCATCAGATTCCTGCGATTGAGGCGCAGCATTTTTTTTCCGAAAAGTCATCTGAAGACATCAGGTATTTCTTACAGACATCAAAAACAACAATCAAAACGCATTCTCAATAGAATAACTTTTCGAATTGAATTTCCAAATCGAATTACGTTATTATGTCAATATATAGAGCCATTCCTCGCTTTTACCCAGGAGTCATGAATTTATTATAGTCCTTCTATAACCACGCAGCAAAATATGCTCATATTCCAATTCTGCAATATTACCAAGTCCTGTAGCGAGCAGGTTATCCGCGAATAATTGCGATCTAAATTTAACTATTCAGCGCATTGAAATTTTCAATAAATAAAAGCGAACAGATACAGACATCAACCTCTTCTATTCTTTCACATTAATTCGTGGAATCATTAGATTCCTGCGATTGAGGCGCAGCATTTTTTTTCCGAAAAGTCATCCGAAGACATCAAGTATTTCTTACAGACATCAAAAACAACAATCAAAATGCAATCTCAATAGAAGAACTTTTCGAATTGAATTTTAAAATCGATTTACGTTATTATGTAAATATATAGTGCCATTCTTCGCTTTTTCCCAAGAGTCATGAATTTATTAAAGTCCTTCTATAACGACGCAGCAAAATATGCTCATATTTCAATTTTGCAATATTACCAAGTCCTGTAGCGAGCAGGTTACCCGCGAATAATTGCGATCTCAATTTAACTATTCAGCGCATTGAAATTTTTAATAACTGAAAGCGAACAGATACAGACAATAACCTCTTCTATTCTTTCACATTACTTCGTGTAATCATTAGATTCCTGCGATTAAGGCGCAGCATTTTTTTTCCGAAAAGTCATCTGAAGAAATCAGGTATTTCTTACAGACATCAAAAACCACAATCAAAATGCAATCTCAATAGAATAACTTTTCGAATTGAATTTTCAAATCGATTTACGTTATTATGTCAATATATAGTGCCATTCCTCGCTTTTTCCCAGGAGTCATGAATTTATTAAAGTCCTTCTATAACTACGCAGCAAAATATGCTCATATTCCAATTTTGCAATATTACCAAGTCCTGTAGCGAGCAGGTTACCCGCGAATAATTGCGATCTCAATTTAACTATTTAGCGCATTGAAATTTTTAATAACTGAAAGCGAACAGATACAGACATCAACCTCTTCTATTCTTTCACATTAATTCGTGGAATCATTAGATTCCTGCGATTGAGGCGCAGCATTTTTTTTCCGAAAAGTCATCTGAAGACATCAGGTATTTCTTACAGACATCAAAAACAACAATTAAAATGCAATCTCAATAGAATAACTTTTCGAATTGAATTTTCAAATTGATTTACGTTATTATGTCAATATACAGAGCCATTCCTTGCTTTTTCCCAGGAGTCATGAATTGATTATAGTCCTAATATAACCACGCAGCAAAATATGCTCATTTTTCAATTTTGCAATATTACCAAGTCCTGTTGCTAGCAGGTTATCCGCGAATAATTGCGATCTAAATTTAACTATTCAGCGCATTGAAATTTTTATTAACTGAAAGCGAACAGATACAGACATCAACCTCTTCTATTCTTTCACATTAATTCGTGTAATCATTAGATTCCTGCGATTGAGGCGCAGCATTTTTTTTCCGAAAAGTCATCTGAAAACATCAGGTATTTCTTACAGACATAAAAAACAACAATTAAAATGTAATCTCAATATAATAACTTTTCGAATTGAATTTTAAAATCGATTTACGTTATTATGTCAATATATAGAGCTATTCCTTGCTTTTCCAGGAGTCATGAATTTATTAGAGTCCTTCTATAACCGCGCAGCAAAATATGCTCATTTTCCAATTTTGCAATATTACCAAGTCCTGTTGCGAGCAGGTTATCCGCGAATAATTGCGATCTAAATTTAACTATTCAGCGCATTAAAATTCTTAATAACTGAAAGCGAACAGATACACACATCAACCTCTTCTATTCTTTCACATTAATTCGTGTAATCATTAGATTCCTGCGATTGAGGCGCAGCATTTTTTTTCCGAAAAGTCATCTGAAAACATCAGGTATTTCTTACAGACATCAAAAACAACAATTAAATCGCAATCTCAATAGAATAACTTTTCGAATTGAATTTTCAAATCGATTTACGTTATTATGTCAATATATAGAGCCATCCCTTGCTTTTTCCCAGGAGTCATGAATTGATTATAGTCCTACTATAACCACGCAGCAAAATATGCTCATTTTTCAATTTTGCAATATTACCAAGTCCTGTTGTGAGCAGGTTATCCGCGACTAATTGCGATCTAAATTTAACTATTCAGCGCATTGAAATTTTTAATAACTGGAAGCGAACAGATACAGACATCAACCTCTTCTATTCTTTAAGTTAATTCGTGTAATCATTAGATTCCTGCGATTGAGGCGCAGCATTTTTTTTCCGAAAAGTCATCCGAAGACATCAGGTATTTCTTACAGACATCAAAAACAACAATTAAATCGCAATCTCAATAGAATAACTTTTCGAATTGAATTTTCAAATCGATTTACGTTATTATGTCAATATATAGAGCCATTCCTTGCTTTTCCCCAGGAGTCATAAATTTATTTCAGTCCTTCTATAACCACGCAGCAAAATATGCTCATTTTCCAATTTTGCAATATTACCAAGTCCTGTTGCGAGCAGGTTATCCGCGAATAATTGCGATCTAAATTTAACTATTCAGCGCATTAAAATTTTTAATAACTGAAAGCGAACAGATACACACATCAACCTCTTCTATTCTTTCACATTAATTCGTGTAATCATTAGATTCCTGCGATTGAGGCGCAGCATTTTTTTTCCGAAAAGTCATCTGAAAACATCAGGTATTTCTTACAGACATCAAAAACAACGATTAAATCGCAATCTCAATAGAATAACTTTTCGAATTGAATTTTCAAATCGATTTACGTTATTATGTCAATATATAGAGCCATCCCTTGCTTTTTCCCAGGAGTCATGAATTGATTATAGTCCTACTATAACCACGCAGCAAAATATGCTCATTTTTCAATTTTGCAATATTACCAAGTCCTGTTGTGAGCAGGTTATCCGCGACTAATTGCGATCTAAATTTAACTATTCAGCGCATTGAAATTTTTAATAACTGAAAGCGAACAGATACAGACATCAACCTCTTCTATTCTTTAAGTTAATTCGTGTAATCATTAGATTCCTGCGATTGAGGCGCAGCATTTTTTTTCCGAAAAGTCATCCGAAGACATCAGGTATTTCTTACAGACATCAAAAACAACAATCAAAATGCAATCTCAATAGAATAACTTTTCGAATTGAATTTTCAAATCGATTTACGTTATTATGTCAATATATAGAGCCATTCCTTGCTTTTCCCCAGGAGTCATGAATTTATTTCAGTCCTTCTATAACCACGCAGCAAAATATGCTCTTTTTCCAATTTTGCAATATTACCAAGTCCTGTTGCGAGCAGGTTATCCGCGAATAATTGCGATCTAAATTTAACTATTCAGCGCATTAAAATTTTTAATAACTGAAAGCGAACAGATACACACATCAACCTCTTCTATTCTTTCACATTAATTCGTGTAATCATTAGATTCCTGCGATTGAGGCGCAGCATTTTTTTTCCGAAAAGTCATCTGAAAACATCAGGTATTTCTTACAGACATCAAAAACAACAATTAAATCGCAATCTCAATAGAATAACTTTTCGAATTGAATTTTCAAATCGATTTACGTTATTATGTCAATATATAGAGCCATCCCTTGCTTTTTCCCAGGAGTCATGAATTGATTATAGTCCTACTATAACCACGCAGCAAAATATGCTCATTTTTCAATTTTGCAATATTACCAAGTCCTGTTGTGAGCAGGTTATCCGCGACTAATTGCGATCTAAATTTAACTATTCAGCGCATTGAAATTTTTAATAACTGAAAGCGAACAGATACAGACATCAACCTCTTCTATTCTTTAAGTTAATTCGTGTAATCATTAGATTCCTGCGATTGAGGCGCAGCATTTTTTTTCCGAAAAGTCATCCGAAGACATCAGGTATTTCTTACAGACATCAAAAACAACAATCAAAATGCAATCTCAATAGAATAACTTTTCGAATTGAATTTTCAAATCGATTTACGTTATTATGTCAATATATAGAGCCATTCCTTGCTTTTCCCCAGGAGTCATGAATTTATTTCAGTCCTTCTATAACCACGCAGCAAAATATGCTCATTTTCCAATTTTGCAATATTACCAAGTCCTGTTGTGAGCAGGTTATCCGCGACTAATTGCGATCTAAATTTAACTATTCAGCGCATTGAAATTTTAAATAACTGGAAGCGAACAGATACAGACATCAACCTCTTCTATTCTTTCACATTAATTCGAGTAATCATTAGATTCCTGCGATTGAGGCGAAGCATTTTTTTTCCGAAAAGTCATCCGAAGACATCAGGTATTTCTTACAGACATCGAAAACAACAATTAAAATGCAATCTCAATAGAATAACTTTTCGAATTGAATATTCAAATCGATTTACGTTATTATGTCAATATATAGAGCCATTCCTTGCTTTTTCCCAGGAGTCATGAATTTATCATAGTCCTTCTATAACCACGCAGCAAAATATGCTCTTTTTCCAATTTTGCAATATTACCAAGTCCTGTTGCGAGCAGGTTATCCGCGAATAATTGCGATCTAAATTTAACTATTCAGCGCATTGAAATTTTTAATAACTGAAAGCGAACAGATACAGACATCAACCTCTTCTATTCTTTCACATTAATTCGTGTAATCATTAGATTCCTGCGATTGAGGCGCAGCTTTTTTTTCCGAAAAGTCATCCGAAGACATCAGGTATTTCTTACAGACATCAAAAACAACAATCAAAATGCAATCTCAATAGAATAACTTTTCGAATTGAATTTTCAAATCGATTTACGTTATTATGTCAATATATAGAGCCATTCCTTGCTTTTCCCCAGGAGTCATGAATTTATTAAAGTCCTTCTATAACCACGCAGCAAAATATGCTCATATTCCAATTTAGCAATATTACCAAGTCCTGTAGTGAGCAGGTTACCCGCGAATAATTGCGATCTAAATTTAACTATTCGGCGCATTGAAATTTTTAATAAATGAAAGCGAACAGATACAGACATCAACCTCTTCTATTCTTTCACATTACTTCGTGTAATCAGTAGATTCCTGCGATTGAGGCGCAGCATTTTTTTTCCGAAAAGTCATCTGAAAACATCAGGTATTTCTTACAGACATCAAAAACAACAATTAAATCGCAATCTCAATAGAATAACTTTTCGAATTGAATTTTCAAATCGATTTACGTTATTATGTCAATATATAGAGCCATCCCTTGCTTTTTCCCAGGAGTCATGAATTGATTATAGTCCTACTATAACCACGCAGCAAAATATGCTCATTTTTCAATTTTGCAATATTACCAAGTCCTGTTGTGAGCAGGTTATCCGCGACTAATTGCGATCTAAATTTAACTATTCAGCGCATTGAAATTTTTAATAACTGAAAGCGATCAGATACAGACATCAACCTCTTCTATTCTTTCACATTAATTCGTGTAATCATTAGATTCCTGCGATTGAGGCGCAGCATTTTTTTTCCGAAAAGTCATCCGAAGACATCAGGTATTTCTTACAGACATCAAAAACAACAATTAAATCGCAATCTCAATAGAATAACTTTTCGAATTGAATTTTCAAATTGATTTACGTTATTATGTCAATATATAGAGCCATCCCTTGCTTTTTCCCAGGAGTCATGAATTGATTATAGTCCTACTATAACCACGCAGCAAAATATGCTCATTTTTCAATTTTGCAATATTACCAAGTCCTGTTGTGAGCAGGTTATCCGCGACTAATTGCGATCTAAATTTAACTATTCAGCGCATTGAAATTTTTAATAACTGAAAGCGAACAGATACAGACATCAACCTCTTCTATTTTTTAAGTTAATTCGTGTAATCATTAGATTCCTGCGATTGAGGCGCAGCATTTTTTTTCCGAAAAGTCATCCGAAGACATCAGGTATTTCTTACAGACATCAAAAACAACAATCAAAATGCAATCTCAATAGAATAACTTTTCGAATTGAATTTTCAAATCGATTTACGTTATTATGTCAATATATAGAGCCATTCCTTGCTTTTCCCCAGGAGTCATGAATTTATTTCAGTCCTTCTATAACCACGCAGCAAAATATGCTCATTTTCCAATTTTGCAATATTACCAAGTCCTGTTGTGAGCAGGTTATCCGCGACTAATTGCGATCTAAATTTAACTATTCAGCGCATTGAAATTTTTAATAACTGAAAGCGATCAGATACAGACATCAACCTCTTCTATTCTTTCACATTAATTCGAGTAATCATTAGATTCCTGCGATTGAGGCGAAGCATTTTTTTTCCGAAAAGTCATCCGAAGACATCAGGTATTTCTTACAGACATCGAAAACAACAATTAAAATGCAATCTCAATAGAATAACTTTTCGAATTGAATATTCAAATCGATTTACGTTATTATGTCAATATATAGAGCCATTCCTTGCTTTTTCCCAGGAGTCATGAATTTATCATAGTCCTTCTATAACCACGCAGCAAAATATGCTCTTTTTCCAATTTTGCAATATTACCAAGTCCTGTTGCGAGCAGGTTATCCGCGAATAATTGCGATCTAAATTTAACTATTCAGCGCATTGAAATTTTTAATAACTGAAAGCGAACAGATACAGACATCAACCTCTTCTATTCTTTCACATTAATTCGTGTAATCATTAGATTCCTGCGATTGAGGCGCAGCTTTTTTTTCCGAAAAGTCATCCGAAGACATCAGGTATTTCTTACAGACATCAAAAACAACAATCAAAATGCAATCTCAATAGAATAACTTTTCGAATTGAATTTTCAAATCGATTTACGTTATTATGTCAATATATAGAGCCATTCCTTGCTTTTCCCCAGGAGTCATGAATTTATTAAAGTCCTTCTATAACCACGCAGCAAAATATGCTCATATTCCAATTTAGCAATATTACCAAGTCCTGTAGTGAGCAGGTTACCCGCGAATAATTGCGATCTAAATTTAACTATTCGGCGCATTGAAATTTTTAATAAATGAAAGCGAACAGATACAGACATCAACCTCTTCTATTCTTTCACATTACTTCGTGTAATCAGTAGATTCCTGCGATTGAGGCGCAGCATTTTTTTTCCGAAAAGTCATCTGAAAACATCAGGTATTTCTTACAGACATCAAAAACAACAATTAAATCGCAATCTCAATAGAATAACTTTTCGAATTGAATTTTCAAATCGATTTACGTTATTATGTCAATATATAGAGCCATCCCTTGCTTTTTCCCAGGAGTCATGAATTGATTATAGTCCTACTATAACCACGCAGCAAAATATGCTCATTTTTCAATTTTGCAATATTACCAAGTCCTGTTGTGAGCAGGTTATCCGCGACTAATTGCGATCTAAATTTAACTATTCAGCGCATTGAAATTTTTAATAACTGAAAGCGATCAGATACAGACATCAACCTCTTCTATTCTTTCACATTAATTCGTGTAATCATTAGATTCCTGCGATTGAGGCGCAGCATTTTTTTTCCGAAAAGTCATCCGAAGACATCAGGTATTTCTTACAGACATCAAAAACAACAATTAAATCGCAATCTCAATAGAATAACTTTTCGAATTGAATTTTCAAATTGATTTACGTTATTATGTCAATATATAGAGCCATCCCTTGCTTTTTCCCAGGAGTCATGAATTGATTATAGTCCTACTATAACCACGCAGCAAAATATGCTCATTTTTCAATTTTGCAATATTACCAAGTCCTGTTGTGAGCAGGTTATCCGCGACTAATTGCGATCTAAATTTAACTATTCAGCGCATTGAAATTTTTAATAACTGAAAGCGAACAGATACAGACATCAACCTCTTCTATTTTTTAAGTTAATTCGTGTAATCATTAGATTCCTGCGATTGAGGCGCAGCATTTTTTTTCCGAAAAGTCATCCGAAGACATCAGGTATTTCTTACAGACATCAAAAACAACAATCAAAATGCAATCTCAATAGAATAACTTTTCGAATTGAATTTTCAAATCGATTTACGTTATTATGTCAATATATAGAGCCATTCCTTGCTTTTCCCCAGGAGTCATGAATTTATTTCAGTCCTTCTATAACCACGCAGCAAAATATGCTCATTTTCCAATTTTGCAATATTACCAAGTCCTGTTGTGAGCAGGTTATCCGCGACTAATTGCGATCTAAATTTAACTATTCAGCGCATTGAAATTTTAAATAACTGGAAGCGAACAGATACAGACATCAACCTCTTCTATTCTTTCACATTAATTCGTGTAATCATTAGATTCCTGCGATTGAGGCGCAGCATTTTTTTTCCGAAAAGTCATCCGAAGACATCAGGTATTTCTTACAGACATCGAAAACAACAATTAAAATGCAATCTCAATAGAATATCTTTTCGAATTGAATATTCAAATCGATTTACGTTATTATGTCAATATATAGAGCCATTCCTTGCTTTTTCCCAGGAGTCATGAATTTATCATAGTCCTTCTATAACCACGCAGCAAAATATGCTCTTTTTCCAATTTTGCAATATTACCAAGTCCTGTTGCGAGCAGGTTATCCGCGAATAATTGCGATCTAAATTTAACTATTCAGCGCATTGAAATTTTTAATAACTGAAAGCGAACAGATACAGACATCAACCTCTTCTATTCTTTCACATTAATTCGTGTAATCATTAGATTCCTGCGATTGAGGCGCAGCATTTTTTTTCCGAAAAGTCATCCGAAGACATCAGGTATTTCTTACAGACATCAAAAACAACAATCAAAATGCAATCTCAATAGAATAACTTTTCGAATTGAATTTTCAAATCGATTTACGTTATTATGTCAATATATAGAGCCATTCCTTGCTTTTCCCCAGGAGTCATGAATTTATTTCAGTCCTTCTATAACCACGCAGCAAAAAATGCTCAATTTCCAATTTTGCAATATTACCAAGTCCTGTAGCGAGCAGGTTACCCGCGAATAATTGCGATCTCGATTTAACTATTCAGCGCATTGAAATTTTTAATAACTGAAAGAGACAGATACAGACATCAACCTCTTCTATTCTTTCACATTAATTCGTGTAATCATTAGATTCCTGCGATTGAGGCGCAGCATTTTTTTTCCGAAAAGTCATCCGAAGACATCAGGTATTTCTTACAGACATCAAAAACAACAATCAAAATGCAATCTCAATAGAATAACTTTTCGAATTGAATTTTAAAATCGATTTACGTTATTATGTCAATATATAGTGCCATTCTTCGCTTTTTCCCAGGAGTCATGAATTTATTAAAGTCCTTCTATAACCACGCAGCAAAATATGCTCATATTCCAATTTAGCAATATTACCAAGTCCTGTAGTGAGCAGGTTACCCGCGAATAATTGCGATCTAAATTTAACTATTCGGCGCATTGAAATTTTTAATAAATGAAAGCGAACAGATACAGACATCAACCTCTTCTATTCTTTCACATTACTTCGTGTAATCAGTAGATTCCTGCGATTGAGGCGCAGCATTTTTTTCCCGAAAAGTCATCCGAAGACATCAGGTATTTCTTACAGACATCAAAAACAACAATCAAAATGCAATCTCAATAGAATAACTTTTCGAATTGAATTTTCAAATCGATTTACGTTATTATGTCAATATATAGAGCCATTCCTTGCATTTTCCCAGGAGTCATGAATTTATTAAAGTCCTTCTATAACCACGCAGCAAAATATGCTCATATTCCAATTTTGCAATATTATGAAGTCCTGTAGCGAGCAGGTTACCCGCGAATAATTGCGATCTCAATTTAACTATTCAGCGCATTGAAATTTTTAATAACTGAAAGCGAACAGATACAGACATCAACCTCTTCTATTCTTTCACATTACTTCGTGTAATCAGTAGATTCCTGCGATTGAGGCGCAGCATTTTTTTTCCGAAAAGTCATCCGAAGACATCAGGTATTTCTTACAGACATCAAAAACAACAATCAAAATGCAATCTCAATAGAATAACTTTTCGAATTGAATTTTAAAATCGATTTACGTTATAATGTCAATATATAGTGCCATTCTTCGCTTTTTCCCAGGAGTCATGAATTTATTAAAGTCCTTCTATAACCACGCAGCAAAATATGCTCATATTCCAATTTTGCAATATTACCAAGTCCTGTAGCGAGCAGGTTACCCGCGAATAATTGCGATCTCAATTTAACTATTCAGCGCATTGAAATTTTTAATAACTGAAAGCGAACAGATACAGACATCAACCTCTTCTATTCTTTCACATTAATTCGTGGAATCATTAGATTCCTGCGATTGAGGCGCAGCATTTTTTTTCCGAAAAGTCATCTGAAGACATCAGGTATTTCTTACAGACATCAAAAACAACAATCAAAATGCAATCTCAATAGAATAACTTTTCGAATTGAATTTTAAAATCGATTTACGTTATAATGTCAATATATAGTGCCATTCTTCGCTTTTTCCCAGGAGTCATGAATTTATTATAGTCCCTCCATAACCACGCAGCAAAATATGCTCATATTCCAATTCTGCAATATTACCAAGTCCTGTAGCGAGCAGGTTACCCGCGAATAATTGCGATCTCAATTTAACTATTCAGCGCATTGAAATTTTTAATAACTGAAAGCGAACAGATACAGACATTAACCTCTTCTATTCTTTCACATTACTTCGTGTAATCATTAGATTCCTGCGATTGAGGCGCAGCATTTTTTTTCCGAAAAGTCATCTGAAGAAATCAGGTATTTCTTACAGACATCAAAAACCACAATCAAAATGCAATCTCAATAGAATAACTTTTCGAATTGAATTTTCAAATCGATTTACGTTATTATGTCAATATATAGTGCCATTTCTCGCTTTTTCCCAGGAGTCATGAATTTATTATAGTCCTTCTATAACCACGCAGCAAAATATGCTCATATTCCAATTTTGCAATATTACCAAGTCCTGTAGCGAGCAGGTTATCCGCGAATAATTGCGATCTAAATTTAACTATTCAGCGCATTGAAATTTTTAATAACTGAAAGCGAACAGATACAGACATCAACCTCTTCTATTCTTTCACATTACTTCGTGTAATCAGTAGATTCCTGCGATTGAGGCGCAGCATTTTTTTTCCGAAAAGTCATCCGAAGACATCAGGTATTTCTTATAGACATCAAAAACAACAATCAAAATGCAATCTCAATAGAATAACTTTTCGAATTGAATTTTAAAATCGATTTACGTTATTATGTCAATATATAGTGCCATTCTTCGCTTTTTCACTGGAGTCATGAATTTATTATAGTCCTTCTATAACCACGCAGCAAAATATGCTCATTTTCCAATTTTGCAATATTACCAAGTCCTGTAGCGAGCAGGTTATCCGCGAATAATTGCGATCTCAATTTAACTATTCAGCGCATTGAAATTTTTAATAACTGAAAGCGAACAGATACAGACATCAACCTCTTCTATTCTTTCACATTACTTCGTGTAATCAGTAGATTCCTGCGATTGAGGCGCAGCATTTTTTTTCCGAAAAGTCATCCGAAGACATCAGGTATTTCTTACAGACATCAAAAACAACAATCAAAATGCAATCTCAATAGAATAACTTTTCGAATTGAATTTTAAAATCGATTTACGTTATTATGTCAATATATAGAGCCATTCCTTGCTTTTTCCCAGGAGTCATGAATTTATCATAGTCCTTCTATAACCACGCAGCAAAATATGCTCTTTTTCCAATTTTGCAATATTACCAAGTCCTGTTGCGAGCAGGTTATCCGCGAATAATTGCGATCTAAATTTAACTATTCAGCGCATTGAAATTTTTAATAACTGAAAGCGAACAGATACAGACATTAACCTCTTCTATTCTTTCACATTACTTCGTGTAATCATTAGATTCCTGCGATTGAGGCGCAGCATTTTTTTTTCGAAAAGTCATCTGAAGAAATCAGGTATTTCTTACAGACATCAAAAACCACAATCAAAATGCAATCTCAATACAATAACTTTTCGAATTGAATTTTCAAATCGATTTACGTTATTATGTCAATATATAGTGCCATTCCTCGCTTTTTCACTGGAGTCATGAATTTATTATAGTCCTTCTATAACCACGCAGCAAAATATGCTCATTTTCCAATTTTGCAATATTACTAAGTCCTGTAGCGAGCAGGTTATCCGCGAATAATTGCGATCTCAATTTAACTATTCAGCGCATTGAAATTTTTAATAACTGAAAGCGAACAGATACAGACATCAACCTCTTCTATTCTTTCACATTAATTCGTGTAATCATTAGATTCCTGCGATTGAGGCGCAGCATTTTTTTCCCGAAAAGTCATCCGAAGACATCAGGTATTTCTTACAGACATCAAAAACAACAATCAAAATGCAATCTCAATAGAATAACTTTTCGAATTGAATTTTAAAATCGATTTACGTTATAATGTCAATATATAGTGCCATTCTTCGCTTTTTCCCAGGAGTCATGAATTTAATAAAGTCCTTCTATAACCACGCAGCAAAATATGCTCATATTCCAATTTTGCAATATTACCAAGTCCTGTAGCGAGCAGGTTACCCGCGAATAATTGCGATCTCAATTTAACTATTCAGCGCATTGAAATTTTTAATAACTGAAAGCGAACAGATACAGACATCAACCTCTTCTATTCTTTCACATTACTTCGTGTAATCAGTAGATTCCTGCGATTGAGGTGCAGCATTTTTTTTCCGAAAAGTCATCTGAAAACATCAGGTATTTCTTACAGACATAAAAAACAACAATTAAAATGTAATCTCAATATAATAACTTTTCGAATTGAATTTTAAAATCGATTTACGTTATTATGTCAATATATAGAGCTATTCCTTGCTTTTCCAGGAGTCATGAATTTATTAGAGTCCTTCTATAACCGCGCAGCAAAATATGCTCATTTTCCAATTTTGCAATATTACCAAGTCCTGTTGCGAGCAGGTTATCCGCGAATAATTGCGATCTAAATTTAACTATTCAGCGCATTAAAATTCTTAATAACTGAAAGCGAACAGATACACACATCAACCTCTTCTATTCTTTCACATTAATTCGTGTAATCATTAGATTCCTGCGATTGAGGCGCAGCATTTTTTTTCCGAAAAGTCATCTGAAAACATCAGGTATTTCTTACAGACATCAAAAACAACAATTAAATCGCAATCTCAATAGAATAACTTTTCGAATTGAATTTTCAAATCGATTTACGTTATTATGTCAATATATAGAGCCATCCCTTGCTTTTTCCCAGGAGTCATGAATTGATTATAGTCCTACTATAACCACGCAGCAAAATATGCTCATTTTTCAATTTTGCAATATTACCAAGTCCTGTTGTGAGCAGGTTATCCGCGACTAATTGCGATCTAAATTTAACTATTCAGCGCATTGAAATTTTTAATAACTGGAAGCGAACAGATACAGACATCAACCTCTTCTATTCTTTAAGTTAATTCGTGTAATCATTAGATTCCTGCGATTGAGGCGCAGCATTTTTTTTCCGAAAAGTCATCCGAAGACATCAGGTATTTCTTACAGACATCAAAAACAACAATTAAATCGCAATCTCAATAGAATAACTTTTCGAATTGAATTTTCAAATCGATTTACGTTATTATGTCAATATATAGAGCCATTCCTTGCTTTTCCCCAGGAGTCATAAATTTATTTCAGTCCTTCTATAACCACGCAGCAAAATATGCTCATTTTCCAATTTTGCAATATTACCAAGTCCTGTTGCGAGCAGGTTATCCGCGAATAATTGCGATCTAAATTTAACTATTCAGCGCATTAAAATTTTTAATAACTGAAAGCGAACAGATACACACATCAACCTCTTCTATTCTTTCACATTAATTCGTGTAATCATTAGATTCCTGCGATTGAGGCGCAGCATTTTTTTTCCGAAAAGTCATCTGAAAACATCAGGTATTTCTTACAGACATCAAAAACAACAATTAAATCGCAATCTCAATAGAATAACTTTTCGAATTGAATTTTCAAATCGATTTACGTTATTATGTCAATATATAGAGCCATCCCTTGCTTTTTCCCAGGAGTCATGAATTGATTATAGTCCTACTATAACCACGCAGCAAAATATGCTCATTTTTCAATTTTGCAATATTACCAAGTCCTGTTGTGAGCAGGTTATCCGCGACTAATTGCGATCTAAATTTAACTATTCAGCGCATTGAAATTTTTAATAACTGAAAGCGAACAGATACAGACATCAACCTCTTCTATTCTTTAAGTTAATTCGTGTAATCATTAAATTCCTGCGATTGAGGCGCAGCATTTTTTTTCCGAAAAGTCATCCGAAGACATCAGGTATTTCTTACAGACATCAAAAACAACAATCAAAATGCAATCTCAATAGAATAACTTTTCGAATTGAATTTTCAAATCGATTTACGTTATTATGTCAATATATAGAGCCATTCCTTGCTTTTCCCCAGGAGTCATGAATTTATTTCAGTCCTTCTATAACCACGCAGCAAAATATGCTCATTTTCCAATTTTGCAATATTACCAAGTCCTGTTGTGAGCAGGTTATCCGCGACTAATTGCGATCTAAATTTAACTATTCAGCGCATTGAAATTTTAAATAACTGGAAGCGAACAGATACAGACATCAACCTCTTCTATTCTTTCACATTAATTCGAGTAATCATTAGATTCCTGCGATTGAGGCGAAGCATTTTTTTTCCGAAAAGTCATCCGAAGACATCAGGTATTTCTTACAGACATCGAAAACAACAATTAAAATGCAATCTCAATAGAATAACTTTTCGAATTGAATATTCAAATCGATTTACGTTATTATGTCAATATATAGAGTCATTCCTTGCTTTTTCCCAGGAGTCATGAATTTATCATAGTCCTTCTATAACCACGCAGCAAAATATGCTCTTTTTCCAATTTTGCAATATTACCAAGTCCTGTTGCGAGCAGGTTATCCGCGAATAATTGCGATCTAAATTTAACTATTCAGCGCATTGAAATTTTTAATAACTGAAAGCGAACAGATACAGACATCAACCTCTTCTATTCTTTCACATTAATTCGTGTAATCATTAGATTCCTGCGATTGAGGCGCAGCATTTTTTTTCCGAAAAGTCATCCGAAGACATCAGGTATTTCTTACAGACATCAAAAACAACAATCAAAATGCAATCTCAATAGAATAACTTTTCGAATTGAATTTTCAAATCGATTTACGTTATTATGTCAATATATAGAGCCATTCCTTGCTTTTCCCCAGGAGTCATGAATTTATTAAAGTCCTTCTATAACCACGCAGCAAAATATGCTCATATTCCAATTTAGCAATATTACCAAGTCCTGTAGTGAGCAGGTTACCCGCGAATAATTGCGATCTAAATTTAACTATTCGGCGCATTGAAATTTTTAATAAATGAAAGCGAACAGATACAGACATCAACCTCTTCTATTCTTTCACATTACTTCGTGTAATCAGTAGATTCCTGCGATTGAGGCGCAGCATTTTTTTTCCGAAAAGTCATCTGAAAACATCAGGTATTTCTTACAGACATCAAAAACAACAATTAAATCGCAATCTCAATAGAATAACTTTTCGAATTGAATTTTCAAATCGATTTACGTTATTATGTCAATATATAGAGCCATCCCTTGCTTTTTCCCAGGAGTCATGAATTGATTATAGTCCTACTATAACCACGCAGCAAAATATGCTCATTTTTCAATTTTGCAATATTACCAAGTCCTGTTGTGAGCAGGTTATCCGCGACTAATTGCGATCTAAATTTAACTATTCAGCGCATTGAAATTTTTAATAACTGAAAGCGAACAGATACAGACATCAACCTCTTCTATTCTTTCACATTAATTCGTGTAATCATTAGATTCCTGCGATTGAGGCGCAGCATTTTTTTTCCGAAAAGTCATCCGAAGACATCAGGTATTTCTTACAGACATCAAAACAACAATTAAATCGCAATCTCAATAGAATAACTTTTCGAATTGAATTTTCAAATCGATTTACGTTATTATGTCAATATATAGAGCCATCCCTTGCTTTTTCCCAGGAGTCATGAATTGATTATAGTCCTACTATAACCACGCAGCAAAATATGCTCATTTTTCAATTTTGCAATATTACCAAGTCCTGTTGTGAGCAGGTTATCCGCGACTAATTGCGATCTAAATTTAACTATTCAGCGCATTGAAATTTTTAATAACTGAAAGCGAACAGATACAGACATCAACCTCTTCTATTCTTTAAGTTAATTCGTGTAATCATTAGATTCCTGCGATTGAGGCGCAGCATTTTTTTTCCGAAAAGTCATCCGAAGACATCAGGTATTTCTTACAGACATCAAAAACAACAATCAAAATGCAATCTCAATAGAATAACTTTTCGAATTGAATTTTCAAATCGATTTACGTTATTATGTCAATATATAGAGCCATTCCTTGCTTTTCCCCAGGAGTCATGAATTTATTTCAGTCCTTCTATAACCACGCAGCAAAATATGCTCATTTTCCAATTTTGCAATATTACCAAGTCCTGTTGTGAGCAGGTTATCCGCGACTAATTGCGATCTAAATTTAACTATTCAGCGCATTGAAATTTTAAATAACTGGAAGCGAACAGATACAGACATCAACCTCTTCTATTCTTTCACATTAATTCGTGTAATCATTAGATTCCTGCGATTGAGGCGCAGCATTTTTTTTCCGAAAAGTCATCCGAAGACATCAGGTATTTCTTACAGACATCGAAAACAACAATTAAAATGCAATCTCAATAGAATATCTTTTCGAATTGAATATTCAAATCGATTTACGTTATTATGTCAATATATAGAGCCATTCCTTGCTTTTTCCCAGGAGTCATGAATTTATCATAGTCCTTCTATAACCACGCAGCAAAATATGCTCTTTTTCCAATTTTGCAATATTACCAAGTCCTGTTGCGAGCAGGTTATCCGCGAATAATTGCGATCTAAATTTAACTATTCAGCGCATTGAAATTTTTAATAACTGAAAGCGAACAGATACAGACATCAACCTCTTCTATTCTTTCACATTAATTCGTGTAATCATTAGATTCCTGCGATTGAGGCGCAGCATTTTTTTTCCGAAAAGTCATCCGAAGACATCAGGTATTTCTTACAGACATCAAAAACAACAATCAAAATGCAATCTCAATAGAATAACTTTTCGAATTGAATTTTCAAATCGATTTACGTTATTATGTCAATATATAGAGCCATTCCTTGCTTTTCCCCAGGAGTCATGAATTTATTTCAGTCCTTCTATAACCACGCAGCAAAAAATGCTCAATTTCCAATTTTGCAATATTACCAAGTCCTGTAGCGAGCAGGTTACCCGCGAATAATTGCGATCTCGAATTAACTATTCAGCGCATTGAAATTTTTAATAACTGAAAGAGACAGATACAGACATCAACCTCTTCTATTCTTTCACATTAATTCGTGTAATCATTAGATTCCTGCGATTGAGGCGCAGCATTTTTTTTCCGAAAAGTCATCCGAAGACATCAGGTATTTCTTACAGACATCAAAAACAACAATCAAAATGCAATCTCAATAGAATAACTTTTCGAATTGAATTTTAAAATCGATTTACGTTATTATGTCAATATATAGTGCCATTCTTCGCTTTTTCCCAGAAGTCATGAATTTATTAAAGTCCTTCTATAACCACGCAGCAAAATATGCTCATATTCCAATTTAGCAATATTACCAAGTCCTGTAGTGAGCAGGTTACCCGCGAATAATTGCGATCTAAATTTAACTATTCGGCGCATTGAAATTTTTAATAAATGAAAGCGAACAGATACAGACATCAACCTCTTCTATTCTTTCACATTACTTCGTGTAATCAGTAGATTCCTGCGATTGAGGCGCAGCATTTTTTTCCCGAAAAGTCATCCGAAGACATCAGGTATTTCTTACAGACATCAAAAACAACAATCAAAATGCAATCTCAATAGAATAACTTTTCGAATTGAATTTTCAAATCGATTACGTTATTATGTCAATATATAGAGCCATTCCTTGCATTTTCCCAGGAGTCATGAATTTATTAAAGTCCTTCTATAACCACGCAGCAAAATATGCTCATATTCCAATTTTGCAATATTATGAAGTCCTGTAGCGAGCAGGTTACCCGCGAATAATTGCGATCTCAATTTAACTATTCAGCGCATTGAAATTTTTAATAACTGAAAGCGAACAGATACAGACATCAACCTCTTCTATTCTTTCACATTACTTCGTGTAATCAGTAGATTCCTGCGATTGAGGCGCAGCATTTTTTTTCCGAAAAGTCATCCGAAGACATCAGGTATTTCTTACAGACATCAAAAACAACAATCAAAATGCAATCTCAATAGAATAACTTTTCGAATTGAATTTTAAAATCGATTTACGTTATAATGTCAATATATAGTGCCATTCTTCGCTTTTTCCCAGGAGTCATGAATTTATTAAAGTCCTTCTATAACCACGCAGCAAAATATGCTCATATTCCAATTTTGCAATATTACCAAGTCCTGTAGCGAGCAGGTTACCCGCGAATAATTGCGATCTCAATTTAACTATTCAGCGCATTGAAATTTTTAATAACTGAAAGCGAACAGATACAGACATCAACCTCTTCTATTCTTTCACATTAATTCGTGGAATCATTAGATTCCTGCGATTGAGGCGCAGCATTTTTTTTCCGAAAAGTCATCTGAAGACATCAGGTATTTCTTACAGACATCAAAAACAACAATCAAAATGCAATCTCAATAGAATAACTTTTCGAATTGAATTTTAAAATCGATTTACGTTATAATGTCAATATATAGTGCCATTCTTCGCTTTTTCCCAGGAGTCATGAATTTATTATAGTCCCTCCATAACCACGCAGCAAAATATGCTCATATTCCAATTCTGCAATATTACCAAGTCCTGTAGCGAGCAGGTTACCCGCGAATAATTGCGATCTCAATTTAACTATTCAGCGCATTGAAATTTTTAATAACTGAAAGCGAACAGATACAGACATTAACCTCTTCTATTCTTTCACATTACTTCGTGTAATCATTAGATTCCTGCGATTGAGGCGCAGCATTTTTTTTCCGAAAAGTCATCTGAAGAAATCAGGTATTTCTTACAGACATCAAAAACCACAATCAAAATGCAATCTCAATAGAATAACTTTTCGAATTGAATTTTCAAATCGATTTACGTTATTATGTCAATATATAGTGCCATTTCTCGCTTTTTCCCAGGAGTCATGAATTTATTATAGTCCTTCTATAACCACGCAGCAAAATATGCTCATATTCCAATTTTGCAATATTACTAAGTCCTGTAGCGAGCAGGTTATCCGCGAATAATTGCGATCTAAATTTAACTATTCAGCGCATTGAAATTTTTAATAACTGAAAGCGAACAGATACAGACATCAACCTCTTCTATTCTTTCACATTACTTCGTGTAATCAGTAGATTCCTGCGATTGAGGCGCAGCATTTTTTTTCCGAAAAGTCATCCGAAGACATCAGGTATTTCTTATAGACATCAAAAACAACAATCAAAATGCAATCTCAATAGAATAACTTTTCGAATTGAATTTTAAAATCGATTTACGTTATTATGTCAATATATAGTGCCATTCTTCGCTTTTTCACTGGAGTCATGAATTTATTATAGTCCTTCTATAACCACGCAGCAAAATATGCTCATTTTCCAATTTTGCAATATTACCAAGTCCTGTAGCGAGCAGGTTATCCGCGAATAATTGCGATCTCAATTTAACTATTCAGCGCATTGAAATTTTTAATAACTGAAAGCGAACAGATACAGACATCAACCTCTTCTATTCTTTCACATTACTTCGTGTAATCAGTAGATTCCTGCGATTGAGGCGCAGCATTTTTTTTTCCGAAAAGTCATCCGAAGACATCAGGTATTTCTTACAGACATCAAAAACAACAATCAAAATGCAATCTCAATAGAATAACTTTTCGAATTGAATTTTAAAATCGATTTACGTTATTATGTCAATATATAGAGCCATTCCTTGCTTTTTCCCAGGAGTCATGAATTTATCATAGTCCTTCTATAACCACGCAGCAAAATATGCTCTTTTTCCAATTTTGCAATATTACCAAGTCCTGTTGCGAGCAGGTTATCCGCGAATAATTGCGATCTAAATTTAACTATTCAGCGCATTGAAATTTTTAATAACTGAAAGCGAACAGATACAGACATTAACCTCTTCTATTCTTTCACATTACTTCGTGTAATCATTAGATTCCTGCGATTGAGGCGCAGCATTTTTTTTTCGAAAAGTCATCTGAAGAAATCAGGTATTTCTTACAGACATCAAAAACCACAATCAAAATGCAATCTCAATACAATAACTTTTCGAATTGAATTTTCAAATCGATTTACGTTATTATGTCAATATATAGTGCCATTCCTCGCTTTTTCACTGGAGTCATGAATTTATTATAGTCCTTCTATAACCACGCAGCAAAATATGCTCATTTTCCAATTTTGCAATATTACCAAGTCCTGTAGCGAGCAGGTTATCCGCGAATAATTGCGATCTCAATTTAACTATTCAGCGCATTGAAATTTTTAATAACTGAAAGCGAACAGATACAGACATCAAACTCTTCTATTCTTTCACATTAATTCGTGTAATCATTAGATTCCTGCGATTGAGGCGCAGCATTTTTTTCCCGAAAAGTCATCCGAAGACATCAGGTATTTCTTACAGACATCAAAAACAACAATCAAAATGCAATCTCAATAGAATAACTTTTCGAATTGAATTTTAAAATCGATTTACGTTATAATGTCAATATATAGTGCCATTCTTCGCTTTTTCCCAGGAGTCATGAATTTAATAAAGTCCTTCTATAACCACGCAGCAAAATATGCTCATATTCCAATTTTGCAATATTACCAAGTCCTGTAGCGAGCAGGTTACCCGCGAATAATTGCGATCTCAATTTAACTATTCAGCGCATTGAAATTTTTAATAACTGAAAGCGAACAGATACAGACATCAACCTCTTCTATTCTTTAAGTTAATTCGTGTAATCATTAGATTCCTGCGATTGAGGCGCAGCATTTTTTTTCCGAAAAGTCATCCGAAGACATCAGGTATTTCTTACAGACATCAAAAACAACAATCAAAATGCAATCTCAATAGAATAACTTTTCGAATTGAATTTTCAAATCGATTTACGTTATTATGTCAATATATAGAGCCATTCCTTGCTTTTCCCCAGGAGTCATGAATTTATTTCAGTCCTTCTATAACCACGCAGCAAAATATGCTCATTTTCCAATTTTGCAATATTACCAAGTCCTGTTGTGAGCAGGTTATCCGCGACTAATTGCGATCTAAATTTAACTATTCAGCGCATTGAAATTTTAAATAACTGGAAGCGAACAGATACAGACATCAACCTCTTCTATTCTTTCACATTAATTCGTGTAATCATTAGATTCCTGCGATTGAGGCGCAGCATTTTTTTTCCGAAAAGTCATCCGAAGACATCAGGTATTTCTTACAGACATCGAAAACAACAATTAAAATGCAATCTCAATAGAATATCTTTTCGAATTGAATATTCAAATCGATTTACGTTATTATGTCAATATATAGAGCCATTCCTTGCTTTTTCCCAGGAGTCATGAATTTATCATAGTCCTTCTATAACCACGCAGCAAAATATGCTCTTTTTCCAATTTTGCAATATTACCAAGTCCTGTTGCGAGCAGGTTATCCGCGAATAATTGCGATCTAAATTTAACTATTCAGCGCATTGAAATTTTTAATAACTGAAAGCGAACAGATACAGACATCAACCTCTTCTATTCTTTCACATTAATTCGTGTAATCATTAGATTCCTGCGATTGAGGCGCAGCATTTTTTTTCCGAAAAGTCATCCGAAGACATCAGGTATTTCTTACAGACATCAAAAACAACAATCAAAATGCAATCTCAATAGAATAACTTTTCGAATTGAATTTTCAAATCGATTTACGTTATTATGTCAATATATAGAGCCATTCCTTGCTTTTCCCCAGGAGTCATGAATTTATTTCAGTCCTTCTATAACCACGCAGCAAAAAATGCTCAATTTCCAATTTTGCAATATTACCAAGTCCTGTAGCGAGCAGGTTACCCGCGAATAATTGCGATCTCGATTTAACTATTCAGCGCATTGAAATTTTTAATAACTGAAAGAGACAGATACAGACATCAACCTCTTCTATTCTTTCACATTAATTCGTGTAATCATTAGATTCCTGCGATTGAGGCGCAGCATTTTTTTTCCGAAAAGTCATCCGAAGACATCAGGTATTTCTTACAGACATCAAAAACAACAATCAAAATGCAATCTCAATAGAATAACTTTTCGAATTGAATTTTAAAATCGATTTACGTTATTATGTCAATATATAGTGCCATTCTTCGCTTTTTCCCAGGAGTCATGAATTTATTAAAGTCCTTCTATAACCACGCAGCAAAATATGCTCATATTCCAATTTAGCAATATTACCAAGTCCTGTAGTGAGCAGGTTACCCGCGAATAATTGCGATCTAAATTTAACTATTCGGCGCATTGAAATTTTTAATAAATGAAAGCGAACAGATACAGACATCAACCTCTTCTATTCTTTCACATTACTTCGTGTAATCAGTAGATTCCTGCGATTGAGGCGCAGCATTTTTTTCCCGAAAAGTCATCCGAAGACATCAGGTATTTCTTACAGACATCAAAAACAACAATCAAAATGCAATCTCAATAGAATAACTTTTCGAATTGAATTTTCAAATCGATTACGTTATTATGTCAATATATAGAGCCATTCCTTGCATTTTCCCAGGAGTCATGAATTTATTAAAGTCCTTCTATAACCACGCAGCAAAATATGCTCATATTCCAATTTTGCAATATTATGAAGTCCTGTAGCGAGCAGGTTACCCGCGAATAATTGCGATCTCAATTTAACTATTCAGCGCATTGAAATTTTTAATAACTGAAAGCGAACAGATACAGACATCAACCTCTTCTATTCTTTCACATTACTTCGTGTAATCAGTAGATTCCTGCGATTGAGGCGCAGCATTTTTTTTCCGAAAAGTCATCCGAAGACATCAGGTATTTCTTACAGACATCAAAAACAACAATCAAAATGCAATCTCAATAGAATAACTTTTCGAATTGAATTTTAAAATCGATTTACGTTATAATGTCAATATATAGTGCCATTCTTCGCTTTTTCCCAGGAGTCATGAATTTATTAAAGTCCTTCTATAACCACGCAGCAAAATATGCTCATATTCCAATTTTGCAATATTACCAAGTCCTGTAGCGAGCAGGTTACCCGCGAATAATTGCGATCTCAATTTAACTATTCAGCGCATTGAAATTTTTAATAACTGAAAGCGAACAGATACAGACATCAACCTCTTCTATTCTTTCACATTAATTCGTGGAATCATTAGATTCCTGCGATTGAGGCGCAGCATTTTTTTTCCGAAAAGTCATCTGAAGACATCAGGTATTTCTTACAGACATCAAAAACAACAATCAAAATGCAATCTCAATAGAATAACTTTTCGAATTGAATTTTAAAATCGATTTACGTTATAATGTCAATATATAGTGCCATTCTTCGCTTTTTCCCAGGAGTCATGAATTTATTATAGTCCCTCCATAACCACGCAGCAAAATATGCTCATATTCCAATTCTGCAATATTACCAAGTCCTGTAGCGAGCAGGTTACCCGCGAATAATTGCGATCTCAATTTAACTATTCAGCGCATTGAAATTTTTAATAACTGAAAGCGAACAGATACAGACATTAACCTCTTCTATTCTTTCACATTACTTCGTGTAATCATTAGATTCCTGCGATTGAGGCGCAGCATTTTTTTTCCGAAAAGTCATCTGAAGAAATCAGGTATTTCTTACAGACATCAAAAACCACAATCAAAATGCAATCTCAATAGAATAACTTTTCGAATTGAATTTTCAAATCGATTTACGTTATTATGTCAATATATAGTGCCATTTCTCGCTTTTTCCCAGGAGTCATGAATTTATTATAGTCCTTCTATAACCACGCAGCAAAATATGCTCATATTCCAATTTTGCAATATTACTAAGTCCTGTAGCGAGCAGGTTATCCGCGAATAATTGCGATCTAAATTTAACTATTCAGCGCATTGAAATTTTTAATAACTGAAAGCGAACAGATACAGACATCAACCTCTTCTATTCTTTCACATTACTTCGTGTAATCAGTAGATTCCTGCGATTGAGGCGCAGCATTTTTTTTCCGAAAAGTCATCCGAAGACATCAGGTATTTCTTATAGACATCAAAAACAACAATCAAAATGCAATCTCAATAGAATAACTTTTCGAATTGAATTTTAAAATCGATTTACGTTATTATGTCAATATATAGTGCCATTCTTCGCTTTTTCACTGGAGTCATGAATTTATTATAGTCCTTCTATAACCACGCAGCAAAATATGCTCATTTTCCAATTTTGCAATATTACCAAGTCCTGTAGCGAGCAGGTTATCCGCGAATAATTGCGATCTCAATTTAACTATTCAGCGCATTGAAATTTTTAATAACTGAAAGCGAACAGATACAGACATCAACCTCTTCTATTCTTTCACATTACTTCGTGTAATCAGTAGATTCCTGCGATTGAGGCGCAGCATTTTTTTTTCCGAAAAGTCATCCGAAGACATCAGGTATTTCTTACAGACATCAAAAACAACAATCAAAATGCAATCTCAATAGAATAACTTTTCGAATTGAATTTTAAAATCGATTTACGTTATTATGTCAATATATAGAGCCATTCCTTGCTTTTTCCCAGGAGTCATGAATTTATCATAGTCCTTCTATAACCACGCAGCAAAATATGCTCTTTTTCCAATTTTGCAATATTACCAAGTCCTGTTGCGAGCAGGTTATCCGCGAATAATTGCGATCTAAATTTAACTATTCAGCGCATTGAAATTTTTAATAACTGAAAGCGAACAGATACAGACATTAACCTCTTCTATTCTTTCACATTACTTCGTGTAATCATTAGATTCCTGCGATTGAGGCGCAGCATTTTTTTTTCGAAAAGTCATCTGAAGAAATCAGGTATTTCTTACAGACATCAAAAACCACAATCAAAATGCAATCTCAATACAATAACTTTTCGAATTGAATTTTCAAATCGATTTACGTTATTATGTCAATATATAGTGCCATTCCTCGCTTTTTCACTGGAGTCATGAATTTATTATAGTCCTTCTATAACCACGCAGCAAAATATGCTCATTTTCCAATTTTGCAATATTACCAAGTCCTGTAGCGAGCAGGTTATCCGCGAATAATTGCGATCTCAATTTAACTATTCAGCGCATTGAAATTTTTAATAACTGAAAGCGAACAGATACAGACATCAAACTCTTCTATTCTTTCACATTAATTCGTGTAATCATTAGATTCCTGCGATTGAGGCGCAGCATTTTTTTCCCGAAAAGTCATCCGAAGACATCAGGTATTTCTTACAGACATCAAAAACAACAATCAAAATGCAATCTCAATAGAATAACTTTTCGAATTGAATTTTAAAATCGATTTACGTTATAATGTCAATATATAGTGCCATTCTTCGCTTTTTCCCAGGAGTCATGAATTTAATAAAGTCCTTCTATAACCACGCAGCAAAATATGCTCATATTCCAATTTTGCAATATTACCAAGTCCTGTAGCGAGCAGGTTACCCGCGAATAATTGCGATCTCAATTTAACTATTCAGCGCATTGAAATTTTTAATAACTGAAAGCGAACAGATACAGACATCAACCTCTTCTATTCTTTAAGTTAATTCGTGTAATCATTAGATTCCTGCGATTGAGGCGCAGCATTTTTTTTCCGAAAAGTCATCCGAAGACATCAGGTATTTCTTACAGACATCAAAAACAACAATCAAAATGCAATCTCAATAGAATAACTTTTCGAATTGAATTTTCAAATCGATTTACGTTATTATGTCAATATATAGAGCCATTCCTTGCTTTTCCCCAGGAGTCATGAATTTATTTCAGTCCTTCTATAACCACGCAGCAAAATATGCTCATTTTCCAATTTTGCAATATTACCAAGTCCTGTTGTGAGCAGGTTATCCGCGACTAATTGCGATCTAAATTTAACTATTCAGCGCATTGAAATTTTAAATAACTGGAAGCGAACAGATACAGACATCAACCTCTTCTATTCTTTCACATTAATTCGTGTAATCATTAGATTCCTGCGATTGAGGCGCAGCATTTTTTTTCCGAAAAGTCATCCGAAGACATCAGGTATTTCTTACAGACATCGAAAACAACAATTAAAATGCAATCTCAATAGAATATCTTTTCGAATTGAATATTCAAATCGATTTACGTTATTATGTCAATATATAGAGCCATTCCTTGCTTTTTCCCAGGAGTCATGAATTTATCATAGTCCTTCTATAACCACGCAGCAAAATATGCTCTTTTTCCAATTTTGCAATATTACCAAGTCCTGTTGCGAGCAGGTTATCCGCGAATAATTGCGATCTAAATTTAACTATTCAGCGCATTGAAATTTTTAATAACTGAAAGCGAACAGATACAGACATCAACCTCTTCTATTCTTTCACATTAATTCGTGTAATCATTAGATTCCTGCGATTGAGGCGCAGCATTTTTTTTCCGAAAAGTCATCCGAAGACATCAGGTATTTCTTACAGACATCAAAAACAACAATCAAAATGCAATCTCAATAGAATAACTTTTCGAATTGAATTTTCAAATCGATTTACGTTATTATGTCAATATATAGAGCCATTCCTTGCTTTTCCCCAGGAGTCATGAATTTATTTCAGTCCTTCTATAACCACGCAGCAAAAAATGCTCAATTTCCAATTTTGCAATATTACCAAGTCCTGTAGCGAGCAGGTTACCCGCGAATAATTGCGATCTCGATTTAACTATTCAGCGCATTGAAATTTTTAATAACTGAAAGAGACAGATACAGACATCAACCTCTTCTATTCTTTCACATTAATTCGTGTAATCATTAGATTCCTGCGATTGAGGCGCAGCATTTTTTTTCCGAAAAGTCATCCGAAGACATCAGGTATTTCTTACAGACATCAAAAACAACAATCAAAATGCAATCTCAATAGAATAACTTTTCGAATTGAATTTTAAAATCGATTTACGTTATTATGTCAATATATAGTGCCATTCTTCGCTTTTTCCCAGGAGTCATGAATTTATTAAAGTCCTTCTATAACCACGCAGCAAAATATGCTCATATTCCAATTTAGCAATATTACCAAGTCCTGTAGTGAGCAGGTTACCCGCGAATAATTGCGATCTAAATTTAACTATTCGGCGCATTGAAATTTTTAATAAATGAAAGCGAACAGATACAGACATCAACCTCTTCTATTCTTTCACATTACTTCGTGTAATCAGTAGATTCCTGCGATTGAGGCGCAGCATTTTTTTCCCGAAAAGTCATCCGAAGACATCAGGTATTTCTTACAGACATCAAAAACAACAATCAAAATGCAATCTCAATAGAATAACTTTTCGAATTGAATTTTCAAATCGATTTACGTTATTATGTCAATATATAGAGCCATTCCTTGCATTTTCCCAGGAGTCATGAATTTATTAAAGTCCTTCTATAACCACGCAGCAAAATATGCTCATATTCCAATTTTGCAATATTATGAAGTCCTGTAGCGAGCAGGTTACCCGCGAATAATTGCGATCTCAATTTAACTATTCAGCGCATTGAAATTTTTAATAACTGAAAGCGAACAGATACAGACATCAACCTCTTCTATTCTTTCACATTACTTCGTGTAATCAGTAGATTCCTGCGATTGAGGCGCAGCATTTTTTTTCCGAAAAGTCATCCGAAGACATCAGGTATTTCTTACAGACATCAAAAACAACAATCAAAATGCAATCTCAATAGAATAACTTTTCGAATTGAATTTTAAAATCGATTTACGTTATAATGTCAATATATAGTGCCATTCTTCGCTTTTTCCCAGGAGTCATGAATTTATTAAAGTCCTTCTATAACCACGCAGCAAAATATGCTCATATTCCAATTTTGCAATATTACCAAGTCCTGTAGCGAGCAGGTTACCCGCGAATAATTGCGATCTCAATTTAACTATTCAGCGCATTGAAATTTTTAATAACTGAAAGCGAACAGATACAGACATCAACCTCTTCTATTCTTTCACATTAATTCGTGGAATCATTAGATTCCTGCGATTGAGGCGCAGCATTTTTTTTCCGAAAAGTCATCTGAAGACATCAGGTATTTCTTACAGACATCAAAAACAACAATCAAAATGCAATCTCAATAGAATAACTTTTCGAATTGAATTTTAAAATCGATTTACGTTATAATGTCAATATATAGTGCCATTCTTCGCTTTTTCCCAGGAGTCATGAATTTATTATAGTCCCTCCATAACCACGCAGCAAAATATGCTCATATTCCAATTCTGCAATATTACCAAGTCCTGTAGCGAGCAGGTTACCCGCGAATAATTGCGATCTCAATTTAACTATTCAGCGCATTGAAATTTTTAATAACTGAAAGCGAACAGATACAGACATTAACCTCTTCTATTCTTTCACATTACTTCGTGTAATCATTAGATTCCTGCGATTGAGGCGCAGCATTTTTTTTCCGAAAAGTCATCTGAAGAAATCAGGTATTTCTTACAGACATCAAAAACCACAATCAAAATGCAATCTCAATAGAATAACTTTTCGAATTGAATTTTCAAATCGATTTACGTTATTATGTCAATATATAGTGCCATTTCTCGCTTTTTCCCAGGAGTCATGAATTTATTATAGTCCTTCTATAACCACGCAGCAAAATATGCTCATATTCCAATTTTGCAATATTACTAAGTCCTGTAGCGAGCAGGTTATCCGCGAATAATTGCGATCTAAATTTAACTATTCAGCGCATTGAAATTTTTAATAACTGAAAGCGAACAGATACAGACATCAACCTCTTCTATTCTTTCACATTACTTCGTGTAATCAGTAGATTCCTGCGATTGAGGCGCAGCATTTTTTTTCCGAAAAGTCATCCGAAGACATCAGGTATTTCTTATAGACATCAAAAACAACAATCAAAATGCAATCTCAATAGAATAACTTTTCGAATTGAATTTTAAAATCGATTTACGTTATTATGTCAATATATAGTGCCATTCTTCGCTTTTTCACTGGAGTCATGAATTTATTATAGTCCTTCTATAACCACGCAGCAAAATATGCTCATTTTCCAATTTTGCAATATTACCAAGTCCTGTAGCGAGCAGGTTATCCGCGAATAATTGCGATCTCAATTTAACTATTCAGCGCATTGAAATTTTTAATAACTGAAAGCGAACAGATACAGACATCAACCTCTTCTATTCTTTCACATTACTTCGTGTAATCAGTAGATTCCTGCGATTGAGGCGCAGCATTTTTTTTTCCGAAAAGTCATCCGAAGACATCAGGTATTTCTTACAGACATCAAAAACAACAATCAAAATGCAATCTCAATAGAATAACTTTTCGAATTGAATTTTAAAATCGATTTACGTTATTATGTCAATATATAGAGCCATTCCTTGCTTTTTCCCAGGAGTCATGAATTTATCATAGTCCTTCTATAACCACGCAGCAAAATATGCTCTTTTTCCAATTTTGCAATATTACCAAGTCCTGTTGCGAGCAGGTTATCCGCGAATAATTGCGATCTAAATTTAACTATTCAGCGCATTGAAATTTTTAATAACTGAAAGCGAACAGATACAGACATTAACCTCTTCTATTCTTTCACATTACTTCGTGTAATCATTAGATTCCTGCGATTGAGGCGCAGCATTTTTTTTTCGAAAAGTCATCTGAAGAAATCAGGTATTTCTTACAGACATCAAAAACCACAATCAAAATGCAATCTCAATACAATAACTTTTCGAATTGAATTTTCAAATCGATTTACGTTATTATGTCAATATATAGTGCCATTCCTCGCTTTTTCACTGGAGTCATGAATTTATTATAGTCCTTCTATAACCACGCAGCAAAATATGCTCATTTTCCAATTTTGCAATATTACCAAGTCCTGTAGCGAGCAGGTTATCCGCGAATAATTGCGATCTCAATTTAACTATTCAGCGCATTGAAATTTTTAATAACTGAAAGCGAACAGATACAGACATCAAACTCTTCTATTCTTTCACATTAATTCGTGTAATCATTAGATTCCTGCGATTGAGGCGCAGCATTTTTTTCCCGAAAAGTCATCCGAAGACATCAGGTATTTCTTACAGACATCAAAAACAACAATCAAAATGCAATCTCAATAGAATAACTTTTCGAATTGAATTTTAAAATCGATTTACGTTATAATGTCAATATATAGTGCCATTCTTCGCTTTTTCCCAGGAGTCATGAATTTAATAAAGTCCTTCTATAACCACGCAGCAAAATATGCTCATATTCCAATTTTGCAATATTACCAAGTCCTGTAGCGAGCAGGTTACCCGCGAATAATTGCGATCTCAATTTAACTATTCAGCGCATTGAAATTTTTAATAACTGAAAGCGAACAGATACAGACATCAACCTCTTCTATTCTTTCACATTACTTCGTGTAATCAGTAGATTCCTGCGATTGAGGAGCAGCATTTTTTTTCCGAAAAGTCATCCGAAGACATCAGGTATTTCTTACAGACATCAAAAACAACAATCAAAAGGCAATCTCAATAGAATAACTTTTCGAATTGAATTTAAAAATCGATTTACGTTATTATGTCAATATATAGTGCCATTCTTCGCTTCTTCCCAGGAGTCATGAATTTATTAAAGTCCTTCTATAACGACGCAGCAAAATATGCTCATATTTCAATTTTGCAATATTACCAAGTCCTGTAGCGAGCAGGTTACCCGCGAATAATTGCGATCTCAATTTAACTATTCAGCGCATTGAAATTTTTAATAACTGAAAGCGAACAGATACAGACATTAACCTCTTCTATTCTTTCACATTACTTCGTGTAATCATTAGATTCCTGCGATTGAGGCGCAGCATTTTTTTTCCGAAAAGTCATCTGAAGAAATCAGGTATTTCTTACAGACATCAAAAACCACAATCAAAATGCAATCTCAATAGAATAACTTTTCGAATTGAATTTTCAAATCGATTTACGTTATTATGTCAATATATAGTGCCATTTCTCGCTTTTTCCCAGGAGTCATGAATTTATTATAGTCCTTCTATAACCACGCAGCAAAATATGCTCATATTCCAATTTTGCAATATTACCAAGTCCTGTAGCGAGCAGGTTATCCGCGAATAATTGCGATCTAAATTTAACTATTCAGCGCATTGAAATTTTTAATAACTGAAAGCGAACAGATACAGACATCAACCTCTTCTATTCTTTCACATTACTTCGTGTAATCAGTAGATTCCTGCGATTGAGGCGCAGCATTTTTTTTCCGAAAAGTCATCCGAAGACATCAGGTATTTCTTACAGACATCAAAAACAACAATCAAAATGCAATCTCAATAGAATAACTTTTCGAATTGAATTTTAAAATCGATTTACGTTATTATGTCAATATATAGTGCCATTCTTCGCTTCTTCCCAGGAGTCATGAATTTATTAAAGTCCTTCTATAACGACGCAGCAAAATATGCTCATATTTCAATTTTGCAATATTACCAAGTCCTGTAGCGAGCAGGTTACCCGCGAATAATTGCGATCTCAATTTCACTATTCAGCGCATTGAAATTTTTAATAACTGAAAGCGAACAGATACAGACATTAACCTTTTCTATTCTTTCACATTACTTCGTGTAATCATTAGATTCCTGCGATTGAGGCGCAGCATTTTTTTTCCGAAAAGTCATCTGAAGAAATCAGGTATTTCTTACAGACATCAAAAACCACAATCAAAATGCAATCTCAATAGAATAACTTTTCGAATTGAATTTTCAAATCGATTTACGTTATTATGTCAATATATAGAGCCATTCCTTGCTTTTTCCCAGGAGTCATGAATTTATTATAGTCCTTCTATAACCACGCAGCAAAATATTCTCATTTTCCAATTTCGCAATATTACCAAGTCCTGTAGCGAGCAGGTTATCCGCGAATAATTGCGATCTCAATTTAACTATTCAGCGCATTGAAATTTTTAATAACTGAAAGCGAACAGATACAGACATCAACCTCTTCTATTCTTTCACATTAATTCGTGGAATCATTAGATTCCTGCGATTGAGGCGCAGCATTTTTTTTCCGAAAAGTCATCTGAAGACATCAGGTATTTCTTACAGACATCAAAAACAACAATCAAAATGCATTCTCAATAGAATAACTTTTCGAATTGAATTTTCAAATCGAATTACGTTATTATGTCAATATATAGAGCCATTCCTTGCTTTTTCCCAGGAGTCATGAATTTATTATAGTCCTTCTATAACCACGCAGCAAAATATGCTCATATTCCAATTCTGCAATATTACCAAGTCCTGTAGCGAGCAGGTTATCCGCGAATAATTGCGATCTAAATTTAACTATTCAGCGCATTGAAATTTTTAATAACTGAAAGCGAACAGATACAGACATCAACCTCTTCTATTCTTTCACATTAATTCGTGTAATCATTAGATTCCTGCGATTGAGGCGCAGCATTTTTTTTCCGAAAAGTCATCCGAAGACATCAGGTATTTCTTACAGACATCAAAAACAACAATCAAAATGCAATCTCAATAGAATAACTTTTCGAATTGAATTTTCAAATCGATTTACGTTATTATGTCAATATATAGAGCCATTCCTTGCATTTTCCCAGGAGTCATGAATTTATTAAAGTCCTTCTATAACCACGCAGCAAAATATGCTCATATTCCAATTTTGCAATATTATGAAGTCCTGTAGCGAGCAGGTTACCCGCGAATAATTGCGATCTCAATTTAACTATTCAGCGCATTGAAATTTTTAATAACTGAAAGCGAACAGATACAGACATCAACCTCTTCTATTCTTTCACATTACTTCGTGTAATCAGTAGATTCCTGCGATTGAGGCGCAGCATTTTTTTTCCGAAAAGTCATCCGAAGACATCAGGTATTTCTTACAGACATCAAAAACAACAATCAAAATGCAATCTCAATAGAATAACTTTTCGAATTGAATTTTCAAATCGATTTACGTTATTATGTCAATATATAGAGCCATTCCTTGCATTTTCCCAGGAGTCATGAATTTATTATAGTCCTTCTATAACCACGCAGCAAAATATGCTCATATTCCAATTTTGCAATATTACCAAGTCCTGTAGTGAGCAGGTTACCCGCGAATAATTGCGATCTCAATTTAACTATTCAGCGCATTGAAATTTTTAATAACTGAAAGCGAACAGATACAGACATCAACCTCTTCTATTCTTTCACATTACTTCGTGTAATCAGTAGATTCCTGCGATTGAGGCGCAGCATTTTTTTTCCGAAAAGTCATCCGAAGACATCAGGTATTTCTTACAGACATCAAAAACAACAATCAAAATGCAATCTCAATAGAATAACTTTTCGAATTGAATTTTAAAATCAATTTACGTTATAATGTCAATATATAGTGCCATTCTTCGCTTTTTCCCAGGAGTCATGAATTTATTATAGTCCTTCTATAACCACGCAGCAAAATATGCTCATATTCCAATTTTGCAATATTACCAAGTCCTGTAGCGAGCAGGTTATCCGCGAATAATTGCGATCTAAATTTAACTATTCAGCGCATTGAAATTTTTAATAACTGAAAGCGAACAGATACAGACATCAACCTCTTCTATTCTTTCACATTAATTCGTGTAATCATTAGATTCCTGCGATTGAGGCGCAGCATTTTTTTCCCGAAAAGTCATCCGAAGACATCAGGTATTTCTTACAGACATCAAAAACAACAATCAAAATGCAATCTCAATAGAATAACTTTTCGAATTGAATTTTAAAATCGATTTACGTTATAATGTCAATATATAGTGCCATTCTTCGCTTTTTCCCAGGAGTCATGAATTTAATAAAGTCCTTCTATAACCACGCAGCAAAATATGCTCATATTCCAATTTTGCAATATTACGAAGTCCTGTAGCGAGCAGGTTACCCGCGAATAATTGCGATCTCAATTTAACTATTCAGCGCATTGAAATTTTTAATAACTGAAAGCGAACAGATACAGACATCAACCTCTTCTATTCTTTCACATTACTTCGTGTAATCAGTAGATTCCTGCGATTGAGGCGCAGCATTTTTTTTCCGAAAAGTCATCCGAAGACATCAGGTATTTCTTACAGACATCAAAAACAACAATCAAAATGCAATCTCAATAGAATAACTTTTCGAATTGAATTTTAAAATCGATTTACGTTATTATGTCAATATATAGTGCCATTCTTCGCTTCTTCCCAGGAGTCATGAATTTATTAAAGTCCTTCTATAACGACGCAGCAAAATATGCTCATATTTCAATTTTGCAATATTACCAAGTCCTGTAGCGAGCAGGTTACCCGCGAATAATTGCGATCTCAATTTAACTATTCAGCGCATTGAAATTTTTAATAACTGAAAGCGAACAGATACAGACATTAACCTCTTCTATTCTTTCACATTACTTCGTGTAATCATTAGATTCCTGCGATTGAGGCGCAGCATTTTTTTTCCGAAAAGTCATCTGAAGAAATCAGGTATTTCTTACAGACATCAAAAACCACAATCAAAATGCAATCTCAATAGAATAACTTTTCGAATTGAATTTTAAAATCGATTTACGTTATAATGTCAATATATAGTGCCATTCTTCGCTTTTTCTCAGGAGTCATGAATTTAATAAAGTCCTTCTATAACCACGCAGCAAAATATGCTCATATTCCAATTTTGCAATATTACCAAGTCCTGTAGCGAGCAGGTTACCCGCGAATAATTGCGATCTCAATTTAACTATTCAGCGCATTGAAATTTTTAATAACTGGAAGCGAACAGATACAGACATCAACCTCTTCTATTCTTTCACATTACTTCGTGTAATCAGTAGATTCCTGCGATTGAGGCGCAGCATTTTTTTTCCGAAAAGTCATCCGAAGACATCAGGTATTTCTTACAGACATCAAAAACAACAATCAAAATGCAATCTCAATAGAATAACTTTTCGAATTGAATTTTAAAATCGATTTACGTTATAATGTCAATATATAGTGCCATTCTTCGCTTTTTCCCAGGAGTCATGAATTTATTAAAGTCCTTCTATAACGACGCAGCAAAATATGCTCATATTTCAATTTTGCAATATTACCAAGTCCTGTAGCGAGCAGGTTACCCGCGAATAATTGCGATCTCAATTTAACTATTCAGCGCATTGAAATTTTTAATAACTGAAAGCGAACAGATACAGACATTAACCTCTTCTATTCTTTCACATTAATTCGTGTAATCATTAGATTCCTGCGATTGAGGCGCAGCATTTTTTTCCGAAAAGTCATCTGAAGACATCAGGTATTTCTTACATACATCAAAAACAACAATCAAAATGCATTCTCAATAGAATAACTTTTCGAATTGAATTTTCAAATCGAATTACGTTATTATGTCAATATATAGTGCCATTCCTCGCTTTTTCCCAGGAGTCATGAATTTATTATAGTCCTTCTATATCCACGCAGCAAAATATGCTCATATTCTAATTTTGCAATATTACCAAGTCCTGTAGCGAGCAGGTTATCCGCAAATAATTGCGATCTAAATTTAACTATTCAGCGCATTGAAATTTTTAATAACTGAAAGCGAACAGATACAGACATCAACCTCTTCTATTCTTTCACATAAATTCGTGGAATCATTAGATTCCTGCGATTGAGGCGCAGCATTTTTTTTCCGAAAAGTCATCTGAAGACATCAGGTATTTCTTACAGACATCAAAAACAACAATCAAAATGCATTCTCAATAGAATAACTTTTCGAATTGTATTTCCAAATCGAATTACGTTATTATGTCAATATATAGAGCCATTCCTCGCTTTTTCCCAGGAGTCATGAATTTATTATAGTCCTTCTATAACCACGCAGCAAAATATGCTCATATTCCAATGCTGCAATATTACCAAGTCCTGTAGCGAGCAGGTTATCCGCGAATAATTGCGATCTAAATTTAACTATTCAGCGCATTGAAATTTTTAATAACTGAAAGCGAACAGATACAGACATCATCTCTTTTATTCTTTACGTTAATTAGTGTAATCATAAGATTCCTGCGATTGAGGCGCAGCATATTTTTTCCGAAAGGTCATCTGAAGACATCAGGTATTTCTTACAGACATCAAAAACAACATTAAAAATGCAATCTCAATAGAATAACTTTTCGAATTGAATTTTCAAATCTATTTACGTTATTATGTCAATATATGGAGCTATTCCTTGCTTTTTCCCAGGAGTCATGAATTTATTATAGTCCTCCTATAACCACGCAGCAAAATATGCTCATTTTCTAATTTTGCAATATTACCAAGTCCTGTTGCGAGCAGGTTATCCGCGAATAATTGCGATCTAAATTTAACTATTCAGCGCATTGAAATTTTTAAAAACTGAAAGCGAACAGATACAGACATCAACCTCTTCTATTCTTTACGTTAATTCGTGTAATCATTAGATTCCTGCGATTGAAACGCAGCATATTTTTTCCGAAAGGTCATCTGAAGACATCAGGTATTTCTTACAGACATCAAAAACAACAATCGAAATGCAATCTCAATAGAATAACTTTTCGAATTGAATTTTCAAATCGATTTACTTTATTATGTCAATATATAGTGCCATTCCTCGCTTTTTCCCAGGAGTCATGAATTTATTATAGTCTTTCTATAACCACGCAGCAAGATATGCTCATATTCCAATTTTGCAATATTACCAAGTCCTGTAGCGAGCAGGTTATCCGCGAATAATTGCGATCTAAATTTAACTATTCAGCGCATTGAAATTTTTAATAACTGAAAGCGAACAGATACAGACATCAACCTCTTCTATTCTTTCACATTAATTCGTGTGATCATTAGATTCCTGCGATTGAGGCGCAGCATTTTTTTTCCGAAAAGTCATCTGAAGACATCAGGTATTTCTTACAGACATCAAAAACAACAATCAAAATGCATTCTCAATAGAATAACTTTTCGAATTGAATTTTCAAATCGAATTACGTTATTATGTCAATATATAGAGCCATTCCTCGCTTATTCCCAAGAGTCATGAATTTAGTATAGTCCTTCTATAACCACGCAGCAAAATATGCTCATATTCCAATTCTGCAATTTTACCAAGTCCTGTAGCGAGCAGGTTATCCGTGAATAATTGCGATCTAAATTTAACTATTCAGCGCATTGAAATTTTTAATAACTGAAAGCGAACAGATACAGACATCAGCCTCTTCTATTCTTTCACATTAATTCGTGTAATCATTAGATTCCTGCGATTGAGGCGCAGCATTTTTTTTCCAAGAAGTCATCCGAAGACATCAGGTATTTCTTACAGACATCAAAAACAACAATCAAAATGCAATCTCAATAGAATAACTTTTCGAATTGAATTTTCAAATCGATTTACGTTATATGTCAATATATAGAGCCATTCCTTGCTTTTTCCCAGTAGTCATGAATTTATTAAAGTCCTCCTATAACCACGCAGCAAAATATGCTCATATTCCAATTTTGCAATATTACCAAGTCCTGTAGCGAGCAAGTTACCCGCGAATAATTGCGATCTCAATTTAACTATCCAGCGCATTGAAATTTTTAATAACTGAAAGCGAACAGATACAGACATCAACCTCTTCTATTCTTTCACGATACTTCGTGTAATCAGTAGATTCCTGCGATTAAGGCGCAGCATTTTTTTTCCGAAAAGTCATCCGAAGACATCAGGTATCTCTTACAGACATCAAAAACAACAATCAAAATGCAATCTGAATAGAATAACTTTTCGAATTGAATTTTAAAATCGATTTACGTTATTATGTCAATATATAGTGCCATTCTTCGCTTTTTCCCAGGAGTCATGAATTTATTAAAGTCCTTCTATAACGACGCAGCAAAATATGCTCATATTTCAATTTTGCAATATTACCAAGTCCTGTAGCGAGCAGGTTATCCGCGAATAATTGCGATCAAAATTTGACTATTCAGCGCATTGAAATTTTTAATAACTGAAAGCGAACAGATACAGACATCAACCTCTTCTATTCTTTCACATTACTTCGTGTAATCAGTAGATTCTTGCGATTGAGGCGCAGCATTTTTTTTCCGAAAAGTCATCCGAAGACATCAGGTATTTCTTACAGACATCAAAAACAACAATCAAAATGCAATCTCAATAGAATAACTTTTCGAATTGAATTTTAAAATCGATTTACGTTATTATGTCAATATATAGTGCCATTCTTCGCTTTTTCCCAGGAGTCATGAATTTATTAAAGTCCTTCTATAACGACGCAGCAAAATATGCTCATATTTCAATTTTGCAATATTACCAAGTCCTGTAGCGAGCAGATTACCCGCGAATAATTGCGATCTCAATTTAACTATTCAGCGCATTGAAATTTTTAATAACTGAAAGCGAACAGATACAGACATTAACCTCTTCTATTCTTTCACATTACTTCGTGTAATCATTAGATTCCTGCGATTGAGGCGCAGCATTTTTTTTCCGAAAAGTCATCCGAAGACATCAGGTATTTCTTACAGACATCAAAAACAACAATCAAAATGCAATCTCAATAGAATAACTTTTCGAATTGAATTTTAAAATCGATTTACGTTATTATGTCAGAATATAGTGCCATTCTACGCTTTTTCCCAGGAGTCATGAATTTATTAAAGTCCTTCTATAACGACGCAGCAAAATATGCTCATATTTCAATTTTGCAATATTACCAAGTCCTGTAGCGAGCAGGTTATCCGCGAATAATTGCGATCAAAATTTGACTATTCAGCGCATTGAAATTTTTAATAACTGAAAGCGAACAGATACAGACATCAACCTCTTCTATTCTTTCACATTACTTCGTGTAATCAGTAGATTCTTGCGATTGAGGCGCAGCATTTTTTTTCCGAAAAGTCATCCGAAGACATCAGGTATTTCTTACAGACATCAAAAACAACAATCAAAATGCAATCTCAATAGAATAACTTTTCGAATTGAATTTTAAAATCGATTTACGTTATTATGTCAATATATAGTGCCATTCTTCGCTTTTTCCCAGGAGTCATGAATTTATTAAAGTCCTTCTATAACGACGCAGCAAAATATGCTCATATTTCAATTTTGCAATATTACCAAGTCCTGTAGCGAGCAGATTACCCGCGAATAATTGCGATCTCAATTTAACTATTCAGCGCATTGAAATTTTTAATAACTGAAAGCGAACAGATACAGACATTAACCTCTTCTATTCTTTCACATTACTTCGTGTAATCATTAGATTCCTGCGATTGAGGCGCAGCATTTTTTTTCCGAAAAGTCATCCGAAGACATCAGGTATTTCTTACAGACATCAAAAACAACAATCAAAATGCAATCTCAATAGAATAACTTTTCGAATTGAATTTTAAAATCGATTTACGTTATTATGTCAATATATAGTGCCATTCTACGCTTTTTCCCAGGAGTCATGAATTTATTAAAGTCCTTCTATAACGACGCAGCAAAATATGCTCATATTTCAATTTTGCAATATAACCAAGTCCTGTAGCGAGCAGGTTACCCGCGAATAATTGCGATCTCAATTAAACTATTCAGCGCATTGAAATTTTTAATAACTGAAAGCGAACAGATACAGACATTAACCTCTTCTATTCTTTCACATTACTTCGTGTAATCATTAGATTCCTGCGATTGAGGCGCAGCATTTTTTTTCCGAAATGTCATCTGAAGAAATCAGGTATTTCTTACAGACATCAAAAACCACAATCAAAATGCAATCTCAATAGAATAACTTTTCGAATTGAATTTTCAAATCGATTTACGTTATTATGTCAATATAAAGTGCCATTCCTCGCTTTTTCCCAGGAGTCAGGAATTTATTATAGTCCTTCTATAACCACGCAGCAAAATATGCTCATATTCCAATTTTGCAATATTACCAAGTCCTGTAGCGAGCAGGTTATCCGCGAATAATTGCGATCTAAATTTAACTATTCAGCGCATTGAAATTTTTAATAACTGAAAGCGAACAGATACAGACATCAACCTCTTCTATTCTTTCACATTTATTCGTGTAATCATTAGATTCCTGCGATTGAGGCGCAGCATTTTTTTCCGAAAAGTCATCTGAAGACATCAGGTATTTTTTACATACATCAAAAACAACAATCAAAATGCATTCTCAATAGAATAACTTTTCGAATTGAATTTTCAAATCGAATTACGTTATTATGTCAATATATAGTGCCATTCCTCGCTTTTTCCCAGGAGTCATGAATTTATTATAGTCCTTCTATATCCACGCAGCAAAATATGCTCATATTCTAATTTTGCAATATTACCTAGTCCTGTAGCGAGCTGGTTATCCGCAAATAATTGCGATCTAAATTTAACTATTCAGCGCATTGAAATTTTTAATAACTGAAAGCGAACAGATACAGACATTAACCTCTTCTATTCTTTCACATTAATTCGTGGAATCATTAGATTCCTGCGATTGAGGCGCAGCATTTTTTTTCCGAAAAGTCATCTGAAGAAATCAGGTATTTCTTACAGACATCAAAAACCACAATCAAAATGCAATCTCAATAGAATAACTTTTCGAATTGAATTTTCAAATCGATTTACGTTATTATGTCAATATATAGTGCCATTCCTCGCTTTGTCCCAGGAGTCATGAATTTATTATAGTCCTTCTATAACCACGCAGCAAAATATGCTCATATTCCAATTTTGCAATATTACCAAGTCCTGTAGCGAGCAGGTTACCCGCGAATAATTGCGATCTCAATTTAACTATTCAGCGCATTGAAATTTTTAATAACTGAAAGCGAACAGATACAGACATTAACCTCTTCTATTCTTTCACATTACTTCGTGTAATCATTAGATTCCTGCGATTGAGGCGCAGCATTTTTTTTCCGAAAAGTCATCTGAAGAAATCAGGTATTTCTTACAGACATCAAAAACCACAATCAAAATGCAATCTCAATAGAATAACTTTTCGAATTGAATTTTCAAATCGATTTACGTTATTATGTCAATATATAGTGCCATTCCTCGCTTTTTCCCAGGAGTCATGAATTTATTATAGTCCTTCTATAACCACGCAGCAAAATATGCTCATATTCCAATTTTGCAATATTACCAAGTCCTGTAGCGAGCAGGTTATCCGCGAATAATTGCGATCTAAATTTAACTATTCAGCGCATTGAAATTTTTAATAACTGAAAGCGAACAGATACAGACATCAACCTCTTCTATTCTTTCACATTACTTCGTGTAATCAGTAGATTCCTGCGATTGAGGCGCAGCATTTTTTTTCCGAAAAGTCATCCGAAGACATCAGGTATTTCTTACAGACATCAAAAACAACAATCAAAATGCAATCTCAATAGAATAACTTTTCGAATTAAATTTTAAAATCGATTTACGTTATTATGTCAATATATAGTGCCATTCTTCGCTTCTTCCCAGGAGTCATGAATTTATTAAAGTCCTTCTATAACGACGCAGCAAAATATGCTCATATTCCAATTTTGCAATATTACCAAGTCCTGTAGCGAGCAGGTTACCCGCGAATAATTGCGATCTCAATTTAACTATTCAGCGCATTGAAATTTTTAATAACCGAAAGCGAACAGATACAGACATTAACCTCTTCTATTCTTTCACATTAATTCGTGGAATCATTAGATTCCTGCGATTGAGGCGCAGCATTTTTTTTCCGAAAAGTCATCTGAAGACATCAGGTATTTCTTACAGACATCAAAAACAACAATCAAAATGCAATCTCAATAGAATAACTTTTCGAATTGAATTTTCAAATCGATTTACGTTATTATGTCAATATATAGTGCCATTCCTCGCTTTGTCCCAGGAGTCATGAATTTATTATAGTCCTTCTATAACCACGCAGCAAAATATGCTCATATTCCAATTTTGCAATATTACCAAGTCCTGTAGCGAGCAGGTTATCCGCGAATAATTGCGATCTAAATTTAACTATTCAGCGCATTGAAATTTTTAATAACTGAAAGCGAACAGATACAGACATCAACCTCTTCTATTCTTTCACATTAATTCGTGTAATCATTAGATTCCTGCGATTGAGGCGCAGCATTTTTTTCCGAAAAGTCATCTGAAGACATCAGGTATTTCTTACATACATCAAAAACAACAATCAAAATGCATTCTCAATAGAATAACTTTTCGAATTGAATTTTCAAATCGAATTACGTTATTATGTCAATATAGAGTGCCATTCCTCGCTTTTTCCCAGGAGTCATGAATTTATTATAGTCCTTCTATATCCACGCAGCAAAATATGCTCATATTCTAATTTTGCAATATTACCAAGTCCTGTAGCGAGCAGGTTATCCGCAAATAATTGCGATCTAAATTTAACTATTCAGCGCATTGAAATTTTTAATAACTGAAAGCGAACAGATACAGACATCAACCTCTTCTATTCTTTCACATTAATTCGTGGAATCATTAGATTCCTGCGATTGAGGCGCAGCATTTTTTTTCCGAAAAGTCATCTGAAGACATCAGGTATTTCTTACAGACATCAAAAACAACAATCAAAATGCATTCTCAATAGAATAACTTTTCGAATTGAATTTCCAAATCGATTTACGTTATTATGTCAATATATAGTGCCATTCTTCGCTTTTTCCCAGGAGTCATGAATTTATTAAAGTCCTTCTATAACGACGCAGCAAAATATGCTCATATTTCAATTTTGCAATATTACCAAGTCCTGTAGCGAGCAGGTTACCCGCGAATAATTGCGATCTCAATTTAACTATTCAGCGCATTGAAATTTTTAATAACCGAAAGCGAACAGATACAGACATTAACCTCTTCTATTCTTTCACATTACTTCGTGTAATCATTAGATTCCTGCGATTGAGGCGCAGCATTTTTTTTCCGAAAAGTCATCCGAAGACATCAGGTATTTCTTACAGACATCAAAAACAACAATCAAAATGCAATCTCAATAGAATAACTTTTCGAATTGAATTTTCAAATCGATTTACGTTATTATGTCAATATATAGTGCCATTCTTCGCTTTTTCCCAGGAGTCATGAATTTATTAAAGTCCTTCTATAACGACGCAGCAAAATATTCTCTTATTTCAATTTTGCAATATTACCAAGTCCTGTAGCGAGCAGGTTACCCGCGAATAATTGCGATCTCAATTTAACTATTCAGCGCATTGAAATTTTTAATAACTGAAAGCGAACAGATACAGACATTAACCTCTTCTATTCTTTCACATTACTTCGTGTAATCATTAGATTCCTGCGATTGAGGCGCAGCATTTTTTTTCCGAAAAGTCATCTGAAGAAATCAGGTATTTCTTACAGACATCAAAAACCACAATCAAAATGCAATCTCAATAGAATAACTTTTCGAATTGAATTTTCAAATCGAATTACGTTATTATGTCAATATAGAGTGCCATTCCTCGCTTTTTCCCAGGAGTCATGAATTTATTATAGTCCTTCTATATCCACGCAGCAAAATATGCTCATATTCTAATTTTGCAATATTACCAAGTCCTGTAGCGAGCAGGTTATCCGCAAATAATTGCGATCTAAATTTAACTATTCAGCGCATTGAAATTTTTAATAACTGAAAGCGAACAGATACAGACATCAACCTCTTCTATTCTTTCACATTAATTCGTGGAATCATTAGATTCCTGCGATTGAGGCGCAGCATTTTTTTTCCGAAAAGTCATCTGAAGACATCAGGTATTTCTTACAGACATCAAAAACAACAATCAAAATGCAATCTCAATAGAATAACTTTTCGAATTGAATTTTAAAATCGATTTACGTTATAATGTCAATATATAGTGCCATTCTTCGCTTTTTCCCAGGAGTCATGAATTTATTATAGTCCCTCCATAACCACGCAGCAAAATATGCTCATATTCCAATTCTGCAATATTACCAAGTCCTGTAGCGAGCAGGTTACCCGCGAATAATTGCGATCTCAATTTAACTATTCAGCGCATTGAAATTTTTAATAACTGAAAGCGAACAGATACAGACATTAACCTCTTCTATTCTTTCACATTACTTCGTGTAATCATTAGATTCCTGCGATTGAGGCGCAGCATTTTTTTTCCGAAAAGTCATCTGAAGAAATCAGGTATTTCTTACAGACATCAAAAACCACAATCAAAATGCAATCTCAATAGAATAACTTTTCGAATTGAATTTTCAAATCGATTTACGTTATTATGTCAATATATAGTGCCATTTCTCGCTTTTTCCCAGGAGTCATGAATTTATTATAGTCCTTCTATAACCACGCAGCAAAATATGCTCATATTCCAATTTTGCAATATTACTAAGTCCTGTAGCGAGCAGGTTATCCGCGAATAATTGCGATCTAAATTTAACTATTCAGCGCATTGAAATTTTTAATAACTGAAAGCGAACAGATACAGACATCAACCTCTTCTATTCTTTCACATTACTTCGTGTAATCAGTAGATTCCTGCGATTGAGGCGCAGCATTTTTTTTCCGAAAAGTCATCCGAAGACATCAGGTATTTCTTATAGACATCAAAAACAACAATCAAAATGCAATCTCAATAGAATAACTTTTCGAATTGAATTTTAAAATCGATTTACGTTATTATGTCAATATATAGTGCCATTCTTCGCTTTTTCACTGGAGTCATGAATTTATTATAGTCCTTCTATAACCACGCAGCAAAATATGCTCATTTTCCAATTTTGCAATATTACCAAGTCCTGTAGCGAGCAGGTTATCCGCGAATAATTGCGATCTCAATTTAACTATTCAGCGCATTGAAATTTTTAATAACTGAAAGCGAACAGATACAGACATCAACCTCTTCTATTCTTTCACATTACTTCGTGTAATCAGTAGATTCCTGCGATTGAGGCGCAGCATTTTTTTTTCCGAAAAGTCATCCGAAGACATCAGGTATTTCTTACAGACATCAAAAACAACAATCAAAATGCAATCTCAATAGAATAACTTTTCGAATTGAATTTTAAAATCGATTTACGTTATTATGTCAATATATAGAGCCATTCCTTGCTTTTTCCCAGGAGTCATGAATTTATCATAGTCCTTCTATAACCACGCAGCAAAATATGCTCTTTTTCCAATTTTGCAATATTACCAAGTCCTGTTGCGAGCAGGTTATCCGCGAATAATTGCGATCTAAATTTAACTATTCAGCGCATTGAAATTTTTAATAACTGAAAGCGAACAGATACAGACATTAACCTCTTCTATTCTTTCACATTACTTCGTGTAATCATTAGATTCCTGCGATTGAGGCGCAGCATTTTTTTTTCGAAAAGTCATCTGAAGAAATCAGGTATTTCTTACAGACATCAAAAACCACAATCAAAATGCAATCTCAATACAATAACTTTTCGAATTGAATTTTCAAATCGATTTACGTTATTATGTCAATATATAGTGCCATTCCTCGCTTTTTCACTGGAGTCATGAATTTATTATAGTCCTTCTATAACCACGCAGCAAAATATGCTCATTTTCCAATTTTGCAATATTACCAAGTCCTGTAGCGAGCAGGTTATCCGCGAATAATTGCGATCTCAATTTAACTATTCAGCGCATTGAAATTTTTAATAACTGAAAGCGAACAGATACAGACATCAAACTCTTCTATTCTTTCACATTAATTCGTGTAATCATTAGATTCCTGCGATTGAGGCGCAGCATTTTTTTCCCGAAAAGTCATCCGAAGACATCAGGTATTTCTTACAGACATCAAAAACAACAATCAAAATGCAATCTCAATAGAATAACTTTTCGAATTGAATTTTAAAATCGATTTACGTTATAATGTCAATATATAGTGCCATTCTTCGCTTTTTCCCAGGAGTCATGAATTTAATAAAGTCCTTCTATAACCACGCAGCAAAATATGCTCATATTCCAATTTTGCAATATTACCAAGTCCTGTAGCGAGCAGGTTACCCGCGAATAATTGCGATCTCAATTTAACTATTCAGCGCATTGAAATTTTTAATAACTGAAAGCGAACAGATACAGACATCAACCTCTTCTATTCTTTAAGTTAATTCGTGTAATCATTAGATTCCTGCGATTGAGGCGCAGCATTTTTTTTCCGAAAAGTCATCCGAAGACATCAGGTATTTCTTACAGACATCAAAAACAACAATCAAAATGCAATCTCAATAGAATAACTTTTCGAATTGAATTTTCAAATCGATTTACGTTATTATGTCAATATATAGAGCCATTCCTTGCTTTTCCCCAGGAGTCATGAATTTATTTCAGTCCTTCTATAACCACGCAGCAAAATATGCTCATTTTCCAATTTTGCAATATTACCAAGTCCTGTTGTGAGCAGGTTATCCGCGACTAATTGCGATCTAAATTTAACTATTCAGCGCATTGAAATTTTAAATAACTGGAAGCGAACAGATACAGACATCAACCTCTTCTATTCTTTCACATTAATTCGTGTAATCATTAGATTCCTGCGATTGAGGCGCAGCATTTTTTTTCCGAAAAGTCATCCGAAGACATCAGGTATTTCTTACAGACATCGAAAACAACAATTAAAATGCAATCTCAATAGAATATCTTTTCGAATTGAATATTCAAATCGATTTACGTTATTATGTCAATATATAGAGCCATTCCTTGCTTTTTCCCAGGAGTCATGAATTTATCATAGTCCTTCTATAACCACGCAGCAAAATATGCTCTTTTTCCAATTTTGCAATATTACCAAGTCCTGTTGCGAGCAGGTTATCCGCGAATAATTGCGATCTAAATTTAACTATTCAGCGCATTGAAATTTTTAATAACTGAAAGCGAACAGATACAGACATCAACCTCTTCTATTCTTTCACATTAATTCGTGTAATCATTAGATTCCTGCGATTGAGGCGCAGCATTTTTTTTCCGAAAAGTCATCCGAAGACATCAGGTATTTCTTACAGACATCAAAAACAACAATCAAAATGCAATCTCAATAGAATAACTTTTCGAATTGAATTTTCAAATCGATTTACGTTATTATGTCAATATATAGAGCCATTCCTTGCTTTTCCCCAGGAGTCATGAATTTATTTCAGTCCTTCTATAACCACGCAGCAAAAAATGCTCAATTTCCAATTTTGCAATATTACCAAGTCCTGTAGCGAGCAGGTTACCCGCGAATAATTGCGATCTCGATTTAACTATTCAGCGCATTGAAATTTTTAATAACTGAAAGAGACAGATACAGACATCAACCTCTTCTATTCTTTCACATTAATTCGTGTAATCATTAGATTCCTGCGATTGAGGCGCAGCATTTTTTTTCCGAAAAGTCATCCGAAGACATCAGGTATTTCTTACAGACATCAAAAACAACAATCAAAATGCAATCTCAATAGAATAACTTTTCGAATTGAATTTTAAAATCGATTTACGTTATTATGTCAATATATAGTGCCATTCTTCGCTTTTTCCCAGGAGTCATGAATTTATTAAAGTCCTTCTATAACCACGCAGCAAAATATGCTCATATTCCAATTTAGCAATATTACCAAGTCCTGTAGTGAGCAGGTTACCCGCGAATAATTGCGATCTAAATTTAACTATTCGGCGCATTGAAATTTTTAATAAATGAAAGCGAACAGATACAGACATCAACCTCTTCTATTCTTTCACATTACTTCGTGTAATCAGTAGATTCCTGCGATTGAGGCGCAGCATTTTTTTCCCGAAAAGTCATCCGAAGACATCAGGTATTTCTTACAGACATCAAAAACAACAATCAAAATGCAATCTCAATAGAATAACTTTTCGAATTGAATTTTCAAATCGATTACGTTATTATGTCAATATATAGAGCCATTCCTTGCATTTTCCCAGGAGTCATGAATTTATTAAAGTCCTTCTATAACCACGCAGCAAAATATGCTCATATTCCAATTTTGCAATATTATGAAGTCCTGTAGCGAGCAGGTTACCCGCGAATAATTGCGATCTCAATTTAACTATTCAGCGCATTGAAATTTTTAATAACTGAAAGCGAACAGATACAGACATCAACCTCTTCTATTCTTTCACATTACTTCGTGTAATCAGTAGATTCCTGCGATTGAGGCGCAGCATTTTTTTTCCGAAAAGTCATCCGAAGACATCAGGTATTTCTTACAGACATCAAAAACAACAATCAAAATGCAATCTCAATAGAATAACTTTTCGAATTGAATTTTAAAATCGATTTACGTTATAATGTCAATATATAGTGCCATTCTTCGCTTTTTCCCAGGAGTCATGAATTTATTAAAGTCCTTCTATAACCACGCAGCAAAATATGCTCATATTCCAATTTTGCAATATTACCAAGTCCTGTAGCGAGCAGGTTACCCGCGAATAATTGCGATCTCAATTTAACTATTCAGCGCATTGAAATTTTTAATAACTGAAAGCGAACAGATACAGACATCAACCTCTTCTATTCTTTCACATTAATTCGTGGAATCATTAGATTCCTGCGATTGAGGCGCAGCATTTTTTTTCCGAAAAGTCATCTGAAGACATCAGGTATTTCTTACAGACATCAAAAACAACAATCAAAATGCAATCTCAATAGAATAACTTTTCGAATTGAATTTTAAAATCGATTTACGTTATAATGTCAATATATAGTGCCATTCTTCGCTTTTTCCCAGGAGTCATGAATTTATTATAGTCCCTCCATAACCACGCAGCAAAATATGCTCATATTCCAATTCTGCAATATTACCAAGTCCTGTAGCGAGCAGGTTACCCGCGAATAATTGCGATCTCAATTTAACTATTCAGCGCATTGAAATTTTTAATAACTGAAAGCGAACAGATACAGACATTAACCTCTTCTATTCTTTCACATTACTTCGTGTAATCATTAGATTCCTGCGATTGAGGCGCAGCATTTTTTTTCCGAAAAGTCATCTGAAGAAATCAGGTATTTCTTACAGACATCAAAAACCACAATCAAAATGCAATCTCAATAGAATAACTTTTCGAATTGAATTTTCAAATCGATTTACGTTATTATGTCAATATATAGTGCCATTTCTCGCTTTTTCCCAGGAGTCATGAATTTATTATAGTCCTTCTATAACCACGCAGCAAAATATGCTCATATTCCAATTTTGCAATATTACTAAGTCCTGTAGCGAGCAGGTTATCCGCGAATAATTGCGATCTAAATTTAACTATTCAGCGCATTGAAATTTTTAATAACTGAAAGCGAACAGATACAGACATCAACCTCTTCTATTCTTTCACATTACTTCGTGTAATCAGTAGATTCCTGCGATTGAGGCGCAGCATTTTTTTTCCGAAAAGTCATCCGAAGACATCAGGTATTTCTTATAGACATCAAAAACAACAATCAAAATGCAATCTCAATAGAATAACTTTTCGAATTGAATTTTAAAATCGATTTACGTTATTATGTCAATATATAGTGCCATTCTTCGCTTTTTCACTGGAGTCATGAATTTATTATAGTCCTTCTATAACCACGCAGCAAAATATGCTCATTTTCCAATTTTGCAATATTACCAAGTCCTGTAGCGAGCAGGTTATCCGCGAATAATTGCGATCTCAATTTAACTATTCAGCGCATTGAAATTTTTAATAACTGAAAGCGAACAGATACAGACATCAACCTCTTCTATTCTTTCACATTACTTCGTGTAATCAGTAGATTCCTGCGATTGAGGCGCAGCATTTTTTTTTCCGAAAAGTCATCCGAAGACATCAGGTATTTCTTACAGACATCAAAAACAACAATCAAAATGCAATCTCAATAGAATAACTTTTCGAATTGAATTTTAAAATCGATTTACGTTATTATGTCAATATATAGAGCCATTCCTTGCTTTTTCCCAGGAGTCATGAATTTATCATAGTCCTTCTATAACCACGCAGCAAAATATGCTCTTTTTCCAATTTTGCAATATTACCAAGTCCTGTTGCGAGCAGGTTATCCGCGAATAATTGCGATCTAAATTTAACTATTCAGCGCATTGAAATTTTTAATAACTGAAAGCGAACAGATACAGACATTAACCTCTTCTATTCTTTCACATTACTTCGTGTAATCATTAGATTCCTGCGATTGAGGCGCAGCATTTTTTTTTCGAAAAGTCATCTGAAGAAATCAGGTATTTCTTACAGACATCAAAAACCACAATCAAAATGCAATCTCAATACAATAACTTTTCGAATTGAATTTTCAAATCGATTTACGTTATTATGTCAATATATAGTGCCATTCCTCGCTTTTTCACTGGAGTCATGAATTTATTATAGTCCTTCTATAACCACGCAGCAAAATATGCTCATTTTCCAATTTTGCAATATTACCAAGTCCTGTAGCGAGCAGGTTATCCGCGAATAATTGCGATCTCAATTTAACTATTCAGCGCATTGAAATTTTTAATAACTGAAAGCGAACAGATACAGACATCAAACTCTTCTATTCTTTCACATTAATTCGTGTAATCATTAGATTCCTGCGATTGAGGCGCAGCATTTTTTTCCCGAAAAGTCATCCGAAGACATCAGGTATTTCTTACAGACATCAAAAACAACAATCAAAATGCAATCTCAATAGAATAACTTTTCGAATTGAATTTTAAAATCGATTTACGTTATAATGTCAATATATAGTGCCATTCTTCGCTTTTTCCCAGGAGTCATGAATTTAATAAAGTCCTTCTATAACCACGCAGCAAAATATGCTCATATTCCAATTTTGCAATATTACCAAGTCCTGTAGCGAGCAGGTTACCCGCGAATAATTGCGATCTCAATTTAACTATTCAGCGCATTGAAATTTTTAATAACTGAAAGCGAACAGATACAGACATCAACCTCTTCTATTCTTTAAGTTAATTCGTGTAATCATTAGATTCCTGCGATTGAGGCGCAGCATTTTTTGTCCGAAAAGTCATCCGAAGACATCAGGTATTTCTTACAGACATCAAAAACAACAATCAAAATGCAATCTCAATAGAATAACTTTTCGAATTGAATTTTCAAATCGATTTACGTTATTATGTCAATATATAGAGCCATTCCTTGCTTTTCCCCAGGAGTCATGAATTTATTTCAGTCCTTCTATAACCACGCAGCAAAATATGCTCATTTTCCAATTTTGCAATATTACCAAGTCCTGTTGTGAGCAGGTTATCCGCGACTAATTGCGATCTAAATTTAACTATTCAGCGCATTGAAATTTTAAATAACTGGAAGCGAACAGATACAGACATCAACCTCTTCTATTCTTTCACATTAATTCGTGTAATCATTAGATTCCTGCGATTGAGGCGCAGCATTTTTTTTCCGAAAAGTCATCCGAAGACATCAGGTATTTCTTACAGACATCGAAAACAACAATTAAAATGCAATCTCAATAGAATATCTTTTCGAATTGAATATTCAAATCGATTTACGTTATTATGTCAATATATAGAGCCATTCCTTGCTTTTTCCCAGGAGTCATGAATTTATCATAGTCCTTCTATAACCACGCAGCAAAATATGCTCTTTTTCCAATTTTGCAATATTACCAAGTCCTGTTGCGAGCAGGTTATCCGCGAATAATTGCGATCTAAATTTAACTATTCAGCGCATTGAAATTTTTAATAACTGAAAGCGAACAGATACAGACATCAACCTCTTCTATTCTTTCACATTAATTCGTGTAATCATTAGATTCCTGCGATTGAGGCGCAGCATTTTTTTTCCGAAAAGTCATCCGAAGACATCAGGTATTTCTTACAGACATCAAAAACAACAATCAAAATGCAATCTCAATAGAATAACTTTTCGAATTGAATTTTCAAATCGATTTACGTTATTATGTCAATATATAGAGCCATTCCTTGCTTTTCCCCAGGAGTCATGAATTTATTTCAGTCCTTCTATAACCACGCAGCAAAAAATGCTCAATTTCCAATTTTGCAATATTACCAAGTCCTGTAGCGAGCAGGTTACCCGCGAATAATTGCGATCTCGATTTAACTATTCAGCGCATTGAAATTTTTAATAACTGAAAGAGACAGATACAGACATCAACCTCTTCTATTCTTTCACATTAATTCGTGTAATCATTAGATTCCTGCGATTGAGGCGCAGCATTTTTTTTCCGAAAAGTCATCCGAAGACATCAGGTATTTCTTACAGACATCAAAAACAACAATCAAAATGCAATCTCAATAGAATAACTTTTCGAATTGAATTTTAAAATCGATTTACGTTATTATGTCAATATATAGTGCCATTCTTCGCTTTTTCCCAGGAGTCATGAATTTATTAAAGTCCTTCTATAACCACGCAGCAAAATATGCTCATATTCCAATTTAGCAATATTACCAAGTCCTGTAGTGAGCAGGTTACCCGCGAATAATTGCGATCTAAATTTAACTATTCGGCGCATTGAAATTTTTAATAAATGAAAGCGAACAGATACAGACATCAACCTCTTCTATTCTTTCACATTACTTCGTGTAATCAGTAGATTCCTGCGATTGAGGCGCAGCATTTTTTTCCCGAAAAGTCATCCGAAGACATCAGGTATTTCTTACAGACATCAAAAACAACAATCAAAATGCAATCTCAATAGAATAACTTTTCGAATTGAATTTTCAAATCGATTTACGTTATTATGTCAATATATAGAGCCATTCCTTGCATTTTCCCAGGAGTCATGAATTTATTAAAGTCCTTCTATAACCACGCAGCAAAATATGCTCATATTCCAATTTTGCAATATTATGAAGTCCTGTAGCGAGCAGGTTACCCGCGAATAATTGCGATCTCAATTTAACTATTCAGCGCATTGAAATTTTTAATAACTGAAAGCGAACAGATACAGACATCAACCTCTTCTATTCTTTCACATTACTTCGTGTAATCAGTAGATTCCTGCGATTGAGGCGCAGCATTTTTTTTCCGAAAAGTCATCCGAAGACATCAGGTATTTCTTACAGACATCAAAAACAACAATCAAAATGCAATCTCAATAGAATAACTTTTCGAATTGAATTTTAAAATCGATTTACGTTATAATGTCAATATATAGTGCCATTCTTCGCTTTTTCCCAGGAGTCATGAATTTATTAAAGTCCTTCTATAACCACGCAGCAAAATATGCTCATATTCCAATTTTGCAATATTACCAAGTCCTGTAGCGAGCAGGTTACCCGCGAATAATTGCGATCTCAATTTAACTATTCAGCGCATTGAAATTTTTAATAACTGAAAGCGAACAGATACAGACATCAACCTCTTCTATTCTTTCACATTAATTCGTGGAATCATTAGATTCCTGCGATTGAGGCGCAGCATTTTTTTTCCGAAAAGTCATCTGAAGACATCAGGTATTTCTTACAGACATCAAAAACAACAATCAAAATGCAATCTCAATAGAATAACTTTTCGAATTGAATTTTAAAATCGATTTACGTTATAATGTCAATATATAGTGCCATTCTTCGCTTTTTCCCAGGAGTCATGAATTTATTATAGTCCCTCCATAACCACGCAGCAAAATATGCTCATATTCCAATTCTGCAATATTACCAAGTCCTGTAGCGAGCAGGTTACCCGCGAATAATTGCGATCTCAATTTAACTATTCAGCGCATTGAAATTTTTAATAACTGAAAGCGAACAGATACAGACATTAACCTCTTCTATTCTTTCACATTACTTCGTGTAATCATTAGATTCCTGCGATTGAGGCGCAGCATTTTTTTTCCGAAAAGTCATCTGAAGAAATCAGGTATTTCTTACAGACATCAAAAACCACAATCAAAATGCAATCTCAATAGAATAACTTTTCGAATTGAATTTTCAAATCGATTTACGTTATTATGTCAATATATAGTGCCATTTCTCGCTTTTTCCCAGGAGTCATGAATTTATTATAGTCCTTCTATAACCACGCAGCAAAATATGCTCATATTCCAATTTTGCAATATTACTAAGTCCTGTAGCGAGCAGGTTATCCGCGAATAATTGCGATCTAAATTTAACTATTCAGCGCATTGAAATTTTTAATAACTGAAAGCGAACAGATACAGACATCAACCTCTTCTATTCTTTCACATTACTTCGTGTAATCAGTAGATTCCTGCGATTGAGGCGCAGCATTTTTTTTCCGAAAAGTCATCCGAAGACATCAGGTATTTCTTATAGACATCAAAAACAACAATCAAAATGCAATCTCAATAGAATAACTTTTCGAATTGAATTTTAAAATCGATTTACGTTATTATGTCAATATATAGTGCCATTCTTCGCTTTTTCACTGGAGTCATGAATTTATTATAGTCCTTCTATAACCACGCAGCAAAATATGCTCATTTTCCAATTTTGCAATATTACCAAGTCCTGTAGCGAGCAGGTTATCCGCGAATAATTGCGATCTCAATTTAACTATTCAGCGCATTGAAATTTTTAATAACTGAAAGCGAACAGATACAGACATCAACCTCTTCTATTCTTTCACATTACTTCGTGTAATCAGTAGATTCCTGCGATTGAGGCGCAGCATTTTTTTTTCCGAAAAGTCATCCGAAGACATCAGGTATTTCTTACAGACATCAAAAACAACAATCAAAATGCAATCTCAATAGAATAACTTTTCGAATTGAATTTTAAAATCGATTTACGTTATTATGTCAATATATAGAGCCATTCCTTGCTTTTTCCCAGGAGTCATGAATTTATCATAGTCCTTCTATAACCACGCAGCAAAATATGCTCTTTTTCCAATTTTGCAATATTACCAAGTCCTGTTGCGAGCAGGTTATCCGCGAATAATTGCGATCTAAATTTAACTATTCAGCGCATTGAAATTTTTAATAACTGAAAGCGAACAGATACAGACATTAACCTCTTCTATTCTTTCACATTACTTCGTGTAATCATTAGATTCCTGCGATTGAGGCGCAGCATTTTTTTTTCGAAAAGTCATCTGAAGAAATCAGGTATTTCTTACAGACATCAAAAACCACAATCAAAATGCAATCTCAATACAATAACTTTTCGAATTGAATTTTCAAATCGATTTACGTTATTATGTCAATATATAGTGCCATTCCTCGCTTTTTCACTGGAGTCATGAATTTATTATAGTCCTTCTATAACCACGCAGCAAAATATGCTCATTTTCCAATTTTGCAATATTACCAAGTCCTGTAGCGAGCAGGTTATCCGCGAATAATTGCGATCTCAATTTAACTATTCAGCGCATTGAAATTTTTAATAACTGAAAGCGAACAGATACAGACATCAAACTCTTCTATTCTTTCACATTAATTCGTGTAATCATTAGATTCCTGCGATTGAGGCGCAGCATTTTTTTCCCGAAAAGTCATCCGAAGACATCAGGTATTTCTTACAGACATCAAAAACAACAATCAAAATGCAATCTCAATAGAATAACTTTTCGAATTGAATTTTAAAATCGATTTACGTTATAATGTCAATATATAGTGCCATTCTTCGCTTTTTCCCAGGAGTCATGAATTTAATAAAGTCCTTCTATAACCACGCAGCAAAATATGCTCATATTCCAATTTTGCAATATTACCAAGTCCTGTAGCGAGCAGGTTACCCGCGAATAATTGCGATCTCAATTTAACTATTCAGCGCATTGAAATTTTTAATAACTGAAAGCGAACAGATACAGACATCAACCTCTTCTATTCTTTCACATTACTTCGTGTAATCAGTAGATTCCTGCGATTGAGGAGCAGCATTTTTTTTCCGAAAAGTCATCCGAAGACATCAGGTATTTCTTACAGACATCAAAAACAACAATCAAAAGGCAATCTCAATAGAATAACTTTTCGAATTGAATTTAAAAATCGATTTACGTTATTATGTCAATATATAGTGCCATTCTTCGCTTCTTCCCAGGAGTCATGAATTTATTAAAGTCCTTCTATAACGACGCAGCAAAATATGCTCATATTTCAATTTTGCAATATTACCAAGTCCTGTAGCGAGCAGGTTACCCGCGAATAATTGCGATCTCAATTTAACTATTCAGCGCATTGAAATTTTTAATAACTGAAAGCGAACAGATACAGACATTAACCTCTTCTATTCTTTCACATTACTTCGTGTAATCATTAGATTCCTGCGATTGAGGCGCAGCATTTTTTTTCCGAAAAGTCATCTGAAGAAATCAGGTATTTCTTACAGACATCAAAAACCACAATCAAAATGCAATCTCAATAGAATAACTTTTCGAATTGAATTTTCAAATCGATTTACGTTATTATGTCAATATATAGTGCCATTTCTCGCTTTTTCCCAGGAGTCATGAATTTATTATAGTCCTTCTATAACCACGCAGCAAAATATGCTCATATTCCAATTTTGCAATATTACCAAGTCCTGTAGCGAGCAGGTTATCCGCGAATAATTGCGATCTAAATTTAACTATTCAGCGCATTGAAATTTTTAATAACTGAAAGCGAACAGATACAGACATCAACCTCTTCTATTCTTTCACATTACTTCGTGTAATCAGTAGATTCCTGCGATTGAGGCGCAGCATTTTTTTTCCGAAAAGTCATCCGAAGACATCAGGTATTTCTTACAGACATCAAAAACAACAATCAAAATGCAATCTCAATAGAATAACTTTTCGAATTGAATTTTAAAATCGATTTACGTTATTATGTCAATATATAGTGCCATTCTTCGCTTCTTCCCAGGAGTCATGAATTTATTAAAGTCCTTCTATAACGACGCAGCAAAATATGCTCATATTTCAATTTTGCAATATTACCAAGTCCTGTAGCGAGCAGGTTACCCGCGAATAATTGCGATCTCAATTTCACTATTCAGCGCATTGAAATTTTTAATAACTGAAAGCGAACAGATACAGACATTAACCTTTTCTATTCTTTCACATTACTTCGTGTAATCATTAGATTCCTGCGATTGAGGCGCAGCATTTTTTTTCCGAAAAGTCATCTGAAGAAATCAGGTATTTCTTACAGACATCAAAAACCACAATCAAAATGCAATCTCAATAGAATAACTTTTCGAATTGAATTTTCAAATCGATTTACGTTATTATGTCAATATATAGAGCCATTCCTTGCTTTTTCCCAGGAGTCATGAATTTATTATAGTCCTTCTATAACCACGCAGCAAAATATTCTCATTTTCCAATTTCGCAATATTACCAAGTCCTGTAGCGAGCAGGTTATCCGCGAATAATTGCGATCTCAATTTAACTATTCAGCGCATTGAAATTTTTAATAACTGAAAGCGAACAGATACAGACATCAACCTCTTCTATTCTTTCACATTAATTCGTGGAATCATTAGATTCCTGCGATTGAGGCGCAGCATTTTTTTTCCGAAAAGTCATCTGAAGACATCAGGTATTTCTTACAGACATCAAAAACAACAATCAAAATGCATTCTCAATAGAATAACTTTTCGAATTGAATTTTCAAATCGAATTACGTTATTATGTCAATATATAGAGCCATTCCTTGCTTTTTCCCAGGAGTCATGAATTTATTATAGTCCTTCTATAACCACGCAGCAAAATATGCTCATATTCCAATTCTGCAATATTACCAAGTCCTGTAGCGAGCAGGTTATCCGCGAATAATTGCGATCTAAATTTAACTATTCAGCGCATTGAAATTTTTAATAACTGAAAGCGAACAGATACAGACATCAACCTCTTCTATTCTTTCACATTAATTCGTGTAATCATTAGATTCCTGCGATTGAGGCGCAGCATTTTTTTTCCGAAAAGTCATCCGAAGACATCAGGTATTTCTTACAGACATCAAAAACAACAATCAAAATGCAATCTCAATAGAATAACTTTTCGAATTGAATTTTCAAATCGATTTACGTTATTATGTCAATATATAGAGCCATTCCTTGCATTTTCCCAGGAGTCATGAATTTATTAAAGTCCTTCTATAACCACGCAGCAAAATATGCTCATATTCCAATTTTGCAATATTATGAAGTCCTGTAGCGAGCAGGTTACCCGCGAATAATTGCGATCTCAATTTAACTATTCAGCGCATTGAAATTTTTAATAACTGAAAGCGAACAGATACAGACATCAACCTCTTCTATTCTTTCACATTACTTCGTGTAATCAGTAGATTCCTGCGATTGAGGCGCAGCATTTTTTTTCCGAAAAGTCATCCGAAGACATCAGGTATTTCTTACAGACATCAAAAACAACAATCAAAATGCAATCTCAATAGAATAACTTTTCGAATTGAATTTTCAAATCGATTTACGTTATTATGTCAATATATAGAGCCATTCCTTGCATTTTCCCAGGAGTCATGAATTTATTATAGTCCTTCTATAACCACGCAGCAAAATATGCTCATATTCCAATTTTGCAATATTACCAAGTCCTGTAGTGAGCAGGTTACCCGCGAATAATTGCGATCTCAATTTAACTATTCAGCGCATTGAAATTTTTAATAACTGAAAGCGAACAGATACAGACATCAACCTCTTCTATTCTTTCACATTACTTCGTGTAATCAGTAGATTCCTGCGATTGAGGCGCAGCATTTTTTTTCCGAAAAGTCATCCGAAGACATCAGGTATTTCTTACAGACATCAAAAACAACAATCAAAATGCAATCTCAATAGAATAACTTTTCGAATTGAATTTTAAAATCAATTTACGTTATAATGTCAATATATAGTGCCATTCTTCGCTTTTTCCCAGGAGTCATGAATTTATTATAGTCCTTCTATAACCACGCAGCAAAATATGCTCATATTCCAATTTTGCAATATTACCAAGTCCTGTAGCGAGCAGGTTATCCGCGAATAATTGCGATCTAAATTTAACTATTCAGCGCATTGAAATTTTTAATAACTGAAAGCGAACAGATACAGACATCAACCTCTTCTATTCTTTCACATTAATTCGTGTAATCATTAGATTCCTGCGATTGAGGCGCAGCATTTTTTTCCCGAAAAGTCATCCGAAGACATCAGGTATTTCTTACAGACATCAAAAACAACAATCAAAATGCAATCTCAATAGAATAACTTTTCGAATTGAATTTTAAAATCGATTTACGTTATAATGTCAATATATAGTGCCATTCTTCGCTTTTTCCCAGGAGTCATGAATTTAATAAAGTCCTTCTATAACCACGCAGCAAAATATGCTCATATTCCAATTTTGCAATATTACGAAGTCCTGTAGCGAGCAGGTTACCCGCGAATAATTGCGATCTCAATTTAACTATTCAGCGCATTGAAATTTTTAATAACTGAAAGCGAACAGATACAGACATCAACCTCTTCTATTCTTTCACATTACTTCGTGTAATCAGTAGATTCCTGCGATTGAGGCGCAGCATTTTTTTTCCGAAAAGTCATCCGAAGACATCAGGTATTTCTTACAGACATCAAAAACAACAATCAAAATGCAATCTCAATAGAATAACTTTTCGAATTGAATTTTAAAATCGATTTACGTTATTATGTCAATATATAGTGCCATTCTTCGCTTCTTCCCAGGAGTCATGAATTTATTAAAGTCCTTCTATAACGACGCAGCAAAATATGCTCATATTTCAATTTTGCAATATTACCAAGTCCTGTAGCGAGCAGGTTACCCGCGAATAATTGCGATCTCAATTTAACTATTCAGCGCATTGAAATTTTTAATAACTGAAAGCGAACAGATACAGACATTAACCTCTTCTATTCTTTCACATTACTTCGTGTAATCATTAGATTCCTGCGATTGAGGCGCAGCATTTTTTTTCCGAAAAGTCATCTGAAGAAATCAGGTATTTCTTACAGACATCAAAAACCACAATCAAAATGCAATCTCAATAGAATAACTTTTCGAATTGAATTTTAAAATCGATTTACGTTATAATGTCAATATATAGTGCCATTCTTCGCTTTTTCTCAGGAGTCATGAATTTAATAAAGTCCTTCTATAACCACGCAGCAAAATATGCTCATATTCCAATTTTGCAATATTACCAAGTCCTGTAGCGAGCAGGTTACCCGCGAATAATTGCGATCTCAATTTAACTATTCAGCGCATTGAAATTTTTAATAACTGGAAGCGAACAGATACAGACATCAACCTCTTCTATTCTTTCACATTACTTCGTGTAATCAGTAGATTCCTGCGATTGAGGCGCAGCATTTTTTTTCCGAAAAGTCATCCGAAGACATCAGGTATTTCTTACAGACATCAAAAACAACAATCAAAATGCAATCTCAATAGAATAACTTTTCGAATTGAATTTTAAAATCGATTTACGTTATAATGTCAATATATAGTGCCATTCTTCGCTTTTTCCCAGGAGTCATGAATTTATTAAAGTCCTTCTATAACGACGCAGCAAAATATGCTCATATTTCAATTTTGCAATATTACCAAGTCCTGTAGCGAGCAGGTTACCCGCGAATAATTGCGATCTCAATTTAACTATTCAGCGCATTGAAATTTTTAATAACTGAAAGCGAACAGATACAGACATTAACCTCTTCTATTCTTTCACATTAATTCGTGTAATCATTAGATTCCTGCGATTGAGGCGCAGCATTTTTTTCCGAAAAGTCATCTGAAGACATCAGGTATTTCTTACATACATCAAAAACAACAATCAAAATGCATTCTCAATAGAATAACTTTTCGAATTGAATTTTCAAATCGAATTACGTTATTATGTCAATATATAGTGCCATTCCTCGCTTTTTCCCAGGAGTCATGAATTTATTATAGTCCTTCTATATCCACGCAGCAAAATATGCTCATATTCTAATTTTGCAATATTACCAAGTCCTGTAGCGAGCAGGTTATCCGCAAATAATTGCGATCTAAATTTAACTATTCAGCGCATTGAAATTTTTAATAACTGAAAGCGAACAGATACAGACATCAACCTCTTCTATTCTTTCACATAAATTCGTGGAATCATTAGATTCCTGCGATTGAGGCGCAGCATTTTTTTTCCGAAAAGTCATCTGAAGACATCAGGTATTTCTTACAGACATCAAAAACAACAATCAAAATGCATTCTCAATAGAATAACTTTTCGAATTGTATTTCCAAATCGAATTACGTTATTATGTCAATATATAGAGCCATTCCTCGCTTTTTCCCAGGAGTCATGAATTTATTATAGTCCTTCTATAACCACGCAGCAAAATATGCTCATATTCCAATGCTGCAATATTACCAAGTCCTGTAGCGAGCAGGTTATCCGCGAATAATTGCGATCTAAATTTAACTATTCAGCGCATTGAAATTTTTAATAACTGAAAGCGAACAGATACAGACATCATCTCTTTTATTCTTTACGTTAATTAGTGTAATCATAAGATTCCTGCGATTGAGGCGCAGCATATTTTTTCCGAAAGGTCATCTGAAGACATCAGGTATTTCTTACAGACATCAAAAACAACATTAAAAATGCAATCTCAATAGAATAACTTTTCGAATTGAATTTTCAAATCTATTTACGTTATTATGTCAATATATGGAGCTATTCCTTGCTTTTTCCCAGGAGTCATGAATTTATTATAGTCCTCCTATAACCACGCAGCAAAATATGCTCATTTTCTAATTTTGCAATATTACCAAGTCCTGTTGCGAGCAGGTTATCCGCGAATAATTGCGATCTAAATTTAACTATTCAGCGCATTGAAATTTTTAAAAACTGAAAGCGAACAGATACAGACATCAACCTCTTCTATTCTTTACGTTAATTCGTGTAATCATTAGATTCCTGCGATTGAAACGCAGCATATTTTTTCCGAAAGGTCATCTGAAGACATCAGGTATTTCTTACAGACATCAAAAACAACAATCGAAATGCAATCTCAATAGAATAACTTTTCGAATTGAATTTTCAAATCGATTTACTTTATTATGTCAATATATAGTGCCATTCCTCGCTTTTTCCCAGGAGTCATGAATTTATTATAGTCTTTCTATAACCACGCAGCAAGATATGCTCATATTCCAATTTTGCAATATTACCAAGTCCTGTAGCGAGCAGGTTATCCGCGAATAATTGCGATCTAAATTTAACTATTCAGCGCATTGAAATTTTTAATAACTGAAAGCGAACAGATACAGACATCAACCTCTTCTATTCTTTCACATTAATTCGTGTGATCATTAGATTCCTGCGATTGAGGCGCAGCATTTTTTTTCCGAAAAGTCATCTGAAGACATCAGGTATTTCTTACAGACATCAAAAACAACAATCAAAATGCATTCTCAATAGAATAACTTTTCGAATTGAATTTTCAAATCGAATTACGTTATTATGTCAATATATAGAGCCATTCCTCGCTTATTCCCAAGAGTCATGAATTTAGTATAGTCCTTCTATAACCACGCAGCAAAATATGCTCATATTCCAATTCTGCAATTTTACCAAGTCCTGTAGCGAGCAGGTTATCCGTGAATAATTGCGATCTAAATTTAACTATTCAGCGCATTGAAATTTTTAATAACTGAAAGCGAACAGATACAGACATCAGCCTCTTCTATTCTTTCACATTAATTCGTGTAATCATTAGATTCCTGCGATTGAGGCGCAGCATTTTTTTTCCAAGAAGTCATCCGAAGACATCAGGTATTTCTTACAGACATCAAAAACAACAATCAAAATGCAATCTCAATAGAATAACTTTTCGAATTGAATTTTCAAATCGATTTACGTTATATGTCAATATATAGAGCCATTCCTTGCTTTTTCCCAGTAGTCATGAATTTATTAAAGTCCTCCTATAACCACGCAGCAAAATATGCTCATATTCCAATTTTGCAATATTACCAAGTCCTGTAGCGAGCAAGTTACCCGCGAATAATTGCGATCTCAATTTAACTATCCAGCGCATTGAAATTTTTAATAACTGAAAGCGAACAGATACAGACATCAACCTCTTCTATTCTTTCACGATACTTCGTGTAATCAGTAGATTCCTGCGATTAAGGCGCAGCATTTTTTTTCCGAAAAGTCATCCGAAGACATCAGGTATCTCTTACAGACATCAAAAACAACAATCAAAATGCAATCTGAATAGAATAACTTTTCGAATTGAATTTTAAAATCGATTTACGTTATTATGTCAATATATAGTGCCATTCTTCGCTTTTTCCCAGGAGTCATGAATTTATTAAAGTCCTTCTATAACGACGCAGCAAAATATGCTCATATTTCAATTTTGCAATATTACCAAGTCCTGTAGCGAGCAGGTTATCCGCGAATAATTGCGATCAAAATTTGACTATTCAGCGCATTGAAATTTTTAATAACTGAAAGCGAACAGATACAGACATCAACCTCTTCTATTCTTTCACATTACTTCGTGTAATCAGTAGATTCTTGCGATTGAGGCGCAGCATTTTTTTTCCGAAAAGTCATCCGAAGACATCAGGTATTTCTTACAGACATCAAAAACAACAATCAAAATGCAATCTCAATAGAATAACTTTTCGAATTGAATTTTAAAATCGATTTACGTTATTATGTCAATATATAGTGCCATTCTTCGCTTTTTCCCAGGAGTCATGAATTTATTAAAGTCCTTCTATAACGACGCAGCAAAATATGCTCATATTTCAATTTTGCAATATTACCAAGTCCTGTAGCGAGCAGATTACCCGCGAATAATTGCGATCTCAATTTAACTATTCAGCGCATTGAAATTTTTAATAACTGAAAGCGAACAGATACAGACATTAACCTCTTCTATTCTTTCACATTACTTCGTGTAATCATTAGATTCCTGCGATTGAGGCGCAGCATTTTTTTTCCGAAAAGTCATCCGAAGACATCAGGTATTTCTTACAGACATCAAAAACAACAATCAAAATGCAATCTCAATAGAATAACTTTTCGAATTGAATTTTAAAATCGATTTACGTTATTATGTCAGAATATAGTGCCATTCTACGCTTTTTCCCAGGAGTCATGAATTTATTAAAGTCCTTCTATAACGACGCAGCAAAATATGCTCATATTTCAATTTTGCAATATTACCAAGTCCTGTAGCGAGCAGGTTATCCGCGAATAATTGCGATCAAAATTTGACTATTCAGCGCATTGAAATTTTTAATAACTGAAAGCGAACAGATACAGACATCAACCTCTTCTATTCTTTCACATTACTTCGTGTAATCAGTAGATTCTTGCGATTGAGGCGCAGCATTTTTTTTCCGAAAAGTCATCCGAAGACATCAGGTATTTCTTACAGACATCAAAAACAACAATCAAAATGCAATCTCAATAGAATAACTTTTCGAATTGAATTTTAAAATCGATTTACGTTATTATGTCAATATATAGTGCCATTCTTCGCTTTTTCCCAGGAGTCATGAATTTATTAAAGTCCTTCTATAACGACGCAGCAAAATATGCTCATATTTCAATTTTGCAATATTACCAAGTCCTGTAGCGAGCAGATTACCCGCGAATAATTGCGATCTCAATTTAACTATTCAGCGCATTGAAATTTTTAATAACTGAAAGCGAACAGATACAGACATTAACCTCTTCTATTCTTTCACATTACTTCGTGTAATCATTAGATTCCTGCGATTGAGGCGCAGCATTTTTTTTCCGAAAAGTCATCCGAAGACATCAGGTATTTCTTACAGACATCAAAAACAACAATCAAAATGCAATCTCAATAGAATAACTTTTCGAATTGAATTTTAAAATCGATTTACGTTATTATGTCAATATATAGTGCCATTCTACGCTTTTTCCCAGGAGTCATGAATTTATTAAAGTCCTTCTATAACGACGCAGCAAAATATGCTCATATTTCAATTTTGCAATATAACCAAGTCCTGTAGCGAGCAGGTTACCCGCGAATAATTGCGATCTCAATTAAACTATTCAGCGCATTGAAATTTTTAATAACTGAAAGCGAACAGATACAGACATTAACCTCTTCTATTCTTTCACATTACTTCGTGTAATCATTAGATTCCTGCGATTGAGGCGCAGCATTTTTTTTCCGAAATGTCATCTGAAGAAATCAGGTATTTCTTACAGACATCAAAAACCACAATCAAAATGCAATCTCAATAGAATAACTTTTCGAATTGAATTTTCAAATCGATTTACGTTATTATGTCAATATAAAGTGCCATTCCTCGCTTTTTCCCAGGAGTCAGGAATTTATTATAGTCCTTCTATAACCACGCAGCAAAATATGCTCATATTCCAATTTTGCAATATTACCAAGTCCTGTAGCGAGCAGGTTATCCGCGAATAATTGCGATCTAAATTTAACTATTCAGCGCATTGAAATTTTTAATAACTGAAAGCGAACAGATACAGACATCAACCTCTTCTATTCTTTCACATTTATTCGTGTAATCATTAGATTCCTGCGATTGAGGCGCAGCATTTTTTTCCGAAAAGTCATCTGAAGACATCAGGTATTTTTTACATACATCAAAAACAACAATCAAAATGCATTCTCAATAGAATAACTTTTCGAATTGAATTTTCAAATCGAATTACGTTATTATGTCAATATATAGTGCCATTCCTCGCTTTTTCCCAGGAGTCATGAATTTATTATAGTCCTTCTATATCCACGCAGCAAAATATGCTCATATTCTAATTTTGCAATATTACCTAGTCCTGTAGCGAGCTGGTTATCCGCAAATAATTGCGATCTAAATTTAACTATTCAGCGCATTGAAATTTTTAATAACTGAAAGCGAACAGATACAGACATTAACCTCTTCTATTCTTTCACATTAATTCGTGGAATCATTAGATTCCTGCGATTGAGGCGCAGCATTTTTTTTCCGAAAAGTCATCTGAAGAAATCAGGTATTTCTTACAGACATCAAAAACCACAATCAAAATGCAATCTCAATAGAATAACTTTTCGAATTGAATTTTCAAATCGATTTACGTTATTATGTCAATATATAGTGCCATTCCTCGCTTTGTCCCAGGAGTCATGAATTTATTATAGTCCTTCTATAACCACGCAGCAAAATATGCTCATATTCCAATTTTGCAATATTACCAAGTCCTGTAGCGAGCAGGTTACCCGCGAATAATTGCGATCTCAATTTAACTATTCAGCGCATTGAAATTTTTAATAACTGAAAGCGAACAGATACAGACATTAACCTCTTCTATTCTTTCACATTACTTCGTGTAATCATTAGATTCCTGCGATTGAGGCGCAGCATTTTTTTTCCGAAAAGTCATCTGAAGAAATCAGGTATTTCTTACAGACATCAAAAACCACAATCAAAATGCAATCTCAATAGAATAACTTTTCGAATTGAATTTTCAAATCGATTTACGTTATTATGTCAATATATAGTGCCATTCCTCGCTTTTTCCCAGGAGTCATGAATTTATTATAGTCCTTCTATAACCACGCAGCAAAATATGCTCATATTCCAATTTTGCAATATTACCAAGTCCTGTAGCGAGCAGGTTATCCGCGAATAATTGCGATCTAAATTTAACTATTCAGCGCATTGAAATTTTTAATAACTGAAAGCGAACAGATACAGACATCAACCTCTTCTATTCTTTCACATTACTTCGTGTAATCAGTAGATTCCTGCGATTGAGGCGCAGCATTTTTTTTCCGAAAAGTCATCCGAAGACATCAGGTATTTCTTACAGACATCAAAAACAACAATCAAAATGCAATCTCAATAGAATAACTTTTCGAATTAAATTTTAAAATCGATTTACGTTATTATGTCAATATATAGTGCCATTCTTCGCTTCTTCCCAGGAGTCATGAATTTATTAAAGTCCTTCTATAACGACGCAGCAAAATATGCTCATATTCCAATTTTGCAATATTACCAAGTCCTGTAGCGAGCAGGTTACCCGCGAATAATTGCGATCTCAATTTAACTATTCAGCGCATTGAAATTTTTAATAACCGAAAGCGAACAGATACAGACATTAACCTCTTCTATTCTTTCACATTAATTCGTGGAATCATTAGATTCCTGCGATTGAGGCGCAGCATTTTTTTTCCGAAAAGTCATCTGAAGACATCAGGTATTTCTTACAGACATCAAAAACAACAATCAAAATGCAATCTCAATAGAATAACTTTTCGAATTGAATTTTCAAATCGATTTACGTTATTATGTCAATATATAGTGCCATTCCTCGCTTTGTCCCAGGAGTCATGAATTTATTATAGTCCTTCTATAACCACGCAGCAAAATATGCTCATATTCCAATTTTGCAATATTACCAAGTCCTGTAGCGAGCAGGTTATCCGCGAATAATTGCGATCTAAATTTAACTATTCAGCGCATTGAAATTTTTAATAACTGAAAGCGAACAGATACAGACATCAACCTCTTCTATTCTTTCACATTAATTCGTGTAATCATTAGATTCCTGCGATTGAGGCGCAGCATTTTTTTCCGAAAAGTCATCTGAAGACATCAGGTATTTCTTACATACATCAAAAACAACAATCAAAATGCATTCTCAATAGAATAACTTTTCGAATTGAATTTTCAAATCGAATTACGTTATTATGTCAATATAGAGTGCCATTCCTCGCTTTTTCCCAGGAGTCATGAATTTATTATAGTCCTTCTATATCCACGCAGCAAAATATGCTCATATTCTAATTTTGCAATATTACCAAGTCCTGTAGCGAGCAGGTTATCCGCAAATAATTGCGATCTAAATTTAACTATTCAGCGCATTGAAATTTTTAATAACTGAAAGCGAACAGATACAGACATCAACCTCTTCTATTCTTTCACATTAATTCGTGGAATCATTAGATTCCTGCGATTGAGGCGCAGCATTTTTTTTCCGAAAAGTCATCTGAAGACATCAGGTATTTCTTACAGACATCAAAAACAACAATCAAAATGCATTCTCAATAGAATAACTTTTCGAATTGAATTTCCAAATCGATTTACGTTATTATGTCAATATATAGTGCCATTCTTCGCTTTTTCCCAGGAGTCATGAATTTATTAAAGTCCTTCTATAACGACGCAGCAAAATATGCTCATATTTCAATTTTGCAATATTACCAAGTCCTGTAGCGAGCAGGTTACCCGCGAATAATTGCGATCTCAATTTAACTATTCAGCGCATTGAAATTTTTAATAACCGAAAGCGAACAGATACAGACATTAACCTCTTCTATTCTTTCACATTACTTCGTGTAATCATTAGATTCCTGCGATTGAGGCGCAGCATTTTTTTTCCGAAAAGTCATCCGAAGACATCAGGTATTTCTTACAGACATCAAAAACAACAATCAAAATGCAATCTCAATAGAATAACTTTTCGAATTGAATTTTCAAATCGATTTACGTTATTATGTCAATATATAGTGCCATTCTTCGCTTTTTCCCAGGAGTCATGAATTTATTAAAGTCCTTCTATAACGACGCAGCAAAATATTCTCTTATTTCAATTTTGCAATATTACCAAGTCCTGTAGCGAGCAGGTTACCCGCGAATAATTGCGATCTCAATTTAACTATTCAGCGCATTGAAATTTTTAATAACTGAAAGCGAACAGATACAGACATTAACCTCTTCTATTCTTTCACATTACTTCGTGTAATCATTAGATTCCTGCGATTGAGGCGCAGCATTTTTTTTCCGAAAAGTCATCTGAAGAAATCAGGTATTTCTTACAGACATCAAAAACCACAATCAAAATGCAATCTCAATAGAATAACTTTTCGAATTGAATTTTCAAATCGAATTACGTTATTATGTCAATATAGAGTGCCATTCCTCGCTTTTTCCCAGGAGTCATGAATTTATTATAGTCCTTCTATATCCACGCAGCAAAATATGCTCATATTCTAATTTTGCAATATTACCAAGTCCTGTAGCGAGCAGGTTATCCGCAAATAATTGCGATCTAAATTTAACTATTCAGCGCATTGAAATTTTTAATAACTGAAAGCGAACAGATACAGACATCAACCTCTTCTATTCTTTCACATTAATTCGTGGAATCATTAGATTCCTGCGATTGAGGCGCAGCATTTTTTTTCCGAAAAGTCATCTGAAGACATCAGGTATTTCTTACAGACATCAAAAACAACAATCAAAATGCATTCTCAATAGAATAACTTTTCGAATTGAATTTCCAAATCGATTTACGTTATTATGTCAATATATAGTGCCATTCTTCGCTTTTTCCCAGGAGTCATGAATTTATTAAAGTCCTTCTATAACGACGCAGCAAAATATGCTCATATTTCAATTTTGGAATATTACCAAGTCCTGTAGCGAGCAGGTTACCCGCGAATAATTGCGATCTCAATTTAACTTTTCAGCGCATTGAAATTTTTAATAACTGAAAGCGAACAGATACAGACATCAACCTCTTCTATTCTTTCACATTACTTCGTGTAATCAGTAGAGTCCTGCGATTGAGGCGCAGCATTTTTTTTCCGAAAAGTCATCCGAAGACATCAGGTATTTCTTACAGACATCAAAAACAACAATCAAAATGCAATCTCAATAGAATAACTTTTCGAATTGAATTTTAAAATCGATTTACGTTATTATGTCAATATATAGTGCCATTCTTCGCTTTTTCCCAGGAGTCATGAATTTATTAAAGTCCTTCTATAACGACGCAGCAAAATATTCTCTTATTTCAATTTTGCAATATTACCAAGTCCTGTAGCGAGCAGGTTACCCGCGAATAATTGCGATCTCAATTTAACTATTCAGCGCATTGAAATTTTTAATAACTGAAAGCGAACAGATACAGACATTAACCTCTTCTATTCTTTCACATTACTTCGTGTAATCAGTAGATTCCTGCGATTGAGGCGCAGCATTTTTTTTCCGAAAAGTCATCCGAAGACATCAGGTATTTCTTACAGACATCAAAAACAACAATCAAAATGCAATCTCAATAGAATAACTTTTCGAATTAAATTTTAAAATCGATTTACGTTATTATGTCAATATATAGTGCCATTCTTCGCTTCTTCCCAGGAGTCATGAATTTATTAAAGTCCTTCTATAACGACGCAGCAAAATATGCTCATATTTCAATTTTGCAATATTACCAAGTCCTGTAGCGAGCAGGTTACCCGCGAATAATTGCGATCTCAATTTAACTATTCAGCGCATTGAAATTTTTAATAACCGAAAGCGAACAGATACAGACATTAACCTCTTTTATTCTTTCACATTACTTCGTGTAATCATTAGATTCCTGCGATTGAGGCGCAGCATTTTTTTTCCGAAAAGTCATCTGAAGAAATCAGGTATTTCTTACAGACATCAAAAACCACAATCAAAATGCAATCTCAATAGAATAACTTTTCGAATTGAATTTTCAAATCGATTTACGTTATTATGTCAATATATAGTGCCATTCCTCGCTTTGTCCCAGGAGTCATGAATTTATTATAGTCCTTCTATAACCACGCAGCAAAATATGCTCATATTCCAATTTTGCAATATTACCAAGTCCTGTAGCGAGCAGGTTATCCGCGAATAATTGCGATCTAAATTTAACTATTCAGCGCATTGAAATTTTTAATAACTGAAAGCGAACAGATACAGACATCAACCTCTTCTATTCTTTCACATTAATTCGTGTAATCATTAGATTCCTGCGATTGAGGCGCAGCATTTTTTTCCGAAAAGTCATCTGAAGACATCAGGTATTTCTTACATACATCAAAAACAACAATCAAAATGCATTCTCAATAGAATAACTTTTCGAATTGAATTTTCAAATCGAATTACGTTATTATGTCAATATAGAGTGCCATTCCTCGCTTTTTCCCAGGAGTCATGAATTTATTATAGTCCTTCTATATCCACGCAGCAAAATATGCTCATATTCTAATTTTGCAATATTACCAAGTCCTGTAGCGAGCAGGTTATCCGCAAATAATTGCGATCTAAATTTAACTATTCAGCGCATTGAAATTTTTAATAACTGAAAGCGAACAGATACAGACATCAACCTCTTCTATTCTTTCACATTAATTCGTGGAATCATTAGATTCCTGCGATTGAGGCGCAGCATTTTTTTTCCGAAAAGTCATCTGAAGACATCAGGTATTTCTTACAGACATCAAAAACAACAATCAAAATGCATTCTCAATAGAATAACTTTTCGAATTGAATTTCCAAATCGATTTACGTTATTATGTCAATATATAGTGCCATTCTTCGCTTATTCCCAGGAGTCATGAATTTATTAAAGTCCTTCTATAACGACGCAGCAAAATATGCTCATATTTCAATTTTGCAATATTACCAAGTCCTGTAGCGAGCAGGTTACCCGCGAATAATTGCGATCTCAATTTAACTATTCAGCGCATTGAAATTTTTAATAACCGAAAGCGAACAGATACAGACATTAACCTCTTCTATTCTTTCACATTACTTCGTGTAATCATTAGATTCCTGCGATTGAGGCGCAGCATTTTTTTTCCGAAAAGTCATCCGAAGACATCAGGTATTTCTTACAGACATCAAAAACAACAATCAAAATGCAATCTCAATAGAATAACTTTTCGAATTGAATTTTCAAATCGATTTACGTTATTATGTCAATATATAGTGCCATTCTTCGCTTTTTCCCAGGAGTCATGAATTTATTAAAGTCCTTCTATAACGACGCAGCAAAATATTCTCTTATTTCAATTTTGCAATATTACCAAGTCCTGTAGCGAGCAGGTTACCCGCGAATAATTGCGATCTCAATTTAACTATTCAGCGCATTGAAATTTTTAATAACTGAAAGCGAACAGATACAGACATTAACCTATTCTATTCTTTCACATTACTTCGTGTAATCATTAGATTCCTGCGATTGAGGCGCAGCATTTTTTTTCCGAAAAGTCATCTGAAGAAATCAGGTATTTCTTACAGACATCAAAAACCACAATCAAAATGCAATCTCAATAGAATAACTTTTCGAATTGAATTTTCAAATCGAATTACGTTATTATGTCAATATAGAGTGCCATTCCTCGCTTTTTCCCAGGAGTCATGAATTTATTATAGTCCTTCTATATCCACGCAGCAAAATATGCTCATATTCTAATTTTGCAATATTTCCAAGTCCTGTAGCGAGCAGGTTATCCGCAAATAATTGCGATCTAAATTTAACTATTCAGCGCATTGAAATTTTTAATAACTGAAAGCGAACAGATACAGACATCAACCTCTTCTATTCTTTCACATTAATTCGTGGAATCATTAGATTCCTGCGATTGAGGCGCAGCATTTTTTTTCCGAAAAGTCATCTGAAGACATCAGGTATTTCTTACAGACATCAAAAACAACAATCAAAATGCATTCTCAATAGAATAACTTTTCGAATTGAATTTCCAAATCGATTTACGTTATTATGTCAATATATAGTGCCATTCTTCGCTTTTTCCCAGGAGTCATGAATTTATTAAAGTCCTTCTATAACGACGCAGCAAAATATGCTCATATTTCAATTTTGGAATATTACCAAGTCCTGTAGCGAGCAGGTTACCCGCGAATAATTGCGATCTCAATTTAACTTTTCAGCGCATTGAAATTTTTAATAACTGAAAGCGAACAGATACAGACATCAACCTCTTCTATTCTTTCACATTACTTCGTGTAATCAGTAGAGTCCTGCGATTGAGGCGCAGCATTTTTTTTCCGAAAAGTCATCCGAAGACATCAGGTATTTCTTACAGACATCAAAAACAACAATCAAAATGCAATCTCAATAGAATAACTTTTCGAATTGAATTTTAAAATCGATTTACGTTATTATGTCAATATATAGTGCCATTCTTCGCTTTTTCCCAGGAGTCATGAATTTATTAAAGTCCTTCTATAACGACGCAGCAAAATATTCTCTTATTTCAATTTTGCAATATTACCAAGTCCTGTAGCGAGCAGGTTACCCGCGAATAATTGCGATCTCAATTTAACTATTCAGCGCATTGAAATTTTTAATAACTGAAAGCGAACAGATACAGACATTAACCTCTTCTATTCTTTCACATTACTTCGTGTAATCATTAGATTCCTGCGATTGAGGCGCAGCATTTTTTTTTCGAAAAGTCATCTGAAGAAATCAGGTATTTCTTACAGACATCAAAAACCACAATCAAAATGCAATCTCAATAGAATAACTTTTCGAATTGAATTTTCAAATCGATTTACGTTATTATGTCAATATATAGTGCCATTCCTCGCTTTTTCACTGGAGTCATGAATTTATTATAGTCCTTCTATAACCACGCAGCAAAATGTGCTCATATTCCAATTTTGCAATATTACCAAGTCCTGTAGCGAGCAGGTTATCCGCGAATAATTGCGATCTAAATTTAACTATTCAGCGCATTGAAATTTTTAATAACTGAAAGCGAACAGATACAGACATCAACCTCTTCTATTCTTTCACATTAATTCGTGTAATCATTAGATTCCTGCGATTGAGGCGCAGCATTTTTTTCCCGAAAAGTCATCCGAAGACATCAGGTATTTCTTACAGACATCAAAAACAACAATCAAAATGCAATCTCAATAGAATAACTTTTCGAATTGAATTTTAAAATCGATTTACGTTATAATGTCAATATATAGTGCCATTCTTCGCTTTTTCCCAGGAGTCATGAATTTAATAAAGTCCTTCTATAACCACGCAGCAAAATATGCTCATATTCCAATTTTGCAATATTACCAAGTCCTGTAGCGAGCAGGTTACCCGCGAATAATTGCGATCTCAATTTAACTATTCAGCGCATTGAAATTTTTAATAACTGAAAGCGAACAGATACAGACATCAACCTCTTCTATTCTTTCACATTACTTCGTGTAATCAGTAGATTCCTGCGATTGAGGCGCAGCATTTTTTTTCCGAAAAGTCATCCGAAGACATCAGGTATTTCTTACAGACATCAAAAACAACAATCAAAATGCAATCTCAATAGAATAACTTTTCGAATTGAATTTTAAAATCGATTTACGTTATTATGTCAATATATAGTGCCATTCTTCGCTTCTTCCCAGGAGTCATGAATTTATTAAAGTCCTTCTATAACGACGCAGCAAAATATGCTCATATTTCAATTTTGCAATATTACCAAGTCCTGTAGCGAGCAGGTTACCCGCGAATAATTGCGATCTCAATTTAACTATTCAGCGCATTATAATTTTTAATAACTGAAAGCGAACAGATACAGACATTAACCTCTTCTATTCTTTCACATTACTTCGTGTAATCATTAGATTCCTGCGATTGAGGCGCAGCATTTTTTTTCCGAAAAGTCATCTGAAGAAATCAGGTATTTCTTACAGACATCAAAAACCACAATCAAAATGCAATCTCAATAGAATAACTTTACGAATTGAATTTTCAAATCGATTTACGTTATTATGTCAATATATAGTGCCATTTCTCGCTTTTTCCCAGGAGTCATGAATTTATTATAGTCCTTCTATAACCACGCAGCAAAATATGCTCATATTCCAATTTTGCAATATTACCAAGTCCTGTAGCGAGCAGGTTATCCGCGAATAATTGCGATCTAAATTTAACTATTCAGCGCATTGAAATTTTTAATAACTGAAAGCGAACAGATACAGACATCAACCTCTTCTATTCTTTCACATTAATTCGTGTAATCATTAGATTCCTGCGATTGAGGCGCAGCATTTTTTTCCGAAAAGTCATCTGAAGACATCAGGTATTTCTTACATACATCAAAAACAACAATCAAAATGCATTCTCAATAGAATAACTTTTCGAATTGAATTTTCAAATCGAATTACGTTATTATGTCAATATATAGTGCCATTCCTCGCTTTTTCCCAGGAGTCATGAATTTATTATAGTCCTTCTATATCCACGCAGCAAAATATGCTCATATTCTAATTTTGCAATATTACCAAGTCCTGTAGCGAGCAGGTTATCCGCAAATAATTGCGATCTAAATTTAACTATTCAGCGCATTGAAATTTTTAATAACTGAAAGCGAACAGATACAGACATCAACCTCTTCTATTCTTTCACATAAATTCGTGGAATCATTAGATTCCTGCGATTGAGGCGCAGCATTTTTTTTCCGAAAAGTCATCTGAAGACATCAGGTATTTCTTACAGACATCAAAAACAACAATCAAAATGCATTCTCAATAGAATAACTTTTCGAATTGTATTTCCAAATCGAATTACGTTATTATGTCAATATATAGAGCCATTCCTCGCTTTTTCCCAGGAGTCATGAATTTATTATAGTCCTTCTATAACCACGCAGCAAAATATGCTCATATTCCAATGCTGCAATATTACCAAGTCCTGTAGCGAGCAGGTTATCCGCGAATAATTGCGATCTAAATTTAACTATTCAGCGCATTGAAATTTTTAATAACTGAAAGCGAACAGATACAGACATCAACCTCTTTTATTCTTTACGTTAATTAGTGTAATCATAAGATTCCTGCGATTGAGGCGCAGCATATTTTTTCCGAAAGGTCATCTGAAGACATCAGGTATTTCTTACAGACATCAAAAACAACATTAAAAATGCAATCTCAATAGAATAACTTTTCGAATTGAATTTTCAAATCTATTTACGTTATTATGTCAATATATGGAGCTATTCCTTGCTTTTTCCCAGGAGTCATGAATTTATTATAGTCCTCCTATAACCACGCAGCAAAATATGCTCATTTTCTAATTTTGCAATATTACCAAGTCCTGTTGCGAGCAGGTTATCCGCGAATAATTGCGATCTAAATTTAACTATTCAGCGCATTGAAATTTTTAAAAACTGAAAGCGAACAGATACAGACATCAACCTCTTCTATTCTTTACGTTAATTCGTGTAATCATTAGATTCCTGCGATTGAAACGCAGCATATTTTTTCCGAAAGGTCATCTGAAGACATCAGGTATTTCTTACAGACATCAAAAACAACAATCGAAATGCAATCTCAATAGAATAACTTTTCGAATTGAATTTTCAAATCGATTTACGTTATTATGTCAATATATAGAGCCATTCCTCGCTTATTCCCAAGAGTCATGAATTTAGTATAGTCCTTCTATAACCACGCAGCAAAATATGCTCATATTCCAATTCTGCAATTTTACCAAGTCCTGTAGCGAGCAGGTTATCCGCGAATAATTGCGATCTAAATTTAACTATTCAGCGCATTGAAATTTTTAATAACTGAAAGCGAACAGATACAGACATCAGCCTCTTCTATTCTTTCACATTAATTCGTGTAATCATTAGATTCCTGCGATTGAGGCGCAGCATTTTTTTTCCGAAAAGTCATCCGAAGACATCAGGTATCTCTTACAGACATCAAAAACAACAATCAAAATGCAATCTGAATAGAATAACTTTTCGAATTGAATTTTAAAATCGATTTACGTTATTATGTCAATATATAGTGCCATTCTTCGCTTTTTCCCAGGAGTCATGAATTTATTAAAGTCCTTCTATAACGACGCAGCAAAATATGCTCATATTTCAATTTTGCAATATTACCAAGTCCTGTAGCGAGCAGGTTATCCGCGAATAATTGCGATCTAAATTTGACTATTCAGCGCATTGAAATTTTTAATAACTGAAAGCGAACAGATACAGACATCAACCTCTTCTATTCTTTCACATTACTTCGTGTAATCAGTAGATTCTTGCGATTGAGGCGCAGCATTTTTTTTCCGAAAAGTCATCCGAAGACATCAGGTATTTCTTACAGACATCAAAAACAACAATCAAAATGCATTCTCAATAGAATAACTTTTCGAATTGAATTTTCAAATCGAATTACGTTATTATGTCAATATATAGTGCCATTCCTCGCTTTTTCCCAGGAGTCATGAATTTATTATAGTCCTTCTATATCCACGCAGCAAAATATGCTCATATTCTAATTTTGCAATATTACCAAGTCCTGTAGCGAGCAGGTTATCCGCAAATAATTGCGATCTAAATTTAACTATTCAGCGCATTGAAATTTTTAATAACTGAAAGCGAACAGATACAGACATCAACCTCTTCTATTCTTTCACATAAATTCGTGGAATCATTAGATTCCTGCGATTGAGGCGCAGCATTTTTTTTCCGAAAAGTCATCTGAAGACATCAGGTATTTCTTACAGACATCAAAAACAACAATCAAAATGCATTCTCAATAGAATAACTTTTCGAATTGTATTTCCAAATCGAATTACGTTATTATGTCAATATATAGAGCCATTCCTCGCTTTTTCCCAGGAGTCATGAATTTATTATAGTCCTTCTATAACCACGCAGCAAAATATGCTCATATTCCAATGCTGCAATATTACCAAGTCCTGTAGCGAGCAGGTTATCCGCGAATAATTGCGATCTAAATTTAACTATTCAGCGCATTGAAATTTTTAATAACTGAAAGCGAACAGATACAGACATCAACCTCTTTTATTCTTTACGTTAATTAGTGTAATCATAAGATTCCTGCGTTTGAGGCGCAGCATATTTTTTCCGAAAGGTCATCTGAAGACATCAGGTATTTCTTACAGACATCAAAAACAACATTAAAAATGCAATCTCAATAGAATAACTTTTCGAATTGAATTTTCAAATCTATTTACGTTATTATGTCAATATATGGAGCTATTCCTTGCTTTTTCCCAGGAGTCATGAATTTATTATAGTCCTCTTATAACCACGCAGCAAAATATGCTCATTTTCTAATTTTGCAATATTACCAAGTCCTGTTGCGAGCAGGTTATCCGCGAATAATTGCGATCTAAATTTAACTATTCAGCGCATTGAAATTTTTAAAAACTGAAAGCGAACAGATACAGACATCAACCTCTTCTATTCTTTACGTTAATTCGTGTAATCATTAGATTCCTGCGATTGAAACGCAGCATATTTTTTCCGAAAGGTCATCTGAAGACATCAGGTATTTCTTACAGACATCAAAAACAACAATCGAAATGCAATCTCAATAGAATAACTTTTCGAATTGAATTTTCAAATCGATTTACGTTATTATGTCAATATATAGAGCCATTCCTCGCTTATTCCCAAGAGTCATGAATTTATTAAAGTCCTCCTATAACAACGCAGCAAAATATGCTCATATTCCAATTTTGCAATATTACCAAGTCCTGTAGCGAGCAAGTTACCCGCGAATAATTGCGATCTCAATTTAACTATCCAGCGCATTGAAATTTTTAATAACTGAAAGCGAACAGATACAGACATCAACCTCTTCTATTCTTTCACATTACTTCGTGTAATCAGTAGATTCCTGCGATTAAGGCGCAGCATTTTCTTTCCGAAAAGTCATCCGAAGACATCAGGTATCTCTTACAGACATCAAAAACAACAATCAAAATGCAATCTGAATAGAATAACTTTTCGAATTGAATTTTAAAATCGATTTACGTTATTATGTCAATATATAGTGCCATTCTTCGCTTTTTCCCAGGAGTCATGAATTTATTAAAGTCCTTCTATAACGACGCAGCAAAATATGCTCATATTTCAATTTTGCAATATTACCAAGTCCTGTAGCGAGCAGGTTATCCGCGAATAATTGCGATCTAAATTTGACTATTCAGCGCATTGAAATTTTTAATAACTGAAAGCGAACAGATACAGACATCAACCTCTTCTATTCTTTCACATTACTTCGTGTAATCAGTAGATTCTTGCGATTGAGGCGCAGCATTTTTTTTCCGAAAAGTCATCCGAAGACATCAGGTATTTCTTACAGACATCAAAAACAACAATCAAAATGCAATCTCAATAGAATAACTTTTCGAATTGAATTTTAAAATCGATTTACGTTATTATGTCAATATATAGTGCCATTCTTCGCTTTTTCCCAGGAGTCATGAATTTATTAAAGTCCTTCTATAACGACGCAGCAAAATATGCTCATATTTCAATTTTGCAATATTACCAAGTCCTGTAGCGAGCAGATAACCCGCGAATAATTGCGATCTCAATTTAACTATTCAGCGCATTGAAATTTTTAATAACTGAAAGCGAACAGATACAGACATTAACCTCTTCTATTCTTTCACATTACTTCGTGTAATCATTAGATTCCTGCGATTGAGGCGCAGCATTTTTTTTCCGAAAAGTCATCCGAAGACATCAGGTATTTCTTACAGACATCAAAAACAACAATCAAAATGCAATCTCAATAGAATAACTTTTCGAATTGAATTTTAAAATCGATTTACGTTATTATGTCAATATATAGTGCCATTCTTCGCTTTTTCCCAGGAGTCATGAATTTATTAAAGTCCTTCTATAACGACGCAGCAAAATATGCTCATATTTCAATTTTGCAATATAACCAAGTCCTGTAGCGAGCAGGTTACCCGCGAATAATTGCGATCTCAATTAAACTATTCAGCGCATTGAAATTTTTAATAACTGAAAGCGAACAGATACAGACATTAACCTCTTCTATTCTTTCACATTACTTCGTGTAATCATTAGATTTCTGCGATTGAGGCGCAGCATTTTTTTTCCGAAATGTCATCTGAAGAAATCAGGTATTTCTTACAGACATCAAAAACCACAATCAAAATGCAATCTCAATAGAATAACTTTTCGAATTGAATTTTCAAATCGATTTACGTTATTATGTCAATATATAGTGCCATTCCTCGCTTTTTCCCAGGAGTCATGAATTTATTATAGTCCTTCTATAACCACGCAGCAAAATATGCTCATATTCCAATTTTGCAATATTACCAAGTCCTGTAGCGAGCAGGTTATCCGCGAATAATTGCGATCTAAATTTAACTATTCAGCGCATTGAAATTTTTAATAACTGAAAGCGAACAGATACAGACATCAACCTCTTCTATTCTTTCACATTTATTCGTGTAATCATTAGATTCCTGCGATTGAGGCGCAGCATTTTTTTCCGAAAAGTCATCTGAAGACATCAGGTATTTTTTACATACATCAAAAACAACAATCAAAATGCATTCTCAATAGAATAACTTTTCGAATTGAATTTTCAAATCGAATTACGTTATTATGTCGATATATAGTGCCATTCCTCGCTTTTTCCCAGGAGTCATGAATTTATTATAGTCCTTCTATATCCACGCAGCAAAATATGCTCATATTCTAATTTTGCAATATTACCTAGTCCTGTAGCGAGCAGGTTATCCGCAAATAATTGCGATCTAAATTTAACTATTCAGCGCATTGAAATTTTTAATAACTGAAAGCGAACAGATACAGACATCAACCTCTTCTATTCTTTCACATTAATTCGTGGAATCATTAGATTCCTGCGATTGAGGCGCAGCATTTTTTTTCCGAAAAGTCATCTGAAGACATCAGGTATTTCTTACAGACATCAAAAACAACAATCAAAATGCATTCTCAATAGAATAACTTTTCGAATTGAATTTCCAAATCGAATTACGTTATTATGTCAATATATAGAGCCATTCCTCGCTTTTTCCCAGGAGTCATGAATTTATTATAGTCCTTCTATAACCACGCAGCAAAATATGCTCATATTCCAATGCTGCAATATTACCAAGTCCTGTAGCGAGCAGGTTATCCGCGAATAATTGCGATCTAAATTTAACTATTCAGCGCATTGAAATTTTTAATAACTGAAAGCGAACAGATACAGACATCAACCTTTTCTATTCTTTCACGTTAATCCGTGTAATCATTAGATTCCTGCGATTGAGGCGCAGCATATTTTTTCCGAAAGGTCATCTGAAGACATCAGGTATTTCTTACAGACATCAAAAACAACAATCGAAATGCAATCTCAATAGAATAACTTTTCGAATTGAATTTTCAAATCTATTTACGTTATTATGTCAATATATGGAGCCATTCCTTGCTTTTTCCCAGGAGTCATGAATTTATTATAGTCCTCCTATAACCACGCAGCAAAATATGCTCATTTTCTAATTTTGCAATATTACCAAGTCCTGTTGCGAGCAGGTTATCCGCGAATAATTGCGATCTAAATTTAACTATTCAGCGCATTGAAATTTTTAAAAACTGAAAGCGAACAGATACAGACATCAACCTCTTCTATTTTTTACGTTAATTCGTGTAATCATTAGATTCCTGCGATTGAGGCGCAGCATATTTTTTCCGAAAGGTCATCTGAAGACATCAGGTATTTCTTACAGACATCAAAAACAACAATCGAAATGCAATCTCAATAGAATAACTTTTCGAATTGAATTTTCAAATCGATTTACGTTATTATGTCAATATATAGTGCCATTCCTCGCTTTTTCCCAAGAGTCATGAATTTATTATAGTCCTTCTATAACCACGCAGCAAGATATGCTCATATTCCAATTTTGCAATATTACCAAGTCCTGTAGCGAGCAGGTTATCCGCGAATAATTGCGATCTAAATTTAACTATTCAGCGCATTGAAATTTTTAATAACTGAAAGCGAACAGATACAGACATCAACCTCTTCTATTCTTTCACATTAATTCGTGTGATCATTAGATTTCTGCGATTGAGGCGCAGCATTTTTTTTCCGAAAAGTCATCTAAAGACATCAGGTATTTCTTACAGACATCAAAAACAACAATTAAAATGCATTCTCAATAGAATAACTTTTCGAATTGAATTTTCAAATCGAATTACGTTATTATGTCGATATATAGAGCCATTCCTCGCTTATTCCCAAGAGTCATGAATTTAGTATAGTCCTTCTATAACCACGCAGCAAAATATGCTCATATTCCAATTCTGAAATTTTACCAAGTCCTGTAGCGAGCAGGTTATCCGCGAATAATTGCGATCTAAATTTAACTATTCAGCGCATTGAAATTTTTACTAACTGAAAGCGAACAGATACAGACATCAACCTCTTCTATTCTTTCACATTAATTCGTGTAATCATTAGATTCCTGCGATTGAGGCGCAGCATTTTTATTCCGAAAAGTCATCCGAAGACATCAGGTATTTCTTACAGACATCAAAAGCAACAATCAAAATGCAATCTCAATAGAATAACTTTTCGAATTGAATTTTCAAATCGATTTACGTTATATGTCAATATATAGAGCCATTCCTTGCTTTTTCCCAGGAGTCATGAATTTATTAAAGTCCTTCTATAACCACGCAGCAAAATATGCTCATATTCTAATTTTGCAATATTACCAAGTCCTGTAGCGAGCAGGTTACCCGCAAATAATTGCGATCTCAATTTAACTATTTAGCGCATTGAAATTTTTAATAACTGAAAGCGAACAGATACAGACATCAACCTCTTCTATTCTTTCACATTACTTCGTGTAATCAGTAGATTCCTGCAATTGAGGCGCAGCATTTTTTTTCCGAAAAGTCATCCGAAGACATCAGGTATTTCTTACAGACATCAAAAACAACAATCAAAATGCAATCTGAATAGAATAACTTTTCGAATTGAATTTTAAAATCGATTTACGTTATTATGTGAATATATAGTGCCATTCTTCGCTTTTTCCCAGGAGTCATGAATTTATTAAAGTCCTTCTATAACGACGCAGCAAAATATGCTCATATTTCAATTTTGCAATATTACCAAGTCCTGTAGCGAGCAGATTACCCGCGAATAATTGCGATCTCAATTTAACTATTCAGCGCATTGAAATTTTTAATAACTGAAAGCGAACAGATACAGACATTAACCTTTTCTATTCTTTCACATTACTTCGTGTAATCATTAGATTCCTGCGATTGAGGCGCAGCATTTTTTTTCCGAAAAGTCATCCGAAGACATCAGGTATTTCTTACAGACATCAAAAACAACAATCAAAATGCAATCTCAATAGAATAACTTTTCGAATTGGATTTTAAAATCGATTTACGTTATTATGTCAATATATAGTGCCATTCTTCGCTTTTTCCCAGGAGTCATGAATTTATTAAAGTCCTTCTATAACGACGCAGCAAAATATGCTCATATTTCAATTTTGCAATATTACCAAGTCCTGTAGCGAGCAGATTACCCGCGAATAATTGCGATCTCAATTAAACTATTCAGCGCATTGAAATTTTTAATAACTGAAAGCGAACAGATACAGACATTAACCTCTTCTATTCTTTCACATTACTTCGTGTAATCATTAGATTCCTGCGATTGAGGCGCAGCATTTTTTTTCCGAAAAGTCATCTGAAGAAATCAGGTATTTCTTACAGACATCAAAAACCACAATCAAAATGCAATCTCAATAGAATAACTTTTCGAATTGAATTTTCAAATCGATTTACGTTATTATGTCAATATATAGTGCCATTCCTCGCTTTTTCCCAGGAGTCATGAATTTATTATAGTCCTTCTATAACCACGCAGCAAAATATGCTCATATTCCAATTTTGCAATATTACCAAGTCCTGTAGCGAGCAGGTTATCCGCGAATAATTGCGATCTAAATTTAACTATTCAGCGCATTGAAATTTTTAATAACTGAAAGCGAACAGATACAGACATCAACCTCTTCTATTCTTTCACATTAATTCGTGTGATCATTAGATTCCTGCGATTGAGGCGCAGCATTTTTTTTCCGAAAAGTCATCCGAAGACATCAGGTATTTCTTACAGACATCAAAAACAACAATCAAAATGCAATCTCAATAGAATAACTTTTCGAATTGAATTTTCAAATCGATTTACGTTATATGTCAATATATAGAGCCATTCCTTGCTTTTTCCCAGGAGTCATGAATTTATTAAAGTCCGTCTATAACGACGCAGCAAAATATGCTCATATTTCAATTTTGCAATATTACCAAGTCCTGTAGCGAGCAGGTTACCCGCGAATAATTGCGATCTCAATTAAACTATTCAGCGCATTGGAATTTTTAATAACTGAAAGCGAACAGATACAGACATTAACCTCTTCTATTCTTTCACATAACTTCGTGTAATCATTAGATTCCTGCGATTGAGGCGCAGCATTTTTTTTCCGAAAAGTCATCTGAAGAAATCAGGTATTTCTTACAGACATCAAAAACCACAATCAAAATGCAATCTCAATAGAATAACTTTTCGAATTGAATTTTCAAATCTATTTACGTTATTATGTCAATATATAGTGCCATTCCTCGCTTTTTCCCAGGAGTCATGAATTTATTATAGTCCTCCTATAACCACGCAGCAAAATATGCTCATTTTCTAATTTTGCAATATTACCAAGTCCTGTTGCGAGCAGGTTATCCGCGAATAATTGCGATCTAAATTAAACTATTCAGCGCATTGAAATTTTTAATAACTGAAAGCGAACAGATACAGACATCAACCTCTTTTATTCTTTACGTTAATTAGTGTAATCATAAGATTTCTGCGATTGGGGCGCAGCATATTTTTTCCGAAAGGTCATCTGAAGACATCAGGTATTTCTTACAGACATCAAAAACAACATTAAAAATGCAATCTCAATAGAATAACTTTTCGAATTGAATTTTCAAATCTATTTACGTTATTATGTCAATATATGGAGCTATTCCTTGCTTTTTCCCAGGAGTCATGAATTTATTATAGTCCTCCTATAACCACGCAGCAAAATATGCTCATTTTCTAATTTTGCAATATTACCAAGTCCTGTTGCGAGCAGGTTATCCGCGAATAATTGCGATCTAAATTTAACTATTCAGCGCATTGAAATTTTTAAAAACTGAAAGCGAACAGATACAGACATCAACCTCTTCTATTCTTTACGTTAATTCGTGTAATCATTAGATTCCTGCGATTGAGGCGCAGCATATTTTTTCCGAAAGGTCATAATGAAGACATCAGGTATTTCTTACAGACATCAAAAACAACAATCGAAATGCAATCTCAATAGAATAAGTTTTCGAATTGAATTTTCAAATCGATTTACTTTATTATGTCAATATATAGTGCCATTCCTCGCTTTTTCCCAGGAGTCATGAATTTATTATAGTCCTTCTATAACCACGCAGCAAGATATGCTCATATTCCAATTTTGCAATATTACCAAGTCCTGTAGCGAGCAGGTTATCCGCGAATAATTGCGATCTAAATTTAACTATTCAGCGCATTGAAATTTTGAATAACTGAAAGCGAACAGATACAGACATCAACCTCTTCTATTCTTTCACATTAATTCGTGTGATCATTAGATTCCTGCGATTGAGGCGCAGCATTTTTTTTCCGAAAAGTCATCTGAAGACATCAGGTATTTCTTACAGACATCAAAAACAACAATCAAAATGCATTTTCAATAGAATAACTTTTCGAATTGAATTTTCAAATCGAATTACGTTATTATGTCAATATATAGAGCCATTCCTCGCTTATTCCCAAGAGTCATGAATTTAGTATAGTCCTTCTATAACCACGCAGCAAAATATGCTCATATTCCAATTCTGCAATTTTACCAAGTCCTGTAGCGAGCAGGTTATCCGCGAATAATTGCGATCTAAATTTAACTATTCAGCGCATTGAAATTTCTAATAACTGAAAGCGAACAGATACAGACATCAACCTCTTCTATTCTTTCACATTAATTCGTGTAATCATTAGATTCCTGCGATTGAGGCGCAGCATTTTTTTTCCGAAAAGTCATCCGAAGACATCAGGTATTTCTTACAGACATCAAAAACAACAATCAAAATGCAATCTCAATAGAATAACTTTTCGAATTGAATTTTCAAATCGATTTACGTTATATGTCAATATATAGAGCCATTCCTTGCTTTTTCCCAGGAGTCATGAATTTATTAAAGTCCTCCTATAACCACGCAGCAAAATATGCTCATATTCCAATTTTGCAATATTACCAAGTCCTGTAGCGAGCAGGTTATCCGCGAATAATTGCGATCTCAATTTAACTATTCAGCGCATTGAAATTTTTAATAACTGAAAGCGAACAGATACAGACATCAACCTCTTCTATTCTTTCACATTACTTCGTGTAATCAGTAGATTCCTGCGATTGAGGCGCAGCATTTTTTTTCCGAAAAGTCATCCGAAGACATCAGGTATCTCTTACAGACATCAAAAACAACAATCAAAATGCAATCTGAATAGAATAACTTTTCGAATTGAATTTTAAAATCGATTTACGTTATTATGTCAATATATAGTGCCATTCTTCGCTTTTTCCCAGGAGTCATGAATTTATTAAAGTCCTTCTATAACGACGCAGCAAAATATGCTCATATTTCAATTTTGCAATATTACCAAGTCCTGTAGCGAGCAGGTTACCCGCGAATAATTGCGATCTCAATTAAACTATTCAGCGCATTGAAATTTTTAATAACTGAAAGCGAACAGATACAGACATTAACCTCTTCTATTCTTTCACATTACTTCGTGTAATCATTAGATTCCTGCGATTGAGGCGCAGCATTTTTTTTCCGAAAAGTCATCTGAAGAAATCAGGTATTTCTTACAGACATCAAAAACCACAATCAAAATGCAATCTCAATAGAATAACTTTTCGAATTGAATTTTCAAATCTATTTACGTTATTATGTCAATATATAGTGCCATTCCTCGCTTTTTCCCAGGAGTCATGAATTTATTATAGTCCTCCTATAACCACGCAGCAAAATATGCTCATATTCCAATTTTGCAATATTACCAAGTCCTGTAGCGAGCAGGTTATCCGCGAATAATTGCGATCTAAATTTAACTATTCAGCGCATTGAAATTTTTAATAACTGAAAGCGAACAGATACAGACATCAACCTCTTTTATTCTTTACGTTAATTAGTGTAATCATAAGATTTCTGCGATTAGGGCGCAGCATATTTTTTCCGAAAGGTCATCTGAAGACATCAGGTATTTCTTACAGACATCAAAAACAACATTAAAAATGCAATCTCAATAGAATAACTTTTCGAATTGAATTTTCAAATCTATTTACGTTATTATGTCAATATATGGAGCTATTCCTTGCTTTTTCCCAGGAGTCATGAATTTATTATAGTCCTCCTATAACCACGCAGCAAAATATGCTCATTTTCTAATTTTGCAATATTACCAAGTCCTGTTGCGAGCAGGTTATCCGCGAATAATTGCGATCTAAATTTAACTATTCAGCGCATTGAAATTTTTAAAAACTGAAAGCGAACAGATACAGACATCAACCTCTCCTATTCTTTACGTTAATTCGTGTAATCATTAGATTCCTGCGATTGAGGCGCAGCATATTTTTTCCGAAAGGTCATCTGAAGACATCAGGTATTTCTTACAGACATCAAAAACAACAATCGAAATGCAATCTCAATAGAATAACTTTTCGAATTGAATTTTCAAATCGATTTACTTTATTATGTCAATATATAGTGCCATTCCTCGCTTTTTCCCAGGAGTCATGAATTTATTATAGTCCTTCTATAACCACGCAGCAAGATATGCTCATATTCCAATTTTGCAATATTACCAAGTCCTGTAGCGAGCAGGTTATCCGCGAATAATTGCGATCTAAATTTAACTATTATGCGCATTGAAATTTTTAATAACTGAAAGCGAACAGATACAGACATCAACCTCTTCTATTCTTTCACATTAATTCGTGTGATCATTAGATTCCTGCGATTGAGGCGCAGCATTTTTTTTCCGAAAAGTCATCTGAAGACATCAGGTATTTCTTACAGACATCAAAAACAACAATCAAAATGCATTTTCAATAGAATAACTTTTCGAATTGAATTTTCAAATCGAATTACGTTATTATGTCAATATATAGAGCCATTCCTCGCTTATTCCCAAGAGTCATGAATTTAGTATAGTCCTTCTATAACCACGCAGCAAAATATGCTCATATTCCAATTCTGCAATTTTACCAAGTCCTGTAGCGAGCAGGTTATCCGCGAATAATTGCGATCTAAATTTAACTATTCAGCGCATTGAAATTTTTAATAACTGAAAGCGAACAGATACAGACATCAACCTCTTCTATTCTTTCACATTAATTCGTGTAATCATTAGATTCCTGCGATTGAGGCGCAGCATTTTTTTTCCGAAAAGTCATCCGAAGACATCAGGTATTTCTTACAGACATCAAAAACAACAATCAAAATGCAATCTCAATAGAATAACTTTTCGAATTGAATTTTCAAATCGATTTACGTTATATGTCAATATATAGAGCCATTCCTTGCTTTTTCCCAGGAGTCATGAATTTATTAAAGTCCTCCTATAACCACGCAGCAAAATATGCTCATATTCCAATTTTGCAATATTACCAAGTCCTGTAGCGAGCAGGTTATCCGCGAATAATTGCGATCTCAATTTAACTATTCAGCGCATTGAAATTTTTAATAACTGAAAGCGAACAGATACAGACATCAACCTCTTCTATTCTTTCACATTACTTCGTGTAATCAGTAGATTCCTGCGATTGAGGCGCAGCATTTTTTTTCCGAAAAGTCATCCGAAGACATCAGGTATCTCTTACAGACATCAAAAACAACAATCAAAATGCAATCTGAATAGAATAACTTTTCGAATTGAATTTTAAAATCGATTTACGTTATTATGTCAATATATAGTGCCATTCTTCGCTTTTTCCCAGGAGTCATGAATTTATTAAAGTCCTTCTATAACGACGCAGCAAAATATGCTCATATTTCAATTTTGCAATATTACCAAGTCCTGTAGCGAGCAGGTTATCCGCGAATAATTGCGATCTAAATTTGACTATTCAGCGCATTGAAATTTTTATTATCTGAAAGCGAACAGATACAGACATCAACCTCTTCTATTCTTTCACATTACTTCGTGTAATCAGTAGATTCCTGCGATTGAGGCGCAGCATTTTTTTTCCGAAAAGTCATCCGAAGACATCAGGTATTTCTTACAGACATCAAAAACAACAATCAAAATGCAATCTCAATAGAATAACTTTTCGAATTGAATTTTAAAATCGATTTACGTTATTATGTCAATATATAGTGCGATTCTTCGCTTTTTCCCAGGAGTCATGAATTTATTAAAGTCCTTCTATAACGACGCAGCAAAATATGCTCATATTTCAATTTTGCAATATTACCAAGTCCTGTAGCGAGCAGATTACCCGCGAATAATTGCGATCTCAATTTAACTATTCAGCGCATTGAAATTTTTAATAACTGAAAGCGAACAGATACAGACATCAACCTCTTCTATTCTTTCACATTACATCGTGTAATCATTAGATTCCTGCGATTGAGGCGCAGCATTTTTTTTCCGAAAAGTCATCCGAAGACATCAGGTATTTCTTACAGACATCAAAAACAACAATCAAAATGCAATCTCAATAGAATAACTTTTCGAATTGAATTTTAAAATCGATTTACGTTATTATGTCAATATATAGTGCCATTCTTCGCTTTTTCCCAGGAGTCATGAATTTATTAAAGTCCTTCTATAACGACGCAGCAAAATATGCCCATATTTCAATTTTGCAATATTACCAAGTCCTGTAGCGAGCAGGTTACCCGGGAATAATTGCGATCTCAATTAAACTATTCAGCGCATTGAAATTTTTAATAACTGAAAGCGAACAGATACAGACATTAACCTCTTCTATTCTTTCACATTACTTCGTGTAATCATTAGATTCCTGCGATTGAGGCGCAGCATTTTTTTTCCGAAAAGTCATCTGAAGAAATCAGGTATTTCTTACAGACATCAAAAACCACAATCAAAATGCAATCTCAATAGAATAACTTTTCGAATTGAATTTTCAAATCGATTTACGTTATTATGTCAATATATAGTGCCATTCCTCGCTTTTTCCCAGGAGTCATGAATTTATTATAGTCCTCCTATAACCACGCAGCAAAATATGCTCATATTCCAATTTTGCAATATTACCAAGTCCTGTAGCGAGCAGGTTATCCGCGAATAATTGCGATCTAAATTTAACTATTCAGCGCATTGAAATTTTTAATAACTGAAAGCGAACAGATACAGACATCAACCTCTTCTATTCTTTCACATTTATTCGTGTAATCATTAGATTCCTGCGATTGAGGCGCAGCATTTTTTTCCGAAAAGTCATCTGAAGACATCAGGTATTTCTTACATACATCAAAAACAACAATCAAAATGCATTCTCAATAGAATAACTTTTCGAATTGAATTTTCAAATCGAATTACGTTATTATGTCAATATATAGTGCCATTCCTCGCTTTTTCCCAGGAGTCATGAATTTATTATAGTCCTTCTATATCCACGCAGCAAAATATGCTCATATTCTAATTTTGCAATATAACCTAGTCCTGAAGCGAGCAGGTTATCCGCAAATAATTGCGATCTAAATTTAACTATTCAGCGCATTGAAATTTTTAATAACTGAAAGCGAACAGATACAGACATCAACCTCTTCTATTCTTTCACATTAATTCGTGGAATCATTAGATTCCTGCGATTGAGGCGCAGCATTTTTTTTCCGAAAAGTCATCTGAAGACATCAGGTATTTCTTACAGACATCAAAAACAACAATCAAAATGCATTCTCAATAGAATAACTTTTCGAATTGAATTTCCAAAACGAATTACGTTATTATGTCAATATATAGAGCCATTCCTCGCTTTTTCCCAGGAGTCATGAATTTATTATAGTCCTTCTATAACCACGCAGCAAAATATGCTCATATTCAAATGTTGCAATATTACCAAGTCCTGTAGCGAGCAGGTTATCCGCGAATAATTGCGATCTAAATTTAACTATTCAGCGCATTGAAATTTTTAATAACTGAAAGCGAACAGATACAGACATCAACCTTTTCTATTCTTTCACGTTAATTCGTGTAATCATTAGATTCCTGCGATTGAGGCGCAGCATATTTTTTCCGAAAGGTCATCTGAAGACATCAGGTATTTCTTACAGACATCAAAAACAACATTAAAAATGCAATCTCAATAGAATAACTTTTCGAATTGAATTTTCAAATCTATTTACGTTATTATGTCAATATATGGAGCCATTCCTTGCTTTTTCCCAGGAGTCATGAATTTAGTATAGTCCTTCTATAACCACGCAGCAAAATATGCTCATATTCCAATTCTGCAATTTTACCAAGTCCTGTAGCGAGCAGGTTATCCGCGAATAATTGCGATCTAAATTTAACTATTCAGCGCATTGAAATTTTTAATAACTGAAAGCGAACAGATACAGACATCAACCTCTTCTATTCTTTCACATTAATTCGTGTAATCATTAGATTCCTGCGATTGAGGCGCAGCATATTTTTTCCGAAAAGTCATCCGAAGACATCAGGTATTTCTTACAGACATCAAAAACAACAATCAAAATGCAATCTCAATAGAATAACTTTTCGAATTGAATTTTAAAATCGATTTACGTTATTATGTCAATATATAGTGCCATTCTTCGCTTTTTCCCAGGAGTCATGAATTTATTATAGTCCTCCTATAACCACGCAGCAAAATATGCTCATATTCCAATTTTGCAATATTACCAAGTCCTGTAGCGAGCAGGTTATCCGCGAATAATTGCGATCTAAATTTAACTATTCAGCGCATTGAAATTTTTAATAACTGAAAGCGAACAGATACAGACATCAACCTCTTCTATTCTTTCACATTTATTCGTGTAATCATTAGATTCCTGCGATTGAGGCGCAGCATTTTTTTCCGAAAAGTCATCTGAAGACATCAGGTATTTCTTACATACATCAAAAACAACAATCAAAATGCATTCTCAATAGAATAACTTTTCGAATTGAATTTTCAAATCGAATTACGTTATTATGTCAATATATAGTGCCATTCCTCGCTTTTTCCCAGGAGTCATGAATTTATTATAGTCCTTCTATATCCACGCAGCAAAATATGCTCATATTCTAATTTTGCAATATAACCTAGTCCTGAAGCGAGCAGGTTATCCGCAAATAATTGCGATCTAAATTTAACTATTCAGCGCATTGAAATTTTTAATAACTGAAAGCGAACAGATACAGACATCAACCTCTTCTATTCTTTCACATTAATTCGTGGAATCATTAGATTCCTGCGATTGAGGCGCAGCATTTTTTTTCCGAAAAGTCATCTGAAGACATCAGGTATTTCTTACAGACATCAAAAACAACAATCAAAATGCATTCTCAATAGAATAACTTTTCGAATTGAATTTCCAAAACGAATTACGTTATTATGTCAATATATAGAGCCATTCCTCGCTTTTTCCCAGGAGTCATGAATTTATTATAGTCCTTCTATAACCACGCAGCAAAATATGCTCATATTCAAATGCTGCAATATTACCAAGTCCTGTAGCGAGCAGGTTATCCGCGAATAATTGCGATCTAAATTTAACTATTCAGCGCATTGAAATTTTTAATAACTGAAAGCGAACAGATACAGACATCAACCTTTTCTATTCTTTCACGTTAATTCGTGTAATCATTAGATTCCTGCGATTGAGGCGCAGCATATTTTTTCCGAAAGGTCATCTGAAGACATCAGGTATTTCTTACAGACATCAAAAACAACATTAAAAATGCAATCTCAATAGAATAACTTTTCGAATTGAATTTTCAAATCTATTTACGTTATTATGTCAATATATGGAGCCATTCCTTGCTTTTTCCCAGGAGTCATGAATTTAGTATAGTCCTTCTATAACCACGCAGCAAAATATGCTCATATTCCAATTCTGCAATTTTACCAAGTCCTGTAGCGAGCAGGTTATCCGCGAATAATTGCGATCTAAATTTAACTATTCAGCGCATTGAAATTTTTAATAACTGAAAGCGAACAGATACAGACATCAACCTCTTCTATTCTTTCACATTAATTCGTGTAATCATTAGATTCCTGCGATTGAGGCGCAGCATTTTTTTTCCGAAAAGTCATCCGAAGACATCAGGTATTTCTTACAGACATCAAAAACAACAATCAAAATGCAATCTCAATAGAATAACTTTTCGAATTGAATTTTAAAATCGATTTACGTTATTATGTCAATATATAGTGCCATTCTTCGCTTTTTCCCAGGAGTCATGAATTTATTATAGTCCTCCTATAACCACGCAGCAAAATATGCTCATATTCCAATTTTGCAATATTACCAAGTCCTGTAGCGAGCAGGTTATCCGCGAATAATTGCGATCTAAATTTAACTATTTAGCGCATTGAAATTTTTAATAACTGAAAGCGAACAGATACAGACATCAACCTCTTCTATTCTTTCACATTTATGAGTGTAATCATTAGATTCCTGCGATTGAGGCGCAGCATTTTTTTCCGAAAAGTCATCTGAAGACATCAGGTATTTCTTACAGACATCAAAAACAACAATCAAAATGCATTCTCAATAGAATAACTTTTCGAATTGAATTTTCAAATCGAATTACGTTATTATGTCAATATATAGTGCCATTCCTCGCTTTTTCCCAGGAGTCATGAATTTATTATAGTCCTTCTATATCCACGCAGCAAAATATGCTCATATTCTAATTTTGCAATATTACCTAGTCCTGAAGCGAGCAGGTTATCCGCAAATAATTGCGATCTAAATTTAACTATTCAGCGCATTGAAATTTTTAATAACTGAAAGCGAACAGATACAGACATCAACCTCTTCTATTCTTTCACATTAATTCGTGGAATCATTAGATTCCTGCGATTGAGGCGCAGCATTTTTTTTCCGAAAAGTCATCTGAAGACATCAGGTATTTCTTACAGACATCAAAAACAACAATCAAAATGCATTCTCAATAGAATAACTTTTCGAATTGAATTTCCAAATCGAATTACGTTATTATGTCAATATATAGAGCCATTCCTCGCTTTTTCCCAGGAGTCATGAATTTATTATAGTCCTTCTATAACCACGCAGCAAAATATGCTCATATTCCAATGCTGCAATATTACCAAGTCCTGTAGCGAGCAGGTTATCCGCGAATAATTGCGATCTAAATTTAACTATTCAGCGCATTGAAATTTTTAATAACTGAAAGCGAACAGATACAGACATCAACCTTTTCTATTCTTTCACGTTAATTCGTGTAATCATTAGATTCCTGCGATTGAGGCGCAGCATATTTTTTCCGAAAGGTCATCTGAAGACATCAGGTATTTCTTACAGACCTCAAAAACAACATTAAAAATGCAATCTCAATAGAATAACTTTTCGAATTGAATTTTCAAATCTATTTACGTTATTATGTCAATATATGGAGCCATTCCTTGCTTTTTCCCAGGAGTCATGAATTTATTATAGTCCTCCTATAACCACGCAGCAAAATATGCTCATTTTCTAATTTTGCAATATTACCAAGCCCTGTTGCGAGCAGGTTATCCGCGAATTATTGCGATCTAAATTTAGCTATTCAGCGCATTGAAATTTTTAAAAACTGAAAGCGAACAGATACAGACATCAACCTCTTCTATTCTTTACGTTAATTCGTGTAATCATTAGATTCCTGCGATTGAGGCGCAGCATATTTTTTCCGAAAGGTCATCTGAAGACATCAGGTATTTCTTACAGACATCAAAAACAACATTAAAAATGCAATCTCAATAGAATAACTTTTCGAATTGAATTTTCAAATCTATTTACGTTATTATGTCAATATATGGAGCCATTCCTTGCTTTTTCCCAGGAGTCATGAATTTATTATAGTCCTCCTATAACCACGCAGCAAAATATGCTCATTTTCTAATTTTGCAATATTACCAAGCCCTGTTGCGAGCAGGTTATCCGCGAATTATTGCGATCTAAATTTAACTATTCAGCGCATTGAAATTTTTAAAAACTGAAAGCGAACAGATACAGACATCAACCTCTTCTATTCTTTACGTTAATTCGTGTAATCATTAGATTCCTGCGATTGAGGCGCAGCATATTTTTTCCGAAAGGTCATCTGAAGACATCAGGTATTTCTTACAGACATCAAAAACAACAATCGAAATGCAATCTCAATAGAATAACTTTTCGAATTGAATTTTCAAATCGATTTACGTTATTATGTCAATATATAGTGCCATTCCTCGCTTTTTCCCAGGAGTCATGAATTTATTATAGTCCTTCTATAACCACGCAGCAAGATATGCTCATATTCCAATTTTGCAATATTACCAAGTCCTGTAGCGAGCAGGTTATCCGCGAATAATTGCGATCTAAATTTAACTATTCAGCGCATTGAAATTTTTAATAACTGAAAGCGAACAGATACAGACATCAACCTCTTCTATTCTTTCACATTAATTCGTGTGATCATTAGATTTCTGCGATTGAGGCGCAGCATTTTTTTTCCGAAAAGTCATCTGAAGACATCAGGTATTTCTTACAGACATCAAAAACAACAATCAAAATGCAATCTCAATAGAATAACTTTTCGAATTGAATTTTCAAATCGATTTACGTTATATGTCAATATATAGAGCCATTCCTTGCTTTTTCCCAGGAGTCATGAATTTATTGAAGTCCTCCTATAACCACGCAGCAAAATATGCTCATATTCCAATTTTGCAATATTACCAAGTCCTGTAGCGAGCAGGTTATCCGCGAATAATTGCGATCTCAATTTAACTATTCAGCGCATTGAAATTTTTAATAACTGAAAGCGAACAGATACAGACATCAACCTCTTCTATTCTTTCACATTACTTCGTGTAATCAGTAGATTCCTGCGATTGAGGCGCAGCATTTTTTTTCCGAAAAGTCATCCGAAGACATCAGGTATCTCTTACAGACATCAAAAACAACAATCAAAATGCAATCTGAATAGAATAACTTTTCGAATTGAATTTTAAAATCGATTTACGTTATTATGTCAATATATAGTGCCATTCTTCGCTTTTTCCCAGGAGTCATGAATTTATTAAAGTCCTTCTATAACGACGCAGCAAAATATGCTCATATTTCAATTTTGCAATATTACCAAGTCCTGTAGCGAGCAGGTTATCCGCGAATAATTGCGATCTAAATTTGACTATTCAGCGCATTGAAATTTTTATTATCTGAAAGCGAACAGATACAGACATCAACCTCTTCTATTCTTTCACATTACTTCGTGTAATCAGTAGATTCCTGCGATTGAGGCGCAGCATTTTTTTTCCGAAAAGTCATCCGAAGACATCAGGTATTTCTTACAGACATCAAAAACAACAATCAAAATGCAATCTCAATAGAATAACTTTTCGAATTGAATTTTAAAATCGATTTACGTTATTATGTCAATATATAGTGCCATTCTTCGCTTTTTCCCAGGAGTCATGAATTTATTAAAGTCCTTCTATAACGACGCAGCAAAATATGCTCATATTTCAATTTTGCAATATTACCAAGTCCTGTAGCGAGCAGATTACCCGCGAATAATTGCGATCTCAATTTAACTATTCAGCGCATTGAAATTTTTAATAACTGAAAGCGAACAGATACAGACATCAACCTCTTCTATTCTTTCACATTACATCGTGTAATCATTAGATTCCTGCGATTGAGGCGCAGCATTTTTTTTCCGAAAAGTCATCCGAAGACATCAGGTATTTCTTACAGACATCAAAAACAACAATCAAAATGCAATCTCAATAGAATAACTTTTCGAATTGAATTTTAAAATCGATTTACGTTATTATGTCAATATATAGTGCCATTCTTCGCTTTTTCCCAGGAGTCATGAATTTATTAAAGTCCTTCTATAACGACGCAGCAAAATATGCCCATATTTCAATTTTGCAATATTACCAAGTCCTGTAGCGAGCAGGTTACCCGGGAATAATTGCGATCTCAATTAAACTATTCAGCGCATTGAAATTTTTAATAACTGAAAGCGAACAGATACAGACATTAACCTCTTCTATTCTTTCACATTACTTCGTGTAATCATTAGATTCCTGCGATTGAGGCGCAGCATTTTTTTTCCGAAAAGTCATCTGAAGAAATCAGGTATTTCTTACAGACATCAAAAACCACAATCAAAATGCAATCTCAATAGAATAACTTTTCGAATTGAATTTTCAAATCGATTTACGTTATTATGTCAATATATAGTGCCATTCCTCGCTTTTTCCCAGGAGTCATGAATTTATTATAGTCCTCCTATAACCACGCAGCAAAATATGCTCATATTCCAATTTTGCAATATTACCAAGTCCTGTAGCGAGCAGGTTATCCGCGAATAATTGCGATCTAAATTTAACTATTCAGCGCATTGAAATTTTTAATAACTGAAAGCGAACAGATACAGACATCAACCTCTTCTATTCTTTCACATTTATTCGTGTAATCATTAGATTCCTGCGATTGAGGCGCAGCATTTTTTTCCGAAAAGTCATCTGAAGACATCAGGTATTTCTTACATACATCAAAAACAACAATCAAAATGCATTCTCAATAGAATAACTTTTCGAATTGAATTTTCAAATCGAATTACGTTATTATGTCAATATATAGTGCCATTCCTCGCTTTTTCCCAGGAGTCATGAATTTATTATAGTCCTTCTATATCCACGCAGCAAAATATGCTCATATTCTAATTTTGCAATATTACCTAGTCCTGAAGCGAGCAGGTTATCCGCAAATAATTACGATCTAAATTTAACTATTCAGCGCATTGAAATTTTTAATAACTGAAAGCGAACAGATACAGACATCAACCTCTTCTATTCTTTCACATTAATTCGTGGAATCATTAGATTCCTGCGATTGAGGCGCAGCATTTTTTTTCCGAAAAGTCATCTGAAGACATCAGGTATTTCTTACAGACATCAAAAACAACAATCAAAATGCATTCTCAATAGAATAACTTTTCGAATTGAATTTCCAAATCGAATTACGTTATTATGTCAATATATAGAGCCATTCCTCGCTTTTTCCCAGGAGTCATGAATTTATTATAGTCCTTCTATAACCACGCAGCAAAATATGCTCATATTCAAATGCTGCAATATTACCAAGTCCTGTAGCGAGCAGGTTATCCGCGAATAATTGCGATCTAAATTTAACTATTCAGCGCATTGAAATTTTTAATAACTGAAAGCGAACAGATACAGACATCAACCTTTTCTATTCTTTCACGTTAATTCGTGTAATCATTAGATTCCTGCGATTGAGGCGCAGCATATTTTTTCCGAAAGGTCATCTGAAGACATCAGGTATTTCTTACAGACATCAAAAACAACATTAAAAATGCAATCTCAATAGAATAACTTTTCGAATTGAATTTTCAAATCTATTTACGTTATTATGTCAATATATGGAGCCATTCCTTGCTTTTTCCCAGGAGTCATGAATTTAGTATAGTCCTTCTATAACCACGCAGCAAAATATGTTCATATTCCAATTCTGCAATTTTACCAAGTCCTGTAGCGAGCAGGTTATCCGCGAATAATTGCGATCTAAATTTAACTATTCAGCGCATTGAAATTTTTAATAACTGAAAGCGAACAGATACAGACATCAACCTCTTCTATTCTTTCACATTAATTCGTGTAATCATTAGATTCCTGCGATTGAGGCGCAGCATTTTTTTTCCGAAAAGTCATCCGAAGACATCAGGTATTTCTTACAGACATCAAAAACAACAATCAAAATGCAATCTCAATAGAATAACTTTTCGAATTGAATTTTAAAATCGATTTACGTTATTATGTCAATATATAGTGCCATTCCTCGCTTTTTCCCAGGAGTCATGAATTTATTATAGTCCTCCTATAACCACGCAGCAAAATATGCTCATATTCCAATTTTGCAATATTACCAAGTCCTGTAGCGAGCAGGTTATCCGCGAATAATTGCGATCTAAATTTAACTATTTAGCGCATTGAAATTTTTAATAACTGAAAGCGAACAGATACAGACATCAACCTCTTCTATTCTTTCACATTTATGAGTGTAATCATTAGATTCCTGCGATTGAGGCGCAGCATTTTTTTCCGAAAAGTCATCTGAAGACATCAGGTATTTCTTACAGACATCAAAAACAACAATCAAAATGCATTCTCAATAGAATAACTTTTCGAATTGAATTTTCAAATCGAATTACGTTATTATGTCAATATATAGTGCCATTCCTCGCTTTTTCCCAGGAGTCATGAATTTATTATAGTCCTTCTATATCCACGCAGCAAAATATGCTCATATTCTAATTTTGCAATATTACCTAGTCCTGAAGCGAGCAGGTTATCCGCAAATAATTGCGATCTAAATTTAACTATTCAGCGCATTGAAATTTTTAATAACTGAAAGCGAACAGATACAGACATCAACCTCTTCTATTCTTTCACATTAATTCGTGGAATCATTAGATTCCTGCGATTGAGGCGCAGCATTTTTTTTCCGAAAAGTCATCTGAAGACATCAGGTATTTCTTACAGACATCAAAAACAACAATCAAAATGCATTCTCAATAGAATAACTTTTCGAATTGAATTTCCAAATCGAATTACGTTATTATGTCAATATATAGAGCCATTCCTCGCTTTTTCCCAGGAGTCATGAATTTATTATAGTCCTTCTATAACCACGCAGCAAAATATGCTCATATTCCAATGCTGCAATATTACCAAGTCCTGTAGCGAGCAGGTTATCCGCGAATAATTGCGATCTAAATTTAACTATTCAGCGCATTGAAATTTTTAATAACTGAAAGCGAACAGATACAGACATCAACCTTTTCTATTCTTTCACGTTAATTCGTGTAATCATTAGATTCCTGCGATTGAGGCGCAGCATATTTTTTCCGAAAGGTCATCTGAAGACATCAGGTATTTCTTACAGACATCAAAAACAACATTAAAAATGCAATCTCAATAGAATAACTTTTCGAATTGAATTTTCAAATCTATTTACGTTATTATGTCAATATATGGAGCCATTCCTTGCTTTTTCCCAGGAGTCATGAATTTATTATAGTCCTCCTATAACCACGCAGCAAAATATGCTCATTTTCTAATTTTGCAATATTACCAAGCCCTGTTGCGAGCAGGTTATCCGCGAATTATTGCGATCTAAATTTAGCTATTCAGCGCATTGAAATTTTTAAAAACTGAAAGCGAACAGATACAGACATCAACCTCTTCTATTCTTTACGTTAATTCGTGTAATCATTAGATTCCTGCGATTGAGGCGCAGCATATTTTTTCCGAAAGGTCATCTGAAGACATCAGGTATTTCTTACAGACATCAAAAACAACATTAAAAATGCAATCTCAATAGAATAACTTTTCGAATTGAATTTTCAAATCTATTTACGTTATTATGTCAATATATGGAGCCATTCCTTGCTTTTTCCCAGGAGTCATGAATTTATTATAGTCCTCCTATAACCACGCAGCAAAATATGCTCATTTTCTAATTTTGCAATATTACCAAGCCCTGTTGCGAGCAGGTTATCCGCGAATTATTGCGATCTAAATTTAACTATTCAGCGCATTGAAATTTTTAAAAACTGAAAGCGAACAGATACAGACATCAACCTCTTCTATTCTTTACGTTAATTCGTGTAATCATTAGATTCCTGCGATTGAGGCGCAGCATATTTTTTCCGAAAGGTCATCTGAAGACATCAGGTATTTCTTACAGACATCAAAAACAACAATCGAAATGCAATCTCAATAGAATAACTTTTCGAATTGAATTTTCAAATCGATTTACGTTATTATGTCAATATATAGTGCCATTCCTCGCTTTTTCCCAGGAGTCATGAATTTATTATAGTCCTTCTATAACCACGCAGCAAGATATGCTCATATTCCAATTTTGCAATATTACCAAGTCCTGTAGCGAGCAGGTTATCCGCGAATAATTGCGATCTAAATTTAACTATTCAGCGCATTGAAATTTTTAATAACTGAAAGCGAACAGATACAGACATCAACCTCTTCTATTCTTTCACATTAATTCGTGTGATCATTAGATTTCTGCGATTGAGGCGCAGCATTTTTTTTCCGAAAAGTCATCTGAAGACATCAGGTATTTCTTACAGACATCAAAAACAACAATCAAAATGCATTCTCAATAGAATAACTTTTCGAATTGAATTTTCAAATCGAATTACGTTATTATGTCAATATATAGAGCCATTCCTCGCTTATTCCCAAGAGTCATGAATTTAGTATAGTCCTTCTATAACCACGCAGCAAAATATGCTCATATTCCAATTCTGCAATTTTACCAAGTCCTGTAGCGAGCAGGTTATCCGCGAATAATTGCGATCTAAATTTAACTATTCAGCGCATTGAAATTTTTAATAACTGAAAGCGAACAGATACAGACATCAACCTCTTCTATTCTTTCACATTTATTCGTGTAATCATTAGATTCCTGCGATTGAGGCGCAGCATTTTTTTCCGAAAAGTCATCTGAAGACATCAGGTATTTCTTACATACATCAAAAACAACAATCAAAATGCATTCTCAATAGAATAACTTTTCGAATTGAATTTTCAAATCGAATTACGTTATTATGTCAATATATAGTGCCATTCCTCGCTTTTTCCCAGGAGTCATGAATTTATTAGAGTCCTTCTATATCCACGCAGCAAAATATGCTCATATTCTAATTTTGCAATATTACCTAGTCCTGAAGCGAGCAGGTTATCCGCAAATAATTGCGATCTAAATTTAACTATTCAGCGCATTGAAATTTTTAATAATTGAAAGCGAACAGATACAGACATCAACCTCTTCTATTCTTTCACATTAATTCGTGGAATCATTAGATTCCTGCGATTGAGGCGCAGCATTTTTTTTCCGAAAAGTCATCTGAAGACATCAGGTATTTCTTACAGACATCAAAAACAACAATCAAAATGCATTCTCAATAGAATAACTTTTCGAATTGAATTTCCAAATCGAATTACGTTATTATGTCAATATATAGAGCCATTCCTCGCTTTTTCCCAGGAGTCATGAATTTATTATAGTCCTTCTATAAACACGCAGCAAAATATGCTCATATTCCAATGCTGCAATATTACCAAGTCCTGTAGCGAGCAGGTTATCCGCGAATAATTGCGATCTAAATTTAACTATTCAGCGCATTGAAATTTTTAATAACTGAAAGCGAACAGATACAGACATCAACCTTTTCTATTCTTTCACGTTAATTCGTGTAATCATTAGATTCCTGCGATTGAGGCGCAGCATATTTTTTCCGAAAGGTCATCTGAAGACATCAGGTATTTCTTACAGACATCAAAAACAACATTAAAAATGCAATCTCAATAGAATAACTTTTCGAATTGAATTTTCAAATCTATTTACGTTATTATGTCAATATATGGAGCCATTCCTTGCTTTTTCCCAGGAGTCATGAATTTATTATAGTCCTCCTATAACCACGCAGCAAAATATGCTCATTTTCTAATTTTGCAATATTACAAAGTCCTGTTGCGAGCAGGTTATCCGCGAATAATTGCGATCTGAATTTAACTATTCAGCGCATTGAAATTTTTAAAAACTGAAAGCGAACAGATACAGACATCAACCTCTCTTATTCTTTACGTTAATTCGTGTAATCATTAGATTCCTGCGATTGAGGCGCAGCATCTTTTTTCCGAAAGGTCATCTGAAGACATCAGGTATTTCTTATAGACATCAAAAACAACAATCGAAATGCAATCTCAATAGAATAACTTTTCGAATTGAATTTTCAAATCGATTTACGTTATTATGTCAATATATAGTGCCATTCCTCGCTTTTTCCCAGGAGTCATGAATTTATTATAGTCCTTCTATAACCACGCAGCAAGATATGCTCATATTCCAATTTTGCAATATTACCAAGTCCTGTAGCGAGCAGGTTATCCGCGAATAATTGCGATCTAAATTTAACTATTCAGCGCATTGAAATTTTTAATAACTGAAAGCGAACAGATACAGACATCAACCTCTTCTATTCTTTCACATTAATTCGTGTGATCATTAGATTTCTGCGATTGAGGCGCAGCATTTTTTTTCCGAAAAGTCATCTGAAGACATCAGGTATTTCTTACAGACATCAAAAACAACAATCAAAATGCATTCTCAATAGAATAACCTTTCGAATTGAATTTTCAAATCGAATTACGTTATTATGTCAATATATAGAGCCATTCCTCGCTTATTCCCAAGTGTCATGAATTTAGTATAGTCCTTCTATAACCACGCAGCAAAATATGCTCATATTCCAATTCTGCAATTTTACCAAGTCCTGTAGCGAGCAGGTTATCCGCGAATAATTGCGATCTAAATTTAACTATTCAGCGCATTGAAATTTTCAATAACTGAAAGCGAACAGATACAGACATCAACCTCTTCTATTCTTTCACATTTATTCGTGTAATCATTAGATTCCTGCGATTGAGGCGCAGCATTTTTTTCCGAAAAGTCATCTGAAGACATCAGGTATTTCTTACATACATCAAAAACAACAATCAAAATGCATTCTCAATAGAATAACTTTTCGAATTGAATTTTCAAAACGAATTACGTTATTATGTCAATATATAGTGCCATTCCTCGCTTTTTCCCAGGAGTCATGAATTTATTATAGTCCTTCTATATCCACGCAGCAAAATATGCTCATATTCTAATTTTGCAATATTACCTAGTCCTGAAGCGAGCAGGTTATCCGCAAATAATTGCGATCTAAATTTAACTATTCAGCGCATTGAAATTTTTAATAACTGAAAGCGAACAGATACAGACATCAACCTCTTCTATTCTTTCACATTAATTCGTGGAATCATTAGATTCCTGCGATTGAGGCGCAGCATTTTTTTTCCGAAAAGTCATCTGAAGACATCAGGTATTTCTTACAGACATCAAAAACAACAATCAAAATGCATTCTCAATAGAATAACTTTTCGAATTGAATTTCCAAAACGAATTACGTTATTATGTCAATATATAGAGCCATTCCTCGCTTTTTCCCAGGAGTCATGAATTTATTATAGTCCTTCTATAACCACGCAGCAAAATATGCTCATATTCCAATGCTGCAATATTACCAAGTCCTGTAGCGAGCAGGTTATCCGCGAATAATTGCGATCTAAATTTAACTATTCAGCGCATTGAAATTTTTAATAACTGAAAGCGAACAGATACAGACATCAACCTTTTCTATTCTTTCACGTTAATTCGTGTAATCATTAGATTCCTGCGATTGAGGCGCAGCATATTTTTTCCGAAAGGTCATCTGAAGACATCAGGTATTTCTTACAGACATCAAAAACAACATAAAAAATGCAATCTCAATAGAATAACTTTTCGAATTGAATTTTCAAATCTATTTACGTTATTATGTCAATATATGGAGCCATTCCTTGCTTTTTCCCAGGAGTCATGAATTTATTATAGTCTTCCTATAACCACGCAGCAAAATATGCTCATTTTCTAATTTTGCAATATTACCAAGTCCTGTTGCGAGCAGGTTATCCGCGAATAATTGCGATCTTAATTTAACTATTTAGCGCATTGAAATTTTTAAAAACTGAAAGCGAACAGATACAGACATCAACCTCTTCTATTCTTTACGTTAATTCGTGTAATCATTAGATTCCTGCGATTGAGGCGCAGCATATTTTTTCCGAAAGGTCATCTGAAGACATCAGGTATTTCTTACAGACATCAAAAACAACATTAAAAATGCAATCTCAATAGAATAACTTTTCGAATTGAATTTTCAAATCTATTTACGTTATTATGTCAATATATGGAGCCATTCCTTGCTTTTTCCCAGGAGTCATGAATTTATTATAGTCTTCCTATAACTACGCAGCAAAATATGCTCATTTTCTAATTTTGCAATATTACCAAGTCCTGTTGCGAGCAGGTTATTCGCGAATAATTGCGATCTAAATTTAACTATTTAGCGCATTGAAATTTTTAAAAACTGAAAGCGAACAGATACAGACATCAACCTCTTCTATTCTTTACGTTAATTCGTGTAATCATTAGATTCCTGCGATTGAGGCGCAGCATATTTTTTCCGAAAGGTCATCTGAAGACATCAGGTATTTCTTACAGACATCAAAAACAACATTAAAAATGCAATCTCAATAGAATAACTTTTCGAATTGAATTTTCAAATCTATTTACGTTATTATGTCAATATATGGAGCCATTCCTCGCTTTTTCCCAGGAGTCATGAATTTATTATAGTCCTTCTATAACCACGCAGCAAGATATGCTCATATTCCAATTTTGCAATATTACCAAGTCCTGTAGCGAGCAGGTTATCCGCGAATAATTGCGATCTAAATTTAACTATTCAGCGCATTGAAATTTTTAATAACTGAAAGCGAACAGATACAGACATCAACCTCTTCTATTCTTTCACATTAATTCGTGTGATCATTAGATTTCTGCGATTGAGGCGCAGCATTTTTTTCCCGAAAAGTCATCTGAAGACATCAGGTATTTCTTACAGACATCAAAAACAACAATCAAAATGCATTCTCAATAGAATAACTTTTCGAATTGAATTTTCAAATCGAATTACGTTATTATGTCAATATAAAGAGCCATTCCTCGCTTATTCCCAAGAGTCATGAATTTAGTATAGTCCTTCTATAACCACGCAGCAAAATATGCTCATATTCCAATTCTGCAATTTTACCAAGTCCTGTAGCGAGCAGGTTATCCGCGAATAATTGCGATCTAAATTTAACTATTCAGCGCATTGAAATTTTTAATAACTGAAAGCGAACAGATACAGACATCAACCTCTTCTATTCTTTCACATTAATTCGTGTAATCATTAGATTCCTGCGATTGAGGCGCAGCATTTTTATTCCGAAAAGTCATCCGAAGACATCAGGTATTTCTTACAGACATCAAAAACAACAATCAAAATGCAATCTCAATAGAATAACTTTTCGAATTGAATTTTCAAATCGATTTACGTTATATGTCAATATATAGAGCCATTCCTTGCTTTTTCCCAGGAGTCATGAATTTATTAAAGTCCTTCTATAACCACGCAGCAAAATATGCTCATATTCCAATTTTGCAATATTACCAAGTCCTGTAGCGAGCAGGTTACCCGCGAATAATTGCGATCTCAATTTAACTATTTAGCGCATTGAAATTTTTAATAACTGAAAGCGAACAGATACAGACATCAACCTCTTCTATTCTTTCACATTACTTCGTGTAATCAGTAGATTCCTGCAATTGAGGCGCAGCATTTTTTTTCCGAAAAGTCATCCGAAGACATCAGGTATTTCTTACAGACATCAAAAACAACAATCAAAATGCAATCTGAATAGAATAACTTTTCGAATTGAATTTTAAAATCGATTTACGTTATTATGTCAATATATAGTGCCATTCTTCGCTTTTTCCCAGGAGTCATGAATTTATTTAAGTCCTTCTATAACGACGCAGCAAAATATGCTCATATTTCAATTTTGCAATATTACCAAGTCCTGTAGCGAGCAGATTACCCGCGAATAATTGCGATCTCAATTTAACTATTCAGCGCATTGAAATTTTTAATAACTGAAAGCGAACAGATACAGACATCAACCTCTTCTATTCTTTCACATTACTTCGTGTAATCATTAGATTCCTGCGATTGAGGCGCAGCATTTTTTTTCCGAAAAGTCATCCGAAGACATCAGGTATTTCTTACAGACATCAAAAACAACAATCAAAATGCAATCTCAATAGAATAACTTTTCGAATTGGATTTTAAAATCGATTTACGTTATTATGTCAATATATAGTGCCATTCTTCGCTTTTTCCCAGGAGTCATGAATTTATTAAAGTCCTTCTATAACGACGCAGCAAAATATGCTCATATTTCAATTTTGCAATATTACCAAGTCCTGTAGCGAGCAGATTACCCGCGAATAATTGCGATCTCAATTAAACTATTCAGCGCATTGAAATTTTTAATAACTGAAAGCGAACAGATACAGACATTAACCTCTTCTATTCTTTCACATTACTTCGTGTAATCATTAGATTCCTGCAATTGAGGCGCAGCATTTTTTTTCCGAAAAGTCATCTGAAGAAATCAGGTATTTCTTACAGACATCAAAAACCACAATCAAAATGCAATCTCAATAGAATAACTTTTCGAATTGAATTTTCAAATCGATTTACGTTATTATGTCAATATATAGTGCCATTCCTCGCTTTTTCCCAGGAGTCATGAATTTATTATAGTCCTTCTATAACCACGCAGCAAAATATGCTCATATTCCAATTTTGCAATATTACCAAGTCCTGTAGCGAGCAGGTTATCCGCGAATAATTGCGATCTAAATTTAACTATTCAGCGCATTGAAATTTTTAATAACTGAAAGCGAACAGATACAGACATCAACCTCTTCTATTCTTTCACATTAATTCGTGTAATCATTAGATTCCTGCGATTGAGGCGCAGCATTTTTTTCCGAAAAGTCATCTGAAGACATCAGGTATTTCTTGCATACATCAAAAACAACAATCAAAAGGCATTCTCAATAGAATAACTTTTCGAATTGAATTTTCAAATCGAATTACGTTATTATGTCAATATATAGTGCCATTCCTCGCTTTTTCCCAGAAGTCATGAATTTATTATAGTCCTTCTATATCCACGCAGCAACATATGCTCATATTCTAATTTTGCAATATTACCTAGTCCTGTAGCGAGCAGGTTATCCGCAAATAATTGCGATCTAAATTTAACTATTCAGCGCATTGAAATTTTTAATAACTGAAAGCGAACAGATACAGACATCAACCTCTTCTATTCTTTCACATTAATTCGTGGAATCATTAGATTCCAGCGATTGAGGTGCAGCATTTTTTTTCCGAAAAGTCATCTGAAGACATCAGGTATTTCTTACAGACATCAAAAACAACAATCAAAATGCATTCTCAATAGAATAACTTTTCGAATTGAATTTCCAAATCGAATTACGTTATTATGTCAATATATAGAGCCATTCCTCGCTTTTTCCCAGGAGTCATGAATTTATTATAGTCCTTCTATAACCACGCAGCAAAATATGCTCATATTCCAATGCTGCAATATTACCAAGTCCTGTAGCGAGCAGGTTATCCGCGAATAATTGCGATCTAAATTTAACTATTCAGCGCATTGAAATTTTTAATAACTGAAAGCGAACAGATACAGACATCAACCTCTTCTATTCTTTACGTTAATTAGTGTAATCATAAAATTCCTGCGATTGAGGCGCAGCATATTTTTTCCGAAAGGTCATCTGAAGACATCAGGTATTTCTTACAGACATCAAAAACAACAATCGAAATGCAATCTCAATAGAATAACTTTTCGAATTGAATTTTCAAATCGATTTACGTTATTATGTCAATATATAGTGCCATTCCTCGCTTTTTCCCAGGAGTCATGAATTTATTATAGTCCTTCTATAACCACGCAGCAAGATATGCTCATATTCCAATTTTGCAATATTACCAAGTCCTGTAGCGAGCAGGTTATCCGCGAATAATTGCGATCTAAATTTAACTATTCAGCGCATTGAAATTTTTAATAACTGAAAGCGAACAGATACAGACATCAACCTCTTCTATTCTTTCACATTAATTCGTGCGATCATTAGATTCCTGCGATTGAGGCGCAGCATTTTTTTTCCGAAAAGTCATCGGAAGACATCAGGTATTTCTTACAGACATCAAAAACAACAATCAAAATGCATTCTCAATAGAATAACTTTTCGAATTGGATTTTGAAATCGAATTACGTTATTATGTCAATATATAGAGCCATTCCTCGCTTATTCCCAAGAGTCATGAATGTAGTATAGTCCTTCTATAACCACGCAGCAAAATATGCTCACATTCCAATTCTTCAATTTTACCAAGTCCTGTAGCGAGCAGGTTATCCGCGAATAATTGCGATCTAAATTTAACTATTCAGCGCATTGAAATTTCTAATAACTGAAAGCGAACAGATACAGACATCAACCTCTTCTATTCTTTCACATTAATTCGTGTAATCATTAGATTCCTGCGATTGGGGCGCAGCATTTTTTTTCCGAAAAGTCATCCGAAGACATCAGGTATTTCTTACAGACATCAAAAACAACAATCAAAATGCAATCTCAATAGAATAACTTTTCGAATTGAATTTTCAAATCGATTTACGTTATATGTCAATATATAGAGCGATTCCCTGCTTTTTCCCAGGAGTCATGAATTTATTATAGTCCTTCTATAACCACGCAGCAAAATATTCGCACATTCCAATTCTTCAATTTTACCAAGTCCTGTAGCGAGCAGGTTACCCGCGAATAATTGCGATCTCAATTTAACTATTCAGCGCATTGAAATTTTCAATAACTGAAAGCGAACAGATACAGACATCAACCTCTTCTATTCTTTCACATTACTTCGTGTAATCAGTAGATTCCTGCGATTGAGGCGCAGCATTTTTTTCCGAAAAGTCATCCGAAGACATCAGGTATTTCTTACAGACATCAAAAACAACAATCAAAATGCAATCTGAATAGAATAACTTTTCGAATTGAATTTTAAAATCGATTTACGTTATTATGTCAATATATAGTGCCATTCTTCGCTTTTTCCCAGGAGTCATGAATTTATTAAAGTCCTTCTATAACGACGCAGCAAAATATGCTCATATTTCAATTTTGCAATATTACCAAGTCCTGTAGCGAGCAGGTTACCCGCGAATAATTGCGATCTCAATTTAACTATTCAGCGCATTGAAATTTTTAATAACTGAAAGCGAACAGATACAGACATTAACCTCTTCTATTCTTTCACATTACTTCGTGTAATCATTAGATTCCTGCGATTGAGGCGCAGCATTTTTTTTCCGAAAAGTCATCCGAAGACATCAGGTATTTCTTACAGACATCAAAAACAACAATCAAAATGCAATCTCAATAGAATAACTTTTCGAATTGAATTTTAAAATTGATTTACGTTATTATGTCAATATATAGTGCCATTCTTCGCTTTTTCCCAGGAGTCATGAATTTATTAAAGTCCTTCTATAACGACGCAGCAAAATATGCTCATATTTCAATTTTGCAATATTACCAAGTCCTGTAGCGAGCAGGTTACCCGCGAATAATTGCGATCTCAATTTAACTATTCAGCGCATTGAAATTTTTAATAACTGAAAGCGAACAGATACAGACATTAACCTCTTCTATTCTTTCACATTACTTCGTTTAATCATTAGATTCCTGCGATTGAGGCGCAGCATTTTTTTTCCGAAAAGTCATCTGAAGAAATCAGGTATTTCTTACAGACATCAAAAACCACAATCAAAATGCAATCTCAATAGAATAACTTTTCGAATTGAATTTTCAAATCGATTTACGTTATTATGTCAATATATAGTGCCATTCCTCGCTTTTTCCCAGGAGTCATGAATTTATTATTGTCCTTCTATAACCACGCAGCAAAATATGCTTATATTCCAATTTTGCAATATTACCAAGTCCTGTAGCGAGCAGGTTATCCGCGAATAATTGCGATCTAAATTCAACTATTCAGCGCATTAAAATTTTTAATAACTGAAAGCGAACAGATACAGACATCAACCTCTTCTATTCTTTCACATTAATTCGTGGAATCATTAGATTCCTGCGATTGAGGCGCAGCATTTTTTTTCCGAAAAGTCATCTGAAGACATCAGGTATTTCTTACAGACATCAAAAACAACAATCAAAATGCATTCTCAATAGAATAACTTTTCGAATTGAATTTCCAAATCGAATTACGTTATTATGTCAATATATAGAGCCATTCCTCGCTTTTTCCCAGGAGTCATGAATTTATTATAGTCCTTCTATAACCACGCAGCAAAATATGCTCATATTCCAATGCTGCAATATTACCAAGTCCTGTAGCGAGCAGGTTATCCGCGAATAATTGCGATCTAAATTTAACTATTCAGCGCATTGAAATTTTTAGTAACTGAAAGCGAACAGATACAGACATCAACCTTTTCTATTCTTTCACGTTAATTCGTGTAATCATTAGATTCCTGCGATTGAGGCGCAGCATATTTTTTCCGAAAGGTCATCTGATGACATCAGGTATTTCTTACAGAAATCAAAAACAACAATCAAAATGCAATCTCAATAGAATAACTTTTCGAATTGAATTTTCAAATCGATTTACGTTATTATGTCAATATATAGAGCCATTCCTTGCTTTTTCCCAGGAGTCATGAATTTATTATAGTCCTTCTATAACCACGCAGCAAAATATGCTCATTTACCAATTTTGTAATATTACCAAGTCCTGTAGCGAGCAGGTTATCCGCGAATAATTGCGATCTAAATTTAACTATTCAGCGCATTGAAATTTTTAATAACTGAAAGCGAACAGATACAGACATCAACCTCTTCTATTCTTTTACATTAATTCGTGTGATCATTAGATTTCTGCGATTGAGGCGCAGCATTTTTTTTCCGAAAAGTCATCTGAAGACATCAGGTATTTCTTACAGACATCAAAAACAACAATCGAAATGCATTCTCAATAGAATAACTTTTCGAATTGAATTTTCAAATCGAATTACGTTATTATGTCAATATATAGAGCCATTCCTCGCTTATTCCCAAGAGTCATGAATTTAGTATAGTCCTTCTATAACCACGCAGCAAAATATGCTCATATTCCAATTCTGCAATTTTACCAAGTCCTGTAGCGAGCAGGTTATCCGCGAATAATTGCGATCTAAATTTAACTATTCAGCGCATTGAAATTTTTAATAACTGAAAGCGAACAGATACAGACATCAACCTCTTCTATTCTTTCACATTTATTCGTGTAATCATTAGATTCCTGCGATTGAGGCGCAGCATTTTTTTCCGAAAAGTCATCTGAAGACATCAGGTATTTCTTACATACATCAAAAACAACAATCAAAATGCATTCTCAATAGAATAACTTTTCGAATTGAATTTTCAAATCGAATTACGTTATTATGTCAATATATAGTGCCATTCCTCGCTTTTTCCCAGGAGTCATGAATTTATTATAGTCCTTCTATATCCACGCAGCAAAATATGCTCATATTCTAATTTTGCAATATTACCTAGTCCTGAAGCGAGCAGGTTATCCGCAAATAATTGCGATCTAAATTTAACTATTCAGCGCATTGAAATTTTTAATAACTGAAAGCGAACAGATACAGACATCAACCTCTTCTATTCTTTCACATTAATTCGTGGAATCATTAGATTCCTGCGATTGAGGCGCAGCATTTTTTTTCCGAAAAGTCATCTGAAGACATCAGGTATTTCTTACAGACATCAAAAACAACAATCAAAATGCATTCTCAATAGAATAACTTTTCGATTTGAATTTCCAAATCGAATTACGTTATTATGTCAATATATAGAGCCATTCCTCGCTTTTTCCCAGGAGTCATGAATTTATTATAGTCCTTCTATAACCACGCAGCAAAATATGCTCATATTCCAATGCTGCAATATTACCAAGTCCTGTAGCGAGCAGGTTATCCGCGAATAATTGCGATCTAAATTTAACTATTCAGCGCATTGAAATTTTTAATAACTGAAAGCGAACAGATACAGACATCAACCTTTTCTATTCTTTCACGTTAATTCGTGTAATCATTAGATTCCTGCGATTGAGGCGCAGCATATTTTTTCCGAAAGGTCATCTGAAGACATCAGGTATTTCTTACAGACATCAAAAACAACATTAAAAATGCAATCTCAATAGAATAACTTTTCGAATTGAATTTTCAAATCTATTTACGTTATTATGTCAATATATGGAGCCATTCCTTGCTTTTTCCCAAGAGTCATGAATTTATTATAGTCCTCCTATAACCACGCAGCAAAATATGCTCATTTTCTAATTTTGCAATATTACCAAGTCCTGTTGCGAGCAGGTTATCCGCGAATAATTGCGATCTAAATTTAACTATTCAGCGCATTGAAATTTTTAAAAACTGAAAGCGAACAGATACAGACATCAACCTCTTCTATTCTTTACGTTAATTCGTGTAATCATTAGATTCCTGCGATTGAGGCGCAGCATATTTTTTCCGAAAGGTCATCTGAAGACATCAGGTATTTCTTACAGACATCAAAAACAACAATCGAAATGCAATCTCAATAGAATAACTTTTCGAATTGAATTTTCAAATCGATTTACGTTATTATGTCAATATATAGTGCCATTCCTCGCTTTTTCCCAGGAGTCATGAATTTATTATAGTCCTTCTATAACCACGCAGCAAGATATGCTCATATTCCAATTTTGCAATATTACCAAGTCCTGTAGCGAGCAGGTTATCCGCGAATAATTGCGATCTAAATTTAACTATTCAGCGCATTGAAATTTTTAATAACTGAAAGCGAACAGATACAGACATCAACCTCTTCTATTCTTTCACATTAATTCGTGTGATCATTAGATTTCTGCGATTGAGGCGCAGCATTTTTTTTCCGAAAAGTCATCCGAAGTCATCAGGTATTTCTTACAGACATCAAAAACAACAATCAAAATGCAATCTCAATAGAATAACTTTTCGAATTGAATTTTCAAATCGATTTACGTTATATGTCAATATATAGAGCCATTCCTTGCTTTTTCCCAGGAGTCATGAATTTATTAAAGTCCTTCTATAACCACGCAGCAAAATATGCTCATATTCCAATTTTGCAATATTACCAAGTCCTGTAGCGAGCAGGTTACCCGCGAATAATTGCGATCTCAATTTAACTATTTAGCGCATTGAAATTTTTAATAACTGAAAGCGAACAGATACAGACATCAACCTCTTCTATTCTTTCACATTACTTCGTGTAATCAGTAGATTCCTGCAATTGAGGCGCAGCATTTTTTTTCCGAAAAGTCATCCGAAGACATCAGGTATTTCTTACAGACATCAAAAACAACAATCAAAATGCAATCTGAATAGAATAACTTTTCGAATTGAATTTTAAAATCGATTTACGTTATTATGTCAATATATAGTGCCATTCTTCGCTTTTTCCCAGGAGTCATGAATTTATTAAAGTCCTTCTATAACGACGCAGCAAAATATGCTCATATTTCAATTTTGCAATATTACCAAGTCCTGTAGCGAGCAGATTACCCGCGAATAATTGCGATCTCAATTTAACTATTCAGCGCATTGAAATTTTTAACAACTGAAAGCGAACAGATACAGACATCAACCTCTTCTATTCTTTCACATTACTTCGTGTAATCATTAGATTCCTGCGATTGAGGCGCAGCATTTTTTTTCCGAAATGTCATCCGAAGACATCAGGTATTTCTTACAGACATCAAAAACAACATTCAAAATGCAATCTCAATAGAATAACTTTTCGAATTGGATTTTAAAATCGATTTACGTTATTTTGTCAATATATAGTGCCATTCTTCGCTTTTTCCCAGGAGTCATGAATTTATTAAAGTCCTTCTATAACGACGCAGCAAAATATGCTCATATTTCAATTTTGCAATATTACCAAGTCCTGTAGCGAGCAGATTACCCGCGAATAATTGCGATCTCAATTAAACTATTTAGCGCATTGAAATTTTTAATAACTGAAAGCGAACAGATACAGACATTAACCTCTTCTATTCTTTCACATTACTTCGTGTAATCATTAGATTCCTGCGATTGAGGCGCAGCATTTTTTTTCCGAAAAGTCATCTGAAGAAATCAGGTATTTCTTACAGACATCAAAAACCACAATCAAAATGCAATCTCAATAGAATAACTTTTCGAATTGAATTTTCAAATCGATTTACGTTATTATGTCAATATATAGTGCCATTCCTCGCTTTTTCCCAGGAGTCATGAATTTATTATAGTCCTTCTATAACCACGCAGCAAAATATGCTCATATTCCAATTTTGCAATATTACCAAGTCCTGTAGCGAGCAGGTTATCCGCGAATAATTGCGATCTAAATTTAACTATTCAGCGCATTGAAATTTTTAATTACTGAAAGCGAACAGATACAGACATCAACCTCTTCTATTCTTTCACATTAATTCGTGTAATCATTAGATTCCTGCGATTGAGGCGCAGCATTTTTTTCCGAAAAGTCATCTGAAGACATCAGGTATTTCTTACATACATCAAAAACAACAATCAAAATGCATTCTCAATAGAATAACTTTTCGAATTGAATTTTCAAATCGAATTACGTTATTATGTCAATATATAGTGCCATTCCTCGCTTTTTCCCAGAAGTCATGAATTTATTATAGTCCTTCTATATCCACGCAGCAACATATGCTCATATTCTAATTTTGCAATATTACCTAGTCCTGTAGCGAGCAGGTTATCCGCAAATAATTGCGATCTAAATTTAACTATTCAGCGCATTGAAATTTTTAATAACTGAAAGCGAACAGATACAGACATCAACCTCTTCTATTCTTTCACATTAATTCGTGGAATCATTAGATTCCTGCGATTGAGGCGCAGCATTTTTTTTCCGAAAAGTCATCTGAAGACATCAGGTATTTCTTACAGACATCAAAAACAACAATCAAAATGCAATCTCAATAGAATAACTTTTCGAATTGAATTTTCAAATCGATTTACGTTATTATGTCAATATATAGAGCCATTCCTTGCTTTTTCCCAGGAGTCATGAATTTATTATAGTCCTTCTATAACCACGCAGCAAAATATGCTCATTTTCCAATTTTGTAATATTACCAAGTCCTGTAGCGAGCAGGTTATCCGCGAATAATTGCGATCTAAATTTAACTATTCAGCGCATTGAAATTTTTAATAACTGAAAGCGAACAGATACAGACATCAACCTCTTCTATTCTTTACGTTAATTAGTGTAATCATAAAATTCCTGCGATTGAGGCGCAGCATATTTTTTCCGAAAGGTCATCTGAAGACATCAGGTATTTCTTACAGACATCAAAAACAACAATCGAAATGCAATCTCAATAGAATAACTTTTCGAATTGAATTTTCAAATCGATTTACGTTATTATGTCAATATATAGTGCCATTCCTCGCTTTTTTCCAGGAGTCATGAATTTATTATAGTCCTTCTATAACCACGCAGCAAGATATGCTCATATTCCAATTTTGCAATATTACCAAGTCCTGTAGCGAGCAGGTTATCCGCGAATAATTGCGATCTAAATTTAACTATTCAGCGCATTGAAATTTTTAATAACTGAAAGCGAACAGATACAGACATCAACCTCTTCTATTCTTTCACATTAATTCGTGCGATCATTAGATTCCTGCGATTGAGGCGCAGCATTTTTTTTCCGAAAAGTCATCGGAAGACATCAGGTATTTCTTACAGACATCAAAAACAACAATCAAAATGCATTCTCAATAGAATAACTTTTCGAATTGAATTTTGAAATCGAATTACGTTATTATGTCAATATATAGAGCCATTCCTCGCTTATTCCCAAGAGTCATGAATGTAGTATAGTCCTTCTATAACCACGCAGCAAAATATGCTCACATTCCAATTCTTCAATTTTACCAAGTCCTGTAGCGAGCAGGTTATCCGCGAATAATTGCGATCTAAATTTAACTATTCAGCGCATTGAAATTTCTAATAACTGAAAGCGAACAGATACAGACATCAACCTCTTCTATTCTTTCACATTAATTCGTGTAATCATTAGATTCCTGCGATTGAGGCGCAGCATTTTTTTTCCGAAAAGTCATTCGAAGACATCAGGTATTTCTTACAGACATCAAAAACAACAATCAAAATGCAATCTCAATAGAATAACTTTTCGAATTGAATTTTCAAATCGATTTACGTTATATGTCAATATATAGAGCGATTCCCTGCTTTTTCCCAGGAGTCATGAATTTATTATAGTCCTTCTATAACCACGCAGCAAAATATGCTCACATTCCAATTCTTCAATTTTACCAAGTCCTGTAGCGAGCAGGTTACCCGCGAATAATTGCGATCTCAATTTAACTATTCAGCGCATTGAAATTTTTAATAACTGAAAGCGAACAGATACAGACATCAACCTCTTCTATTCTTTCACATTACTTCGTGTAATCAGTAGATTCCTGCGATTGAGGCGCAGCATTTTTTTCCGAAAAGTCATCCGAAGACATCAGGTATTTCTTACAGACATCAAAAACAACAATCAAAATGCAATCTGAATAGAATAACTTTTCGAATTGAATTTTAAAATCGATTTACGTTATTATGTCAATATATAGTGCCATTCTTCGCTTTTTCCCAGGAGTCATGAATTTATTAAAGTCCTTCTATAACGACGCAGCAAAATATGCTCATATTTCAATTTTGCAATATTACCAAGTCCTGTAGCGAGCAGGTTACCCGCGAATAATTGCGATCTCAATTTAACTATTCAGCGCATTGAAATTTTTAATAACTGAAAGCGAACAGATACAGACATTAACCTCTTCTATTCTTTCACATTACTTCGTGTAATCATTAGATTCCTGCGATTGAGGCGCAGCATTTTTTTTCCGAAAAGTCATCCGAAGACATCAGGTATTTCTTACAGACATCAAAAACAACAATCAAAATGCAATCTCAATAGAATAACTTTTCGAATTGAATTTTAAAATCGATTTACGTTATTATGTCAATATATAGTGCCATTCTTCGCTTTTTCCCAGGAGTCATGAATTTATTAAAGTCCTTCTATAACGACGCAGCAAAATATGCTCATATTTCAATTTTGCAATATTACCAAGTCCTGTAGCGAGCAGGTTACCCGCGAATAATTGCGATCTCAATTTAACTATTCAGCGCATTGAAATTTTTAATAACTGAAAGCGAACAGATACAGACATTAACCTCTTCTATTCTTTCACATTACTTCGTGTAATCATTAGATTCCTGCGATTGAGGCGCAGCATTTTTTTTCCGAAAAGTCATCCGAAGACATCAGGTATTTCTTACAGACATCAAAAACAACAATCAAAATGCAATCTCAATAGAATAACTTTTCGAATTGAATTTTGAAATCGAATTACGTTATTATGTCAATATATAGAGCCATTCCTCGCTTATTCCCAAGAGTCATGAATGTAGTATAGTCCTTCTATAACCACGCAGCAAAATATGCTCACATTCCAATTCTTCAATTTTACCAAGTCCTGTAGCGAGCAGGTTATCCGCGAATAATTGCGATCTAAATTTAACTATTCAGCGCATTGAAATTTCTAATAACTGAAAGCGAACAGATACAGACATCAACCTCTTCTATTCTTTCACATTAATTCGTGTAATCATTAGATTCCTGCGATTGGGGCGCAGCATTTTTTTTCCGAAAAGTCATCCGAAGACATCAGGTATTTCTTACAGACATCAAAAACAACAATCAAAATGCAATCTCAATAGAATAACTTTTCGAATTGAATTTTCAAATCGATTTACGTTATATGTCAATATATAGAGCGATTCCCTGCTTTTTCCCAGGAGTCATGAATTTATTATAGTCCTTCTATAACCACGCAGCAAAATATTCGCACATTCCAATTCTTCAATTTTACCAAGTCCTGTAGCGAGCAGGTTACCCGCGAATAATTGCGATCTCAATTTAACTATTCAGCGCATTGAAATTTTCAATAACTGAAAGCGAACAGATACAGACATCAACCTCTTCTATTCTTTCACATTACTTCGTGTAATCAGTAGATTCCTGCGATTGAGGCGCAGCATTTTTTTCCGAAAAGTCATCCGAAGACATCAGGTATTTCTTACAGACATCAAAAACAACAATCAAAATGCAATCTGAATAGAATAACTTTTCGAATTGAATTTTAAAATCGATTTACGTTATTATGTCAATATATAGTGCCATTCTTCGCTTTTTCCCAGGAGTCATGAATTTATTAAAGTCCTTCTATAACGACGCAGCAAAATATGCTCATATTTCAATTTTGCAATATTACCAAGTCCTGTAGCGAGCAGGTTACCCGCGAATAATTGCGATCTCAATTTAACTATTCAGCGCATTGAAATTTTTAATAACTGAAAGCGAACAGATACAGACATTAACCTCTTCTATTCTTTCACATTACTTCGTGTAATCATTAGATTCCTGCGATTGAGGCGCAGCATTTTTTTTCCGAAAAGTCATCCGAAGACATCAGGTATTTCTTACAGACATCAAAAACAACAATCAAAATGCAATCTCAATAGAATAACTTTTCGAATTGAATTTTAAAATTGATTTACGTTATTATGTCAATATATAGTGCCATTCTTCGCTTTTTCCCAGGAGTCATGAATTTATTAAAGTCCTTCTATAACGACGCAGCAAAATATGCTCATATTTCAATTTTGCAATATTACCAAGTCCTGTAGCGAGCAGGTTACCCGCGAATAATTGCGATCTCAATTTAACTATTCAGCGCATTGAAATTTTTAATAACTGAAAGCGAACAGATACAGACATTAACCTCTTCTATTCTTTCACATTACTTCGTTTAATCATTAGATTCCTGCGATTGAGGCGCAGCATTTTTTTTCCGAAAAGTCATCTGAAGAAATCAGGTATTTCTTACAGACATCAAAAACCACAATCAAAATGCAATCTCAATAGAATAACTTTTCGAATTGAATTTTCAAATCGATTTACGTTATTATGTCAATATATAGTGCCATTCCTCGCTTTTTCCCAGGAGTCATGAATTTATTATTGTCCTTCTATAACCACGCAGCAAAATATGCTTATATTCCAATTTTGCAATATTACCAAGTCCTGTAGCGAGCAGGTTATCCGCGAATAATTGCGATCTAAATTCAACTATTCAGCGCATTAAAATTTTTAATAACTGAAAGCGAACAGATACAGACATCAACCTCTTCTATTCTTTCACATTAATTCGTGGAATCATTAGATTCCTGCGATTGAGGCGCAGCATTTTTTTTCCGAAAAGTCATCTGAAGACATCAGGTATTTCTTACAGACATCAAAAACAACAATCAAAATGCATTCTCAATAGAATAACTTTTCGAATTGAATTTCCAAATCGAATTACGTTATTATGTCAATATATAGAGCCATTCCTCGCTTTTTCCCAGGAGTCATGAATTTATTATAGTCCTTCTATAACCACGCAGCAAAATATGCTCATATTCCAATGCTGCAATATTACCAAGTCCTGTAGCGAGCAGGTTATCCGCGAATAATTGCGATCTAAATTTAACTATTCAGCGCATTGAAATTTTTAGTAACTGAAAGCGAACAGATACAGACATCAACCTTTTCTATTCTTTCACGTTAATTCGTGTAATCATTAGATTCCTGCGATTGAGGCGCAGCATATTTTTTCCGAAAGGTCATCTGATGACATCAGGTATTTCTTACAGAAATCAAAAACAACAATCAAAATGCAATCTCAATAGAATAACTTTTCGAATTGAATTTTCAAATCGATTTACGTTATTATGTCAATATATAGAGCCATTCCTTGCTTTTTCCCAGGAGTCATGAATTTATTATAGTCCTTCTATAACCACGCAGCAAAATATGCTCATTTACCAATTTTGTAATATTACCAAGTCCTGTAGCGAGCAGGTTATCCGCGAATAATTGCGATCTAAATTTAACTATTCAGCGCATTGAAATTTTTAATAACTGAAAGCGAACAGATACAGACATCAACCTCTTCTATTCTTTTACATTAATTCGTGTGATCATTAGATTTCTGCGATTGAGGCGCAGCATTTTTTTTCCGAAAAGTCATCTGAAGACATCAGGTATTTCTTACAGACATCAAAAACAACAATCAAAATGCATTCTCAATAGAATAACTTTTCGAATTGAATTTTCAAATCGAATTACGTTATTATGTCAATATATAGAGCCATTCCTCGCTTATTCCCAAGAGTCATGAATTTAGTATAGTCCTTCTATAACCACGCAGCAAAATATGCTCATATTCCAATTCTGCAATTTTACCAAGTCCTGTAGCGAGCAGGTTATCCGCGAATAATTGCGATCTAAATTTAACTATTCAGCGCATTGAAATTTTTAATAACTGAAAGCGAACAGATACAGACATCAACCTCTTCTATTCTTTCACATTTATTCGTGTAATCATTAGATTCCTGCGATTGAGGCGCAGCATTTTTTTCCGAAAAGTCATCTGAAGACATCAGGTATTTCTTACATACATCAAAAACAACAATCAAAATGCATTCTCAATAGAATAACTTTTCGAATTGAATTTTCAAATCGAATTACGTTATTATGTCAATATATAGTGCCATTCCTCGCTTTTTCCCAGGAGTCATGAATTTATTATAGTCCTTCTATATCCACGCAGCAAAATATGCTCATATTCTAATTTTGCAATATTACCTAGTCCTGAAGCGAGCAGGTTATCCGCAAATAATTGCGATCTAAATTTAACTATTCAGCGCATTGAAATTTTTAATAACTGAAAGCGAACAGATACAGACATCAACCTCTTCTATTCTTTCACATTAATTCGTGGAATCATTAGATTCCTGCGATTGAGGCGCAGCATTTTTTTTCCGAAAAGTCATCTGAAGACATCAGGTATTTCTTACAGACATCAAAAACAACAATCAAAATGCATTCTCAATAGAATAACTTTTCGATTTGAATTTCCAAATCGAATTACGTTATTATGTCAATATATAGAGCCATTCCTCGCTTTTTCCCAGGAGTCATGAATTTATTATAGTCCTTCTATAACCACGCAGCAAAATATGCTCATATTCCAATGCTGCAATATTACCAAGTCCTGTAGCGAGCAGGTTATCCGCGAATAATTGCGATCTAAATTTAACTATTCAGCGCATTGAAATTTTTAATAACTGACAGCGAACAGATACAGACATCAACCTTTTCTATTCTTTCACGTTAATTCGTGTAATCATTAGATTCCTGCGATTGAGGCGCAGCATATTTTTTCCGAAAGGTCATCTGAAGACATCAGGTATTTCTTACAGACATCAAAAACAACATTAAAAATGCAATCTCAATAGAATAACTTTTCGAATTGAATTTTCAAATCTATTTACGTTATTATGTCAATATATGGAGCCATTCCTTGCTTTTTCCCAAGAGTCATGAATTTATTATAGTCCTCCTATAACCACGCAGCAAAATATGCTCATTTTCTAATTTTGCAATATTACCAAGTCCTGTTGCGAGCAGGTTATCCGCGAATAATTGCGATCTAAATTTAACTATTCAGCGCATTGAAATTTTTAAAAACTGAAAGCGAACAGATACAGACATCAACCTCTTCTATTCTTTACGTTAATTCGTGTAATCATTAGATTCCTGCGATTGAGGCGCAGCATATTTTTTCCGAAAGGTCATCTGAAGACATCAGGTATTTCTTACAGACATCAAAAACAACAATCGAAATGCAATCTCAATAGAATAACTTTTCGAATTGAATTTTCAAATCGATTTACGTTATTATGTCAATATATAGTGCCATTCCTCGCTTTTTCCCAGGAGTCATGAATTTATTATAGTCCTTCTATAACCACGCAGCAAGATATGCTCATATTCCAATTTTGCAATATTACCAAGTCCTGTAGCGAGCAGGTTATCCGCGAATAATTGCGATCTAAATTTAACTATTCAGCGCATTGAAATTTTTAATAACTGAAAGCGAACAGATACAGACATCAACCTCTTCTATTCTTTCACATTAATTCGTGTGATCATTAGATTTCTGCGATTGAGGCGCAGCATTTTTTTTCCGAAAAGTCATCCGAAGTCATCAGGTATTTCTTACAGACATCAAAAACAACAATCAAAATGCAATCTCAATAGAATAACTTTTCGAATTGAATTTTCAAATCGATTTACGTTATATGTCAATATATAGAGCCATTCCTTGCTTTTTCCCAGGAGTCATGAATTTATTAAAGTCCTTCTATAACCACGCAGCAAAATATGCTCATATTCCAATTTTGCAATATTACCAAGTCCTGTAGCGAGCAGGTTACCCGCGAATAATTGCGATCTCAATTTAACTATTTAGCGCATTGAAATTTTTAATAACTGAAAGCGAACAGATACAGACATCAACCTCTTCTATTCTTTCACATTACTTCGTGTAATCAGTAGATTCCTGCAATTGAGGCGCAGCATTTTTTTTCCGAAAAGTCATCCGAAGACATCAGGTATTTCTTACAGACATCAAAAACAACAATCAAAATGCAATCTGAATAGAATAACTTTTCGAATTGAATTTTAAAATCGATTTACGTTATTATGTCAATATATAGTGCCATTCTTCGCTTTTTCCCAGGAGTCATGAATTTATTAAAGTCCTTCTATAACGACGCAGCAAAATATGCTCATATTTCAATTTTGCAATATTACCAAGTCCTGTAGCGAGCAGATTACCCGCGAATAATTGCGATCTCAATTTAACTATTCAGCGCATTGAAATTTTTAATAACTGAAAGCGAACAGATACAGACATCAACCTCTTCTATTCTTTCACATTACTTCGTGTAATCATTAGATTCCTGCGATTGAGGCGCAGCATTTTTTTTCCGAAATGTCATCCGAAGACATCAGGTATTTCTTACAGACATCAAAAACAACATTCAAAATGCAATCTCAATAGAATAACTTTTCGAATTGGATTTTAAAATCGATTTACGTTATTTTGTCAATATATAGTGCCATTCTTCGCTTTTTCCCAGGAGTCATGAATTTATTAAAGTCCTTCTATAACGACGCAGCAAAATATGCTCATATTTCAATTTTGCAATATTACCAAGTCCTGTAGCGAGCAGATTACCCGCGAATAATTGCGATCTCAATTAAACTATTTAGCGCATTGAAATTTTTAATAACTGAAAGCGAACAGATACAGACATTAACCTCTTCTATTCTTTCACATTACTTCGTGTAATCATTAGATTCCTGCGATTGAGGCGCAGCATTTTTTTTCCGAAAAGTCATCTGAAGAAATCAGGTATTTCTTACAGACATCAAAAACCACAATCAAAATGCAATCTCAATAGAATAACTTTTCGAATTGAATTTTCAAATCGATTTACGTTATTATGTCAATATATAGTGCCATTCCTCGCTTTTTCCCAGGAGTCATGAATTTATTATAGTCCTTCTATAACCACGCAGCAAAATATGCTCATATTCCAATTTTGCAATATTACCAAGTCCTGTAGCGAGCAGGTTATCCGCGAATAATTGCGATCTAAATTTAACTATTCAGCGCATTGAAATTTTTAATTACTGAAAGCGAACAGATACAGACATCAACCTCTTCTATTCTTTCACATTAATTCGTGTAATCATTAGATTCCTGCGATTGAGGCGCAGCATTTTTTTCCGAAAAGTCATCTGAAGACATCAGGTATTTCTTACATACATCAAAAACAACAATCAAAATGCATTCTCAATAGAATAACTTTTCGAATTGAATTTTCAAATCGAATTACGTTATTATGTCAATATATAGTGCCATTCCTCGCTTTTTCCCAGAAGTCATGAATTTATTATAGTCCTTCTATATCCACGCAGCAACATATGCTCATATTCTAATTTTGCAATATTACCTAGTCCTGTAGCGAGCAGGTTATCCGCAAATAATTGCGATCTAAATTTAACTATTCAGCGCATTGAAATTTTTAATAACTGAAAGCGAACAGATACAGACATCAACCTCTTCTATTCTTTCACATTAATTCGTGGAATCATTAGATTCCTGCGATTGAGGCGCAGCATTTTTTTTCCGAAAAGTCATCTGAAGACATCAGGTATTTCTTACAGACATCAAAAACAACAATCAAAATGCAATCTCAATAGAATAACTTTTCGAATTGAATTTTCAAATCGATTTACGTTATTATGTCAATATATAGAGCCATTCCTTGCTTTTTCCCAGGAGTCATGAATTTATTATAGTCCTTCTATAACCACGCAGCAAAATATGCTCATTTTCCAATTTTGTAATATTACCAAGTCCTGTAGCGAGCAGGTTATCCGCGAATAATTGCGATCTAAATTTAACTATTCAGCGCATTGAAATTTTTAATAACTGAAAGCGAACAGATACAGACATCAACCTCTTCTATTCTTTACGTTAATTAGTGTAATCATAAAATTCCTGCGATTGAGGCGCAGCATATTTTTTCCGAAAGGTCATCTGAAGACATCAGGTATTTCTTACAGACATCAAAAACAACAATCGAAATGCAATCTCAATAGAATAACTTTTCGAATTGAATTTTCAAATCGATTTACGTTATTATGTCAATATATAGTGCCATTCCTCGCTTTTTTCCAGGAGTCATGAATTTATTATAGTCCTTCTATAACCACGCAGCAAGATATGCTCATATTCCAATTTTGCAATATTACCAAGTCCTGTAGCGAGCAGGTTATCCGCGAATAATTGCGATCTAAATTTAACTATTCAGCGCATTGAAATTTTTAATAACTGAAAGCGAACAGATACAGACATCAACCTCTTCTATTCTTTCACATTAATTCGTGCGATCATTAGATTCCTGCGATTGAGGCGCAGCATTTTTTTTCCGAAAAGTCATCGGAAGACATCAGGTATTTCTTACAGACATCAAAAACAACAATCAAAATGCATTCTCAATAGAATAACTTTTCGAATTGAATTTTGAAATCGAATTACGTTATTATGTCAATATATAGAGCCATTCCTCGCTTATTCCCAAGAGTCATGAATGTAGTATAGTCCTTCTATAACCACGCAGCAAAATATGCTCACATTCCAATTCTTCAATTTTACCAAGTCCTGTAGCGAGCAGGTTATCCGCGAATAATTGCGATCTAAATTTAACTATTCAGCGCATTGAAATTTCTAATAACTGAAAGCGAACAGATACAGACATCAACCTCTTCTATTCTTTCACATTAATTCGTGTAATCATTAGATTCCTGCGATTGAGGCGCAGCATTTTTTTTCCGAAAAGTCATTCGAAGACATCAGGTATTTCTTACAGACATCAAAAACAACAATCAAAATGCAATCTCAATAGAATAACTTTTCGAATTGAATTTTCAAATCGATTTACGTTATATGTCAATATATAGAGCGATTCCCTGCTTTTTCCCAGGAGTCATGAATTTATTATAGTCCTTCTATAACCACGCAGCAAAATATGCTCACATTCCAATTCTTCAATTTTACCAAGTCCTGTAGCGAGCAGGTTACCCGCGAATAATTGCGATCTCAATTTAACTATTCAGCGCATTGAAATTTTTAATAACTGAAAGCGAACAGATACAGACATCAACCTCTTCTATTCTTTCACATTACTTCGTGTAATCAGTAGATTCCTGCGATTGAGGCGCAGCATTTTTTTCCGAAAAGTCATCCGAAGACATCAGGTATTTCTTACAGACATCAAAAACAACAATCAAAATGCAATCTGAATAGAATAACTTTTCGAATTGAATTTTAAAATCGATTTACGTTATTATGTCAATATATAGTGCCATTCTTCGCTTTTTCCCAGGAGTCATGAATTTATTAAAGTCCTTCTATAACGACGCAGCAAAATATGCTCATATTTCAATTTTGCAATATTACCAAGTCCTGTAGCGAGCAGGTTACCCGCGAATAATTGCGATCTCAATTTAACTATTCAGCGCATTGAAATTTTTAATAACTGAAAGCGAACAGATACAGACATTAACCTCTTCTATTCTTTCACATTACTTCGTGTAATCATTAGATTCCTGCGATTGAGGCGCAGCATTTTTTTTCCGAAAAGTCATCCGAAGACATCAGGTATTTCTTACAGACATCAAAAACAACAATCAAAATGCAATCTCAATAGAATAACTTTTCGAATTGAATTTTAAAATCGATTTACGTTATTATGTCAATATATAGTGCCATTCTTCGCTTTTTCCCAGGAGTCATGAATTTATTAAAGTCCTTCTATAACGACGCAGCAAAATATGCTCATATTTCAATTTTGCAATATTACCAAGTCCTGTAGCGAGCAGGTTACCCGCGAATAATTGCGATCTCAATTTAACTATTCAGCGCATTGAAATTTTTAATAACTGAAAGCGAACAGATACAGACATTAACCTCTTCTATTCTTTCACATTACTTCGTGTAATCATTAGATTCCTGCGATTGAGGCGCAGCATTTTTTTTCCGAAAAGTCATCCGAAGACATCAGGTATTTCTTACAGACATCAAAAACAACAATCAAAATGCAATCTCAATAGAATAACTTTTCGAATTGAATTTTGAAATCGAATTACGTTATTATGTCAATATATAGAGCCATTCCTCGCTTATTCCCAAGAGTCATGAATGTAGTATAGTCCTTCTATAACCACGCAGCAAAATATGCTCACATTCCAATTCTTCAATTTTACCAAGTCCTGTAGCGAGCAGGTTATCCGCGAATAATTGCGATCTAAATTTAACTATTCGGCGCATTGAAATTTCTAATAACTGAAAGCGAACAGATACAGACATCAACCTCTTCTATTCTTTCACATTAATTCGTGCGATCATTAGATTCCTGCGATTGAGGCGCAGCATTTTTTTTCCGAAAAGTCATCGGAAGACATCAGGTATTTCTTACAGACATCAAAAACAACAATCAAAATGCATTCTCAATAGAATAACTTTTCGAATTGAATTTTGAAATCGAATTACGTTATTATGTCAATATAGAGAGCCATTCCTCGCTTATTCCCAAGAGTCATGAATGTAGTATAGTCCTTCTATAACCACGCAGCAAAATATGCTCACATTCCAATTCTTCAATTTTACCAAGTCCTGTAGCGAGCAGGTTACCCGCGAATAAATGCGATCTCAATTTAACTATTCAGCGCATTGAAATTTTTAATAACTGAAAGCGAACAGATACAGACATCAACCTCTTCTATTCTTTCACATTACATCGTGTAATCAGTAGATTCCTGCGATTGAGGCGCAGCATTTTTTTCCGAAAAGTCATCCGAAGACATCAGGTATTTCTTACAGACATCAAAAACAACAATCAAAATGCAATCTGAATAGAATAACTTTTCGAATTGAATTTTAAAATCGATTTACGTTATTATGTCAATATATAGTGCCATTCTTCGCTTTTTCCCAGGAGTCATGAATTTATTAAAGTCCTTCTATAACGACGCAGCAAAATATGCTCATATTTCAATTTTGCAATATTACCAAGTCCTGTAGCGAGCAGGTTACCCGCGAATAATTGCGATCTCAATTTAACTATTCAGCGCATTGAAATTTTTAATAACTGAAAGCGAACAGATACAGACATTAACCTCTTCTATTCTTTCACATTACTTCGTGTAATCATTAGATTCCTGCGATTGAGGCGCAGCATTTTTTTTCCGAAAAGTCATCCGAAGACATCAGGTATTTCTTACAGACATCAAAAACAACAATCAAAATGCAATCTCAATAGAATAACTTTTCGAATTGAATTTTAAAATCGATTTACGTTATTATGTCAATATATAGTGCCATTCTTCGCTTTTTCCCAGGAGTCATGAATTTATTAAAGTCCTTCTATAACGACGCAGCAAAATATGCTCATATTTCAATTTTGCAATATTACCAAGTCCTGTAGCGAGCAGGTTACCCGCGAATAATTGCGATCTCAATTTAACTATTCAGCGCATTGAAATTTTTAATAACTGAAAGCGAACAGATACAGACATTAACCTCTTCTATTCTTTCACATTACTTCGTTTAATCATTAGATTCCTGCGATTGAGGCGCAGCATTTTTTTTCCGAAAAGTCATCTGAAGAAATCAGGTATTTATTACAGACATCAAAAACCACAATCAAAATGCAATCTCAATAGAATAACTTTTCGAATTGAATTTTCAAATCGATTTACGTTATTATGTCAATATATAGTGCCATTCCTCGCTTTTTCCCAGGAGTCATGAATTTATTATTGTCCTTCTATAACCACGCAGCAAAATATGCTTATATTCCAATTTTGCAATATTACCAAGTCCTGTAGCGAGCAGGTTATCCGCGAATAATTGCGATCTAAATTCAACTATTCAGCGCATTAAAATTTTTAATAACTGAAAGCGAACAGATACAGACATCAACCTCTTCTATTCTTGCACATTAATTCGTGTAATCATTAGATTCCTGCGATTGAGGCGCAGCATTTTTTTCCGAAAAGTCATCTGAAGACATCAGGTATTTCTTACATACATCAAAAACAACAATCAAAATGCATTCTCAATAGAATAACTTTTCGAATTGAATTTTCAAATCGAATTACGTTATTATGTCAATATATAGTGCCATTCCTCGCTTTTTCCCAGGAGTCATGAATTTATTATAGTCCTTCTATATCCACGCAGCAAAATATGCTCATATTCTAATTTTGCAATATTACCAAGTCCTGTAGCGAGCAGGTTATCCGCAAATAATTGCGATCTAAATTTAACTATTCAGCGCATTGAAATTTTTAATAACTGAAAGCGAACAGATACAGACATCAACCTCTTCTATTCTTTCACGTTAATTCGTGTAATCATTAGATTCCTGCGATTGAGGCGCAGCATATTTTTTCCGAAAAGTCATCTGAAGACATCAGGTATTTCTTACAGACATCAAAAACAACAATCAAAATGCATTCTCAATAGAATAACTTTTCGAATTGAATTTCCAAATCGAATTACGTTATTATGTCAATATATAGAGCCATTCCTCGCTTTTTCCCAAGAGTCATGAATTTATTATAGTCCTTCTATAACCACGCAGCAAAATATGCTCATATTCCAATGCTGCAATATTACCAAGTCCTGTAGCGAGCAGGTTATCCGCGAATAATTGCGATCTAAATTTAACTATTCAGCGCATTGAAATTTTTAATAACTGAAAGCGAACAGATACAGACATCAACCTTTTCTATTCTTTCACGTTAATTCGTGTAATCATTAGATTCCTGCGATTGAGGCGCAGCATATTTTTTCCGAAAGGTCATCTGAAGACATCAGGTATTTCTTACAGACATCAAAAACAACATTAAAAATGCAATCTCAATAGAATAACTTTTCGAATTGAATTTTCAAATCTATTTACGTTATTATGTCAATATATGGAGCCATTCCTTGCTTTTTCCCAGGAGTCATGAATTTATTATAGTCCTCCTATAACCACGCAGCAAAATATGCTCATTTTCTAATTTTGCAATATTACCAAGTCCTGTTGCGAGCAGGTTATCCGCGAATAATTGCGATCTAAATTTAACTATTCAGCGCATTGAAATTTTTAAAAACTGAAAGCGAACAGATACAGACATCAACCTCTTCTATTCTTTACGTTAATTCGTGTAATCATTAGATTCCTGCGATTGAGGCGCAGCATATTTTTTCCGAAAGGTCATCTGAAGACATCAGGTATTTCTTACAGACATCAAAAACAACAATCGAAATGCAATCTCAATAGAATAACTTTTCGAATTGAATTTTCAAATCGATTTACGTTATTATGTCAATATATAGTGCCATTCCTCGCTTTTTTCCAGGAGTCATGAATTTATTATAGTCCTTCTATAACCACGCAGCAAGATATGCTCATATTCCAATTTTGCAATATTACCAAGTCCTGTAGCGAGCAGGTTATCCGCGAATAATTGCGATCTAAATTTAACTATTCAGCGCATTGAAATTTTTAATAACTGAAAGCGAACAGATACAGACATCAACCTCTTCTATTCTTTCACATTAATTCGTGCGATCATTAGATTCCTGCGATTGAGGCGCAGCATTTTTTTTCCGAAAAGTCATCGGAAGACATCAGGTATTTCTTACAGACATCAAAAACAACAATCAAAATGCATTCTCAATAGAATAACTTTTCGAATTGAATTTTGAAATCGAATTACGTTATTATGTCAATATATAGAGCCATTCCTCGCTTATTCCCAAGAGTCATGAATGTAGTATAGTCCTTCTATAACCACGCAGCAAAATATGCTCACATTCCAATTCTTCAATTTTACCAAGTCCTGTAGCGAGCAGGTTATCCGCGAATAATTGCGATCTAAATTTAACTATTCAGCGCATTGAAATTTCTAATAACTGAAAGCGAACAGATACAGACATCAACCTCTTCTATTCTTTCACATTAATTCGTGTAATCATTAGATTCCTGCGATTGAGGCGCAGCATTTTTTTTCCGAAAAGTCATTCGAAGACATCAGGTATTTCTTACAGACATCAAAAACAACAATCAAAATGCAATCTCAATAGAATAACTTTTCGAATTGAATTTTCAAATCGATTTACGTTATATGTCAATATATAGAGCGATTCCCTGCTTTTTCCCAGGAGTCATGAATTTATTATAGTCCTTCTATAACCACGCAGCAAAATATGCTCACATTCCAATTCTTCAATTTTACCAAGTCCTGTAGCGAGCAGGTTACCCGCGAATAAATGCGATCTCAATTTAACTATTCAGCGCATTGAAATTTTTAATAACTGAAAGCGAACAGATACAGACATCAACCTCTTCTATTCTTTCACATTACTTCGTGTAATCAGTAGATTCCTGCGATTGAGGCGCAGCATTTTTTTCCGAAAAGTCATCCGAAGACATCAGGTATTTCTTACAGACATCAAAAACAACAATCAAAATGCAATCTGAATAGAATAACTTTTCGAATTGAATTTTAAAATCGATTTACGTTATTATGTCAATATATAGTGCCATTCTTCGCTTTTTCCCAGGAGTCATGAATTTATTAAAGTCCTTCTATAACGACGCAGCAAAATATGCTCATATTTCAATTTTGCAATATTACCAAGTCCTGTAGCGAGCAGGTTACCCGCGAATAATTGCGATCTCAATTTAACTATTCAGCGCATTGAAATTTTTAATAACTGAAAGCGAACAGATACAGACATTAACCTCTTCTATTCTTTCACATTACTTCGTGTAATCATTAGATTCCTGCGATTGAGGCGCAGCATTTTTTTTCCGAAAAGTCATCCGAAGACATCAGGTATTTCTTACAGACATCAAAAACAACAATCAAAATGCAATCTCAATAGAATAACTTTTCGAATTGAATTTTAAAATCGATTTACGTTATTATGTCAATATATAGTGCCATTCTTCGCTTTTTCCCAGGAGTCATGAATTTATTAAAGTCCTTCTATAACGACGCAGCAAAATATGCTCATATTTCAATTTTGCAATATTACCAAGTCCTGTAGCGAGCAGGTTACCCGCGAATAATTGCGATCTCAATTTAACTATTCAGCGCATTGAAATTTTTAATAACTGAAAGCGAACAGATACAGACATTAACCTCTTCTATTCTTTCACATTACTTCGTGTAATCATTAGATTCCTGCGATTGAGGCGCAGCATTTTTTTTCCGAAAAGTCATCCGAAGACATCAGGTATTTCTTACAGACATCAAAAACAACAATCAAAATGCAATCTCAATAGAATAACTTTTCGAATTGAATTTTGAAATCGAATTACGTTATTATGTCAATATATAGAGCCATTCCTCGCTTATTCCCAAGAGTCATGAATGTAGTATAGTCCTTCTATAACCACGCAGCAAAATATGCTCACATTCCAATTCTTCAATTTTACCAAGTCCTGTAGCGAGCAGGTTATCCGCGAATAATTGCGATCTAAATTTAACTATTCGGCGCATTGAAATTTCTAATAACTGAAAGCGAACAGATACAGACATCAACCTCTTCTATTCTTTCACATTACATCGTGTAATCAGTAGATTCCTGCGATTGAGGCGCAGCATTTTTTTCCGAAAAGTCATCCGAAGACATCAGGTATTTCTTACAGACATCAAAAACAACAATCAAAATGCAATCTGAATAGAATAACTTTTCGAATTGAATTTTAAAATCGATTTACGTTATTATGTAAATATATAGTGCCATTCTTCGCTTTTTCCCAGGAGTCATGAATTTATTAAAGTCCTTCTATAACGACGCAGCAAAATATGCTCATATTTCAATTTTGCAATATTACCAAGTCCTGTAGCGAGCAGGTTACCCGCGAATAATTGCGATCTCAATTTAACTATTCAGCGCATTGAAATTTTTAATAACTGAAAGCGAACAGATACAGACATTAACCTCTTCTATTCTTTCACATTACTTCGTGTAATCATTAGATTCCTGCGATTGAGGCGCAGCATTTTTTTTCCGAAAAGTCATCCGAAGACATCAGGTATTTCTTACAGACATCAAAAACAACAATCAAAATGCAATCTCAATAGAATAACTTTTCGAATTGAATTTTAAAATCGATTTACGTTATTATGTCAATATATAGTGCCATTCTTCGCTTTTTCCCAGGAGTCATGAATTTATTAAAGTCCTTCTATAACGACGCAGCAAAATATGCTCATATTTCAATTTTGCAATATTACCAAGTCCTGTAGCGAGCAGGTTACCCGCGAATAATTGCGATCTCAATTTAACTATTCAGCGCATTGAAATTTTTAATAACTGAAAGCGAACAGATACAGACATTAACCTCTTCTATTCTTTCACATTACTTCGTTTAATCATTAGATTCCTGCGATTGAGGCGCAGCATTTTTTTTTCGAAAAGTCATCTGAAGAAATCAGGTATTTATTACAGACATCAAAAACCACAATCAAAATGCAATCTCAATAGAATAACTTTTCGAATTGAATTTTCAAATCGATTTACGTTATTATGTCAATATATAGTGCCATTCCTCGCTTTTTCCCAGGAGTCATGAATTTATTATTGTCCTTCTATAACCACGCAGCAAAATATGCTTATATTCCAATTTTGCAATATTACCAAGTCCTGTAGCGAGCAGGTTATCCGCGAATAATTGCGATCTAAATTCAACTATTCAGCGCATTAAAATTTTTAATAACTGAAAGCGAACAGATACAGACATCAACCTCTTCTATTCTTTCACATTAATTCGTGTAATCATTAGATTCCTGCGATTGAGGCGCAGCATTTTTTTCCGAAAAGTCATCTGAAGACATCAGGTATTTCTTACATACATCAAAAACAACAATCAAAATGCATTCTCAATAGAATAACTTTTCGAATTGAATTTTCAAATCGAATTACGTTATTATGTCAATATATAGTGCCATTCCTCGCTTTTTCCCAGGAGTCATGAATTTATTATAGTCCTTCTATATCCACGCAGCAAAATATGCTCATATTCTAATTTTGCAATATTACCAAGTCCTGTAGCGAGCAGGTTATCCGCAAATAATTGCGATCTAAATTTAACTATTCAGCGCATTGAAATTTTTAATAACTGAAAGCGAACAGATACAGACATCAACCTCTTCTATTCTTTCACATTAATTCGTAGAATCATTAGATTCCTGCGATTGAGGCGCAGCATTTTTTTTCCGAAAAGTCATCTGAAGACATCAGGTATTTCTTACAGACATCAAAAACAACAATCAAAATGCATTCTCAATAGAATAACTTTTCGAATTGAATTTCCAAATCGAATTACGTTATTATGTCAATATATAGAGCCATTCCTCGCTTTTTCCCAAGAGTCATGAATTTATTATAGTCCTTCTATAACCACGCAGCAAAATATGCTCATATTCCAATGCTGCAATATTACCAAGTCCTGTAGCGAGCAGGTTATCCGCGAATAATTGCGATCTAAATTTAACTATTCAGCGCATTGAAATTTTTAATAACTGAAAGCGAACAGATACAGACATCAACCTTTTCTATTCTTTCACGTTAATTCGTGTAATCATTAGATTCCTGCGATTGAGGCGCAGCATATTTTTTCCGAAAGGTCATCTGAAGACATCAGGTATTTCTTACAGACATCAAAAACAACATTAAAAATGCAATCTCAATAGAATAACTTTTCGAATTGAATTTTCAAATCTATTTACGTTATTATGTCAATATATGGAGCCATTCCTTGCTTTTTCCCAGGAGTCATGAATTTATTATAGTCTTCCTATAACCACGCAGCAAAATATGCTCATTTTCTAATTTTGCAATATTACCAAGTCCTGTTGCGAGCAGGTTATCCGCGAATAATTGCGATCTAAATTTAACTATTCAGCGCATTGAAATTTTTAAAAACTGAAAGCGAACAGATACAGACATCAACCTCTTCTATTCTTTCACATTAATTCGTAGAATCATTAGATTCCTGCGATTGAGGCGCAGCATTTTTTTTCCGAAAAGTCATCTGAAGACATCAGGTATTTCTTACAGACATCAAAAACAACAATCAAAATGCATTCTCAATAGAATAACTTTTCGAATTGAATTTTCAAATCGAATTACGTTATTATGTCAATATAAAGAGCCATTCCTCGCTTATTCCCAAGAGTCATGAATTTAGTATAGTCCTTCTATAACCACGCAGCAAAGTATGCTCATATTCCACTTCTGCAATTTTACCAAGTCCTGTAGCGAGCAGGTTATCCGCGAATAATTGCGATCTAAATTTAACTATTCAGCGCATTGAAATTTTTAATAACTGAAAGCGAACAGATACAGACATCAACCTCTTCTATTCTTTCACATTAATTCGTGTAATCATTAGATTCCTGCGATTGAGGCGCAGCATTTTTATTCCGAAAAGTCATCCGAAGTCATCAGGTATTTCTTACAGACATCAAAAACAACAATCAAAATGCAATCTCAATAGAATAACTTTTCGAATTGAATTTTCAAATCGATTTACGTTATATGTCAATATATAGAGCCATTCCTTGCTTTTTCCCAGGAGTCATGAATTTATTAAAGTCCTTCTATAACCACGCAGCAAAATATGCTCATATTCCAATTTTGCAATATTACCAAGTCCTGTAGCGAGCAGGTTACCCGCGAATAATTGCGATCTCAATTTAACTATTTAGCGCATTGAAATTTTTAATAACTGAAAGCGAACAGATACAGACATCAACCTCTTCTATTCTTTCACATTACTTCGTGTAATCAGTAGATTCCTGCAATTGAGGCGCAGCATTTTTTTTCCGAAAAGTCATCCGAAGACATCAGGTATTTCTTACAGACATCAAAAACAACAATCAAAATGCAATCTCAATAGAATAACTTTTCGAATTGAATTTTCAAATCGATTTACGTTATTATGTCAATATATAGTGCCATTCTTCGCTTTTTCCCAGGAGTCATGAATTTATTAAAGTCCTTCTATAACGACGCAGCAAAATATGCTCATATTTCAATTTTGCAATATTACCAAGTCCTGTAGCGAGCAGATTACCCGCGAATAATTGCGATCTCAATTTAACTATTCAGCGCATTGAAATTTTTAATAACTGAAAGCGAACAGATACAGACATCAACCTCTTCTATTCTTTCACATTACTTCGTGTAATCATTAGATTCCTGCGATTGAGGCGCAGCATTTTTTTTCCGAAAAGTCATCCGAAGACATCAGGTATTTCTTACAGACATCAAAAACAACATTCAAAATGCAATCTCAATAGAATAACTTTTCGAATTGGATTTTAAAATCGATTTACGTTATTATGTCAATATATAGTGCCATTCTTCGCTTTTTCCCAGGAGTCATGAATTTATTAAAGTCCTTCTATAACGACGCAGCAAAATATGCTCATATTTCAATTTTGCAATATTACCAAGTCCTGTAGCGAGCAGATTACCCGCGAATAATTGCGATCTCAATTAAACTATTCAGCGCATTGAAATTTTTAATAACTGAAAGCGAACAGATACAGACATTAACCTCTTCTATTCTTTCACATTACTTCGTGTAATCATTAGATTCCTGCGATTGAGGCGCAGCATTTTTTTTCCGAAAAGTCATCTGAAGAAATCAGGTATTTCTTACAGACATCAAAAACCACAATCAAAATGCAATCTCAATAGAATAACTTTTCGAATTGAATTTTCAAATCGATTTACGTTATTATGTCAATATATAGTGCCATTCCTCGCTTTTTCCCAGGAGTCATGAATTTATTATAGTCCTTCTATAACCACGCAGCAAAATATGCTCATATTCCAATTTTGCAATATTACCAAGTCCTGTAGCGAGCAGGTTATCCGCGAATAAGTGCGATCTAAATTTAACTATTCAGCGCATTGAAATTTTTAATAACTGAAAGCGAACAGATACAGACATCAACCTCTTCTATTCTTTCACATTAATTCGTGTAATCATTAGATTCCTGCGATTGAGGCGCAGCATTTTTTTCCGAAAAGTCATCTGAAGACATCAGGTATTTCTTACATACATCAAAAACAACAATCAAAATGCATTCTCAATAGAATAACTTTTCGAATTGAATTTTCAAATCGAATTACGTTATTATGTCAATATATAGTGCCATTCCTCGCTTTTTCCCAGAAGTCATGAATTTATTATAGTCCTTCTATATCCACGCAGCAACATATGCTCATATTCTAATTTTGCAATATTACCTAGTCCTGTAGCGAGCAGGTTATCCGCAAATAATTGCGATCTAAATTTAACTATTCAGCGCATTGAAATTTTTAATAACTGAAAGCGAACAGATACAGACATCAACCTCTTCTATTCTTTCACATTAATTCGTGGAATCATTAGATTCCTGCGATTGAGGCGCAGCATTTTTTTTCCGAAAAGTCATCTGAAGACATCAGGTATTTCTTACAGACATCAAAAACAACAATCAAAATGCAATCTCAATAGAATAACTTTTCGAATTGAATTTTCAAATCGATTTACGTTATTATGTCAATATATAGAGCCATTCCTTGCTTTTTCCCAGGAGTCATGAATTTATTATAGTCCTGCTATAACCACGCAGCAAAATATGCTCATATTCCAATTTTGCAATATTACCAAGTCCTGTAGCGAGCAGGTTATCAGCGAATAATTGCGATCTAAATTTAACTATTCAGCGCATTTAAATTTTTAATCACAGAAAGCGAACAGATACAGACATCAACCTCTTCTATTCTTTCACATTACTTCGTGTAATCATTAGATTCCTGCGATTGAGGCGCAGCATTTTTTTTCCGAAAAGTCATCCGAAGACATCAGGTATTTCTTACAGACATCAAAAACAACAATCAAAATGCAATCTCAATAGAATAACTTTTCGAATTGAATTTTCAAATCGATTTACGTTATTATGTCAATATATCGAGCCATTCCTTGCTTTTTCCCAGGAGTCATGAATTTATTATAGTCCTTCTATAACCACGCAGCAAAATATGCTCATATTACAATTTTGCAGTATAACCAAGTCCTGTAGCGAGCAGGTTATCCGCGAATAATTGCGATCTAAATTTAACTATTCAGCGCATTTAAATTTTTAATCACTGAAAGCGAACAGATACAGACATCAACCTCTTCTATTCTTTCACATTACTTCGTGTAATCATTAGATTCCTGCGATTGAGGCGCAGCATATTTTTTCCGAAAGGTCATCTGAAGACATCAGGTATTTCTTACAGACATCAAAAACAACAATCAAAATGCAATCTCAATAGAATAACTTTTCGAATTGAATTTTCAAATCGATTTACGTTATTATGTCAATATATCGAGCCATTCCTTGCTTTTTCCCAGGAGTCATGAATTTATTATAGTCCTGCTATAACCACGCAGCAAAATATGCTCATATTCCAATTTTGCAATATTACCAAGTCCTGTAGCGAGCAGGTTATCAGCGAATAATTGCGATCTAAATTTAACTATTCAGCGCATTTAAATTTTTAATCACAGAAAGCGAACAGATACAGACATCAACCTCTTCTATTCTTTCACATTACTTCGTGTAATCATTAGATTCCTGCGATTGAGGCGCAGCATTTTTTTTCCGAAAAGTCATCCGAAGACATCAGGTATTTCTTACAGACATCAAAAACAACAATCAAAATGCAATCTCAATAGAATAACTTTTCGAATTGAATTTTCAAATCGATTTACGTTATTATGTCAATATATAGAGCCATTCCTCGCTTTTTCCCAGGAGTCATGAATTTATTATAGTCCTTCTATAACCACGCAGCAAAATATGCTCATATTACAATTTTGCAGTATAACCAAGTCCTGTAGCGAGCAGGTTATCCGCGAATAATTGCGATCTAAATTTAACTATTCAGCGCATTTAAATTTTTAATCACTGAAAGCGAACAGATACAGACATCAACCTCTTCTATTCTTTCACATTACTTCGTGTAATCATTAGATTCCTGCGATTGAGGCGCAGCATATTTTTTCCGAAAGGTCATCTGAAGACATCAGGTATTTCTTACAGACATCAAAAACAACAATCAAAATGCAATCTCAATAGAATAACTTTTCGAATTGAATTTTCAAATCGATTTACGTTATTATGTCAATATATCGAGCCATTCCTTGCTTTTTCCCAGGAGTCATGAATTTATTATAGTCCTTCTATAACCACGCAGCAAAATATGCTCATATTCCAATTTTGCAATATTACCAAGTCCTGTAGCGAGCAGGTTATCCGCGAATAATTGCGATCTAAATTTAACTATTCAAAGCATTGAAATTTTTAATAACTGAAAGCGAACAGATACAGACATCAACCTCTTCTATTCTTTCACATTACTTCGTGTAATCATTAGATTCCTGCGATTGAGGCGCAGCATTTTTTTTCCGAAAAGTCATCCGAAGACATCAGGTATTTCTTACAGACATCAAAAACAACAATCAAAATGCAATCTCAATAGAATAACTTTTCGAATTGAATTTTCAAATCGATTTACGTTATTATGTCAATATATAGAACCATTCCTCGCTTTTTCCCAGGAGTCATGAATTTATTATAGTCCTTCTATAACCACGCAGCAAAATATGCTCATATTCCAATTTTGCAATATTACCAAGTCCTGTAGCGAGCAGGTTATCCGCGAATAATTGCGATCTAAATTTAACTATTCAAAGCATTGAAATTTTTAATAACTGAAAGCGAACAGATACAGACATCAACCTCTTCTATTCTTTCACATTACTTCGTGTAATCATTAGATTCCTGCGATTGAGGCGCAGCTTTTTTTTCCGAAAAGTCATCCGAAGACATCAGGTATTCCTTACAGACATCAAAAACAACAATCAAAATGCAATCTCAATAGAATAACTTTTCGAATTGAATTTTCAAATCGATTTACGTTATTATGTCAATATATCGAGCCATTCCTTGCTTTTTCCCAGGAGTCATGAATTTATTATAGTCCTGCTATAACCACGCAGCAAAATATGCTCATTTTCCAATTTTGCAATATTACCAAGTCCTGTAGCGAGCAGGTTATCCGCGAATAATTGCGATCTAAATTTAACTATTCAAAGCATTGAAATTTTTAATAACTGAAAGCGAACAGATACAGACATCAACCTCTTCTATTCTTTCACATTACTTCGTGTAATCATTAGATTCCTGCGATTGAGGCGCAGCTTTTTTTTCCGAAAAGTCATCCGAAGACATCAGGTATTTCTTACAGACATCAAAAACAACAATCAAAATGCAATCTCAATAGAATAACTTTTCGAATTGAATTTTCAAATCGATTTACGTTATTATGTCAATATATAGAACCATTCCTCGCTTTTTCCCAGGAGTCATGAATTTATTATAGTCCTTCTATAACCACGCAGCAAAATATGCTCATTTTCCAATTTTGCAATATTACCAAGTCCTGTAGCGAGCAGGTTATCCGCGAATAATTGCGATCTAAATTTAACTATTCAGCGCATTTAAATTTTTAATCACTGAAAGCGAACAGATACAGACATCAACCTCTTCTATTCTTTCACATTACTTCGTGTAATCATTAGATTCCTGCGATTGAGGCGCAGCATATTTTTTCCGAAAGGTCATCTGAAGACATCAGGTATTTCTTACAGACATCAAAAACAACAATCAAAATGCAATCTGAATAGAATAACTTTTCGAATTGAATTTTCAAATCGATTTACGTTATTATGTCAATATATCGAGCCATTCCTTGCTTTTTCCCAGGAGTCATGAATTTATTATAGTCCTGCTATAACCACGCAGCAAAATATGCTCATATTCCAATTTTGCAATATTACCAAGTCCTGTAGCGAGCAGGTTATCAGCGAATAATTGCGATCTAAATTTAACTATTCAGCGCATTTAAATTTTTAATCACAGAAAGCGAACAGATACAGACATCAACCTCTTCTATTCTTTCACATTACTTCGTGTAATCATTAGATTCCTGCGATTGAGGCGCAGCATTTTTTTTCCGAAAAGTCATCCGAAGACATCAGGTATTTCTTACAGACATCAAAAACAACAATCAAAATGCAATCTCAATAGAATAACTTTTCGAATTGAATTTTCAAATCGATTTACGTTATTATGTCAATATATAGAGCCATTCCTCGCTTTTTCCCAGGAGTCATGAATTTATTATAGTCCTTCTATAACCACGCAGCAAAATATGCTCATATTACAATTTTGCAGTATAACCAAGTCCTGTAGCGAGCAGGTTATCCGCGAATAATTGCGATCTAAATTTAACTATTCAGCGCATTTAAATTTTTAATCACTGAAAGCGAACAGATACAGACATCAACCTCTTCTATTCTTTCACATTACTTCGTGTAATCATTAGATTCCTGCGATTGAGGCGCAGCATATTTTTTCCGAAAGGTCATCTGAAGACATCAGGTATTTCTTACAGACATCAAAAACAACAATCAAAATGCAATCTCAATAGAATAACTTTTCGAATTGAATTTTCAAATCGATTTACGTTATTATGTCAATATATCGAGCCATTCCTTGCTTTTTCCCAGGAGTCATGAATTTATTATAGTCCTTCTATAACCACGCAGCAAAATATGCTCATATTCCAATTTTGCAATATTACCAAGTCCTGTAGCGAGCAGGTTATCCGCGAATAATTGCGATCTAAATTTAACTATTCAAAGCATTGAAATTTTTAATAACTGAAAGCGAACAGATACAGACATCAACCTCTTCTATTCTTTCACATTACTTCGTGTAATCATTAGATTCCTGCGATTGAGGCGCAGCATTTTTTTTCCGAAAAGTCATCCGAAGACATCAGGTATTTCTTACAGACATCAAAAACAACAATCAAAATGCAATCTCAATAGAATAACTTTTCGAATTGAATTTTCAAATCGATTTACGTTATTATGTCAATATATAGAACCATTCCTCGCTTTTTCCCAGGAGTCATGAATTTATTATAGTCCTTCTATAACCACGCAGCAAAATATGCTCATATTCCAATTTTGCAATATTACCAAGTCCTGTAGCGAGCAGGTTATCCGCGAATAATTGCGATCTAAATTTAACTATTCAAAGCATTGAAATTTTTAATAACTGAAAGCGAACAGATACAGACATCAACCTCTTCTATTCTTTCACATTACTTCGTGTAATCATTAGATTCCTGCGATTGAGGCGCAGCTTTTTTTTCCGAAAAGTCATCCGAAGACATCAGGTATTCCTTACAGACATCAAAAACAACAATCAAAATGCAATCTCAATAGAATAACTTTTCGAATTGAATTTTCAAATCGATTTACGTTATTATGTCAATATATAGAGCCATTCCTCGCTTTTTCCCAGGAGTCATGAATTTATTATAGTCCTTCTATAACCACGCAGCAAAATATGCTCATATTCCAATTTTGCAATATTACCAAGTCCTGTAGCGAGCAGGTTATCCGCGAATAATTGCGATCTAAATTTAACTATTCAGCGCATTTAAATTTTTAATCACTGAAAGCGAACAGATACAGACATCAACCTCATCTATTCTTTCACATTACTTCGTGTAATCATTAGATTCCTGCGATTGAGGCGCAGCATTTTTTTTCCGAAAAGTCATCCGAAGACATCAGGTATTTCTTACAGACATCAAAAACAACAATCAAAATGCAATCTCAATAGAATAACTTTTCGAATTGAATTTTCAAATCGATTTACGTTATTATGTCAATATATAGAGCCATTCCTCGCTTTTTCCCAGGAGTCATGAATTTATTATAGTCCTTCTATAACCACGCAGCAAAATATGCTCATATTCCAATTTTGCAATATTACCAAGTCCTGTAGCGAGCAGGTTATCCGCGAATAATTGCGATCTAAATTTAACTATTCAGCGCATTTAAATTTTTAATCACTGAAAGCGAACAGATACAGACATCAACCTCATCTATTCTTTCACATTACTTCGTGTAATCATTAGATTCCTGCGATTGAGGCGCAGCATATTTTTTCCGAAAGGTCATCTGAAGACATCAGGTTTTTCTTACAGACATCAAAAACAACAATCAAAATGCAATCTCAATAGAATAACTTTTCGAATTGAATTTTCAAATCGATTTACGTTATTATGTCAATATATAGAGCCATTCCTCGCTTTTTCCCAGGAGTCATGAATTTATTATAGTCCTTCTATAACCACGCAGCAAAATATGCTCATATTCCAATTTTGCAATATTACCAAGTCCTGTAGCGAGCAGGTTATCCGCGAATAATTGCGATCTAAATTTAACTATTCAGCGCATTTAAATTTTTAATCACTGAAAGCGAACAGATACAGACATCAACCTCATCTATTCTTTCACATTACTTCGTGTAATCATTAGATTCCTGCGATTGAGGCGCAGCATATTTTTTCCGAAAGGTCATCGGAAGACATCAGGTATTTCTTACAGACATCAAAAACAACAATCAAAATGCAATCTCAATAGAATAACTTTTCGAATTGAATTTTCAAATCGATTTACGTTATTATGTCAATATATCGAGCCATTCCTTGCTTTTTCCCAGGAGTCATGAATTTATTATAGTCCTGCTATAACCACGCAGCAAAATATGCTCATTTTCCAATTTTGCAATATTACCAAGTCCTGAAGCGAGCAGGTTACCCGCAAATAATTGCGATCTAAATTTAACTATTCAGCGCATTGAAATTTTTATTAACTGAAAGCGAACAGATACAGACATCAACCTCTTCTATTCTTTCACATTACTTCGTGTAATCAGTAGATTCCTGCGATTGAGGCGCAGCATTTTTTTTCCGAAAAGTCATCCGAAGACATCAGGTATTTCTTACAGACATCAAAAACAACAATCAAAATGCAATCTCAATAGAATAACTTTTCGAATTGAATTTTAAAATCGATTTACGTTATTATGTCAATATATAGTGCCATTCTTCGCTTTTTCCCAGGAGTCATGAATTGATTAAAGTCCTTCTATAACGACGCAGCAAAATATGCTCATATTCCAATTTTGCAATATTACCAAGTCCTGTAGCGAGCAGGTTACCCGCGAATAATTGCGATCTCAATTTAACTATTCAGCGCATTGAAATTTTTAATAACTGAAAGCGAACAGATACAGACATCAACCTCTTCTATTCTTTCACATTAATTCGTGTAATCATTAGATTCCTGCGATTGAGGCGCAGCATTTTTTTTCCGAAAAGTCATCCGAAGACATCAGGTATTTCTTACAGACATCAAAAACAACAATCAAAATGCAATCTCAATAGAATAACTTTTCGAATTGAATTTTAAAATCGATTTACGTTATTATGTCAATATATAGTGCCATTCTTCGCTTTTTCCCAGGAGTCATGAATTTATTATAGTCCCTCCATAACCACGCAGTAAAATATTCTCATTTTCCAATTTTGCAATATTACTAAGTCCTGTAGCGAGCAGGTTATCCGCGAATAATTGCGATCTAAATTTAACTATTCAGCGCATTGAAATTTTTAATAAATGAAAGCGAACAGATACGGAGATCAACCTCTTCTATTCTTTCACATTACTTCGTGTAATCAGTAGATTCCTGCGATTGAGGCGCAGCATTTTTTTTCCGAAAAGACATCCGAAGACATCAGGTATTTCTTACAGACATCAAAAACAACAATCAAAATGCAATCTCAATAGAATAACTTTTCGAATTGAATTTTAAAATCGATTTACGTTATTATGTCAATATATAGTGCCATTCCTCGCTTTTTCCCAGGAGTCATGAATTTATTATAGTCCTTCTATAACCACGCAGCAAAATATGCTCATATTCCAAGTCTGCAATATTACCAAGTCCTGTAGCGAGCAGGTTATCCGCGAATAATTGCGATCTAAATTTAACTATTCAGCGCATTGAAATTTTTAATATTTGAAAGCGAACAGATACAGACATCAACCTCTTCTATTCTTTCACATTAATTCGTGTAATCATTAGATTCCTGCGATTGAGGCGCAGCATTTTTTTCCCGAAAAGTCATCCGAAGACATCAGGTATTTCTTACAGACATCAAAAACAACAATCAAAATGCAATCTGAATAGAATAACTTTTCGAATTGAATTTTCAAATCGATTTACGTTATTATGTCAATATATAGAGCCATTCCTTGCTTTTTCCCAGGAGTCATGAATTTATTATAGTCCTTCTATAACCACGCAGCAAAATATTCTCATTTTCTTATTTTGCAATATTACCAAGTCCTGTAGCGAGCAGGTTATTCGCGAATAATTGCGATCTAAATTTAACTATTCAGCGCATTGAAATTTTTAATAAATGAAAGCGAACAGATACAGACATCAACCTCTTCTATTCTTTCACATTAATTCGTGTAATCATTAGATTCCTGCGATTGAGGCGCAGCATTTTTTTTCCGAAAAGTCATCCGAAGACATCAGGTATTTCTTACAGACATCAAAAACAACAATCAAAATGCAATCTCAATAGAATAACTTTTCGAATTGAATTTTAAAATCGATTTACGTTATTATGTCAATATATAGTGCCATTCCTCGCTTTTTCCCAGGAGTCATGAATTTATTATAGTCCTTCTATAACCACGCAGCAAAATATGCTCATATTCCAAGTCTGCAATATTACCAAGTCCTGTAGCGAGCAGGTTATCCGCGAATAATTGCGATCTAAATTTAACTATTCAGCGCATTGAAATTTTTAATATTTGAAAGCGAACAGATACAGACATCAACCTCTTCTATTCTTTCACATTAATTCGTGTAATCATTAGATTCCTGCGATTGAGGCGCAGCATTTTTTTTCCGAAAAGTCATCCGAAGACATCAGGTATTTCTTACAGACATCAAAAACAACAATCAAAATGCAATCTCAATAGAATAACTTTTCGAATTGAATTTTAAAATCGATTTACGTTATTATGTCAATATATAGTGCCATTCTTCGCTTTTTCCCAGGAGTCATGAATTTATTAAAGTCCTTCTATAACGACGCAGCAAAATATGCTCATATTTCAATTTTGCAATATTACCAAGTCCTGTAGCGAGCAGGTTACCCGCGAATAATTGCGATCTCAATTTAACTATTCAGCGCATTGAAATTTTTAATAACTGAAAGCGAACAGATACAGACATCAACCTCTTCTATTCTTTCACATTAATTCGTGTAATCATTAGATTCCTGCGATTGAGGCGCAGCATTTTTTTTCCGAAAAGTCATCCGAAGACATCAGGTATTTCTTACAGACATCAAAAACAACAATCAAAATGCAATCTGAATAGAATAACTTTTCGAATTGAATTTTCAAATCGATTTACGTTATTATGTCAATATATAGAGCCATTCCTTGCTTTTTCCCAGGAGTCATGAATTTATTATAGTCCTTCTATAACCACGCAGCAAAATATTCTCATTTTCTAATTTTGCAATATAACCAAGTCCTGTAGCGAGCAGGTTATCCGCGAATAATTGCGATCTAAATTGAACTATTCAGCGCATTGAAATTTTTAATAAATGAAAGCGAACAGATACAGACATCAACCTCTTCTATTCTTTCATATTACTTCGTGTAATCAGTAGATTCCTGCGACTGAGGCGCAGCATTTTTTTTCCGATAAGTCATCCGAAGACATCAGGTATTTCTTACAGACATCAAAAACAACAATCGAAATGCAATCTCAATAGAATAACTTTTCGAATTGAATTTTAAAATCGATTTACGTTATTATGTCAATATATAGTGCCATTCTTCGCTTTTTCCCAGGAGTCATGAATTTATTAAAGTCCTTCTATAACGACGAAGCAAAATATGCTCATATTCCAATTTTGCAATATTACCAAGTCCTGTAGCGAGCAGGTTATCCGCGAATAATTGCGATCTCAATTTAACTATTCAGCGCATTGAAATTTTTAATAACTGAAAGCGAACAGATACAGACATCAACCTCTTCTATTCTTTCACATTAATTCGTGTAATCATTAGATTCCTGCGATTGAGGCGCAGCATTTTTTTTCCGAAAAATCATCTGAAGAAATCAGGTATTTCTTACAGACATCAAAAACCACAATCAAAATGCAATCTCAATAGAATAACTTTTCGAATTGAATTTTAAAATCGATTTACGTTATTATGTCAATATATAGTGCCATTCTTCGCTTTTTCCCAGGAGTCATGAATTTATTAAAGTCCTTCTATAACGACGCAGCAAAATATGCTCATATTCCAATTTTGCAATATTACCAAGTCCTGTAGCGAGCAGGTTACCCGCGAATAATTGCGATCTCAATTTAACAATTCAGCGCATTGAAATTTTTAATAACTGAAAGCGAACAGATACAGACATCAACCTCTTCTATTCTTTCACATTAATTCGTGTAATCATTAGATTCCTGCGATTGAGGCGCAGCATTTTTTTTCCGAAAAGTCATCCGAAGACATCAGGTATTTCTTACAGACATCAAAAACAACAATCAAAATGGAATCTCAATAGAATATTTTTTCGAATTGAATTTTAAAATCGATTTACGTTATTATGTCAATATATAGTGCCATTCCTCGCTTTTTCCCAGGAGTCATGAATTTATTATAGTCCTTCTATAACCACGCAGCAAAATATGCTCATATTCTAATTCTGCAATATTACCAAGTCCTGTAGCGAGCAGGTTATCCGCGAATAATTGCGATCTAAATTTAACTATTCAGCGCATTGAAATTTTTAATAACTGAAAGCGAACAGATACAGACATCAACCTCTTCTATTCTTTCACATTAATTCGTGTAATCATTAGATTCCTGCGATTGAGGCGCAGCATTTTTTTTCCGAAAAGTCATCCGAAGACATCAGGTATTTCTTACAGACATCAAAAACAACAATCAAAATGCAATCTGAATAGAATAACTTTTCGAATTGAATTTTCAAATCGATTTACGTTAGTATGTCAATATATAGAGCCATTCCTTGCTTTTTCCCAGGAGTCATGAATTTATTAAAGTCCTTCTATAACGACGCAGCAAAATATGCTCATATTCCAATTTTGCAATATTACCAAGTCCTGTAGCGAGCAGGTTACCCGCGAATAATTGCGATCTCAATTTAACTATTCAGCGCATTGAAATTTTTAATAACTGAAAGCGAACAGATACAGACATCAACCTCTTCTATTCTTTCACATTACTTCGTGTAATCATTAGATTCCTGCGATTGAGGCGCAGCATTTTTTTTCCGAAAAGTCATCCGAAGACATCAGGTATTTCTTACAGACATCAAAAACAACAATTAAAATGCAATCTCAATAGAATAACTTTTCGAATTGAATTTTCAAATCGATTTACGTTATTATGTCAATATATAGTGCCATTCTTCGCTTTTTCCCAGGAGTCATGAATTTATTAAAGTCCTTCTATAACCACGCAGCAAAATATTCTCATTTTCTAATTTTGCAATATTACCAAGTCCTGTAGCGAGCAGGTTATCCGCGAATAATTGCGATCTAAATTTAACTATTCAGCGCATTGAAATTTTTAATAAATGAAAGCGAACAGATACAGACATCAACCTCTTCTATTCTTTCACATTACTTCGTGTAATCAGTAGATTCCTGCGATTGAGGCGCAGCATTTTTTTTCCGAAAAGTCATCCGAAGACATCAGGTATTTCTTACAGACATCAAAAACAACAATTAAAATGCAATCTCAATAGAATAACTTTTCGAATTGAATTTTCAAATCGATTTACGTTATTATGTCAATATATAGTGCCATTCTTCGCTTTTTCCCAGGAGTCATGAATTTATTAAAGTCCTTCTATAACGACGCAGCAAAATATGCTCATATTTCAATTTTGCAATATTACCAAGTCCTGTAGCGAGCAGATTACCCGCGAATAATTGCGATCTCAATTTAACTATTCAGCGCATTGAAATTTTTAATAACTGAAAGCGAACAGATACAGACATCAACCTCTTCTATTCTTTCACATTACTTCGTGTAATCATTAGATTCCTGCGATTGAGGCGCAGCATTTTTTTTCCGAAAAGTCATCCGAAGACATCAGGTATTTCTTACAGACATCAAAAACAACATTCAAAATGCAATCTCAATAGAATAACTTTTCGAATTGGATTTTAAAATCGATTTACGTTATTATGTCAATATATAGTGCCATTCTTCGCTTTTTCCCAGGAGTCATGAATTTATTAAAGTCCTTCTATAACGACGCAGCAAAATATGCTCATATTTCAATTTTGCAATATTACCAAGTCCTGTAGCGAGCAGATTACCCGCGAATAATTGCGATCTCAATTAAACTATTCAGCGCATTGAAATTTTTAATAACTGAAAGCGAACAGATACAGACATTAACCTCTTCTATTCTTTCACATTACTTCGTGTAATCATTAGATTCCTGCGATTGAGGCGCAGCATTTTTTTTCCGAAAAGTCATCTGAAGAAATCAGGTATTTCTTACAGACATCAAAAACCACAATCAAAATGCAATCTCAATAGAATAACTTTTCGAATTGAATTTTCAAATCGATTTACGTTATTATGTCAATATATAGTGCCATTCCTCGCTTTTTCCCAGGAGTCATGAATTTATTATAGTCCTTCTATAACCACGCAGCAAAATATGCTCATATTCCAATTTTGCAATATTACCAAGTCCTGTAGCGAGCAGGTTATCCGCGAATAAGTGCGATCTAAATTTAACTATTCAGCGCATTGAAATTTTTAATAACTGAAAGCGAACAGATACAGACATCAACCTCTTCTATTCTTTCACATTAATTCGTGTAATCATTAGATTCCTGCGATTGAGGCGCAGCATTTTTTTCCGAAAAGTCATCTGAAGACATCAGGTATTTCTTACATACATCAAAAACAACAATCAAAATGCATTCTCAATAGAATAACTTTTCGAATTGAATTTTCAAATCGAATTACGTTATTATGTCAATATATAGTGCCATTCCTCGCTTTTTCCCAGAAGTCATGAATTTATTATAGTCCTTCTATATCCACGCAGCAACATATGCTCATATTCTAATTTTGCAATATTACCTAGTCCTGTAGCGAGCAGGTTATCCGCAAATAATTGCGATCTAAATTTAACTATTCAGCGCATTGAAATTTTTAATAACTGAAAGCGAACAGATACAGACATCAACCTCTTCTATTCTTTCACATTAATTCGTGGAATCATTAGATTCCTGCGATTGAGGCGCAGCATTTTTTTTCCGAAAAGTCATCTGAAGACATCAGGTATTTCTTACAGACATCAAAAACAACAATCAAAATGCAATCTCAATAGAATAACTTTTCGAATTGAATTTTCAAATCGATTTACGTTATTATGTCAATATATAGAGCCATTCCTTGCTTTTTCCCAGGAGTCATGAATTTATTATAGTCCTGCTATAACCACGCAGCAAAATATGCTCATATTCCAATTTTGCAATATTACCAAGTCCTGTAGCGAGCAGGTTATCAGCGAATAATTGCGATCTAAATTTAACTATTCAGCGCATTTAAATTTTTAATCACAGAAAGCGAACAGATACAGACATCAACCTCTTCTATTCTTTCACATTACTTCGTGTAATCATTAGATTCCTGCGATTGAGGCGCAGCATTTTTTTTCCGAAAAGTCATCCGAAGACATCAGGTATTTCTTACAGACATCAAAAACAACAATCAAAATGCAATCTCAATAGAATAACTTTTCGAATTGAATTTTCAAATCGATTTACGTTATTATGTCAATATATCGAGCCATTCCTTGCTTTTTCCCAGGAGTCATGAATTTATTATAGTCCTTCTATAACCACGCAGCAAAATATGCTCATATTACAATTTTGCAGTATAACCAAGTCCTGTAGCGAGCAGGTTATCCGCGAATAATTGCGATCTAAATTTAACTATTCAGCGCATTTAAATTTTTAATCACTGAAAGCGAACAGATACAGACATCAACCTCTTCTATTCTTTCACATTACTTCGTGTAATCATTAGATTCCTGCGATTGAGGCGCAGCATATTTTTTCCGAAAGGTCATCTGAAGACATCAGGTATTTCTTACAGACATCAAAAACAACAATCAAAATGCAATCTCAATAGAATAACTTTTCGAATTGAATTTTCAAATCGATTTACGTTATTATGTCAATATATCGAGCCATTCCTTGCTTTTTCCCAGGAGTCATGAATTTATTATAGTCCTGCTATAACCACGCAGCAAAATATGCTCATATTCCAATTTTGCAATATTACCAAGTCCTGTAGCGAGCAGGTTATCAGCGAATAATTGCGATCTAAATTTAACTATTCAGCGCATTTAAATTTTTAATCACAGAAAGCGAACAGATACAGACATCAACCTCTTCTATTCTTTCACATTACTTCGTGTAATCATTAGATTCCTGCGATTGAGGCGCAGCATTTTTTTTCCGAAAAGTCATCCGAAGACATCAGGTATTTCTTACAGACATCAAAAACAACAATCAAAATGCAATCTCAATAGAATAACTTTTCGAATTGAATTTTCAAATCGATTTACGTTATTATGTCAATATATAGAGCCATTCCTCGCTTTTTCCCAGGAGTCATGAATTTATTATAGTCCTTCTATAACCACGCAGCAAAATATGCTCATATTACAATTTTGCAGTATAACCAAGTCCTGTAGCGAGCAGGTTATCCGCGAATAATTGCGATCTAAATTTAACTATTCAGCGCATTTAAATTTTTAATCACTGAAAGCGAACAGATACAGACATCAACCTCTTCTATTCTTTCACATTACTTCGTGTAATCATTAGATTCCTGCGATTGAGGCGCAGCATATTTTTTCCGAAAGGTCATCTGAAGACATCAGGTATTTCTTACAGACATCAAAAACAACAATCAAAATGCAATCTCAATAGAATAACTTTTCGAATTGAATTTTCAAATCGATTTACGTTATTATGTCAATATATCGAGCCATTCCTTGCTTTTTCCCAGGAGTCATGAATTTATTATAGTCCTTCTATAACCACGCAGCAAAATATGCTCATATTCCAATTTTGCAATATTACCAAGTCCTGTAGCGAGCAGGTTATCCGCGAATAATTGCGATCTAAATTTAACTATTCAAAGCATTGAAATTTTTAATAACTGAAAGCGAACAGATACAGACATCAACCTCTTCTATTCTTTCACATTACTTCGTGTAATCATTAGATTCCTGCGATTGAGGCGCAGCATTTTTTTTCCGAAAAGTCATCCGAAGACATCAGGTATTTCTTACAGACATCAAAAACAACAATCAAAATGCAATCTCAATAGAATAACTTTTCGAATTGAATTTTCAAATCGATTTACGTTATTATGTCAATATATAGAACCATTCCTCGCTTTTTCCCAGGAGTCATGAATTTATTATAGTCCTTCTATAACCACGCAGCAAAATATGCTCATATTCCAATTTTGCAATATTACCAAGTCCTGTAGCGAGCAGGTTATCCGCGAATAATTGCGATCTAAATTTAACTATTCAAAGCATTGAAATTTTTAATAACTGAAAGCGAACAGATACAGACATCAACCTCTTCTATTCTTTCACATTACTTCGTGTAATCATTAGATTCCTGCGATTGAGGCGCAGCTTTTTTTTCCGAAAAGTCATCCGAAGACATCAGGTATTCCTTACAGACATCAAAAACAACAATCAAAATGCAATCTCAATAGAATAACTTTTCGAATTGAATTTTCAAATCGATTTACGTTATTATGTCAATATATCGAGCCATTCCTTGCTTTTTCCCAGGAGTCATGAATTTATTATAGTCCTGCTATAACCACGCAGCAAAATATGCTCATTTTCCAATTTTGCAATATTACCAAGTCCTGTAGCGAGCAGGTTATCCGCGAATAATTGCGATCTAAATTTAACTATTCAAAGCATTGAAATTTTTAATAACTGAAAGCGAACAGATACAGACATCAACCTCTTCTATTCTTTCACATTACTTCGTGTAATCATTAGATTCCTGCGATTGAGGCGCAGCTTTTTTTTCCGAAAAGTCATCCGAAGACATCAGGTATTTCTTACAGACATCAAAAACAACAATCAAAATGCAATCTCAATAGAATAACTTTTCGAATTGAATTTTCAAATCGATTTACGTTATTATGTCAATATATAGAACCATTCCTCGCTTTTTCCCAGGAGTCATGAATTTATTATAGTCCTTCTATAACCACGCAGCAAAATATGCTCATTTTCCAATTTTGCAATATTACCAAGTCCTGTAGCGAGCAGGTTATCCGCGAATAATTGCGATCTAAATTTAACTATTCAGCGCATTTAAATTTTTAATCACTGAAAGCGAACAGATACAGACATCAACCTCTTCTATTCTTTCACATTACTTCGTGTAATCATTAGATTCCTGCGATTGAGGCGCAGCATATTTTTTCCGAAAGGTCATCTGAAGACATCAGGTATTTCTTACAGACATCAAAAACAACAATCAAAATGCAATCTGAATAGAATAACTTTTCGAATTGAATTTTCAAATCGATTTACGTTATTATGTCAATATATCGAGCCATTCCTTGCTTTTTCCCAGGAGTCATGAATTTATTATAGTCCTGCTATAACCACGCAGCAAAATATGCTCATATTCCAATTTTGCAATATTACCAAGTCCTGTAGCGAGCAGGTTATCAGCGAATAATTGCGATCTAAATTTAACTATTCAGCGCATTTAAATTTTTAATCACAGAAAGCGAACAGATACAGACATCAACCTCTTCTATTCTTTCACATTACTTCGTGTAATCATTAGATTCCTGCGATTGAGGCGCAGCATTTTTTTTCCGAAAAGTCATCCGAAGACATCAGGTATTTCTTACAGACATCAAAAACAACAATCAAAATGCAATCTCAATAGAATAACTTTTCGAATTGAATTTTCAAATCGATTTACGTTATTATGTCAATATATAGAGCCATTCCTCGCTTTTTCCCAGGAGTCATGAATTTATTATAGTCCTTCTATAACCACGCAGCAAAATATGCTCATATTACAATTTTGCAGTATAACCAAGTCCTGTAGCGAGCAGGTTATCCGCGAATAATTGCGATCTAAATTTAACTATTCAGCGCATTTAAATTTTTAATCACTGAAAGCGAACAGATACAGACATCAACCTCTTCTATTCTTTCACATTACTTCGTGTAATCATTAGATTCCTGCGATTGAGGCGCAGCATATTTTTTCCGAAAGGTCATCTGAAGACATCAGGTATTTCTTACAGACATCAAAAACAACAATCAAAATGCAATCTCAATAGAATAACTTTTCGAATTGAATTTTCAAATCGATTTACGTTATTATGTCAATATATCGAGCCATTCCTTGCTTTTTCCCAGGAGTCATGAATTTATTATAGTCCTTCTATAACCACGCAGCAAAATATGCTCATATTCCAATTTTGCAATATTACCAAGTCCTGTAGCGAGCAGGTTATCCGCGAATAATTGCGATCTAAATTTAACTATTCAAAGCATTGAAATTTTTAATAACTGAAAGCGAACAGATACAGACATCAACCTCTTCTATTCTTTCACATTACTTCGTGTAATCATTAGATTCCTGCGATTGAGGCGCAGCATTTTTTTTCCGAAAAGTCATCCGAAGACATCAGGTATTTCTTACAGACATCAAAAACAACAATCAAAATGCAATCTCAATAGAATAACTTTTCGAATTGAATTTTCAAATCGATTTACGTTATTATGTCAATATATAGAACCATTCCTCGCTTTTTCCCAGGAGTCATGAATTTATTATAGTCCTTCTATAACCACGCAGCAAAATATGCTCATATTCCAATTTTGCAATATTACCAAGTCCTGTAGCGAGCAGGTTATCCGCGAATAATTGCGATCTAAATTTAACTATTCAAAGCATTGAAATTTTTAATAACTGAAAGCGAACAGATACAGACATCAACCTCTTCTATTCTTTCACATTACTTCGTGTAATCATTAGATTCCTGCGATTGAGGCGCAGCTTTTTTTTCCGAAAAGTCATCCGAAGACATCAGGTATTCCTTACAGACATCAAAAACAACAATCAAAATGCAATCTCAATAGAATAACTTTTCGAATTGAATTTTCAAATCGATTTACGTTATTATGTCAATATATAGAGCCATTCCTCGCTTTTTCCCAGGAGTCATGAATTTATTATAGTCCTTCTATAACCACGCAGCAAAATATGCTCATATTCCAATTTTGCAATATTACCAAGTCCTGTAGCGAGCAGGTTATCCGCGAATAATTGCGATCTAAATTTAACTATTCAGCGCATTTAAATTTTTAATCACTGAAAGCGAACAGATACAGACATCAACCTCATCTATTCTTTCACATTACTTCGTGTAATCATTAGATTCCTGCGATTGAGGCGCAGCATTTTTTTTCCGAAAAGTCATCCGAAGACATCAGGTATTTCTTACAGACATCAAAAACAACAATCAAAATGCAATCTCAATAGAATAACTTTTCGAATTGAATTTTCAAATCGATTTACGTTATTATGTCAATATATAGAGCCATTCCTCGCTTTTTCCCAGGAGTCATGAATTTATTATAGTCCTTCTATAACCACGCAGCAAAATATGCTCATATTCCAATTTTGCAATATTACCAAGTCCTGTAGCGAGCAGGTTATCCGCGAATAATTGCGATCTAAATTTAACTATTCAGCGCATTTAAATTTTTAATCACTGAAAGCGAACAGATACAGACATCAACCTCATCTATTCTTTCACATTACTTCGTGTAATCATTAGATTCCTGCGATTGAGGCGCAGCATATTTTTTCCGAAAGGTCATCTGAAGACATCAGGTTTTTCTTACAGACATCAAAAACAACAATCAAAATGCAATCTCAATAGAATAACTTTTCGAATTGAATTTTCAAATCGATTTACGTTATTATGTCAATATATAGAGCCATTCCTCGCTTTTTCCCAGGAGTCATGAATTTATTATAGTCCTTCTATAACCACGCAGCAAAATATGCTCATATTCCAATTTTGCAATATTACCAAGTCCTGTAGCGAGCAGGTTATCCGCGAATAATTGCGATCTAAATTTAACTATTCAGCGCATTTAAATTTTTAATCACTGAAAGCGAACAGATACAGACATCAACCTCATCTATTCTTTCACATTACTTCGTGTAATCATTAGATTCCTGCGATTGAGGCGCAGCATATTTTTTCCGAAAGGTCATCGGAAGACATCAGGTATTTCTTACAGACATCAAAAACAACAATCAAAATGCAATCTCAATAGAATAACTTTTCGAATTGAATTTTCAAATCGATTTACGTTATTATGTCAATATATCGAGCCATTCCTTGCTTTTTCCCAGGAGTCATGAATTTATTATAGTCCTGCTATAACCACGCAGCAAAATATGCTCATTTTCCAATTTTGCAATATTACCAAGTCCTGAAGCGAGCAGGTTACCCGCAAATAATTGCGATCTAAATTTAACTATTCAGCGCATTGAAATTTTTATTAACTGAAAGCGAACAGATACAGACATCAACCTCTTCTATTCTTTCACATTACTTCGTGTAATCAGTAGATTCCTGCGATTGAGGCGCAGCATTTTTTTTCCGAAAAGTCATCCGAAGACATCAGGTATTTCTTACAGACATCAAAAACAACAATCAAAATGCAATCTCAATAGAATAACTTTTCGAATTGAATTTTAAAATCGATTTACGTTATTATGTCAATATATAGTGCCATTCTTCGCTTTTTCCCAGGAGTCATGAATTGATTAAAGTCCTTCTATAACGACGCAGCAAAATATGCTCATATTCCAATTTTGCAATATTACCAAGTCCTGTAGCGAGCAGGTTACCCGCGAATAATTGCGATCTCAATTTAACTATTCAGCGCATTGAAATTTTTAATAACTGAAAGCGAACAGATACAGACATCAACCTCTTCTATTCTTTCACATTAATTCGTGTAATCATTAGATTCCTGCGATTGAGGCGCAGCATTTTTTTTCCGAAAAGTCATCCGAAGACATCAGGTATTTCTTACAGACATCAAAAACAACAATCAAAATGCAATCTCAATAGAATAACTTTTCGAATTGAATTTTAAAATCGATTTACGTTATTATGTCAATATATAGTGCCATTCTTCGCTTTTTCCCAGGAGTCATGAATTTATTATAGTCCCTCCATAACCACGCAGTAAAATATTCTCATTTTCCAATTTTGCAATATTACTAAGTCCTGTAGCGAGCAGGTTATCCGCGAATAATTGCGATCTAAATTTAACTATTCAGCGCATTGAAATTTTTAATAAATGAAAGCGAACAGATACGGAGATCAACCTCTTCTATTCTTTCACATTACTTCGTGTAATCAGTAGATTCCTGCGATTGAGGCGCAGCATTTTTTTTCCGAAAAGACATCCGAAGACATCAGGTATTTCTTACAGACATCAAAAACAACAATCAAAATGCAATCTCAATAGAATAACTTTTCGAATTGAATTTTAAAATCGATTTACGTTATTATGTCAATATATAGTGCCATTCCTCGCTTTTTCCCAGGAGTCATGAATTTATTATAGTCCTTCTATAACCACGCAGCAAAATATGCTCATATTCCAAGTCTGCAATATTACCAAGTCCTGTAGCGAGCAGGTTATCCGCGAATAATTGCGATCTAAATTTAACTATTCAGCGCATTGAAATTTTTAATATTTGAAAGCGAACAGATACAGACATCAACCTCTTCTATTCTTTCACATTAATTCGTGTAATCATTAGATTCCTGCGATTGAGGCGCAGCATTTTTTTCCCGAAAAGTCATCCGAAGACATCAGGTATTTCTTACAGACATCAAAAACAACAATCAAAATGCAATCTGAATAGAATAACTTTTCGAATTGAATTTTCAAATCGATTTACGTTATTATGTCAATATATAGAGCCATTCCTTGCTTTTTCCCAGGAGTCATGAATTTATTATAGTCCTTCTATAACCACGCAGCAAAATATTCTCATTTTCTTATTTTGCAATATTACCAAGTCCTGTAGCGAGCAGGTTATTCGCGAATAATTGCGATCTAAATTTAACTATTCAGCGCATTGAAATTTTTAATAAATGAAAGCGAACAGATACAGACATCAACCTCTTCTATTCTTTCACATTAATTCGTGTAATCATTAGATTCCTGCGATTGAGGCGCAGCATTTTTTTTCCGAAAAGTCATCCGAAGACATCAGGTATTTCTTACAGACATCAAAAACAACAATCAAAATGCAATCTCAATAGAATAACTTTTCGAATTGAATTTTAAAATCGATTTACGTTATTATGTCAATATATAGTGCCATTCCTCGCTTTTTCCCAGGAGTCATGAATTTATTATAGTCCTTCTATAACCACGCAGCAAAATATGCTCATATTCCAAGTCTGCAATATTACCAAGTCCTGTAGCGAGCAGGTTATCCGCGAATAATTGCGATCTAAATTTAACTATTCAGCGCATTGAAATTTTTAATATTTGAAAGCGAACAGATACAGACATCAACCTCTTCTATTCTTTCACATTAATTCGTGTAATCATTAGATTCCTGCGATTGAGGCGCAGCATTTTTTTTCCGAAAAGTCATCCGAAGACATCAGGTATTTCTTACAGACATCAAAAACAACAATCAAAATGCAATCTCAATAGAATAACTTTTCGAATTGAATTTTAAAATCGATTTACGTTATTATGTCAATATATAGTGCCATTCTTCGCTTTTTCCCAGGAGTCATGAATTTATTAAAGTCCTTCTATAACGACGCAGCAAAATATGCTCATATTTCAATTTTGCAATATTACCAAGTCCTGTAGCGAGCAGGTTACCCGCGAATAATTGCGATCTCAATTTAACTATTCAGCGCATTGAAATTTTTAATAACTGAAAGCGAACAGATACAGACATCAACCTCTTCTATTCTTTCACATTAATTCGTGTAATCATTAGATTCCTGCGATTGAGGCGCAGCATTTTTTTTCCGAAAAGTCATCCGAAGACATCAGGTATTTCTTACAGACATCAAAAACAACAATCAAAATGCAATCTGAATAGAATAACTTTTCGAATTGAATTTTCAAATCGATTTACGTTATTATGTCAATATATAGAGCCATTCCTTGCTTTTTCCCAGGAGTCATGAATTTATTATAGTCCTTCTATAACCACGCAGCAAAATATTCTCATTTTCTAATTTTGCAATATAACCAAGTCCTGTAGCGAGCAGGTTATCCGCGAATAATTGCGATCTAAATTGAACTATTCAGCGCATTGAAATTTTTAATAAATGAAAGCGAACAGATACAGACATCAACCTCTTCTATTCTTTCATATTACTTCGTGTAATCAGTAGATTCCTGCGACTGAGGCGCAGCATTTTTTTTCCGATAAGTCATCCGAAGACATCAGGTATTTCTTACAGACATCAAAAACAACAATCGAAATGCAATCTCAATAGAATAACTTTTCGAATTGAATTTTAAAATCGATTTACGTTATTATGTCAATATATAGTGCCATTCTTCGCTTTTTCCCAGGAGTCATGAATTTATTAAAGTCCTTCTATAACGACGAAGCAAAATATGCTCATATTCCAATTTTGCAATATTACCAAGTCCTGTAGCGAGCAGGTTATCCGCGAATAATTGCGATCTCAATTTAACTATTCAGCGCATTGAAATTTTTAATAACTGAAAGCGAACAGATACAGACATCAACCTCTTCTATTCTTTCACATTAATTCGTGTAATCATTAGATTCCTGCGATTGAGGCGCAGCATTTTTTTTCCGAAAAATCATCTGAAGAAATCAGGTATTTCTTACAGACATCAAAAACCACAATCAAAATGCAATCTCAATAGAATAACTTTTCGAATTGAATTTTAAAATCGATTTACGTTATTATGTCAATATATAGTGCCATTCTTCGCTTTTTCCCAGGAGTCATGAATTTATTAAAGTCCTTCTATAACGACGCAGCAAAATATGCTCATATTCCAATTTTGCAATATTACCAAGTCCTGTAGCGAGCAGGTTACCCGCGAATAATTGCGATCTCAATTTAACAATTCAGCGCATTGAAATTTTTAATAACTGAAAGCGAACAGATACAGACATCAACCTCTTCTATTCTTTCACATTAATTCGTGTAATCATTAGATTCCTGCGATTGAGGCGCAGCATTTTTTTTCCGAAAAGTCATCCGAAGACATCAGGTATTTCTTACAGACATCAAAAACAACAATCAAAATGGAATCTCAATAGAATATTTTTTCGAATTGAATTTTAAAATCGATTTACGTTATTATGTCAATATATAGTGCCATTCCTCGCTTTTTCCCAGGAGTCATGAATTTATTATAGTCCTTCTATAACCACGCAGCAAAATATGCTCATATTCTAATTCTGCAATATTACCAAGTCCTGTAGCGAGCAGGTTATCCGCGAATAATTGCGATCTAAATTTAACTATTCAGCGCATTGAAATTTTTAATAACTGAAAGCGAACAGATACAGACATCAACCTCTTCTATTCTTTCACATTAATTCGTGTAATCATTAGATTCCTGCGATTGAGGCGCAGCATTTTTTTTCCGAAAAGTCATCCGAAGACATCAGGTATTTCTTACAGACATCAAAAACAACAATCAAAATGCAATCTGAATAGAATAACTTTTCGAATTGAATTTTCAAATCGATTTACGTTAGTATGTCAATATATAGAGCCATTCCTTGCTTTTTCCCAGGAGTCATGAATTTATTAAAGTCCTTCTATAACGACGCAGCAAAATATGCTCATATTCCAATTTTGCAATATTACCAAGTCCTGTAGCGAGCAGGTTACCCGCGAATAATTGCGATCTCAATTTAACTATTCAGCGCATTGAAATTTTTAATAACTGAAAGCGAACAGATACAGACATCAACCTCTTCTATTCTTTCACATTACTTCGTGTAATCATTAGATTCCTGCGATTGAGGCGCAGCATTTTTTTTCCGAAAAGTCATCCGAAGACATCAGGTATTTCTTACAGACATCAAAAACAACAATTAAAATGCAATCTCAATAGAATAACTTTTCGAATTGAATTTTCAAATCGATTTACGTTATTATGTCAATATATAGTGCCATTCTTCGCTTTTTCCCAGGAGTCATGAATTTATTAAAGTCCTTCTATAACCACGCAGCAAAATATTCTCATTTTCTAATTTTGCAATATTACCAAGTCCTGTAGCGAGCAGGTTATCCGCGAATAATTGCGATCTAAATTTAACTATTCAGCGCATTGAAATTTTTAATAAATGAAAGCGAACAGATACAGACATCAACCTCTTCTATTCTTTCACATTACTTCGTGTAATCAGTAGATTCCTGCGATTGAGGCGCAGCATTTTTTTTCCGAAAAGTCATCCGAAGACATCAGGTATTTCTTACAGACATCAAAAACAACAATTAAAATGCAATCTCAATAGAATAACTTTTCGAATTGAATTTTCAAATCGATTTACGTTATTATGTCAATATATAGTGCCATTCTTCGCTTTTTCCCAGGAGTCATGAATTTATTAAAGTCCTTCTATAACGACGCAGCAAAATATGCTCATATTCCAATTTTGCAATATTACCAAGTCCTGTAGCGAGCAGGTTACCCGCGAATAATTGCGATCTCAATTTAACTATTCAGCGCATTGAAATTTTTAATAACTGAAAGCGAACAGATACAGACATCAACCTCTTCTATTCTTTCACATTACTTCGTGTAATCATTAGATTCCTGCGATTGAGGCGCAGCATTTTTTTTCCGAAAAGTCATCCGAAGACATCAGGTATTTCTTACAGACATCAAAAACAACAATCAAAATGCAATCTCAATAGAATAACTTTTCGAATTGAATTTTCAAATCGATTTACGTTATTATGTCAATATATAGAGCCATTCCTTCCTTTTTCCAGGAGTCATGAATTTATTATAGTCCTTCTATAACCACGCAGCAAAATATGCTCATTTTCCAATTTTGCAATATTACCAAGTCCTGTTGCGAGCAGGTTATCCGCGAATAATTGCGATCTAAATTACCTATTCAGCGCATTGAAATTTTTAATAAATGAAAGCGAACAGATACAGACATCAACCTCTTCTATTCTTTCACATTACTTCGTGTAATCATTAGATTCCTGCGATTGAGGCGCAGCATATTTTTTCCGAAAGGTCATCTGAAGACATCAGGTATTTCTTACAGACATCAAAAACAACAATCAAAATGCAATCTCAATAGAATAACTTTTCGAATTGAATTTTCAAATCGATTTACGTTATTATGTCAATATATAGAGCCATTCCTCGCTTTTTCCCAGGAGTCATGAATTTATTATAGTCCTTCTATAACCACGCAGCAAAATATGCTCATATTCCAATTTTGCAATATTACCAAGTCCTGTAGCGAGCAGGTTATCCGCGAATAATTGCGATCTAAATTTAACTATTCAGCGCATTTAAATTTTTAATCACTGAAAGCGAACAGATACAGACATCAACCTCTTCTATTCTTTCACATTACTTCGTGTAATCATTAGATTCCTGCGATTGAGGCGCAGCATATTTTTTCCGAAAGGTCATCCGAAGACATCAGGTATTTCTTACAGACATCAAAAACAACAATCAAAATGCAATCTCAATAGAATAACTTTTCGAATTGAATTTTCAAATCGATTTACGTTATTATGTCAATATATCGAGCCATTCCTTGCTTTTTCCCAGGAGTCATGAATTTATTATAGTCCTGCTATAACCACGCAGCAAAATATGCTCATATTCCAATTTTGCAATATTACCAAGTCCTGTAGCGAGCAGGTTATCAGCGAATAATTGCGATCTAAATTTAACTATTCAGCGCATTTAAATTTTTAATCACAGAAAGCGAACAGATACAGACATCAACCTCTTCTATTCTTTCACATTACTTCGTGTAATCATTAGATTCCTGCGATTGAGGCGCAGCATTTTTTTTCCGAAAAGTCATCCGAAGACATCAGGTATTTCTTACAGACATCAAAAACAACAATCAAAATGCAATCTCAATAGAATAACTTTTCGAATTGAATTTTCAAATCGATATACGTTATTATGTCAATATATAGAGCCATTCCTTGCTTTTTCCCAGGAGTCATGAATTTATTATAGTCCTTCCATAACCACGCAGCAAAATATGCTCATATTCCAATTCTGCAATATTACCAAGTCCTGTAGCGAGCAGGTTATCCGCGAATAATTGCGATCTCAATTTAACTATTCAGCGCATTGAAATTTTTAATAACTGAAAGCGAACAGATACAGACATCAACCTCTTCTATTCTTTCACATTAATTCGTGTAATCATTAGATTCCTGCGATTGAGGCGCAGCATTTTTTTTCCGAAAAGTCATCTGAAGAAATCAGGTATTTCTTACAGACATCAAAAACAACAATCCAAATGCATTCTCAATAGAATAACTTTTCGAATTGAATTTTCAAATCGAATTACGTTATTATGTCAATATATAGAGCCATTCCTCGCTTTTTCCCAGGAGTCATGAATTTATTATAGTCCTTCTATAACCACGCAGCAAAAAATGCTCATATTCCAATTCTGCAATATTACCAAGTCCTGTAGCGAGCAGGTTATCCGCGAATAATTGCGATCAAAATTTAACTATTCAGCGCATTGAAATTTTTAATAACTGAAAGCGAACAGATACAGACATCAACCTCTTCTATTCTTTCACATTACTTCGTGTAATCATTAGATTCCTGCGATTGAGGCGCAGCATTTTTTTTCCGAAAAGTCATCTGAAGACATCAGGTATTTCTTACAGACATCAAGAACAACAATCAAAATGCATTCTCAATAGAATAACTTTTCGAATTGAATTTTCAAATCGATTTACGTTATTATGTCAATATATTGAGCCATTCCTTGCTTTTTCCCAGGAGTCATGAATTTATTATGGTCCTTCTATAACCACGCAGCAAAATATTCTCATTTTCCAATTTTGCAATATTACCAAGTCCTGTAGCGAGCAGGTTATCCGCGAATAATTGCGATCTAAATTACCTATTCAGCGCATTGAAATTTTTAATAAATGAAAGCGAACAGATACAGACATCAACCTCTTCTATTCTTTCACATCACTTCGTGTAATCAGTAGATTCCTGCGATTCAGGCGCAGCATTTTTTTTTCCGAAAAGTCATCCGAAGACATCAGGTATTTCTCACAGACATCAAAAACAACAATCAAAATGCAATCTCAATAGAATAACATTTCGAATTGAATTTTAAAATCGATTTACGTTATTATGTCAATATATAGTGCCATTCTTCGCTTTTTCCCAGGAGTCATGAATTTATTAAAGTCCTTCTATAACCACACAGCAAAATATGCTCATATTCCAATTTTGCAATATTACCAAGTCCTGTAGCGAGCAGGTTATCCGCGAATAATTGCGATCTAAATTTAACTATTCAGCGCATTGAAATTTTTAATAAATGAAAGCGAACAGATACAGACATCAACCTCTTCTATTCTTTCACATTAATTCGTGTAATCATTAGATTCCTGCGATCGAGGCGCAGCATTTTTTTTCCGAAAAGTCATCCGAAGACATCAGGTATTTCTTACTGACATCAAAAACAACAATCAAAATGCAATCTCAATAGAATAACTTTTCGAATTGAATTTTCAAATCGATTTACGTTATAATGTCATTATATAGACCCTTTTCTTGCTTTTTCCCACGAGTCATGATTTAATTATAGTCCTGCTATAACCACGCAGCAAAATATGCTCATTTATCAATTTTGCAATATTACCAAGTCCTGTTGCGAGCAGGTTATCCGCGAATAATTGCGATCTAAATTTAACTATTCGGCGCATTGAAATTTTTAATAACTGAAAGCGAACAGATACAGACATCAACCTCTTCTATTCTTTCACATTAATTTGTGTAATCATTAGATTCCTGCGATCGAGGCGCAGAATTTTTTTTCCGAAAAGTCATCCGAAGACATCAGGTATTTCTTACAGACATCAAAAACAACAATCAAAATGCAATCTCAATAGAATAACTTTTCGAATTGAATTTTCAAATCGATTTACGTTATTATGTCAATATATAGAGTCATTCCTTGCTTTTCCCCAGGAGTCATGAATTTATTTCAGTCCTCCTATAACCACGCAGCAAAATATGCTCATATTCCAATTTTGCAATATTACCAAGTCCTGTAGCGAGCAGGTTATCCGCGAATAATTGCGATCTAAATTTAACTATTCAGCGCATTGAAATTTTAATAACTGAAAGCGAACAGATACAGACATCAACCTCTTCTATTCTTTCACATTACTTCGTGTAATCATTAGATTCCTGCGATTGAGGCGCAGCATTTTTTTTCCGGAAAGTCATCCGAAGACATCAGGTGTTTCTTACAGACATCAAAAACAACAATCAAAATGCAATCTCAATAGAATAACTTTTCGAATTGAATTTTCAAATCGATTTACGTTATTATGTCAATATATAGAGCCATTCCTTGCTTTTCCCCAGGAGTCATGAATTTATTTTAGTCCTCCTATAACCACGCAGCAAAATATGCTCATTTTCCAATTTTGCAATATTACCAAGTCCTGTTGCGAGCAGGTTATCCGCGAATAATTGCGATCTAAATTACCTATTCAGCGCATTGAAATTTTTAATAAATGAAAGCGAACAGATACAGACATCAACCTCTTCTATTCTTTCACATTACTTCGTGTAATCATTAGATTCCTGCGATTGAGGCGCAGCATATTTTTTCCGAAAGGTCATCTGAAGACATCAGGTATTTCTTACAGACATCAAAAACAACAATCAAAATGCAATCTCAATAGAATAACTTTTCGAATTGAATTTTCAAATCGATTTACGTTATTATGTCAATATATAGAGCCATTCCTCGCTTTTTCCCAGGAGTCATGAATTTATTATAGTCCTTCTATAACCACGCAGCAAAATATGCTCATATTCCAATTTTGCAATATTACCAAGTCCTGTAGCGAGCAGGTTATCCGCGAATAATTGCGATCTAAATTTAACTATTCAGCGCATTTAAATTTTTAATCACTGAAAGCGAACAGATACAGACATCAACCTCTTCTATTCTTTCACATTACTTCGTGTAATCATTAGATTCCTGCGATTGAGGCGCAGCATATTTTTTCCGAAAGGTCATCTGAAGACATCAGGTATTTCTTACAGACATCAAAAACAACAATCAAAATGCAATCTCAATAGAATAACTTTTCGAATTGAATTTTCAAATCGATTTACGTTATTATGTCAATATATAGAGCCATTCCTCGCTTTTTCCCAGGAGTCATGAATATATTATAGTCCTTCTATAACCACGCAGCAAAATATGCTCATATTCCAATTTTGCAATATTACCAAGTCCTGTAGCGAGCAGGTTATCCGCGAATAATTGCGATCTAAATTTAACTATTCAAAGCATTGAAATTTTTAATAACTGAAAGCGAACAGATACAGACATCAACCTCTTCTATTCTTTCACATTACTTCGTGTAATCATTAGATTCCTGCGATTGAGGCGCAGCATTTTTTTTCCGAAAAGTCATCCGAAGACATCAGGTATTTCTTACAGACATCAAAAACAACAATCAAAATGCAATCTCAATAGAATAACTTTTCGAATTGAATTTTCAAATCGATTTACGTTATTATGTCAATATATAGAACCATTCCTCGCTTTTTCCCAGGAGTCATGAATTTATTATAGTCCTTCTATAACCACGCAGCAAAATATGCTCATATTACAATTTTGCAGTATAACCAAGTCCTGTAGCGAGCAGGTTATCCGCGAATAATTGCGATCTAAATTTAACTATTCAGCGCATTTAAATTTTTAATCACTGAAAGCGAACAGATACAGACATCAACCTCTTCTATTCTTTCACATTACTTCGTGTAATCATTAGATTCCTGCGATTGAGGCGCAGCATATTTTTTCCGAAAGGTCATCTGAAGACATCAGGTATTTCTTACAGACATCAAAAACAACAATCAAAATGCAATCTCAATAGAATAACTTTTCGAATTGAATTTTCAAATCGATTTACGTTATTATGTCAATATATCGAGCCATTCCTTGCTTTTTCCCAGGAGTCATGAATTTATTATAGTCCTGCTATAACCACGCAGCAAAATATGCTCATATTCCAATTTTGCAATATTACCAAGTCCTGTAGCGAGCAGGTTATCAGCGAATAATTGCGATCTAAATTTAACTATTAAGCGCATTTAAATTTTTAATCACAGAAAGCGAACAGATACAGACATCAACCTCTTCTATTCTTTCACATTACTTCGTGTAATCATTAGATTCCTGCGATTGAGGCGCAGCATTTTTTTTCCGAAAAGTCATCCGAAGACATCAGGTATTTCTTACAGACATCAAAAACAACAATCAAAATGCAATCTCAATAGAATAACTTTTCGAATTGAATTTTCAAATCGATTTACGTTATTATGTCAATATATAGAGCCATTCCTCGCTTTTTCCCAGGAGTCATGAATTTATTATAGTCCTTCTATAACCACGCAGCAAAATATGCTCATATTACAATTTTGCAGTATAACCAAGTCCTGTAGCGAGCAGGTTATCCGCGAATAATTGCGATCTAAATTTAACTATTCAGCGCATTTAAATTTTTAATCACTGAAAGCGAACAGATACAGACATCAACCTCTTCTATTCTTTCACATTACTTCGTGTAATCATTAGATTCCTGCGATTGAGGCGCAGCATATTTTTTCCGAAAGGTCATCTGAAGACATCAGGTATTTCTTACAGACATCAAAAACAACAATCAAAATGCAATCTCAATAGAATAACTTTTCGAATTGAATTTTCAAATCGATTTACGTTATTATGTCAATATATCGAGCCATTCCTTGCTTTTTCCCAGGAGTCATGAATTTATTATAGTCCTTCTATAACCACGCAGCAAAATATGCTCATATTCCAATTTTGCAATATTACCAAGTCCTGTAGCGAGCAGGTTATCCGCGAATAATTGCGATCTAAATTTAACTATTCAAAGCATTGAAATTTTTAATAACTGAAAGCGAACAGATACAGACATCAACCTCTTCTATTCTTTCACATTACTTCGTGTAATCATTAGATTCCTGCGATTGAGGCGCAGCATTTTTTTTCCGAAAAGTCATCCGAAGACATCAGGTATTTCTTACAGACATCAAAAACAACAATCAAAATGCAATCTCAATAGAATAACTTTTCGAATTGAATTTTCAAATCGATTTACGTTATTATGTCAATATATAGAACCATTCCTCGCTTTTTCCCAGGAGTCATGAATTTATTATAGTCCTTCTATAACCACGCAGCAAAATATGCTCATATTACAATTTTGCAGTATAACCAAGTCCTGTAGCGAGCAGGTTATCCGCGAATAATTGCGATCTAAATTTAACTATTCAGCGCATTTAAATTTTTAATCACTGAAAGCGAACAGATACAGACATCAACCTCTTCTATTCTTTCACATTACTTCGTGTAATCATTAGATTCCTGCGATTGAGGCGCAGCATTTTTTTTCCGAAAAGTTCTCCGAAGACATCAGGTATTTCTTACAGACATCAAAAACAACAATCAAAATGCAATCTCAATAGAATAACTTTTCGAATTGAATTTTCAAATCGATTTACGTTATTATGTCAATATATAGAGCCATTCCTCGCTTTTTCCCAGGAGTCATGAATTTATTATAGTCCTTCTATAATCACGCAGCAAAATATGCTCATATTCCAATTTTGCAATATTACCAAGTCCTGTAGCGAGCAGGTTATCCGCGAATAATTGCGATCTAAATTTAACTATTCAAAGCATTGAAATTTTTAATAACTGAAAGCGAACAGATACAGACATCAACCTCTTCTATTCTTTCACATTACTTCGTGTAATCATTAGATTCCTGCGATTGAGGCGCAGCATTTTTTTTCCGAAAAGTTCTCCGAAGACATCAGGTATTCCTTACAGACATCAAAAACAACAATCAAAATGCAATCTCAATAGAATAACTTTTCGAATTGAATTTTCAAATCGATTTACGTTATTATGTCAATATATAGAGCCATTCCTCGCTTTTTCCCAGGAGTCATGAATTTATTATAGTCCTTCTATAACCACGCAGCAAAATATGCTCATATTCCAATTTTGCAATATTACCAAGTCCTGTAGCGAGCAGGTTATCCGCGAATAATTGCGATCTAAATTTAACTATTCAGCGCATTTAAATTTTTAATCACTGAAAGCGAACAGATACAGACATCAACCTCATCTATTCTTTCACATTACTTCGTGTAATCATTAGATTCCTGCGATTGAGGCGCAGCATTTTTTTTCCGAAAAGTCATCCGAAGACATCAGGTATTTCTTACAGACATCAAAAACAACAATCAAAATGCAATCTCAATAGAATAACTTTTCGAATTGAATTTTAAAATCGATTTACGTTATTATGTCAATAAGTAGAGCCATTCCTTGCTTTTCCCAGGAGTCATGAATTTATTTCAGTCCTACTATAACCACGCAGCAAAATATGCTCATATTCCAATTTTGCAATATTACCAAGTCCTGTAGCGAGCAGGTTATCCGCGAATAATTGCGATCTAAATTTAACTATTCAGCGCATTTAAATTTTTAATCACTGAAAGCGAACAGATACAGACATCAACCTCATCTATTCTTTCACATTACTTCGTGTAATCATTAGATTCCTGCGATTGAGGCGCAGCATATTTTTTCCGAAAGGTCATCTGAAGACATCAGGTTTTTCTTACAGACATCAAAAACAACAATCAAAATGCAATCTCAATAGAATAACTTTTCGAATTGAATTTTCAAATCGATTTACGTTATTATGTCAATATATAGAGCCATTCCTCGCTTTTTCCCAGGAGTCATGAATTTATTATAGTCCTTCTATAACCACGCAGCAAAATATGCTCATATTCCAATTTTGCAATATTACCAAGTCCTGTAGCGAGCAGGTTATCCGCGAATAATTGCGATCTAAATTTAACTATTCAAAGCATTGAAATTTTTAATAACTGAAAGCGAACAGATACAGACATCAACCTCTTCTATTCTTTCACATTACTTCGTGTAATCATTAGATTCCTGCGATTGAGGCGCAGCATTTTTTTTCCGAAAAGTCATCCGAAGACATCAGGTATTTCTTACAGACATCAAAAACAACAATCAAAATGCAATCTCAATAGAATAACTTTTCGAATTGAATTTTCAAATCGATTTACGTTATTATGTCAATATATAGAACCATTCCTCGCTTTTTCCCAGGAGTCATGAATTTATTATAGTCCTTCTATAACCACGCAGCAAAATATGCTCATATTCCAATTTTGCAATATTACCAAGTCCTGTAGCGAGCAGGTTATCCGCGAATAATTGCGATCTAAATTTAACTATTCAAAGCATTGAAATTTTTAATAACTGAAAGCGAACAGATACAGACATCAACCTCTTCTATTCTTTCACATTACTTCGTGTAATCATTAGATTCCTGCGATTGAGGCGCAGCTTTTTTTTCCGAAAAGTCATCCGAAGACATCAGGTATTCCTTACAGACATCAAAAACAACAATCAAAATGCAATCTCAATAGAATAACTTTTCGAATTGAATTTTCAAATCGATTTACGTTATTATGTCAATATATAGAGCCATTCCTCGCTTTTTCCCAGGAGTCATGAATTTATTATAGTCCTTCTATAACCACGCAGCAAAATATGCTCATATTCCAATTTTGCAATATTACCAAGTCCTGTAGCGAGCAGGTTATCCGCGAATAATTGCGATCTAAATTTAACTATTCAGCGCATTTAAATTTTTAATCACTGAAAGCGAACAGATACAGACATCAACCTCATCTATTCTTTCACATTACTTCGTGTAATCATTAGATTCCTGCGATTGAGGCGCAGCATTTTTTTTCCGAAAAGTTCTCCGAAGACATCAGGTATTTCTTACAGACATCAAAAACAACAATCAAAATGCAATCTCAATAGAATAACTTTTCGAATTGAATTTTCAAATCGATTTACGTTATTATGTCAATATATAGAGCCATTCCTCGCTTTTTCCCAGGAGTCATGAATTTATTATAGTCCTTCTATAATCACGCAGCAAAATATGCTCATATTCCAATTTTGCAATATTACCAAGTCCTGTAGCGAGCAGGTTATCCGCGAATAATTGCGATCTAAATTTAACTATTCAAAGCATTGAAATTTTTAATAACTGAAAGCGAACAGATACAGACATCAACCTCTTCTATTCTTTCACATTACTTCGTGTAATCATTAGATTCCTGCGATTGAGGCGCAGCTTTTTTTTCCGAAAAGTCATCCGAAGACATCAGGTATTCCTTACAGACATCAAAAACAACAATCAAAATGCAATCTCAATAGAATAACTTTTCGAATTGAATTTTCAAATCGATTTACGTTATTATGTCAATATATAGAGCCATTCCTCGCTTTTTCCCAGGAGTCATGAATTTATTATAGTCCTTCTATAACCACGCAGCAAAATATGCTCATATTCCAATTTTGCAATATTACCAAGTCCTGTAGCGAGCAGGTTATCCGCGAATAATTGCGATCTAAATTTAACTATTCAGCGCATTTAAATTTTTAATCACTGAAAGCGAACAGATACAGACATCAACCTCATCTATTCTTTCACATTACTTCGTGTAATCATTAGATTCCTGCGATTGAGGCGCAGCATTTTTTTTCCGAAAAGTCATCCGAAGACATCAGGTATTTCTTACAGACATCAAAAACAACAATCAAAATGCAATCTCAATAGAATAACTTTTCGAATTGAATTTTAAAATCGATTTACGTTATTATGTCAATAAGTAGAGCCATTCCTTGCTTTTCCCAGGAGTCATGAATTTATTTCAGTCCTACTATAACCACGCAGCAAAATATGCTCATATTCCAATTTTGCAATATTACCAAGTCCTGTAGCGAGCAGGTTATCCGCGAATAATTGCGATCTAAATTTAACTATTCAGCGCATTTAAATTTTTAATCACTGAAATCGAACAGATACAGACATCAACCTCATCTATTCTTTCACATTACTTCGTGTAATCATTAGATTCCTGCGATTGAGGCGCAGCATATTTTTTCCGAAAGGTCATCTGAAGACATCAGGTTTTTCTTACAGACATCAAAAACAACAATCAAAATGCAATCTCAATAGAATAACTTTTCGAATTGAATTTTCAAATCGATTTACGTTATTATGTCAATATATAGAGCCATTCCTCGCTTTTTCCCAGGAGTCATGAATTTATTATAGTCCTTCTATAACCACGCAGCAAAATATGCTCATATTCCAATTTTGCAATATTACCAAGTCCTGTAGCGAGCAGGTTATCCGCGAATAATTGCGATCTAAATTTAACTATTCAAAGCATTGAAATTTTTAATAACTGAAAGCGAACAGATACAGACATCAACCTCTTCTATTCTTTCACATTACTTCGTGTAATCATTAGATTCCTGCGATTGAGGCGCAGCATTTTTTTTCCGAAAAGTCATCCGAAGACATCAGGTATTTCTTACAGACATCAAAAACAACAATCAAAATGCAATCTCAATAGAATAACTTTTCGAATTGAATTTTCAAATCGATTTACGTTATTATGTCAATATATAGAACCATTCCTCGCTTTTTCCCAGGAGTCATGAATTTATTATAGTCCTTCTATAACCACGCAGCAAAATATGCTCATATTACAATTTTGCAGTATAACCAAGTCCTGTAGCGAGCAGGTTATCCGCGAATAATTGCGATCTAAATTTAACTATTCAGCGCATTTAAATTTTTAATCACTGAAAGCGAACAGATACAGACATCAACCTCTTCTATTCTTTCACATTACTTCGTGTAATCATTAGATTCCTGCGATTGAGGCGCAGCATTTTTTTTCCGAAAAGTTATCCGAAGACATCAGGTATTTCTTACAGACATCAAAAACAACAATCAAAATGCAATCTCAATAGAATAACTTTTCGAATTGAATTTTCAAATCGATTTACGTTATTATGTCAATATATAGAGCCATTCCTCGCTTTTTCCCAGGAGTCATGAATTTATTATAGTCCTTCTATAATCACGCAGCAAAATATGCTCATATTCCAATTTTGCAATATTACCAAGTCCTGTAGCGAGCAGGTTATCCGCGAATAATTGCGATCTAAATTTAACTATTCAAAGCATTGAAATTTTTAATAACTGAAAGCGAACAGATACAGACATCAACCTCTTCTATTCTTTCACATTACTTCGTGTAATCATTAGATTCCTGCGATTGAGGCGCAGCTTTTTTTTCCGAAAAGTCATCCGAAGACATCAGGTATTCCTTACAGACATCAAAAACAACAATCAAAATGCAATCTCAATAGAATAACTTTTCGAATTGAATTTTCAAATCGATTTACGTTATTATGTCAATATATAGAGCCATTCCTCGCTTTTTCCCAGGAGTCATGAATTTATTATAGTCCTTCTATAACCACGCAGCAAAATATGCTCATATTCCAATTTTGCAATATTACCAAGTCCTGTAGCGAGCAGGTTATCCGCGAATAATTGCGATCTAAATTTAACTATTCAGCGCATTTAAATTTTTAATCACTGAAAGCGAACAGATACAGACATCAACCTCATCTATTCTTTCACATTACTTCGTGTAATCATTAGATTCCTGCGATTGAGGCGCAGCATTTTTTTTCCGAAAAGTCATCCGAAGACATCAGGTATTTCTTACAGACATCAAAAACAACAATCAAAATGCAATCTCAATAGAATAACTTTTCGAATTGAATTTTAAAATCGATTTACGTTATTATGTCAATAAGTAGAGCCATTCCTTGCTTTTCCCAGGAGTCATGAATTTATTTCAGTCCTACTATAACCACGCAGCAAAATATGCTCATATTCCAATTTTGCAATATTACCAAGTCCTGTAGCGAGCAGGTTATCCGCGAATAATTGCGATCTAAATTTAACTATTCAGCGCATTTAAATTTTTAATCACTGAAAGCGAACAGATACAGACATCAACCTCATCTATTCTTTCACATTACTTCGTGTAATCATTAGATTCCTGCGATTGAGGCGCAGCATATTTTTTCCGAAAGGTCATCTGAAGACATCAGGTTTTTCTTACAGACATCAAAAACAACAATCAAAATGCAATCTCAATAGAATAACTTTTCGAATTGAATTTTCAAATCGATTTACGTTATTATGTCAATATATCGAGCCATTCCTTGCTTTTTCCCAGGAGTCATGAATTTATTATAGTCCTTCTATAACCACGCAGCAAAATATGCTCATATTCCAATTTTGCAATATTACCAAGTCCTGTAGCGAGCAGGTTATCCGCGAATAATTGCGATCTAAATTTAACTATTCAGCGCATTTAAATTTTTAATCACTGAAAGCGAACAGATACAGACATCAACCTCATCTATTCTTTCACATTACTTCGTGTAATCATTAGATTCCTGCGATTGAGGCGCAGCATTTTTTTTCCGAAAAGTCATCCGAAGACATCAGGTATTTCTTACAGACATCAAAAACAACAATCAAAATGCAATCTCAATAGAATAACTTTTCGAATTGAATTTTCAAATCGATTTACGTTATTATGTCAATATATAGAGCCATTCCTCGCTTTTTCCCAGGAGTCATGAATTTATTATAGTCCTTCTATAACCACGCAGCAAAATATGCTCATATTCCAATTTTGCAATATTACCAAGTCCTGTAGCGAGCAGGTTATCCGCGAATAATTGCGATCTAAATTTAACTATTCAGCGCATTTAAATTTTTAATCACTGAAAGCGAACAGATACAGACATCAACCTCATCTATTCTTTCACATTACTTCGTGTAATCATTAGATTCCTGCGATTGAGGCGCAGCATATTTTTTCCGAAAGGTCATCTTAAGACATCAGGTATTTCTTACAGACATCAAAAACAACAATCAAAATGCAATCTCAATAGAATAACTTTTCGAATTGAATTTTCAAATCGATTTACGTTATTATGTCAATATATCGAGCCATTCCTTGCTTTTTCCCAGGAGTCATGAATTTATTATAGTCCTGCTATAACCACGCAGCAAAATATGCTCATTTTCCAATTTTGCAATATTACCAAGTCCTGTAGCGAGCAGGTTATCCGCGAATAATTGCGATCTAAATTTAACTATTCAGCGCATTTAAATTTTTAATCACTGAAAGCGAACAGATACAGACATCAACCTCATCTATTCTTTCACATTACTTCGTGTATCCATTAGATTCCTGCGATTGAGGCGCAGCATTTTTTTTCCGAAAAGTCATCCGAAGACATCAGGTATTTCTTACAGACATCAAAAACAACAATCAAAATGCAATCTCAATAGAATAACTTTTCGAATTGAATTTTCAAATCGATTTACGTTATTATGTCAATATATAGAGCCATTCCTCGCTTTTTCCCAGGAGTCATGAATTTATTATAGTCCTTCTATAACCACGCAGCAAAATATGCTCATATTCCAATTTTGCAATATTACCAAGTCCTGTAGCCAGCAGGTTATCCGCGAATAATTGCGATCTAAATTTAACTATTCAGCGCATTTAAATTTTTAATCACTGAAAGCGAACAGATACAGACATCAACCTCTTCTATTCTTTCACATTACTTCGTGTAATCATTAGATTCCTGCGATTGAGGCGCAGCATATTTTTTCCGAAAGGTCATCTGAAGACATCAGGTATTTCTTACAGACATCAAAAACAACAATTAAAATGCAATCTCAATAGAATAACTTTTCGAATTGAATTTTCAAATCGATTTACGTTATTATGTCAATATATAGAGCCATTCCTTGCTCTTCCTTAGGAGTCATGAATTTATTATAGTCCTGCTATAACCACGCAGCAAAATATGCTCATTTTTCAATTTTGCTATATTACCAAGTCCTGTAGCGAGCAGGTTATCTGCGAATAATTGCGATCTAAATTTAACTATTCAGCGCATTTAAATTTTTATTCACTGAAAGCGAACAGATACAGACATCAACCTCTTCTATTCTTTCACATTACTTCGTGTAATCATTAGATTTCTGCGATTGAGGCGCAGCATTTTTTTTCCGAAAAGTCATCCGAAGACATCAGGTATTTCTTACAGACATCAAAAACAACAATCAAAATGCAATCTCAATAGAATAACTTTTCGAATTGAATTTTCAAATCGATTTACGTTATTATGTCAATATATAGAGCCATTCCTCGCTTTTTCCCAGGAGTCATGAATTTGTTATAGTCCTTCTATAACCACGCAGCAAAATATGCTCATATTCCAATTTTGCAGTATTACCAAGTCCTGTAGCGAGCAGGTTATCCGCGAATAATTGCGATCTAAATTTAACTATTCAGCGCATTTAAATTTTTAATCACTGAAAGCGAACAGATACAGACATCAACCTCTTCCATTCTTTACGTTAATTCGTGTAATCATTAGATTCCTGCGATTGAGGCGCAGCATTTTTTTCCGAAAAGTCATCCGAAGACATCAGGTATTTCTTACAGACATCAGAAACAACAATCAAAATGCAATCTCAATAGAATAACTTTTCGAATTGAATTTTCAAATCGATTTACGTTATTATGTCAATATATAGAGCCATTCCTCGCTTTTTCCCAGGAGTCATGAATTTATTATAGTCCTTCTATGACCACGCAGCAAAATATGCTCATATTCCAATTTTGCAGTATTACCAAGTCCTGTAGCGAGCAGGTTATCCGCGAATAATTGCGATCTAAATTTAACTATTCAGCGCATTTAAATTTTTAATCACTGAAAGCGAACAGATACAGACATCAACCTCTCTATTCTTTCACATTACTTCGTGTAATCATTAGATTCCTGCGATTGAGGCGCAGCATTTTTTTCCGAAAAGTCATCCGAAGACATCAGGTATTTCTTACAGACATCAGAAACAACAATCAAAATGCAATCTCAATAGAATAACTTTTCGAATTGAATTTTCAAATCGATTTACGTTATTATGTCAATATATAGAGCCATTCCTCGCTTTTTCCCAGGAGTCATGAATTTATTATAGTCCTTCTATGACCACGCAGCAAAATATGCTCATATTCCAATTTTGCAGTATTACCAAGTCCTGTAGCGAGCAGGTTATCCGCGAATAATTGCGATCTAAATTTAACTATTCAGCGCATTTAAATTTTTAATCACTGAAAGCGAACAGATACAGACATCAACCTCTCTATTCTTTCACATTACTTCGTGTAATCATTAGATTCCTGCGATTGAGGCGCAGCATTTTTTTTCCGAAAAGTCATCCGAAGACATCAGGTATAACTTACAGACATCAAAAACAACAATCAAAATGCAATCTCAATGGAATAACTTTTCGAATTGAATTTTCAAATCGATTTACGTTATTATGTCAATATATCGAGCCATTCCTTGCTTTTTCCCAGGAGTCATGAATTTATTATAGTCCTGCTATAACCACGCAGCAAAATATGCTCATTTTTCAATTTTGCAATATTACCAAGTCCTGTAGCGAGCAGGTTATCCGCGAATAATTGCGATCTAAATTTAACTATTCAGCGCATTTAAATTTTTAATCACTGAAAGCGAACAGATACAGACATCAACCTCTTCTATTCTTTCACATTACTTCGTGTAATCATTAGATTCTTGCGATTGAGGCGCAGCATTTTTTTTCCGAAAAGTCATCCGAAGACATCAGGTATTACTTACAGACATCAAAAACAACAATCAAAATGCAATCTCAATGGAATAACTTTTCGAATTGAATTTTCAAATCGATTTACGTTATTATGTCAATATATAGAGCCATTCCTTGCTTTTTCCCAGGAGTCATGAATTTATTATAGTCCTGCTATAACCACGCAGCAAAATATGCTCATTTTTCAATTTTGCTATATTACCAAGTCCTGTAGCGAGCAGGTTATCCGCGAATAATTGCGATCTAAATTTAACTATTCAGCGCATTTAAATTTTTAATCACTGAAAGCGAACAGATACAGACATCAACCTCTTCTATTCTTTCACATTACTTCGTGTAATCATTAGATTCCTGCGATTGAGGCGCAGCATTTTTTTTCCGAAAAGTCATCCGAAGACATCAGGTATTTCTTACAGACATCAAAAACAACAATCAAAATGCAATCTCAATAGAATAACTTTTCGAATTGAATTTTCAAATCGATTTACGTTATTATGTCAATATATAGAGCCATTCCTCGCTTTTTCCCAGGAGTCATGAATTTATTATAGTCCTTCTATAACCACGCAGCAAAATATGCTCATTTTCGAATTTTGCAATATTACCAAGTCCTGTAGCGAGCAGGTTATCGGCGAATAATTGCGATCTAAATTTAACTATTCAGCGCATTGAAATTTTTAATAAATGAAAGCGAACAGATACAGACATCAACATCTTCCATTCTTTACGTTAATTCGTGTAATCATTAGATTCCTGCGATTGAGGCGCAGCATTTTTTTTCCGAAAAGTCATCCGAAGACATCAGGTATTTCTTACAGACATCAAAAACAACAATCAAAATGCAATCTCAATAGAATAACTTTTCGAATTGAATTTTCAAATCGAATTACGTTATTATGTCAATATATAGAGCCATTCCTCGCTTATTCCCAAGAGTCATGAATTTATTATAGTCCTTCTATAACCACGCAGCAAAATATTCTCATTTTCCAATTTTGCAATATTACCAAGTCCTGTAGCGAGCAGGTTATCGGCGAATAATTGCGATCTAAATTTAACTATTCAGCGCATTGAAATTTTTAATAAATGAAAGCGAACAGATACAGACATCAACATCTTCCATTCTTTACGTTAATTCGTGTTATCATTAGATTCCCGCGATTGAGGCGCAGCATTTTTTTCCGAAAAGTCATCTGAAGACATCAGGTATTTCTTACAGACATCAAAAACAACAATCAAAATGCAATCTCAATAGAATAACTTTTCGAATTGAATTTTCAAATCGATTTACGTTATTATGTCAATATATAGAGCCATTCCTTGCTTTTTCCCAGGAGTCATGAATTTATTATAGTCCTGCTATAACCACGCAGCAAAATATTCTCATTTTCCAATTTTGCAATATTACCAAGTCCTGTAGCGAGCAGGTTATCGGCGAATAATTGCGATCTAAATTTAACTATTCAGCGCATTTAAATTTTTAATCACTGAAAGCGAACAGATACAGACATCAACCTCTTCTATTCTTTCACATTAATTCGTGTAATCATTAGATTCCTGCGATTGAGGCGCAGCATTTTTTTTCCGAAAAGTCATCCGAAGACATCAGGTATTTCTTACAGACATCAAAAAGGACAATCAAAATGCAATCTCAATAGAATAACTTTTCGAATTGAATTTTCAAATCGATTTACGTTATTATGTCAATATATAGAGCCATTCCTTGCTTTTTCCCAGGAGTCATGAATTTATTATAGTCCTTCTATGACCACGCAGCAAAATATGCTCATATTCCAATTTTGCAGTATTACCAAGTCCTGTAGGGAGCAGGTTATCCGCGAATAATTGCGATCTAAATTTAACTATTCAGCGCATTTAAATTTTTAATCACTGAAAGCGAACAGATACAGACATCAACCTCTTCTATTCTTTCACATTACTTCGTGTAATCATTAGATTCCTGCGATTGAGGCGCAGCATTTTTTTTCCGAAAAGTCATCCGAAGACATCAGGTATTTCTTACAGACATCAAAAACAACAATCAAAATGCAATCTCAATAGAATAACTTTTCGAGTTGAATTTTCAAATCGATTTACGTTATTATGTCAATATATAGAGCCATTCCTCGCTTTTTCCCAGGAGTCATGAATTTATTATAGTCCTTCTATGACCACGCAGCAAAATATGCTCATATTCCAATTTTACAGTATTACCAAGTCCTGTAGGGAGCAGGTTATCCGCGAATAATTGCGATCTAAATTTAACTATTCAGCGCATTGAAATTTTTAATAACTGAAAGCGAACAGATACAGACACCAACCTCTTCTATTCTTTCACATTACTTCGTGTAATCATTAGATTCCTGCGATTGAGGCGCAGCATTTTTTTTCCGAAAAGTCATCCGAAGACATCAGGTATTTCTTACAGACATCAAAAACAACAATCAAAATGCAATATCAATAGAATAACTTTTCGAATTGAATTTTCAAATCGATTTACGTTATTATGTCAATATATCGAGCCATTCCTTGCTTTTTCCCAGGAGTCATGAATTTATTATAGTCCTGCTATAACCACGCAGCAAAATATGCTCATTTTTCAATTTTGCAATATTACCAAGTCCTGTAGCGAGCAGGTTATCCGCGAATAATTGCGATCTAAATTTAACTATTCAGCGCATTTAAATTTTTAATCACTGAAAGCGAACAGATACAGACATCAACCTCTTCTATTCTTTCACATTACTTCGTGTAATCATTAGATTCCTGCGATTGAGGCGCAGCATTTTTTTTCCGAAAAGTCATCCGAAGACATCAGGTATTTCTTACAGACATCAAAAACAACAATCAAAATGCAATCTCAATAGAATAACTTTTCGAATTGAATTTTCAAATCGATTTACGTTATTATGTCAATATATCGAGCCATTCCTTGCTTTTTCCCAGGAGTCATGAATTTATTATAGTCCTGCTATAACCACGCAGCAAAATATGCTCATTTTTCAATTTTGCTATATTACCAAGTCCTGTAGCGAGCAGGTTATTCGCGAATAATTGCGATCTAAATTTAACTATTCAGCGCATTGTATTTTTAATCACTGAAAGCGAACAGATACAGACATCAACCTCTTCTATTCTTTCACATTAATTCGTGTAATCATTAGATTCCTGCGATTGAGGCGCAGCATTTTTTTTCTGAAAAGTCATCCGAAGACATTAGGTATTTCTTACAGACATCAGAAACAACAATCAAAATGCAATCTCAATAGAATAACTTATCGAATTGAATTTTCAAATCGATTTACGTTATTATGTCAATATATCGAGCCATTCCTTGCTTTTTCCCAGGAGTCATGAATTTATTATAGTCCTGCTATAACCACGCAGCAAAATATGCTCATTTTTCAATTTTGCAATATTACCAAGTCCTGTAGCGAGCAGGTTATCCGCGAATAATTGCGATCTAAATTTAACTATTCAGCGCATTTAAATTTTTAATCACTGAAAGCGAACAGATACAGACATCAACCTCTTCTATTCTTTCACATTACTTCGTGTAATCATTAGATTCCTGCGATTGAGGCGCAGCATTTTTTTTCCGAAAAGTCATCCGAAGACATCAGGTATTTCTTACAGACATCAAAAACAACAATCAAAATGCAATCTCAATAGAATAACTTTTCGAATTGAATTTTCAAATCGATTTACGTTATTATGTCAATATATCGAGCCATTCCTTGCTTTTTCCCAGGAGTCATGAATTTATTATAGTCCTGCTATAACCACGCAGCAAAATATGCTCATTTTTCAATTTTGCTATATTACCAAGTCCTGTAGCGAGCAGGTTATTCGCGAATAATTGCGATCTAAATTTAACTATTCAGCGCATTGTATTTTTAATCACTGAAAGCGAACAGATACAGACATCAACCTCTTCTATTCTTTCACATTACTTCGTGTAATCATTAGATTCCTGCGATTGAGGCGCAGCATTTTTTTTCCGAAAAGTCATCCGAAGACATCAGGTATTTCTTACAGACATCAAAAACAACAATCAAAATGCAATCTCAATAGAATAACTTTTCGAATTGAATTTTCAAATCGATTTACGTTATTATGTCAATATATCGAGCCATTCCTTGCTTTTTCCCAGGAGTCATGAATTTATTATAGTCCTGCTATAACCACGCAGCAAAATATGCTCATTTTTCAATTTTGCAATATTACCAAGTCCTGTAGCGAGCAGGTTATCCGCGAATAATTGCGATCTAAATTTAACTATTCAGCGCATTTAAATTTTTAATCACTGAAAGCGAACAGATACAGACATCAACCTCTTCTATTCTTTCACATTACTTCGTGTAATCATTAGATTCCTGCGATTGAGGCGCAGCATTTTTTTTCCGAAAAGTCATCCGAAGACATCAGGTATTTCTTACAGACATCAAAAACAACAATCAAAATGCAATCTCAATAGAATAACTTTTCGAATTGAATTTTCAAATCGATTTACGTTATTATGTCAATATATAGAGCCATTCCTCGCTTTTTCCCAGGAGTCATGAATTTATTATAGTCCTTCTATAACCACGCAGCAAAATATGCTCATATTCCAATTTTGCAGTATTATCTAGTCCTGTAGCGAGCAGGTTATCCGCGAATAATTGCGATCTAAATTTAACTATTCAGCGCATTGAAATTTTTAATAACTGAAAGCGAACAGATACAGACATCAACCTCTTCTATTCTTTCACATTACTTCGTGTAATCATTAGATTCCTGCGATTGAGGCGCAGCATTTTTTTTCCGAAAAGTCATCCGAAGACATCAGGTATTTCTTACAGACATCAAAAACAACAATCAAAATGCAATCTCAATAGAATAACTTTTCGAATTGAATTTTCAAATCGATTTACGTTATTATGTCAATATATAGAGCCATTCCTCGCTTTTTCCCAGGAGTCATGAATTTATTATAGTCCTTCTATAACCACGCAGCAAAATATGCTCATATTCCAATTTTGCAGTATTACCAAGTCCTGTAGCGAGCAGGTTATCCGCGAATAATTGCGATCTAAATTTAACTATTCAGCGCATTTAAATTTTTAATCACTGAAAGCGAACAGATACAGACATCAACCTCTTCTATTCTTTCACATTAATTCGTGTAATCATTAGATTCCTGCGATTGAGGCGCAGCATTTTTTTTCCGAAAAGTCATCTGAAGACATCAGGTATTTCTTACAGACATCAAAAACAACAATCAAAATGCAATCTCAATAGAACAACTTTTCGAATTGAATTTTAAAATCGATTTACGTTATTATGTCAATAAGTAGAGCCATTCCTTGCTTTTCCCAGGAGTCATGAATTTATTTCAGTCCTACTATAACCACGCAGCAAAATATGCTCATTTTCCAATTTTGCAACATTACCAAGTCCTGTTGCGAGCAGGTTATCCGCGAATAATTGCGATCTAAATTTAACTATTCAGCGCATTTAAATTTTTAATCACTGAAAGCGAACAGATACAGACATCAACCTCTTCTATTCTTTCACATTAATTCGTGTAATCATTAGATTCCTGCGATTGAGGCGCAGCATTTTTTTTCCGAAAAGTCATCCGAAGACATCAGGTATTTCTCACAGACATCAAAAACAACAATCAAAATGCAATCTCAATAGAATAACTTTTCGAATTGAATTATAAAATCGATTTACGTTATTATGTCAATAAGTAGAGCCATTCCTTGCTTTTCCCAGGAGTCATGAATTTATTTCAGTCCTACTATAACCACGCAGCAAAATATGCTCATTTTCCAATTTTGCAACATTACCAAGTCCTGTTGCGAGCAGGTTATCCGCGAATAATTGCGATCTAAATTTAACTATTCAGCGCATTTAAATTTTTAATCACTGAAAGCGAACAGATACAGACATCAACCTCTTCTATTCTTTCACATTAATTCGTGTAATCATTAGATTCCTGCGATTGAGGCGCAGCATTTTTTTTCCGAAAAGTCATCCGAAGACATCAGGTATTTCTTACAGACATCAAAAACAACAATCAAAATGCAATCTCAATAGAATAACTTTTCGAATTGAATTTTCAAATCGATTGACGTTATTATGTCAATATATAGAGCCATTCCTCGCTTTTTTCCAGGAGTCATGAATTTATTATAGTCCTTCTATAAACACGCAGCAAAATATGCTCATATTCCAATTTTGCAATATTACCAAGTCCTGTAGCAAGCAGGTTATCCGCGAATAATTGCGATCCAAATTTAACTATTCAGCGCATTGAAATTTTTAATAACTGACAGCGAACAGATACAGACATCAACCTCTTCTATTCTTTCACATTAATTCGTGTAATCATTAGATTCCTGCGATTGAGGCGCAGCATTTTTTTTCCGAAAAGTCATCTGAAGACATCAGGTATTTCTTACAGACATCAAAAACAACAATCAAAATGCAATCTCAATAGAACAACTTTTCGAATTGAATTTTAAAATCGATTTACGTTATTATGTCAATAAGTAGAGCCATTCCTTGCTTTTCCCAGGAGTCATGAATTTATTTCAGTCCTACTATAACCACGCAGCAAAATATGCTCATTTTCCAATTTTGCAACATTACCAAGTCCTGTTGCGAGCAGGTTATCCGCGAATAATTGCGATCTAAATTTAACTATTCAGCGCATTTAAATTTTTAATCACTGAAAGCGAACAGATACAGACATCAACCTCTTCTATTCTTTCACATTAATTCGTGTAATCATTAGATTCCTGCGATTGAGGCGCAGCATTTTTTTTCCGAAAAGTCATCTGAAGACATCAGGTATTTCTTACAGACATCAAAAACAACAATCAAAATGCAATCTCAATAGAACAACTTTTCGAATTGAATTTTCAAATCGATTTACGTTATTATGTCAATATATAGAGCCATTCCTCGCTTTTTTCCAGGAGTCATGAATTTATTATAGTCCTTCTATAAACACGCAGCAAAATATGCTCATATTCCAATTTTGCAATATTACCAAGTCCTGTAGCGAGCAGGTTATCCGCGAATAATTGCGATCTAAATTTAACTATTCAGCGCATTTAAATTTTTAATCACTGAAAGCGAACAGATACAGACATCAACCTCTTCTATTCTTTCACATTAATTCGTGTAATCATTAGATTCCTGCGATTGAGGCGCAGCATTTTTTTTCCGAAAAGTCATCTGAAGACATCAGGTATTTCTTACAGACATCAAAAACAACAATCAAAATGCAATCTCAATAGAACAACTTTTCGAATTGAATTTTAAAATCGATTTACGTTATTATGTCAATAAGTAGAGCCATTCCTTGCTTTTCCCAGGAGTCATGAATTTATTTCAGTCCTACTATAACCACGCAGCAAAATATGCTCATTTTCCAATTTTGCAACATTACCAAGTCCTGTTGCGAGCAGGTTATCCGCGAATAATTGCGATCTAAATTTAACTATTCAGCGCATTGAAATTTTTAATAACTGAAAGCGAACAGATACAGACATCAACCTGTTCTATTCTTTCACATTAATTCGTGTAATCATTAGATTCCTGCGATTGAGGCGCAGCATTTTTTTTCCGAAAAGTCATCCGAAGACATCAGGTATTTCTCACAGACATCAAAAACAACAATCAAAATGCAATCTCAATAGAATAACTTTTCGAATTGAATTTTAAAATCGATTTACGTTATTATGTCAATAAGTAGAGCCATTCCTTGCTTTTCCCAGGAGTCATGAATTTATTTCAGTCCTACTATAACCACGCAGCAAAATATGCTCATTTTCCAATTTTGCAACATTACCAAGTCCTGTTGCGAGCAGGTTATCCGCGAATAATTGCGATCTAAATTTAACTATTCAGCGCATTGAAATTTTTAATAACTGAAAGCGAACAGATACAGACATCAACCTGTTCTATTCTTTACGTTAATTCGTGTAATCATTAGATTCCTGCGATTGAGGCGCAGCATTTTTTTTCCGAAAAGTCATCCGAAGACATCAGGTATTTCTTACAGACATCAAAAACAACAATCAAAATGCAATCTCAATAGAATAACTTTTCGAATTGAATTTTCAAATCGATTTACGTTATTATGTCAATATATAGAGCCATTCCTCGCTTTTTCCCAGGAGTCATGAATTTATTATAGTCCTTCTATAACCACGCAGCAAAATATGCTCATATTCCAATTTTGCAGTATTACCAAGTCCTGTAGCGAGCAGGTTATCCGCGAATAATTGCGATCTAAATTTAACTATTCAGCGCATTTAAATTTTTAATCACTGAAAGCGAACAGATACAGACATCAACCTCTTCTATTCTTTCACATTACTTCGTGTAATCATTAGATTCCTGCGATTGAGGCGCAGCATTTTTTTTCCGAAAAGTCATCCGAAGACATCAGGTATTTCTTACAGACATCAAAAACAACAATCAAAATGCAATCTCAATAGAATAACTTTTCGAATTGAATTTTCAAATCGATTTACGTTATTATGTCAATATATAGAGCCATTCCTCGCTTTTTCCCAGGAGTCATGAATTTATTATAGTCCTTCTATAACCACGCAGCAAAATATGCTCATTTTCGAATTTTGCAATATTACCAAGTCCTGTAGCGAGCAGGTTATCGGCGAATAATTGCGATCTAAATTTAACTATTCAGCGCATTGAAATTTTTAATAAATGAAAGCGAACAGATACAGACATCAACATCTTCCATTCTTTACGTTAATTCGTGTAATCATTAGATTCCTGCGATTGAGGCGCAGCATTTTTTTTCCGAAAAGTCATCCGAAGACATCAGGTATTTCTTACAGACATCAAAAACAACAATCAAAATGCAATCTCAATAGAATAACTTTTCGAATTGAATTTTCAAATCGAATTACGTTATTATGTCAATATATAGAGCCATTCCTCGCTTATTCCCAAGAGTCATGAATTTATTATAGTCCTTCTATAACCACGCAGCAAAATATTCTCATTTTCCAATTTTGCAATATTACCAAGTCCTGTAGCGAGCAGGTTATCGGCGAATAATTGCGATCTAAATTTAACTATTCAGCGCATTGAAATTTTTAATAAATGAAAGCGAACAGATACAGACATCAACATCTTCCATTCTTTACGTTAATTCGTGTTATCATTAGATTCCCGCGATTGAGGCGCAGCATTTTTTTCCGAAAAGTCATCTGAAGACATCAGGTATTTCTTACAGACATCAAAAACAACAATCAAAATGCAATCTCAATAGAATAACTTTTCGAATTGAATTTTCAAATCGATTTACGTTATTATGTCAATATATAGAGCCATTCCTTGCTTTTTCCCAGGAGTCATGAATTTATTATAGTCCTGCTATAACCACGCAGCAAAATATTCTCATTTTCCAATTTTGCAATATTACCAAGTCCTGTAGCGAGCAGGTTATCGGCGAATAATTGCGATCTAAATTTAACTATTCAGCGCATTTAAATTTTTAATCACTGAAAGCGAACAGATACAGACATCAACCTCTTCTATTCTTTCACATTAATTCGTGTAATCATTAGATTCCTGCGATTGAGGCGCAGCATTTTTTTTCCGAAAAGTCATCCGAAGACATCAGGTATTTCTTACAGACATCAAAAAGGACAATCAAAATGCAATCTCAATAGAATAACTTTTCGAATTGAATTTTCAAATCGATTTACGTTATTATGTCAATATATAGAGCCATTCCTTGCTTTTTCCCAGGAGTCATGAATTTATTATAGTCCTTCTATGACCACGCAGCAAAATATGCTCATATTCCAATTTTGCAGTATTACCAAGTCCTGTAGGGAGCAGGTTATCCGCGAATAATTGCGATCTAAATTTAACTATTCAGCGCATTTAAATTTTTAATCACTGAAAGCGAACAGATACAGACATCAACCTCTTCTATTCTTTCACATTACTTCGTGTAATCATTAGATTCCTGCGATTGAGGCGCAGCATTTTTTTTCCGAAAAGTCATCCGAAGACATCAGGTATTTCTTACAGACATCAAAAACAACAATCAAAATGCAATCTCAATAGAATAACTTTTCGAGTTGAATTTTCAAATCGATTTACGTTATTATGTCAATATATAGAGCCATTCCTCGCTTTTTCCCAGGAGTCATGAATTTATTATAGTCCTTCTATGACCACGCAGCAAAATATGCTCATATTCCAATTTTACAGTATTACCAAGTCCTGTAGGGAGCAGGTTATCCGCGAATAATTGCGATCTAAATTTAACTATTCAGCGCATTGAAATTTTTAATAACTGAAAGCGAACAGATACAGACACCAACCTCTTCTATTCTTTCACATTACTTCGTGTAATCATTAGATTCCTGCGATTGAGGCGCAGCATTTTTTTTCCGAAAAGTCATCCGAAGACATCAGGTATTTCTTACAGACATCAAAAACAACAATCAAAATGCAATATCAATAGAATAACTTTTCGAATTGAATTTTCAAATCGATTTACGTTATTATGTCAATATATCGAGCCATTCCTTGCTTTTTCCCAGGAGTCATGAATTTATTATAGTCCTGCTATAACCACGCAGCAAAATATGCTCATTTTTCAATTTTGCAATATTACCAAGTCCTGTAGCGAGCAGGTTATCCGCGAATAATTGCGATCTAAATTTAACTATTCAGCGCATTTAAATTTTTAATCACTGAAAGCGAACAGATACAGACATCAACCTCTTCTATTCTTTCACATTACTTCGTGTAATCATTAGATTCCTGCGATTGAGGCGCAGCATTTTTTTTCCGAAAAGTCATCCGAAGACATCAGGTATTTCTTACAGACATCAAAAACAACAATCAAAATGCAATCTCAATAGAATAACTTTTCGAATTGAATTTTCAAATCGATTTACGTTATTATGTCAATATATCGAGCCATTCCTTGCTTTTTCCCAGGAGTCATGAATTTATTATAGTCCTGCTATAACCACGCAGCAAAATATGCTCATTTTTCAATTTTGCTATATTACCAAGTCCTGTAGCGAGCAGGTTATTCGCGAATAATTGCGATCTAAATTTAACTATTCAGCGCATTGTATTTTTAATCACTGAAAGCGAACAGATACAGACATCAACCTCTTCTATTCTTTCACATTAATTCGTGTAATCATTAGATTCCTGCGATTGAGGCGCAGCATTTTTTTTCTGAAAAGTCATCCGAAGACATTAGGTATTTCTTACAGACATCAGAAACAACAATCAAAATGCAATCTCAATAGAATAACTTATCGAATTGAATTTTCAAATCGATTTACGTTATTATGTCAATATATCGAGCCATTCCTTGCTTTTTCCCAGGAGTCATGAATTTATTATAGTCCTGCTATAACCACGCAGCAAAATATGCTCATTTTTCAATTTTGCAATATTACCAAGTCCTGTAGCGAGCAGGTTATCCGCGAATAATTGCGATCTAAATTTAACTATTCAGCGCATTTAAATTTTTAATCACTGAAAGCGAACAGATACAGACATCAACCTCTTCTATTCTTTCACATTACTTCGTGTAATCATTAGATTCCTGCGATTGAGGCGCAGCATTTTTTTTCCGAAAAGTCATCCGAAGACATCAGGTATTTCTTACAGACATCAAAAACAACAATCAAAATGCAATCTCAATAGAATAACTTTTCGAATTGAATTTTCAAATCGATTTACGTTATTATGTCAATATATAGAGCCATTCCTCGCTTTTTCCCAGGAGTCATGAATTTATTATAGTCCTTCTATAACCACGCAGCAAAATATGCTCATATTCCAATTTTGCAGTATTATCTAGTCCTGTAGCGAGCAGGTTATCCGCGAATAATTGCGATCTAAATTTAACTATTCAGCGCATTGAAATTTTTAATAACTGAAAGCGAACAGATACAGACATCAACCTCTTCTATTCTTTCACATTACTTCGTGTAATCATTAGATTCCTGCGATTGAGGCGCAGCATTTTTTTTCCGAAAAGTCATCCGAAGACATCAGGTATTTCTTACAGACATCAAAAACAACAATCAAAATGCAATCTCAATAGAATAACTTTTCGAATTGAATTTTCAAATCGATTTACGTTATTATGTCAATATATAGAGCCATTCCTCGCTTTTTCCCAGGAGTCATGAATTTATTATAGTCCTTCTATAACCACGCAGCAAAATATGCTCATATTCCAATTTTGCAGTATTACCAAGTCCTGTAGCGAGCAGGTTATCCGCGAATAATTGCGATCTAAATTTAACTATTCAGCGCATTTAAATTTTTAATCACTGAAAGCGAACAGATACAGACATCAACCTCTTCTATTCTTTCACATTAATTCGTGTAATCATTAGATTCCTGCGATTGAGGCGCAGCATTTTTTTTCCGAAAAGTCATCTGAAGACATCAGGTATTTCTTACAGACATCAAAAACAACAATCAAAATGCAATCTCAATAGAACAACTTTTCGAATTGAATTTTAAAATCGATTTACGTTATTATGTCAATAAGTAGAGCCATTCCTTGCTTTTCCCAGGAGTCATGAATTTATTTCAGTCCTACTATAACCACGCAGCAAAATATGCTCATTTTCCAATTTTGCAACATTACCAAGTCCTGTTGCGAGCAGGTTATCCGCGAATAATTGCGATCTAAATTTAACTATTCAGCGCATTTAAATTTTTAATCACTGAAAGCGAACAGATACAGACATCAACCTCTTCTATTCTTTCACATTAATTCGTGTAATCATTAGATTCCTGCGATTGAGGCGCAGCATTTTTTTTCCGAAAAGTCATCCGAAGACATCAGGTATTTCTCACAGACATCAAAAACAACAATCAAAATGCAATCTCAATAGAATAACTTTTCGAATTGAATTATAAAATCGATTTACGTTATTATGTCAATAAGTAGAGCCATTCCTTGCTTTTCCCAGGAGTCATGAATTTATTTCAGTCCTACTATAACCACGCAGCAAAATATGCTCATTTTCCAATTTTGCAACATTACCAAGTCCTGTTGCGAGCAGGTTATCCGCGAATAATTGCGATCTAAATTTAACTATTCAGCGCATTTAAATTTTTAATCACTGAAAGCGAACAGATACAGACATCAACCTCTTCTATTCTTTCACATTAATTCGTGTAATCATTAGATTCCTGCGATTGAGGCGCAGCATTTTTTTTCCGAAAAGTCATCCGAAGACATCAGGTATTTCTCACAGACATCAAAAACAACAATCAAAATGCAATCTCAATAGAATAACTTTTCGAATTGAATTTTAAAATCGATTTACGTTATTATGTCAATAAGTAGAGCCATTCCTTGCTTTTCCCAGGAGTCATGAATTTATTTCAGTCCTACTATAACCACGCAGCAAAATATGCTCATTTTCCAATTTTGCAACATTACCAAGTCCTGTTGCGAGCAGGTTATCCGCGAATAATTGCGATCTAAATTTAACTATTCAGCGCATTGAAATTTTTAATAACTGAAAGCGAACAGATACAGACATCAACCTGTTCTATTCTTTACGTTAATTCGTGTAATCATTAGATTCCTGCGATTGAGGCGCAGCATTTTTTTTCCGAAAAGTCATCCGAAGACATCAGGTATTTCTTACAGACATCAAAAACAACAATCAAAATGCAATCTCAATAGAATAACTTTTCGAATTGAATTTTCAAATCGATTGACGTTATTATGTCAATATATAGAGCCATTCCTCGCTTTTTTCCAGGAGTCATGAATTTATTATAGTCCTTCTATAAACACGCAGCAAAATATGCTCATATTCCAATTTTGCAATATTACCAAGTCCTGTAGCAAGCAGGTTATCCGCGAATAATTGCGATCCAAATTTAACTATTCAGCGCATTGAAATTTTTAATAACTGACAGCGAACAGATACAGACATCAACCTCTTCTATTCTTTCACATTAATTCGTGTAATCATTAGATTCCTGCGATTGAGGCGCAGCATTTTTTTTCCGAAAAGTCATCTGAAGACATCAGGTATTTCTTACAGACATCAAAAACAACAATCAAAATGCAATCTCAATAGAACAACTTTTCGAATTGAATTTTAAATTCGATTTACGTTATTATGTCAATAAGTAGAGCCATTCCTTGCTTTTCCCAGGAGTCATGAATTTATTTCAGTCCTACTATAACCACGCAGCAAAATATGCTCATTTTCCAATTTTGCAACATTACCAAGTCCTGTTGCGAGCAGGTTATCCGCGAATAATTGCGATCTAAATTTAACTATTCAGCGCATTTAAATTTTTAATCACTGAAAGCGAACAGATACAGACATCAACCTCTTCTATTCTTTCACATTAATTCGTGTAATCATTAGATTCCTGCGATTGAGGCGCAGCATTTTTTTTCCGAAAAGTCATCTGAAGACATCAGGTATTTCTTACAGACATCAAAAACAACAATCAAAATGCAATCTCAATAGAACAACTTTTCGAATTGAATTTTCAAATCGATTTACGTTATTATGTCAATATATAGAGCCATTCCTCGCTTTTTTCCAGGAGTCATGAATTTATTATAGTCCTTCTATAAACACGCAGCAAAATATGCTCATATTCCAATTTTGCAATATTACCAAGTCCTGTAGCGAGCAGGTTATCCGCGAATAATTGCGATCTAAATTTAACTATTCAGCGCATTTAAATTTTTAATCACTGAAAGCGAACAGATACAGACATCAACCTCTTCTATTCTTTCACATTAATTCGTGTAATCATTAGATTCCTGCGATTGAGGCGCAGCATTTTTTTTCCGAAAAGTCATCTGAAGACATCAGGTATTTCTTACAGACATCAAAAACAACAATCAAAATGCAATCTCAATAGAACAACTTTTCGAATTGAATTTTAAAATCGATTTACGTTATTATGTCAATAAGTAGAGCCATTCCTTGCTTTTCCCAGGAGTCATGAATTTATTTCAGTCCTACTATAACCACGCAGCAAAATATGCTCATTTTCCAATTTTGCAACATTACCAAGTCCTGTTGCGAGCAGGTTATCCGCGAATAATTGCGATCTAAATTTAACTATTCAGCGCATTGAAATTTTTAATAACTGAAAGCGAACAGATACAGACATCAACCTGTTCTATTCTTTCACATTAATTCGTGTAATCATTAGATTCCTGCGATTGAGGCGCAGCATTTTTTTTCCGAAAAGTCATCCGAAGACATCAGGTATTTCTCACAGACATCAAAAACAACAATCAAAATGCAATCTCAATAGAATAACTTTTCGAATTGAATTTTAAAATCGATTTACGTTATTATGTCAATAAGTAGAGCCATTCCTTGCTTTTCCCAGGAGTCATGAATTTATTTCAGTCCTACTATAACCACGCAGCAAAATATGCTCATTTTCCAATTTTGCAACATTACCAAGTCCTGTTGCGAGCAGGTTATCCGCGAATAATTGCGATCTAAATTTAACTATTCAGCGCATTGAAATTTTTAATAACTGAAAGCGAACAGATACAGACATCAACCTGTTCTATTCTTTACGTTAATTCGTGTAATCATTAGATTCCTGCGATTGAGGCGCAGCATTTTTTTTCCGAAAAGTCATCCGAAGACATCAGGTATTTCTTACAGACATCAAAAACAACAATCAAAATGCAATCTCAATAGAACAACTTTTCGAATTGAATTTTAAAATCGATTTACGTTATTATGTCAATAAGTAGAGCCATTCCTTGCTTTTCCCAGGAGTCATGAATTTATTTCAGTCCTACTATAACCACGCAGCAAAATATGCTCATTTTCCAATTTTGCAACATTACCAAGTCCTGTTGCGAGCAGGTTATCCGCGAATAATTGCGATCTAAATTTAACTATTCAGCGCATTGAAATTTTTAATAACTGAAAGCGAACAGATACAGACATCAACCTGTTCTATTCTTTACGTTAATTCGTGTAATCATTAGATTCCTGCGATTGAGGCGCAGCATTTTTTTTCCGAAAAGTCATCCGAAGACATCAGGTATTTCTTACAGACATCAAAAACAACAATCAAAATGCAATCTCAATAGAATAACTTTTCGAATTGAATTTTCAAATCGATTTACGTTATTATGTCAATATATAGAGCCATTCCTCGCTTTTTCCCAGGAGTCATGAATTTATTATAGTCCTTCTATAACCACGCAGCAAAATATGCTCATATTCCAATTTTGCAGTATTACCAAGTCCTGTAGCGAGCAGGTTATCCGCGAATAATTGCGATCTAAATTTAACTATTCAGCGCATTTAAATTTTTAATCACTGAAAGCGAACAGATACAGACATCAACCTCTTCTATTCTTTCACATTAATTCGTGTAATCATTAGATTCCTGCGATTGAGGCGCAGCATTTTTTTTCCGAAAAGTCATCTGAAGACATCAGGTATTTCTTACAGACATCAAAAACAAAAATCAAAATGCAATCTCAATAGAACAACTTTTCGAATTGAATTTTAAAATCGATTTACGTTATTATGTCAATAAGTAGAGCCATTCCTTGCTTTTCCCAGGAGTCATGAATTTATTTCAGTCCTACTATAACCACGCAGCAAAATATGCTCATTTTCCAATTTTGCAACATTACCAAGTCCTGTTGCGAGCAGGTTATCCGCGAATAATTGCGATCTAAATTTAACTATTCAGCGCATTTAAATTTTTAATCACTGAAAGCGAACAGATACAGACATCAACCTCTTCTATTCTTTCACATTAATTCGTGTAATCATTAGATTCCTGCGATTGAGGCGCAGCATTTTTTTTCCGAAAAGTCATCTGAAGACATCAGGTATTTCTTACAGACATCAAAAACAACAATCAAAATGCAATCTCAATAGAACAACTTTTCGAATTGAATTTTAAAATCGATTTACGTTATTATGTCAATAAGTAGAGCCATTCCTTGCTTTTCCCAGGAGTCATGAATTTATTTCAGTCCTACTATAACCACGCAGCAAAATATGCTCATTTTCCAATTTTGCAACATTACCAAGTCCTGTTGCGAGCAGGTTATCCGCGAATAATTGCGATCTAAATTTAACTATTCAGCGCATTTAAATTTTTAATCACTGAAAGCGAACAGATACAGACATCAACCTCTTCTATTCTTTCACATTAATTCGTGTAATCATTAGATTCCTGCGATTGAGGCGCAGCATTTTTTTTCCGAAAAGTCATCCGAAGACATCAGGTATTTCTCACAGACATCAAAAACAACAATCAAAATGCAATCTCAATAGAATAACTTTTCGAATTGAATTTTAAAATCGATTTACGTTATTATGTCAATAAGTAGAGCCATTCCTTGCTTTTCCCAGGAGTCATGAATTTATTTCAGTCCTACTATAACCACGCAGCAAAATATGCTCATTTTCCAATTTTGCAACATTACCAAGTCCTGTTGCGAGCAGGTTATCCGCGAATAATTGCGATCTAAATTTAACTATTCAGCGCATTTAAATTTTTAATCACTGAAAGCGAACAGATACAGACATCAACCTCTTCTATTCTTTCACATTAATTCGTGTAATCATTAGATTCCTGCGATTGAGGCGCAGCATTTTTTTTCCGAAAAGTCATCTGAAGACATCAGGTATTTCTTACAGACATCAAAAACAACAATCAAAATGCAATCTCAATAGAACAACTTTTCGAATTGAATTTTAAAATCGATTTACGTTATTATGTCAATAAGTAGAGCCATTCCTTGCTTTTCCCAGGAGTCATGAATTTATTTCAGTCCTACTATAACCACGCAGCAAAATATGCTCATTTTCCAATTTTGCAACATTACCAAGTCCTGTTGCGAGCAGGTTATCCGCGAATAATTGCGATCTAAATTTAACTATTCAGCGCATTTAAATTTTTAATCACTGAAAGCGAACAGATACAGACATCAACCTCTTCTATTCTTTCACATTAATTCGTGTAATCATTAGATTCCTGCGATTGAGGCGCAGCATTTTTTTTCCGAAAAGTCATCCGAAGACATCAGGTATTTCTCACAGACATCAAAAACAACAATCAAAATGCAATCTCAATAGAATAACTTTTCGAATTGAATTTTAAAATCGATTTACGTTATTATGTCAATAAGTAGAGCCATTCCTTGCTTTTCCCAGGAGTCATGAATTTATTTCAGTCCTACTATAACCACGCAGCAAAATATGCTCATTTTCCAATTTTGCAACATTACCAAGTCCTGTTGCGAGCAGGTTATCCGCGAATAATTGCGATCTAAATTTAACTATTCAGCGCATTGAAATTTTTAATAACTGAAAGCGAACAGATACAGACATCAACCTGTTCTATTCTTTACGTTAATTCGTGTAATCATTAGATTCCTGCGATTGAGGCGCAGCATTTTTTTTCCGAAAAGTCATCCGAAGACATCAGGTATTTCTTACAGACATCAAAAACAACAATCAAAATGCAATCTCAATAGAATAACTTTTCGAATTGAATTTTCAAATCGATTTACGTTATTATGTCAATATATAGAGCCATTCCTCGCTTTTTCCCAGGAGTCATGAATTTATTATAGTCCTTCTATAACCACGCAGCAAAATATGCTCATATTCCAATTTTGCAGTATTACCAAGTCCTGTAGCGAGCAGGTTATCCGCGAATAATTGCGATCTAAATTTAACTATTCAGCGCATTTAAATTTTTAATCACTGAAAGCGAACAGATACAGACATCAACCTCTTCTATTCTTTCACATTAATTCGTGTAATCATTAGATTCCTGCGATTGAGGCGCAGCATTTTTTTTCCGAAAAGTCATCTGAAGACATCAGGTATTTCTTACAGACATCAAAAACAACAATCAAAATGCAATCTCAATAGAACAACTTTTCGAATTGAATTTTAAAATCGATTTACGTTATTATGTCAATAAGTAGAGCCATTCCTTGCTTTTCCCAGGAGTCATGAATTTATTTCAGTCCTACTATAACCACGCAGCAAAATATGCTCATTTTCCAATTTTGCAACATTACCAAGTCCTGTTGCGAGCAGGTTATCCGCGAATAATTGCGATCTAAATTTAACTATTCAGCGCATTTAAATTTTTAATCACTGAAAGCGAACAGATACAGACATCAACCTCTTCTATTCTTTCACATTAATTCGTGTAATCATTAGATTCCTGCGATTGAGGCGCAGCATTTTTTTTCCGAAAAGTCATCCGAAGACATCAGGTATTTCTCACAGACATCAAAAACAACAATCAAAATGCAATCTCAATAGAATAACTTTTCGAATTGAATTTTAAAATCGATTTACGTTATTATGTCAATAAGTAGAGCCATTCCTTGCTTTTCCCAGGAGTCATGAATTTATTTCAGTCCTACTATAACCACGCAGCAAAATATGCTCATTTTCCAATTTTGCAACATTACCAAGTCCTGTTGCGAGCAGGTTATCCGCGAATAATTGCGATCTAAATTTAACTATTCAGCGCATTGAAATTTTTAATAACTGAAAGCGAACAGATACAGACATCAACCTGTTCTATTCTTTACGTTAATTCGTGTAATCATTAGATTCCTGCGATTGAGGCGCAGCATTTTTTTTCCGAAAAGTCATCCGAAGACATCAGGTATTTCTTACAGACATCAAAAACAACAATCAAAATGCAATCTCAATAGAATAACTTTTCGAATTGAATTTTCAAATCGATTTACGTTATTATGTCAATATATAGAGCCATTCCTCGCTTTTTCCCAGGAGTCATGAATTTATTATAGTCCTTCTATAACCACGCAGCAAAATATGCTCATATTCCAATTTTGCAGTATTACCAAGTCCTGTTGCGAGCAGGTTATCCGCGAATAATTGCGATCTAAATTTAACTATTCAGCGCATTTAAATTTTTAATCACTGAAAGCGAACAGATACAGACATCAACCTCTTCTATTCTTTCACATTAATTCGTGTAATCATTAGATTCCTGCGATTGAGGCGCAGCATTTTTTTTCCGAAAAGTCATCTGAAGACATCAGGTATTTCTTACAGACATCAAAAACAACAATCAAAATGCAATCTCAATAGAACAACTTTTCGAATTGAATTTTAAAATCGATTTACGTTATTATGTCAATAAGTAGAGCCATTCCTTGCTTTTCCCAGGAGTCATGAATTTATTTCAGTCCTACTATAACCACGCAGCAAAATATGCTCATTTTCCAATTTTGCAACATTACCAAGTCCTGTTGCGAGCAGGTTATCCGCGAATAATTGCGATCTAAATTTAACTATTCAGCGCATTTAAATTTTTAATCACTGAAAGCGAACAGATACAGACATCAACCTCTTCTATTCTTTCACATTAATTCGTGTAATCATTAGATTCCTGCGATTGAGGCGCAGCATTTTTTTTCCGAAAAGTCTTCTGAAGACATCAGGTATTTCTTACAGACATCAAAAACAACAATCAAAATGCAATCTCAATAGAACAACTTTTCGAATTGAATTTTCAAATCGATTTACGTTATTATGTCAATATATAGAGCCATTCCTCGCTTTTTTCCAGGAGTCATGAATTTATTATAGTCCTTCTATAAACACGCAGCAAAATATGCTCATATTCCAATTTTGCAATATTACCAAGTCCTGTAGCGAGCAGGTTATCCGCGAATAATTGCGATCTAAATTTAACTATTCAGCGCATTTAAATTTTTAATCACTGAAAGCGAACAGATACAGACATCAACCTCTTCTATTCTTTCACATTAATTCGTGTAATCATTAGATTCCTGCGATTGAGGCGCAGCATTTTTTTTCCGAAAAGTCATCTGAAGACATCAGGTATTTCTTACAGACATCAAAAACAACAATCAAAATGCAATCTCAATAGAACAACTTTTCGAATTGAATTTTAAAATCGATTCACGTTATTATGTCAATAAGTAGAGCCATTCCTTGCTTTTCCCAGGAGTCATGAATTTATTTCAGTCCTACTATAACCACGCAGCAAAATATGCTCATTTTCCAATTTTGCAACATTACCAAGTCCTGTTGCGAGCAGGTTATCCGCGAATAATTGCGATCTAAATTTAACTATTCAGCGCATTGAAATTTTTAATAACTGAAAGCGAACAGATACAGACATCAACCTGTTCTATTCTTTCACATTAATTCGTGTAATCATTAGATTCCTGCGATTGAGGCGCAGCATTTTTTTTCCGAAAAGTCATCCGAAGACATCAGGTATTTCTCACAGACATCAAAAACAACAATCAAAATGCAATCTCAATAGAATAACTTTTCGAATTGAATTTTAAAATCGATTTACGTTATTATGTCAATAAGTAGAGCCATTCCTTGCTTTTCCCAGGAGTAATGAATTTATTTCAGTCCTACTATAACCACGCAGCAAAATATGCTCATTTTCCAATTTTGCAACATTACCAAGTCCTGTTGCGAGCAGGTTATCCGCGAATAATTGCGATCTAAATTTAACTATTCAGCGCATTGAAATTTTTAATAACTGAAAGCGAACAGATACAGACATCAACCTGTTCTATTCTTTACGTTAATTCGTGTAATCATTAGACTCCTGCGATTGAGGCGCAGCATTTTTTTTCCGAAAAGTCATCCGAAGACATCAGGTATTTCTCACAGACATCAAAAACAACAATCAAAATGCAATCTCAATAGAATAACTTTTCGAATTGAATTTTAAAATCGATTTACGTTATTATGTCAATAAGTAGAGCCATTCCTTGCTTTTCCCAGGAGTCATGAATTTATTTCAGTCCTACTATAACCACGCAGCAAAATATGCTCATTTTCCAATTTTGCAACATTACCAAGTCCTGTTGCGAGCAGGTTATCCGCGAATAATTGCGATCTAAATTTAACTATTCAGCGCATTTAAATTTTTAATCACTGAAAGCGAACAGATACAGACATCAACCTCTTCTATTCTTTCACATTAATTCGTGTAATCATTAGATTCCTGCGATTGAGGCGCAGCATTTTTTTTCCGAAAAGTCATCCGAAGACATCAGGTATTTCTCACAGACATCAAAAACAACAATCAAAATGCAATCTCAATAGAATAACTTTTCGAATTGAATTTTCAAATCGATTTACGTTATTATGTCAATATATAGAGCCATTCCTCGCTTTTTTCCAGGAGTCATGAATTTATTATAGTCCTTCTATAAACACGCAGCAAAATATGCTCATATTCCAATTTTGCAATATTACCAAGTCCTGTAGCAAGCAGGTTATCCGCGAATAATTGCGATCCAAATTTAACTATTCAGCGCATTGAAATTTTTAATAACTGACAGCGAACAGATACAGACATCAACCTCTTCTATTCTTTCACATTAATTCGTGTAATCATTAGATTCCTGCGATTGAGGCGCAGCATTTTTTTTCCGAAAAGTCATCCGAAGACATCAGGTATTTCTTACAGACATCAAAAACAACAATCAAAATGCAATCTCAATAGAATAACTTTTCGAGTTGAATTTTCAAATCGATTTACGTTATTATGTCAATATATAGAGCCATTCCTCGCTTTTTCCCAGGAGTCATGAATTTATTATAGTCCTTCTATAACCACGCAGCAAAATATGCTCATATTCCAATTTTGCTATATTACCAAGTCCTGTAGCGAGCAGGTTATCCGCGAATAATTGCGATCTAAATTTAACTATTCAGCGCATTTAAATTTTTAATCACTGAAAGCGAACAGATACAGACATCAACCTCTTCTATTCTTTCACATTACTTCGTGTAATCATTAGATTCCTGCGATTGAGGCGCAGCATTTTTTTTCCGAAAAGTCATCCGAAGACATCAGGTATTTCTTACAGACATCAAAAACAACAATCAAAATGCAATCTCAATAGAATAACTTTTCGAATTGAATTTTCAAATCGATTTACGTTATTATGTCAATATATAGAGCCATTCCTCGCTTTTTCCCAGGAGTCATGAATTTATTATAGTCCTTCTATAACCACGCAGCAAAATATGCTCATATTCCAATTTTGCAGTATTATCAAGTCCTGTAGCGAGCAGGTTATCCGCGAATAATTGCGATCTAAGTTTAACTATTCAGCGCATTAAAATTTTTAATAACTGACAGCGAACAGATACAGACATCAACCTCTTCTATTCTTTCACATTAATTCGTGTAATCATGAGATTCCTGCGATTGAGGCGCAGCATATTTTCTCCTAAAGGTCATCTGAAGACATCAGGTATTTCTTACGGACATCAAAAACAACAATCAAAATGCAATCTCAATAGAATAACTTTTCGAATTGAATTTTCAAATCGATTTACGTTATTATGTCAATATATAGAGCCATTCCTCGCTTTTTCCCAGGAGTCATGAATTTATTATAGTCCTTCTATGACCCCGCAGCAAAATATGCTCATTTTCCAATTTTGCAATATTACCAAGTCCTGTAGCGAGCAGGTTATCCGCGAATAATTGCGATCTAAATTTAACTATTATGCGCATTGAAATTTTGAATAACTGAAAGCGAACAGATACAGACATCAAACTCTTCTATTCTTTCACATTAATTCGTGTAATCATTAGATTCCTGCGATTGAGGCGCAGCATTTTTTTTCGAAAAGTCATCTGAAGACATCAGGTATTTCTTACAGACATCAAAAACAAGAATCAAAATGCAATCTCAATAGAATAACTTTTCGAATTGAATTTTCAAATCGATTTACGTTATTATGTCAACATATAGAGCCATTCCTCGCTTTTCCCCAGGAGTCATGAATTTATTATAGTCCTTCTATAACCACGCAGCAAAATATGCTCATTTTTCAATTTTGCAATATTACTAAGTGCTGTAGCGAGCAGGTTATCCGCGAATAATTGCGATCTAAATTTAACTATTCAGCGCATTGAAATTTTTAATAACTGAAAGCGAACAGATACAGACACCAACCTCTTCTATTCTTTCACATAACTTCGTGTAATCATTAGATTTCTGCGATTGAGGCGCAGCATTTTTTTTCCGAAAAGTCATCCGAAGACATCAGGTATTTCTTACAGACATCAAAAACAACAATCAAAATGCAATCTCAATAGAATAACTTTTCGAATTGAATTTTCAAATCGATTTACGTTATTATGTCAATATATAGAGCCATTCCTCGCTTTTTCCCAGGAGTCATGAATTTATTATAGTCCTTCTATAACCACGCAGCAAAATATGCTCATTTTCTAATTTTGCAATATTACCAAGTCCTGTAGCGAGCAGGTTATCCGCGAATAATTGCGATCTAAATTTAACTATTCAGCGCATTGAAATTTTTAATAACTGAAAGCGAACAGATATAGACATCAACCTCTTCTATTCTTTCACATTACTTCGTGTAATCATTAGATTCCTGCGATTGAGACGCAGCATTTTTTTTCCGAAAAGTCATCCGAAGACATCAGGTATTTCTTACAGACATCAAAAACAACAATCAAAATGCAATCTCAATAGAATAACTTTTCGAATTGAATTTTCAAATCGATTTACGTTATTATGTCAATATATAGAGCCATTCCTTGCTTTTTCCCAGGAGTCATGAATTTATTATAGTCCTTCTATAACCACGCAGCAAAATATGCTCATTTTCCAATTTTGCAATATTACCAAGTCCTGTAGCGAGCAGGTTATCCGCGAATAATTGCGATCTAAATTTAACTATTATGCGCATTGAAATTTTTAATAACTGAAAGCGAACAGATACAGACATCAACCTCTTCTATTCTTTCACATTAATTCGTGTAATCATTAGATTCCTGCGATTGAGGCGCAGCATTTTTTTTCCGAAAAGTCATCCGAAGACATCAGGTATTTCTTACAGACATCAAAAACAACAATCAAAATGCAATCTCAATAGAATAACTTTTCGAATTGAATTTTCAAATCGATTTACGTTATTATGTCAATATATAGAGCCATTCCTCGCTTTTTCCCAGGAGTCATGAATTTATTATAGTCCTTCTATAACCACGCAGCAAAATATGCTCATATTCCAATTTTGCAGTATTACCAAGTCCTGTAGGGAGCAGGTTATCCGCGAATAATTGCGATCTAAATTTAACTATTCAGCGCATTTAAAATTTTAATCACTGAAAGCGAACAGATACAGACATCAACCTCTTCTATTCTTTCACATTACTTCGTGTAATCATTAGATTCCTGCGATTGAGGCGCAGCATTTTTTTTCCGAAAAGTCATCCGAAGACATCAGGTATTTCTTACAGACATCAAAAACAACAATCAATATGCAATCTCAATAGAATAATTTTTCGAATTGAATTTTCAAATCGATTTACGTTATTATGTCAATATATAGAGTCATTCCTTGCTTTTTCCCAGGAGTCATGAATTTATTATAGTCCTTCTATAACCACGCAGCAAAATATGCTCATTTTCCAATTTTGCAATATTACCAAGTCCTGTAGCGAGCAGGTTATCCGCGAATAATTGCGATCTAAATTTAACTATTATGCGCATTGAAATTTTCAATAACTGAAAGCGAACAGATACAGACATCAACCTCTTCTATTCTTTCACATTAATTCGTGTAATCATTAGATTCCTGCGATTGAGGCGCAGCATTTTTTTTCCGAAAAGTCATCTGAAGACATCAGGTATTTCTTACAGACATCAAAAACAACAATCAAAATGCAATCTCAATAGAATAACTTTTCGAATTGAATTTTCAAATCGATTTACGTTATTATGTCAACATATAGAGCCATTCCTCGCTTTTTCCCAGGAGTCATGAATTTATTATAGTCCTTCTATAACCACGCAGCAAAATATGCTCATTTTCTAATTTTGCAATATTACCAAGTCCTGTAGCGAGCAGGTTATCCGCGAATAATTGCGATCTAAATTTAACTATTCAGCGCATTGAAATTTTTAATAACTGAAAGCGAACAGATACAGACATCAACCTCTTCTATTCTTTCACATTACTTCGTGTAATCATTAGATTCCTGCGATTGAGGCGCAGCATTTTTTTTCCGAAAAGTCATCCGAAGACATCAGGTATTTCTTACAGACATCAAATACAACAATCAAAATGCAATCTCAATAGAATAACTTTTCGAATTGAATTTTCAAATCGATTTACGTTATTATGTCAATATATAGAGCCATTCCTCGCTTTTTCCCAGGAGTCATGAATTTATTATAGTCCTTCTATAACCACGCAGCAAAATATGCTCATTTTCTAATTTTGCAATATTACCAAGTCCTGTAGCGAGCAGGTTATCCGCGAATAATTGCGATCTAAATTTAACTATTCAGCGCATTGAAATTTTTAATAACTGAAAGCGAACAGATATAGACATCAACCTCTTCTATTCTTTCACATTACTTCGTGTAATCATTAGATTCCTGCGATTGAGGCGCAGCATTTTTTTTCCGAAAAGTCATCCGAAGACATCAGGTATTTCTTACAGACATCAAAAACAACAATCAAAATGCAATCTCAATAGAATAACTTTTCGAATTGAATTTTCAAATCGATTTACGTTATTATGTCAATATATAGAGCCATTCCTTGCTTTTTCCCAGGAGTCATGAATTTATTATAGTCCTTCTATAACCACGCAGCAAAATATGCTCATATTCCAATTTTGCAGTATTACCAAGTCCTGTAGGGAGCAGGTTATCCGCGAATAATTGCGATCTAAATTTAACTATTCAGCGCATTTAAAATTTTAATCACTGAAAGCGAACAGATACAGACATCAACCTCTTCTATTCTTTCACATTACTTCGTGTAATCATTAGATTCCTGCGATTAAGGCGCAGCATTTTTTTTCCGAAAAGTCATCCGAAGACATCAGGTATTTCTTACAGACATCAAAAACAACAATCAAAATGCAATCTCAATAGAATAACTTTTCGAATTGAATTTTCAAATCGATTTACGTTATTATGTCAATATATAGAGCCATTCCTCGCTTTTTCCCAGGAGTCATGAATTTATTATAGTCCTTCTATAACCACGCAGCAAAATATGCTCATATTCCAATTTTGCAGTATTACCAAGTCCTGTAGGGAGCAGGTTATCCGCGAATAATTGCGATCTAAATTTAACTATTCAGCGCATTTAAAATTTTAATCACTGAAAGCGAACAGATACAGACATCAACCTCTTCTATTCTTTCACATTACTTCGTGTAATCATTAGATTCCTGCGATTGAGGCGCAGCATTTTTTTTCCGAAAAGTCATCCGAAGACATCAGGTATTTCTTACAGACATCAAAAACAACAATCAATATGCAATCTCAATAGAATAACTTTTCGAATTGAATTTTCAAATCGATTTACGTTATTATGTCAATATATAGAGTCATTCCTTGCTTTTTCCCAGGAGTCATGAATTTATTATAGTCCTTCTATAACCACGCAGCAAAATATGCTCATTTTCCAATTTTGCAATATTACCAAGTCCTGTAGCGAGCAGGTTATCCGCGAATAATTGCGATCTAAATTTAACTATTATGCGCATTGAAATTTTTAATAACTGAAAGCGAACAGATATAGACATCAACCTCTTCTATTCTTTCACATTACTTCGTGTAATCATTAGATTCCTGCGATTGAGGCGCAGCATTTTTTTTCCGAAAAGTCATCCGAAGACATCAGGTATTTCTTACAGACATCAAAAACAACAATCAAAATGCAATCTCAATAGAATAACTTTTCGAATTGAATTTTCAAATCGATTTACGTTATTATGTCAATATATAGAGCCATTCCTCGCTTTTTCCCAGGAGTCATGAATTTATTATAGTCCTTCTATAACCACGCAGCAAAATATGCTCATATTCCAATTTTGCAGTATTACCAAGTCCTGTAGGGAGCAGGTTATCCGCGAATAATTGCGATCTAAATTTAACTATTCAGCGCATTGAAATTTTCAATAACTGAAAGCGAACAGATACAGACATCAACCTCTTCTATTCTTTCACATTACTTCGTGTAATCATTAGATTCCTGCGATTGAGGCGCAGCATTTTTTTTCCGAAAAGTCATCCGAAGACATCAGGTATTTCTTACAGACATCAAAAACAACAATCAAAATGCAATCTCAATAGAATAACTTTTCGAATTGAATTTTCAAATCGATTTACGTTATTATGTCAATATATAGAGCCATTCCTCGCTTTTTCCCAGGAGTCATGAATTTATTATAGTCCTTCTATAACCACGCAGCAAAATATGCTCATATTCCAATTTTGCAGTATTACCAAGTCCTGTAGGGAGCAGGTTATCCGCGAATAATTGCGATCTAAATTTAACTATTCAGCGCATTTAAAATTTTAATCACTGAAAGCGAACAGATACAGACATCAACCTCTTCTATTCTTTCACATTTCTTCGTGTAATCATTAGATTCCTGCGATTGAGGCGCAGCATTTTTTTTCCGAAAAGTCATCCGAAGACATCAGGTATTTCTTACAGACATCAAAAACAACAATCAATATGCAATCTCAATAGAATAACTTTTCGAATTGAATTTTCAAATCGATTTACGTTATTATGTCAATATATAGAGTCATTCCTTGCTTTTTCCCAGGAGTCATGAATTTATTATAGTCCTTCTATAACCACGCAGCAAAATATGCTCATTTTCCAATTTTGCAATATTACCAAGTCCTGTAGCGAGCAGGTTATCCGCGAATAATTGCGATCTAAATTTAACTATTATGCGCATTGAAATTTTTAATAACTGAAAGCGAACAGATACAGACATCAACCTCTTCTATTCTTTCACATTAATTCGTGTAATCATTAGATTCCTGCGATTGAGGCGCAGCATTTTTTTTCCGAAAAGTCATCTGAAGACATCAGGTATTTCTTACAGACATCAAAAACAACAATCAAAATGCAATCTCAATAGAATAACTTTTCGAATTGAATTTTCAAATCGATTTACGTTATTATGTCAATATATAGAGCCATTCCTCGCTTTTTCCCAGGAGTCATGAATTTATTATAGTCCTTCTATAACCACGCAGCAAAATATGCTCATATTCCAATTTTGCAGTATTACCAAGTCCTGTAGGGAGCAGGTTATCCGCGAATAATTGCGATCTAAATTTAACTATTCAGCGCATTTAAAATTTTAATCACTGAAAGCGAACAGATACAGACATCAACCTCTTCTATTCTTTCACATTACTTCGTGTAATCATTAGATTCCTGCGATTGAGGCGCAGCATTTTTTTTCCGAAAAGTCATCCGAAGACATCAGGTATTTCTTACAGACATCAAAAACAACAATCAAAATGCAATCTCAATAGAATAACTTTTCGAATTGAATTTTCAAATCGATTTACGTTATTATGTCAATATATAGAGTCATTCCTTGCTTTTTCCCAGGAGTCATGAATTTATTATAGTCCTTCTATAACCACGCAGCAAAATATGCTCATTTTCCAATTTTGCAATATTACCAAGTCCTGTAGCGAGCAGGTTATCCGCGAATAATTGCGATCTAAATTTAACTATTATGCGCATTGAAATTTTTAATAACTGAAAGCGAACAGATACAGACATCAACCTCTTCTATTCTTTCACATTAATTCGTGTAATCATTAGATTCCTGCGATTGAGGCGCAGCATTTTTTTTCCGAAAAGTCATCTGAAGACATCAGGTATTTCTTACAGACATCAAAAACAACAATCAAAATGCAATCGCAATAGAATAACTTTTCGAATTGAATTTTCAAATCGATTTACGTTATTATGTCAACATATAGAGCCATTCCTCGCTTTTTCCCAGGAGTCATGAATTTATTATAGTCCTTCTATAACCACGCAGCAAAATATGCTCATTTTCTAATTTTGCAATATTACCAAGTCCTGTAGCGAGCAGGTTATCCGCGAATAATTGCGATCTAAATTTAACTATTCAGCGCATTGAAATTTTTAATAACTGAAAGCGAACAGATACAGACATCAACCTCTTCTACTCTTTCACATTACTTCGTGTAATCATTAGATTCCTGCGATTGAGGCGCAGCATTTTTTTTCCGAAAAGTCATCCGAAGACATCAGGTATTTCTTACAGACATCAAAAACAACAATCAATATGCAATCTCAATAGAATAACTTTTCGAATTGAATTTTCAAATCGATTTACGTTATTATGTCAATATATAGAGCCATTCCTTGCTTTTTCCCAGGAGTCATGAATTTATTATAGTCCTTCTATAACCACGCAGCAGAATATGCTCATTTTCCAATTTTGCAATATTACCAAGTCCTGTAGCGAGCAGGTTATCCGCGAATAATTGCGATCTAAATTTAACTATTCAGAGCATTGAAATTTTTAATAACTGAAAGCGAACAGATACAGACATCAACCTCTTCTATTCTTTCACATTACTTCGTGTAATCATTAGATTCCTGCGATTGAGGCGCAGCATTTTTTTTCCGAAAAGTCATCTGAAGACATCAGGTATTTCTTACAGACATCAAAAACAACAATCAAAATGCAATCTCAATAGAACAACTTTTCAAATTGAATTTTCAAATCGATTTACGTTATAATGTCAATATATAGAGCCATTTCTTGCTTTTTCCCAGGAGTCATGAATTTATTATAGTCCTGCTATAACCACGCAGCAAAATATGCTCATTTTCCAATTTTGCAATATTACCAAGTCCTGTAGCGAGCAGGTTATCCGCGAATAATTGCGATCTAAATTTAACTATACAGCGCATTGAAATTTTTAATCACTGAAAGCGAACAGATACAGACATCAACCTCTTCTATTCTTTACGTTAATTCGTGTAATCCTTAGGTTCCTGCGATTGAGGCGCAGCATATTTTTTCCGAAAAGTCATCTGAAGACATCAGGTATTTCTTACAGACATCAAAAACAACAATCAAAATGCAATCTCAATAGAACAACTTTTCGAATTGAATTTTCAAATCGATTTACGTTATTATGTCAATAAGTAGAGCCATTCCTTGCTTTTCCCGAGGAGTCATGAATTTATTTCAGTCCTCCTATGACCACGCAGCAAAATATGCTCATTTTCCAATTTTGCAATATTACCAAGTCCTGTTGCGAGCAGGTTAACCGCGAATAATTGCGATCTAAATTTAACTATTCAGCGCATTGAAATTTTTAATAACTGAAAGCGAACACATACAGACATCAACCTGTTCTATTCTTTACGTTAATTCGTGTAATCATTAGGTTCCTGCGATTGAGGCGCAGCATATTTTTTCCGAAAAGTCATCTGAAGACATCAGGTATTTCTTACAGACATCAAAAACAACAATCAAAATGCAATCTCAATAGAACAACTTTTCGAATTGAATTTTCAAATCGATTTACGTTATTATGTCAATAAGTAGAGCCATTCCTTGCTTTTCCCGAGGAGTCATGAATTTATTTCAGTCCTCCTATGACCACGCAGCAAAATATGCTCATTTTCCAATTTTGCAATATTACCAAGTCCTGTTGCGAGCAGGTTATCCGCGAATAATTGTGATCTAAATTTAACTATTCAGCGCATTGAAATTTTTAATAACTAAAAGCGAACAGATACAGACATCAACCTGTTCTATTCTTTACGTTAATTCGTGTAATCATTAGGTTCCTGCGATTGAGGCGCAGCATATTTTTTCCGAAAAGTCATCTGAAGACATCAGGTATTTCTTACAGACATCAAAAACAACAATCAAAATGCAATCTCAATAGAACAACTTTTCGAATTGAATTTTCAAATCGATTTACGTTATTATGTCAATATATAGAGCCATTCCTTGCTTTTTCCCTGGAGTCATGAATTTATTATAGTCCTTTTATAACCACGCAGCAAAATATGCTCATTTTCCAATTTTGCAATATTACCAAGTCCTGTTGCGAGCAGGTTATCCGCGAATAATTGCGATCTAAATTTAACTATTCAGCGCATTGAAATTTTTAATCACTGAAAGCGAACAGATACAGACATCAACCTCTTCTATTCTTTACGTTAATTCGTGTAACCCTTAGGTTCCTGCGATTGAGGCGCAGCATATTTTTTCCGAAAAGTCATCTGAAGACATCAGGTATTTCTTACAGACATCAAAAACTACAATCAAAATGCAATCTCAATAGAACAACTTTTCGAATTGAATTTTCAAATCGATTTACGTTATTATGTCAGTAAGTAGAGCCATTCCTTGCTTTTCCCCAGGAGTCATGAGTTTATTTCAGTCCTCCTATGACCACGCAGCAAAATATGCTCATTTTCCAATTTTGCAATATTACCAAGTCCTGTTGCGAGCAGGTTATCCGCGAATAATTGCGATCTGAATTTAACTATTCAGCGCATTGAAATTTTTAATAACTGAAAGCGAACAGATACAGACATCAACCTGTTCTATTCTTTACGTTAATTCGTGTAATCATTAGATTCCTGCGATTGAGGCGCAGCATTTTTTTTCCGGAAAGTCATCTGAAGACATCAGGTATTTCTTACAGACATCAAAAACAACAATCAAAATGCAAACTCAATAGAATAACTTTTCGAATTGAATTTTCAAATCGATTTACGTTATTATGTCAATATATAGAGCCATTCCTTGCTTTTCCCAAGGAGTCATGAATTTATTTCAGTCCTCCTATAACCACGCAGCAAAATATGCTCATTTTCCAGTTTTGCAATATTACCAAGTCCTGTAGCGAGCAGGTTATCCGCGAATAATTGAGATCTAAATTGAACTATTCAGCGCATTGAAATTTTTAATAACTGAAAGCGAACAGATACAGACATCAACCTGTTCTATTCTTTACGTTAATTCGTGTAATCATTAGGTTCCTGCGATTGAGGCGCAGCATATTTTTTCCGAAAAGTCATCTGAAGACATCAGGTATTTCTTACAGACATCAAAAACAACAATCAAAATGCAATCTCAATAGAATAACTTTTCGGATTGAATTTTCAAATCGATTTACGTGATTATGTCAATATATAGAGCCATTCCTTGCTTTTTCCCTGGAGTCATGAATTTATTATAGTCCTTCTATAACCACGCAGCAAAATATGCTCATTTTCCAATTTTGCAATATTACCAAGTCCTGTAGCGAGCAGGTTATCCGCGAATAATTGCGATCTAAATTTAACTATACAGCGCATTGAAATTTTTAATCACTGAAAGCGAACAGATACAGACATCAACATCTTCTATTCTTTCACATTAATTCGTGTAATCATTAGATTCCTGCGATTGAGGCGCAGCATTTTTTTTCCGAAAAGTTATCTGAAGACATCAGGTATTTCTTACAGACATCAAAAACAACAATCAAAATGCAATCTCGATAGAACAACTTTTCGAATTGAATTTTCAAATCGATTTACGTTATTATGTCAATATATAGAGCCATTCCTTGCTTTTTCCCTGGAGTCATGAATTTATTATAGTCCTTCTATAACCACGCAGCAAAATATGCTCATTTTCCAATTTTGCAATATTACCAAGTCCTGTAGCGAGCAGGTTATCCGCGAATAATTGCGATCTAAATTTAACTATACAGCGCATTGAAATTTTTAATCACTGAAAGCGAACAGATACAGACATCAACATCTTCTATTCTTTCACATTAATTCGTGTAATCATTAGATTCCTGCGATTGAGGCGCAGCATTTTTTTTCCGAAAAGTTATCTGAAGACATCAGGTATTTCTTACAGACATCAAAAACAACAATCAAAATGCAATCTCCATAGAACAACTTTTCGAATTGAATTTTCAAATCGATTTACGTTATTATGTCAATATATAGAGCCATTCCTTGCTTTTTCCCTGGAGTCATGAATTTATTATAGTCCTTCTATAACCACGCAGCAAAATATGCTCATTTTCCAATTTTGCAATATTACCAAGTCCTGTAGCGAGCAGGTTATCCGCGAATGATTGCGATCTAAATTTAACTATACAGCGCATTGAAATTTTTAATCACTGAAAGCGAACAGATACAGACATCAACATCTTCTATTCTTTCACATTAATTCGTGTAATCATTAGATTCCTGCGATTGAGGCGCAGCATTTTTTTTCCGAAAAGTCATTTGAAGACATCAGGTATTTCTTACAGACATCAAAAACAACAATCAAAATGCAATCTCGATAGAACAACTTTTCGAATTGAATTTTCAAATCGATTTACGTTATTATGTCAATAAGTAGAGCCATTCCTTGCTTTTCCCCAGGAGTCATGAATTTAATTCAGTCCTCCTATAACCACGCAGCAAAATATGCTCATTTTCCAATTTTGCAATATTACCAAGTCCTGTAGCGAGCAGGTTATCCGCGAATAATTGCGATCTAAATTTAACTATTCAGCGCATTGAAATTTTTAATAACTGAAAGCGAACAGATACAGACATCAACCTCTTCTATTCTTTCACATTAATTCGTGTAATCATTAGATTCCTGCGATTGAGGCGCAGCATTTTTTTTCCGAAAAGTCATCTGAAGACATCAGGTATTTCTTACAGACATCAAAAACAACAATCAAAATGCAATCTCAATAGAACAACTTTTCGAATTGAATTTTCAAATCGATTTACGTTATTATGTCAATAAGTAGAGCCATTCCTTGCTTTTCCCAGGAGTCATGAATTTATTTCAGTCCTACTATAACCACGCAGCAAAATATGCTCATTTTCCAATTTTGCAACATTACCAAGTCCTGTTGCGAGCAGGTTATCCGCGAATAATTGCGATCTAAATTTAACTATTCAGCGCATTGAAATTTTTAATAACTGAAAGCGAACAGATACAGACATCAACCTGTTCTATTCTTTACGTTAATTCGTGTAATCATTAGGTTCCTGCGATTAAGGCGCAGCATTTTTTTTCCGAAAAGTCATCTGAAGACATCAGGTATTTCTTACAGACATCAAAAACAACAATCAAAATGCAATCTTAATAGAACAACTTTTCGAATTGAATTTTGAAATCGATTTACGTTATTATGTCAATATATAGATCCATTCCTTGCTTTTCTCCAGGAGTCATGAATTTATTTCAGTCCTCCTATAACCACGCAGCAAAATATGCTCATTTTCCAATTTTGCAATATTACCAAGTCCTGTTGCGAGCAGGTTATCAGCGAATAATTGCGATCTAAATTTAACTATTTAGCGCATTGAAATTTTCAATAACTGAAAGTTAACAGATACAGACATCACCCTCTTCTATTCTTTCACATTAATTCGTGTAATCATTAGATTCCTGCGATTGAGGCGCAGCATTTTTTTTCCGAAAAGTTATCTGAAGACATCAGGTATTTCTTACAGACATCAAAAACAACAGTCAAAATGCAATCTCAATAGAACAACTTTTCGAATTGAATTTTGAAATCGATTTACGTTATTATGTCAATATATAGATCCATTCCTTGCTTTTCTCCAGGAGTCATGAATTTATTTCAGTCCTCCTATAACCACGCAGCAAAATATGCTCATTTTCCAATTTTGCAACATTACCAAGTCCTGTTGCGAGCAGGTTATCCGCGAATAATTGCGATCTAAATTTAACTATTCAGCGCATTGAAATTTTTAATAACTGAAAGCGAACAGATACAGACATCAACCTGTTCTATTCTTTACGTTAATTCGTGTAATCATTAGGTTCCTGCGATTGAGGCGCAGCATATTTTTTCCGAAAAGTCATCTGAAGACATCAGGTATTTCTTACAGACATCAAAAACAACAATCAAAATGCAATCTCAATAGAATAACTTTTCGGATTGAATTTTCAAATCGATTTACGTTATTATGTCAATATATAGAGCCATTCCTTGCTTTATCCCAGGAGTCATGAATTTATTATAGTCCTGCTATAACCACGCAGCAAAATATGCTCATTTTCCAATTTTGCAATATTACCAAGTCCTGTAGCGAGCAGGTTATCCGCGAATAATGGCGATCTAAATTTAACTATTCAGTGCATTGAAATTTTTAATAACTGAAAGCGAACAGATACAGACATCAACCTCTTCTATTCTTTCATATTAATTCGTGTAATCATTACATTCCTGCGATTGAGGCGCAGCATTTTTTTTCCGAAAAGTCATCTGAAGACATCAGGTATTTCTTACAGACATCAAAAACAACAATCAAAATGCAATCTCAATAGAACAACTTTTCGAATTGAATTTTCAAATCGATTTACGTTATTATGTCAATAAGTAGAGCCATTCCTTGCTTTTCCCAAGGAGTCATGAATTTATTTCAGTCCTCCTATAACCACGCAGCAAAATATGCTCATTTTCCAATTTTGCAATATTACCAAGTCCTGTTGCGAGCAGGTTATCCGCGAATAATTGCGATCTAAATTTAACTATTTAGCGCATTGAAATTTTCAATAACTGAAAGCGAACATATACAGACATCAACCTCTTCTATTCTTTCACATTAATTCGTGTAATCATAAGATTCCTGCGATTGAGGCGCAGCATTATTTTTCCGAAATGTCATCTGAAGACATCAGGTATTTCTTACAGACATCGAAAACAACAAGCAAAATGCAATCTCAATAGAACAACTTTTCGAATTGAATTTTCAAATCGATTTACGTTATTATGTCAATAAGTAGAGCCATTCCTTGCTTTTCCCCAGGAGTATGAATATATTTCAGTCCTCCTATAATCACGCAGCAAAATATGCTCATTTTCCAATTTTGCAATATTACCAAGTCCTGTAGCGAGCAGGTTATCCGCGAATAATTGCGATCTAAATTTAACTATTCAGTGCATTGAAATTTTTACTAACTGAAAGCGAACAGATACAGACATCAACCTCTTCTATTCTTTCACATTAATTCGTGTAATCATTAGATTCCTGCGATTGAGGCGCAGCATATTTTTTCCGGAAAGTCATCTGAAGACATCAGGTATTTCTTACAGACATCAAAAACAACAATAAAATGCAATCTCAATAGAATAACTTTTCGAATTGAATTTTCAAATCGATTTACGTTATTATGTTAATAAGTAGAGCCATTCCTTGCTTTTCCCCAGGAGTATGAATATATTTCAGTCCTGCTATAACCACACAGCAAAATATGCTCATTTTCCAATTTTGGAATATCACCAAGTCCTGTAGCGAGCAGGTTATCCGCGAATAATTGCGATCTAAATTTAACTATTCAGCGCATTGAAATTTTTACTAACTGAAAGCGAACAGATACAGACATCAACCTCTTCTATTCTTTCACATTAATTCGTGTAATCATTAGATTCCTGCGATTGAGGCGCAGCATATTTTTTCCGGAAAGTCATCTGAAGACATCAGGTATTTCTTACAGACATCAAAAACAACAATAAAATGCAATCTCAATAGAATAACTTTTCGAATTGAATTTTCAAATCGATTTACGTTATTATGTCAATATATAGAGCCATTCCTTGCTTTTTCCCAGGAGTCATGAATTTATTATAGTCCTGCTATAACCACGCAGCAAAATATGCTCATTTTCCAATTTTGCAATATTACCAAGTCCTGTTGCGAGCAGGTTATCCGCGAATAATTGCGATCTAAATTTAACTATTCAGCGCATTGAAATTTTAAATAACTGAAAGCGAACAGATACAGACATCAACCTGTTCTATTCTTTACGTTAATTTGTGTAATCATTAGGTTCCTGCGATTGAGGCGCAGCATTTTTTTTCCGAAAAGTCATCTGAAGAAGTCAGGTATTTCTTACAGACATCAAAAACCACAATCAAAATGCAATCTCAATAGAATAACTTTTCGAATTGAATTTTCAAATCGATTTACGTTATTATGTCAATATATAGAGCCATTCCTTGCTTTTTCCCAGGAGTCATGAATTTATTATAGTCCTGCTATAACCACGCAGCAAAATATGCTCATTTTCCAATTTTGCAATATTACCAAGTCCTGTTGCGAGCAGGTTATCCGCGAATAATTGCGATCTAAATTTAACTATTCAGCGCATTGAAATTTTTAATAACTGAAAGCGAACAGATACAGACATCAACCTGTTCTATTCTTTACGTTAATTTGTGTAATCATTAGGTTCCTGCGATTGAGGCGCAGCATATTTTTTCCGAAAAGTCATCTGAAGACATCAGGTATTTCTTACAAACATCAAAAACAACAATAAAATGCAATCTCAATAGAATAACTTTTCGAATTGAATTTTCAAATCGATTTACGTTATTATGTCAATATATAGAGCAATTCCTTGCTTTTTCCCTGGAGTCATGAATTTATTATAGTCCTTCTATAACCACGCAGCAAAATATGCTCATTTTCCAATTTTGCAATATTACCAAGTCCTGTAGCGAGCAGGTTATCCGCGAGTAATTGCGATCTAAATTTAACTATTCAGCGCATTGAAATTTTTAATAACTGAAAGCGAACAGATACAGACATCAACCTGTTCTATTCTTTACGTTAATTTGTGTAATCATTAGATACCTGCGATTGAGGCGCAGCATTTTTTTTCCGAAAAGTCATCCGAAGACATCAGGTATTCCTTACAGACATCAAAAACAACAATCAAAATGCAATCTCAATAGAATAACTTTTCGAATTGAATTTTCAAATCGATTTACGTTATTATGTCAATATATAGTGCCATTCTTCGCTTTTTCCCAGGAGTCATGAATTTATTAAAGTCCTTCTATAACGACGCAGGAAAATATGCTCATATTCCAATTTTGCAATATTACCAAGTCCTGTAGCGAGCAGGTTACCCGCGAATAATTGCGATCTCAATTTAACTATTCAGCGCATTGAAATTTTTAATAACTGAAAGCGAACAGATACAGACATCAACCTCTTCTATTCTTTCACATTAATTCGTGTAATCATTAGATTCCTGCGATTGAGGCGCAGCATTTTTTTTCCGGAAAGTCATCTGAAGACATCAGGTATTTCTTACAGACATCAAAAACAACAATCAAAATGCAAACTCAATAGAATAACTTTTCGAATTGAATTTTCAAATCGATTTACGTTATAATGTCAATATATAGAGCCATTTCTTGCTTTTTCCCAGGAGTCATGAATTTATTATAGTCCTGCTATAACCACGCAGCAAAATATGCTCATTTTCCAATTTTGCAATATTACCAAGTCCTGTAGCGAGCAGGTTATCCGCGAATAATTGCGATCTAAATTTAACTATACAGCGCATTGAAATTTTTAATCACTGAAAGCGAACAGATACAGACATCAACCTCTTCTATTCTTTACGTTAATTCGTGTAATCCTTAGGTTCCTGCGATTGAGGCGCAGCATATTTTTTCCGAAAAGTCATCTGAAGACATCAGGTATTTCTTACAGACATCAAAAACAACAATCAAAATGCAATCTCAATAGAATAACTTTTCGAATTGAATTTTCAAATCGATTTACGTTATTATGTCAATATATAGAGCCATTCCTTGCTTTTTCCCAGGAGTCATGAATTTATTATAGTCCTGCTATAACCACGCAGCAAAATATGCTCATTTTCCAATTTTGCAATATTACCAAGTCCTGTTGCGAGCAGGTTATCCGCGAATAATTGCGATCTAAATTTAACTATTCAGCGCATTGAAATTTTTAATAACTGAAAGCGAACAGATACAGACATCAACCTGTTCTATTCTTTACGTTAATTTGTGTAATCATTAGGTTCCTGCGATTGAGGCGCAGCATATTTTTTCCGAAAAGTCATCTGAAGACATCAGGTATTTCTTACAGACATCAAAAACAACAATAAAATGCAATCTCAATAGAATAACTTTTCGAATTGAATTTTCAAATCGATTTACGTTATTATGTCAATATATAGAGCAATTCCTTGCTTTTTCCCTGGAGTCATGAATTTATTATAGTCCTTCTATAACCACGCAGCAAAATATGCTCATTTTCCAATTTTGCAATATTACCAAGTCCTGTAGCGAGCAGGTTATCCGCGAGTAATTGCGATCTAAATTTAACTATTCAGCGCATTGAAATTTTTAAGAACTGAAAGCGAACAGATACAGACATCAACCTGTTCTATTCTTTACGTTAATTTGTGTAATCATTAGATACCTGCGATTGAGGCGCAGCATTTTTTTTCCGAAAAGTCATCCGAAGACATCAGGTATTCCTTACAGACATCAAAAACAACAATCAAAATGCAATCTCAATAGAATAACTTTTCGAATTGAATTTTCAAATCGATTTACGTTATTATGTCAATATATAGTGCCATTCTTCGCTTTTTCCCAGGAGTCATGAATTTATTAAAGTCCTTCTATAACGACGCAGGAAAATATGCTCATATTCCAATTTTGCAATATTACCAAGTCCTGTAGCGAGCAGGTTACCCGCGAATAATTGCGATCTCAATTTAACTATTCAGCGCATTGAAATTTTTAATAACTGAAAGCGAACAGATACAGACATCAACCTCTTCTATTCTTTCACATTAATTCGTGTAATCATTAGATTCCTGCGATTGAGGCGCAGCATTTTTTTTCCGGAAAGTCATCTGAAGACATCAGGTATTTCTTACAGACATCAAAAACAACAATCAAAATGCAAACTCAATAGAATAACTTTTCGAATTGAATTTTCAAATCGATTTACGTTATAATGTCAATATATAGAGCCATTTCTTGCTTTTTCCCAGGAGTCATGAATTTATTATAGTCCTGCTATAACCACGCAGCAAAATATGCTCATTTTCCAATTTTGCAATATTACCAAGTCCTGTAGCGAGCAGGTTATCCGCGAATAATTGCGATCTAAATTTAACTATACAGCGCATTGAAATTTTTAATCACTGAAAGCGAACAGATACAGACATCAACCTCTTCTATTCTTTACGTTAATTCGTGTAATCCTTAGGTTCCTGCGATTGAGGCGCAGCATATTTTTTCCGAAAAGTCATCTGAAGACATCAGGTATTTCTTACAGACATCAAAAACAACAATCAAAATGCAATCTCAATAGAACAACTTTTCGAATTGAATTTTCAAATCGATTCACGTTATTATGTCAATAAGTAGAGCCATTCCTTGCTTTTCCCCAGGAGTCATGAATTTATTTCAGTCCTCCTATGACCACGCAGAAAAATATGCTCATTTTCCAATTTTGCAATATTACCAAGTCCTGTAGCGAGCAGGTTATCCGCGAATAATTGCGATCTAAATTTAACTATACAGCGCATTGAAATTTTTAATCACTGAAAGCGAACAGATACAGACATCAACCTCTTCTATTCTTTACGTTAATTCGTGTAATCATTAAATTCCTGCGATTGAGGCGCAGCATTTTTTTTCCGACAAGTCATCTGAAGATATCAGGTATTCCTTACAGACATCAAAAACAACAATCAAAATGCAATCTCAATAGAATAACTTTTCAAATTGAATTTTCAAATCGATTTACGTTATTATGTCAATATATAGAGCAATTCCTTGCTTTTTCCCTGGAGTCATGAATTTATTATAGTCCTTCTATAACCACGCAGAAAAATATGCTCATTTTCCAATTTTGCAATATTACCAAGTCCTGTAGCGAGCAGGTTATCCGCGAATAATTGCGATCTAAATTTAACTATACAGCGCATTGAAATTTTTAATCACTGAAAGCGAACAGATACAGACATCAACCTCTTCTATTCTTTACGTTAATTCGTGTAATCCTTAGGTTCCTGCGATTGAGGCGCAGCATATTTTTTCCGAAAAGTCATCTGAAGACATCAGGTATTTCTTACAGACATCAAAAACAACAATAAAATGCAATCTCAATAGAATAACTTTTCGAATTGAATTTTCAAATCGATTTACGTTATTATGTCAATATATAGAGCCATTCCTTGCTTTTTCCCAGGAGTCATGAATTTATTATAGTCCTGCTATAACCACGCAGCAAAATATGCTCATTTTCCAATTTTGCAATATTACCAAGTCCTGTAGCGAGCAGGTTATCCGCGAATAATTGCGATCTAAATTTAACTATTCAGCGCATTGAAATTTTAAATAACTGAAAGCGAACAGATACAGACATCAACCTGTTCTATTCTTTACGTTAATTTGTGTAATCATTAGTTCCTGCGATTGAGGCGCAGCATTTTTTTTCCGACAAGTCATCTGAAGATATCAGGTATTCCTTACAGACATCAAAAACAACAATCAAAATGCAATCTCAATAGAATAACTTTTCAAATTGAATTTTCAAATTGATTTACGTTATTATGTCAATATATAGAGCCATTCCTTGCTTTTTCCCAGGAGTCATGAATTTATTATAGTCCTGCTATAACCACGCAGCAAAATATGCTCATTTTCCAATTTTGCAATATTACCAAGTCCTGTAGCGAGCAGGTTATCCGCGAGTAATTGCGATCTAAATTTAACTATTCAGCGCATTGAAATTTTTAATAACTGAAAGCGAACAGATACAGACATCAACCTGTTCTATTCTTTACGTTAATTTGTGTAATCATTAGGTTCCTGCGATTGAGGCGCAGCATATTTTTTCCGAAAAGTCATCTGAAGACATCAGGTATTTCTTACAGACATCAAAAACAACAATAAAATGCAATCTCAATAGAATAACTTTTCGAATTGAATTTTCAAATCGATTTACGTTATTATGTCAATATATAGAGCCATTCCTTGCTTTTTCCCAGGAGTCATGAATTTATTATAGTCCTGCTATAACCACGCAGCAAAATATGCTCATTTTCCAATTTTGCAATATTACCAAGTCCTGTTGCGAGCAGGTTATCCGCGAATAATTGCGATCTAAATTTAACTATTCAGCGCATTGAAATTTTAAGTAACTGAAAGCGAACAGATACAGACATCAACCTGTTCTATTCTTTACGTTAATTTGTGTAATCATTAGGTTCCTGCGATTGAGGCGCAGCATTTTTTTTCCGAAAAGTCATCTGAAGACATCAGGTATTTCTTACAGACATCAAAAACAACAATAAAATGCAATCTCAATGGAATAACTTTTCGAATTGAATTTTCAAATCGATTTACGTTATTATGTCAATATATAGAGCAATTCCTTGCTTTTTCCCTGGAGTCATGAATTTATTATAGTCCTTCTATAACCACGCAGCAAAATATGCTCATTTTCCAATTTTGCAATATTACCAAGTCCTGTAGCGAGCAGGTTATCCGCGAGTAATTGCGATCTAAATTTAACTATTCAGCGCATTGAAATTTTTAATAACTGAAAGCGAACAGATACAGACATCAACCTGTTCTATTCTTTACGTTAATTTGTGTAATCATTAGGTTCCTGCGATTGAGGCGCAGCATATTTTTTCCGAAAAGTCATCTGAAGACATCAGGTATTTCTTACAGACATCAAAAACAACAATAAAATGCAATCTCAATAGAATAACTTTTCGAATTGAATTTTCAAATCGATTTACGTTATTATGTCAATATATAGTGCCATTCTTCGCTTTTTCCCAGGAGTCATGAATTTATTAAAGTCCTTCTATAACGACGCAGGAAAATATGCTCATATTCCAATTTTGCAATATTACCAAGTCCTGTAGCGAGCAGGTTACCCGCGAATAATTGCGATCTCAATTTAACTATTCAGCGCATTGAAATTTTTAATAACTGAAAGCGAACAGATACAGACATCAACCTCTTCTATTCTTTCACATTAATTCGTGTAATCATTAGATTCCTGCGATTGAGGCGCAGCATTTTTTTTCCGGAAAGTCATCCGAAGACATCAGGTATTTCTTACAGACATCAAAAACAACAATCAAAATGCAATCTCAATAGAACAACTTTTCGAATTGAATTTTCAAATCGATTCACGTTATTATGTCAATAAGTAGAGCCATTCCTTGCTTTTCCCCAGGAGTCATGAATTTATTTCAGTCCTCCTATGACCACGCAGAAAAATATGCTCATTTTCCAATTTTGCAATATTACCAAGTCCTGTAGCGAGCAGGTTATCCGCGAATAATTGCGATCTAAATTTAACTATACAGCGCATTGAAATTTTTAATCACTGAAAGCGAACAGATACAGACATCAACCTCTTCTATTCTTTACGTTAATTCGTGTAATCCTTAGGTTCCTGCGATTAAAGCGCAGCATATTTTTTCCGAAAAGTCATCTGAAGACATCAGGTATTTCTTACAGACATCAAAAACAACAATCAAAATGCAATCTCAATAGAACAACTTTTCGAATTGAATTTTCAAATCGATTCACGTTATTATGTCAATAAGTAGAGCCATTCCTTGCTTTTCCCCAGGAGTCATGAATTTATTTCAGTCCTCCTATGACCACGCAGAAAAATATGCTCATTTTCCAATTTTGCAATATTACCAAGTCCTGTAGCGAGCAGGTTATCCGCGAATAATTGCGATCTAAATTTAACTATACAGCGCATTGAAATTTTTAATCACTGAAAGCGAACAGATACAGACATCAACCTCTTCTATTCTTTACGTTAATTCGTGTAATCATTAAATTCCTGCGATTGAGGCGCAGCATTTTTTTTCCGACAAGTCATCTGAAGATATCAGGTATTCCTTACAGACATCAAAAACAACAATCAAAATGCAATCTCAATAGAATAACTTTTCAAATTGAATTTTCAAATTGATTTACGTTATTATGTCAATATATAGAGCCATTCCTTGCTTTTTCCCAGGAGTCATGAATTTATTATAGTCCTGCTATAACCACGCAGAAAAATATGCTCATTTTCCAATTTTGCAATATTACCAAGTCCTGTAGCGAGCAGGTTATCCGCGAGTAATTGCGATCTAAATTTAACTATTCAGCGCATTGAAATTTTAAATAACTGAAAGCGAACAGATACAGACATCAACCTGTTCTATTCTTTACGTTAATTTGTGTAATCATTAGGTTCCTGCGATTGAGGCGCAGCATATTTTTTCCGAAAAGTCATCTGAAGACATCAGGTATTTCTTACAGACATCAAAAACAACAATAAAATGCAATCTCAATAGAATAACTTTTCGAATTGAATTTTCAAATCGATTTACGTTATTATGTCAATATATAGAGCCATTCCTTGCTTTTTCCCAGGAGTCATGAATTTATTATAGTCCTGCTATAACCACGCAGCAAAATATGCTCATTTTCCAATTTTGCAATATTACCAAGTCCTGTAGCGAGCAGGTTATCCGCGAATAATTGCGATCTAAATTTAACTATTCAGCGCATTGAAATTTTAAATAACTGAAAGCGAACAGATACAGACATCAACCTGTTCTATTCTTTACGTTAATTTGTGTAATCATTAGTTCCTGCGATTGAGGCGCAGCATTTTTTTTCCGAAAAGTCATCTGAAGAAGTCAGGTATTTCTTACAGACATCAAAAACCACAATCAAAATGCAATCTCAATAGAATAACTTTTCGAATTGAATTTTCAAATCGATTTACGTTATTATGTCAATATATAGAGCCATTCCTTGCTTTTTCCCAGGAGTCATGAATTTATTATAGTCCTGCTATAACCACGCAGCAAAATATGCTCATTTTCCAATTTTGCAATATTACCAAGTCCTGTAGCGAGCAGGTTATCCGCGAATAATTGCGATCTAAATTTAACTATTCAGCGCATTGAAATTTTTAATAACTGAAAGCGAACAGATACAGACATCAACCTCTTCTATTCTTTCACATTACTTCGTGTAATCATTAGATTCCTGCGATTGAGGCGCAGCATTTTTTTTCCGAAAAGTCATCCGAAGGCATCAGGTATTCCTTACAGACATCAAAAACAACAATCAAAATGCAATCTCAATAGAATAACTTTTCGAATTGAATTTTCAAATCGATTTACGTTATTATGTCAATATATAGTGCCATTCTTCGCTTTTTCCCAGGAGTCATGAATTTATTAAAGTCCTTCTATAACGACGCAGGAAAATATGCTCATATTCCAATTTTGCAATATTACCAAGTCCTGTAGCGAGCAGGTTACCCGCGAATAATTGCGATCTCAATTTAACTATTCAGCGCATTGAAATTTTTATTAACTGAAAGCGAACAGATACAGACATCAACCTCTTCTATTCTTTCACATTAATTCGTGTAATCATTAGATTCCTGCGATTGAGGCGCAGCATTTTTTTTCCGGAAAGTCATCCGAAGACATCAGGTATTTCTTACAGACATCAAAAACAACAATCAAAATGCAATCTCAATAGAACAACTTTTCGAATTGAATTTTCAAATCGATTCACGTTATTATGTCAATAAGTAGAGCCATTGCTTGCTTTTCCCCAGGAGTCATGAATTGATTTCAGTCCTCCTATGACCACGCAGAAAAATATGCTCATTTTCCAATTTTGCAATATTACCAAGTCCTGTAGCGAGCAGGTTATCCGCGAATAATTGCGATCTAAATTTAACTATACAGCGCATTGAAATTTTTAATCACTGAAAGCGAACAGATACAGACATCAACCTCTTCTATTCTTTACGTTAATTCGTGTAATCCTTAGGTTCCTGCGATTGAGGCGCAGCATATTTTTTCCGAAAAGTCATCTGAAGACATCAGGTATTTCTTACAGACATCAAAAACAACAATAAAATGCAATCTCAATAGAATAACTTTTCGAATTGAATTTTCAAATCGATTTACGTTATTATGTCAATATATAGAGCAATTCCTTGCTTTTTCCCTGGAGTTATGAATTTATTATAGTCCTTCTATAACCACGCAGCAAAATATGCTCATTTTCCAATTTTGCAATATTACCAAGTCCTGTAGCGAGCAGGTTATCCGCGAGTAATTGCGATCTAAATTTAACTATTCAGCGCATTGAAATTTTTAATAACTGAAAGCGAACAGATACAGACATCAACCTGTTCTATTCTTTACGTTAATTTGTGTAATCATTAGGTTCCTGCGATTGAGGCGCAGCATATTTTTTCCGAAAAGTCATCTGAAGACATCAGGTATTTCTTACAGACATCAAAAACAACAATAAAATGCAATCTCAATAGAATAACTTTTCGAATTGAATTTTCAAATCGATTTACGTTATTATGTCAATATATAGAGCAATTCCTTGCTTTTTCCCTGGAGTTATGAATTTATTATAGTCCTTCTATAACCACGCAGCAAAATATGCTCATTTTCCAATTTTGCAATATTACCAAGTCCTGTAGCGAGCAGGTTATCCGCGAGTAATTGCGATCTAAATTTAACTATTCAGCGCATTGAAATTTTTAATAACTGAAAGCGAACAGATACAGACATCAACCTGTTCTATTCTTTACGTTAATTTGTGTAATCATTAGGTTCCTGCGATTGAGGCGCAGCATATTTTTTCCGAAAAGTCATCTGAAGACATCAGGTATTTCTTACAGACATCAAAAACAACAATAAAATGCAATCTCAATAGAATAACTTTACGAATTGAATTTTCAAATCGATTTACGTTATTATGTCAATATATAGAGCCATTCCTTGCTTTTTCCCAGGAGTCATGAATTTATTATAGTCCTGCTATAACCACGCAGGAAAATATGCTCATTTTCCAATCTTGCAATATTACCAAGTCCTGTTGCGAGCAGGTTATCCGCGAATAATTGCGATCTAAATTTAACTATTCAGCGCATTGAAATTTTTAATCACTGAAAGCAAACAGATACAGACATCAACCTCTTCTATTCTTTCACATTAATTCGTGTAATCATTAGATTCCTGCGATTGAGGCGCAGCATTTTTTTTCCGGAAAGTCATCCGAAGACATTAGGTATTTCTTACAGACATCAAAAACAACAATCAAAATGCAATCTCAATAGAACAACTTTTCGAATTGAATTTTCAAATCGATTTACGTTATAATGTCAATATATAGAGTCATTCCTTGCTTTTTCCCTGGAGTCATGAATTTATTATAGTCCTTCTATAACCACGCAGCAAAATATGCTCATTTTCCAATTTTGCAATATTACCAAGTCCTGTAGCGAGCAGGTTATCCGCGAGTAATTGCGATCTAAATTTAACTATTCAGCACATTGAAATTTTTAATCACTGAAAGCAAACAGATACAGACATCAACCTCTTCTATTCTTTCACATTAATTCGTGTAATCATTAGATTCCTGCGATTGAGGCGCAGCATTTTTTTTCCGGAAAGTCATCCGAAGACATCAGGTATTTCTTACAGACATCAAAAACAACAATCAAAATGCAATCTCAATAGAACAACTTTACGAATTGAATTTTCAAATCGATTTACGTTATAATGTCAATATATAGAGTCATTCCTTGCTTTTCCCCAGGAGTCATGATTTTATTTCAGTCCTCCTATAACCACGCAGCAAAATATGCTCATTTTCCAATTTTGCAATATTACCAAGTCTTGTTGCGAGCAGGTTATCCACGAATAATTGCGATCTAAATTTAACTATTCAGCGCATTGAAATTTTTAATAACTGAAAGCGAACAGATACAGACATCAACCTGTTCTATTCTTTACGTTAATTCGTGTAATCATTAGGTTCCTGCGATTGAGGCGCACTATATTTTTTCCGGAAAGTCATCTGAAGACATCAGGTATTTCTTACAGACATCAAAAACAACAATCAAAATGCAATCTCAATAGAACAACTTTTCGAATTGAATTTTCAAATCGATTTACGTTATAATGTCAATATATAGAGTCATTCCTTGCTTTTCCCCAGGAGTCATGATTTTATTTCAGTCCTCCTATAACCACGCAGCAAAATATGCTCATTTTCCAATTTTGCAATATTACCAAGTCCTGTAGCGAGCAGGTTATCCGCGAATAATTGCGATCTAAATTGAACTATTCAGCGCATTGAAATTTTTAATCACTGAAAGCGAACAGATACAGACATCAACCTGTTCTATTCTTTACGTTAATTTGTGTAAGCATTAGGTTCCTGCGATTGAGGCGCAGCATATTTTTTCCGAAAAGTCATATGAAGACATCAGGTATTTCTTACAGACATCAAAAACAACAATCAAAATGCAATCTCAATAGAACAACTTTTCGAATTGAATTTTCAAATCGATTTACGTTATAATGTCAATATATAGAGTCATTCCTTGCTTTTTCCCTGGAGTCATGAATTTATTATAGTCCTGCTATAACAACGCAGCAAAATATGCTCATTTTCCAATTTTGCAATATTACCAAGTCCTGTAGCGAGCAGGTTATCCGCGAGTAATTGCGATCTAAATTTAACTATTCAGCGCATTGAAATTTTTAATCACTGAAAGCGAACAGATACAGACATCAACCTCTTCTATTCTTTCACATTAATTCGTGTAATCATTAGATTCCTGCGATTGAGGCGCAGCATTTTTTTTCCGAAAAGTCATCTGAAGACATCAGGTATTTCTTACAGACATCAAAAACAACAATCAAAATGCAATCTCAATAGAACAACTTTTCGAATTGAATTTTAAAATCGATTTACGTTATTATGTCAATATATAGAGCTATTCTTTGCTTTTCCCCAGGAGTCATGATTTTATTTCAGTCCTCTTATAACCACGCAGCAAAATATGCTCATTTTCCAATTTTGCAATATTACCAAGTCCTGTAGCGAGCAGGTTATCCGCGAATAATTGCGATCTAAATTGAACTATTCAGCGCATTGAAATTTTTAATCACTGAAAGCGAACAGATACAGACATCAACCTGTTCTATTCTTTACGTTAATTTGTGTAAGCATTAGGTTCCTGCGATTGAGGCGCAGCATATTTTTTCCGAAAAGTCATATGAAGACATCAGGTATTTCTTACAGACATCAAAAACAACAATCAAAATGCAATCTCAATAGAACAACTTTTCGAATTGAATTTTCAAATCGATTTACGTTATAATGTCAATATATAGAGTCATTCCTTGCTTTTTCCCTGGAGTCATGAATTTATTATAGTCCTTCTATAACCACGCAGCAAAATATGCTCATTTTCCAATTTTGCAATATTACCAAGTCCTGTAGCGAGCAGGTTATCCGCGAGTAATTGCGATCTAAATTTAACTATTCAGCACATTGAAATTTTTAATCACTGAAAGCAAACAGATACAGACATCAACCTCTTCTATTCTTTCACATTAATTCGTGTAATCATTAGATTCCTGCGATTGAGGCGCAGCATTTTTTTTCCGGAAAGTCATCCGAAGACATCAGGTATTTCTTACAGACATCAAAAACAACAATCAAAATGCAATCTCAATAGAACAACTTTACGAATTGAATTTTCAAATCGATTTACGTTATAATGTCAATATATAGAGTCATTCCTTGCTTTTCCCCAGGAGTCATGATTTTATTTCAGTCCTCCTATAACCACGCAGCAAAATATGCTCATTTTCCAATTTTGCAATATTACCAAGTCCTGTTGCGAGCAGGTTATCTGCGAATAATTGCGATCTAAATTTAACTATTCAGTGCATTGAAATTTTTAATAACTGAAAGCGAACAGATACAGACATCAACCTCTTCTATTCTTTCATATTAATTAGTGTAATCATTAGATTCCTGCGATTGAGGCGCAGCATTTTTTTTCCGAAATGTCATCTGAAGACATCAGGTATTTCTTACAGACATCAAAAACAACAATCAAAATGCAATCTCAATAGAATAACTTTTCAAATTGAATTTTCAAATCGATTTACGTTATTATGTCAATATATAGAGCCATTCCTTGCTTTTTCCCAGGAGTCATGAATTTATTATAGTCCTTCTATAACCACGCAGCAAAATATGCTCATTTTCCAATTTTGCAATATTACCAAGTCCTGTTGCGAGCAGGTTATCCGCGAATAATTGCGATCTAAATTTAACTATTCAGCGCATTGGAATTTTCAATAACTGAAAGCGAACAGATACAGACATCAACCTGTTCTATTCTTTACGTTAATTCGTGTAATCATTAGGTTCCTGCGATTGAGGCGCAGCATATTTTTTCCGAAAAGTCATCCGACGACATCAGGTATTTCTTACAGTCATCAAAAACAACAATCAAAATGCAATCTCAATAGAATAACTTTTCAAATTGAATTTTCAAATCGATTTACGTTATTATGTCAATATATAGAGCCATTCCTTGCTTTTTCCCAGGAGTCATGAATTTATTATAGTCCTGCTATAACAACGCAGCAAAATATGCTCATTTTCCAATTTTGCAATATTACCAAGTCCTGTAGCGAGCAGGTTATCCGCGAGTAATTGCGATCTAAATTTAACTATTCAGCGCATTGAAATTTTTAATCACTGAAAGCGAACAGATACAGACATCAACCTCTTCTATTCTTTCACATTAATTCGTGTAATCATTAGATTCCTGCGATTGAGGCGCAGCATTTTTTTTCCGAAAAGTCATCTGAAGACATCAGGTATTTCTTACAGACATCAAAAACAACAATCAAAATGCAATCTCAATAGAACAACTTTTCGAATTGAATTTTAAAATCGATTTACGTTATTATGTCAATATATAGAGCTATTCTTTGCTTTTCCCCAGGAGTCATGATTTTATTTCAGTCCTCTTATAACCACGCAGCAAAATATGCTCATTTTCCAATTTTGCAATATTACCAAGTCCTGTAGCGAGCAGGTTATCCGCGAATAATTGCGATCTAAATTGAACTATTCAGCGCATTGAAATTTTTAATCACTGAAACCGAACAGATACAGACATCAACCTGTTCTATTCTTTACGTTAATTTGTGTAAGCATTAGGTTCCTGCGATTGAGGCGCAGCATATTTTTTCCGAAAAGTCATATGAAGACATCAGGTATTTCTTACAGACATCAAAAACAACAATCAAAATGCAATCTCAATAGAACAACTTTTCGAATTGAATTTTCAAATCGATTTACGTTATAATGTCAATATATAGAGTCATTCCTTGCTTTTTCCCTAGAGTCATGAATTTATTATAGTCCTTCTATAACCACGCAGCAAAATATGCTCATTTTCCAATTTTGCAATATTACCAAGTCCTGTAGCGAGCAGGTTATCCGCGAGTAATTGCGATCTAAATTTAACTATTCAGCACATTGAAATTTTTAATCACTGAAAGCAAACAGATACAGACATCAACCTCTTCTATTCTTTCACATTAATTCGTGTAATCATTAGATTCCTGCGATTGAGGCGCAGCATTTTTTTTCCGGAAAGTCATCCGAAGACATCAGGTATTTCTTACAGACATCAAAAACAACAATCAAAATGCAATCTCAATAGAACAACTTTACGAATTGAATTTTCAAATCGATTTACGTTATAATGTCAATATATAGAGTCATTCCTTGCTTTTCCCCAGGAGTCATGATTTTATTTCAGTCCTCCTATAACCACGCAGCAAAATATGCTCATTTTCCAATTTTGCAATATTACCAAGTCTTGTTGCGAGCAGGTTATCCACGAATAATTGCGATCTAAATTTAACTATTCAGCGCATTGAAATTTTTAATAACTGAAAGCGAACAGATACAGACATCAACCTGTTCTATTCTTTACGTTAATTCGTGTAATCATTAGGTTCCTGCGATTGAGGCGCACTATATTTTTTCCGGAAAGTCATCTGAAGACATCAGGTATTTCTTACAGACATCAAAAACAACAATCGAAATGCAATCTCAATAGAATAACTCTTCGAATTGAATTTTCAAATCGATTTACGTTATTATGTCAATAAGTAGAGCCATTCCTTGCTTTTCCCCAGGAGTCATGAATTTCTTTCAGTCCTCCTATAACCACGCAGCAAAATATGCTCATTTTCCAATTTTGCAATATTACCAAGTCCTGTTGCGAGCAGGTTATCTGCGAATAATTGCGATCTAAATTTAACTATTCAGTGCATTGAAATTTTTAATAACTGAAAGCGAACAGATACAGACATCAACCTCTCTATTCTTTCATATTAATTAGTGTAATCATTAGATTCCTGCGATTGAGGCGCAGCATTTTTTTTCCGAAATGTCATCTGAAGACATCAGGTATTTCTTACAGACATCAAAAACAACAATCAAAATGCAATCTCAATAGAATAACTTTTCAAATTGAATTTTCAAATCGATTTACGTTATTATGTCAATATATAGAGCCATTCCTTGCTTTTTCTCAGGAGTCATGAATTTATTATAGTCCTTCTATAACCACGCAGCAAAATATGCTCATTTTCCAATTTTGCAATATTACCAAGTCCTGTTGCGAGCAGGTTATCCGCGAATAATTGCGATCTAAATTTAACTATTCAGCGCATTGGAATTTTCAATAACTGAAAGCGAACAGATACAGACATCAACCTGTTCTATTCTTTACGTTAATTCGTGTAATCATTAGGTTCCTGCGATTGAGGCGCAGCATATTTTTTCCGAAAAGTCATCCGACGACATCAGGTATTTCTTACAGACATCAAAAACAACAATCAAAATGCAATCTCAATAGAATAACTTTTCAAATTGAATTTTCAAATCGATTTACGTTATTATGTCAATATATAGAGCCATTCCTTGCTTTTTCCCAGGAGTCATGAATTTATTATAGTCCTGCTATAACAACGCAGCAAAATATGCTCATTTTCCAATTTTGCAATATTACCAAGTCCTGTAGCGAGCAGGTTATCCGCGAGTAATTGCGATCTAAATTTAACTATTCAGCGCATTGAAATTTTTAATCACTGAAAGCGAACAGATACAGACATCAACCTCTTCTATTCTTTCACATTAATTCGTGTAATCATTAGATTCCTGCGATTGAGGCGCAGCATTTTTTTTCCGAAAAGTCATCTGAAGACATCAGGTATTTCTTACAGACATCAAAAACAACAATCAAAATGCAATCTCAATAGAACAACTTTTCGAATTGAATTTTAAAATCGATTTACGTTATTATGTCAATATATAGAGCTATTCTTTGCTTTTCCCCAGGAGTCATGATTTTATTTCAGTCCTCTTATAACCACGCAGCAAAATATGCTCATTTTCCAATTTTGCAATATTACCAAGTCCTGTAGCGAGCAGGTTATCCGCGAATAATTGCGATCTAAATTGAACTATTCAGCGCATTGAAATTTTTAATCACTGAAAGCGAACAGATACAGACATCAACCTGTTCTATTCTTTACGTTAATTTGTGTAAGCATTAGGTTCCTGCGATTGAGGCGCAGCATATTTTTTCCGAAAAGTCATATGAAGACATCAGGTATTTCTTACAGACATCAAAAACAACAATCAAAATGCAATCTCAATAGAATAACTTTTCGAATTGAATTTTCAAATCGATTTACGTTATCATGTCAATATATAGAGCAATTCCTTGCTTTTCCCCAGGAGTCATGATTTTATTTCAGTCCTCCTATAACCACGCAGCAAAATATGCTCATTTTCCAATTTTGCAATATTACCAAGTCCTGTAGCGAGCAGGTTATCCGCGAATAATTGCGATCTAAATTAAACTATTCAGCGCATTGAAATTTTTAATCACTGAAAGCGAACAGATACAGACATCAACCTCTTCTATTCTTTCACATTAATTCGTGTAATCATTAGATTCTTGCGATTGAGGCGCAGCATTTTTTTTCCGAAAAGTCATCCGACGACATCAGGTATTTCTTACAGACATCAAAAACAACAATCAAAATGCAATCTCAATAGAATAAATTTTCAAATTGAATTTTCAAATCGATTTACGTTATTATGTCAATATATAGAGCCATTCCTTGCTTTTTCCCAGGAGTCATGAATTTATCATAGTCCTGCTATAACCACGCAGCAAAATATGCTCATTTTCCAATTTTGCAATATTACCAAGTCCTGTAGCGAGCAGGTTATCCGCGAATAATTGCGATCTAAATTTAACTATACAGCGCATTGAAATTTTTAATAACTGAAAGCGAACAGATACAGACATCAACCTGTTCTATTCTTTCACATTAATTCGTGTAATCATTAGATTCTTGCGATTGAGGCGCAGCATTTTTTTTCCGAAAAGTCATCTGAAGACATCAGGTATTTCTTACAGACATCAAAAACAACAATCAAAATGCAATCTCAATAGAACAACTTTTCGAATTGAATTTTCAAATCGATTTACGTTATTATGTCAATATATAGAGCTATTCCTTGCTTTTCCCCAGGAGTCATGATTTTATTTCAGTCCTCCTATAACCACGCAGCAAAATATGCTCATTTTCCAATTTTGCAATATTACCAAGTCCTGTTGCGAGCAGGTTATCCGCGAATAATTGCGATCTAAATTTAACTATTCAGCGCATTGAAATTTTTAATAACTGAAAGCGAACAGATACAGACATCAACCTGTTCTATTCTTTCACATTAATTCGTGTAATCATTAGATTCTTGCGATTGAGGCGCAGCATTTTTTTTCCGAAAAGTCATCTGAAGACATCAGGTATTTCTTACAGACATCAAAAACAACAATCAAAATGCAATCTCAATAGAACAACTTTTCGAATTGAATTTTCAAATCGATTTACGTTATTATGTCAATATATAGAGCTATTCCTTGCTTTTCCCCAGGAGTCATGATTTTATTTCAGTCCTCCTATAACCACGCAGCAAAATATGCTCATTTTCCAATTTTGCAATATTACCAAGTCCTGTTGCGAGCAGGTTATCCGCGAGTAATTGCGATCTAAATTTAACTATTCAGCACATTGAAATTTTTAATCACTGAAAGCGAACAGATACAGACATCAACCTCTTCTATTCTTTCACATTAATTCGTGTAATCATTAGATTCCTGCGATTGAGGCGCAGCATTTTTTTTCCGGAAAGTCATCCGAAGACATCAGGTATTTCTTACAGACATCAAAAACAACAATCAAAATGCAATCTCAATAGAATAACTTTTCAAATTGAATTTTCAAATCGATTTACGTTATTATGTCAATATATAGAGCCATTCCTTGCTTTTTCCCTGGAGCCATGAATTTATTATAGTCCTTCTATAACCACGCAGCAAAATATGCTCATTTTCCAATTTTGCAATATTACCAAGTCCTGTAGCGAGCAGGTTATCCGCGAGTAATTGCGATCTAAATTTAACTATTCAGCACATTGAAATTTTTAATCACTGAAAGCGAACAGATACAGACATCAACCTCTTCTATTCTTTCACATTAATTCGTGTAATCATTAGATTCCTGCGATCGAGGCGCAGCATTTTTTTTCCGGAAAGTCATCCGAAGACATCAGGTATTTCTTACAGACATCAAAAACAACAATCAAAATGCAATCTCAATAGAATAACTTTTCAAATTGAATTTTCAAATCGATTTACGTTATTATGTCAATATATAGAGCCATTCCTTGCTTTTTCCCAGGAGTCATGAATTTATCATAGTCCTGCTATAACCACGCAGCAAAATATGCTCATTTTCCAATTTTGCAATATTACCAAGTCCTGTAGCGAGCAGGTTATCCGCGAATAATTGCGATCTAAATTTAACTATACAGCGCATTGAAATTTTTAATAACTGAAAGCGAACAGATACAGACATCAACCTGTTCTATTCTTTCACATTAATTCGTGTAATCATTAGATTCTTGCGATTGAGGCGCAGCATTTTTTTTCCGAAAAGTCATCTGAAGACATCAGGTATTTCTTACAGACATCAAAAACAACAATCAAAATGCAATCTCAATAGAACAACTTTTCGAATTGAATTTTCAAATCGATTTACGTTATTATGTCAATATATAGAGCTATTCCTTGCTTTTCCCCAGGAGTCATGATTTTATTTCAGTCCTCCTATAACCACGCAGCAAAATATGCTCATTTTCCAATTTTGCAATATTACCAAGTCCTGTTGCGAGCAGGTTATCCGCGAATAATTGCGATCTAAATTTAACTATTCAGCGCATTGAAATTTTTAATAACTGAAAGCGAACAGATACAGACATCAACCTGTTCTATTCTTTACGTTAATTTGTGTAAGCATTAGGTTCCTGCGATTGAGGCGCAGCATATTTTTTCCGAAAAGTCATATGAAGACATCAGGTATTTCTTACAGACATCAAAAACAACAATCAAAATGCAATCTCAATAGAATAACTTTTCGAATTGAATTTTCAAATCGATTTACGTTATTATGTCAATATATAGAGCTATTCCTTGCTTTTCCCCAGGAGTCATGATTTTATTTCAGTCCTCCTATAACCACGCAGCAAAATATGCTCATTTTCCAATTTTGCAATATTACCAAGTCCTGTTGCGAGCAGGTTATCCGCGAATAATTGCGATCTAAATTTAACTATTCAGCGCATTGAAATTTTTAATAACTGAAAGCGAACAGATACAGACATCAACCTGTTCTATTCTTTCACATTAATTCGTGTAATCATTAGATTCTTGCGATTGAGGCGCAGCATTTTTTTTCCGAAAAGTCATCTGAAGACATCAGGTATTTCTTACAGACATCAAAAACAACAATCAAAATGCAATCTCAATAGAACAACTTTTCGAATTGAATTTTCAAATCGATTTACGTTATTATGTCAATATATAGAGCTATTCCTTGCTTTTCCCCAGGAGTCATGATTTTATTTCAGTCCTTCTATAACCACGCAGCAAAATATGCTCATTTTCCAATTTCGCAATATTACCAAGTCCTGTAGCGAGCAGGTTACCCGCGAATAATTGCGATCTCAATTTAACTATTCAGCGCATTGAAATTTTTAATAACTGAAAGCGAACAGATACAGACATCAACCTCTTCTATTCTTTCACATTAATTCGTGTAATCATTAGATTCCTGCGATTGAGGCGCAGCATTTTTTTTCCGGAAAGTCATCCGAAGACATCAGGTATTTCTTACAGACATCAAAAACAACAATCAAAATGCAATCTCAATAGAACAACTTTTCGAATTGAATTTTCAAATCGATTCACGTTATTATGTCAATAAGTAGAGCCATTCCTTGCTTTTCCCCAGGAGTCATGAATTTATTTCAGTCCTCCTATGACCACGCAGAAAAATATGCTCATTTTCCAATTTTGCAATATTACCAAGTCCTGTAGCGAGCAGGTTATCCGCGAATAATTGCGATCTAAATTTAACTATACAGCGCATTGAAATTTTTAATCACTGAAAGCGAACAGATACAGACATCAACCTCTTCTATTCTTTACGTTAATTCGTGTAATCCTTAGGTTCCTGCGATTGAGGCGCAGCATATTTTTTCCGAAAAGTCATCTGAAGACATCAGGTATTTCTTACAGACATCAAAAACAACAATCAAAATGCAAACTCAATAGAATAACTTTTCGAATTGAATTTTCAAATCGATTTACGTTATAATGTCAATATATAGAGCAATTCCTTGCTTTTTCCCTGGAGTCATGAATTTATTATAGTCCTTCTATAACCACGCAGCAAAATATGCTCATTTTCCAATTTTGCAATATTACCAAGTCCTGTAGCGAGCAGGTTATCCGCGAGTAATTGCGATCTAAATTTAACTATTCAGCGCATTGAAATTTTTAATAACTGAAAGCGAACGGATACAGACATCAACCTGTTCTATTCTTTACGTTAATTTGTGTAATCATTAGGTTCCTGCGATTGAGGCGCAGCATATTTTTTCCGAAAAGTCATCTGAAGACATCAGGTATTTCTTACAGACATCAAAAACAACAATCAAAATGCAATCTCAATAGAACAACTTTTCGAATTGAATTTTCAAATCGATTCACGTTATTATGTCAATAAGTAGAGCCATTCCTTGCTTTTCCCCAGGAGTCATGAATTTATTTCAGTCCTCCTATGACCACGCAGAAAAATATGCTCATTTTCCAATTTTGCAATATTACCAAGTCCTGTAGCGAGCAGGTTATCCGCGAATAATTGCGATCTAAATTTAACTATACAGCGCATTGAAATTTTTAATCACTGAAAGCGAACAGATACAGACATCAACCTCTTCTATTCTTTACGTTAATTCGTGTAATCCTTAGGTTCCTGCGATTGAGGCGCAGCATATTTTTTCCGAAAAGTCATCTGAACACATCCGGTATTTCTTACAGACATCAAAAACAACAATCAAAATGCAATCTCAATAGAACAACTTTTCGAATTGAATTTTCAAATCGATTCACGTTATTATGTCAATAAGTAGAGCCATTCCTTGCTTTTCCCCAGGAGTCATGAATTTATTTCAGTCCTCCTATGACCACGCAGAAAAATATGCTCATTTTCCAATTTTGCAATATTACCAAGTCCTGTAGCGAGCAGGTTATCCGCGAATAATTGCGATCTAAATTTAACTATACAGCGCATTGAAATTTTTAATCACTGAAAGCGAACAGATACAGACATCAACCTCTTCTATTCTTTACGTTAATTCGTGTAATCATTAAATTCCTGCGATTGAGGCGCAGCATTTTTTTTCCGACAAGTCATCTGAAGACATCAGGTATTTCTTACAGACATCAAAAACAACAATAAAATGCAATCTCAATAGAATAACTTTTCGAATTGAATTTTCAAATCGATTTACGTTATTATGTCAATATATAGAGCAATTCCTTGCTTTTTCCCTGGAGTTATGAATTTATTATAGTCCTTCTATAACCACGCAGCAAAATATGCTCATTTTCCAATTTTGCAATATTACCAAGTCCTGTAGCGAGCAGGTTATCCGCGAGTAATTGCGATCTAAATTTAACTATTCAGCGCATTGAAATTTTTAATAACTGAAAGCGAACAGATACAGACATCAACCTGTTCTATTCTTTACGTTAATTTGTGTAATCATTAGGTTCCTGCGATTGAGGCGCAGCATATTTTTTCCGAAAAGTCATCCGAAGACATTAGGTATTTCTTACAGACATCAAAAACAACAATCAAAATGCAATCTCAATAGAACAACTTTTCGAATTGAATTTTCAAATCGATTTACGTTATAATGTCAATATATAGAGTCATTCCTTGCTTTTTCCCTGGAGTCATGAATTTATTATAGTCCTTCTATAACCACGCAGCAAAATATGCTCATTTTCCAATTTTGCAATATTACCAAGTCCTGTAGCGAGCAGGTTATCCGCGAGTAATTGCGATCTAAATTTAACTATTCAGCACATTGAAATTTTTAATCACTGAAAGCAAACAGATACAGACATCAACCTCTTCTATTCTTTCACATTAATTCGTGTAATCATTAGATTCCTGCGATTGAGGCGCAGCATTTTTTTTCCGGAAAGTCATCCGAAGACATCAGGTATTTCTTACAGACATCAAAAACAACAATCAAAATGCAATCTCAATAGAAGAACTTTTCGAATTGAATTTTCAAATCGATTTACGTTATAATGTCAATATATAGAGTCATTCCTTGCTTTTCCCCAGGAGTCATGATTTTATTTCAGTCCTCCTATAACCACGCAGCAAAATATGCTCATTTTCCAATTTTGCAATATTACCAAGTCCTGTAGCGAGCAGGTTATCCGCGAATAATTGCGATCTAAATTTAACTATACAGCGCATTGAAATTTTTAATCACTGAAAGCGAACAGATACAGACATCAACCTCTTCTATTCTTTCACATTAATTCGTGTAATCATTAGATTCTTGCGATTGAGGCGCAGCATTTTTTTTCCGAAAAGTCATCCGAAGACATCAGGTATTTCTTACAGACATCAAAAACAACAATCGAAATGCAATCTCAATAGAATAACTTTTCGAATTGAATTTTCAAATCGATTTACGTTATTATGTCAATAAGTAGAGCCATTCCTTGCTTTTCCCCAGGAGTCATGAATTTATTTCAGTCCTCCTATAACCACGCAGCAAAATATGCTCATTTTCCAATTTTGCAATATTACCAAGTCCTGTTGCGAGCAGGTTATCTGCGAATAATTGCGATCTAAATTTAACTATTCAGTGCATTGAAATTTTTAATAACTGAAAGCGAACAGATACAGACATCAACCTCTTCTATTCTTTCATATTAATTAGTGTAATCATTAGATTCCTGCGATTGAGGCGCAGCATTTTTTTTCCGGAAAGTCATCCGAAGACATTAGGTATTTCTTACAGACATCAAAAACAACAATCAAAATGCAATCTCAATAGAACAACTTTTCAAATTGAATTTTCAAATCGATTTACGTTATTATGTCAATATATAGAGCCATTCCTTGCTTTTTCCCAGGAGTCATGAATTTATTATAGTCCTGCTATAACCACGCAGCAAAATATGCTCATTTTCCAATTTTGCAATATTACCAAGTCCTGTAGCGAGCAGGTTATCCGCGAGTAATTGCGATCTAAATTTAACTATTCAGCGCATTGAAATTTTTAATCACTGAAAGCGAACAGATACAGACATCAACCTCTTCTATTCTTTCACATTAATTCGTGTAATCATTAGATTCCTGCGATTGAGGCGCAGCATTTTTTTTCCGGAAAGTCATCCGAAGACATCAGGTATTTCTTACAGACATCAAAAACAACAATCAAAATGCAATCTCAATAGAAGAACTTTTCGAATTGAATTTTCAAATCGATTTACGTTATAATGTCAATATATAGAGTCATTCCTTGCTTTTCCCCAGGAGTCATGATTTTATTTCAGTCCTCCTATAACCACGCAGCAAAATATGCTCATTTTCCAATTTTGCAATATTACCAAGTCCTGTAGCGAGCAGGTTATCCGCGAATAATTGCGATCTAAATTTAACTATACAGCGCATTGAAATTTTTAATCACTGAAAGCGAACAGATACAGACATCAACCTCTTCTATTCTTTCACATTAATTCGTGTAATCATTAGATTCTTGCGATTGAGGCGCAGCATTTTTTTTCCGAAAAGTCATCCGAAGACATCAGGTATTTCTTACAGACATCAAAAACAACAATCGAAATGCAATCTCAATAGAATAACTTTTCGAATTGAATTTTCAAATCGATTTACGTTATTATGTCAATAAGTAGAGCCATTCCTTGCTTTTCCCCAGGAGTCATGAATTTATTTCAGTCCTCCTATAACCACGCAGCAAAATATGCTCATTTTCCAATTTTGCAATATTACCAAGTCCTGTTGCGAGCAGGTTATCTGCGAATAATTGCGATCTAAATTTAACTATTCAGTGCATTGAAATTTTTAATAACTGAAAGCGAACAGATACAGACATCAACCTCTTCTATTCTTTCATATTAATTAGTGTAATCATTAGATTCCTGCGATTGAGGCGCAGCATTTTTTTTCCGGAAAGTCATCCGAAGACATTAGGTATTTCTTACAGACATCAAAAACAACAATCAAAATGCAATCTCAATAGAACAACTTTTCAAATTGAATTTTCAAATCGATTTACGTTATTATGTCAATATATAGAGCCATTCCTTGCTTTTTCCCAGGAGTCATGAATTTATTATAGTCCTGCTATAACCACGCAGCAAAATATGCTCATTTTCCAATTTTGCAATATTACCAAGTCCTGTAGCGAGCAGGTTATCCGCGAGTAATTGCGATCTAAATTTAACTATTCAGCGCATTGAAATTTTTAATCACTGAAAGCGAACAGATACAGACATCAACCTCTTCTATTCTTTCACATTAATTCGTGTAATCATTAGATTCCTGCGATTGAGGCGCAGCATTTTTTTTCCGAAAAGTCATCTGAAGACATCAGGTATTTCTTACAGACATCAAAAACAACAATCAAAATGCAATCTCAATAGAACAACTTTTCGAATTGAATTTTAAAATCGATTTACGTTATTATGTCAATATATAGAGCTATTCTTTGCTTTTCCCCAGGAGTCATGATTTTATTTCAGTCCTCTTATAACCACGCAGCAAAATATGCTCATTTTCCAATTTTGCAATATTACCAAGTCCTGTAGCGAGCAGGTTATCCGCGAATAATTGCGATCTAAATTGAACTATTCAGCGCATTGAAATTTTTAATCACTGAAAGCGAACAGATACAGACATCAACCTGTTCTATTCTTTACGTTAATTTGTGTAAGCATTAGGTTCCTGCGATTGAGGCGCAGCATATTTTTTCCGAAAAGTCATATGAAGACATCAGGTATTTCTTACAGACATCAAAAACAACAATCAAAATGCAATCTCAATAGAATAACTTTTCGAATTGAATTTTCAAATCGATTTACGTTATCATGTCAATATATAGAGCAATTCCTTGCTTTTTCCCTGGAGTCATGAATTTATTATAGTCCTTCTATAACCACGCAGCAAAATATGCTCATTTTCCAATTTTGCAATATTACCAAGTCCTGTAGCGAGCAGGTTATCCGCGAGTAATTGCGATCTAAATTTAACTATTCAGCACATTGAAATTTTTAATCACTGAAAGCGAACAGATACAGACATCAACCTCTTCTATTCTTTCACATTAATTCGTGTAATCATTAGATTCCTGCGATTGAGGCGCAGCATTTTTTTTCCGAAAAGTCATCTGAAGACATCAGATATTTCTTAGAGACATCAAAAACAACAATCAAAATGCAATCTCAATAGAACAACTTTTCGAATTGAATTTTCAAATCGATTTACGTTATTATGTCAATATATAGAGTCATTCCTTGCTTTTCCCCAGGAGTCATGATTTTATTTCAGTCCTCCTATAACCACGCAGCAAAATATGCTCATTTTCCAATTTTGCAATATTACCAAGTCCTGTTGCGAGCAGGTTATCCACGAATAATTGCGATCTAAATTTAACTATTCAGCGCATTGAAATTTTTAATAACTGAAAGCGAACAGATACAGACATCAACCTGTTCTATTCTTTACGTTAATTCGTGTAATCATTAGGTTCCTGCGATTGAGGCGCACTATATTTTTAACGAAAAGTCATCTGAAGACATCAGGTATTTCTTACAGACATCAAAAACAACAATCAAAATGCAATCTCAATAGAATAACTTTTCGAATTGAATTTTCAAATCGATTTACGTTATTATGTCAATATATAGAGCAATTCCTTGCTTTATCCCAGGAGTCATGAATTTATTATAGTCCTGCTATAACCACGCAGCAAAATATGCTCATTTTCCAATTTCGCAATATTACCAAGTCCTGTAGCGAGCAGGTTATCCGCGAATAATTGCGATCTAAATTTAACTATTCAGCGCACTGAAATTTTTAATAACTGAAAGCGAACAGATACAGACATCAACCTCTTCCATTCTTTACGTTAATTCGTGTAATCATTAGATTCCTGCGATTGAGGCGCAGCATTTTTTTTCCGAAAAGTCATCCGAAGACATCAGGTATTTCTTACAGACATCAAAAACAACAATCAAAATGCAATCTCAATAGAATAACTTTTCGAATTGAATTTTCAAATCGATTTACGTTATTATGTCAATAAGTAGAGCCATTCCTTGCTTTTCCCCAGGAGTCATAAATTTATTTCAGTCCTCCTATAACCACGCAGCAAAATATGCTCATTTTTCAATTTTGCAATATTACCAAGTCCTGTTGCGAGCAGGTTATCTGCGAATAATTGCGATCTAAATTTAACTATACAGCGCATTGAAATTTTTAATCACTGAAAGCGAACAGATACAGACATCAACCTCTTCCATTCTTTACGTTAATTCGTGTAATCATTAGATTCTTGTGATTGAGGCGCAGCATTTTTTTTCCGAAGAGTCATCCGAAGACATCAGGTATTTCTTACAGACATCAAAAACAACAATCAAAATGCAATCTCAATAGAATAACTTTTCGAATTGAATTTTCAAATCGATTTACGTTATTATGTCAATAAGTAGAGCCATTCCTTGCTTTTCCCCAGGAGTCATGAATTTATTTCAGTCCTCCTATAACCACGCAGCAAAATATGCTCATTTTCCAATTTTGCAATATTACCAAGTCCTGTAGCGAGCAGGTTATCCGCGAATAATTGCGATCTAAATTTAACTATTCAGCGCACTGAAATTTTTAATAACTGAAAGCGAACAGATACAGACATCAACCTCTTCCATTCTTTACGTTAATTCGTGTAATCATTAGATTCCTGCGATTGAGGCGCAGCATTTTTTTTCCGAAAAGTCATCCGAAGACATCAGGTATTTCTTAAAGACATCAAAAACAACAATCAAAATGCAATGTCAATAGAATAACTTTTCGAATTGAATTTTCAAATCGATTCACGTTAATATGTCAATATATAGAGCCATTCCTCGCTTTTTCCCAGGAGTCAAGAATTTATTATAGTCCTTCTATAACCACGCAGCAAAATATGCTCATATTCCAATTTTGCAATATTACCAAGTCCTGTAGCGAGCAGGTTATCCGCGAGTAATTGCGATCTAAATTTAACTATTCAGCGCACTGAAATTTTTAATAACTGAAAGCGAACAGATACAGACATCAACCTCTTCTATTCTTTCACATTACTTCGTGTAATCATTAGATTCCTGCGATTGAGGCGCAGCATTTTTTTCCGAAAAGTCATCTAAAGACATCAGGTATTTCTTAAAGACATCAAAAACAACAATCAAAATGCAATCTCAATAGAATAACTTTTCGAATTGAATTTTCAAATCGATTTACGTTATGATGTCAATATATAGAGCCATTCCTTGCTTTTTCTCAGGAGTCATGAATTTATTATAGTCCTTCTATAACCACGCAGCAAAATATGCTCATTTTCCAATTTTGCAATATTACCAAGTCCTGTTGCGAGCAGGTTATCCGCGAATAATTGCGATCTAAATTTAACTATTCAGCGCATTGAAATTTTTAATAACTGAAAGCGAACAGATACAGACATCAACCTCTTCCTTTCTTTACGTTAATTCGTGTAATCATTAGATTCCTGCGATTGAGGCGCAGCATTTTTTTCCGAAAAGTCATCTGAAGACATCAGGTATTTCTTACAGACATCAAAAACAACAATCAAAATGCAATCTCAATAGAATAACTTTTCGAATTGAATTTTCAAATCGATTTACGTTATTATGTCAATATATAGAGCCATTCCTCGCTTTTTCCCAGGAGTCATGAATTTATTATAGTCCTTCTATAACCACGCAGCAAAATATGCTCATATTCCAATTTTGCAATATTACCAAGTCCTGTAGCAAGCAGGTTATCCGCGAATAATTGCGATCTAAATTTAACTATTCGGCGCATTGAAATTTTTAATAACTGAAAGCGAACAGATACAGACATCAACCTCTTCTATTCTTTCACATTACTTCGTGTAATCATTAGATTCCTGCGATTGAGGCGCAGCATTTTTTTTCCGAAAAGTCATCCGAAGACATCAGGTATTTCTTACAGTCATCAAAAACAACAATCGAAATGCAATCTCAATAGAATAACTTTTCGAATTGAATTTTCAAATCGATTTACGTTATCATGTCAATATATAGAGCCATTCCTCGCTTTTTCCCAGGAGTCATGAATTTATTATAGTCCTTCTATAACCACGCAGCAAAATATGCTCATATTCCAATTTTGCAATATTACCAAGTCCTGTAGCAAGCAGGTTATCCGCGAATAATTGCGATCTAAATTTAACTATTCAGCGCATTGAAATTTTTAATAACTGAAAGCGAACAGATACAGACATCAACCTCTTCTATTCTTTCACATTACTTCGTGTAATCATTAGATTCCTGCGATTGAGGCGCAGCATTTTTTTTCCGAAAAGTCATCCGAAGACATCAGGTATTTCTTACAGTCATCAAAAACAACAATCGAAATGCAATCTCAATAGAATAACTTTTCGAATTGAATTTTCAAATCGATTTACGTTATCATGTCAATATATAGAGCGTTTCCTCGCTTTTTCCCAGGAGTCATGAATTTATTATAGTCCTTCTATAACCACGCAGCAAAATATGCTCATATTCCAATTTTGCAATATTACCAAGTCCTGTAGCAAGCAGGTTATCCGCGAATAATTGCGATCTAAATTTAACTATTCAGCGCATTGAAATTTTTAATAACTGAAAGCGAACAGATACAGACATCAACCTCTTCTATTCTTTCACATTACTTCGTGTAATCATTAGATTCCTGCGATTGAGGCGCAGCATTTTTTTTCCGAAAAGTCATCCGAAGACATCAGGTATTTCTTACAGTCATCAAAAACAACAATCGAAATGCAATCTCAATAGAATAACTTTTCGAATTGAATTTTCAAATCGATTTACGTTATCATGTCAATATATAGAGCCATTCCTCGCTTTTTCCCAGGAGTCATGAATTTATTATAGTCCTTCTATAACCACGCAGCAAAATATGCTCATATTCCAATTTTGCAATATTACCAAGTCCTGTAGCAAGCAGGTTATCCGCGAATAATTGCGATCTAAATTTAACTATTCAGCGCATTGAAATTTTTAATAACTGAAAGCGAACAGATACAGACATCAACCTCTTCTATTCTTTCACATTACTTCGTGTAATCATTAGATTCCTGCGATTGAGGCGCAGCATTTTTTTTCCGAAAAGTCATCCGAAGACATCAGGTATTTCTTACAGTCATCAAAAACAACAATCGAAATGCAATCTCAATAGAATAACTTTTCGAATTGAATTTTCAAATCGATTTACGTTATCATGTCAATATATAGAGCCATTCCTCGCTTTTTCCCAGAAGTCATGAATTTATTATAGTCCTTCTATAACCACGCAGCAAAATATGCTCATATTCCAATTTTGCAATATTACCAAGTCCTGTAGCAAGCAGGTTATCCGCGAATAATTGCGATCTAAATTTAACTATTCAGCGCATTGAAATTTTTAATAACTGAAAGCGAACAGATACAGACATCAACCTCTTCTATTCTTTCACATTACTTCGTGTAATCATTAGATTCCTGCGATTGAGGCGCAGCATTTTTTTTCCGAGAAGTCATCCGAAGACATCAGGTATTTCTTACAGTCATCAAAAACAACAATCGAAATGCAATCTCAATAGAATAACTTTTCGAATTGAATTTTCAAATCGATTTACGTTATGATGTCAATATATAGAGCCATTCCTTGCTTTTTCCCAGGAGTCATGAATTTATTATAGTCCTTCTATAACCACGCAGCAAAATATGCTCATTTTCCAATTTTGCAATATTACCAAGTCCTGTTGCGAGCAGGTTATCCGCGAATAATTGCGATCTAAATTTAACTATCCAGCGCATTGAAATTTTTAATAACTGAAAGCGAACAGATACAGACATCAACCTCTTCTATTCTTTCACATTACTTCGTGTAATCATTAGATTCCTGCGATTGAGGCGCAGCATTTTTTTTCCGAAAAGTCATCCGAAGACATCAGGTATTTCTTACAGTCATCAAAAACAACAATCGAAATGCAATCTCAATAGAATAACTTTTCGAATTGAATTTTCAAATCGATTTACGTTATCATGTCAATATATAGAGCCATTCCTCGCTTTTTCCCAGGAGTCATGAATTTATTATAGTCCTTCTATAACCACGCAGCAAAATATGCTCATATTCCAATTTAGCAATATTACCAAGTCCTGTAGCAAGCAGGTTATCCGCGAATAATTGCGATCTAAATTTAACTATTCAGCGCATTGAAATTTTTAATAACTGAAAGCGAACAGATACAGACATTAACCTCTTCTATTCTTTCACATTAATTCGTGTAATCATTAGATTCCTGCGATTGAGGCGCAGAATTTTTTTTCCGAAAAGTCATCCGAAGACATCAGGTATTTCTTACAGTCATCAAAAACAACAATCGAAATTCAATCTCAATAGAATAACTTTTCGAATTGAATTTTCAAATCGATTTACGTTATCATGTCAATATATAGAGCGTTTCCTCGCTTTTTCCCAGGAGTCATGAATTTATTATAGTCCTTCTATAACCACGCAGCAAAATATGCTCATATTCCAATTTTGCAATATTACCAAGTCCTGTAGCAAGCAGGTTATCCGCGAATAATTGCGATCTAAATTTAACTATTCAGCGCATTGAAATTTTTAATAACTGAAAGCGAACAGATACAGACATCAACCTCTTCTATTCTTTCACATTACTTCGTGTAATCATTAGATTCCTGCGATTGAGGCGCAGCATTTTTTTTCCGAAAAGTCATCCGAAGACATCAGGTATTTCTTACAGTCATCAAAAACAACAATCGAAATGCAATCTCAATAGAATAACTTTTCGAATTGAATTTTCAAATCGATTTACGTTATCATGTCAATATATAGAGCCATTCCTCGCTTTTTCCCAGGAGTCATGAATTTATTATAGTCCTTCTATAACCACGCAGCAAAATATGCTCATTTTCCAATTTTGCAATATTACCAAGTCCTCTTGCGAGCAGGTTATCCGCGAATAATTGCGATCTAAATTTAACTATTCAGCGCATTGAAATTTTTAATAACTGAAAGCGATCAGATACAGACATTAACCTCTTCTATTCTTTCACATTAATTCGTGTAATCATTAGATTACTGCGATTGAGGCACATTATATTTTTTCCGAAAAGTCATCTGAAGACATCAGGTATTTCTTACAGACATCAAAAACAACAATCAAAATGCAATCTCAATAGAATAACTTTTCGAATTGAATTTTCAAATCGATTTACGTTATGATGTCAATATATAGAGCCATTCCTTGCTTTTTCCCAGGAGTCATGAATTTATTATAGTCCTTCTATAACCACGCAGCAAAATATGCTCATTTTCCAATTTTGCAATATTACCAAGTCCTGTTGCGAGCAGGTTATCCGCGAATAATTGCGATCTAAATTGAACTATTCAGCGCATTGAAATTTTTAATCACTGAAAGCGAACAGATACAGACATCAACCTGTTCTATTCTTTACGTTAATTTGTGTAAGCATTAGGTTCCTGCGATTGAGGCGCAGCATATTTTTTCCGAAAAGTCATATGAAGACATCAGGTATTTCTTACAGACATCAAAAACAACAATCAAAATGCAATCTCAATAGAATAACTTTTCGAATTGAATTTTCAAATCGATTTACGTTATCATGTCAATATATAGAGCAATTCCTTGCTTTTCCCCAGGAGTCATGATTTTATTTCAGTCCTTCTATAACCACGCAGCAAAATATGCTCATTTTCCAATTTTGCAATATTACCAAGTCCTGTTGCGAGCAGGTTATCCGCGAATAATTGCGATCTAAATTGAACTATTCAGCGCATTGAAATTTTTAATCACTGAAAGCGAACAGATACAGACATCAACCTGTTCTATTCTTTACGTTAATTTGTGTAAGCATTAGGTTCCTGCGATTGAGGCGCAGCATATTTTTTCCGAAAAGTCATATGAAGACATCAGGTATTTCTTACAGACATCAAAAACAACAATCAAAATGCAATCTCAATAGAATAACTTTTCGAATTGAATTTTCAAATCGATTTACGTTATGATGTCAATATATAGAGCCATTCCTTGCTTTTTCTCAGGAGTCATGAATTTATTATAGTCCTTCTATAACCACGCAGCAAAATATGCTCATTTTCCAATTTTGCAATATTACCAAGTCCTGTTGCGAGCAGGTTATCCGCGAATAATTGCGATCTAAATTTAACTATTCAGCGCATTGAAATTTTTAATAACTGAAAGCGAACAGATACAGACATCAACCTCTTCCATTCATTACGTTAATTCGTGTAATCATTAGATTCCTGCGATTGAGGCGCAGGATTTTTTTCCGAAAAGTCATCTGAAGACATCAGGTATTTCTTACAGACATCAAAAACAACAATCAAAATGCAATCTCAATAGAATAACTTTTCGAATTGAATTTTCAAATCGATTTACGTTATGATGTCAATATATAGAGCCATTCCTTGCTTTTTTCCAGGAGTCATGAATTTATTATAGTCCTTCTATAACCACGCAGCAAAATATGCTCATTTTCCAATTTTGCAATATTACAAAGTCCTGTAGCGAGCAGTTTATCCGCGAATAATTGCGATCTAAATTTAACTATCCAGCGCATTGAAATTTTTAATAACTAAAGCGAACAGATACAGACATCAACCTCTTCTATTCTTTCACATTAATTCGTGTAATCATTAGATTCCTGCGATGGAGGCGCAGCATATTTTCTCCGAAAAGTCATCTGAAGACATCAGGTATTTCTTACAGACATCAAAAACAACAAACAAAATGCAATCTCAATAGAAGAACTTTTCGAATTAAATTTTCAAAACGAATTACGTTATTATGTCAATTCATATAGCCATTCCTTGCTTTTTCCCAGGAGTCATGAATTTATTATAGTCCTTCTATAACCACGCAGCAAAATATGCTCATTTTCCAATTTTGCAATATTACCAAGTCCTGTAGCGAGCAGTTTATCCGCGAATAATCGCGATCTAAATTTAACTATCCAGCGCATTGAAATTTTTAATAACTAAAGCGAACAGATACAGACATCAACCTCTTCTATTCTTTCACATTACTTCGTGTAATCATTAGATTCCTGCGATTGAGGCGCAGCATTTTTTTTCCGAAAAGACATCCGAAGACATCAGGTATTTCTTACAGACATCAAAAACAACAATCAAAATGCAATCTCAATAGAATAACTTTTCGAATTGAATTTTCAAATCGATTTACGTTATGATGTCAATATATAGAGCCATTCCTTGCTTTTTCTCAGGAGTCATGAATTTATTATAGTCCTTCTATAACCACGCAGCAAAATATGCTCATTTTCCAATTTTGCAATATTACCAAGTCCTGTAGCGAGCAGTTTATCCGCGAATAATTGCGATCTAAATTTAACTATCCAGCGCATTGAAATTTTTAATAACTAAAGCGAACAGATACAGACATCAACCTCTTCTATTCTTTCACATTACTTCGTGTAATCATTAGATTCCTGCGATTGAGGCGCAGCATTTTTTTTCCGAAAAGACATCCGAAGACATCAGGTATTTCTTACAGACATCAAAAACAACAATCAAAATGCAATCTCAATAGAATAACTTTTCGAATTGAATTTTCAAATCGATTTACGTTATGATGTCAATATATAGAGCCATTCCTTGCTTTTTCTCAGGAGTCATGAATTTATTATAGTCCTTCTATAACCACGCAGCAAAATATGCTCATTTTCCAATTTTGCAATATTACCAAGTCCTGTAGCGAGCAGTTTATCCGCGAATAATTGCGATCTAAATTTAACTATCCAGCGCATTGAAATTTTTAATAACTAAAGCGAACAGATACAGACATCAACCTCTTCTATTCTTTCACATTACTTCGTGTAATCATTAGATTCCTGCGATTGAGGCGCAGCATTTTTTTTCCGAAAAGACATCCGAAGACATCAGGTATTTCTTACAGACATCAAAAACAACAATCAAAATGCAATCTCAATAGAATAACTTTTCGAATTGAATTTTCAAATCGATTTACGTTATGATGTCAATATATAGAGCCATTCCTTGCTTTTTCTCAGGAGTCATGAATTTATTATAGTCCTTCTATAACCACGCAGCAAAATATGCTCATTTTCCAATTTTGCAATATTACAAAGTCCTGTAGCGAGCAGTTTATCCGCGAATAATTGCGATCTAAATTTAACTATCCAGCGCATTGAAATTTTTAATAACTAAAGCGAACAGATACAGACATCAACCTCTTCTATTCTTTCACATTACTTCGTGTAATCATTAGATTCCTGCGATTGAGGCGCAGCATTTTTTTTCCGAAAAGACATCCGAAGACATCAGGTATTTCTTACAGACATCAAAAACAACAATCAAAATGCAATCTCAATAGAATAACTTTTCGAATTGAATTTTCAAATCGATTTACGTTATTATGTCAATATATAGAGCCATTCCTTGCTTTTTTCCAGGAGTCATGAATTTATTATAGTCCTTCTATAACCACGCAGCAAAATATGCTCATTTTCCAATTTTGCAATATTACAAAGTCCTGTAGCGAGCAGTTTATACGCGAATAATTGCGATCTAAATTTAACTATCCAGCGCATTGAAATTTTTAATAACTAAAGCGAACAGATACAGACATCAACCTCTTCTATTCTTTCACATTACTTCGTGTAATCATTAGATTCCTGCGATTGAGGCGCAGCATTTTTTTTCCGAAAAGACATCCGAAGACATCAGGTATTTCTTACAGACATCAAAAACAACAATCAAAATGCAATCTCAATAGAATAACTTTTCGAATTGAATTTTCAAATCGATTTACGTTATTATGTCAATATATAGAGCCATTCCTTGCTTTTTCCCAGGAGTCATGAATTTATTATAGTCCTTCTATAACCACGCAGCAAAATATGCTCATTTTCCAATTTTGCAATATTACCAAGTCCTGTTGCGAGCAGGTTATCCGCGAATAATTGCGATCTAAATTTAACTATTCAGCGCATTGAAATTTTTAATAACTGAAAGCGATCAGATACAGACATCAACCTTTTCTATTCTTTACGTTAATTCGTGTAATCTTTCGATTACTGCGATTGAGGCGCATTATATTTTTTCCGAAAAGTCATCTGAAGACATCAGGTATTTCTTACAGACATCAAAAACAACAATCAACATGCAATCTCAATAGAATAACTTTTCGAATTGAATTTTCAAATCGATTTACGTTATTATGTCAATATATAGAGCCATTCCTTGCTTTTTCCCAGGAGTCATGAATTTATTATAGTCCTTCTATAACCACGCAGCAAAATATGCTCATTTTCCAATTTTGCAATATTACCAAGTCCTGTTGCGAGCAGGTTATCCGCGAATAATTGCGATCTAAATTTAACTATTCAGCGCATTGAAATTTTTAATAACTGAAAGCGATCTGATACAGACATCAACCTTTTCTATTCTTTACGTTAATTCGTGTAATCTTTCGATTACTGCGATTGAGGCGCATTATATTTTTTCCGAAAAGTCATCTGAAGACATCAGGTATTTCTTACAGACATCAAAAACAACAATCAAAATGCAATCTCAATAGAATAACTTTTCGAATTGAATTTTCAAATCGATTTACGTTATGATGTCAATATATAGAGCCATTCCTTGCTTTTTCTCAGGAGTCATGAATTTATTATAGTCCTTCTATAACCACGCAGCAAAATATGCTCATTTTTAAATTTTGCAATATTACCAAGTCCTGTTGCGAGCAGGTTATCCGCGAATAATTGCGATCTAAATTTAACTATTCAGCGCATTGAAATTTTTAATAACTGAAAGCGAATAGATACAGACATCAACCTTTTCTATTCTTTACGTTAATTCGTGTAATCTTTCGATTACTGCGATTGAGGCGCATTATATTTTTTCCGAAAAGACATCCGAAGACATCAGGTATTTCTTACAGACATCAAAAACAACAATCAAAATGCAATCTCAATAGAATAACTTTTCGAATTGAATTTTCAAATCGATTTACGTTATTATGTCAATATATAGAGCCATTCCTTGCTTTTTTCCAGGAGTCATGAATTTATTATAGTCCTTCTATAACCACGCAGCAAAATATGCTCATTTTCCAATTTTGCAATATTACAAAGTCCTGTAGCGAGCAGTTTATACGCGAATAATTGCGATCTAAATTTAACTATCCAGCGCATTGAAATTTTTAATAACTAAAGCGAACAGATACAGACATCAACCTCTTCTATTCTTTCACATTACTTCGTGTAATCATTAGATTCCTGCGATTGAGGCGCAGCATTTTTTTTCCGAAAAGACATCCGAAGACATCAGGTATTTCTTACAGACATCAAAAACAACAATCAAAATGCAATCTCAATAGAATAACTTTTCGAATTGAATTTTCAAATCGATTTACGTTATTATGTCAATATATAGAGCCATTCCTTGCTTTTTTCCAGGAGTCATGAATTTATTATAGTCCTTCTATAACCACGCAGCAAAATATGCTCATTTTCCAATTTTGCAATATTACAAAGTCCTGTAGCGAGCAGTTTATCCGCGAATAATTGCGATCTAAATTTAACTATCCAGCGCATTGAAATTTTTAATAACTAAAGCGAACAGATACAGACATCAACCTCTTCTATTCTTTCACATTACTTCGTGTAATCATTAGATTCCTGCGATTGAGGCGCAGCATTTTTTTTCCGAAAAGACATCCGAAGACATCAGGTATTTCTTACAGACATCAAAAACAACAATCAAAATGCAATCTCAATAGAATAACTTTTCGAATTGAATTTTCAAATCGATTTACGTTATTATGTCAATATATAGAGCCATTCCTTGCTTTTTCCCAGGAGTCATGAATTTATTATAGTCCTTCTATAACCACGCAGCAAAATATGCTCATTTTCCAATTTTGCAATATTACCAAGTCCTGTTGCGAGCAGGTTATCCGCGAATAATTGCGATCTAAATTTAACTATTCAGCGCATTGAAATTTTTAATAACTGAAAGCGATCTGATACAGACATCAACCTTTTCTATTCTTTACGTTAATTCGTGTAATCTTTCGATTACTGCGATTGAGGCGCATTATATTTTTTCCGAAAAGTCATCTGAAGACATCAGGTATTTCTTACAGACATCAAAAACAACAATCAACATGCAATCTCAATAGAATAACTTTTCGAATTGAATTTTCAAATCGATTTACGTTATTATGTCAATATATAGAGCCATTCCTTGCTTTTTCCCAGGAGTCATGAATTTATTATAGTCCTTCTATAACCACGCAGCAAAATATGCTCATTTTCCAATTTTGCAATATTACCAAGTCCTGTTGCGAGCAGGTTATCCGCGAATAATTGCGATCTAAATTTAACTATTCAGCGCATTGAAATTTTTAATAACTGAAAGCGATCTGATACAGACATCAACCTTTTCTATTCTTTACGTTAATTCGTGTAATCTTTCGATTACTGCGATTGAGGCGCATTATATTTTTTCCGAAAAGTCATCTGAAGACATCAGGTATTTCTTACAGACATCAAAAACAACAATCAAAATGCAATCTCAATAGAATAACTTTTCGAATTGAATTTTCAAATCGATTTACGTTATGATGTCAATATATAGAGCCATTCCTTGCTTTTTCTCAGGAGTCATGAATTTATTATAGTCCTTCTATAACCACGCTGCAAAATATGCTCATTTTTAAATTTTGCAATATTACCAAGTCCTGTAGCGAGCAGGTTATCCGCGAATAATTGCGATCTGAATTTAAATATTCAGCGCATTGAAATTTTTAATCACTGAAAGCGAATAGATACAGACATCAACGTCTTCTATTCTTTCACGTTAATTCGTGTAATCATTAGATTCCTGCGATTGAGGCGCAGCATTTTTTTTCCGAAAAGTCATCCGAAGACATTAGGTATTTCTTACAGACATTGAAAACAACAATCAAAATCCAATCTCAATAGAAAAACTTTTTGAATTGAATTTTCAAATCGATTTTCGTTATTATGTGAATATGAAGAACCTTTACTTGATTTTTCCCAGGAGTCATGAATTTATTTTAGCACTCCTATAACCACGCAGCAAAGTATGCTAATTTTTCAATTTCGCAATATTACCAAGTCCTGTAGCGAGCAGGTTATCCGCGAATAATTTCGATCTAAATTTAACTATTCAGCGCATTGAAATTTTTAATAACTGAAAGCGAACTGATACAGACATCAACCTCTTCTATTCTTTACGTTAATTTGTGTAATCATTAGATTCCTGCGATTGAGGCGCAGCATATTTTTTCCGAAAAGTCATCTGAAGACATCAGGTATTTCTTACAGACATCAAAAACAACAATCAAAATGCAATCTCAATAGAATAACTTTTCGAATTGAATTTTCAAATCGATTTACGTTATTATGTCAATATATAGAGCCATTCCTTGCTTTTTCCCAGGAGTCATGAATTTATTATAGTCCTGCTATAACCACGCTGCAAAATATGCTCATTTTTAAATTTTGCAATATTACCAAGTCCTGTAGCGAGCAGGTTATCCGCGAATAATTGCGATCTGAATTTAAATATTCAGCGCATTGAAATTTTTAATCACTGAAAGCGAATAGATACAGACATCAACGTCTTCTATTCTTTCACGTTAATTCGTGTAATCATTAGATTCCTGCGATTGAGGCGCAGCATTTTTTTTCCGAAAAGTCATCCGAAGACATTAGGTATTTCTTACAGACATTGAAAACAACAATCAAAATCCAATCTCAATAGAAAAACTTTTTGAATTGAATTTTCAAATCGATTTTCGTTATTATGTGAATATGAAGAACCTTTACTTGATTTTTCCCAGGAGTCATGAATTTATTTTAGCACTCCTATAACCACGCAGCAAAGTATGCTAATTTTTCAATTTCGCAATATTACCAAGTCCTGTAGCGAGCAGGTTATCCGCGAATAATTTCGATCTAAATTTAACTATTCAGCGCATTGAAATTTTTAATAACTGAAAGCGAACTGATACAGACATCAACCTCTTCTATTCTTTACGTTAATTTGTGTAATCATTAGATTCCTGCGATTGAGGCGCAGCATATTTTTTCCGAAAAGTCATCTGAAGACATCAGGTATTTCTTACAGACATCAAAAACAACATTCAAAATGCGATCTCAATAGAATAACTTTTCGAATTGAATTTTCAAATCGATTTACGTTATTATGTCAATATATAGAGCTATTCCTTGCTTTTCCCCAGGAGTGATGAATTTATTTCAGTCCTCCTATAACCACGCAGCAAAATATGCTCATTTTTCAATTTTGCAATATTACCAAGTCCTGTTGCGAGCAGGTTATCCGCGAATAATTGCGATCTAAATTTAACTATTCAGCGCATTGAAATGTTTAATAACTGAAAGCGAACTGATACAGACATCAACCTCTTCTATTCTTTACGTTAATTCGTGTAATCATTAGGTTCCTGCGATTGAGGCGCAGCATTTTTTTTCCGAAAAGTCATCTGAAGACATCAGGTATTTCTTACAGACATCAAAAACAACAATCAAAATGCAATCTCAATAGAATAACTTTTCGAATTGAATTTTGAAATCGATTTACGTTATGATGTCAATATATAGAGCCATTCCTCGCTTTTTCCCAGGAGTCATGAATTTATTATAGTCCTTCTATAACCACGCAGCAAAATATGCTCATTTTCCAATTTTGCAATATTACCAAGTCCTGTTGCGAGCAGGTTATCCGCGAATAATTGCGATCTAAATTTAACTATACAGCGCATTGAAATTTTTAATAACTGAAAGCGAACAGATACAGACATCAACCTCTTCCATTCATTACGTTAATTCGTGTAATCATTAGATTCCTGCGATTGAGGCGCAGGATTTTTTTCCGAAAAGTCATCTGAAGACATCAGGTATTTCTTACAGACATCAAAAACAACAATCAAAATGCAATCTCAATAGAATAACTTTTCGAATTGAATTTTGAAATCGATTTACGTTATGATGTCAATATATAGAGCCATTCCTCGCTTTTTCCCAGGAGTCATGAATTTATTATAGTCCTTCTATAACCACGCAGCAAAATATGCTCATTTTCCAATTTTGCAATATTACCAAGTCCTGTTGCGAGCAGGTTATCCGCGAATAATTGCGATCTAAATTTAACTATTCAGCGCATTGAAATTTTTAATAACTGAAAGCGATCAGATACAGACATCAACCTTTTCTATTCTTTACGTTAATTCGTGTAATCTTTCGATTACTGCGATTGAGGCGCATTATATTTTTTCCGAAAAGTCATCTGAAGACATCAGGTATTTCTTACAGACACCAAAAACAACAATCAACATGCAATCTCAATAGAATAACTTTTCGAATTGAATTTTCAAATCGATTTACGTTATTATGTCAATATATAGAGCCATTCCTTGCTTTTTCCCAGGAGTCATGAATTTATTATAGTCCTTCTATAACCACGCAGCAAAATATGCTCATTTTCCAATTTTGCAATATTACCAAGTCCTGTTGCGAGCAGGTTATCCGCGAATAATTGCGATCTAAATTTAACTATTCAGCGCATTGAAATTTTTAATAACTGAAAGCGATCAGATACAGACATCAACCTTTTCTATTCTTTACGTTAATTCGTGTAATCTTTCGATTACTGCGATTGAGGCGCATTATATTTTTTTACGAAAAGTCATCTGAAGACATCAGGTATTTCTTACAGACATCAAAAACAACATTCAAAATGCGATCTCAATAGAATAACTTTTCGAATTGAATTTTCAAATCGATTTACGTTATTATGTCAATATATAGAGCTATTCCTTGCTTTTCCCCAGGAGTGATGAATTTATTTCAGTCCTCCTATAACCACGCAGCAAAATATGCTCATTTTTCAATTTTGCAATATTACCAAGTCCTGTTGCGAGCAGGTTATCCGCGAATAATTGCGATCTGAATTTAAATATTCAGCGCATTGAAATTTTTAATCACTGAAAGCGAACAGATACAGACATCAACCTTTTCTATTCTTTCACATTACTTCGTGTAATCATTAGATTCCTGCGATTGAGGCGCAGCATTTTTTTTCCGAAAAGTCATCTGAAGACATCAGGTATTTCTTACAGACATCAAAAACAACAATCAAAATGCAATCTCAATAGAATAACTTTTCGAATTGAATTTTCAGATCGATTTACGTTATTATGTCATTATATAGAGCCATTCCTTGCTCTTTCCCAGGAGTCATGAATTTATTATAGTCCTCCTATAACCACGCAGCAAAATATGCTCATTTTCCAATTTTGCAATATTACCAAGTCCTGTAGCGAGCAGGTTATCCGCGAATAATTGCGATCTAAATTTAACTATTCAGCGCATTGAAATTTTTAATAACTGAAAGCGAACAGATACAGACATCAACCTCTTCCATTCATTACGTTAATTCGTGTAATCATTAGATTCCTGCGATTGAGGCGCAGAATTTTTTTTCCGAAAAGTCATCCGAAGACATCAGGTATTTCTTACAGTCATCAAAAACAACAATCGAAATTCAATCTCAATAGAATAACTTTTCGAATTGAATTTTCAAATCGATTTACGTTATCATGTCAATATATAGAGCGTTTCCTCGCTTTTTCCCAGGAGTCATGAATTTATTATAGTCCTTCTATAACCACGCAGCAAAATATGCTCATATTCCAATTTTGCAATATTACCAAGTCCTGTAGCAAGCAGGTTATCCGCGAATAATTGCGATCTAAATTTAACTATTCAGCGCATTGAAATTTTTAATAACTGAAAGCGAACAGATACAGACATTAACCTCTTCTATTCTTTCACATTAATTCGTGTAATCATTAGATTCCTGCGATTGAGGCGCAGCATTTTTTTTCCGAAAAGTCATCCGAAGACATCAGGTATTTCTTACAGTCATCAAAAACAACAATCGAAATGCAATCTCAATAGAATAACTTTTCGAATTGAATTTTCAAATCGATTTACGTTATCATGTCAATATATAGAGCCATTCCTCGCTTTTTCCCAGGAGTCATGAATTTATTATAGTCCTTCTATAACCACGCAGCAAAATATGCTCATATTCCAATTTAGCAATATTACCAAGTCCTGTAGCAAGCAGGTTATCCGCGAATAATTGCGATCTAAATTTAACTATTCAGCGCATTGAAATTTTTAATAACTGAAAGCGAACAGATACAGACATTAACCTCTTCTATTCTTTCACATTAATTCGTGTAATCATTAGATTCCTGCGATTGAGGCGCAGAATTTTTTTTCCGAAAAGTCATCCGAAGACATCAGGTATTTCTTACAGTCATCAAAAACAACAATCGAAATTCAATCTCAATAGAATAACTTTTCGAATTGAATTTTCAAATCGATTTACGTTATCATGTCAATATATAGAGCGTTTCCTCGCTTTTTCCCAGGAGTCATGAATTTATTATAGTCCTTCTATAACCACGCAGCAAAATATGCTCATATTCCAATTTTGCAATATTACCAAGTCCTGTAGCAAGCAGGTTATCCGCGAATAATTGCGATCTAAATTTAACTATTCAGCGCATTGAAATTTTTAATAACTGAAAGCGAACAGATACAGACATCAACCTCTTCTATTCTTTCACATTACTTCGTGTAATCATTAGATTCCTGCGATTGAGGCGCAGCATTTTTTTTCCGAAAAGTCATCCGAAGACATCAGGTATTTCTTACAGTCATCAAAAACAACAATCGAAATGCAATCTCAATAGAATAACTTTTCGAATTGAATTTTCAAATCGATTTACGTTATCATGTCAATATATAGAGCCATTCCTCGCTTTTTCCCAGGAGTCATGAATTTATTATAGTCCTTCTATAACCACGCAGCAAAATATGCTCATTTTCCAATTTTGCAATATTACCAAGTCCTCTTGCGAGCAGGTTATCCGCGAATAATTGCGATCTAAATTTAACTATTCAGCGCATTGAAATTTTTAATAACTGAAAGCGATCAGATACAGACATTAACCTCTTCTATTCTTTCACATTAATTCGTGTAATCATTAGATTACTGCGATTGAGGCACATTATATTTTTTCCGAAAAGTCATCTGAAGACATCAGGTATTTCTTACAGACATCAAAAACAACAATCAAAATGCAATCTCAATAGAATAACTTTTCGAATTGAATTTTCAAATCGATTTACGTTATGATGTCAATATATAGAGCCATTCCTTGCTTTTTCCCAGGAGTCATGAATTTATTATAGTCCTTCTATAACCACGCAGCAAAATATGCTCATTTTCCAATTTTGCAATATTACAAAGTCCTGTAGCGAGCAGTTTATCCGCGAATAATTGCGATCTAAATTTAACTATCCAGCGCATTGAAATTTTTAATAACTAAAGCGAACAGATACAGACATCAACCTCTTCTATTCTTTCACATTAATTCGTGTAATCATTAGATTCCTGCGATGGAGGCGCAGCATATTTTCTCCGAAAAGTCATCTGAAGACATCAGGTATTTCTTACAGACATCAAAAACAACAAACAAAATGCAATCTCAATAGAAGAACTTTTCGAATTAAATTTTCAAAACGAATTACGTTATTATGTCAATTCATATAGCCATTCCTTGCTTTTTCCCAGGAGTCATGAATTTATTATAGTCCTTCTATAACCACGCAGCAAAATATGCTCATTTTCCAATTTTGCAATATTACCAAGTCCTGTAGCGAGCAGTTTATCCGCGAATAATCGCGATCTAAATTTAACTATCCAGCGCATTGAAATTTTTAATAACTAAAGCGAACAGATACAGACATCAACCTCTTCTATTCTTTCACATTACTTCGTGTAATCATTAGATTCCTGCGATTGAGGCGCAGCATTTTTTTTCCGAAAAGACATCCGAAGACATCAGGTATTTCTTACAGACATCAAAAACAACAATCAAAATGCAATCTCAATAGAATAACTTTTCGAATTGAATTTTCAAATCGATTTACGTTATGATGTCAATATATAGAGCCATTCCTTGCTTTTTCTCAGGAGTCATGAATTTATTATAGTCCTTCTATAACCACGCAGCAAAATATGCTCATTTTCCAATTTTGCAATATTACCAAGTCCTGTAGCGAGCAGTTTATCCGCGAATAATTGCGATCTAAATTTAACTATCCAGCGCATTGAAATTTTTAATAACTAAAGCGAACAGATACAGACATCAACCTCTTCTATTCTTTCACATTACTTCGTGTAATCATTAGATTCCTGCGATTGAGGCGCAGCATTTTTTTTCCGAAAAGACATCCGAAGACATCAGGTATTTCTTACAGACATCAAAAACAACAATCAAAATGCAATCTCAATAGAATAACTTTTCGAATTGAATTTTCAAATCGATTTACGTTATGATGTCAATATATAGAGCCATTCCTTGCTTTTTCTCAGGAGTCATGAATTTATTATAGTCCTTCTATAACCACGCAGCAAAATATGCTCATTTTCCAATTTTGCAATATTACCAAGTCCTGTAGCGAGCAGTTTATCCGCGAATAATTGCGATCTAAATTTAACTATCCAGCGCATTGAAATTTTTAATAACTAAAGCGAACAGATACAGACATCAACCTCTTCTATTCTTTCACATTACTTCGTGTAATCATTAGATTCCTGCGATTGAGGCGCAGCATTTTTTTTCCGAAAAGACATCCGAAGACATCAGGTATTTCTTACAGACATCAAAAACAACAATCAAAATGCAATCTCAATAGAATAACTTTTCGAATTGAATTTTCAAATCGATTTACGTTATGATGTCAATATATAGAGCCATTCCTTGCTTTTTCTCAGGAGTCATGAATTTATTATAGTCCTTCTATAACCACGCAGCAAAATATGCTCATTTTCCAATTTTGCAATATTACAAAGTCCTGTAGCGAGCAGTTTATCCGCGAATAATTGCGATCTAAATTTAACTATCCAGCGCATTGAAATTTTTAATAACTAAAGCGAACAGATACAGACATCAACCTCTTCTATTCTTTCACATTACTTCGTGTAATCATTAGATTCCTGCGATTGAGGCGCAGCATTTTTTTTCCGAAAAGACATCCGAAGACATCAGGTATTTCTTACAGACATCAAAAACAACAATCAAAATGCAATCTCAATAGAATAACTTTTCGAATTGAATTTTCAAATCGATTTACGTTATTATGTCAATATATAGAGCCATTCCTTGCTTTTTTCCAGGAGTCATGAATTTATTATAGTCCTTCTATAACCACGCAGCAAAATATGCTCATTTTCCAATTTTGCAATATTACAAAGTCCTGTAGCGAGCAGTTTATACGCGAATAATTGCGATCTAAATTTAACTATCCAGCGCATTGAAATTTTTAATAACTAAAGCGAACAGATACAGACATCAACCTCTTCTATTCTTTCACATTACTTCGTGTAATCATTAGATTCCTGCGATTGAGGCGCAGCATTTTTTTTCCGAAAAGACATCCGAAGACATCAGGTATTTCTTACAGACATCAAAAACAACAATCAAAATGCAATCTCAATAGAATAACTTTTCGAATTGAATTTTCAAATCGATTTACGTTATTATGTCAATATATAGAGCCATTCCTTGCTTTTTCCCAGGAGTCATGAATTTATTATAGTCCTTCTATAACCACGCAGCAAAATATGCTCATTTTCCAATTTTGCAATATTACCAAGTCCTGTTGCGAGCAGGTTATCCGCGAATAATTGCGATCTAAATTTAACTATTCAGCGCATTGAAATTTTTAATAACTGAAAGCGATCAGATACAGACATCAACCTTTTCTATTCTTTACGTTAATTCGTGTAATCTTTCGATTACTGCGATTGAGGCGCATTATATTTTTTCCGAAAAGTCATCTGAAGACATCAGGTATTTCTTACAGACATCAAAAACAACAATCAACATGCAATCTCAATAGAATAACTTTTCGAATTGAATTTTCAAATCGATTTACGTTATTATGTCAATATATAGAGCCATTCCTTGCTTTTTCCCAGGAGTCATGAATTTATTATAGTCCTTCTATAACCACGCAGCAAAATATGCTCATTTTCCAATTTTGCAATATTACCAAGTCCTGTTGCGAGCAGGTTATCCGCGAATAATTGCGATCTAAATTTAACTATTCAGCGCATTGAAATTTTTAATAACTGAAAGCGATCTGATACAGACATCAACCTTTTCTATTCTTTACGTTAATTCGTGTAATCTTTCGATTACTGCGATTGAGGCGCATTATATTTTTTCCGAAAAGTCATCTGAAGACATCAGGTATTTCTTACAGACATCAAAAACAACAATCAAAATGCAATCTCAATAGAATAACTTTTCGAATTGAATTTTCAAATCGATTTACGTTATGATGTCAATATATAGAGCCATTCCTTGCTTTTTCTCAGGAGTCATGAATTTATTATAGTCCTTCTATAACCACGCAGCAAAATATGCTCATTTTTAAATTTTGCAATATTACCAAGTCCTGTTGCGAGCAGGTTATCCGCGAATAATTGCGATCTAAATTTAACTATTCAGCGCATTGAAATTTTTAATAACTGAAAGCGAATAGATACAGACATCAACCTTTTCTATTCTTTACGTTAATTCGTGTAATCTTTCGATTACTGCGATTGAGGCGCATTATATTTTTTCCGAAAAGACATCCGAAGACATCAGGTATTTCTTACAGACATCAAAAACAACAATCAAAATGCAATCTCAATAGAATAACTTTTCGAATTGAATTTTCAAATCGATTTACGTTATTATGTCAATATATAGAGCCATTCCTTGCTTTTTTCCAGGAGTCATGAATTTATTATAGTCCTTCTATAACCACGCAGCAAAATATGCTCATTTTCCAATTTTGCAATATTACAAAGTCCTGTAGCGAGCAGTTTATACGCGAATAATTGCGATCTAAATTTAACTATCCAGCGCATTGAAATTTTTAATAACTAAAGCGAACAGATACAGACATCAACCTCTTCTATTCTTTCACATTACTTCGTGTAATCATTAGATTCCTGCGATTGAGGCGCAGCATTTTTTTTCCGAAAAGACATCCGAAGACATCAGGTATTTCTTACAGACATCAAAAACAACAATCAAAATGCAATCTCAATAGAATAACTTTTCGAATTGAATTTTCAAATCGATTTACGTTATTATGTCAATATATAGAGCCATTCCTTGCTTTTTTCCAGGAGTCATGAATTTATTATAGTCCTTCTATAACCACGCAGCAAAATATGCTCATTTTCCAATTTTGCAATATTACAAAGTCCTGTAGCGAGCAGTTTATCCGCGAATAATTGCGATCTAAATTTAACTATCCAGCGCATTGAAATTTTTAATAACTAAAGCGAACAGATACAGACATCAACCTCTTCTATTCTTTCACATTACTTCGTGTAATCATTAGATTCCTGCGATTGAGGCGCAGCATTTTTTTTCCGAAAAGACATCCGAAGACATCAGGTATTTCTTACAGACATCAAAAACAACAATCAAAATGCAATCTCAATAGAATAACTTTTCGAATTGAATTTTCAAATCGATTTACGTTATTATGTCAATATATAGAGCCATTCCTTGCTTTTTCCCAGGAGTCATGAATTTATTATAGTCCTTCTATGACCACGCAGCAAAATATGCTCATTTTCCAATTTTGCAATATTACCAAGTCCTGTTGCGAGCAGGTTATCCGCGAATAATTGCGATCTAAATTTAACTATTCAGCGCATTGAAATTTTTAATAACTGAAAGCGATCTGATACAGACATCAACCTTTTCTATTCTTTACGTTAATTCGTGTAATCTTTCGATTACTGCGATTGAGGCGCATTATATTTTTTCCGAAAAGTCATCTGAAGACATCAGGTATTTCTTACAGACATCAAAAACAACAATCAACATGCAATCTCAATAGAATAACTTTTCGAATTGAATTTTCAAATCGATTTACGTTATTATGTCAATATATAGAGCCATTCCTTGCTTTTTCCCAGGAGTCATGAATTTATTATAGTCCTTCTATAACCACGCAGCAAAATATGCTCATTTTCCAATTTTGCAATATTACCAAGTCCTGTTGCGAGCAGGTTATCCGCGAATAATTGCGATCTAAATTTAACTATTCAGCGCATTGAAATTTTTAATAACTGAAAGCGATCTGATACAGACATCAACCTTTTCTATTCTTTACGTTAATTCGTGTAATCTTTCGATTACTGCGATTGAGGCGCATTATATTTTTTCCGAAAAGTCATCTGAAGACATCAGGTATTTCTTACAGACATCAAAAACAACAATCAAAATGCAATCTCAATAGAATAACTTTTCGAATTGAATTTTCAAATCGATTTACGTTATGATGTCAATATATAGAGCCATTCCTTGCTTTTTCTCAGGAGTCATGAATTTATTATAGTCCTTCTATAACCACGCTGCAAAATATGCTCATTTTTAAATTTTGCAATATTACCAAGTCCTGTAGCGAGCAGGTTATCCGCGAATAATTGCGATCTGAATTTAAATATTCAGCGCATTGAAATTTTTAATCACTGAAAGCGAATAGATACAGACATCAACGTCTTCTATTCTTTCACGTTAATTCGTGTAATCATTAGATTCCTGCGATTGAGGCGCAGCATTTTTTTTCCGAAAAGTCATCCGAAGACATTAGGTATTTCTTACAGACATTGAAAACAACAATCAAAATCCAATCTCAATAGAAAAACTTTTTGAATTGAATTTTCAAATCGATTTTCGTTATTATGTGAATATGAAGAACCTTTACTTGATTTTTCCCAGGAGTCATGAATTTATTTTAGCACTCCTATAACCACGCAGCAAAGTATGCTAATTTTTCAATTTCGCAATATTACCAAGTCCTGTAGCGAGCAGGTTATCCGCGAATAATTTCGATCTAAATTTAACTATTCAGCGCATTGAAATTTTTAATAACTGAAAGCGAACTGATACAGACATCAACCTCTTCTATTCTTTACGTTAATTTGTGTAATCATTAGATTCCTGCGATTGAGGCGCAGCATATTTTTTCCGAAAAGTCATCTGAAGACATCAGGTATTTCTTACAGACATCAAAAACAACAATCAAAATGCAATCTCAATAGAATAACTTTTCGAATTGAATTTTCAAATCGATTTACGTTATTATGTCAATATATAGAGCCATTCCTTGCTTTTTCCCAGGAGTCATGAATTTATTATAGTCCTGCTATAACCACGCTGCAAAATATGCTCATTTTTAAATTTTGCAATATTACCAAGTCCTGTAGCGAGCAGGTTATCCGCGAATAATTGCGATCTGAATTTAAATATTCAGCGCATTGAAATTTTTAATCACTGAAAGCGAATAGATACAGACATCAACGTCTTCTATTCTTTCACGTTAATTCGTGTAATCATTAGATTCCTGCGATTGAGGCGCAGCATTTTTTTTCCGAAAAGTCATCCGAAGACATTAGGTATTTCTTACAGACATTGAAAACAACAATCAAAATCCAATCTCAATAGAAAAACTTTTTGAATTGAATTTTCAAATCGATTTTCGTTATTATGTGAATATGAAGAACCTTTACTTGATTTTTCCCAGGAGTCATGAATTTATTTTAGCACTCCTATAACCACGCAGCAAAGTATGCTAATTTTTCAATTTCGCAATATTACCAAGTCCTGTAGCGAGCAGGTTATCCGCGAATAATTTCGATCTAAATTTAACTATTCAGCGCATTGAAATTTTTAATAACTGAAAGCGAACTGATACAGACATCAACCTCTTCTATTCTTTACGTTAATTTGTGTAATCATTAGATTCCTGCGATTGAGGCGCAGCATATTTTTTCCGAAAAGTCATCTGAAGACATCAGGTATTTCTTACAGACATCAAAAACAACATTCAAAATGCGATCTCAATAGAATAACTTTTCGAATTGAATTTTCAAATCGATTTACGTTATTATGTCAATATATAGAGCTATTCCTTGCTTTTCCCCAGGAGTGATGAATTTATTTCAGTCCTCCTATAACCACGCAGCAAAATATGCTCATTTTTCAATTTTGCAATATTACCAAGTCCTGTTGCGAGCAGGTTATCCGCGAATAATTGCGATCTAAATTTAACTATTCAGCGCATTGAAATGTTTAATAACTGAAAGCGAACTGATACAGACATCAACCTCTTCTATTCTTTACGTTAATTCGTGTAATCATTAGGTTCCTGCGATTGAGGCGCAGCATTTTTTTTCCGAAAAGTCATCTGAAGACATCAGGTATTTCTTACAGACATCAAAAACAACAATCAAAATGCAATCTCAATAGAATAACTTTTCGAATTGAATTTTGAAATCGATTTACGTTATGATGTCAATATATAGAGCCATTCCTCGCTTTTTCCCAGGAGTCATGAATTTATTATAGTCCTTCTATAACCACGCAGCAAAATATGCTCATTTTCCAATTTTGCAATATTACCAAGTCCTGTTGCGAGCAGGTTATCCGCGAATAATTGCGATCTAAATTTAACTATACAGCGCATTGAAATTTTTAATAACTGAAAGCGAACAGATACAGACATCAACCTCTTCCATTCATTACGTTAATTCGTGTAATCATTAGATTCCTGCGATTGAGGCGCAGGATTTTTTTCCGAAAAGTCATCTGAAGACATCAGGTATTTCTTACAGACATCAAAAACAACAATCAAAATGCAATCTCAATAGAATAACTTTTCGAATTGAATTTTGAAATCGATTTACGTTATGATGTCAATATATAGAGCCATTCCTCGCTTTTTCCCAGGAGTCATGAATTTATTATAGTCCTTCTATAACCACGCAGCAAAATATGCTCATTTTCCAATTTTGCAATATTACCAAGTCCTGTTGCGAGCAGGTTATCCGCGAATAATTGCGATCTAAATTTAACTATTCAGCGCATTGAAATTTTTAATAACTGAAAGCGATCAGATACAGACATCAACCTTTTCTATTCTTTACGTTAATTCGTGTAATCTTTCGATTACTGCGATTGAGGCGCATTATATTTTTTCCGAAAAGTCATCTGAAGACATCAGGTATTTCTTACAGACACCAAAAACAACAATCAACATGCAATCTCAATAGAATAACTTTTCGAATTGAATTTTCAAATCGATTTACGTTATTATGTCAATATATAGAGCCATTCCTTGCTTTTTCCCAGGAGTCATGAATTTATTATAGTCCTTCTATAACCACGCAGCAAAATATGCTCATTTTCCAATTTTGCAATATTACCAAGTCCTGTTGCGAGCAGGTTATCCGCGAATAATTGCGATCTAAATTTAACTATTCAGCGCATTGAAATTTTTAATAACTGAAAGCGATCAGATACAGACATCAACCTTTTCTATTCTTTACGTTAATTCGTGTAATCTTTCGATTACTGCGATTGAGGCGCATTATATTTTTTTACGAAAAGTCATCTGAAGACATCAGGTATTTCTTACAGACATCAAAAACAACATTCAAAATGCGATCTCAATAGAATAACTTTTCGAATTGAATTTTCAAATCGATTTACGTTATTATGTCAATATATAGAGCTATTCCTTGCTTTTCCCCAGGAGTGATGAATTTATTTCAGTCCTCCTATAACCACGCAGCAAAATATGCTCATTTTTCAATTTTGCAATATTACCAAGTCCTGTTGCGAGCAGGTTATCCGCGAATAATTGCGATCTGAATTTAAATATTCAGCGCATTGAAATTTTTAATCACTGAAAGCGAACAGATACAGACATCAACCTTTTCTATTCTTTCACATTACTTCGTGTAATCATTAGATTCCTGCGATTGAGGCGCAGCATTTTTTTTCCGAAAAGTCATCTGAAGACATCAGGTATTTCTTACAGACATCAAAAACAACAATCAAAATGCAATCTCAATAGAATAACTTTTCGAATTGAATTTTCAGATCGATTTACGTTATTATGTCATTATATAGAGCCATTCCTTGCTCTTTCCCAGGAGTCATGAATTTATTATAGTCCTCCTATAACCACGCAGCAAAATATGCTCATTTTCCAATTTTGCAATATTACCAAGTCCTGTAGCGAGCAGGTTATCCGCGAATAATTGCGATCTAAATTTAACTATTCAGCGCATTGAAATTTTTAATAAATGAAAGCGAACAGATACAGACATCAACCTCTTCTATTCTTTACGTTAATTCGTGTAATCATTAGATTCCTGCGATTGAGGCGCAGCATATTTTTTCCGAAAGGTCATCTGAAGACATCAGGTATTTCTTACAGACATCAAAAACAACAATCAAAATGCAATCTCAATAGAATAACTTTTCGAATTGAATTTTCAGATCGATTTACTTTATTATGTCAATATATAGAGCCATTTCTTGCTTTTCCCCAGGAGTCATGAATTTATTTCAGTCCTCCTATAACCACGCAGCAAAATATGCTCATTTTCCAATTTTGCAATATTACCAAGTCCTGTTGCGAGCAGGTTATCCGCGAATAATTGCGATCTAAATTTAACTATTCAGCGCATTGAAATTTTTAATAACTGAAAGCGAACAGATACAGACATCAACCTCTTCTATTCTTTACGTTAATTCGTGTAATCATTAGATTCCTGCGATCGAGGCGCAGCATTTTTTTTCCGAAAAGTCATCCGCAGACATCAGGTATTTCTTACAGACATCAAAAACAACAATCAAAATGCAATCTCAATAGAATAACTTTTCGAATTGAATTTTCAAATCGATTTACGTTATTATGTCAATATATAGAGCCATTCCTTGCTTTTTCCCAGGAGTCATGAATTTATTTTAGCACTCTTATAACCACGCAGCAAAATATGCTCATTTTCCAATTTTGCAATATTACCTAGTTCTCTAGCAAGCAAGTTATCCGCGAATAATTGCGATCTCAATTTAACTATTCAACGAATTGAAATTTTTAATAACTGAAAGCGATCAGATACAGAAATCAACCTCTTCTATTCTATCACCTAAATTCGTGTAATCATTAGATTCTTGCGATCGAGGCGCAGTATATTTTTCCCGAAATTTCATCTGCAGGCAACAGGTATTTCTTACAGACATTGAAAACATCAATTAAAATGCAATCTTAATAGAATAACTTTTCGAATTGAATTTTCAAATCAATTAACGTTATTATGATGATATATAGTGCTATTCCTTGATTTTTCCCAGGAGTCATGAATTTATTTTAGTCCTTCTATAACCACGCAGCAAAATATGCTCATTTTCCAATTTTGCAATTTGACCAAGTTCTGTAGCGAGCAAGGTACCAGGTGTACTCCTAAGTACTTTCCGGTTTTTTCAATGGATGGCGTTCTGTTTTGTACCGCTGTTGGTAACACGTACCATATGTTATTTTGTTCAGTCATATACAAGGGCAGACAAATAGCATGAAAATAGTATGTAAATTTTTCAAAAAGTGAAAATTTTGAGCCATCATTCTTCGAAAAATCAAAAATGTTACAGTAGGTTTCATTCCGAATGACTGCTGTAATAGTCGCCTGAGCATGATTATGAAAACGTCATTGGAAAGAGCAGTCAAACAGCTTCAGAATAGTGTAAATAAGAATTTTTTGAAAATAAACTTTCAGAGTTATCTTTTCCGAAAACAAAAAAAAAACGTCATAGAAGCTTAAATTCGGAATGAATGCTGTAATTGTCGCCTGAGCATTAATTTCAAAACGTCATTGAGAAGAGCAGTCAAATAGCTTCAAAAAATGTGTATATAAGAATTAATGACAACAATTTATCAAATTAAGATACTGACTTCTCCAGACTTATGTTAGGCTCAAAATAATTCTGCAGCTCAAGTAATACTAATTTTCTGTTTTCTGAGTTTTAAATGGTATCAGATATTGATAACTTCAGATCGCTAACCGGCCGTTCAAGAATTTCAGGCTTCACTGAGATGGAAACTTGAAAAGTATCGACGCGAATTCATCAGAATAAAAATACCGACTTTTTCAGACTTTTCTTTGGCCCGAAAAAATTCTGCAGCACTAAATAAAATTATTTTACATTTTCTTCTTATTAAATTCTATAAGGTACATATAATTTCCGACTGCTGGTCGGCCGTTTGCGAATTCCTTGTCTGGCATAAATTGCAACTTGAGAATCAATGACAACAATTTATTAAAATTGAGATATGTACTGACTTCTCCAGACTTATGTTGGGCTTAGAATAATTCTACAGCATAAGAATCACTAATTTTCTGATTTCTAAGTTTAAAATGGTATCATATAATAATAATTTCAAACCGCAAGTCGGCCGTTCGTGAATTTCAGGTCTCACTGTGTTGGAAACTTGAAAAGCAACGACAACAATTTATTAGAATAAAAATACCTACTTTTTCAGTCTGTCTTTTCTTTGACCCGAAAAAATTCTGCAGCACTAATGAGATTAGTTTGACATTTTCTATTTTTCAAATTCTATGAGATACATATAATGTCCGACTGCTAGTCGGCCATTTGCGAATTCGTTGTCTGACTGAAATTGCAAGTCAAGAATTAATGACAACAATTTATCAAAATTGAGATACTGACTTCTTCAGACTTATGTTGAGCTCAAAATAATTATGCAGCTAAAGTTTTACCAATTTTCTGTTTTCTCAGTTTTAAATGGTATCAGATATTGATAACTTCAGATCGCTAACCTGCTGTTCGTAAATTTTAGGTCTCACTGAGATGGAAACTTGAAAATTATCGACAACAATTCTTCAGAATAAAAATACTGACTTTTTCAGACTTTTTTTCGGCCCGAGAGGCCAATTCTGCAGCACTGAATTGATTAGTTTGACATTTTCTGTTTTTTGAATCCTATGAGATACATATAATTTTCGACAGCTGGTCGGCCGTTTGCGAATTCCTTGTCTGACTGAGATTGCAGGTTAAGAATTAATGACAACAATTCATCAAAATAGAGATACTGATTTCTCCAGACTTATGTTGCGCTTAAAATAATTCTGCAGCTCAAGTTTTACTAATTTTCTGTTTTCTGAGTTTTAAATGACCTTACGATTTTCTTAGTATTTATAAAATTTTGTCGCATTATATACTATTATGGGAGATTTTTATTAATACTATTTAAAGCTATTAGGGTGTTACTTAATTTGACGATTTTGGAATTTTTTGCATTTTGGGATTCTGTATCCATCCACATATTGAACAAATTTTTTCGTAAAGTTTTAAGCAAATTAAATATGATCAACTAATGCTACATTATGACTAAAATTTTCAATGAGATTTACATGTAGTTTTTCATACATTTTCTTCACAAATTCATATCTTGTGAAAAGCTTAAGATAAATGTTTGAAACGATGCATAGTTTGAATGTGTAATACTATAATGTAACGTTCAAGACGAAATTTTTCTGCAATTTTTTATTGCTGTTATCTATGTCTTATAAGCACCGAAAAAAGGCAAACAAGTACTTTTTCGGTACTTGTAAGACTTCGATAACAGCGGCAGAAAATTGCAGAAAAATTTGGTCTTGAACGTCACATTTTACACTCAAACTATGCCAAGTTTCAAACATTAATCACAAGTTTTTCACAATATATGAATTTTATAACAAAATGTCTGCAACACTACATGTATATCCCATCGAAAACTTTAGTCGTTTTGTGGCACGTGTTAATCATGCCCGATTCGCTTCAAACTTTACAAAAAAATTTTTTATTATTTTGATTGATTTCAAGCTCCGGAATGGGAAAAATTCTGTCACCGCTAAAATAAGTGCAGTGGTGGATCTAGCGGTAAATTCTTTTGGGGGGGAGCGGCATCGATTTTCAAATTTTTTCAGCGTAAAATTTGAATAGTAAATGCACGGGGACGAGAAATATGGCCAAAGGAATATGAGGTATATCACAGCAAAACAAAAATTTTATTTTTACGTTCAAATATAATCCCTCATAGAAACATACAATTCGATGTGTACGTCTATCATATATTTACACTTAGACTTTCTTTTTTTGTATTACTAAGTATTTAGTAATACGTTTGTAACTTGTTTGTGGCAATTTAAATTACATAAATGACAAAAGCCAACTATTTTATAAAAAAAAACGTATTAAAAAAAAGATTTTTATTCCTACAGCGGTACAAACTTTACAAAACAATTCACAAAAAATTCTTATGAAATAAAACGATGTTTGAATTCCATTACGGAAAATTTTGGGAGAGCTAAAATTTTTCGTTTCAAAGATATGAATTTGGGAAAAAAATTTTAGATTTCTCCGTGTAACATCATATGACTTTACCCATTCCTGTTTTTAATTTAATTTCCGCAGTTTGACCTTACAGCAATTTCTATACAAAATTACAATGTATCCCTTATCTTACGTCTCTTACAATCGGCACTAATTTTTTCAGATCGCATGCCATTTGAAGTATTATCTCGTATATGTAAGAATTTGGATCAAGTAATTGATTTCTTGAATCAAGATTCTACATATTCTTAGTTTATTTATAGATTTTGGAAAAAGTCGTATTGTGTACATTCGAGGTTTTTCATGGACTGCTTTTATTTTTGGAAATTTACGTATTGAAGGTAGGTAAAGAAATTTTGAAGAATTTCTAGTTTTTCTTTTGAAAAGTTTACTTTCTTGTAGGATAATTTAAATGCATTTTGTAAATTTTCGTGATTGTCAAATTGGTTTAGAAAAGTGAGTGATCTAGAATGCAGCAGTTATTTGATTTTCAATTTTTTTAACAACTGTCAAGGTAATAGTTTTAACGGAGATAACTGGAATTCTATGGATGTTTAGTACATTTATTATTTTGGTATTTTTTCAGTGTTTTTCCAGACAAAACAATTTTCTGGCATTCTTATGAATTTTCATGTATCGATCGGATATTCAGAATTCTAATATGCCTTAGTATTCGAGGTCTTATAGATATTTAGTAATCTGAAAGTTATTGAATAAAGTTTGTTACATCAAATTCCAGTATTTTATTCATTCCTAGTATTGAGAGTATTTTTCATGTTTTTTTTTTTTAAAACGATATTAAAATTTAGTGAGATTTCCTAGGTTTTCCATGAATATCTAGTATTTCTTATAATTATCGTAGAGATTTCGAGGTTTCAAACTCTAGAATCTGAAATTTAGTAGTTTTTTACTATTTCAATAAACTTTCAACAAAGCAGTATTTTCATGAGTGTTGGTTATTTCACAGATTTAAAACTTTCAATTTATTTTGTATTTTTTCAACACCCTTAAATTTCATTGAATTCACCAGTGATAATTAGATTAAAGGATATTTCTACATTGATATTTAGTATTTCATCGATATCAAGTATTGAGAGTGCTTTTCATATTCTTTATAATTATGAGAATCTAGTTCGATGTTCTAAGGTTTTTGATAGGTAGTTTGTATATTTTTTCCATTTAAATACAGATTTCTGGAGTTAGATACTGTAGAATCTAGATTTTATCAGATTTTCAGTATCTCAAGAAAAATACTCATATAGTTCTAGACTTAAGCAAGTTCGTTGAATTCAGTTCAAGATTCAGTTGAAGGTATCGTGTAGTGCTTTGTCACTTATGTAGAAATTTATTATTTAGTTAATTTATTTATTATAATTCAAGAACGAATTCATTTTTTAACGAAAATATGAAAAATATTGTCTCTTCATCATAAAATCTATCTGTAGGAGAAAATTTTGTTTAGACATTGTAATTCCGTCTTATGGATAAAATTTGCAACAGCAAACTTTATTTATTTATCAATTGCTCTTTAGTACCAAGTTTGTAACTAAGGTCAGTTTTGACAGAAGTTGTCATATTTAAAAACTTTGAAATAAAAAAAACAGTAAAAATCTGCTACGAAAATGATGAGCTCATTAGTCGTACGGAAATGTAATTTGTTGCTGTTGTTGTTGGCGGAGGATAAGAATGTTTATTGGCATGCTAGCGGTATTCGATTCGATATAAATGCACTTGTGAAAGGGCACCGGAGTAGCAGAGGATGAAAGCTCCTTTCTGTATCCCTTCAAATACAGCGGCCTCGATTAGTTGACTCGGTTTACTATCTATAATAAAATTATACATAGTTACGCCCAACCATCGAGTTAATATGTCCGCAGCGCTACTGACTCCTGAAACAGGCCGACGCGATGCCAATTCTATACAAGATCGATTCGATGGCCGATATCATGTCAATAATTTTCGAATTCTCCCAACGTTTTTGTTTGCCGATACATTTTTGTTTCGCGTATGAAATATTATAGTAAGAAATTTTCGAATAATTGATGCTAAAAACGATAGTACATAATAAATGAATTTTACTGTTTTTTTCACAATACTCTAACTTTCTAACGGTCAACACTTGCGCGCCAGTATTATGATGAACGTCATGAATAACATTATGAGTAACTGAACTGAACCGAATTAAACGAATTAGATTGTGTATAATTTCAGTTAATGAAAGTGTAAACATGACACAAAAATATTTCTCTGACTTTACAAAATCATAATTCAAATATTTTTGATTTCACTTAATCGTTATCAGGAAAGAAACATAGAAGGAAATGAAAAAAATTTTGGAATTCGAAAGTTTGCAATTTTCCGATTTTTTTTTCACGATAATACAAAATCGTACAATTATTTTGAGATCTAAATGTGTGCGTTTTTAAATACAATGTTATTGTTAATGAACTTGAATTAAACTTTTATGAACCAACTTCTTTTTTTGACACTTCAAGAAAACTAATCAATAAATGACTACAAAAATCACACTCGGATTTAAAAAACAATGTCATGCAGTATAGTAATTCGTTACATAAAAAAAAGTAGGGAAAATAATGGATTTTGACATTTCAATTTGAATGTAATTTAAAAACTTGCCAATTGTTACTAATGAACCTGAATGAACATTAATATTATCAAAGCATTTTCTATAAATATGTAGGATTTATAAATGTGTGGATTAAATATGTTAATTACAAGGGGTTATTTTACTTGTGCCCGAGAAATAAAGGGCATTTTTACGATATTTTTCTAGAAAAACAAAACGACTTTTCCCAAAAACTCAAAGCCTTTTCATGTACTTATATGCCAGGGTTTTTTATGAATTATTTCAGAAAACAATTATTGTAATTAAGGCCGTAGCAAACATTGTACTAAAAGACAACTTTTCTGATAAAGCGTGCGGTGAGCATGATAAATAAGAAACTGGTTTCTGTAATACAAAAAACAAAACAAAAATCTAGTTTATACCTTCTGCGTAAATGAAGGGTTTCGCTATATTAATATTTTTACGAAAATAGTGGTCATTTTTATAAAATGTTTGTTTTTTAACGTCTAGGATTATAATATATGCAGCAAGAATAAAAAAGTTCTTCTCAAAATTCAAAATCCTTCGCTCACGCAGAGGCTATTATAATTATAAACAAGCCTTAAAAAATCCAGACTGTTCAGGTTTTCGAGAAACTGTGCTCACCGCGGAAAAACTTCGGATTTTGGCACAATTGCTATAGTGCACCCAATCATGAAAATTTCAGTCTGAAAAAATTTCTAAAATATCTTGTGACATTATATAGATTATAAAGATTATCATGATTGTTTTCAATTCGGCGCGATTTTTTTCTAATCGAGGGGAATAAGTAATGCAATGTTGAATTTTTCAGTTTGGAAATTTATCGATTTTCTGATAAAAGTTACGATCGCAAGAAAATTTTTTCCCAAAAAGTGAAATTCGCGATTCTAATTTCTCTAATGAAACTTTATATACATACAAAATGAAGCAAATTCAGTGTGTCCAGATTGAATACTATGTTCCTCTCACATGCATGAGACCGGCTTGAGTGTGTTAAAGTGAGCGCATTCAATCTGGACCACGAGGCTCAACGTGAATAAACCATGTGGCTCAAATCTCGGTTTTTTCAACACCCTCCCCCTTAGAATGTCACGAGGTTTATGAACGGCCCCTTGTAAAAATTAGATCATTTTTCCCCAACTTATTGTATCACAGAGAAAAATTAACACGTGGCAATCGAGAATAATCAACTCTTCAGTCAGTATTCCCTAGAAAAAAAAAACTTTCAAGAGGAAAAAATCAGTTTGTATATTGTATAAACAAATTTTCCCCCACGAGAAAAATCATTTCGTACAGTCTTGAAAATTCCACTCATCTTTTTTCGGCGATTTCATCCCAGCATCGGCGTTCTTGAAGTCGCCACGTTGTACGAATCGCTGGCCATTCTCACTATTGGTCACCCCGATTTCCTAGCGCGGTAGCTAAATCACAAAAACTAAAAATGCCGCGAACCACCTTTTTGGAAATTCATTATCGCGATTTCGGAATTTGTCTCTATCAGTAATATTGTTCGGAGAGAACAATTCCAACCTAGCAAACAACAGGACACTTTAACGCGTTCTTTCCGACGGTTTGTCCACGCTCGAACTGGCGCGAACGAGGTATACTGAAGACTGATGAACTATACTGAACAGCTCGAATCAGTGATCTGGTTCGGCGCGCGCACACGATGACGTGACTCTGTCAGTTAAATATGAGTTATATTTTTCACAATTTTTGAAAAAAAGTAGTAGAAAATTGAATTTTAAAAATTGCTGGATAGAGGCGTCAGCAATGACATTTTAAGCAAGGGTTTATGAGATACATTTTCTCAAGGATTTGTAATTTTAACTTTTCATGAACCAATTTTAAAAATATAAATTTGTGATTCCTCATCAGTGTCTTGGATATTATAAGTTATTTAATTTTGGCATATAGTTTACAATCTCTTATTTTTTCATTCCTCGTAATTAAATTTATGCATTAAGTAATGTACCATTTTAAAATTGATAGTAAAAATCGTATGGGTAAAATAAATTCAATTATGAAGTAAAATAAAAATTACACTTCAACTTTCCTAATTAATTCAAATAAGTTATTTATAATTTTATGAGGCCTAACTTATGTTAATTCATTTTTATATAATTCCAAGGACATTTGATTTCATTCAACTCAATTTATTATAAATTATGAAAAGTTTATCCAATTTAATTTTTTTCTTCTGAATGGAAATCCATTAGTGTACCAGGAGTCTAGAAAAATACTGAAAAATTCTGCAACATTTTCCAGATTCTGAAAATTATTAAAAAAAACTTTTAGGGCTCACCAAATGCACGTCGATATAATTTTCTCAAAAATTTATGGCATTACCAACAAATTTCAAACTTTTTACCCTAGACATAGAGCTGGAAGTCTATATCTAAGTCTATATCAAAAAATTCATGAAATCTAACAAGATATTTTTGAAAAACAAAAAACTATGTAAATCCTCAAAAATTTAATAAGTGAAAAAAAATAACAGAAAAAAATATACAACTACTAGAAACGTGTCAAATACTCACAATCTATGAATATTCAATCAATAAGCAGTGAGTTTGAGACTTCGTTACAATTATGAAAAATGAAGTATTAATTATAATATCCTTTCAAATTCTATACAAATTGAAGAAATACAAAAAATTGAAAAATGTGCATGTATCTGTAAATATATTGTTTTCTTAAAAATATATTAGAAGTTGAAAACTTTATGAAACCCCAAAGATCAGAATACGAAATTTTGGAAATCTTTATTAAGTAACCCATGAAAATATTAGAAATCTGATAAAATACTAAATAATCCTACAATTTGTTATGAATATTGAAAGTCACAAAAAATACAACAATGTTTATCAATCTGCAAACATATTGTTTTCTTAAAACTTACAATATTCTATAAATACTGAAAAACACACAAAATTGTAAGTTCTGACAATACAGGTAGATATGATTGTTTCGAAAATCTATGGAACATCTAAAAAGTTCTCAGACTGTGAAACCTATGGAATACAAAATTATTCTCAATTTATGTGTACTGAAAAATTTTAGAAAATTTCATATAAAAAAAAAACCGAAAAAATATACAAATATGTACTACAAATGCGTTAAGACGATTCGCAAGACCTTCTCTTTTTGTCCTTATTCCATTCAACTGAATCCCATTCTAAGCATCTCTCTCGCACTACAGTAGGTTGCGAGTCATCTTAAACACGTTACATATATATACAAATCTTCAACATATAAATCATTCTCTTCTTGAAATTTATATAGCAATTTCTAAAAATACCAAAAAATCTTTCTCATTGTCTCAATGACATAAAAATAGAAAAAGATACCAGAATGACTCATAATCTGTGAAGGTCACGTTTTCTGAAGATTCTATTTATAGTCATAAAACTCAATTAATCTTGCATTTCTAGAGCACGAATTTCTGGAAATTTTTCTGGGCATTGATAAAAACCCTATTATTTTATTATGAAAAACAAACCAGTTAATTCCACTGTATTTTATAAATATACGTACAGAAAAAATTAAAAACAAAAAATAAATTACACTACAGATGGATACGATTCTCTCGAAAATCAATGGAATTACTGAAAAATTTTCATACTCTAAATCTTATCCGAGCGAATTCCATATATCTGCGAAGAAATTTATAAGAATCATGAATAATCGTATAAATAAAAAAATAAAAACAGAAAAAAATATACAACTGCAGGAAATGTATAAAATACGTGAAATCCATGCATCTTCAATAACTAAAGCATTGAATTTTGGAATTCCTCATAATTATTATCTTTTAAATTCTATGAATATTGAAAAAACGCAAAAAATACCAGAATGTTAATGTAAAGATGAGGTTTTCTCAAAAATTTATTCCAAGTCAAAAAATTCTTTAAACTTTGAATTTAGAGCATGAAATTCTTGAAATCTTTATAGTAATCCATGAAAATACTAAAAATCAAAAAAATTCAATAAAATTCTTAAATATTTTATATGTACTGAAAAACACACAAAAATGTAAGTTCTGAAAATACAGGAAGATATGATACTTTCAAAAATCTATGGAATATTTAAAAAACTCTCAGACTGTTTATCCTCTGGAATGAAAAATAATTCTAGATTTCTATGTACTGAAACATTTTAGAACATTTCCTAAAGAAAAAAAAAAACCGAAAAAGCATAGAAATACTAGAAATTTGTCAAATGCTTAACATTTATAAATCTTCAAAATATAAAGCATTTCATTCCAAAATTTCATGTAGCAATGATTATAAAGATTGAAAAATCCTCCAAATTGCATATAAATATTATAAAGATACATTAAAATACTATAATGATTCTTAAAATGTGAAGGTATATTTCCTGAATAGTCAAAAAATAAATTAAACTTCCAATTTTAGTAGTACGAGATCCTGGAAATCTTGATAGCTATTCATGAAAACCCTAAAAATTTATTTAAAATCCAGAAAATTCCACAACATTTTATGAATACTGAAAAAAAATTTGAAAATAACTAAAAATACAGGTGTATGAGATTCTCTCAATGCTCAATGCGATTACTGAAAAATTTTTAAACTTTGAATCCTATTCGATCAAATTCCATACATCTATGTAGAACTCCATAAAAATATCAGAAAATTCTTCAAAATGTCTGAGTAGTGGAAAAATACAAAAATTACCAAAAATTCTTTAAATCTCTACACAAAGTATTTTCTGAAAAATTCATCGAAATCCACATGACGCATATTTATACCTATATTTTCTTCCCAATAAATCAACATTGAATATCACATAATTTCAATGCACCGAATTTTCCTTCATCAATATTTTTCGTTTCTGATTCCATCCCTAAAAATAGCGCGCACACTATGATGTGACTCTGTCAGTTGAATATAAGTTTTATTTTTCACAGTTTTAGAAAACAAAGTAGTACAAAATCAAACCAATCAAACCGCTGGATACAGGCGTCAGCAATGCAATTTTAGGCAGGGTTTTATTTAAAAGATATATATTTTTTCAGGGATTGCAAATTTTAATTTTTTACGATTTAATTTCAAAAATATAAATTTTGGATTCCTCAGAAGTGTCTTTCGTATTTATGAGTTATTCAACTTTTGCATATAGTTTACAATCTCTTATTTTTTCATTCCTCGTAACTAGATTTATATAACAAGTCATTTACAATTCGAAATTTAATTCGAAAATAGATACTTAAAATCTTATTGGTGAATTTAAATTCAAGTATGGAGTAAAATATAAATTACCCTTTAACTTTGTTAATTAATTCAATTTTTTCCTCCGCTCCGGATGCGGAAAATGAAATTGCAGATGATGAAATTGCGTGACCTTTTTTTCAGTTAAAATTCAGTTGGTTCTGTCATCGTAAAAAAGTTTAATTTCGTAATAAAATTTTCTTGTTCAGATTTTTCAAGTCGAAATCTATTTGGATTTCCGATTGAGAACTATTATTCCAAATTAATTATTTTTTGTCAAGATCCACTTCATTCTTGAGTAACTAACCAATTTCAATGTAAAAATGGAATTTACTTTGGATTCAAATATTAAGAATTACAGTCTAGATAAAAATTAAAAATAGAGAAAAATTACAAGTCCAGATCCTTGATTGCTCTTGAATGATATATTTCAATTATCATCAAGGTCTAATAAACAAATTAACGTGCAAGTTGCTGTACCAAAAAATAATTGTAATCTGAAAAATTGTCAATTTATATTGACATTTATGGCGCAACTTTTAGTTGTTGATTAAAATTGAAATGTATACATGTATACATTTATTCGATGTGGGGAAAAATTTGCGAATATTACAGACTTTTGGGGGAATCTTGCGTACCCAGATTCTTAATATTTTTGACACTATTAATTTGTACTTTTCAGTATGTATAAAACTTTGCAAAATGCTCGAACATTTTTCCAAATTTTTACTATATTTCCGTACGTTGCAATATAGATTTCAGGAATTTTATACTCTAAATTCCAAGTTGATTGAATTTTTGTATTTAAGAGTTGGTTTCTTTGCTTGCAATTTTTTCAGTTTTTCTACGAATTCAAGGATTGTTCGGCATTTCTGAAACTATTCGTATTTTTTAGGGTGTATAAAATATGTGTTTCTAGTATTTTTTCGAGTTTTTACTATTTTTCCGTACATTGGTAATTAGATTTCGAGCATTTTATCCTCTAGAATCACAAGTTGATTGAATTCTTTCGTATTCGATGGGTTTTTCAGGAATCAGTATCCATACATAATTTTTTTCTCTAAAAAAAACTAAATGATTCCAACATGAAAATATCTAATGTAACATACGATTTTCTCTAAGTATACGTGCAACAATGTACAACTTGAAAAATTTGATAAATTCAAAGTGATCATTTTTCCTGAAAACTGTATTGGAAATATTCATTTTTTCATGATTTTTTTATCTGCGACATTATGATGATTATGACGACATTATCAAGTTTTTTCCACAAAAAACCGCATTGCAGTTTGTCTAAGAACAATTTTAGTGTGGAACTCTGGAATTGTGAAATATAACATGAAAAAACTAAATAACTCCAACATGAAATAAATACATCATTTTCTCAAATTATACCTTGAACGATACGAAACATTAGAAATTTTAAAGAATCTGAGAATTTTTCTTTTCGAAACTGTATTACTGAACATCATTTTTCGTGAAATTTACGTACTTCATTATAATGAAAAAAAAAAAGGTTTAATTTAGAACCTGAAAATTGTAACATATCACATGAAAAAACTAAATAAATGCTCAAGATTTAAAGTGATTTTTCCAATCTAAAAACTGTATTCCGAATAATCTTCTTCCCATGATTATTCTACGTAGGTCATTAAAATTGAAAATTTCCACCAAACAAATCTACCTTACTCGCAATTTCGAAAAAAAAACATAAATTTTATTATATATAATTCTGTCATATCATCCTCTCTGTTACTCCAATTTCTCGCTTTCATTCCGAAATGTTAATAAAAAAAGAAATATCCCACGATTATTCGAGCATCGCAATCACCTGGGTGAAAATTTGTACATACGAATCATTTGTAAATGTTGATAAAAATGCATGGCCAACAATTACAGGCGCACATGAATATATCATACGTTTTGGAACATGGTGATACAAAATATCATACATTATATCCGACGTGTATGACTAAACGGAGTTATGTTGGGCTTCAAATAATTCTGCAGCTCAAGAATCACTAATTTTCTGTTTTCTAAGTTTAAAATGGTATCAGATAATAATAATTTCAAACCGCAAGTCGACCGTTCGTAAATTTCAGGTCTCACTGTGTTGGAAACTTGAAAAGCAACGACGACAATTTATCAGAAAAAAAATACCTACTTTTTCAGTATTTTCTTTGGCCTGGGAGAATTCCGCAGCACTAATTAAATTAGCTTGACCTTTTCTCTTTTTTAAATTCTATGAGATACATATAATTTCCGACTGCTGGTCGGCCGTTTGCGAATTCCTTGTCTGACTGAGATTGCAAGTTAAGAATTAATGACAACAATTTATCAAAATTGAGATACTGACTTCTCCAGACTTACGTTGGGCTCAAAATAATTCTGCAGCTCAAGTTTTACTAATTTTTCGTTTTCTGAGTTTTACGCGAAGGTTAGAAAATTTTCACAGATCCCGAGTTGGTTCTACGTCAGGTAGAATGAATGAAGCGTAAAAAGGATCACAAGATTTTTCATGCATATTTTACTATCTTGTCGTTTTTGGAATTTTTGGAGTTGACCCGAAAATGCTCATCACGTTGCTTTGTTCGATTTCCGAGGAAATGCACCAGAGAATGAATTTCATTTTTTCCTTATTCCGCTGATAATTTGCTAATAAGAACGCGCCAGCTGAGACAGGACTGGATTCTCCGATACCGAATATACACATGCAATTTTTTTATTCAACAAAAATAAAATTCATTCCAGGGTAAGTTTTAGCGAAAAACACCCAAATAAACAACAAACTACGATGCGTTTTTGTGTGGTGTCATTCCTTGTAATGACATAATTCAAACACAAAAGAGCACGAAAAACGAGAAAGCGAAATTGAATGTTTTCTCAGCGTTAAATTTATGTTAGATTTTTAGACGGTCACAAGAATAACATACCTTGTTTCATTCTTTTATGATTCTCAACATTTTTAGTGAATAAAAAAAAAAAAAAAGAAAGAAAGAAAGAAAGAAAATGACAAACGATATTCAAAGGAATTGGGAATACCGGTGGGCATTAGTGGTCCTTTTTACGCTTCATTCATTCTACCTGACGTAGAACCACTCAGGATCTGTGAAAATTTTTAGACCTTCGCGTCAAGAAATTCGAAGCCATCAGTGGATCTGTTATAGAATATAGTGTTGCTTCATCGTTTTAAGCTTCAAGTATAAATAATAGTCTTAGAGGAAAAACCGTCTGTTCTGTCAAGTTTTCATGTCTCCCCCTTTTCGGGAAAGGTGTCGCAATAAGAATATGCAAGTGGAGTTTTGTCCCTGCTCGGGGCGGTTCTGTACTTTTATTTAACTGTCTATATACAGAATGTGAAGCCAGGAAAATATGGAGCCCCGAAACATCCTCCGTACTTTTTGCCAGTAAATCGAAATTCTTACGAGCAATAATCATTTGAATTATTTATGATTAACAAGCTTTGGAACACTTTTTCGCAGTGTTTGAGACGAAAAGTTGATTCTTCGAGTGTAGGAATTTCTGAGGATTTGGACTCTGAAGGAGCGGTATATGTTCACCTTGAAAAAATACTTATCGAGTAAGAAAAATGGAGTTTTCTCTAATCTTCTCTCAGAATGTGGTTCAATTACAATGTTCCTAATGTTCCTTCTCGTTTCTAGAGTTTCAAAAGACAAAATTTCACAACATGTCGCAAAGGAAGAGTTTCAATACAATGGCACTGAACAAGTCGAAGGCAGTGCATTGTTTTTCCAACGCATTTTGGCACTCGTGGCCAAGAAATTCACCTGCACTCGCAAAACTCCTAGTAGCTTCATTCTGCTCATGTCGAGTCAAAAGCATTCTAAAAATATACAGTAGTTACATCGTTTGAAAATTTGCAGATTCTTCTCCCAATGCTGGCCGCTTCTGTAATTCGTCTAATCATTGATAATCAAACTTTCAGGTAACTTGATAATACTAAAAAAAGGACGTATTCCATTAAAAACTCACAATTTTGTGAATAATGATTTTATTGCATCGTCACTTTTTCCGGAACACCCAATCCCTCACAAGCTCTATCGACCAAGGTATCGTAAAAATTATATGCAGACAAACCAAAAATGTTTGATAAAACGAATAACTATTTGTCCAGTCTCTGATGAATCCTGCAATATGAAAACATATTATTAGTTTTTTTCATCATCGCATAGTCACCTGCGTTTCGAAAATTATTCTTCTAGAAATTTGCCTCGAGTACACAACATATATATATATATATATATATATATATATGCACTTCAGATAAAATGAATGGTTGCAAATTCAACCAATACTTGACAAGTTGTGCATTTGTCGCGAAATATTTACCAACGAGAGGTTCGAAAACGCAAACTACAGCGCCATTGATAATTGCAAAAAGTCCATAAGCAGCAGCGAATTTTTCGACACTGAGATTTTCCACAAATATTAAAGGCTGGGCGGAAAATAACCACGAACGAACGATTCCCATTGCCGCTATCGTTAGCATGGCTCCAACTTTTGTATGGTTCAGCATTATGAATCCTTTATTCGAAATACACAAAATTTGTTGATAATGACACACATGGAATTTTTCATGTTTCAATCTGTAAGTTGCTATTCATCGACGAAAACCCACAAATAACAATTAATAATCGTAATGATGGTGTATTTAATGAGAGATTTAGTGCTATCAATGATGAAAGTATTGATCATTAAAATTTTCAAGACATATTAATCTCCTGTGTACGTTTCATTTTACGACCAGCATAATTTCATTTTCATTTCATAAATAATTGAGATAAATGCGACGTATTGTGCGTTGCTCACCGATTTTTGTGATAACCATACCGATCATAGCAACGAAATAAATATGCTTCGGCTGTGCATCCACGACCGTGGTGAATATAGCGAGTAAAATGCGAGACGCGAGTTCCGCGGTCGCGCAAATGGTTATTGAAAAGGCAGCATCGGCCTGAGTGTAGCCGCTATCGATGAGAGACAGTGGCAATAATAAAGTAAACATAAAATCTGTCATGACGATAAAACTTGCAGCCACGCAAATATTTATGAAACTTTTGTTTTTCAATAATTCCATGTCCACCAATGCATGGAGTAATCCCTCTCTGCAACAAATTCGACAGGGAGATTCGTGAGCTAAATAATTATCTTATAATACAAAACACTTGTAAAATGCTAGCTTTGAAATTATTTCTAGGCTTTATTGTATTCTTACTTCTCCATTTTGTCCCCAATCGCCTCAACTTTATCCCCATTCACGTCGCAAGTATTATTCAAAGAATTGATTATAGGCATTCGTAAATTTGCCAAACTTGGCGTGGAAAAATTCAAAGGCGTCAGTTTCAGAGAGAGAACATGTTCGTTTTTTTTCGGGTGATTTGTTGACCGCATTTCCACTTTCGACGTTGATGATCCAAATTCCTTTCGCGGAATGAAAAGTTGTCAAATTTTTCATCATTCGAATAAATATTTGCAATTGTTTGCGAGAATTAGATCCCAGAGGGATTCGAAGAATTTTCGTTGAGTGTTGAAAAAATGATTGCAACTTGATTTGCGTACTTTTGAAAGCTGTATGATTGTAGGGCTCTCTTTGTCCTTGATATCTTTGAAACTTCCAAGACTGTTTGACCTGTTGACGTTCTTGAAAGTGTGAAAATAATCGGCGATCGAATGCCTTTTGTGCCTTCCTATCAACTCCTTAATTTCCTCGGTTGACCCTCGGTAGAGCCCCGGGTCTCTTTTCCTGCGCTTTCGGGGCAATTTGTAATGCCATTCCAAAGGATGCATCAACATCATTCCTACGATACCGTTCAGGCTCAATCCTGCATTTATCAAAATTGTACCTGGAACAAAATTGGGAATGTTGGTCAATTCCCAAGTCGAACGCTGAACAAAATTGACAAAATTTCTTAATGAAAGAAAACACTTGTTTTCGCATTGGTCCCAAAACGAGGTGACAACAATCGAGGTAGGTACATGTAATGCGTCACCTGCCTCGAAATCCATAAATTTTCATCATTTCCTCGATGAAAATAGGGTAAAATATGCAGCCCAGTCCAATGATAGCTTGAGAAGCGGTCATTACCTGATAAGACATTTGTTTCAACATTATTGCCCTGGCAACTGCGATGAGGAAATTTGACTCGCAAACGATCGAAACGTGCCAAGTTGGTTAGTGAAAACATTTTTACAAGCGCACCTTTGTTCGGTTTTTCACGAAATACGCGTTGAAATTTGTGTTGCATATCGTGAGCATTAGGCCTAATCCTATTCCTTGAATGAAGTATATTGTCCCAAGCTCGTAGAAACGAGTTACCAAGGCGCACATGACGTACGGAAACGAGTATATCATCGCACCGATAACGCCGACAGATCTCATTGGGTATTTTTTAATTAGAAGATTCGTTGCTAAGCCTGAACAAAATATTCAAATATTGAGTGTTGTAATATTCAAGACGGTTTCTCTTTGTACTATGTGGAAAAATAAAGAATTGCCGTTTTATTCGTCAGGATGAAATTTGCATACTTTTGAGATAATCCAGGGAAAATTTGCAATTTTCGTGTTGATTTTGACCAATATTATACATAAAGTAATGCAGCTAACAAAATTGTGATAATGAAGAATTTTTCGACTTGAGAAACTTGTACAAACTCTGGTGAAATTGACGGAATTTCCGAAAATATGCATATAAACCACGAAGAATACGAAAATTTTTGGAAAAAGTATATTTTTCAGACTTGGCAAAATTTTTCACGTTCCATAGACATTTACCGAAATTCCTTCAATATTTTATGACGCATGATTTTTCAGTTCTCAAGGTTTTTTTAAATTTAAATAATTTTTGGAAAAAGTATATTTTTCAGACTTGCAAAATTTTTCACGTTCCATAGACATTTACCGAAATTCCTTCAATATTTTATGACGCATGATTTTTCAGTTCTCAAGGTTTTTTTAAATTCAAATAATTTTTGGAAAAAGTATATTTTTCAGACTTGCAAAATTTTTCACGTTCCATAGACATTTACCGAAATTCCTTCAATATTTTATGAAGCATGATTTTTCAGTTCTCAAAATTTTTTTAAAATTCAAATAATTTTTGGAAAAAGTATATTTTTCAGACTTGCAAAATTTATTATTAAGTCCTGTAACGAGCAAGTTATCCATGACTACTTGCGATCTAAAGTTCACTATTCTAGCAAATTGAAATTTTAAATAACCGAAAGCGAACAGATACAGAAATCAACCTCTTCTATTCTATCACCTAAATTCGTGTAATCATTATATTCTTGCGATCGAGGCGCAGCATATTTTTCCCAAAAAGTCATCTAAAGACATCAGGTATTTCTTACAGACATTAAAAACATCAATCAAAATGCAATCTCAATAGAATGACTCTTCGAATTGAATTTTCAAATCAATTTACGTTATTATGTCAAGATATAGACCCATTCCTTGATTTTTCCCAAGAGTCATGAATTTATTTTAGCACTCTTATAACCACGCAGCAAAATATGCTCATTTTCCAATTTTGCAATATTACCTAGTTCTCTAGCGAGCAAGTTATCCGCGAATAATTGCGATTTTAATTTAACTATTTAGCGAATTGAAATTTTTGATAACTGAAAGCGAACAGATACATAAATCAACCTCTTCTATTCTCTCACGTTAATTCGTGTAATCATTAGATTCTTGCGATTGAGGCGCAGCATATTTTTACCGAAAAGTCATTTGAAGACATCAGGTATTTCTTACAGACATTAAAAACATCAATCAAAATGCAATCTCAATAGAATAACTATTCAAATTGAATTTTCAAATCAATTAACGTTATTATGTCAAGATATAGACCCATTCCTTGATTTTTCCCAGGAGTCATGAATTTATTTTAGCACTTTTATAACCGCGCAGCAAAATATGCTGATTTTTCAATTTTGCAATATTACCAAGTCCTGTAGAGAGAAGGTTATCCATCAATACTTGCGATCTAAATTTAACTATTCAGCGAATCAGACTTATGAATAAGTCAAAGCGAACAGATACAGAAATCAACCTCTTCTATTCTATCACCTAAATTCGTGTAATCATTATATTCTTGCGATCGAGGCGCAGCATATTTTTCCCAAAAAGTCATCTGAAGACATCAGGTATTTCTTACAGACACTGAAAAAAACAATCAAAATTCAATCTAAATAAAATAACTTTTTGAATTGAATTTTCAAATCGTTTTACGTTATTATGTCAATATATAGAGCCATTTCTTGATTTTTCCCAGGAGTCATAAATTTATTTTAGCACTTCTATAACCACGCAGCAAAATATGCTAATTTTTCGATTTCGTAATATTACCAAGTCCTGTAGCGAGCAGGTTGTCCGCGAATAATTGCGATCTAAATTTAACTATTCAGCGCATTGAAATTTTTAATAACTGAAAGCGAACAGATACAAACATCAACCTCTTCTATTCTTTACGTTAATTCGTGTAATCATTAGATTCCTGCGATTGAGGCGCAGCATATTTTTCCCGAAAAGTCATCTGAAGACATCAGGTATTTCTTACAGACATCAAAAACAACAATCGAAATGCAATCTCAATAGAATAACTTTTCGAATTGAATTTTCAAATCGATTTACGTTATTATGTCAATATATAGAGCCATTCCTTGCTTTTCCCCAGGAGTCATGAATTTATTTCAGTCCTTCTATAACCACGCAGCAAAATATCCTCATTTTCCAATTTCGCAATATTACCAAGTCCTGTAGCGTGCAGGCTATCTTCGAATAATTGCGATCTAAATTTTACTATTCAGCGCATTGAAATTTTTAATAACTGAAAACGAACAGTTACAGACATCAACCGCTTCTATTCTTTCACGTAAATTCGTGTAATCGTTAGATTCCTGCGATTGAGGCGCAGCATATTTTTCCCGAAAAGTCATCTGAAGACATCAGGTATTTCTTACAGACATCAAAAACAACAATCGAAATGCAATCTCAATAGAATAACATTTCGAATTGAATTTTCAAATCGATTTTCGTTATTATGTCAATATATAGAGCCTTTCCTTGATTTTTCCCAGGAGTCATGAATTTATTTCAGTCCTCCTACAACCACGCAGCAAAATATGCTTATTTTCCAATTTTGCAATATTACCAAGTCCTGTAGCGTGCAGGCTATCTTCGAATAATTGCGATCTAAATTTTACTATTCAGCGCATTGAAATTTTTAATAACTGAAAGCGAACAGTTACAGACATCAACCGCTTCTATTCTTTCACGTAAATTCGTGTAATCATTAGATTCTTGCGATTGAGGCGCAGCATATTTTTCCCAAAAAGTCATCTAAAGACATCAGGTATTTCTTACAGACATCAGAAACAACAATTAAAATGCAGCCTCGATAGACTAACATATCGAATTGAATTTTCAAATCGATTTTCGTTATTATGTCAATATATAGAGCCTTTCCTTGATTTTTCCCAGGAGTCATGAATTTATTTCAGTCCTCCTACAACCACGCAGCAAAATATGCTTATTTTCCAATTTTGCAATATTACCAAGTCCTGTAGCGTGCAGGCTATCTTCGAATAATTGCGATCTAAATTTAACTATTCAGCGCATTGAAATTTTTAATAACTGAAAGCGATCAGATACAGATATAAACCTTCTCTATTCTTTCACGTTAATTCGTGTAATCATTAGATTCTTGCGATTGAGGCGCAGCATATTTTTCCCGAAAAGTCATCTGAAGACATCAGGTATTTCTTACAGACATCAAAAACAACAATCCAAATGCAATCTCAATAGAATAACTTTTCGAATTGAATTTTCAAATCGATTTACGTTATTATGCCAATATATAGAGCCTTTCCTTGATTTTTCCCAGGAGTCATGAATTTATTTTAGCACTTCTATAACCACGCAGCAAAATATGCTCATATTCCAATTTTGCAATATAACCAAGTCCTGTAGCGAGCAGGTTATCCGCGAATAATTGCGATCTAAATTTAACTATTCAGCGCATTGAAATTTTTAATAACTGAAAGCGAACAGATACAGACATCGACCTCTTCTATTCTTTCACGTTAATTCGTGTAATCGTTAGATTCCTGCGATTGAGGCGCAGCATATTTTTCCCGAAAAGTCATCTGAAGACATCAGGTATTTCTTACAGACATCAAAAACAACAATCAAAATGCAATCTCAATAGAATAACTTTTCGAATTGAATTTTCAAATCAATTAACGTTATTATGTCAAGATATAGACCCATTCCTTGATTTTTCCCAGGAGTCATGAATTTATTTTAGTCTTTCTAAAACCACGCAGCAAAATATGTCAATTTTCCAATTTCGCAATATTACCAAGTCCTGTAGCGAGCAAGTTATCCATAACTACTTGCGATTTAAATTTAACTATTCAGCGAATTAGAATTATGAATAAGTCAAAGAGAACAGATACAGAAATCAACCTCTTCTATTCTATCACCTAAATTCGTGTAATCATTAAATTCTTGCGATCGAGGCGCAGTATATTTTTCCCGAAATATCATCTGAAGACAACAGGCATTTCTTACAGACATTGAAAACATCAATTAAAATGCAATCTTAATAGAATGACTTTTCGAATTGAATTTTCAAATCAACTTCCGTTATTATGTCAATATAGAGAGCCATTCCTTGATTTTTCCCAGGAGTCATGAATTTATTTCAGCACTTCTATAACCACGCAGCAAAATATGCTAATTTTTCAATTTTGCAATGTTACCAAGTCCTGTAGCGAGCAGGTTGTCCGCGAATAATTGCGATCTAAATTTAACTATTCATCGCATTGGAATTTTTAATAACTGAAAGCGAACAGTTACAGACATCAACCTCTTCTATTCTTTACGTTAATTCGTGTAATCATTAGATTCCTGCGATTGAGGCGCAGCATATTTTTCCCGAAAAGTCATCTGAAGACATCAGGTATTTCTTACAGACATCAAAAACAACAATCCAAATGCAATCTCAATAGAATAACTTTTCGAATTGAATTTTCAAATCGATTTACGTTATTATGCCAATATATAGAGCCTTTCCTTGATTTTTCCCAGGAGTCATGAATTTATTTTAGCACTTCTATAACCACGCAGCAAAATATGCTCATATTCCAATTTTGCAATATAACCAAGTCCTGTAGCGAGCAGGTTATCCGCGAATAATTGCGATCTAAATTTAACTATTCAGCGCATTGAAATTTTTAATAACTGAAAGCGAACAGATACAGACATCGACCTCTTCTATTCTTTCACGTTAATTCGTGTAATCGTTAGATTCCTGCGATTGAGGCGCAGCATATTTTTCCCGAAAAGTCATCTGAAGACATCAGGTATTTCTTACAGACATCAAAAACAACAATCAAAATGCAATCTCAATAGAATAACTTTTCGAATTGAATTTTCAAATCAATTAACGTTATTATGTCAAGATATAGACCCATTCCTTGATTTTTCCCAGGAGTCATGAATTTATTTTAGTCTTTCTAAAACCACGCAGCAAAATATGTCAATTTTCCAATTTCGCAATATTACCAAGTCCTGTAGCGAGCAAGTTATCCATAACTACTTGCGATTTAAATTTAACTATTCAGCGAATTAGAATTATGAATAAGTCAAAGAGAACAGATACAGAAATCAACCTCTTCTATTCTATCACCTAAATTCGTGTAATCATTAGATTCTTGCGATCGAGGCGCAGTATATTTTTCCCGAAATATCATCTGAAGACAACAGGTATTTCTTACAGACATTGAAAACATCAATTAAAATGCAATCTTAATAGAATAACTTTTCGAATTGAATTTTCAAATCGATTAACGTTATTATGTCAAGATACAGACCCATTCCTTGATTTTTCCCAGGAGTCATGAATTTATTTTAGCACTCTTATAACCACGCAGCAAAATATGCTCATTTTCCAATTTTGCAATATTACTTAGTTCTCTAGCAAGCAAGTTATCCGCGAATAATTGCGATCTATATTTAACTATTCAGCGAATTGAAATTTTATTAACTGAAAGCGATCAGATACAAAAATCAACCTCTTCTATTCTATCACCTAAATTCGTGTAATCATTAAATTCTTGCGATCGAGGCGCAGTATATTTTTCCCGAAATATCATCTGAAGACAACAGGTATTTCTTACAGACATTGAAAACATCAATTAAAATGCAATCTTAATAGAATAACTTTTCGAATTGAATTTTCAAATCAATTAACGTTATTATGTCAAGATATAGACCCATTCCTTGATTTTTCCCAGAAGTCATGAATTTATTTCAGCACTTTTATAACTACGCAGCAAAATATGCTGATTTTTCAATTTTGCAATATCACCAAGTCCTGTAGCGAGCAAGTTATCCGTAACTACTTGCGATCTCAAGTCCAGCATTATACATATTCTACGTACAGAAAAGAAAAAAATTTCAAGAATCCTATTCTTTTCTAGAAAAAGTTCTTTTATTCATTAATGATACAAAAAACCTGACGAACCAATGGATCATGAATTGCGTGTTGCTCATTTTTCAATTGCATGGCTTCGATTTCACACTGAAATGGTAGATTTTGCATGGGTGTACATTTTCCATCATGAACCTAAAACGTCGATTCAAAAACATGTTTTCACTATAAAATGTCATTAAATGTTATATTTATAACATAATTGATTTGTTATATCATTGATACATAAATGTTGTGCTACTTACCACTGAAAGATCTTCGAGAACCGTTTCTCGTTCACGTTCATTCCCTTCCTGAAATTGTGGCACATTAAATTTAGATATCTAATAAAAAAAACCTTGGACAAAATAGATAGCTTCCATAAAAGACGTGTTAGTTTAAAGAAAGAGGGGCATCATTTAACCATAAATATTTTTCGCAATTTAATTTTTCATTTCTTCATTTTGTAGTCAAGAAACAATAAGGTAGAGATTTTTTTAAGTAAATTTGGATTTGAGGATATTCAGAATGAATATATAAAAAACTTTGCGGTAACATACAATATACACTATCCAACAGAATTAAAAAAATCAGCTATATTTAATTTTTAAATTGTGACATGACACTGGGGAGGAATTCGCGAGATATTGTGTTAGAAGGTGGGAAAGAGTTTAAAAAAGCCCAAAAAACTATAACATCAGTAATAAATGTTTCCACGTGGAAACAGTTTGAAATGAAATAATTTCTTTTCACCTTTCTACACAAGTAGATAAGCTATGCCGGTTCTGCGCTACATCCTCCTTCTCTAACTCACGGGCGATATAGTACTTTCTCTCTCTCTCTTTTAATCTTCGATTCCTCTTCACCTATCCATCCGTACCCCCTGCAGTCACGTGACCCCCTCCCCTCCTAGGCCCCGCCCACTCCACTCACTCCTCACTCCCCTCTGCTGATTGGTCGCCCCCACCGGTCACGTGCCCCCTCCCCTCTTCAAAACTGCCTCACCACCGTAGGCCCTACCCACTGGGCCCCGCCCATTTACCCCCACCAGTCCGCAGTTTTTCTTGAATTTTATAGGTTTTCGCGAGCTTTCCGCAATATTCCGCGGTTTTTTGCGAGTTTTTCGCAAGTTTTCATGAGTTTCCACGAGTTTTCACGAGTTTTCACGAGTTTCCGCGAGCTTTCGCGAGTTTTCGCAAGCTTTCACAAGTTTTCCACGATTTTCTAGGAATTTCCACAAGTTTTACATGAATCTCATAATTATTTTTTGAGTTTCCACTAGTCCTAGAAAAACAAGATGGTGGATTCATTAATAACGAATTAAAAAAAGATATTGTGGAGTTTTGAACTTGAAAATAATATGCTCAGTTATACGTTTAAATCTATCAAAGGTATTTGGGAGAGATAACAGACACTGAACGCGTGAATTCATAAACACCGCGCCGCCTTATCTCCTAGTGCGATAATTTCACCTTGTCTAGCGTCGGCCGGGGTCCATTTGCGCCCGGCGAATCTATTGCAGTTACGTAAGCGATGACGTCATCACAGCAGACTTCGACACGTCGCCGGAAACGATTACGTCATCACATTCCTAAGCGATGATATCATCACGTTCAAACACGCTTCGTTGACCTTGAATCAAAACTGCGTAGAAGTAATTTGATACTTTAATAACGGCGTAGACTAAGCAATGACGTCATAACGACAAGTTTAAACACGTCGCCGGAAATGATGACGTCATTCTAAACAGGCTCAAACCTGCACGACAATTCTTGGAAATTACGTCATCACATTCCTAAACTCTGACGTCATCGATAACCTTGAGTTGACCTTGAAAATCTATTGCGCAGTTAGCGATAACGTTCGTTCTCGGGACGCTATGATTTCTAGAATGTTCCAAATTGTTTCAAGGTCAAACGTCTATTTTTTGAACTAAATAAACACTTGACGTCATTACATTCCTAAGCGGTGACGTCAGCTATAACCTCGAGATGACCTTGAAAATCTATTACGCAGTTAGCGATCGATGACATCATCACGACAAGTCTCAACACGACTGGTTACTGATGACACACACACACACACACACACACAATCTAAAATGTAGAAATTTTTAATTCTACAAGAGGCCCCATCCCGCCTCCTGCTGTGAGACTCAACCATCATGCTAGTCCCTCCATTTTTATTTATACATTGTTTACGCTTATTCTTCAAAAAGCACGCTTGACCTCGAAGAAAACTGTATACAAAGAATTTGATAACAACGATGACATCATAACATTAGAACATGTCACCGGAAATGATGACTTCATCAGGCTCAAACCTTCACGACAATTCTCGGAAATTCCGTTATCGCATTCCTAAGCAGTGACGACGTAACGTCAAGCTTCAACACGCTAAGCAATTCCTGGAAATTATATCATTCCATTTCTAAGCGATGAAATCATCATTTGTCAAGCATTTATTTTTAGAATTGGATGACGCCATAATGGCTCTCGAAAAATCTATTGCGCAGTTTCACGGCACAATATGATTTCTAGAATGTTCTACATTTAATTAAGGTCAATAAATAATAACACAATAATAATTCCAGTAAACACATCAGTTTATTTAAAAACCAAGTTATACAATATACCGTCGATTATGTAATTCTAGCGCGATAATATCTTCATATTCTAGAGTATCGCTGAATCGGAGCAAAGCAATTGATCGTTTCACTGACGGTGTATCACCAAATTTTTCCCAAAACCATATTCGCAGTCGTCGAAGTGATGATCGTAGACAGGACGATGAAAATTGTTGTTGGGGCATGCGGAGACTCGCAAATCATCCAGGGATGGACAGCCCATATCCATCAAATCGATGATGACCGCATTTGTATACTGCTTCAGCCAACGTTTTTTGTCCAATCCTTTGACGAATATGAATTCGCCATTCTTCAACTGGTTACTCAACTCTTGATAGAGTTCCTCGTATGCCACATCTCCAGAGTCCCACGGAATTCCATGATAGTTACGTGTAAGCCACGTATTAGTTGCCTTTGCTGTCGGAGCCAAATCGTTCCAAGCACATGGTGACTTGAATAATGTCGTGACAACGTCAGCGTAGGGCTCGACTCTTAAAACTGCAAGCTCCTTGACAACAAAGGTATTTTGAACACGAAATCCTTGAACGTCCACAATGTACTTCATGACGACTAACACTGACGCGTTCCCGCAGTTTCCCCTCCTTTTATAACCCACCGATCAATCCTTCAATCTCGTATACTTGACATCAGACTTTTTCTCATCCTTCTCCTTCTTATCCGCCACAGGCTTATACTTGTCAGACAATTTTACATTTAAAAGACGACGACGTTCATCATCTGACTTATCCATCGCGACTGAGTAATTACCTTTAGAAGCTATATATAAATCTACAAACTATTAGTATTATTATCAAATTGGGGCGAATATTTAAATTTTTTTTCGTAAGACAGGATCTAGAATTTTTTCAACATTGGCTATACGTCGCTGAAATCTACAGCGATCACGAGCCACCTGCTCCCATGGACCTCGTCTCGCTAATCTATACGCGAAATCCCACACATACAACACATGTACCGTAGCCGGTTTACAATCAAACGTCACTCGCTTCATATTTTTCTGACAACGCCGCTGATTGGCTGGTATTCTATGATACGATCATGTACAATAAGACAGTATGCAGAAGTCGTAGCAGGGAAAATGGCGCCTGATTCAAACTCGAGACGAGCATCAACTGGGCCAGTGATCAAAGAATCATTTTGTTTAGCACAGTCGATAACAACAAGAGGTGCATTATCCTTGAATTGAGCTTTTGTCAACAATGGAGCATTTTTTCCGCCATAATACGATGATTGAAAATTCGCAAACGTTTCATATAACGTAGCAAACTGGTTTCGTTGAAAATCGATATTAAGATTCCCGTAAGGATAACATTGTGAATTTAAATACAATTTTATATCACGCAAATTACACGTATCGAAGTTACTCATATTTCCAGTTCTCGCATTTTTCGTCCAACTTGGAATCCCACGATGACGTATCTCGGCTTCTCCAGTTGAGTCGTTGTTTTCACACTCCACACATGCTTGGTTGTTTGTGGTAGTAGAGGATACTCGTACATCTCCCAGCTCCGAAAGCTCATGGCGATGGTAGGATCAGTAGCGATGTAATTCAGCATTCGAATTTTCTCCAAATCCGAAACTTTAACGTATGGAATTAACCATTCGATTTTGCTGATGGTTATCTTGTATTGTTCTTCGTTGGCAGCGGGCTGTGTGATCGCGTTAACGTCGGTGTTGGCTCGCAGAATGATCAGTTCATGTCTGGCATTAACGATAACTCGTTGATAATCCTCAGCAAATCCAAAGATGAAATTCAGTGGAATGCAAATATCGTAATATCCATTGTCGTTTGTTATATGTCGTGTGTTGTCAACGATCCATCCAGCATTTTCCATCATGTCCTCTTGAGTAGGAGTTTGTGCAATGTAGACCTTCATTGTTGTTGTGAGACCGACATTCTTGATTCTTTCGATCTTGATAGCATTCAGCTCATACCGCAATTCTTCAAACATGTAGCAGACGCCATTGTTCACAATCGATGTATGTTCAACGGGTGTCGTTCCATCGTTTTTCGTCAATCTTCCTTGTATATGCAGCGAACTTTTGCTGGGTAGCATATACGAATCTTGATTCTGGATACTGATGCGGATTTCATCGTTGTTGTTGAACGTTGATGAAGCGTACGGTTGGTGTGCGTGGACTTCGTATTCCGCTACCGACTCGTCGAAGACGATCTTGTTTTCGATGGATAACATGGTATGAGACAAATTAGACAGCAAATCTTCTTTGGATTCTCAGACCGAGACTTTTCAGTAACTTTATGTTCTCTAGTGTGAGCTCTTTGAGAGGTTTGCGTTGACTGGTGGTTTTTGGACATGTTGCTGGACTTTTATACTCTCCGTAGACAATCCCCATTATTCACTTTTCACATGCAGTCTGATGGTGATAACTTCTCCTCGAAAATTAACAAGGTTCCCGTCTTGATCAACAATACGCAGCTGCAGATGATGTATTGCTTGTACGGTGATTGGCTGGTAAATGACGTGAGTTGGCACTTCAACGATCTTATATCCTGGTGGTACCACTGGAAAAAACTCGTGGATAGTGTGTACTCGCCGCTCGTTTATATACGCTCCTGTAGTGATGTTGCACTCAACTCGTAATGCGTTAACAGCAAGAATTCTGACAGGTGAATCAGACTTGTGCGTCACATTTGCTTCAATGATTCGTGGATCAAAGCCCAACAATTTACCGATAGAATTCTCAGGTCGAAAATCAATACTTTTATTGCACCGAATTTCACTGCGTAGTGTACTATTATTAGCTCGTAAACTTAGCTGAGTATCTTTAGGAATCTCTTTCTTTAGAAATTTTTCTATATCATCCAACTCGTAGCTGCCTGGAGGCAGCTACGAGTTGGCATATACAATCAATGTAAAATTTATTTTTGTCCACGTCAATGTTGGGAATTGAATTAAATGTCAAAAATTCCACCAGCCCTAAAAAGTATTTCTTTTGGGCAGACAATTCAATTGGAGGAAAATAATTTGCCTCTAATACAGATTTATCTCCCGAAAGTGTAAGCGTCAATGAATCCGCCATGACTGTCACTAGTAGACTGATGTATATTCACTCGCGATCGACTCTTTTATTCAGTAGAAACTCCAAGCACAGATGTCCACAGATAATCTCGTTATAGTCTTGATATTGATTGTGATTGTATTCGATTACGCTACCGACACCGAAGTAGTCCATAAGTTCTCGAGGTGGTTGTAGATTGCCAAAACTGTCGAAATATATGACTCGATTGCCGGTTTTTCGATAAGCTACCCAGTGCGTTCCTGAACCATTTTTAGAATCTAAATTGATAATGGCAGCTTTAGTTTTCATTATACTCTTCGGCAAATCATTTCTCATACGAGGGGGGACCCAAAAGTAACGGGAATTAGGTGGTGGGGGGACCGCGGAGGGGGGGATCGGGTTCTCCACTGGTTCTCTTCCAAGCTGCTACTCTCCCAAGTCAGTGTGCAAAGTTCATTTGCTGTGAGTGCATTCGTTCGTCCGTAAGAATTTTTCTAGTGAAACGACTTTGTCCGTTTCGGCGAAAACGTGAAATGGCTGAGTGCGGAGAGCAACGCGCGGCTGTAAAATTTTGTTTTTTGTTAGGAAAAACACCCGCGGAAACCCTTGTGATGCTGAAAACAGCTTATGGGGATAATGCTTTGAGTAAAACGCGCGTGTACGACTGGTTTTCGCGTTTCAAGAATGGAGAGATGTCAATAGAAGACCAACCTCGTTCTGGGCGCCCCTCGACTTCAAGAACGGACGAAAACATTGAAAAAATCAACACTCTTGTTCATAAAGACCGTCGCCGAACCATCGATCAACTTTGTGAGATGTCTGGATTGTCATGGAGTTCAATTCAGAGGATTTTAACTGAAGATTTGAGCGTGAGGAGGATTGCAGCCAAATGTGTTCCTCGCCTTCTCTCCGACGATCAAAAGGAGCGTCGACTTCAGGCCTGTCTTGAGCTGCAAAATCAGTTGGATGAAGACCCAGATTTTTTTCTCAAGGTTATAACTGGCGATGAATCATGGTGCTATGGCTACGACCCCGAAACAAAGCAGCAATCAAGCCAATGGAAGACACCTCTCTCGCCTCGTCCAAAAAAGGCACGCCAAGTGAAGTCCAACATCAAGACATTGCTCATTTGTTTCTTCGATTGCAGAGGTATTGTGCACGCAGAATTTGTTCCTCCAGGCCAAACGGTCAACCAACACTTCTACTTGGAGGTTTTGAAAAGGTTGAGGGAGAACATCCGGAAGAAAAGAGCGGATCTTTGGCGCACAGAAGATTGGTTCTTCCACCACGACAATGCACCTGCCCACACAGCGCTGTCCGTGAAGAAATTTTTGACCAAAAACGGCATGACACCGATTGTTCACCCCCCCTATTCACCGGACCTTGCCTCCTGTGACTTTTTTTTGTTCCCTAGACTCAAAAGGGACATGAAAGGAAAACGTTTTGGGACTGTAGAAGAGGTGAAACAAAAATCGCTGGAAGGTTTAAAAAACATTGAAAAAAATGAATTTCAGAACTGTTTTGAACACTGGAAAAAAAGATTGAACAAGTGTATTACAGTCAATGGGGGTTACTTTGAAGGTGATAAAAATTGTGTGTGAAAAAATTTGTCAATAAAAAAGTTGTAACACAATTCCCGTTACTTTTGGGTCCCCCCTCGTATATACACCTCGAAAATGTCGTATTTGAAGAATTTTCGCATACTTTGACAAATCTACATTGGTCAGTGGTCGGTTCGGTAGCTCTATACGTTTTTTAAATGCAGTCTCAAGCCAGCTCCATAAGGTTTCAAGTATAATCCTTTTCCCACGCCGATCGATTCCATTTTGAGGTTATGTCGTCGTGATTCCTCCAACTGACGTTTGGCGGCTCTAGCATCGTTAATGGCTTTAGCGATACTAGCAGCGCCACCTGCCAATGCTCCTGTTGCACTAAGTCCCGCGAAGACAGGTAGTAAAAAAGCTGGTAAAATGCCTCCAACTTTGCTTGGCACTGGTAACATACGAGGTACTCGGACTTTCTTCTTTCCTCCAGCTTCTTTCACCGCTGCTCGTGCTGCTTTCAAAGTAGATTGTACAGAGCCAGTAGCTTTAGCTGCTATTTTTGCGGCATCTATAACTCTTCGCAATGGAATCTTCTTGATAACCTTTTTCTTCTTGATAATCTTCTTCACGGACTTTTTCTTCATAGCCCTTAGCCCCATTCCAAGTTTTTTCTTCAACCTCATGATACCGGCAACACCAAGTGCAGCAGCTTTTTCACCGACTCCAGAATCCTTGGCTAAAGCACGTTCGATAGCTCTTTTTGCAAGGACTGTATCAGCTTCGTGTCTCACTGAGAGATTGGAATTTTTTGAGTAAGCGATATCGTGCTCCCTGCAGGATTGATTCCACGATCCTCACGTGCTAACCTCTTGACAAGCTTGGTACCTGGACCACAAAACTGATAGCCAGGTATATGAAGTTCGACAGGGAGCTTGTTGATGATAGTGTTGACAAGACCGCGTCCGTTCATTCTCATTGCATGATAATGACTGAGCTTCAGGCTATATAAACCCCCTATTTATAGTAAATCGAGTCAGTCACATGCGTGAAGTCATGGAGTTCAAAGCGCAAAACATTAAAAAACCCGTCGCTAACTTTGATAAAGTGGCAAGTCCAGAAAAAACTTCAAAACGTCATGGTGTTCTATTACCGAATACTTTACGTGCAATTATATGTGGACCATCAAATTGTGGCAAGACTAATGCTTTGCTCACCCTCATTACACATCCAAATGGATTGAGATTCGAAAACGTCTACATCTACTCGAAATCTCTCGAGCAACCTAAATACAAGTACTTGAAAAAAATTGTGGAACCGATCAAAGGAGTAGGATATTTTCCGTACAACGACAACGAGCAAGTTGTTAGTGTGGATGAAGTCAAGCCGAATTCTGTGATGATTTTCGACGATGTGGCGTGTGAAAAACAAAACAATATACGTGCATATTTTTGTATGGGACGTCACCAAGATGTAGACAGTTTCTATCTCTGTCAGACTTACGCATGTATCCCGAAACACTTGGTTCGAGATAATGCTAATATGCTTATACTGTTTCGTCAAGATGACATGAACTTGAAACATATATACAACGATCATGTGAACACTGACATGACGTTCGAGCAATTTCGAAATTTGTGTGCAACGTGTTGGAATGAAAAATATGGCTTTATCGTGGTTGACAAAGATAGTGAGATGGATCAGGGACGATACCGGAAAGGGTTCGACTGCTTCGCATCTATAAATTAAAGTGTCTCAACGACAACTGCCTCAGTATTACCTGAACTTCAATCAAGGTGACATCATGCAGCGTAAAGATATATTACATCATACTGTGCAAGCTAGTGAAGCCATTCGCCGAAAACATCGTCTGCTGAAGCGTGGAAGAGCTGGTGTGGAAATGTCTGTCAATGAAGTCTTCAAACCTATTATTAATCCACTACAGTCATTGGCTCGAAAACCTCAAGATACAAAAATGAAAGAAATGAAGAAAGAAGAAATCAAAGAAGAAATACCTTCAATGGAAGAAGATGATACGTTCGAGCCCTCTGGAGACTTTCAGAGTTTCAATCAGACTATTAGCGATGATAGTTTTGCACCAAGTATCGTTAGCTCACCAGCTGTTATCACAGATACTCTAACCAAGTACTTGAGAATGTTCAAAAATAAAGTCCAACGTAAAAATCTCGATTTGCATTATGGAGTAAGATCGCTACAAAACGGATTATATATTGGAAATGCACCAATTAGTTTCACAGACAACACCATCCATGTGAGTAATGAAGAGTTTGCGAGGACGCCAGGATTAATTGAACTGCGTTTTAAAAAAATACCAAACATTTCTATTGTCAAAAAGGGTGATGTTGAAAATTATAAGAAAATTATTCAGCAGACTTATGCCAACAGAAAGCATTATCGAGCTGATGAAAGTCTTCGTGAAAGTAAAGATTGGAAATATCTCACATACATTGCTGATGATAAGCGGGGTCAAGGAATGTTAAATATAGTACACCGCGAACGAGAAATGGACTACATGCATTGGGATGACCCGAACGAACTTGTAGACCGTTTGCGACTTATTCTCGCGTCTCAAGGTGCTGGGAATAATAGTCATACAAATGAAATAAATTCAATCATCGAAGAATTGAGAGAAGCTGAGATTATATATTAGACGATTTGGAACATTAAGCCTCATTCATAATCTAGACAATGTCGAGTGTAGACGTTTTCGGAAGACATCTGAATAAAAACCGTGGAATACGAGGACCTCCTGGTATTGGAATTAAATTGACACCCGATGGTCATTACGATCTACAGAATAAAAAATTACTCAATGTTGCGATGGGTGATAATGAAACGGATGGAGCTTCGTATAAAAATATAATTGATTTCGAAGAAGTGCTGATACAGGAAATCGATATATTGGAAAAGAATTTGAAAAAATCGTTGGAAAACTTGGCTAATATGTATCAAAAGCATGTGACTGAAAACTCGGAAATAATTTTGAGAATTCAGAGTCGTTTGAAACGTATCGAGAAGGAAATATTCGTCGATGTTACACCAGAAAAAGATGTCTACGAATAAAAGCCTGTACACAAAGGAGCAGCTCTCATTATCATCATGGATCTCAAGGAAGCTCTAGTGCAAGAACTCCATAAACCTGCAAGGAGAAATTATCGATGACGTCATGTTGATATGCGAGGATTGGATGAAACATGGCAAGCTGATCTCGTCGACATGTCCACCTACAAGGATAAAGGCTACAAGTTCCTGCTCACCGTTATTGATGTATTCTCCAAGTACGCTTGGGCTGTGCCAATTAAATCGAAGAATGGACCTGACGTCACTGCTGCTATGAAAACTGTGCTCAAGGATCGTCGACCCAAGAATCTACACGTCGACCAAGGCAAAGAGTTTTACAACAAAGACTTCAAAGCCCTCATGAAGCAACATGGAATCAACATGTACTCTACATTCAGCGGCATGAAGGCATCAATCTGCGAACGTTTCAATCGTACACTGAAAAGCAAGATGTGGAAACGATTCTCCCTCCAAGGACATTACAAGTGGATCAATATCTTACCTGATTTGCTATCGAGTTACAACGCCACCCAGCATCGAACGATCAAGATGAAGCCCAACGACGTTACTCCAGCTGATGAAAAACGTCTGCTCCATGAAATCTACTCCCAGAAATATGGCAATGAGAAACGGAAATTCAACGTCGGCGATAAAGTTCGAATCAGGAAGTACAAACATGTTTTCGAAAAAGGATACACGCCCAACTGGACAACGGAAATATTCACCATCGCTGCTGTGAAACCAACTCATCCGACAACGTACAAACTCAAGGATTACCAAGATCAACCCATCGACGGAGGATTCTACGCGGAAGAACTCACTAAAGTGAAACATCCTGATGTATACCTCGTTGAAAAAGTGTTGCGCAAACGAGGAAATAAGTTGTATGTGAAATGGTTGGGATTTGATAATACTCACAACAGTTGGATAAATAAATCAGACATGTAATCAATAAACGTTTATTTACATATATTGTATGTTTTTAATGAAATCTGTACATATATACTTTCAACATGAATTCATTTCCGCACCACCAGAGCCCGCTCCCTCTTACAATCGTATGGGGTGGTAGAATTCATGGTGCGTTTTTTTAACGTGGTATCCCCAGTAGGCCTAATCCACGATAATATGCATAATTACAAATGTTTATGTACACACGGATGCTCATATTTACAATAGTTTTTGTACACACAAACACTCGTTAATTTACAATGTGTACACACATAACCTATTCAATTTCCATTAGGTGTAGTATTTTGCAATGGCCATGTGCCAAAGTGTCCGTTGTGTTTGGTAAAATGAAACGTTTGTCATCAAACGGATTTAACGCAAGTTTGTTTTGTTCAACTGTCTGGATTTCATGGAGTTTTGAACGGAAAAGTCGTTGCGAGCAGAATTTCGTAACCTCATTGTTCAAACAATATACATAGTCCATGAAATCCAACGTTTTCGCGACAACGGGCATTTTAACACCTTTGGCTCTCTTAATTCTATCCTCTCCTTCGACGCGCAAGCTGTACATTTTGCTCCTCAAGCCGACGAATTCTGTAATAATTTTCCCATTACATTCGTCTTTCATGAGAGTCACGACTTTTTTGTTTTGTTGTTGAATTCCAAATTGATTGTCCGCGGGATAGTCTGATGTATCAAAATGATCGGCATGGTCCATCATCAACCTATACGGATCGAGGTTTTGAATTTCATATATGAGACTGTCGGTGTCGCAATACAAGATTTTTGCTTGACCTTCAGTCGTGGGTCTCATGAAATCGTAATGAAAAGCATATAGACACGTTTTTGATAGATCAAGAACACTAAAACCAACGTATATTGGTTTGTTCATGAGAATTTGAAGTCGAGCTAGTTTTATTGCAACTAAATTTTCATCGAAAATTGATCGCGCACAAAAGTTGGGTTTTGCGATGAGGGCTTCCGCACCATATCTGCCTGGCCACTTGGTTACAAGTTTGATATCGAGGCGTTTTCGAACGTCCTCCAATGTTTTCCCATACACCGCATTGTTCATCAATTTGAACAAATTTTTCTTGAATTCATTTATTGCAACCTTACGCATTTCACTGTTAAGGTCAATGTGTGACTTCAGCCATTTTGATTGTTTGAATTTCAGGACACGATGAATTTTTTGTAGAATAAGGCCATGACTCAATGCTTGTTTTAAATTGCGATAGTGAATAATATAACGTGTTTTTGAGTCTAAAGTTGTGAGCAATTTCGAATCTTTTGAACCGGGAGGGATTTTGTGTTCGGGACAAAATGGGAGGTCGTTGTGAGGGTCGTGAAGGTTTTCAGGGTACTCAAGATCAACTTCGAGTATGTAATCTTCTTCGGCATCTTCTGGAACGTCCCACTGAAAATTTTGCTCAACGTTTTCGAGCCATTGAAAGCCTCCGTACGGCAAGCATTGAGTCATTGCCCAACCGTATAAATTATTCACGTCATAGTACATGAGATAATATTTGTCGTCGTCTGGATTGTATTTCGCTGGGTAGTATGGGTTATTGGCAGATGCATATCTATTACTACATTGCGATATTCCACCACGGATTCCGCGCTCGATGAACAATACCATGTCAATGTCTGTGAGGAGTTCCAGTTCGATGTCCGTGTATTTGAGCATGGCATCCCATGTGAGTCCGGGTGTTGTGTAGTAATGTGCAGGGTCGAGTTTGTACGCTTCCATACATTCCTCCCGAAAGTTCTCGAAAACATCAGCCAAAAGAAGAACATCCGTCTTGAGGTAGATGTCCGAGTACTGACCAAGCGTTGTGACGTTGAATCCATTCCACATAGCCTGCGCATGTCTGTAATAATTTCCAGAAAATGTAGCAAGATCCGAATTTCATTACTATCATTATTATTATTGTTGTTGATTTCATCTTTGTTATTATTATAGCTGTTATTTATAACTATAATTATTATTATTTGAATTAGTTAACTTACTCGTAGTCTGCAGCTGTGGAAATGGTCTTTGCTTGGAAGCTCGTTCTCATCAAGTCTTTCCCTTGAGTCAATGTATTCATAGGGGAATACGCCTTTCTTCATTAAAAGTTCAAGCTGCTGTTCGCTGTAGCCGAGAAAGTTCTTTCGGACGATGTCCTTTTTGTCAAGATATGAAGCCAGTTTCTCCAACGACGAGGCCATAAATCTGAAGGAGTCGACGAAGCGCAAGGATATTTTACTGTCTTTGATGAACTTGGTGAATGAGATGTAGCGCTCCATCGCCATGGGAAGTAGTTGAATACGTCCTTCGATGCATTGTGCGATTTGTTTCACAATCAAGTGAGCATCATACCCACTCAGGTTGTGAAACACTACCGGGATGGTGAGTGAATCTCGGTACAGCAAATTGCATCTATTGTGAGCAGCTCCACGAAATTTTCCGGTTAGATGACAGTGATCGCGCAATTTGTTGTCCTTGGCGGTAATCGGTTGTTTGCAGATGTGACAGGATTTTGCTGTTTTGAAGGCTGTAGATTGTTCCGGAGTGAGTGGTGACATGGCCTTGGGATTCTTGAAAATGTGCTCCACGTCACAGGTGATGGTCACTAATTCATTTGCAAACCATTCACTTGGGTTATGTCCACGGAAACTCTGATATCTCGATTGGGTGTCGTCATAGCTGCACTTGAGGTAATACCCTACGCTGCATGCCTCGTGAATTTGAACTACTTTCGTGCTGTTGCCAGCTGGTTCGTCCACTTTTTTGAGCAAGCATTCAAAGTCGGCGTAAACGATATAGGGCGCTCTCTCGGAATATTTGAAGTTTTTAAACTGTAGTTTACTGCGGTTCACTTCAGTTTGTTTAACAGCTTGCATCTTCATTTCACTGCAATCGACTTCATGTGCAGTCAACTTGTCGTTAGTGTGAAAGTAATGAAGACATCGGTCACAAATAAATATTTTCTTATCATGTTTTGAGAGTTGTGTGCTCACTAGGCGAGAGAGATCTATAATCCAGACATAATGGAATCGTAGTGGCTCGCTATGATCTTCCACTTCCTTCTCGTTTTTTTCATCTTCTTCAGCATAGATGTTTTGTATGAAGAGAAGATTCACGTGTCGTCCTTTTTTTTGTGCTGTAATGTGTATTGGAGCAACCTCAAATTCTCTTTTATTCTTTTGAAGCACGTACACGTTCACGGAAATGTCATTCTGGTGTTCGAAGAGTGGCACTTGTTTTGGCATCACAGGAAAGGTAATTCCGTCGAAGTTTAGTTCATCTTTGTACTGTGTATACTTTGATAAGCGGCCTACATGTCTGTCTTTCTTGTCAACCGGGTGCAAGGCTGAGAGTATGGCCCACTTGAAGCAACACTGGCCCATGTTATCAACATTGATGCAAGCCTTCCTGTTCTTGATGGATGGAGGTAGCTCAATATAAGAGCTTCCGTGCATCGGGTTGTACGAGTTTATATTCACAGCAAGGCTGATGATGCTGTCCATCCAGAGTCACGCTCTTGGAATTCCTCGATTTTTCGTGGCAATTGAGTCTGTACACGTTCGGTGAACCATTCACCCAGGTCCGTTGTTTGGAGGATAGGAGCGTTTTTCGTGAAGAAGGCTTTGATCTCGGTGACTTCCTTGTCATCCTTGACAACACTGAATTCGGCATCCAGAGATGTATTAACTTTCAAGGCGTTATGTTTGCTGACAACTGGCTGGATCTTTACGATGAACACATCCTTGGCTTCATCGAGAAAATCTTGTATGTCTAAATGGCGAAGGTTCACAATGAGCCCCGTTTGGAGACGATAATCGAAAGCGGAATCGACATCCTCCTACTTGACGCGCACTAAATTTCGCGCACCAAGATCACCACCACGTACGAGTTCTTCACGCAACAAGCAATTATTGCTTTTCAGTTGCAAAATAATTTGCGCGCACTGTAATTTCACGGTTTGTCGTCTCCGCGGGTTTGCAATATGCAGCGCGAAGTTTTTCAGTTCCGCGATGGACGCGACGGCATCCTCGATCAAAACCGTCGCCTCGAGCGGATCGACCGGGCTGTTCGATAAAAGTTGTCGTTGGCGTCGGAGTACTTTTTTTGCTTCGTTTATAGTCATTATGACATTCGCGGGTCAACTGACGCTCCAGCTCGAGAACGCCGTATTCATAAGAAGCGATGGTGCTTCGATCGCGCGCTGTTGCCATGGCAACGCATGTGCATTGTTGTCACGTCTGCGCATGCGTACTGTTGCTACGTCCTTCTCTCGCACACTGTTTCAACGTCTTGTGCGGTGTTGCCACGTCTCGTGATGACGTCACGAGTTCTAAAAATAGATATGCGTGTTGAGACTTGTCGTAATCTTGGCCTACTTTCTAAAAAAACATCGGTTGCGTCACCAGACGTGTTGAGACTTGTCGTGATGACGTCATCGCTTTCGTAAATGCGCAATAGATTTTCAAGGTCATCTCGAGGTTATCGATGACTACATCGCTTAGGAATGTGATGACGTAATCCAAAAATCGATGAGCGTGTTAAAACCTGTCGAGATGACGTCATCGTTTCCGGCAACGTGTTTAAACTTGTCGTTATGATGTCATTGTTTAGTCTACGCCGTTATTAAAGTATCAAATTACTTCTACGCAGTTTTACTCAAGGTCAACGAAGCGTGTTCAAACTTGTCGTTATGACATCACCGCTTAGGAATGTGATGACGTCATTATTTTTTTTCAGGAATCGATGAGCGTGTTCAAACCTGTTTAGATGACATCATCGTTTAGGAATGTGATGATGTAATTTCCAAGAATTGTCGTGCAGGTTTGAGCCTGTTTAGAATGACGTCATCATTTCCGGCGACGTGTTTAAACTTGTCGTTATGACGTCATTGCTTAGTCTACGCCGTTATTAAAGTATCAAATTACTTCTACGCAGTTTTGATTCAAGGTCAACGAAGCGTGTTTGAACGTGATGATATCATCGCTTAGGAATGTGATGACGTAATCGTTTCCGGCGACGTGTCGAAGTCTGCTGTGATGACGTCATCGCTTACGTAACTGCAATAGATTCGCCGGGCGCAAATGGACCCCGGCCGACGCTAGACAAGGTGAAATTATCGCACTAGGAGATAAGGCGGCGCGGTGTTTATGAATTCACGCGTTCAGTGTCTGTTATCTCTCCCAAATACCTTTGATAGATTTAAACGTATAACTGAGCATATTATTTTCAAGTTCAAAACTCCACAATATCTTTTTTTAATTCGTTATTAATGAATCCACCATCTTGTTTTTCTAGGACTAGTGGAAACTCAAAAAATAATTATGAGATTCATGTAAAACTTGTGGAAATTCCTAGAAAATCGTGGAAAACTTGTGAAAGCTTGCGAAAACTCGCGAAAGCTCGCGGAAACTCGTGAAAACTCGTGAAAACTCGTGGAAACTCATGAAAACTTGCGAAAAACTCGCAAAAAACCGCGGAATATTGCGGAAAGCTCGCGAAAACCTATAAAATTCAAGAAAAACTGCGGACTGGTGGGGGTAAATGGGCGGGGCCCAGTGGGTAGGGCCTACGGTGGTGAGGCAGTTTTGAAGAGGGGAGGGGGCACGTGACCGGTGGGGGCGACCAATCAGCAGAGGGGAGTGAGGAGTGAGTGGAGTGGGCGGGGCCTAGGAGGGGAGGGGGTCACGTGACTGCAGGGGGTACGGATGGATAGGTGAAGAGGAATCGAAGATTAAAAGAGAGAGAGAGAAAGTACTATATCGCCCGTGAGTTAGACAAGGAGGATGTAGCGCAGAACCGGCATAGCTTATCTACTTGTGTAGAAAGGTGAAAAGAAATTATTTCATTTCAAACTGTTTCCACGTGGAAACATTTATTACTGATGTTATAGTTTTTTGGGCTTTTTTAAACTCTTTCCCACCTTCTAACACAATATCTCGCGAATTCCTCCCCAGTGTCATGTCACAATTTAAAAATTAAATATAGCTGATTTTTTTAATTCTGTTGGATAGTGTATATTGTATGTTACCGCAAAGTTTTTTATATATTCATTCTGAATATCCTCAAATCCAAATTTACTTAAAAAAATCTCTACCTTATTGTTTCTTGACTACAAAATGAAGAAATGAAAAATTAAATTGCGAAAAATATTTATGGTTAAATGATGCCCCTCTTTCTTTAAACTAACACGTCTTTTATGGAAGCTATCTATTTTGTCCAAGGTTTTTTTTATTAGATATCTAAATTTAATGTGCCACAATTTCAGGAAGGGAATGAACGTGAACGAGAAACGGTTCTCGAAGATCTTTCAGTGGTAAGTAGCACAACATTTATGTATCAATGATATAACAAATCAATTATGTTATAAATATAACATTTAATGACATTTTATAGTGAAAACATGTTTTTGAATCGACGTTTTAGGTTCATGATGGAAAATGTACACCCATGCAAAATCTACCATTTCAGTGTGAAATCGAAGCCATGCAATTGAAAAATGAGCAACACGCAATTCATGATCCATTGGTTCGTCAGGTTTTTTATATCATTAATGAATAAAAGAACTTTTTCTAGAAAAGAATAGGATTCTTGAAATTTTTTTCTTTTCTGTACGTAGAATATGTATAATGCTTTTCCTACAACTTAGATGATCCGAAATATATATGTTCATTTCATGGGTTTTCGGATTTCTTGTAGTAACTCTTTTTGCAAACTAATTTTACTGTTTTCGCAAATAATAGTTAAAACTTTTTCATTTGTAGATACACATTCTAAATTTTCGTTTCAAGTTAAAATTTTGCGATGAAGACAAAACAAATGTTGAATTTATTGAATCCTTTCACAGTTTGAAATTAAAAGGCATGATTCGAAAAAAATTACACTTTAAATTAAAAATAACAATGTATTGCAATATTACTAAGGGACTCATTGAATAAGCAGAATCAATATTTTAATCATATTCTACCTAGATAGTTATCTGAGATTAATTTTTAGCAGAAAATTGGTTTCGTAATCATTTAAAAATATGTCTGTCAAAATTTCTCTTTCTAATTAGAACTATTTTTCATAATGTTATTGTATGTTGATAATTATAAATGTAACTCTTTAACTTCAAGAGTGGATATGCCTGTGAATTTATCGATGATGTCGAATCGCGAAATACTGATGAAAATCTCCAAGAAAACGTCGAGGACCCTCTTAAACAAAATGTTGAACAAAATATGCAGGTTGCCCAATTAGATGCGGGCAAGGGTAAAGCTGATAAAGATCATGAACAGGTATAGCGTATTAATATTTCTCGCTGTGATTTTATGACACAATAACATTTTTAATGTTTTATGTTAAAATGGATAATGAGGATGAAATACCAGAATGTGGTAAGCCTTTTGCAAAGAAAGTGAAATTGGAAGCGAATAGACGTTACGCTATTGATCCAGCAATCTGGGATCTAGTACAAGACAAAAAGAATTCACCTCGAGATTTGATCAATTCTTTGCTTCAAGCCCTCTTTCATCCCCAAGAATTTCGACTCTGCTCCTTCACAGGAAAAAGGTCAAAAAATGGAGAAAGAAAGCCGGAACTCGACATTCATCGCAAAAAAGCAATTACTGGTATGAATTTGTAGGCAAAATATAATTCCTACTCATTATTTCGTTTTAAAGCACTGATTGCTTTTTCTATAATCTGCTCTCCAATATCGAAAGTGCATTAAAAAGTTTTTTTCCAGATTACATCTGCACCGCATTTCCTACAGAAAATCAAGAGAAGTTGAAAGATTCGATAAAAAAAATCATTTCTGATAAATGCTCTAATTCTGCTAAAGACCAGAAAAAATGAAAACGCTCAAAGTGCTGTGTCTATAATTTGTATTTTTCGTGTGCAATTAAAGAAAAATAATAATGTTTAAAGTGCTGCATGTATGATTTGTATTTTTCGTGCAATATTAAAATTGTAATCGAAATTGCTTATCGTTTTGTCTTTTTTTCGTAATAATAAAGTTCGTAACGCCTATACCTGACTATGATAAAAAATCGTTTAGCCCACGACAAAATCCTGAATCTCGAAATCGACAGTGACAAGTACCAATATTGGCGTAAAAGTTTCATTTAACATTTGGAACTTGTATTTAAATACTGTGACGCTCAATCGTACAATCACAGGGTACTTGACCACTATACGGTCAGGTTAATTGTTGTTGTCAACTTTAATAAAACGGTCAGACATCAACAAGAGTCAAGTTGACCGTAACGATGAACGTTGAGCGTAACTGTCAAGTTCACCGTTATGATGAACTTGACCGTAACGGTAAACTTTTACTGTAACGGGGACTACTGAACGTTCACCGTAACGGTAAACGTTGAATGTAACGGTGAACGTTCACCGTTACGGTCAAGTTCATCGTAACGGTGAACTTGACAGTTACGCTCAACGTTCATCGTTACGGTCAACGTTCACTGTTACGGTGAACATTCACCGTTACGGTGACAGTTTACGGTCAACTTGATCGTTTTTTCACCGTTAACGGTCAAGTTGACCGTTTTTTTACCGTAAACGGTCGACGTCGACCGTAAATTTTTGACCGTTAACGGTCAACGTTGACCGTAAACGGTCAAAAAGTTGACCGTAAACGGTCAAAAAGTTGACCATTTTTTCGGTAAGCGAACGGCATTTTCCAAACATAATAATTGAAATTATCGCATACCGACGTCCAATTGTCAATAGAATTATTCGAATCTATTTTCTCAGCTTTTCATTTGTTGAATTATTAATTAAAGTCTCAAAAGAGAAATTTTGATGTTTGTTTTGTTTGCTAGTAAATATGACAAACGTATGTTTGGTTCGATTGTGTTTTATTTTAAGTTTTGTTTTTAAAAATTCATTTATGTGTATAATTTATTATCATAACCTTACCGGGGCTCCACCGAACGTATCACGGCACATTTCACGAAAATTGCGCGCGCGTTCAACAAAAAAACAGTCAATGCGTGGGTGGATGCGGGGGTGGTATAGGATATGGTCGAAATGTAGGCATAAACCTTCCCGGGGCTTCACCGACGGTATTTCGGCAAATTTGACGGAAATTGCTTGTGCGTTAATAAAAAAAAACAGTGAATGCGTAGGTGGATGCGAGGGTGGTATAGAATATGGTCGAAATGTAGCCATAAACCTTCCCGGGGCTTCACCGACCGTATTTCGGAACATTTGAGGAAAATTGCGTGTGCGTTAATCAAAAAAGCAGTCAATGCGTGGGTGGATGCGGGGGGGGGGGGGGGTATAGGATCGTGTCAAAATATAGCCTATAACCTTCTACATACTATGACGAACAAAATAAAAAAAAAATTAGGCAAATCCGACCAGCCGTTCGCGAGTGATGCAATTTTGAATGAACAGCATTTCATTTATATATATATAGATATTTTTTTGTATTTTATACAGCTAGTTGCATTATGTGGTCGTTGTTTATATGAGTGCCAGATAATAATGCGCGTTTGAGGTAGTACTTCTGAGGTAAAAATTATTAACATGTCTGGACGAAATTTGGAAATTATGTTTAAAAAAGTTAAATAAAAGTCCTTGCAAAATTTCAAGTCGATCCATTACTTCAAACATTCAATAATTTTTAAGTGCATTTTTATGGGAACATCATCATTTTTACGAATAAATCAGAAAGTTATCGGCCAAAAATTCTTGATAATTGAGGGCATATTCAAAATTTTATAACTTTGTGCAACATAGTTTCAAAATTGACTACATATTTATGAGACAAAAAATTATTCTATCTTATTCCTATCAACCTACATTTGGCAACCATTTGAGTATCCATTTCATGGGAGCGCTGGGATTCAGCGTCAAAAAGTCACGTGACTACATTTTTCATTGTATTCGGCCCCCACCACTGACTGGACTAAAATAAAATTCACATTTTTAATAGCATTCAATCGCCGAATATTGGATGCCATATAATTTAATCAAGGGCTTTCTGAAAATTGTTTTTTCTAGGGACCCTATGGGAAATCTTGTAATAGTCTGTAATTCCTGAATTACAAAACTATTACAAACTGCAGGGTAGATTTCGATTCTACCAGCTGATCATCTAGATCATTTCTTCGCGCGGAATTTGATTTCGAAAATTCCTTCATGTATTCATTTGAATAATTACCAAAATCACATTATTAGAGTTCAAGTTTGGTATGAATCTTTCATGATTGTTATCACTGAAAGTACATTTAATAAGTAAGATGCCAGAAAAATATAAATTATATATTTCGCGCGAAGAAATGATTGAGTTGATCAGTTGGTAGAATAGAGATCCACCTTACCGATTGTAACAGTTTTGAAATTCATGAATTACAGACTTTTACCAGATTTCTCATAGAGGAATGACACTGAAAGAAAAAAAGGCTTGAATTTTTTTTCTTTTATATTTAATTATAACTATGTCAAAACATGTATGATATTTCAATATCTCAATATTCTAATTTCGAGAATCTACAAGTATTTTAGTTTTTGAATTCCCTTTTTCTACCTTGCGTTGATAATAACATTTTGAAGCCTGAATTTTCTACTTAATTATGATTGATATTTTTTAATGCAACTCTCACTTGAAGTGAGGTTCGGACTTTGAAGACTCGTTCCAACGTATTTTGTACTGTCTAAATTTTCAAGGATACCAAGTTGACATAGATCTTATAGTACATGAACTGCGTCTCGAGCCTTTTCGACTGTGCCAACATCTGGCTATGTTGCTTTTTTTCATTTCAACATGGCGACGGCTATACAATAACAAAAGTGAATGTGTTGCTGCGTCTGTTTAATTGAAAAATTTGTTATGATTTTCATTTTTCTCTCCCACTCACTGATCTCTATAAACACTGGATCGGCACGTCCCCCCACTCTTCATCTCGCGGCGGATTTGAATGTTCGTCATATTTCATGTTTCATTGCCGGGCATGCGCACTGGGTTACTATTACAGCGAACAACGAGTATACGTATGAGGTACGCATACTAACGTGCAATGCTTACATAGTATGTAAACATTTCACACTTGTATGCAACCCAGTGCGCATGCTCGGTCACGAACCATAAAATATGGTCGACCTACAAATTTTTACCCTCACTTTTCACCCATTGCCGATCCAGTGTTTTTAGAGATCAGTGGAAATAGGTTAAAAATATTCTTAATTTTGAGTATCTTATACAATTCATGTTTTCAGTGTTTTTAGAAGCTCTCAAAACTTTGAACCATTTTTAGTTCCAGATGTCAGTATTATATGTGTTTCAGTTATTAGGATCAATCGGTTTTTTAAACTATTTCAGTTTCATTACCTGTGTCACGAGCGAGGTTAGGAATATACTCCAAAATAATGTCAGTTCTGGGGAATTTGTTAGGCCAGATGCCTAGGAAATATATTCCTTGCTATCGTCGTGACGGAACAGGACCCTCCGTAGACAACGGCCTACGGTGACCCTGAGTTCGACTTTTTAAAGGGAGTCGGGAAATTGCCTTAAGGCGCACAGATTCAATTAACAATATTATTTATTCATTTCGACCTTGTACAGATTTATGAACAATCGTGAGTGTATTAGAATCCCTCGCTTCGAATATATTCGTCCAATATTCCGGCCCTAACATGGAGGTCTTCCAGCATCTTCTGATAGAAGCGTTCGTCTGCTGGTTCCACGGGTTGAGACCTTTCCACTTCCTTGATTATCCCCTGATCCAACTTAGAGACATTCCGTGTACAAACTTGGTCGTTCCTGCATTTTCGACACTTAAAGCTCACTCTGTGATCGGGGAGAATTATTTGAATGCCTAGACTGAGAGATGCTTTCTTAACTAATTCCTGGTCTAGTTCCAACAACGTCAACAGGGTTGATGAAGGTTTCCCTTTTAAGTAGTTCAATCGGTGGTATACAGCTAGTATACCCTTTTCCTCAAACAGCTTTCTCTTTGCGCTGGGTTTAATTCGATGGCTCCTCGCTGTGTTCCTTAGAACCCTTAACAGGTCTCCTACTGTGGACACTGATTATATTCTGTTTACGAACTCGACCTTGTTCTAATAAATCTGGATACAAGGTAATCTATAGAGATATTCTACATTAAACTTAGTCCAGTATTATTCTCTCATTCTTATTCTTATTCTCATATTAAAAGTTCTACGATCATTGCTTTCGAAATTCCCCCCTCTCTCTCTCTCTTCATAAAAACTCTAGTTATCGACCCATATATCTTTAATTCCAATTCATAAGTTAAATCGTCCACGTTAAAATTGCATTCTTACTACTACACCTCGAATGTTACACTCTTGGCTTGGAATTGGGGTGCTCTGGAACCATCGCTGGATGAGGTGTTAAACTCATCATTAAATTACAAGTAGAGAATACAATTCATGGTTCTAGCAAGATATAGTTCGAAAAATAAGAGAAGAAAATATTTACTTGTATAAAACCTAAGTCAAGAACGTAGGACCAAGATAAATCTGGCTTACTCAAGGCTTTTGGCCGGGCTATAGAGTCGTCACAAGGTCGGACTCTTAAGGACCCTAAATGGAGAAGAACTTTGGACTATTCCTGGTTTTTGGACTCCGAAAAGCTGTTATGCCAACGAAAGCTTTTCGTTCTACTCCGATTTCTGGTTAAAATTCACGGCCTTATATACCCGAAATAATCCAGAAATAATTCTCGTGGCAGTCGTCTATTGGTGCAATTATATCTCGAAGTAGTAATGTGAATTTATGATTACCCGGAGTGCTCTGTTGAAGTTAATTGTTTCCTCAAGTGCTTTGTTCGCAGCGTTAACTAAATTGTAATTTCATTATTGAAAGGAAGATAGTGTTCTTATTTTTCGAAGCGTAAATTGTACCTATTAACTATTATCAATCTTTATATTTAAGTAAAATTCTATTTAATGTGAGTCTCCGTTATTCTCTAATTTATTTCTAAAAAATAGCAAGTATGAAAAGAAAAAGATGTAATTGTGACGCTTTTATCACCGATAAGGCCAATCGCGTCATTATTCCTTAATGATTTCTCGAAAATAGAATTGTTCTTCATTTTCGTATCTTTTGGAATTTCTGCCAAAGGAAAAATAAAAGACGAGCGTGCAATGACCTCGCTCGTCACACCTGATTTATTCAATTGAACAAATGTTGGTCAAAATGTATAAAATTGCAGTCGTTTGATCGTTTCTATTCATGAACAGAGGATTGCTTCATAAATCATACATGATTTTATATTTGGATTTTACATTGCAAACTTCAACAATAGAAAAATGATTTTGTAATCTCCATACCTAACCATAATCAGCATTAAGTGTACAAAAACCTTAAAACGTACCATTATAAATTTGTAAAATAGCGACAGAAGGTGTTTTAATTTTTCTTCGTATTTAATGTTTATTTGTTACTTTCCTTAGTTGGGATTCTATAGAAATTGCTATACATTTTCTTCATGTAATGTTAAGTGAGCGAATTGTCTAACTTTTGTAAGAAATGAAATAAATTTGTGGAGACAAATTTTGGGTTGTTCATGCCCTTGTGAAAATAATTTCTATAGTTTGCCTATATGTTATATAGCCAATCTATAGCTCAACTGTATTTCAGCTATAGTTTGTCTATATATCGTATATAGTTTACGTACAGATTGCATACATGCAAAATATAGACAATTTTCAATCTGTAGCCGGGCTATAAGCTGATGACTGTAGACGGTCTATAGTTAAATTTTTTTACTGTATACTGCCTATAGGAACTACAGGCTTCCTATAGCCTATCTAGAGTAGCTATACTCAGTTTATAGGCAGGCTACAGATACTGAAAATATATTTAGAGTATACATGTAGACAAACTGTACTTAGTCTACAGCAAGTATAGGCCAGTATAGACGGCCTGTGGACCATACTGTAGTTAACCTATAGTTTCTGTAGAATCGTTATTAATAAATCGACCACCAGCAACTGAAGAAAATGTTCACATCATTACTTTATCTAATGAAATGGCTCAATGGTTACGTCTCAGCTCCACACCCGAGCGAACCGAGTTCAAATCCCATCCCAGGCAAAGTTTTTTTCAGGTTTTTCAATGCATTTATCTGGTCCAGCGGTCCCCACCATCAACACAAATTTATCATCTACTTTATTGCTACATTATAAAACTGTTAAAAAATTCCGTTATTTATGATTCTTCTCATAATTAGGCATATGAAATGCCTATAGATAGCCTATAGTTTCAGTATAATCGAGATATATGCAATCTACAGATAATCTATAGCTAGCTGTTCTATAGCGAATCTACAGTCTATCTATAGGCAGATTCAACTGAGAAATTATTTTTACAAGGGTGCTTCTTCGAAAGAAAGGAAAAATACGAGCGGAAGTGGAAGTATCAACTTCCCTTGATACAATAGAAGACGCAAAATAAATGGGAAAATATCGCTCAATAATGTCATTAGCCACTCTGCAGATTTCGGTGTTTCTGTGATTTTGTAACTACTTGATTTTCCTCGAGACCCTAGCATTCCTCGATCATGTTTTCTAATGATTCGACATAATCCGCTTTTTTCAAGATGTTTGCAATCACGCCCTCTTGCATCAGTTGACTCAAATGCTCCTTAGTGTCACTTTTCATGAGATTCTTAATGGCCCACGCAGCTTTTATTCGCGTTTGTCACTGGCCCTGAAACGACTCGATATAAATTTTGACATTTGTAAAGTCACATTTCATAATTCATAATTATCATGTAACCTTACCTCGTCCAAATTACGGATGATGAAGGGCAAAAGCCCAACACGAATGACAGGGATGGCACGACTTTGCTGTCAATCACCATTTGTATTTGCTCCTTGCCTCCGTTACTTGAGTTCATGCGCCTTGCACAAGAGTAGACAAGGTCAAAATAAAATGGAATCTTGCAATTTAATATAGTAACAGCAAACTTACATTGATATCTTAGTTGTCCATGAGGTTCTTGAGACAAGACAAAATTGTCATGATGTGGGGAACGGGAAGTGCAGGGTCATTATCCCTCCAAAGGTTGACCAAGAAATAGGTGACCTGTTGGAAACTGAGACTTCTGTAGGAGTCGATGTAAGTCAACAACGTGTACACCACGTCATTCTCCATGACGGAGTCTCGAGATGCTGGTACATCTCCAATTATTTTTCCTTCAAAAAGTAAACGTTAGTTTTCATTTGAAAAACCAACCTTTAAACTATTCGGCTTGTTCAGAAAGGATTTTACAACTTGGGAACAGAAGTTGATGGAAAACCGCAACACCACAGGCGATGTTTCTCAACGCCAATTCAAAATCAATGACAATTTAAGGTATGGCGATTCGCCCCCCAGATTTCCAATTTCGGGCCAACGGCAATATTTTAGAAAAGTGTAATCCACAGTAAGAAAGTTAGAAACTTTTTTCCGAAAGTTGCATATTGACATTGGCTATCAATTGATACGTTACTTCAGCCTCGGTTCAATCGTTGTATATGAGATAAAAGCCTCAAAATCAAACCGCAGCGATTCACCCCCATTTCTTCCATGCATGTTATAAAATTTGGAAGCAGAATTTTTTTAATAGAGTATGTAAGAATTGGATTAAAATATGGTAAAGAACGTGGCAGTAAAAATATTAATACATTAATTGTATCTGAATTTTTTCTTTTAATAGTAATCTATGAAAATTCTAATTTAATGAGTTATATTACACCAAAAGATTCGCATTTGGCGAGGTTTAATAATTTACATACGATAAAAATAATGTTATGCAATGACGTCAACACTAGACGGTTGGTGACATGAAGAGGGAGGTCAAAAATAGGTTAAAAAATTATGACGTAATATGTAGATAGCCTCTAAGAAACATATTAATTCGCAAATTTCTAAAGAAAGTTCTACTCAGAATCAGTACTTCTACTCAATTTCGATTCCGACATCGAGGATGATGATTCATTTTAATGAAAATATCATCAGAACATATGTGCGGCTTCCAATAAGCAGCACGCGTGCAATCAATGTTTTGCATTGCTCTCATTTAAAAGACGCGGGAAATCGAAAAAGCGTATCTGACAAATATAATATATGGAAGGAAACTGAGTAATAAAACAACATAATTTTTTAGCGATGTTTTTTTTTATTTGAAAATTTTTTTTTCAATCTTTAAAGAGTTCGTGGAGCACTGAAAGAACAAAAAAAAAGAAAATATCAATAAAATGCCATTTTTACAAGAGAAAATTTTTCAAAAAATTGGTATTTGGGAAAAGCATGAAAACTCAAGAAATGTTCATGTTCATGAATTTTTCGTATTGGCGGTAATTAAGTAGAATCAGTTTCAAGTTTCATGCTTTGAAATAATAATAAAAGAAAATTTTGAAATAGGGAAAACATACTGATTAAAATGATACTTAATCATTCAAAAACAGTCAGTTCTAGTTGAAAAAAGGTGAATAATCCAAAAGAAAGAAAATTGAAACAACGACTAGAAAATTATTCTGACAAACTTTAAAAATTGATTAATGAATTCCAAAACACGTTCACAAAATTTTTTAATTTATAACATTCAACTGCGAATCCAAGATAAAATAAATGACTTGAAAGGGGTTAAAAATTAAGAAATGACTATATAAAAATGACTTTGTATAAAAGATTGAACAATAAAAAAAAAAAAGAGATGACCTCTTTATAAAACATTCACAGAGTTTCTGCACTAAAATTTAGTTATATACTCAAGATTTCAGAAAAAATGAGGTGAAAATTAACTGGTTTTACAATTTTAGAATGACAAATCAAAATTTTAAAAATTGAAAAAAAAATCAAAAGTTAATAAATTACAAAATGTTATGCAAACCGAATTAATACAATTTTTACCCGATTTTCATCGTGAAATTATTGAAATTTTACCATTATAATTCTAAAATGATCAAAAATAAAAAATCACATTGTCTGTGAATCAAAAACGAAATTCGGAAATCAAGGACTTCTAATCATGCGTTGCCAATTGTAAATAAACAAAAATGGAATCCCAAAAAATACCTTGTTCATCGCTTTGCTTTGCGAATCGCTTTTTTCTTTTTTTTCAGCTTTGACTCCTCACCCATTAGAATCCCTTTTTTATTTTTTTTCAGCTTAGACTCCTCAGCCATCTCGAATTTTCTTTTCTTTTGGTTCCAAAGAAGTTTCTGAAAGAATTGTTTATATTTAAATTATCAACAAAAATATAAATGGACGCAAAAAAGTTGTATGATTTTAGACCAAGAAATTATTTCTAAGTTTCTTGATTGAATTTCTCAATATCAGATTTTTCATTTTTACATAAAATTTCTTAAAAATAACATGCAGATACAAAATAAATATCTTTGATATATGTATTTCAAGATATCTCGTCTTGATTGTGTGAGATTTTAAAATTATAGCAGAAGATTTGACGATAACATTCAGTGCATTTAAAACTGACGGAAATTTTGACGCTAGCCTGAATAATACATATTTCGATTTCAGATTATCATAGAGAATTGAACTTGTGTATCTCAATAGAAAAATTACGACAATATAGATCATTTTTTAAATCTTAACTCGAAATTCGTTAAGAAACTATCAGACACTGCATTTAAGTTTGCATTTTATTATTCACTATTACCCTTAAGTACCTATGATCTTACCCTTACTTTATAATAAATTCTATTTTCACAAAATTGTTAAAAATGCCAAGGAAAAAATTCGCCATCTTGGTTTCGGACCAATTAATTTTACCCAAACTTTGATGTGAAATTTATTTGTAAGTAATTTTTTGAAAAATTCAAAGAATAACGCAAAAATTAGATATATTCCAAGAAATTACTTTTTCTTCGGCTTCCTCCTCGCGCTCCATTTCTTTCATCTTCTCAAGATCAACTTGAATATTGTCACTAGCGCCTGTCGTTACCATCATAGTACTTTCTATGTAGTCCTCGACAATGCTGCTGAAGAATTGCGTTGATTTACGCAAAATGCGATTGAACAAACCGAACAACTGCGATTTATCGAGGCCAAGTTCGGAAGAAACTTGTTCCACGCTCTTTTGCTGCAATCCCAAACCGATCAGAATTGCCTGAAATTAAAAAACCATTGAAAAGTTCTGCAAAATACAACTGAAATTTAAAAAATGGTAATCAAGGCGAAAAATGCATAAATATAGGCTCGTTCGGTGTATGGGAATTATCCGAAATTCAATATCGATACATCGAAAAGATAATATTGATATGACAATGTACCATATGGATTTTTCAGAACACTATTGTTTGTTCATAGAATAATAGTACTTCAAGTATTTTTATTAGTTTTCATTACTTATACAATTTAAAGGGCTTTCTGGATTTTTTTCATTTCCAGTAATTCGATAGATTTTTAAGACATTAATATATAATTGGTTTTCACAGTTTTATTATGTTTTTCATGATGTATAAAATGTTTCAGGATTTTCTGATACATATTTTTATAGGTATTTGTTATTCTTATGGATTGCTTTTACTCGGACTTCTAATAATTTATGCTGTTTATTTCGAGGTCTATTACATTTTTTGTATTGGAATGGATTTTTCAGGAATTTATAGTTCTCTCAATCTTTTTTTTTTTTCAGTATACATACATACGATTTGAAGGATTTTTCGTTATGAATTGCTGTAGAAATTTTCTAGGTTGCAATGTTATAATTAATGAAGTTTCTTAAAGGTTTAGAATGTCAAGAATGTATTGTTTATTTGTTTTATTTTGTATGTATATTTTTGGTATTCATAAAATATAGGATTTCCTTTTCTTTTTATTATTAAAGATACCTTTTCAGATTTCCAAGACAAGACTCCTTTGAATTCAAAGTTTGAAATATTTTAACTATTCCGATTTTGTCAGAAAACATCATTGATTTGAAGTGATTGCGTATTTTGCGTATTTATAATGAACTTTTACGATTCTAGGGATTTTTTGATATTTTCATGGATACATAGATTTGTAGAATATGATGCTCTAGAAATCAAAGATATAGTGGTTTACTTAATTTTTTCAAATACATTTTTGAATAAATTATATAACTATCCACAAGTATCTAACGAAATTAGAGTATTTTTCATGTATTAATTTCACGATATTTTTCAAGAAATTCACATATTTTCATTATTTTTATGGATTAAAAAAAAGTTTCATTAATTTTTTTGATATAATTTTTCAACAATATTTGTGGATTAAATTTATAATATTGGTTTCAAAGTATATTTATTTTTCAACTGAATAAAATCTCGAGTATATCTTAACATCTATAGAATATTCCTACAGTTATATTTTTGACAAACGCAGACTATACTCCATATGAAACATGTTACTATGATATTTTCAACACAAAAATAAATAAATTAATTTTTGAACAACTTATCAATCTCAATGCTGAATTAGTTATTATAAAAAAAAAAAAAAAAAAAAAAACATCGAAACTGAAATTTTCCTCCTCTATTTTTTTGCACATGAGTAGGTTGGGATATCGCAACAAAAATATCAATATTCATAACGATTATAGGTTGATAAACGTATCGATAAAAAAAGTCTTATTCATCAGAAAAAATACCAGTCGATACATATTGTCCATTTCTACCAGAATCGCAACGATTCCAACGTGTTGTGAATATAAGAAAAAAGTTTTTCCAAAATCTGAATACTCAAATAGACAGAAGAAATAATGGCATGAATCTGAAAATATGTTTGCAAATAAAAGAAGTTAAAAACTCACAGCTTGAACAGCCATGAATGTCGTGTCCCCCATCATGTTACGAAAATAGAGCTGAGCCACATTTCGTATTTTGTCCATTATCAAATGGTGATCCGCTCGGGTATGGCAGTATTCCTCCAATCGTTTCAGGTCCCGGGGAGAGAAATACGTATTCAGAATTTCTTTTGTTGGGGCTGTAAAAAATAATTTTTTCGCAATTTCCATCCACTTCTTCAACACCTCTGATCCTCATGGGATTCAGAATATGTTTGGGGTACTTTCATTGCAAATAATTTAGCCATGTACACGTTTTATTGGAAAATTCGTATTAAAATACATTTTTCAAAAAATTAAACTTACTGATTTTTCTCGAATTCACCGAGTTGTTGGTTAAAAGCCCAAGAGCCAGGGAAGTCTTATAATCCCTGAAAGAACCACCCAGTAGATCGATGAATCGCCCTCGGAAATCTTCATAGTAAGCGTCCAAAAATGACCCTTCACCTGCTGCATCGTTGCCATCATGATTCAAGATGCACAACATCGTGCATGAATGCTCTGCCGTGATGTCATTCGTCGTTTGGCTGCCAACACAGATTTTTCACGTTTCGTCAAATTCTTTTTAATCTTTGCAATGTCTCACAAATTGTAGTTCAACAAAATTTATACTTCTTATGAAAAATAAAGTGAAAGAACGAGAGATGGATCATTTTTCGAAACAAAAATCGAAATTTGTATAAAAAATCTATCAATTTATATATTTTTATTATTGACTGCTATTTGCAATTTATTGTGTTTTTCAGGAGCGTAGGCAAACAAAATTTTCGGGAGGGGTTTTTATAAAAAATATATTTCTTTCGAGATTGTATAATTTACAATCTTTGGCAATATAGTTACAAGAAAGCTACTTTTAAAATTTTAACATTTCGGAGTTTAAAAGTTATACATATTTTGGAATCCAGAGTCAAACATATTTCATGTTCGTAAATAATGAAATTCGATTTTTGTGATTTTCAGTTAGTCACTGGGGTTTAAATTTTTTTAATTATAGTTTTGGTATTTCTACAACTTCAAGTATTTTCTGATGATGATATGGATTTCTATAGAGCTTTCTAGAATTCGATGCTTGAGGATTCAAATTTATGAAAAATTAAAATATTTTGATGGATTTTTAAGGAAATAATGAACGCACGGATTAGAAGTATTTTAAGAATTTATAGAATTATCGTATAATGTGTTTTTTTTTAATCAAATTTAAAAGTAGTGTCTAGTATATCTATCGCTCGCTCAATAGTCTTGAAAATTGATGATATAGTATCGAAACGATTTTGAATATTTATATAGATTGTCTATAAAACAATATCTGTCATGTGTATTTTTAATACTTTTATTTCCTATTTTTTTGTATTTCTACAATTAAAAGAATGTTAAAAGGTATAAGTTGTATGTATAAATTTGATACTTTTTTATTGTTTTTTATACGAATTTCTAGAATAATTTCTAGAGTAATATATAATTACAGAAATGTGTAAAGAACTATATTTATAAATAGTCTCTAGAATTTGAAGTTTAGTAAAATTTCAAGAAAATTATATCTGCATAATTTTTATTTATTAAAAGATTTCTAGTAGTATTTTTTACATTTTTCTAGTATAATCTATAGAAATATAGAGGATTTCTCAGTAGTTCTGCAGATTTTTTATATTTTTGCAGATTGCTACAATATGATTCAAAAAATCTCGGTGCTCTTAAATGCAAATTTCGATTTATTCTCAGTGATTCGTAAAAATAATGAGAAAATCACATTCATGAAAATTTTTCATGCTTTATTGGTTTCTTGTTTTTTCGCATTTTTGAAATATTTAATATATTTTGTCACAATTTCTAGAATTTTTATAGAATAATAGTATATTTAGATTTTGATGCTCTGGAATTCCAAAATTCATGTATCGTAGGGGTGTTTTTCGAGATTTTTCAGAAAACAGTTCTTTAATAGAATTCAATTACTTTTAGTATTTTTTCAGAGAATATAAGATGCGAAAAAATTTTCAATACTTTAATTTGGATTTTACATAGATTTTCAGAATTTGAAGACCTACAATGCAAAGTTTTTAAAATTTGTAGCATTTTCGTAGATTTGATTTTTTATTATTATTACTGGGTTGCAACAATTTGTTATATTTATATTTTCTGCGTAATCCTACGTTTTAATAATTTTCACTTTGTTTAGAAATATATATTATGCACGTTTTCATGAATTTTTTTGTAACTTGTATTTTTATCATTTATTGATATAAATTTTTTTATTTTTTCATGAAATATACATTCATTAAAGAATTTCGGGAGGGGTTTGAACCCCTAAAACCTGCCTCTGCCTACGCACCTGTTGTTTTTCAAAAGTTGTATTGCTTATTTTTCTAAGCCATCAGATTCGGAAAAAATTTTTATCTTACATTTTTAGATCGAACCTACATTGCAAAAAGTGCGAATTATTTGAAAATATTCGACTTACCAAAAAAATTATTTAAAAAAAATTTTTAATAAATAATGCGCAATTTAGTCATTAAATCGTTTTGTAAAGCAGTATATTCTTTCAAAAATTTTACTTTTTTCTTTTTATGAATAAGAAATTTGTGGAAAAAAGGTTTTCACGATTCGAGAATTTCCGTTATTATCATCGATACCGTATTGGATTATCGATAGTATCGATGCTGAAAAATTATCGACACTACTGATTTCTTTTATTGATAGTATAAATGGAATCCTATGGAAATAATTAATCTCAATAATTAAAAAACAAGCCACACTTTCAAAGTTGCATAATGCACGGATGGTCTTTTTTGTATAAAAGCTGTAAAAATATTCATACTGTACGATGCAAAAGTACCTTATATTCATGGGGACGAATCCGGCACGTTTCCAGAATTTAAGAAGTTGTTCTGTAAGACCAAAGGACACGCCAATCCAGTCCAATTTTTCAGGCCGACGTTCGCTCAACTTTAACATAAGCGGTGCGAGTTTGTCTTTAGGCTCTGAAAAATAAGGAAAAACATTTCCAAAAGTTCCGATTCTCGTGATAGACAAGAATATCGAGAATTATCGATTGTAATCGCACGAAAAGATCGATACTATCGATAAGTTAGATACAACTAAATATGGTGGAAAATATTTCGACATTAGAGTAAGATTGAACATTCCTTGAAATAAAATTCAATGCATTGTCCATGAAATTAAAATGAATCTCACCAATGATTTCCTTCAAAAGATCAACCCGTTTGTCGTCAACAGGAATGGTTTTGGTTTCGGATTGCTTTTGGATATTTTCATCCAGGTCCACAATGTCCATTTGGATGTAACGCTTCAAGAGTTCTATGGCTTTTCCACCATAGCCCATCTGAAAAGAATCATGTTTTCATCTTCGATTCAGCGACAAGTGTGTTATTAATTTTCATCTTAAGCATACTTCAGAAATCTTTAACTTTTTCATATTCTAATTTATTGATTAAGGAGATGTGATATTCATTTCTAAGTCATGAAAATACTTGTACATAACTTTTGTGTTTTCTCAGTCAATTTTGTAATTAAAGAAAAACCCTAAGACATTCATGATAAACAAGAGTTTTTCTATATTGCTGTGCATGGGCTTTTCTATAATTGCAGAATAAACTGAGAAAACACTCAAGTCAGGAACAAGTTTTACAGATGACTATTACATGTAATTGAAGATCCATGATGTAAAAAGTAATGTTCAAATTACACTTTGATAATCCGGGTTCACGGCGATCCTCACTACGCGCATACCAGCCAGAAGTGGAAATTCTTGATCCATGAATTGCTCAGCCATCAACCACGGTATCGAATCACCAGCAGGTCGGCATTCACTGCTCAATCCATCATTGACGGTTTTTTTCTTGAGCTCTCCTTCCAAGCAGACCTGCATTTTTATCATCAACATCATTCAGGATTCAAGAAAAACGTTCACTCAAAGACTTCTGACGTTGAAGAAATTGTGTAGACAGTTTTCGAACTCAAAATATATATATTGCGAAACAACAGAGATGAAATAATTCTTACATGGATAGCCGCCAATATTTCAGGAAGCTCTTTTTGATTGGGGTTCATTGGGCCCAAAAGACAGAACAAATGATGTCCCGGGGCATCTGACATCATTTGCAGATCATCCGGCATATTCTGGAACCAAAAATATCGTCATTAAACATTTGTTGGGAATTCTCCAAAAAAACAAGTAAATGTGCATAATATAGTGATATGGTGATTTGAAAACAATGTTACAAATAGTAATCAGTTACATTACAAATCATATCAATTATCTATGTATATCACACACAACAACGATTCAATAATATTATAGTAATGAATAATGGAAGTTAATTATAAAAAACTATTTTGCAGTAAGTAAAAGACCCTCGAAAAAAAATTCAGAAATACTGAAATTCTCAAGATATTTGACATTTTCGAAAAGTTGTCAGCGAAATTATCCAGCAATTTGACTTTTTTTACAAGTTCATTTTGAAGAAACTAAGAATGAGCGTAATTATTTTTCAAGATGTGAAAATTCGAAATGTCTAATATTGTCTTGGAAATTCCTAACCAAAAGTTATTGTGTATAGCAGCCACGCTGCAATTGAGTGACAAAATTACCAATTAAAATAATCCACCTTACTAGTCATAATAACTATTGATATCATGAATACCGATAATTCAATTATATTATAGCTAGACATAAATTTACCTTCGGTCGTTGATGGGGTTCCCCAAGAACGTATACGTTCTTGGTTTCTACACTTATCTCGATATGGTATTTTGTATCGCTGAATGATTATATCGAATATACACAATTTCTGATATTATTACCATGAAGCCCATACGAAAAAAAAATTATAATATAATTTATGCAATATATACCGTGAAAATTATGAAATAATATTTCATGATCATTTTCTGTGAAAAGTTTCGTAGTGCATTTACATAATTAAGAAACAGTACTATAAGTAAAAATCATTTTTATTGAAAGTTATAATATGTAAGTACTCATGTCGTACATACCAATAACTCACAATTATTGTATCGGTTTGGCATCAGTCTTACGTCGAATCTGATGTCTGATTATATGTTTTCAAGTTTTCGAACAACATTTAACAAGTTTTTGTTCTAAACTCTCAGAAATGAAAATTTCGGCTTGCTCTGATATTTATATACTTTCTCAAACCATATTATAATATTGATCTGACATTGATCTTACGTCAGATTAAACATTTACAAGTTTTGATCAACATTTATGAAGTTTTTAATCTAAATTCTCAGAAATGGAAATTTTGATTTGTTTCATCATTTATACAGATTCTCAAAAAGTATTAAACCTTACAAATGGCCAAGCGCGTAGGCAGAGGGGGGTTTTGGGGGTTCAAACCCCTCCCGAAATTCGGATAAAATCAATATATATTTCATGTGAAAATGAAAAAAATTACATCGATAAACATTAAAAAAATTAAGTTACAAAAAATCTTTGAAAAGGTTAGCAGTATATATTAAATAAAAAAGTAAAAATTATCGAAACGTAGTATTATGTAGAAAATATGAATCAGAAAAATTATTGCAACCCAGTAAATAATCAAGAAAAATAAAAATCCACGAAAATGCTAAAAATATATAAAACATTGATTCTTAGATAATCAAATTCTAGAAATCTTTACAAAATCCGTGTAAGAGTATTAAAAATCTTTCGATTCATACAAACTCTCAAGAATAGTGAAATTGATTGAATTCAATGGAAAAACCATTTTCTGAAAAATCTCGACGAATGCCTCTACGATCTATAAATTTTGTAGTTCTAGAGCACAAATTCTTAATATACTATGAATATATGAAAATTCTACAAAATGCAACAAAATCTTTTAAATATTTCAAAAATACAAAAAAAGAATAACGATTTAAAACTTTAAACATACATATAAATGTGATTTCATCATTAATTCTTGAAATTACTGACATAGATCGAAATTCGTGTTTTAAAGCATCGAGTTTCTTAAATCGCTGTAGCAATCTACAAAAATATAAGTGATCCATCAAAATACTTAGAAATCATCCAGGGTTTCGTATATTATACAAGAAAAACGTGATAAATAATTATACTAGTTTACTAGCTTACTAGTTTACTAGCTTAATAATTTACTCGTTTACAAGTTTACTAGCTTACCAGTTTACAAATTTACTTTCTTACCAATTTACTAGTTTACTTGTTAACGAGTTTACTGGTTCACTAGCTTACCAATTTACTAGCCTACTTAATTACTAGTTTACTAGCTTACTAGTTTTTTTTAACTAGCTTTATAGTTTACTAGCTTACAAGTTTACTATTACAAATTTGACAAGTGTACTAGTTTACTAAATAACTAATTTACTTGTTAACGAGTTTGCTAGTTTACTATTTTACTTCTTCACTTTTTTACTATTTTACAATTTTAAGACTTCAGTAGTTTACTAGTTTACTAGCTTCCTTGTTTACTAATTTAGTAGTTGACTAGCTTATAAGTTTGCTAGTTTACTCTTTTTCAAACTTACTAGTTTACTAGGTTAAAAGTTTACTAGATTACCAGTTTACTTGTTTACCAGTTTACTAGTTTACTAGCTTATTAGTTTACTAGAAATCTTTCAAAACATAAAAATTATGTGGAAATAATTTTCTTAGACATTTATAGAACTTTCTATCCTGGCATATTGATGATTCTAATACTATAATTATATCTAATTTTAGAAATTATTCTAGAAATTCATATAAAAAACAATAAAAATACATCCAATTTAATTTATACAAGTTATACAGTCAAACATACTTTTTATTGTAGAAACTAAAAAAAACGTGGGGCAAAAGTATTGAGTATATTTTTTAAAGAAATTCTCGTCTGAAAAATCAATTTAAATTCTCAAAATCGTTGAAAATTTCAATACTATAGCATCAATTTCTAAAAATCTATTGAGCGATCCATAGAAATGTTAGAAATATATAAAAATACCAGAATATATTTCAAAATTTTATGAATATTATACCATACAAAAATAATATAAATTTATTATGTACATTTTATCTGTGTAGTTAAGGGGGAACACCACTATAGACGCTCTAAATCGTCAGTCAACTTTGTGCGTGGATTGAAAAAAAAACTATCAATGTTATGAGCCCTAAAATTTTATTGGGGGTACAACTACCATAGATATGAAAAATATGTTAAAAAAAGTTTTCCGTGAAAATTCGGGTCCAGGTGTCGTAAATCATCGCGCAAAGTGAAGGCTGCTCTCGTCGAGGAGGTAAACGGTGTGACACATAGACAGTCAGGAAATACTCCTATAACAAAAAATGAATACAAATTATTTTCGGAAATGTGTCATCTCGTCCCTGACGTTCTCTGATTTTGAAAAAAAAAATTTTTTTTCAAAGTTACAGCGTAAAAATGGAAAAAAGTGTTTTTTTTTTTCGCATATTTTTTGGAAAAATTAAGGAAAAAAAAATGTTTTTTTTTAAAAACTCTTCGTCAAGGACTAGAGAAAAGTGTTTCTAACAACTGAAAAAAAAATTTATGAAAATCGAATGAGAAGTTTTCAAGTTATTTGTCACACCGTTTTAAAAACATGGTTTTCGGGAAAACGCGTTTAAAGTTTTTCGTTTAAAAAAATGTATTTTTTTTTCACTCACCCTGAAAAAAAGTCAATCGGTAATACCAGGTGCGTACATCAGTCCTTCCGATTCTTCGAATAACTCATTTTTCTTCATTCTTTCCATTCGAGCGATGGTTCGGGCTTCCTTCGACTCTTTGGCTGTGGCGTGCGCCTGCTGGCTCAAGCGTCGTTGGTCGTGAGCGTCGGCAGTCAGCTTGCATCTCGGGCCAATGTGCCCGAGATGCAATTCCAGGATCTTCATTAGCAATAAAGTGGCCGAATGTCCTTCATTGAATACTAACGCGGCGATATAAGCGGCAATTTCGATACTTTTCATGCCACAATTGGGGTGTTTTGGAGACATCCGCCAAATGCAAGCGTTGAAACTTTCATTTGGGTTTTGTGTGAAACTTCCTATACATCTTTCTAACAAAGTATCATCTGACAAACTTTCGTAGATTGGGAGCACATGTTTTTGAACTTCGGGGTGTAGCGGAGGGGGATGCACAAAATTTTTCGTTGTTTTTGTCGCTTCGGCCACGCGCCATTCGCACCAGCTCTCGAGACCTGCTGGACAGTATTGGTGCTGGGGCTTCTTGTCGGTCGAAATCAAATGGAAAAACGTTGCGAGGACAGCGTTTTTCATATTTTGAAGAGAATCGCCATTCCTTCGGATCGCGAGGCCATAATAAACTGTAAGTTTATTTATCAAGTCGTTTGTCAATTTGCCTTTGCCTCCTATTCTCTCTCTTTTTTTCAAATTCCGAAGCCTGCTACCCATTCGTTTAGCGACGTGTCCGATGTCTTCTTTTTTGAAAATTTCGAAATCAGGGCCATAGGGTTGTGCATCCGCGACAGACTTGTAGGTTTTCGAATCGCCATCACCCACGTAATTTCTATAACGCACTTGAAATTTTTCTTCGGACTGGGAGAACATATCCACGACGCTGTCCACCTCCATTTTTCCTGCTGAACCTTGGTGATTCGCATTGCACTCTTCACTATGAGTTTCATACCACTCGTCAAATTCGGATTCGGTAGTTTTTGCACGTTTCAGAGAACAAGCTTGACAAAAAGCACTTTTCACCACTAGGTCAATGACCTTACCAGTAAAATTTCCAATAATGCTCGTAACGCCAAATAAAGAGTTAAATCCTCTTTTTTTCCAAGAGCCATCACCACTAACCGTTAGTTCATTCTCAGGCAAATTACGCGTTCTGTTTTCTTCTTTCTCCTCAGCCACTGCTTTCCGCGTCAATGTCATAAAAGCCACTTTTGCCGCGTCATATATATGTTCCAGGATACGCGTGTACGATACATTTGACAGTCCCGCTCCTATGTCCATGAAACCGCTAAAAAAGTTCAATCCAGCGTGTGAAATCCCCAAAAGTTTCATGACAAACGCCATTCTTCGATTCACTTCATATCCGTTATTTATATAGGGACATGACGGAATGTTTTCTTCGCCACATCGACATTTTAACACAATTTTGAAACCGAAACCACGACAATCACTTCCGGAGAAATGCACAGTTTTTCCACATTTCCGGCACACCATTTTGTCTTAAATCGCACTAAAAACAGCCGCGAACTGAATTATACGATAAGCGAATCCAATATCAACCGCAATTTTTTCAGTACTCGCGAATTTCATTTTTTTCGCGCTGGCACTCGGGCCGGGTTCTTCACTTCTATCTTGTCTGTTTAATGGAACACGTTTTTTACGCGGTTTCGTTAAACTACGAACAGAATTAGATCTCGATCCTTTCGAACGTCCCATTTTTCCGTATGCTTTTTAAATGCTCTCGATATAACGTTAGACAACGGACTAGTGCTTAGGACCGAAATTCATCTAAAAAAAGTTTTCTATTCACACAAAAATCACCTTATCTACACTAACGTACACCTACGAATGAAAATTCCTAGATTTCCTGACTTGTTTTTTCATTTTCTTAATGATGCAATTCGGCGAATAGCATTCTTTCAAGAGATAGATCGATGTCTCAAAGATAAGAGCTCCGGAGCTCGAGCGCGTTGAGAACAAGTTACCTGCAACGCGCTAGAAAATAAATCGTCGATCCCTCAGTTTTTGGAATTTCGGTCTAAAATTTTACGAGAATACTTTCAAAGAGTTAGAGAATACATTCATGCAAAAAAAAAAAATCGATTTTTTGAAAAAATCTATAGTGGTGTCCCCCCTTAAAACTTGCTCAAAAAGCAATTCAAATGTATAAACTTTTTAAAAGTTCGATTCCTAGAGCATCGAATTTTAGAAAACTTTATAGAAACCCATATTACTTAATATCAGATAATCTTTAAAGTGATATGGATACAAAAAGTATTAGTAAAAAAATTGAAACGTCAGTCACTAATTAAAAATCACAAAAATCGAATTCCATTATTTACGAACATGAAAAATGTGCAACTCTGGATTCCAAAAGTTGTATAACTTTCAAATTCCGAAATGTAAAATATTTCAAAATCGCTCTCTTGTAACCATATTGTCAAAGATTAAAAATTATGAAATCTCGAAGGAAAAATATTTTTCATAAACACTCCTCCCGAAAATTTTTTTCTGCCTAAGCCCCTGCAAGTGACGTAAGATTTGAATTTTTACCATTAATCTTCTATCACACTTGAATTACTTGCCACTGGGAAAAAAAGGCACTTCTGTTTATGGACCATACCATAACTTGGAAGTTGAGAAACCAGAAAACGCATGAGTAACAGAGAAAAAAAAAAAAAAAAAAAAAAAAAACTTACCTTGTAATACGACGAGACGTACAAAGCAACGAACTTTTGTAAGAACGCTTCGGAAACTTTGTGATGGGAAAAGAGCGTGTCGCGGTTGATGTAATACAGCTGACAATCGTCGGGCGCCGGGCAACCGGAAAGCATCGGTGCGCGGGGCGTTGCGTCCAGGCACAGAAGATCAGTCAGCCATTTTTCCACCGGGTCCCCGGGTTTGTAACGTATCGATTCTTCCAGTGAGATTTCCTGCAGCTTCCTCCCGGAGAGGCTTTCCGCCTTGGCAATTTTCACGTGACTGTTCACCGCGCTTGTTCCGCTCTGCATCCTCAGTTGCTGGAGCAGTTTCAAGGACAACGAGCGACCTGTTCCTTCGTACCTTTAAAACGATGAAAAACAATTGAAAGGGAATTTATTTTTCAATACTGAACACTGAGAAGTTTGTGACACACTTGTGGCTCTGGGAAATCAAAAATTCTATATTCGAAGAAAAAACATAAGGAACGATGAATTTGAAATTTATTTACCCATTGATGGTCGATGCGAGGAAAGTTGAATAGGGTCCCAACATGGCCTTGACATATGGCAGAGGAATAGCCGCGGCTTCGTCGATCACGAGTAACTCTGCTTGGCTGAGTTTCGCCACGTCAGTAGGATGGATGTACTAAAAAAATTGTTTTAATTTATGCTCAATAATATTTTAGTTGAAAAATGTAATAAGTGATACGATTTCAAATTTTCGCATCTGTTGTTGTATTCTTTATTGAAAATTGAAAAATTCTTCAGTGGTTTCTCAAATAATCAGATTAGAAATATTAATCAATTCAGAGATATAATTAAAAGACCCACCTGAATCGTTTGTCTGTAGTCGCGTGTAACTTCGACTCCCACAGTCGCTTTTTTGAATTCAGGGTTCTGCGATTGCTTTATATTGTAGTCAATATGTTCCTTGTAATCCAAGACGTCGAAACCTGTAAAATTTGTTTTGCAATTGAAGTGGTGATAATCATGCCACACCTTGTCGATTTTTTCGAATTTCAGAATTTTGTTGTAATATAACCATCAGGTCCATTCATGTTATTTATTTTTCACTGTCTTATTTCAATCATGGCAATAGATTTCCATTATTTTCAAATCATTAAGTTTTGGACACATTTTTGCAAATGTTTTGAGTAATTTTAGTATTTTTTATTTATCTCCATTACGATTACAATTATAAAGATTGTATGATTTTATTTTAGATTTCTACAAACGTTTCAAGAATTGCAAGTTCTACGGTTTCAAGTTAGATAAATTATTAGTATTTTCACAGATTTTTGAAACAATAACATCTACAGACATTGAAAGTATGTTTGAAATTTCCAGAATTTTTGTTACTTCTAGTATTTATAAGATTTAGTAGAAACCCCGAGTTTTTTTTTTCAGCTTTTTGGTATTCCTATAAAGTGCTCTGTCTATATATTTTTATAATCTGATGCTCTAAGAATCAAAATTTTAAGGTATTCAGTTTTTTTATATTTTTTTAGAGGAAATGCTGTATGCCCACATTTTCGTCGTTTTAGAGATTTCAAAATTTTTGTATTTTTTGTAATACACGAAATTTTGTCTGTAGAAATGGATGGTATTTTTTGAAGATTTCTAGTATTCCTATGGATTTCCCTTAAAATTTCTACGATTTGATTTCGTGAAATTGAAAGGTACGTAAATTTCAAGTATTCAAAAAAATTTTACAGAAAATATCATCTTTGATACAGATTTGTATAATAGTATTTTTCGTGTGTTTTGACTGTTGATACAATTTTTAAGATTTGTATAGGTTACTAAAATTTCATGTTCAAGCATTCGAAGTTTTATAAATTTACGAATAAAATATATTTTCTAGTATTCAAGGAGTAATAGAACTCTAGTTTTTTAAAAGATTTTTAGTTAGTTTTATGCATGTATCTATATACATTCCTAATGTTTCAAGCTCTAGAATTGAAATTTTCACAAATTATCTATATTTCTATAGATTCCTTAAAAAACAACTCTCTAGCTTTCAATAAGTACATTTTTGATCATTTTCAATCCTTTTCTGATCTATCATTATTTTACTTATTATGGATTGTTTCATTTTTATTATCATCATTGGTATTCTCATAGAGAATTCTATCTTTTTTTTTTTTTTTTGTAATCAATACTGAAACTACTCATTATTTATAATCATTACTTTTTTTTCATTTCTACATTAATAAATCACAATAACGGGAATTTCAGGAAGGATTCGAAACACAAAAATCTAATTTTGCCTGCGTCACTGTGATACGCACATGGAGTTCGACATTATCAAAACATAATTAGTTAAGACTAAATTATTGTACCTCAGAGTTTATATCGATTTTTTTAAAACGATAAAAGATTTTATTTAATCTCTGAAAAATCTCATGAAAAAAACAACCAGAATCATGGGGAATTATTAACTGTTTCACATATATTCCAAGTATTTTCGAAAATCAAAAATTTGAAAAAAGCCAGAAATATTTGAGTGAATTTGAACATTTTTTCCTATTCAAAATATTATATGTTGCGAGATTAAAAATTTTCTTTTCATATGCGTAAAGAATAGGACATAATTAGAAAAACTTTTTTTCTAGATTGTATTCTGATTTTTCAAATATCCTTTGCAATTTTTTCAAGTGCAAAAACACCCAATCATAAAATGATCCAATGATGAAATTACAAAAATTTGGAGATTAAAGAGTTTAGACGATACATAGAAATACCTAGGTGAGTTTTTTTATCTTCGTTATATAAAATTCGTTTCGAGATTATGTAAAAAGTTTTGAAACTTTTTACATAAACGTTTTTTGCCCCAGAAAAGAGTACTTTCCTCCCGCAAATAACAGAAAAAAGTGGCCTTTTTTTGATGCATGGGAAAAATAGAGTACGCTACATGGGAATAAATATCTATTTGATTACAAAATATTTGTTTGGAGATATCATATTTCTTCATCATCAATATACTGATAAAGGTATTTTAGAATATATAATATTGCTAGATTTTTCTTATTTAGAATTTAGGTCATTTTTAAAATAATGTTTCAAATTTTCCAAGCACTAAAAAATTTAATTCTAAAATCACCAGCATAGTTCAAAATTGTAAATATTGCAAATGATACACATTACTATCAAAATTGTGCTGCTAGCATTTAAACTGCTTTTTAAGATCCATAAATTGGAAAAATCTAAAAATATCTAGAAACATTGAAGCATATTAACAAAATTTTATCTTGGTGCCAGAATTTGACGAAAAATGCAAAAAAACATACCTTTGAAGACAAACTCAAAGAAAGTATTCAAATTCTCAGGACTCGGGCTGGAAATGTAAATAATCGAGTATCCAGAAGCGATGGCGCCGGCAACTGCCAATCCCAGTGTCGCAGATTTTCCTCGCCCTCTTGCAGCTGTCAAAGATATCGTCGTTTTGAAAGTCTTGCTAGAAATCGCATCTATAAATGTCTTCAGGGCGTTTGCCTGGAAAAAATCATAAAATTTGGTTAAAAAAAATTACGATAAGCAACTATTGATTACAAATACTCCATAAATCAAAATAATTCCGGAAAGTTATCTAATAAAAAACAAAATAATTACAAAAATGTATGATATTTGATGAAAATTTAAACTCCTAAGGCACTGGTAAAGCGTGTTAACCTGGTCATAAGTTTTGCAACAATTGATTAAAGCAGAAACATGCTCTTTGTCCCTCATTTCCTCCTTCAATTCGTTGAGTTCCTCTTGATTTTTCAAAGGAGTCGTTTTCGTGACGGGCTGGATTTTCAAATTTTTTGATGAAATAGGCAAAACTCGCAATTGATCGTCAACGACCAAACAACGTTCACAAGATGACAGTGAAAGCAGGAACCGTTCGTTGAACCTACAAATCACATCCTGAAAAACAATCAGAAAATTATATATAAATTCGCAAGAAAAGTTGAAAAAAGTTTCTTAAAGTAAGAATATGTATTTCAAAATTTCAAGTGTTTTTTATTCTTTGTATGAGGAATTTGAGATGAGTTGATTTTTCAAACATTTGGTTCTTCAATTGCAAAATTGAATAATAAATTTAATTCTTTGACCTTAAGTTGACTTTTGAAATGATATATTGAAAATGATAGACCTGTAAATTTGTATGACAAAACGAACCTTGTGAGCTTCGGTGTGATATCGCTTGTGAATGTCCATGCTCATTGCAAACAATTGTTTTAACGAAGACACGCTTTCCAGCAAGAAAACAATTATTCCGCCACCTTCGACAGTCTCGATTGTTCGGGCCATCAAGTTTGGAGTCAAGGCTTCAAAATCCTGTCAACATAATTCATAAAAATTATGCTATTTCACATCACTGACATTATATTACATATAAAGCAGCATGGGCAGAGCAGATTGACAAAAATGTGTTTCCTTTATGATTTGAAGTTTTTCAATCTTCGAATATCTAGTTTCTCAAGCACAATCATCCATTTTTTCACTATCTTTCAATTTTCAAGTTCTATGACTTTTTGGACTTGGTATATTTTCATTGTGTTATGTATTTTTTATTCACACATCATGATATGAAACTCACTTTGAGCGATTTTCAGATCTCTAAACTTATATATGATTGTTATTTTTGAGTCATTGGAGTTGAGAATTCTACAATTCGTTCAACTTTTGAATTTAATATAAATCTTCTTGTGACCTTTGAATCATCAGCTTCAGTAAATTTTCAAGTTTTTAATTGAATTTTTTTGTGTGTGTTTTTGAATATTTCAACTCATTTTCTTCAAATAACCATTTATTATTTCTGAATATTTGCATGGATCTCTCTCTATTCTAGGCTTGCTACTGTATATATACATATATAGTATGTAAGAGAAGACAATAATAATTATGAAAATTATTATAATAATGACAATTGTAAAAACTATAATAATTGTAAGTAATTTTTTTATATAATTTGCTGTAATTATTGTATTTTATTATTACCCTTATATTATATATCAGTATATTATATATATATATATATATATATATATATATATATATATATATATATATATATATATCCATATATATATATATATATATATATATATTTCCATGAATATAATTATTTTGTCAAAAAAAGCAAATAAACAATATTATTCCTAAGTATATGTATGAATATATCATTTATATAACAATATTTATAATTTAATTGTATTTTAGGTTTATTGCATTCTAAAAAATTAGATACAGTAAATAATAATCATAAAAAATAGTAAATAACGGACCTGTAAGACACACATTCCATAAGTTTTTCCTAAAATCTTGTGAGTGTCTTTGTAGTAACAGGTACGAACGTTGGTCGATAACACAAAATTTTGGAACGGATCATCTTTGTCAGTGTCAACTGTTCCATGTCTTGCTTTTTTTAGCAAGGCCTTTGTTTTCTCCTTTTTGTGAGTGCTGAATCCAAGGTCATTTTTGTAACACCACAAAATCGAGGACCTTGCTTTGACTACTAATTTTGACAAAAATCCGTGCAAAATAATGACCTAGAAAATTGAATTATACTGCATTTTGAAATCAAGTCAATTTTTTTAAATTTTGAGTTACATTGTGTTGAGAACATTTTTTTGATGTTTAAAAAAGAAATGTTGAGGCAAAAATTTGAGGAACCAAATTTTTCATATTTTTAATGATGCTTACCACTCTTTACAAAGCTTAAAATCAAAAAAGTTATTCAAATCAAAAGTTTAAACAATAAATCTGCTCTCACGACAAGTGGGGATAGATTACGTGGACTAAACTTTTCCCAAATTTTCTTCATATTTTTCCAAGTCGAAAAGTCCTTTCCCACTTTTCACAAAACTCAAAATCAAAAAAGTTGGAGCACAAAATCTTAGAAATCTGATCGAGTGAAACTTGTACCACCGTGGAAAAATTTTTTCATTTTGACTTTGGTGAAAGTGGCAAAGGTCTTTTCAACCTGGAAAAAAGTGAAAAAATTTGTCTGAAAATTTTGACTCCACTCATCGCGAGAGCACATTTATTGTGTAAATCTTTTTCAATTTTGAGCTTTATAAAAAGTGGTAAAGGACTTTTTGACTTGAAATTAAATAAGAAATTACCCATTTTTTTTGGTACGGCGAATACAAAACACCTTGTATAATATAATATAATATGTATAAATAAATACTATAATTAATCATAATAAATGTAATAAAATAATATAGTTGTTAATTTTCAAAAAACTCTAATTCGTTAGTGAGAATGATATAATTATATTATATCTTAGTGTAATTTGTTGATATATTTCACTATTCCTCTAAAATGTATTGTTCTTATTTATTATTAAACGAATTTTCATTATTTTAATAAGTTGCAAACATATGCCTAATCAACATTAAAAACAAATCTCTTTTTCAATAAATGTTAAGCGATCGATATTTAAAAATATTATGCAATAAAATAAAAACCATGAAATTGATAAATGTTTAACCAAAATAAAAATTAATTATTTTTCAAAAATGTAGCAAATTTTCCAAGACTATTTCGCGTGTAAGTAGTAAAACTAATCAGTAATCAAATTATATAGAAGAATGTTACAATTATATATTAGGTATATATTATAGTATTGTTTATAATCATGTATCAAAAACTCACTTGGTCCCGGGCTTTTTCCCCCACAACCACAAACATCGTTCTATGGCCCAGATTGATGCCATTTTCTATAATAATTTGCATCCGACTATCAACTTTTTCCCGCATTTTGGCTTGTTTTGGCTCGGGACTGAATATTTAAAGCCTGGTCTACAATAGCCGCGTTCGGCGCTCCGCAACGTTGCCGCGTCGCGTTTAAAGAGAGCTGCGAGTCGAGTGGTGTCTACAATCGCCGCGTTTGGCGCTGTTGCGAGAACCAATCAGAGCTCTCCGTGAAGTAAACAGATCGTGAGAGACATAACCAAAATTAAAATAGTTTTTCGTACATTTTTGACGCATAAAAATGAATAGCATTCACATGGGGTTACAAGTTTTAAGTTTAATTTTGAATATTGCTGCTGTTTGTGCTCTGCTGCAGTGTACTGAACATAACAGAAGAAGATGGTGGGTCCGACCTGTCAATAGAAGTAGAGATCGAAATGGGCATTACAACAATCTTTTTAAATACATTAAAAATCATGACCATGAAGAGTTTTTTGAGTTTACTCGAATGACGCCCGATCAATTTGAAATCTTGGTTGACCTTGCGTCTCCTTTTCTTGTCACACGGAGTAGGAGGAAAGCTCTTCCAATTGAATTAAAGGTTGCATTAACTGTTTCGTAAGTACAATTGAAAGAATAAGTTTTAATAAGAAAAATTCTTGTTCATTCAATTATTTAAAAATGTTTGAATTTTAAAGTTATGAAATAATGTTTTAAATGTTATATTACATGACGTTCATTTCTTCATAATTTAGTCACCTCGCTCATGGTGGTGCTGTTCATGCACAGTCATGGAATTTTCGTATCGGGCGATCTACGGCACACAAAATTATACCAAAAGTATGTTCTGCCATTTGGCAAGCTTTGCAGCCAACGTATCTGCCAGAATTGACGAGAGAAAGATATGAAAAAATTGCTCACGATTTTATGAGCTACTGGCAATTTCCTAATTGCATCGGCTCGATTGATGGCAAGCATGCCAGAATACAAGCACCACCGAATACTGGATCACAGTATTACAATTACAAAGATTTTTTTAGCATTGTTTTAATGGCAGCGTGTGACGCCCAATACCGATTCACGTGGGTCGACATTGGCCAATTTGGTAAGGGCGAATTTGTATTATCAATTTTCAATAAATCATTTACAAAATAATATATCTTCTTTCTCTTGAATCATTTTGAAAATTTGGAAATCGTAGATATATACAATTCTTACATATTTTGAAAGTTACAAATTGATTTGTAAATTTTGTAAAAATTTTTTTTCCAGGATCCATTAGTGACTCCGGCGTCTTCAGCCGGTCAGATTTCGGGCCCATTTTGGAGGATGGTAATGTTGATTTACCTCTCCCAAAAATTTTACCTGGAACATCCACAAAAACAAGTTTCGCTTTCGTTGGGGATGAAGCTTTCCCCTTGAAACCCAATCTTCTACGACCATATTCACGAAAAGACTTAGGCGATGCTGAAAGGATTTTTAACTATCGCTTGTCAAGAGCGCGCAGAGTCATCGAAAATACTTTCGGTATCTTGACAACCCGCTGGCAAATATTGAAAGGGACTATATGTTGTGCACCTGAAAATGCAACTGCATTGGTTCAAGCGCTTGTATGCTTGCACAACTTTATTATGACAACCGAAAATGATGAACCTCAAAATGAGAGACTGTACTGCCCATCAGGAATGACTGATTATGAAGATGAGCAACATGATCACGTTGATGAACAGTGGCGATCACTTGCTAATGCAAATGGCAATAATTTCACTCGTATTGGAAGGGTTGGGGCGAATAATGCAACAAGAAGAGCGGCGATACAGCGAGATATTCTAAGAGATTATTTTGTTAGTCCCGTAGGAGAAGCACAAGCTCCATGGCAGTATCGTTTTGCATTTAGAAGCCTTGTATTGCGCGAATAAGTGTACCAGTAACATTTTTAGTTATTATATTATTTGTGACATTTATTTTACTTCATCAGATTTACTTCATTTATTCTACTTCACTGTAAAACTCTTCGAAATAAGTAAGTTGATAAAGTTTACTTTTGTGAAAAGTGTTGCCAAGTGAGTGTAAAAATAATATTGTAACTCAAAAAATAAAATCAAATTAATCACATACACTCATATCTCTAAATGTTTACTTTATTGTGCAAAAATTTATTACATTTTTTTAACAAAATTTCTGTGCATGTATGTACAACTGCACCCTAATTTTCATCAGAAGTAATGGCTACTTTTTTACCTTCTTTGTACATGCGACAAACTAACATTATGTCACTCATACACTGTAACGAGCGAGCTTCCATCAAACCAACGACGATAACGTAATTATGGAGAATTGGTCGATTCCAACGTTGCTTTATTTCCGATCCTTTCCTTATCGCTGGTTAGACTTCGACTCACCTGTCCAGAGAAGGACCCTAGTGGAGACTCTGCCCAAAAGGACCCTTAAAGGATATCTAGGATTCTAAGGAACGTTTTGAAGACAATATAAAAACCAATTTGACCTCGTAATTTAATGTTTATTAATTTAAATATTGCTTTACACAATTCCGTTCTACAATATTAAAAATTCTCATTCAGCATTCATCAATCCCGTTGCAATCTAATTTCGTTCTATCACCCTCTATTCCAATATCATATCCGGATTTGTAACTATTCATCCAAATAATATTCATTCGCTTTGTAGAACATCAAATTATTGTTTCGATTCTCCTCGTTATTCGCAGTTGTATTTATCTGGATTCTTAATATACACATTCATATTTATTCGCGATTGTAGAACTTTAACTATCGCGTGATTCGTTATTCTCTTTTCATTCTTCCAAACTTGCTTTTACAATCGCTTTCAATCCTAATTTCTAGTAATTATATTCTGAATTATTATAAGTCCTGACAACGCGCCTTTAAAACCATATTTCACCCATCTCAGCTAATTCTAATTTCAAGCTTTCCGAAGGATCCATTTTGACAGATTCCACGATTGGATCTTGAGATATGGGAGGTTCTTCCAATTCCGTCAACCCGGTTAACTCCCTGTCTACCTGGTCTATGTGTAGATCATTAACTTGTCTGTTGCCACAATGTCTACAAGTCGTCGTTATCTGTTTCTCTGGAGTTATCAACAAAATTCCTAAATGTTGCGAAGCCTCCTTTGCTATTTCTTGATCCACCTTTTCCCAAGAAAACTTAGTTTTGGGATCCAATCTTTTCAATATCCTAAGGCGGTGATATAGTTTCAAGATCCCTTTTTGTTTAAACACATATTTCTTTTCACTAGGTTTGACTCTCTTTCTCCTAATCAAACTCTTAATCGCCCAAATCAACTCCTCTACCAAGGGCACTGCGAAAAGGGTGTACGGATTTAATATTTCTATTCCTTCAACTTATCCCGATGTATTCAAATATTAGCCTTCAAACTTTAATGCTAATTTTAATATTATTCTGTAATTCCAATTTATTTTATTCTTTATTAGTTTTATATCTTTAACGCTTATTTTATTTCTATCATTTGATTCATTGTACCTTCTTTTAATCGCTTTATGCTTATCCAACATTACTGTCTACACATCAAAATAAAAGAGAATTTCACGAGAACAATATAAATAGCTTTGAGACGAGTTGCTTCGGAACTGTAGCTCAGAAGGGATGAATCCCTTCCGCCCGAATCTCAGCCAATCAATATCTCACAATATAAAATCTGCTTACTTTTTATTCTCAAAATTTATCCTCGTGTAGATCGATTTCTGGGACCTAGAGTACAACTCTGGTCATTATCAATTTCCACTTGGCTATTGATGGAGCGGAAAGGTCGTCTTCAGGTCGGACCTTTACTAGGGCTCGGGGAAGAGAATTCTTGTTTTAGGGCTTTCCTTTTGGACTCTGTGAAGAGCTGTTAGAGGATTGCTAACTCTGAATTTCTTCGATGTTCTGAGCAAAATCGCGGGTTTATATACAAAGTTCGAAAGAGGAGAAATTGTAAAATTTAAAGAGAGGGGGCAAAAACGAGTTCCGTTTCAGCTGTTGATTACTCAAAATCATTCGATATTATATTTTTCATTCTAAAAAGGAAAAGATAAAAACGAGTTCCGTTTCAGCTGTTGATTACTCAAAATCATTCGATATTATATTTTTCATTCTAAAAAGGAAAAGATAAAAACGAGTTCCGTTTCAGCTGTTGATTACTCAAATCATTAGATATCGAAATTCTAATCACGGCTTCCTCTTCGTTCGTCCTCATCCGGTGATTATTTCGAAACATCTAATATCTCTATATTTTGCTCGAAGTAGCTAGATAGAAATTCTATTTTCGAATATGTTATCACACGACGAAACTGCTGAGATTATGATAGCACCAGCGCGTTATCCTATTGTTCGAAATAATAAAAAAAAAATAGTTTCTATATTGGAATATTAAATTTCTAAATAAATTTTATAATATTTTCAAAAATGAAAAACCCAAAATCGTCCCATATATATATTATTTTATGTCTTAATACAAATCAGACGAGTGGTTAAACCCCGCTCGTCACATCTCCCCTCTCCTAGAAGAAACTTACCGCCTTAAACGGTGGTAATTTCTTAAATGTGAAGATAAACGTAGCTGCGCGTAGTTCAAGCAGGAGTTTCGAGAGTTCATCGATTTCGAATTTCTGCGGTTGCGATATCTAGAATGGGAGGACGAAGGATTTTATGATGACCCGACCTTATTTCCTTATCGCCGTTCTTGACTTGCTTCACCGTGTAAAATGAGAGTACAAAATAAAAGAGATCCGTTCTGTCTTTAACCCTGAGTTTTTATTTCAATTTCAACAATTCATATTTAAAAGGTACAAGTAGAATTTCATCTTTCAATATTACACATTTTGGAGTCTCCGCAGAACACTGGTTGTCTTCATAGAGGTTCATCCTCTTTTTCGGATTCGGTGATTCTGGTGCAGTTCTTTCGATTTTCATGTCTCGAATTTTTTTATCCAATTCCTTGATTCTCGAAATCGTCCTTTTACAATTGTGTAACGTTTTCCGCAACAGTTTGGGTGGCAGTTTGCAGAACTCTTGGTTGATGCGTTGATGGTTTTCAAATCTCATCAACTTAAACTTCGCCTTGTATAATCTTTTCAGTCTCTCTCTTTGTTCCGGATTGCATTTCTTGATCTCAAGCTCGGCGTTCACTATTGCACCCGGGGTAACATCCATTTTGTCGATCTTTACTACACGTGTTCTTTGAAAAAACTAAGCAAGAATTCCTCTTTATTGATTTTACTTTACTCATATTCTCATTAAGATATCTTCGGATTCCGTTTAATTTACCGTTGTTAAGCGATCTGAAAATGAGGTTTCGATTTCTGTTTCGTAACCCAGTGTCATTGTTATCTTGTTCAATTCTCGGCTTTGTGATATCTTTTTGATTACAGTCTTTTATTTCGATATCCCGTCTGATATATTCAAGTCATTTCATTGTATCTCTTCGTTCTCTTTTGACAATCATTTCTTTCATCATATTCCTAATAAAATTTTCCTGTTCATATTGGTCATTCTTGGTCATTCCTGTATAATTTTGTCGCTTCGATTGTAAACCTTTTGTCTTAGTCATTGTCGGTTTTTGACTGTAACTTCATATTTTATTTTCCACTCTTGTCACGAAAACCTCAATATAAGTATCCTCCCTCTTTTTTTTTTTTTTTATTTTATTCATTTTAACTTGACTATTACATTTTTATTTTATTACCCCCCTTTTTTCCTTATTAAACCTTTTTACTCGTTTACTATTTGACCTTATTTTAACTCCTATATTTCATTACTCTCATTTACGAAGTTCTTATGACACTTATGAAGCTTATGGGACTCTTTCGTTCCCAGTTATCTTCACCCCTTTTTTTTTTTTTTTTTTTTTTTTTTTATTCGTTTATTTCTCTAAAATTTCTTTTTTTTTTTTTTTTTTTTTTTTTTTTTGATTAATATGCATGCATGCTATTAAAGGCTTGATTCGAAAAGAACATAATTATACCCTTCTTGAAAACTCCCGTAACCCAAAAACCTATTCTGACGTCTCAAAATTAGGACATTTTACATTTCATACTAAAAATCTCTTGACTCATACAGCTAGCTACACTGGAAAAATCTAATCTTTAGTAATCTGTTACTTGAGCGGGGCCATAAATTCTATCGAACTATCCTCAAAATTAAAAATCAAATCATAAATATTCTGTTTATACCCCCCCCTTTTTTCCTTTTTAACATCTTCAATTCCCTGGGTTTTTGGTTCACCCGTAACCTATTTTCGTGGGTTTCTGATTTACCCGTAACCGTCGTATATATATAAAAAAAAAAATTTTAAATGGAACATAATCATATCCAATTATATAATTTCCCCCTTAACCTTCTTTCTTTTTATAATCATCATTATCCCTCGCGTATTTTCTTTCATTTTTAAATTCCCATTTCATAATTTCTTTTTAATCCCTTTTAATATATCTCGTATTTCATCCATTGACTTCCTATTTCCTTGGTTCCTTGTATACATCATTCTACTATTTACTTTCATGTTTCCCGATTCCTATTTATTCTTGTAATTCTTCTATCGTGTATTTATATATATTCTATTGCTCTATAGCCCATATTCTAACTCCCGTTTATACCTATTTCTTTCATTATCAATTCTCGCCATTTCTTTCCTCTGTCATTTACAATAATCATATATCCATGTTTTTACGTCCAATATTTCTCTATTCTGTATCAACCGTCCGCTGCCAAAATTTCATCATCATTCGACTAAATGTTTCCAGAACGTTGTCAGAACCATAACAATAGTGCTATTCTACTTCTTAAATAATATTACGCATGTCGAGTAAGGCAAGAGAAAGTTTGTTTCCACACCGCAACTTAAACTAGTGTATTTGCGTTCGCAATATATATATAGTCCCCTTTTCTCTTTCCCTTTTTTTTTTTTTTTTTTTTTTTTTTTTTTAAGAAGAAAGAAAGAGGAAATTCAACCTCCAACCTCACATTTCCTTTTTCTTTCCCCCCTTTTTTTTTTCAACACAAGTTTTATTCAAAAGGTTTTACAATCATTATACACGATGATTGACTTAAGATTACATACACACACACACACCTTATTCTGATCAATACATATATGTTCTTTTTGTATTTGTTTTTTTTTTTTTTTGATTACAATTGGGTACATATATTTGTAACATAATCGCAAAATATTGCCGCAAGGTTTCTTATATTTTACAATAGTAATAAATTCTTCTTAGCCACGAAGAGCAAAGGCCGCTTGTTCATGCTGCAGTTGTTTCAAGTCGTTGTTGGGATAAATGGGAGTCGTGTCATCTTCTTCTGGAGATCTAGGGGATATAATGGAAATCGTTTTCAAAGGGGTTCCTTCTTCTCCTTCTTTGGACTCCAGGGGTTTTCGGTCATCGTTCTTTTTGGGAGGGACTCGTACATGTAGGATAAGGCTAGCAAGATTGTCCCAGAATGCGGTTAATAAGTAGATGGACCAACCGTAAATAGAGTGTAGTGCGAGTAAATTGAGTGCTGTGTCCAACAATCCTCTAATGAGTTTGTAAACGAGGTATATTCCTAAAAATCCAGCAGTGTACGTCCCGAAAATCGAAAATTTTGTCCACATATCTTGCCAAAGTCCTTGTGCTAATTTCTTAACGTCCAGCAAATGTTCCAGAGATATTCCTTCTAGATCAACGGGGTCTCCGAGTGATCTCCTTGCAATTGTATCAAGGACGCCTTGTCGGTCCATTGGAAAAAGTGCGTTTTCTCTAAAATTTTCTAGGTCCTTTTCAGAGTAGATTCCAGTGTTTGCTAGGTTTTCCAGGTTGTGGTACTCCCAGGTAGGCGTGGATAATGGTTCTAGGCGTCGAGGTGCTGCTGTTTCCACTGGATTTGGTATGAATTTATACCATTTTTCTTCGATCTCGAACATAGTTGGAGCGAGTGAATTGCAGAATATTTGCGTGCCTCGTTTCTTTAATATCCTTGTTTTCGGGGTCAAGAAATAGGTTTGATTATTTCCTCCGACCAAAATTTCTTGATAGCATTTTTCTGTATTCTTCAACTTGACGACTATTGGAACGCATTTAACGATGTGGGTTACTTCTCCAGCGGTGATGGCCATGTACCCAGGTCCACGCATGAAAAGGTATGCGAACTCGTCTGGTTTTATTGTAGCAATGGCTAGGGCGTTTCCAAGTATCTTTCGTTCGAGTTTACAACGTTTCTGCATTACGTCAAAGAAAAGGTTTTCGAACTGTCTCTTCATATGCTTTTCGATGTAGATGAACTTGGAATTCATGTACGTGAACAAGTCAAGGTTCTTTGCATCTAGTTGATCGGCTTTCGAAAAGGGTTTACCTTCTCCTCCTTCCAAGATAAAAAGTTTTGGGTGTTCTGTGGCGTGTATGTCATATCCACATACTTGAAAGGTCCTTCCTTTTGTGAGGGCAAAAGTGGTATCTTTTGACTCAACTGTATACACGATTCTGTATTGTTGCGGTGATTTGTCTTCTAGCTTCGTCCCCAGTCCTTTGAATAAGATCGTGTACTTCTGGTCGTCGCAGAAACTTCTGGGTAATAGGTCCCAGTAAGCATAACTTCCGTCACTTAAAGCGCAGTGCTGTTTTTTGGTGGTGCATGCGGAGCCGGTTCTCAGGAAGATTTTATTTTCCTTTAAGGAAATTGGTGCCTCATAATCTTGTAGCGTTATCGTGATAACTCCTTGTACTGTAACCTTCTGCCAGGTACCGAAAGCGTCGCTGTAAGTTTCACCGGTGCAGCTACCGTCATTATTCAGAGTTCCTGCTAGAGTGACGGAGCGGGTTTCGGAAGTGTTGCTCTTGAAGTCGTTGAGGCTGACTTGTCCTATCTGGATCCTTCCTCTTTCATGGAGATGCTTGCATTGCTCTCTTGTTGCTTCAAAGAAGTACTCGGTAAGGCCATTGGAAACTGAATGGTCAGCGAAAAACCCGCATCGAGTAACTAGACGCTGTATCTTGATTTTGCATACTTGCACGTACAGGGTGCCAAAATCATTGACTTGTAAGAGTTGCAGTGTCAGCTTTTTCTCATCAATTTTGGGACGGGGTATATTACATTCCCCCAGATCTCGTAAATTTATCTTCGTAACGTTGCCGTGTAGCATCCCGCAATCATATCCCATGAGCCCATCGGAAGTGCCGAAGGTGACGACTATTACGAATATCCACAGCATGTTTCTTCCTATCAAATACAATAATAACAAAGAAAAATTATACAACTTACATAAAATTGTGTACGCGTAATTAATCGCTTTGATCACTATCTATTCTTGTAGGGATCAACCTATTTGTGGAAACAATCCTTTCTCCGCCATTAATTCTAATCTTGGTCCTATTGTCATCAAGTACCTCAATTATTTTAAAAGGACCATCTGCATAATCATCAAATTTGCCCATCTTCAGGCCTTTTCTTAAAAACGCGTATTTGTTGGCAGAAAGCAATGTTGGATTCACATATCGATCATAATATTTCTTATATTTTTCTTTCGCTTTAATCAAATTCTGTCTAGATTCTTCCCTGATCGTATCTAGCCTAGCCATGAGTTTTATCAGGTATTCATCATAAGTTTCCAATTTTTCGTGACCGGGAGGAGCGTGGCTTGAAGGTAAGAGACTAGTCTTCCCGAATACAAGCTCGTATGGTGTACGACCAGTGGATTCGTGCACACTAGTATTGTACGCAAATATAGCCATCTCCACCCACTGATCCCATTCGAGGTCTTCATTCTGAAACGTTCTTAAATAGTGAACCAAAATTATATGAGTCCTTTCCAAGCTACCATTACTAGAAGGTTTGAAGGCTGTAGTTTTGAATTGTTTAATATTGAATCTTTTAGCAACAATCTTTATAAGACCTGAGAGAAAATTCGTGCCTTGATCTGTGAGTATAGCCTTGGGTGGACCGAATACACAAATCAATCTCTTTATCAAGGCGTCTGCTGTAGATACAGCGCTTGCGTCTGGTATAGGAACTCCAATGCAAAACTTTGTCAACAAATCCTGTATCGTCAAAATGTATTTATTCCCGTTTTCAGTAGTCTGAAAGGGTCCTACTAAATCTAACGCGACTTTCTCGAATGCAGTGCCCGGGGTATCGGTGATAACCATGGGCTGTTTGATTTTTTTCCGTGTCAACTTTTTCAATTTGCAAGAGAGGCATTTCGAGATAAAATTCCTTACATCGTCTCTCATGTTCTCCCAGTAATATTCTGATCGCAATCTGAGGTAGGTCTTGTTGTGGCCCTGATGTCCTCCAACAGCAGAACAGTGAAATTCTTCGACCAGTGAATATCTCTGTGAGATAGCCGGGATTTGAATCTGTCCAGTGCAAATAATAATTTTTATCTTATCTCTTTTGAAAACTTCGTGTATTTCGTTTTCGAACCTTCTCCAAGGAATCTCACTGATTATTTCAAATTTTGGAATATTTATGCTTTTGATTTCTTTCTCTGTAAGATATTCTTTCAACTTTTTCAATCCAGTTCTCATTGCCTCCCATACATCCTTTTTACTTTCTTCCTTCGATTTATCTTGGATACAAAACAAAAATTGGTAATTCCTTCCACTCTTAATATATGTCAATTCCCCCAGATCTAATTTATCAAATTTCTTTACTTCTCTTTTCCTGAAAAACTTTTCTGTGGCCTCGTCAACAGGTTTGTTCTCGGTATCAATCAATAAAACGCAGCTATCGTGTTTCATAAAAAGGTGGTCTCTGTTTTCAAAAATATTTTCACCAAGAATAATCTTTTCCAATTCGTCATTCATTTCTGGTTCTTCCTCGGAGGTTTCATCACTGTTTATATGATTATCATCATTCGCGACATTGTTGTTTCTTGTCTCTTCGTTCTCACTAGATTGTTGTTCACTTGTTTCCAATTTGTCTTGAATAGTGTCGTATTTCTGGGTCTCATCGATCTTTTCTTTTCGTTTGTTCTCGGTTGTTTTTCTTGTGATTCTTCTGTATTTTTCTCTGTTCAAACTTTCTTCATCCGTATCAGATTCTGTTGATGAAAGTTGAGGTCTTTCTCGCTTAGGTTTTTTCTTTCTATCTTTTCTATCTTCAATTGATTCTTCTGTTTTCGCTTGATCTTTTCCTTTTGTTTTCTTGGTCTCGATTTCTTGCTGATATTGTCGTCCTTTCTCTGTAGATTCCTTCACTCTCGTCGAGCGTCTTGGTTCTGTTGTCGTTATCATGTTTATAGCTTCTGAAAAGATATCCTCTGTTTGGAGCACCGGATTTCGTGATAAAGCATCTGCATTAATGTTCTTAGCTCCAGATTTGTGTTGAACTTCATAATCATATTCTTCTAAACGCAATTTCCATCTGGTGAGACGACTCGTAGGGTCTTTTGCGGTTTTCATCCAACAGAGTGGTTTATGATCTGTTACCACAATAAATTTTCTACCATACAAGTATGGTCTAAAATGAGAAACGCAAAAGACTATCGCAAGAGCTTCCTTCTCGTAAGTACTATAATTCTTTTCCGCTTTATTCAATTGACGTGAGACATAGGCGCAAGGCCTATCTTGCCCAATCTTTCCTTGACTTAATATTCCTCCTATTGCGTATTGACTCGCGTCTGTGGTCAAAATGAATGGTTCGTCAAATCTTGGATATTGTAGAACAGGTTCGCTGCAAAGTTTCTCTTTGAGGGCCAAAAATGCTTCTTCTTGTTCTTCTTTCCATCTGAATTCTGAGTCTTTTTCTAAAAGTCTCGTCAAGGGTTTCGAAATCTTTGCAAAGTTTTCTATGAATCGTCGATAGTACGATGCTAAACCTAAAAATTGTCGTATATTCTTAATGTTCCTAGGTCTGGGAAAATTTTGTACGGCTTCAATTTTCTTGGGATCTGGTCTAAGCCCGTCTTCCGTGATCTGATGTCCCAAAAAGATAGCATCTCTCCTTAAAAACTCACACTTGTCAGGTTGCAATTTTAGGTTGGCCTCTCGCAGTCTTTCGATCAATAATTTGTATTTTCTACGATGTTCACTCAAGTCTCTTGCGTATATCACGATGTCGTCCATGTATACAAATAGCTCGGTACCTTGTAACCCAGATAATACAACATCCATTAATCTTTGGAAAGTCGCGGGTGCATTTTTAAGACCAAATGGCATTCTAACGAATTCCCAGTGTCCGTGAGGGGAAGAAAAGGCAGTCTTCTGTGCATCTTCGGGTTTCATTTCGATTTGATGGAACCCTGATGCAAGGTCGAAGATCGAAAAATATTTTGCTCCTCCCAACTGGTCCAATATCTCAACGATGTTGGGCAGTGGGTAAGAGTCTCCCACGGTTTTTTCATTCAATGCTCGAAAATCGAGAACCATTCTCCAACGTGCATTTCCTTGACTGTCAGCCTTTTTCGGGACAATCCAAACAGGCGTGTTGTAAGGGGAGCACGAAGGTTTGATAATGTCATTCTCCAAAAGTTCCCCAACTTGTTTATTCAATTCTTCTTTCAATACTGGGGGAAAACGATATTGGCGCGCGTTGATTGGCTTGTCATCTTGTGTATGAATAGAATGCTGGTGTAAATGCGTGCTTGTTAATTTTTCATCGGGGAGGTAAAAACAATCAGCTGAGTCTTTAATTAGATTGTGAATTTCATCCTTTTCCGTAGGACCGAGATCGTCCAAACGAAGCAATTCTTTGATTTTCTCAAAACGAGACCTTGTTTCGATTTTGAAGCATTTCCTTGCTATAATATTTTTTCGCTTTTTCTTGTTTTTCTTTTTCATGTTATTATCTTTTTGTATCTGCTTTATAGCTTGTTCTTTGATTCTTCCTACCTCCTGTAATTCTGGATCTCCGATTTTCATCTCGATGTTCTCTTCTGTCGTATTAATAAAAGGTAGAAAAATAAAACCGTTGTTGTTCTTTACAATCGCGTTGCCTGCATACAATCCTTGTTTGACATCAATAGATTCTATCAATCCAGTTTCTAGTGTTGTAGGTTTTATTTTTATGCGGAATATTTTTTTCGATCTCGCAGGAATGTTCACGATATTATTTTCATTTTCGTTCAATAAGGGAATTTGATGCCCTTTTATTTCGAAACAATCACTTGCCCAATCGATTTTTGCCTTATTCTTGGCAAAGAAAGAGTTCCCCATTATAGCATCGTGTGGATCTATAGGAAAAGAATCTGGAACCACATGAAATTTTGTAGGTATACCCAATATGTCCAAAATCACTGTTCCCAAGGTGTTGACGTGTCCAGAGGTTATTCCAATCAACTGGATTTCTTCGTTTCTGTTTATACATGTATTTCCAATTTTTCCTTGCTTTATCAGACAGACGCTAGCTCCAGAATCTAACATGAATATAACGATTTCATTTTGAATTTTCAGTCGAATGCATGGTGGTTCTTTTTCTTTGAGGAAATTAATCGAAATATTCTGGATTTTAACTGAGTTTACTGGTTTCTCGGAGTCGCGCCTCCCCCATGCAGGAGGCTGCCCTCGTTTTTTGGAGGTGCATTTTCTCGTGGATTTTGAATGTCGAAAGATCGTTCATTGTTTCTATAAGAATTCTGAAAGTCGTGATTTGAATTTCGCCAATTGCCTCCAAAATTGTTTCGGCCTTGAGGACTATTCTGATTTCTGTAATGTTGAGAGTTGTTGTTTGTGAATCGTAAATCTTGATTCATGGAACGTTGATTTTGATTTTCAAAACGCGAGTTTTGATTTCTGAAATTATTATTCTGTGGTCGGAACTGGAAATTTCGATCCTGAAATTGAGTATTTCTATTCTGAGCATACGAATTCTGATTCTGATAAGAAAAATTATTCGGATAGCGAGGATATTGGTTATTTCTGCGAAAGTCCTGACGTGCACTTTGTTGATAGTTGCGATTCTCTGGGAATGGGGATCGTTGGTTTGTCTGAATAGTCCGTACAGGACGGTATTGGCAATCTTCAGTTGCATGAGTAGTCCTTTTGCATATAGTGCAACCAACAGGTTTAAATTTTGGGCATGATAACGCCTCGTGTCCCAAATTTCCGCAAATTTGGCATGAATTCTGTTTGTTTTTATGTTCAGTAATGCCCAGATTTTTCATGTCGGGTATAAGTGCCCGTAATTTATCTTGAGTGCGCAGTTTGTCTTCAATCTCAATAGCTCTCTTTCCTGCTACTCCTATTGCTATATTGTCTGGCATCTGTATGGATATTTCTTTACGTAGGCCCAATGTAAACGCTTGGACTGTTTCTTTTTCTATTTCAGTTCTTTGCTCTTCTGAAATAGCATTTTCGTGGTCTGCTTTATATGCATCTATGATTCTCTGTCCCAAATCTCTTACTCGGTTAAAGTATTTCGCAACATTCTCGTCGTATCCTTGAAATACTTGACCAAGTTCCCCTCTTAATCGCGTGGTGGATTCTCGCGGTGCGTATACACTCTTCAAATGTTTGAGCAAGGCATTTACATCAGCAAAATTTTCTCCACGTACGGCTTCCAGTGCTCCAGCCTGTAATCGGGTCTTCATCATTTTCAATAGACTCTCTTCAGCTGCAGCGGGCAGCATGTCTTTAGCATCCTCGCATCCGATCGAGAATTCTCTAAATGTAGCTCCGGTTGTAGGATCTCCAGAAAATTTCGGAATCATCATCACTGCGTCTTTAAGACGAATTGTATATGCTCCTCCTTGTTGAGCCATTATGATTGGTTTTTTGAATTCGGGGTCTTTCTTTTCAAATTTTCTATCTTCTACAGGGTCCCCAGACTCTAAGGCTTTTAAATCTTCCAAGCTCCGGGTTTTTGAAAGAGGTATTTGGCGATTCAAATAATTTTCCTGTTCTTCATGGGATAAATTCTCTCGGCTTTTCCTTGTTAAAGGAGTATCATCATATACTGGATTGAAATTGGGTCTCGGCATTGAGAAGGTGTCTCATATTCTCAATATACATTAAGGTTCCCACTCTATAATTATCCTGTCAAATTACTCGAATATGTGTAAAAATTTGAAAAGCGTGTCGGAGTTAAATCTCCATTCGGAATCTGCAAAATTCTCTCTACTCAGGTATCCAATCAAGGAAGTCCTTATCATTAATCCGTAATCATATCTTAGAACACTAGATCATTTACCAGGAGATATTCTCATGAGTCCTTTTAAGGTTCATGATGACCATAGAATAAATGTAGAATGCTTCAACTGAATGATATTTCCCATTACAATAATCCGAGAGTCGTCTAAGTAGACTTCTTATTCCATCGTCTGAGAGTTCGTTTTCATTCAGAATACCGAGTAAAACTTCCGTGAAGAATTCTATATCTAGTTCAGTGCGCCCCATATCTAGTCTTTCATGTCGACAATCTATTATCCCATGCAAAAATCACATTTAGTCAAAAGTCATCAATCTTTCAGCGTAAATTATCTCATAAAAAGTAAGTTATTCCTAAAACACTCTGTTGTCCTCAAAAATGTCCCATGAAACCCTTTTGATGTCCTGCCGACTGCGCCATTTTTTTCACCTGTAACGAGCGAGCTTCCATCAAACCAACGACGATAACGTAATTATGGAGAATTGGTCGATTCCAACGTTGCTTTATTTCCGATCCTTTCCTTATCGCTGGTTAGACTTCGACTCACCTGTCCAGAGAAGGACCCTAGTGGAGACTCTGCCCAAAAGGACCCTTAAAGGATATCTAGGATTCTAAGGAACGTTTTGAAGACAATATAAAAACCAATTTGACCTCGTAATTTAATGTTTATTAATTTAAATATTGCTTTACACAATTCCGTTCTACAATATTAAAAATTCTCATTCAGCATTCATCAATCCCGTTGCAATCTAATTTCGTTCTATCACCCTCTATTCCAATATCATATCCGGATTTGTAACTATTCATCCAAATAATATTCATTCGCTTTGTAGAACATCAAATTATTGTTTCGATTCTCCTCGTTATTCGCAGTTGTATTTATCTGGATTCTTAATATACACATTCATATTTATTCGCGATTGTAGAACTTTAACTATCGCTTGATTCGTTATTCTCTTTTCATTCTTCCAAACTTGCTTTTACAATCGCTTTCAATCCTAATTTCTAGTAATTATATTCTGAATTATTATAAGTCCTGCCGACTGCGCCATTTTTTTCACCTGTAACGAGCGAGCTTCCATCAAACCAACGACGATAACGTAATTATGGAGAATTGGTCGATTCCAACGTTGCTTTATTTCCGATCCTTTCCTTATCGCTGGTTAGACTTCGACTCACCTGTCCAGAGAAGGACCCTAGTGGAGACTCTGCCCAAAAGGACCCTTAAAGGATATCTAGGATTCTAAGGAACGTTTTGAAGACAATATAAAAACCAATTTGACCTCGTAATTTAATGTTTATTAATTTAAATATTGCTTTACACAATTCCGTTCTACAATATTAAAAATTCTCATTCAGCATTCATCAATCCCGTTGCAATCTAATTTCGTTCTATCACCCTCTATTCCAATATCATATCCGGATTTGTAACTATTCATCCAAATAATATTCATTCGCTTTGTAGAACATCAAATTATTGTTTCGATTCTCCTCGTTATTCGCAGTTGTATTTATCTGGATTCTTAATATACACATTCATATTTATTCGCGATTGTAGAACTTTAACTATCGCGTGATTCGTTATTCTCTTTTCATTCTTCCAAACTTGCTTTTACAATCGCTTTCAATCCTAATTTCTAGTAATTATATTCTGAATTATTATAAGTCCTGACAACGCGCCTTTAAAACCATATTTCACCCATCTCAGCTAATTCTAATTTCAAGCTTTCCGAAGGATCCATTTTGACAGATTCCACGATTGGATCTTGAGATATGGGAGGTTCTTCCAATTCCGTCAACCCGGTTAACTCCCTGTCTACCTGGTCTATGTGTAGATCATTAACTTGTCTGTTGCCACAATGTCTACAAGTCGTCGTTATCTGTTTCTCTGGAGTTATCAACAAAATTCCTAAATGTTGCGAAGCCTCCTTTGCTATTTCTTGATCCACCTTTTCCCAAGAAAACTTAGTTTTGGGATCCAATCTTTTCAATATCCTAAGGCGGTGATATAGTTTCAAGATCCCTTTTTGTTTAAACACATATTTCTTTTCACTAGGTTTGACTCTCTTTCTCCTAATCAAACTCTTAATCGCCCAAATCAACTCCTCTACCAAGGGCACTGCGAAAAGGGTGTACGGATTTAATATTTCTATTCCTTCAACTTATCCCGATGTATTCAAATATTAGCCTTCAAACTTTAATGCTAATTTTAATATTATTCTGTAATTCCAATTTATTTTATTCTTTATTAGTTTTATATCTTTAACGCTTATTTTATTTCTATCATTTGATTCATTGTACCTTCTTTTAATCGCTTTATGCTTATCCAACATTACTGTCTACACATCAAAATAAAAGAGAATTTCACGAGAACAATATAAATAGCTTTGAGACGAGTTGCTTCGGAACTGTAGCTCAGAAGGGATGAATCCCTTCCGCCCGAATCTCAGCCAATCAATATCTCACAATATAAAATCTGCTTACTTTTTATTCTCAAAATTTATCCTCGTGTAGATCGATTTCTGGGACCTAGAGTACAACTCTGGTCATTATCAATTTCCACTTGGCTATTGATGGAGCGGAAAGGTCGTCTTCAGGTCGGACCTTTACTAGGGCTCGGGGAAGAGAATTCTTGTTTTAGGGCTTTCCTTTTGGACTCTGTGAAGAGCTGTTAGAGGATTGCTAACTCTGAATTTCTTCGATGTTCTGAGCAAAATCGCGGGTTTATATACAAAGTTCGAAAGAGGAGAAATTGTAAAATTTAAAGAGAGGGGGCAAAAACGAGTTCCGTTTCAGCTGTTGATTACTCAAAATCATTCGATATTATATTTTTCATTCTAAAAAGGAAAAGATAAAAACGAGTTCCGTTTCAGCTGTTGATTACTCAAAATCATTCGATATTATATTTTTCATTCTAAAAAGGAAAAGATAAAAACGAGTTCCGTTTCAGCTGTTGATTACTCAAATCATTAGATATCGAAATTCTAATCACGGCTTCCTCTTCGTTCGTCCTCATCCGGTGATTATTTCGAAACATCTAATATCTCTATATTTTGCTCGAAGTAGCTAGATAGAAATTCTATTTTCGAATATGTTATCACACGACGAAACTGCTGAGATTATGATAGCACCAGCGCGTTATCCTATTGTTCGAAATAATAAAAAAAAAATAGTTTCTATATTGGAATATTAAATTTCTAAATAAATTTTATAATATTTTCAAAAATGAAAAACCCAAAATCGTCCCATATATATATTATTTTATGTCTTAATACAAATCAGACGAGTGGTTAAACCCCGCTCGTCACATACACGCTAGTCTGTCGCATTCTGGTACTTGATCAAAAGCAAAAGCAAGGTATTGATTCGCATTTGAACTGGCTGCTGGAGCAGAGTTCGAGGCACTCGCTTGCAGATTTAACTGTATCGAGTCTGCGACGGCTTTGGCACTATTTGTCAATTGAGTTATATTTTCATTGAGATAGTCATTTCTCTTCCTCTTGTAAGGTCTGTCATGTTCGGGAACTAATGGTTGCTTCCACGAAGACAACGTTTTTTCGCGAATTGTCGGAGTTGAAGATCTCTCACTTGATGGTGATAAGCAGGATACGATGGCGCTGTCATCAAAGTCTGGAGTAGACGGAGCTGAAAAGAAACAATTTCAATTTGAATTTGAAAATTCATTTGTGGGTTTCTCAGAGAATAAAAAAAAGTAAAGCAACGAAACAAATTTGATACTTGTTTATACGAAGAAATATAAGAACTCATTATAAAACTACGCTACCAAAAATTTATTCGATTTATTTAGAATTGTAGAGATTGATCGAGAACTGTAGACATTTTTAAAATGAGTTTCGAGTTTTTATAAAATTTCATTGGTTTCATAAGCTGTAATGTTCCGAAATTTCTGATAATTTACTCATTAACATTATAATTATAATTTATTCATTATATAGCATGTTCTTACAAGTAATATCAAAGTAGATTCCTCCAGAATCCAGTGTCGTGGGCGAACAGGAATCAATCAAACTCCCACCGTCCATGACCTGGTTGAGGCCCTCTTTCAGACATTCTATAGTTATTAGTTGGGGCTGCTCTGACATTTCAAATGCTGCCTTCATGGACTCAGAGCCTTGAGGCAAACTCATATTGGAATATGTTCTAGAAAATGATAGAGACAACATTACTCATGAACTGGTATCAGCTTAAAAAGAAAAATGTAACTTGAGAGAATGAAAAATTGTTTTATTTTTATACATGAAAAATATCAATGAATAATACAGCTATGATTATTCAGGAAATAAATAATATAAATGGAATAAAATCCAAAAAGAAAGATTATGAAATACAAAAATTAGTAAGTAATACAACCTACATTTGTCATTATCGAGTATCAGCTTCAAAAAAAAAATTAACATGAAAATGTATCAAAAATTCAAAAATGAATAAATAAAAAAAAATTAATAATAGAGCGACAAAAATTCATACAGTGATATTAGCTTCAACAAAAAATGTAATATTAGTATAACAGATTTTTTGGAGGAATTTTTTAAAAACAACATATACCAATATCACACCCAAAATTCATAAACTTACGTTGACTTCAAAAGGATTTAATATTAAAAAAATAGATACAAAACTATTCTGAAGATATAAAAGCACGAAAAATTAATAAAGAATAAAGCATATATCTATCATGAAAAGATAGCTCAAAAATACTTGTTAAAAAAAATTTCATTTTGTATACTCTGAAATAAAAAAACTTAAAATATTGTATAATACAGCCAAAGTTACTCGTTAACGTATATCAGCATCAAAAAAAAGTATTACTAATTGAAATTTATAAAAACTTATAATCAATTCAAAAATTATCAGTATCAATGCAGGCAAAATTAATAAACTGATGTTAGCTTCAAAATTGAAGTAATATAATTTAATGTAGTTGTTTACTGTCTTCCACTTATATGTTCGACTAGGAACGTCAGATCGGGGTAGAATTCCCAGTCACAGACATGAACCATGGTGTCATCAAGACCAGCTCCTGATGGTAGCTTCGCTTTCATTTTTTTGTGCTCCTTGGCAAAATTGTCGCGCAAATTTTTAAATTTTTTGGAAGCTTCTTCGCCTGCAAGTTAGTAACAAATGTTTGCAATTTTTTGCTTAACATAAACAAATTGCATAATCGAAGCCATGCCCGGAAAGCCATTTTCGAGCACATGTTAATTTTTATATCTAACACTTGATGTATCAGTTAATAATTAAGTTCCATTGATTGACGAAGGTTTTCACAATACATTGTTTTTTATCTTACCAGAACACGGAGGCATTAAATTTTTTCCAATGGTACCCCAAGCCAAATGTTTGGCCCAAACATCTTTAAACATTCTAATTTTTTTGGAATATAGTCCAGGTTGGAGTTTTACGTAAGAAATTAATTGCTTCGTTGTTGAAGTAGACCATTTGTACTTTTCCATTGCGATTGCACGACCGAATTGCACGAAATAAATAATAAACTCGAATGAACTGCACTGAACAACAAACAACTGTCAGCAATTGTCGCCATCAGTCGCAAAATCACGCGGTATGGCGAGGTCTGCTCTGATTGGTCCGTATGATCAGCGCCACTGAACGCGGCGCGGAAAGTTGACTTGAAACGAACTTTCCGCGTTTGGGACGTTGCGACGCGGCAACGTTGCGGAGCGCTGAACGCGGCTATTGTAGACCAGGCTTAACATGGACTAAAGTATTCATACAGTGCTGACAGTACTGAACTTGACCGATGTTGGTTGACTAAGTTGACTGAGTTGACCGATGTTCACTGAGTTGACTGAACTGACTGGGACTGTTTTTGTCGCTCCTGGTTGGAGCTGAACAGTGCTGAGCAGAGCTGAGTTAGGCGGCCATCTTGGACACACCATGCTGCACACTATGCAGCTGTCGTGACGTCAGTGTTTGTGAAAAATTGTCCGTTATTCAGCTTGATTTACGTTCACATTGGTTCACATTTGTTTACCAGCATTGATCGGCGGTCATATAAACGTGTGTACACGTGGCGATAATTTTTAAAGGAATAAAAATAAGGTAAAGCTGTGTTTTTTACTATCGTATAATTTACATTTCTGTGTAAAAAAATTATTTTCAACTTCCTCGAAAGTGCTAGAGATCATAACCATAAAATTTTCGTTGACATTAGGTTTTCCTATTTCCAACTGCGAAGAATGCGTATATGTGTGCGTATGTGTTTCTGTTGCCGGCGGGGTAGTTTTCGATGAGATTTTTAAGCATTGATTTATTGATGACGATCTGTGACTTATGCATTTTTTAGTAATTTTAAAGTAGTTTTATTAGTTATGTGTATAAATTTTCATCCTCAATTTTGAGAAAAAGTTTTTCCGTAGACTTGAATTTGGGGATGTACGTTTACAATTTTATTCATTTTATTGCGTGTGTGTGTGTGTGTGTATATGTGTGACTTTGCGGCATTTTTAGACAGAGGTGTACACAGAGTGAAGGGTGGGGGGGGGGGGGTTGAACTCTCGAAATTCAGATAAAAATGACTAATTTTATTTAATATAACAGTGTTTACTCAAATATGCCATGAAGAAAAATTTTATATCTGAAAAATAAAAACTTGTGTCGTTTAAAAAATTTAAATAAACAATTGTAAACTATTGTAAAAGATGCAAAATATTATAATTGTAGAATTAGAAAAATTTAATAGCTCCAGTTACTGAGCTCCGGCAGTTGTATGAAAAACTTGAATAAAATGAAACTTTCATACTATTTATTTTATGAGAGTGTATTATTTTAATGGCCATCATTTTTAGTGTAAAAATAGATAGTGATTTCGATTGTAGATTTTTAAGCATGAGAAAAAATAGTCAATAGCACATCAACATAAAAAACGCTAGGTTTTCTTTACTTTTATAATATTCATTTAATTGCATAATATTGTATACTTTTATTTAAATTTTTTTTTCTACGATTGTCAATTGTTATTGATCAAAAAAATATTATAAGCTCATTTTCATTTACATAATTTTAGAAAATTTATGTATGTTATTGATGACATTCATTTATTCATAATAATTAATTATCTCTATCTATGACCAATAATTGAAGGGTCCACGGCCTGAACCTGTTAAGCGCTATTTCACAAATTTTACAGGACGGGGAAAAACGTCATGTATGGTATATTTTATGGCAAAGCCCAATCTCAAAAAATTCATTCAGAAAAAACCAAGTGTTATTTCAGACTTTTTTCTACGGGATATTTACATTGTATTTCAAAAGTATCAAAAAATGCAAAAAAGTCGATTCCGAAAAAATGGCCCTTAACAGTTTTAGACAACGGACCCTGCAATTATAAGCATCAAATTTTAAGAAGACATATTCCATAAAATAATAGATTCAAATGAAGTATGCTATTATAAATTTTGGAGACTTGATATTTCGTAATGGTTTATTGTTATTAGAAACAGGAAAAAATTTTCACACATTAAAAACAATGTAAATTCGTTTCCATTATAAAAGAATTCAATGTTTTTGATTTATAAATTTCTCCTTTTTAAGGTGAATTCTCTTAATAATACATTTTTTCATAGAATTTTTGACAAGTGAACAATTTTGTTAAAAAAAGTTAACAGTGAGAAGTGAAAAAAAAAACAAGAAAAAATCATGAAAAAAACTACTTTGATATTTTAATGAACATTTCGATTGCAAAAGTAAAAATCAAATAACGTAAGAAATTGAAATATATAAAAACACCTCATAAAAATGATAAGGATATTTTTCTTAATGGATCAACATGAACTTGTAAGAATGCACTCAATTCGGGTTCACAATGCGAAATGTTTTTCATTTTCGAAATTTCGCTCCTGAAATAAAAGTCACAAATTTCTCTGATGTTGATGTGCATCAAGTTCCAAACGGTTAAAATTGAACGAAAAATAAAAAAATACAAGTATTAAATAATAAAATATGTTCTTTTTACTTTCAAGGATATTTGGGTTGAAATAACAAATTTTATGCTAACCAACAAAATATTTGATATAATACTGCTCATAAGACAAATTAAAAATTCATCCAATTTCTCTTTTCGTTTAATTTTAAACGTTTTGAACTTGAGCTACATTGATGTTGACATTTTTATTGTTTATTAAATGAATCCATAACTATAAGCATTAATCATTTTTTTATTTTACACCTTTCGCTTTACCTTTTGTTTTGTGGTAAAAAAATGGTAAGAAAATTAAATGATACTTGAAATTCAGAACAATTAATATTTCATTATTTGATATCAATAATGTGTATTTTACAATTCAAAAAACTAAGTGAAATTTTCTTCTTCAAACATGTACTTTTTTATTTTTCCTTTTTTTTTCCAATGTTTAAACGTAAATTTAAAATTAGTCTTTTTAGTCTGTTTAAAAAAATATTTTCGGTGAAATTCTGACTCGTGGCTGAAATTAGAAAACTTGTTTGTGTTTTTTTATCCCTATCATGAATAAATCTGAACTGTACTAATTTTGGCTAATCAGGATGTGTGACGCGAGTACACCGGTTAAAGGTTCTGAATCAAAGACCTTGAAGTCGACCAGTCAATTATTGGACACTACGATAATGCCGAAAATAATTGAGGGCCAGGCTTTGACCCCTGGAGCAATCAAAAGCGAGTCATCAAAGCCAGATTCTGATAGTATGATGTACTACTCCGGTGATTCAACTTCACTTGAAAACACCACTCTCCCATCTTCGATGTCATTCAAAAGTGACAAACCTTCCCAGAAAGAAAATACAATTGAGCAAGAGGTAAAAAAAATTACGAGTTAAGCGATTGAAAAATTTAAGAATAAAACTAATGGAAATGTAATGTTCTGTGTTACAATTGAATTCCCTTATGTATTTGGATGTAACAAAAATTACAGGTCTTGTCACTTTAAAGTTTTAACAGTTCAAGAGTGAAAATTCAGAGACAAAAAACTTATCGACATATTGGTGAAATGAAAGTTTTTCTATTAACAACTGGTAATTTGTAATTTTTATATTGAGTAAATAGATTAATATGATATTGTTTGAATCAAACAAGTCAAGGTTTTTTTAATTTCATTACTGATTTGTAGAACTTGACATCTATAAATTCAAATTGTAAAATTTTTTTTCTTTCTATGAATTTTTCTTTCAAAATTAAAAATCAATTAATTTCAAACTTTTTTAGCAAGTATGTTTGAGAATTTCAAAATGATTTTATCTACGTGAGAACGGAATTTGTTTTTTGATAGCCTCAAATGTGAAAAACACAAAAAATGCATTGTAAATAACAAACGGAAAATAATTAAAAAATCATGCAATGGAGTGGAATTCATGACTATGCTAAGGTTCGATTATAAAAAAATAAACGTCCTAAATTGAAAATGAGTGGAAAAAGAATCCAAGAACTTACGTTATCAAAAACTGCTTAAAAAAACAATAACAATAATAAATATCACATAAAAATGAATTTATCATCATTTTTTTGTATTAATTATAATAAATATAATTGATACATATAATATGAATAATCATTAATTAATATGTCAGTCAATTAAAAAATAGAAATTTTTTTTAATTATTATTTATTCAATTACCTAACATAAATTTAGTAACTTTTCTTATTTTTCACAAGGAGCAAGAAAAAGATACAGTTTCTACATGTGAAACAAAATTGGAAAGAGCTGTGGCCGTTGCTGGCGTTTTCACCGAGGAATTGGAAAATGTCAAAAACGTTTCGATAAACTTGGAGGTTGCCAAAGCAACCAAAAAAAGTTATGAGCTAAATGGACCAGTGGACGAAGAAGTGACCACCACAAAACTCAGCATGAGATGGCACACCGAAGGAAACCAAATGACGAATGCTGATGTTCGGTCCTTGCTCGATTCTGGGTTTAAAAAAATTAATGAAGTTACAAATACTGCTTCTAAACCCACTCCAATGTAAGTTTCTGAAGTTCCAAGTCTGCTTTTATTTGTGCCTTTCGCAATTCTGAAATATTCAAGTCTTTTGAAAGTATTTTTGTGGACATTTGGTATATTCAAAGGCTTAAAATAATTGATGTAATCTTGTTTTAAGGAAATTTGATGGTTACATTGTCCTACTTCTTAAATTTGAAATGTGGTGAAATTGGAATTTTTCTCAAACTACTTTTGAAATTAAATTCTGTTCACACTAATTGCTTGTTATTGAAAACTTGAATGACACTGGTTTCTTGTTTTACAGGGTGCAAATCGATGAGTGTTCTGACTCTTTTGAATTTAAATCAGAGAATATAAGCTCAAAGAAGGTTACTGAAGGACAGAATCAAGCAGTTCCCAGTAAGTTCACAAATTATTTGTAACTAGTGCTAGGAGTGAAGGTGGAAAAATTTTTTGGGAGAAGGATTTTTTGAGAAAAAATGTAACTTCTTCAAGATTTAGTATTTTGAATCTCTGATGATCTGGTTTCCAGGGAACAATTTTTCAGTTTTTAGAATTTTGGATTTTAATAAATTGATCCAACCTTTGAATTTCAAAGTAGCACATTTTTCATATAGATATTCAATGTAATGGGATTCGATGTTAACGATTTTCAAGTTACTGAGGTTAGGAGTTTTTTATATTTCTTATTTATCAATAGAATTCAAAAAAATTTTTGATTATATTAAAAGTTAATATACAGCTTTATAAAATTAAATGCCCTATGAATCAAAGTTCTTTAGACCTGAAAATATTTGTATGGATTTTCAAGAAAATAATATAATACACGAATTTCAAGTATTTTATAGATTTCTAGAAAGATTTTTTTTAACATTATTTTCAAAATTGTGTAGTATTTTTATTGATTTCTAGTGTTTTTATATATTGCTACTTAAATTTGTTAAGATTTTAATGCATATAATTCAAAGTTTCTTAAATCTCAAGTATTTCTTGGAATTTTTCAGAAAACTACTCTGATAGATTTCTATTACTTCCAGTATTTTTCAGTTGTATGATTCGAAAAATTTTTTGGTGATTTTACGGATTTTTATGTAGGTTTATAGAATTCAATGCTCCATAATTAAAAGTTCATTAGATTTTTAGCATATTAGTGAATATTCCAATTTTTTTTACTAATCACTAGGTTGTAACAATTTTAATTTTCTGCATTTTTACTAATAATTATTTTCAAGAAAAAGTCCTTCCGAAACCAGGATTATTGTAATTTTTTAGCTAGTGCGATCGAATATTCTAAATTTCATTCAACTTTGAGAATTCGTATGAAATCATTTTAATCTCATGTAAATAAAATTAATAATAAATAATCTTACTTAATTTTTGGAAGAAAATTACCCAAAAACCCTTCTCTGCCTATGCCTCAGTAAATAAAACGAATTACCAAAAGTCATCTTTCTGTTTTTGTATAGGCATGGATTCAACAAGCTTGGGTCATGGAATTGTCAAAAATTTGGACAATGACACCGTCCCTTCTTCACCGTCGGGAGAGAAAAAACGTTTGGCTATGGAACGTTTGATGTCTTTTTCAACTCCAGCTAGAAGATTACTAAGCGACAAAACAGCGAAAATAAAGGGTCGACCTCCAATAAATCGACTTCGAGAAAAGCCCTACGATTCAGAAACCCATGATTCGCAGAAAAAAAATGCATAAATGCAAGTTAAAAAGAACGCATCATATGCTTTCTTGAAAAAGTTTAATGTTACAGTTCAATTCCACGCAGGTTCCTTTTTCGCGTTAAGTTTTCATACTTTTAGTTTCATCTTATCATGCGAATCAGTTTTTTTCCCTCAAGTCTTTTTTCTCGTCAAATATATTCATTTGAGATAACATGAAAAATACAGGCCAAATGAACAACTAACTGATCTCATAATTTAGTGTTCTATTGTTATGTTAATAATAGTTACAGGTTTGCAAATATTAAAAGAAAAAATCTGTTTTAAGGTACATCCAAGGGTGAAATTAGGCTTCAATCATATTTACATTGTGTTGAAGTTTTCAGGCAAGTGCACAATTCGAAATGTGCTGCTCGTATTTTTGTGTTAAGCGTTCATTGGATAAGATGATTAAATCTCTTTTGCAAATTATTGAATCTCTTAAGCTGTAAAGAAATAAGTGCAATAGTCCACAATGTTCTTTTATGTGAATTATTGCATGTACTTGAGTAATCTTGAAGATTCATTTTTGAAAATTTATTGTGCACTCTTAAAATGGTCGAGTCAATTAAAAGTACAAAACAAATAGCATGGAATGTTGACATGTATATGAACAAATTGTGTTAACGGAGAATTCAATTGTATAAGTTGAATATATTGTTTGCAACGAAAACGAGGTTTTGCGGCATTATTTTAAACATACCTTATGGATTCATAAGAGTACATAATTTAATGATGACGAATTTTTAGAATTATGTTGCTTTTTATCAGGGTTTCTACTGTACGGGGATATTATTAAAATTTCATTATTCATTAAACAACGAAGTGTTCAATATTCTAGATTGCGTAATTGCTCTATGAGTATTTTTAAAATTGAATTTTCTTAAACATGAAATGACTCATAAATTGTATCGAAAAACCAAATATAGTGAATTTTTGAAAACCTACCATTGCAATTAAGATAACTACATATCTTACAATTTTTGCATTAAAAAACTTGATCGCAAAATGTGTGAAGAGTTGAAAAATTCGAATCTTTTATTGAATAACTAAATAATAACACAATGAAAATAATAATTTCTAAAATATTCATGTTTCCTCAAAACGTTATTGACAGGCAATAGAAAAATGAAAGGAATGTCAAATAATGAATACTTTTTATTATAAACTTTTACAACTATGAACAGTAGTAAACAAATATATTATTCTAATGTGGCAAACTTGATATATCGATCAGAAAAATCTAGGAAATACCCATTGAGCGAGCAAGACTTGCATAAATATACAATGTAACTGATCCGACACCAGCGGCTGTAATAGCTTTCGTCAAAAGTGACAGCCACGCATTTGGAAAAAAAGATGACGCGATGAAATCAAGGATAAGTGACTTGTACGTTGTAAACAAGAGCATGATGACTACAACAGGGACTAAACCTTGGTGCAAATCGTGCCTGGACCAAAGCCACACAAGGGTTGCTGTCGTGATATGTTGCACCTGAAAAATATCAAAATACGCCTTGTCTTTACTGAAACAATTAACATTGTTCTGAATCTGCAAAATGAAATCACATAATCGGATAATCGGATAACGAACGATTTTTTAAAGAATTTAGTAATGTCATTATCAAGTTAGTGACTACTTCTGGCTACAATAGAACAGAAAATTATGAGTAAATGATATTTAGGAAGTTTTAGAATGTTTTAAAAAAGTGTAATTCATGGATTAATGAATTTCCGTACTACTCACCAAGCTGATATTTGACTCTAAGCTTTTTTGAATATATTTCCAGTCAAACTCAGCTCCACGTGCGCCAAACCACAGAAGTAAAAATCTGGTAAGAATAACTTCGGCGCCTGCCCAACCTATTCCGGCGGTGAGTACTTTTGCGTGCCCTTTTCCAGGAATACTGTTCAAGACAAGCAACATTCCCACCAAGTCAGCTAAGTCTATGGAAGATTTTAGGAATTCCTGCAAATTGTAAAAAGAAAGCGTGAAAGAATTGCACTGTTTTCGGAAACCACGGAAAAACTGAAATAAAAATTCATTGACCAAATTATACAAATTTGAAATTAGATGAAGTTAGGATATATTTTCAAAATCATAAATTTTTTTGTATTAAGAATAAATGGGTAATTGGCATTAATAAATTAAATTTTCTGCATTATTGCACAGTCATATTTAAAAATGAAATTTTTCCATCATGTACAAAACATTGAAACTTTACTGCAAAATGTACAGATGATTTGAAAAAAGAAAATTTTTGCTTGAATGACTGGAAAATGACACTAAAAATATCGTATAACATAGAAAGTTTGAACCAGACATTCAATTTCAAAAAACCATGTAATTTATATAATTAAGAAAAATTATAAGTAAAGAAGGTGAAATTGTGTCGACATAAAAATAATTTTGATGCATTATCTGTCTTAATGTCGATTCGACTAAATTACTGCCTAATATGAAAAACCACAAATTTTCCTCAGTTGAAAATGTATATTTTTAAGACTGAAAATATAAAATATCTTGGTAAAAAAATATTACCCCGAAGATATCAACTCCTCCTTGTCCTATGCTGTCAGCAGTGGGAAAAAAAGTAGCCAGTGCCAACATTTTGACTAATTGGGTGAAAACGTAAATTCCACCGGCTTGGACGCATTTCCAAAACGCTCCATATTCCGAGCTGGAAAATTATGACTTGTTAAAAAAACACAGAGTTGGCAGGTTATGCCGCATCCATTGATCATAACAAATCGAATACATACAGGCCAGAATATTTGTACGCGAGGTAATAAGGGACGTAAACTAAAGCTAAGCAGTTTCCGAAATGGTAAAGAGTCATTTTCACTGAGTTTTATTCATAAATTAATACTTGATCAAAAGGAACGATTTATAATCACTGTTTGTGTTTACAATAATTTATTTGGCAATTATCAGCAATTATGACATTTGTCATCACAACGGATCACACATTGTGGTATCACAACACCCACAATACAATTTTGCAACATGTTGTGACGAATTGACCGTTACACAGGTTACGCTATTCAAATTCAAATATTTGAATTTGAACCTCACACACACACACACACACACACACAACATTCAACGATTTCATTTCACTTGAGCTTAGGTTTTTTCTTCTCAACCGTTCGCATAAGTGAAATCAAGAAAATTTCGTGGAATCCGTTTCGATCGGCGGCTTATCATGTAATTACGGCAGGTGTGAATATTTGAATGATTGAGAAATAATAAAACATTGTTTACGCCGTGCAGGTTCGACCATTTGTTCTCAGACGACGAGGAAGATGAAGGCGAAGAAATCGCCCAATATTCCCAAAGTGACCAAGAATTCGTGATTCGCCAAAACCAATCGCTGGATGGTCAAAGCCACCAAAGCGCTTCATTTAATGTAGCGCCCCCGGCTAAAGACTCTATGTAAGTTTTTCAAATTATTCAGAATCTTATTTTTTTTTCTACTATTTCAGCTGAAATTCTTTCCATTGAATGTTTTTGACATAGTTGTGTGCATGTGTGCGTGTGTGTGTATTTGCAAATTGCTAATACGTATATATATATATATATATATATATATATATATATATATATATATATATGCCAGGGTTTGGAAAGTGACTAAAAAAAGTTTAACGCATTACGTCACTGTTACTTCAAAATAAATACTAACTCGTTGCCGTTACCACTTAAAAAAGTAACTTTCCGTTACTTTTTGGAATAAATTTAATGTAAATAACATATTATAATTAATATCAAAAATATAGGAAAAAACACAAGAGTATGCTCGATACACCAAAATTCATATAAACTATAGAAAAAAATGCTAAAAAATTTTCTCAATGTGGTATTTTTGACACTATTTGTATTTTTCAGTATGTATAAAATGTTCTCTCGAATTCAAAGTTCATTAAGTTTTTTGTATTGGAAAGGATTTTTCAGGAATAGTGTCTACTTTAGAATTTTATTTCTTTTTCTTTTTTTGGTACTTTTTCAGTTTTTTTTTTACGATTCGAAGAATTGTTCAGTATTTCTGAAACTATTCGTATTTTTCAGGATGTATAAGAAATTTCTGTATTTTTTGATACGAATTTCTAACATTTTTATACAAATTATTATACAGATTTCAAGAATTTTGAGGTCTAAGAATCCAAGTTCATTTAAATTTTCGTGTTTGAAGGATTTTTCAAAAAACAGTGTTTCAGGGCATTTATTTCTTTTAGTATTTTGCGTAAATCTTCAGTTTTTCTAAGATTGCAAGAATTGTTTAGTACTTTTTGATGTTTCGCTATATAAATTTCTGTAGTTTGGAATAGTGCTCTAGTTACTAAAGTTGTAAATATTTTTGTAATGTTCCATAGATTTACTTGTATTTTTCTATATGTATTTATTTGTTTGTATTTCCTAGTATTTACAGAATGCTGTAGGATTTTGGTTTTTATCTCTTTGAATTTTTAGAATAAGATTTCCTAGAATTGAAAGTTTGAAATATTGAGGTATTTCGATCAATTTCACAGAAAACAGTTTCTTTATAGATTTATATCCTGAATATATTTTGAATTTTTTACTGAATTTGAAGATTTAGCTATGTTCTAGTATTTTTATGGACTTATATGCATTTATGTTTCAAAAATTCAGTGCTCGAGAAATTGAAGTTTCTTGATATTTGGAATTACATAAAGTTTTGAAAAATCTTATACAATTTAAAAGAAACTAATTGAAATCAAGTGTTTTTATTATTTTTTATAGTTTCTCGTATCTATATATATATATATATATATATATATATATATATATATATATATATATATTCACTCGAGAGGTTGATTTTTTTAAGATTCATCTCATTCTTAGAAATTTAGAAATTATATAGTACCTAACAATGTACTTCATTTATCAACAATCAGCACATATATACTGGAATTCAAACATTATGAAAAAACTTTAAGATTTTCAAAGAAACTATTTAACAAGATTTCATTAACATTTTAGATTTTCCTTGAATTAATTATGTGTTGTATTAGATGCCTTCAGAAGGAATATTGAATACTTAAGGAGGGATTTGTAGATAATTTAACAAGATTCTATACCGAAATCGCAAGAGTTCAAGTTTGCTATCAAAATTGTATAGAAGTCTAAATTTATAGGGTTTATCGTTGAGGTATCGGACAATCAAGAAATACCCTTTTCGATATCTTCAAATTTAATATTTCCAGTGTGCATATATTTTCTGTTACAAAACAAAATAAATCAAACTAATTTTTATTAGGTTTTGTGAAACATTATACACGGTTAAGAAATTTTGGTTTCAATAGCGAAATTTTTCGTTCATTATTCGCTCGACGGTGAACTTTTTTCTTTGAGAGAAATTTTTCGTTGATTTCGTTACAGTCAGTCAAAACTTGTTTTCTGTGTAGTACTGATTGTTAAATGTCTGTGAAACCAGCAATTGGTTTGGTAGAACATATACTTTGTTGATTCTTTTAGAGTGAATTTACACTCTACATCGAGTTAAAATACCGAGATGCAAGAGTGAAACGCATTTTCAGAGAAGTGAAATTTCACTCTCGAATTCTAGTCAGATTCCACTTTAAAAATGAGTTGAATTTCATTCACTTACGATATGTGACTTTTCACCCTTTTCACTCTAATTATAAGTTTGAGTGGCAGTATTTTGACTCGATATAGAGGGAAATTCCACTCTTGAGGATCAAAAGAATATAGTTTGTAAATACGAGGAAAATTTTATTCTCTTCTTGACAGGCGTTTATTGATCTAATAATCTCACTTACTTTTTTAACTTCTTCTTAATTGATAATAAATTTTATCATTCTTTATAACTTTTATTTATATTATTATGAATTGTTTATATAGCTTTTTATAATTTTGAAATTTAAGCTCGAATAAAAGCTTGCGATCTAGGCATCATGAGTTTTATTAGTCTCTGCTCATGTATTGAATTTTTTGAGTTTATTCAGTTTCAATTTACCATCTACAGTTTTATTAGTGATTCGATTATAAGCATCGCAACTACTGATTTGTTCATGATTTCTTGCTTTCGAGTTATTCGCTATTTGTTAGTTGTTTCAACTGAATTTAAAGTATGATGATAAACTTTGTTGCTATGGATGCTCATCTAAAACTCGTGAGTTTGAATTGTCGTATGGTTTTTTTTTTGTTGAAAGAACTCGATTGTAAACAATCTTAGTGTTATAAAAACAGCGACTATCTAAACTGTATGTATTTTTATCTTATATTCAAACATGCTTTTGTTATTATGAAAGGCGATTGGTCCTGAATGATTTGATCCAAAGCATCAACGATGATGACGATGAAGAAATCGCCAACGTCAATTTCAATCTTCCTCGAGAATCCGAAGTTGAGGATTCTTCTACTCCTGCGCCATCTTCGAGTGACACTGCCAGCAATGTCAACCGAGAGGTTTATATCCAAATCAGATTCAATTATAGAAAATGTCATACTGACATTTGCCAATTTCTTGTTCTAGATTATACTCTCATTGATTTACAACAACAGTCGACTTGGTGGGGCGTATTACAATACTGAAACATCAGAAATCTTCATCATGGATGATATCATTGACGATGACTTCACTTTTTCTGTAACGAAAGCTCTGTACTGGCACTGTTTGCCAAAGACATTGCTCATTGTGAAAGATTCATCCACCATGTTCATGAGAGCCATCAAAGAAACTGTTCTGAAAAACTGCTCGGGAGAAAACAACGCAGACGATGGAGTTTCTTTGTCGTCAGCTTCGGCTGTACACAGCGCTGGATTGAGCAATATTAAGGAGTTTTCAAAAAGAGAATGTTCCTTTGATTACTGCCAGTATCGCGTACGTAATTTGAAGCTGGAGAGCGAAGCTACTGAAACAACGGCCCAAGAACGATCATTTTTTTTGGAATCGTTGCTCAATTTTCAATCTCATAGTATGATACACGCTCTGGGGTTGTTGCTGCTTTACATCGACAGAAACTGGAACTCGATTTCACTCACGAATATGCAGCCAAAATTTCTTTGCATCAGAAACATAATGATGTAAGTCCATGAAATTATTTGAGCAAGTGAGAAGTAAGAAATCTAGATTAGGAAAACGGCAATCCAAATACGTATCTTGGCACAGATTCGTAAATTTTACTGGAACTATAATGATTGAATTTAAAAGTAAATGTTCTGACCATTGACTTATATTTTTCAGCAAAGATATTGTTTGGATGAATGAGGATGGTTACGAAATTTTGTCAATCATTCGCTCGAAACAACACCCGAGTTTATTTCAGTTTGGAAATCAGGGAGATATCAAATGTATAAACAGTCTTTATTCGCTGTTTAATCAATGTAGTTCCAAGATCGGAACCCAATATTTATGGTGAGATTGATCATGGCATCTGGTTGATTATTTTTCATGAAATTTATCCATTCTTTGATTATGAAGGATCAATTATTTGAATCTGATAAGATATTACATGAAGAATGAAATCTGACGACAAGTAAATTTGATAATTAACAGGAAGGTAATACGACACCCGACTCAGGACATCAACGTTTTAAATTCACGCTTGAACGTGATCGAGTTTTTCTTGGACGTCAACAACCGATTTATCGCGGAAAATTTGATGAGCTGTTTGAAACAAGTCCACGCAATTTCACCTATATTATTGAACAAAGCAACTGCCTTGAACACAAAGCCATTGGATTGGCGAAAATTCCACGATGTATAAATTATAGTGATCGCAATATTTACATATTTGATTTTTATTCACGAATTTTAACGAAAGAAATATTTTCAGACGTTGCGCAGCATACTCGCCATCTCCGACATTTGTTCCGACTACAGAAGAGACATTGAAATTTTCGACAAAATTGCCGGATGTGTTACAGAACAGATGCACTGCATCAAGTACTTCCTCGAGCGCGTAATCGATTTTGAAATGAGCGTTCATAAAAGAAAAATGATTGTCAAATCCGGAGTGGACGCGACTTTGGACGATCGTGAGAATTATTACTGTGTACAGTAAAAGTATACGTTTGTTATGCTGACAATCGATTGAATACATTTGCAGTGGTGTCCTTGAAAGAAAGATTACCGACGATTTTGTCCGAAGGCGCAGAAAAAGAAGTAATTAATTTGCCAAGCGAAGTTGAAACGTGCAGAATGGTTTACTTTCCAGACATGTGCTTTCTTCTTGCCATCATGAAATGGAAGAATGATGAAGTTCCCGAAGGTTTTAAAATTCCCAACATGGAATTTAGGTTCGAAATGGATGGAGTTCCTCATTACAAAACTGAACTTACCAAAGGTAATATACTTGATGAATTTTTGTCGTCCACAACTGGTTTTTGGCAAAATCCGAAAGTTTGCTTTGAAATGTATTGCTTTTTGAGAATCTAAGAAGTTTGCGGTTAATCTGTCAAGCCATTTCAACTTTATCCTGTATGTTTATCATTAAAATTCGATTGCAGAGATGGATGAAACAATCGGCGATGTGCACATGAAAGTCAATTTACGACAATCGAAACTGATAACTCTTTTGGTCCGGTACATCGTTCAAAATGCAAGCGATATTTTGAACGCATTGCATTTATGCGCTGAACTCGATGTGTAAATAGTTATTAACCCTGTATCATTATTACCTTTCTTTAGTTTTCTAGAAACTGGAAATCCAAAGCCAAGGTTTTTTTTCAGGCTTTTATCCTTTTACGTAGTTGCTCGAGAATGCAATTACGTAAAGCCCAAAATGGTCGAATCCCAGATCATTGACATACGAAACAGTCGTCACCCGATCCAAGAGCAATTGAATTCGAATTTCGTGTCAAATGACATCGTTTCTGGAGGAGAAAACAGTTTGGTCAAAGTTATCACGGGGCCGAACGCATGCGGAAAAAGCATGTACTTGAAACAAATTGCTCTCATTGTGTTTATGGCACACATTGGAAGTTACGTCCCAGCAGATTCTGCTACAATTGGCATAATGAAACACATTTTTGTCCAGATGACGGTAACGAGATCGTTCATGTTTGATGCCAGTTTGTTCAGCCAAGACATGCGACAGGTAATAATAAGGAAGTTTATCAAGTCCATCAGATGGTTTCCATCTCAATTCAACTGGCGTATTCGGGGCGTGATTTTATTTTTCAAAAAAAAGTTTGCGTTATTGTATGATTTATGTGTTTTCGTCATTGTTACCAGGTGATTGCCATCGTCAGAATGGCAGCGGCCAATTCTTTGGTGATCATCGATGAATTCGGCAAACATACGAATGAATTCGACGGAGTTGCGCTTTTATCAGCTGTCTTGACCAGTTTGATTGAAAAAGGCACAGATTGTCCTCACATTTTTGCTTCCACGCATTTGTTCAAAGTTTTGAATTTCATTCCCCGAAGCCCAATGGTCGAAAAGAAGGTGAGAAAGCATTCAAAACAAGGATCACTGTAGTGCATATTTTCATGGAAAATGATACATTAAACTTTCAGACCTTTGAATACGTCGAGGAACGCCAAATACTTTCTTTTCTCTACCGAATCATTGATGGAAGCATAAACTCGAGTTTTGCTCATTCCGTAGCTCATATGAGTGGCTTCGATGAGAATTTGATTGAACAGTCTTTGAAAGTAATTTTTCCATTTTTTTAAAAAAATTATAAATCCTGAATAAAAATTCTGCAATGATGTCGTTAGGTCTTCGAGAATTTGAAAAATGGCATCACTCTTCCAGTGTCTAATCCTGATTATCAAGAAACGTGTCGTTTAATGAGGTGAGTATCTTTTTTTTTGCAGTATTAATGTTAACATAGTATGTTTATTATTACCACTGATTTCAACTTTATGAACAGAGAAATGATTTGCTACATCCGTGATACGCAACAAATCGATCTGGCAGACATCGCTTCAAAGATTCATACTATATCTACATTGAACAGAGTGAATCCAGTGGCAAAAAAATTACTTGGAAGAAAAGGTTGAGTTACCTGTATCAGAACTTGGCAGACGTGGTTTAAATTTGATTACTCGGACATTTCAGTTGTCTTATTTTTTTGTTAACTATGTCAATATGGATTACGCTGACCGATTCCATTTAACAAAAATAATAAAACTAAATCCAATTGTCAACATTCCTCAGGGTTAAAGAAAATCGCGTACTCTCAAGGCATTAGAGACTTGAGATCTTAGAAATAATTGTTCGTTTTGCTATACTAATGATAAAAAGCTTTTTCGGAAAACTGATATTTAGTTTCACAGACAAACTCAACTTATGTACCATTCGTCATTTATGTGTGATCAACTAAAGAATACTCATTTGTAAAAGTTGAGTAATTGACTTTAGCGAAGTAAATAACTAATAATAAAGAAATTGAAAAAAAAAAAAAAAAAAAAAAAAAAAATAAGAAAGATTTAACTTAAATTACATGGAACATGAATAAAAATGTGTAAATGAAGAGTTCTTATAATAATATATTATTACATTAGTCAACTTAATTTGACTAAGGGGGTATCCTACCTGAGATGGTCCGAAAAATCGAATTTTTTTTATTAAATATTTTTGACGTAGACAATAAAGGGAATGTGTGTGTGTAAGAGCGTTTTTCTCCAGGACGAATACTTTCAAGTTTCAAGGCTATACACATTGGGCGATGCTCGGTGCATGTCATCCAAATCCAAATCTTTAAACTCGTTTTTCTCGAAAGCATTTTTTTCAAAACGGTGGACACGATAACTCAAAAACTATTGATCCAATCGATTTGACATTTTTTGAGCTTACTCAGCAAATGTATAGTTTTGGCCGGAACTAGGATTATGTCGAAAGCATTTGTTCAACTATTGTTTTTAAGGCAAAATAAAAACAAAAACAAGGCAGAAAATCATAATATTTCTATTCACGAAAAAAAAAAAAATTGAAAGAATTTTTTTCTCTTATTCCCTAGTTCAGGCTATAGCTGGGAGTGTGATTGATATAAAATGGGTCAAAATTTGTATTTCGAAATCTCCGAACGAAAGATATCGTGTCCACCATGAAGCAGCTATTTTCGGCAGGCTTAATAATAATAATAATAATAATAAGAATAATGTAAAAAAAATCGCGAATAAAAACATTGAAAAGTTTTCTATCCATAACGATTCAAAAGCATCGATTTTTCGAACCATCTCGGGTAGGATACCCCCTAATTTGGACGGTGGCAAGTAGAAAGAAATATTTTAGAGGATCCATCGTCTTAAAATTTAGATAAAATTATTCATTGTAATGTGTAAAAAATACTATTTTATAAAATAAACTTAGAGTTAAAGTTAATCAATGAAATATATTACATGAAATCCTCCCGTTTTCATGCAATTAATTAAAAAAAACTTTAAACTTTTAATTCGACGAAAAATTGTTCTTTTTGACAGATGTTCTACAAAAAAAAAAAAAAAACACAAACTATAGGTTTGCTGAGGCAAATAATTATTTCTCGCACTAACCCGTCGCGAAATTCACGTGAGAAGGAAGGAGTTCCCACCCGATCGTGGCAACCGATGGGTAGGGGTAAGGAAGGGGTAACCATTCGCTCGCGGTTTACACGCTCATTCGCTTAGCGGGCTCTTTATCTCGAAGAATAAGTGTATTCGGGCATAGGGGTCGGCGATTATTGGAAAGATAATCGATTAATCCCTGATTTTTCATAATTCGAACAAACGCATATTTTATATTTTTTCTTGCACAGTATTATTCTTTTAAAATATGATCTACATTAACTACGAAAGGGCAAAATACGAAAAAGGTAATGAAGCCTACAATTCGTTCAATTTAGGCAATTACTTGCTCAAAAAACCATACATAAAGAATAAAGAGTGTAAAGAAAAAAAATGAATTCTAATCTTTATGGAGGCTAAAACATCAGTCCGAATAAAAGTTAAATGGAATGATCATCGACCTGGCGATGCATGCTTGTGCAGCTCATTTGATTTACGTGCAGGATACCAAGAACATTATTTGTATGAGTACGTCAGCAAACGCGGTTCTTGTCACTTTTTTAGAATTGATGATAGAAATACTAGAGCTATCCATTATTTGAATGTGAATAACGAGAAACTCATCGAAAATGAAGAAGATGAAGCTAAATTCCGATACGAAATCGGAGTGGCGATGTATCCCCATCGTTCTGGTAGGTGGAATTGTCCTTCGCGTAAAAAAAGAGGCATCTTTGACAGGTCTGAGTGACGATCATATCACGATGGGTGGAGTAGGAAAAGGTAGAAGAATGGACGGATATTTTGGTGGTGGCTGCTATTTGAATGACGGCGATTACGGCAAAAAAAATCAAAGATCATTTCGTTTCAACGTATTTGTTTTCAAATCAATGGAAATTGCTGAAAAAATTATACAGGATATTCCCATGCGTTGAAAATTGCTTGAACCGCTCTTTTTCTTGATTTATACGCAGACTATAAAGTCTAATAATATACTAACCACTTATTCATATATGTATGTATATTACGTTGATCTAATAAAACATGAAATATTGATTCCGTTTTTAGTTTGAGTATCTGAAACCTGTTTTTTTGTTTTTTTTTTTTCTTTTGCAATATCATCCTTCGGTGCATTACAACTGAACGAAACTTTCATATCAATGGCTTTCTCATTATCATATCTTTTCTCATGTGACTTGCGTTAAATATGAAAACTTTAAACGAACCAACACTTGGATTCCGAATTGGATAATATCAATCAAACTTGATTTCTTGGCCACAAGAAGCAGTTGACGTAAGTACCAGTCTTCTTCGAAAAAGAAGATGTCTAACTACAAAAGGAGAAGGTTACGTGTACGACTGATTTTGATTAAAGTTTGCAAGTGAAATCTTCGAAATCTCCTTAGGCTTCATGCAACATATCATGCAAGTCGACTTGTTAGTTTTTTAGAAAAAAAAATGCGAAAGTGCATTGTTTCTTATACAAGTTTGAAATTTTTGCTGCATTTTCTTGTCTGAAATTTTAATGGGTCGATGATTTTTCGTAAAAAACTACACAATCGACGGGTGCTATTCGGTCATTAACGATAACTTGAGTTGATTTCTAACGACAAACTCGATTCCTTTTTGAGGTAAGTACTATAACTTTAAATATTATGCCAAGCAATTTATCGTAAACGCTGATACTTTTATATTTTCAATTGTTTCAAGTTGTGCAGTATTTTGTTTCGTCTAAAGAAAGTTTTTTCTATAAAAAAAGTAATCAAAATGAACATTATAAGAAAATAATATTCAAAGGGCTTCAATTTCTCGGATTAAATGTAATCCCTATTATTAAAAGTGCATTCATTGATTATTACTAATTTTGACACAACTTTCAGATAACATAATAGTTTTTTCTACATTCGAATATATTTCTAACAAAGTACAGACATTGAACATGTTTAACATGTGCCTAAAAATTGGAAACTGAGTCGAAAATTCTAGATTTGATTAATTTCCCTGGCAAAGTTTGTGTAACGCGAGTGCAGCGATATAGCGTTGCACTTGCGTTGCACTTGCGTTGCACTTGCGTTGCATTCGTAAATAACTGTTTCTAGAATTTTCGATTAATATCATTTAAAAAAATCGGTTAAAACCACAGCAAACGAGAAAATATTGGATGATCAAATCCTCAATTCAAACTCGATGACTTTGAATACTTTCCATAAAAGATCAAAGTGCCGACATGAAAAGTATTCGTAGTTATCGAGTTTGAATTGCGGATTTGATCATCCAATATTTTCTTGTTTGCTGTGAACTAGTAATTTTAATATCAAAAATCAAATTAAATACCTTTCATGGATGCTAAAATTGACGTTTCATATTCAAAACAAAAGAAAAAAAATCTATTGACAAGCGCTTGCTTTTGACATATTAGGGTTAAAAGGAATACTTGTTTTTACTTTACTTTTTATTTAAAAACTCACATGTGCTATTTTGATACTGAGCGTTGATTAATACATGATTGTTTTTTTCACATAATCATATATCTTTTTTTATTCGATTTTGCAGATTATACGTTATAATTCAATAAAAAGTAGGAGCAAAATCAAAGAGAAAGATGAAAGAATAATTTTTTGCATTTTTGTATTTCTTTACGTTCAACTTTATTTCCCAAGTTTTTCCTTCTGTTATCTATTAAAAATACTTCTTATTTATGATTTATCACATTTCTGTACAGATCATTTTTATAGTGATTTAAAAAGTCCAACGCAAATGCAACGCTACAGTGTTACATCAACTTTGCCAGGGTTATACCAAATTTGTGAAAAAATTCTAATAAATTATGTAGAGATTCAATAATTTAAATATCTCGAATATATTTGAAGAAAAAATGTTTGTTTTTTCGGAAACTACACAAATTTCTGATTTCTATTAATTTTCATTAACTGTAATGTGTTTCATGAGATAATCGAATGATTCCCTACGAATGATTGAGAAAAATTTGTTATGTATTGCAAGGTTAACGAAAATTGAAAACCTTACAATACATACTAATAATAATATAAAAATATATTTCTTTTCAAACTCAGAAAAATATGAAAAATTGAAATTTAAACACGTTATTTTGAAATAATCGTGATGACTATTCCGTGGAAAAATACGATAAAATGGTCTTTCAATAGCTCATTACTGATTAGTCGATTCGACTTGGTTTTCGTGATTCCCGTTTTTATTTTCTGGCGTTAGTTGAATACGTCTGTATTTCATATCACTTAACGAGTCCAATTTACTATTCATTTCCCTGAACATTTCTTCTTGAAAATCTATTATCGTTTTTTTTTTTCGTGATTCCCACTTTTGCAAAAACAAGTTGGCGATACGCAAAAGTCATTTATTTCTAAAGCAGCTATCGCTGACAAACGGAAATGGGACCAAAATAGCATTATCTGGGAACTGGGGAGAGGGGGCACTTGCCCCTCCACTTTTGAAACAGAGGGTCCAAGTATACTTTTTGCCCACCCCCCCCCCCCGAATTTTGGAGAAATAAAAAATATTTACAAAAATGAAAAAATGTTCACATCTTGAAATATTTAATGTCCAATCTGTTGATTATGATCAAGTTTTTTTTCTGAATCGATTTATGAGTAAAATGAAATCATGATAATACAGTTTCAACTCGAACGAAAAATTAGGGAAAAATTATATCTCAAATGAGAACAAACAAATAGCAGCATTTGAGGATCTACGAATTTGATTAATATCATCGATGATTTAATAAAATTTGTAGGAAATAGCAACACTACAACATACCTGAAAAATATTGGATAAAACATACAATTCAAAGACAGTGAATGATATAATTATAAAATGCGATATTTTCTTTGGTTGGGTAATAAGCGTGTGATTGACTTTGAGTAATTTAGTGAAGTTTTAAGAAAATCATATCCACATATGTAAAACAATATCGTGCACTGCCAGAATTTTTTTGATACTTAGTTTTTTTTAGTCTTCATGATTTACTGTTTCATGTTTCAGAATTTACAGTTTCACAGCATTTCAGTCAATCGACATATGAATAGAAAATTCCGTTGTTGAGTAATCGAAAATTTATATATGTTTTATAATTCAAACGATGATAAAATCAGGAGCCTTTTTTTGAAATACTATCGACCAACGGGAACGAGAGACATTAGCGGCAAAATTTCAATATTAATAAACGCAGAAGCCCTTTTTCTAATATACAGGATGTTTCAAATTCCCCGTAACAAACAAAAAAAAAAAAAAAAAAAAAAAAAAAATTAACGTAATTCCTTATTAAATATTAAGTCAAAAAGTCTTTTACAGCTTATTATGAAACTCAAAATTGGAAAAGTTCTGCAAACAATAAATGCGCTCTCTCGACAAGTAGGCGTACCACCTCACGGACTTTTCCAAATTTTCTACATATTTATCTGAATCGAAAAATCCTTTGTCACTCTTGACAAAAGTCAAAATCAAAAAAGTTATTCAAGCATCAAATCTAAGGAATCTAATTGACTAAAACTTGTGTTCTTGATTTTGAGTTTTGTAAAAAGTGGCAAAGGACTTTTCGACTCAGAAAAAAAAAAGAAAACTGGGGGAAAGTTTGGTCCGTAAAGTCGAGCCTCACTTGTCGAATCAAGTATTTTCTTTTTGTTACAGAACCTTTGAAACACCCTGTATTCTTATCTTGATTCCCCTCAAAATTATCGACGAGCCAGTATTGTAAAAGAAATTGGTAGCTTGAAAATCATCGCTCACCTACAATATGAATTGCCAAATGATCTGCGTTGCAAGGTCAAGATTTTCGACAGCACCCTCAAGCCCTCGCAGATCACGTACCGCCACATTTCCTTGCGCAATTTCTCAATGATGATGAGGAAATCAAACTACGTCGAGGATATTCATAGGTAGTACGATGCCACTGTTAGGATAAAAGAAACCAAATCGTTTTATTGTAACTGGTGATTTCGTTGAAAAATATTGGTCATGAATCCTCGTTATTTTTTTCCAACTGCAGTTGTAGACTATGCAATTCAGTCATTTTATCAACACCACTTTTCAATTCCTGTACAAATCAATTTAAATTATTTGATTGATTGATTGATTGAATCAACAAACAGCCAAAATAGCAGAATCAAATATTTGCTGCTTTTTTACACAAGATCAACAATTATTTGTCACACTATAAAAGTTGGATAAGATTATTTTATTCAATGATAATAGATACAATCGTGAGAAATTTGACATGCCTAGAACATACAAGGTCCCCTTCATAAATGTAAACAACACTCATGAAAAAAGAAAAAAAAAAAAAAGGCTCGGGTCTGTAAAAATAATGTCAAGAGAGCAGCAAGGTAGTGCGCAAACTCACGACCATACTACTAACAAATACGACGAATCAAGTTTCAGCACGATCTGAGGCATTTCTCCCAACTGATATGTACACGCCGGACCATACTTAGAGACATGTCGGCTGTCGTGACAAAAAATTAAACATAATATTGTTGATCAATAAAAATCGAATGAACGCAACTCACTCATTGAGTTCATATTTTTAAAATTGTTGGGCGATGAAAATAAATGTTCCATTTGCGTTTAACCAAGTTGAGGCATTTTTGACAAATAATAAGGGTGACACAAAACGACAGTCTCCTTTTTTCGTTACAATAACTCTGCTTACGAAATGGTCATTAATAAAAACAAGTGGCTCGTTGGCACACCTTCCTTTTACATGGCCTGTAGAAATCGGTTGATGTTTTGCGCTTAACAAAGGACTCGGCGGAAGAAGACGGGACAAAAAATATTAAAGGAGATTAGGAGGAATGTAGGGGAGGGGTACAAGTATTCGATGCAAAACAATTCGCCAATTTTCTTTAAAATTTGAAACCATCCCTTGGAATACTCGTCGAAGGGTCAAAGTTGAAATTTCCTTCGTTTCTATCAAGCGCTACATTCCCGTCCTCGGTCTGTAAGAAATGAATGGAAAAACTTCAATGAAGAAACATTTCACAACTTGAGATTACGAAAAAGTCATCATTCGCACAAAACAGACATAAAAAAAAAAAAAAAAAAAAAAATCCTCACCTCATCCGAGAAATATTGCTCGATGATGTCATAAGCGACTTTGTAAATTTCCACGTTTTCATGATTTTGCAATTGTTCGATTTTGTCCAGACCCGAGCATTCCTCAATCAGATTGGCTAACGTTTCCACTTGAGGACCCGCTTGTTTCAGCATGTTTGCAATCCCATCTAGCACAACCTGCACGACTTGCGTGTCTTTGCACGAGAGAAGGTTGCAGAATGGAGCGATTACGCCCTCTGCGATGAGTCGAGCCACCTGGTCTCGTGTGCCGCTTATTGTGAGATTGCTAATGGCCCAAGCAGCTTCTTTTTGCGTTTGGAACTCGCCCTGTAACGACTCAGTATAAATTTCGACATTCAGGTTACATTTGATAGCGTGCCTCGTGCAACCTTGCCTTAGTCAAGTTACGGATGATGAGGGGCAGAAGCCCAGCATCGATGACAGCTTGGACTTGTTGCTGATTACCAGCTGTGATGTTTGAGAGGAACCATACGGCCTCTTTGCAAATTTTTTCTTTTTGATGCGTCAAGAGGTTGGGGAAGTGTGAGAGAGCGTCATTGTTGAGGACGATTTGGGTCTGATCGTCCGTGCCTGTCACGATATTACCTACTGCGCGAAGGGCTGCTGTTTGCACCTTAACCTCCTTGTGTGACAAAAGTGGAATCAGCCGTGGTACCACATCGCTGTCAATCACCATTTGTATTTGCTCGTTTCCTCCATCTGTCAAATAGCTCAACGCCCACACTGTATCAACCAATATCTGCAAATACAATAATAATGTATTTATTACATTTTCGATAAGTGAGAGGAAGAGTGGTCACTCAGAGCCAAATATTTCAACTCCATTATTTATTCATCAATATTTCGGCCAACATATGGGGCCCTCGTCAGGATTCTTATAAATCTTCAAAAAAATCGATCTCTCTCATTTCATATATAAACATCTCATAATAATAATCATAATAAATAATTCTCTAAAATAATGTAAAGATAAACTCGGATCTACTCACGAGGTCGACAATGTATTATTCAAACATCAATTCTCCTTTCATCGAAGAGATTCGTTCCCAATTAACAAAGGTCACAAAGTTGATTAACTTTATAATATATAATTTATACATATTACAATATTTAAATTTATTTAATGTTAGGTTACTCGAGTTCATGTGCCAGGCACAAGATTGAGTGTCGAAAAAAAATATAATTTTGCAATTTTATAATACAAATTATCTGAAACAACCCGAATTCAATAAAAATATGTTCAACATATGAAGATTTTCTGTAACTTTCGAGTATTTGTCAAGTTTTTCAAACTTGCATTAGAAATTAAAAGATATTATGCACACTTTGAAGAATAATGATGATGGACACAATTTAGAAAATGATAGCACGTTTTTCAAAATTCACAAAAAACTTTGTAAATCTTCTAATGTTGCTTTGTTAGTAATGAACTATCAATTTTCAATTTTAAGGTTACAAATTTAAGTTTTTTCATACCACCTTCTTTCTCATCAAAAGATTTTGGAAATCAACATCCAAAAATCTATGAGAAGAGTTTATTTATACCTTACTTATATTTTTAATGACGTATTTTCAACTTTTAGACAAGTCCAAAAAATAATTCATTCACATACAGAATTTACATTTTCCTGAATATTGGTTTATGTTCAACTATTATTTTGTAGCTGTAAAAAATTTTTACACTATCCTTTCTTCTTGGAAACTTTTTAATATTGACAATCAAAACTTGATGAAAAGTGTATATTTATACCTTACATTTTTATTTATTAAGAAAAGGTACAATCAAATATTGAAATAGACATGTTTAAAGTAAATTGAGCCTTGTTAACTTTTTCCTTATGCTTCTATAAAAATAAAACAATTTATTTTGCAGGAAAAATTCATATGAAGAATATATTTATACTTTTTTAACTTCAGAATACTACTTCTATTTCATGAGTTTTCATAATCAAATTAAATTCACAACATGTCATTTTATATAACGTTGATTAATTGATAATTTTTTTCATCACTGTCCTTGTAAAATTAAAAGTTTTCTTTGAAATAAATGAAAAAATATGTATACCATAGTCGGTCTCATCTATATTTTCAACTCAATTTTTCATTTATCAAAGATAAATATCAATTTGATGGAGTTCAAGTAAAACTTGCATTGATGTCTTGGTGGTTAATAAGATGATTGAGAGCGGGCAAAATTTCCATAATGGTTTGAACGGGAGGTGGTGGGTCCTTATTCCTACACAAATTCACAATGACCCAGGTGACATTTCGCAAGAAACTGAGAGGTATGGTGGGCTTGATGAAAGTCAACAAGGGTTGCACCACGCCGAGATTAATGACGTAATCTCGAGGGGCTGGTCCATCTCCGATTATGTTTCCTATACAAAGACATTATCATTTAGTAAAAACATTAATTTAGACATTATTTTGTTGAATTAAAAGTATTCTTACCTAAAGCCCAAACAGCTTGTTCACAAACATTTTGCTGACTCGATAGCAAAAGTTTGAGGAAAAGTGGAACGGCTCCTGCGGCTATCACAGCTTGCGTTTGAGCGGAAGTACCACTGGCGATGTTTGTCAATGCCCATGCAGCTTCAAACTGCAAAGTAGGGCTGCAACGAAAAAAAGTTGAGTTTATCAGTTGATCATTAAATGAGATAAAATGACTCTTAATCAATAAAAATTTTCATCGAGTATAAAAAATGCGACGGTTTATGTAAAATATTGTAAAAAATATTTACTTGTCGTGCTGCTCAAGACACCGTACAAGGATGGGCAAAATTCCGCTGTCTATCAATGGATCGATTGGTGGATTGCGATCTGAAGACAATAGCTTTCTTGCCGATTGGACAGCTTGCAACTGTTCCGTAGGATCCCGACTCCCAGCTTTCATTACCAATTCAGGGAGATTTATTTTCGATAATTGCTTATCAATATCGTCTTCATCTGTTTAGGACACAATGACCGTGAATATAAATTGAAAAATTCGATGATAGTAAAATTAAACATGAGGCGGGAGGTATCGCTTCCTCTGAATCCATTTCAATGATTGAGTTATCATTGCTTTATTTGGAAGTTAAAAATTATGAGATTTGGATCGGTTTTGCGAAAAAAGTATCTTGAGGAAAAAATCAATTTCTCACTTAATATTTCATTAAATACTCATTATTTTGCCCATGTTTCCAGCCGGGAATCATTGAACAAGAAATTTGTTAATTATGATATTTCTCAGAAAAATAACTATTTGGAGAGTTATGGTAAAATTTGAAGTTGTACAAGTTCCAGCCAACTAGACGAATGAAATAAAATATAAAATCATAAATACATCTTCTAACAATTTAATTCTAAAACTATTACTTTTCTGTACACAATAATAATAAAATTGTATGAAAAATGCAAAAAATTTGAAATTTTTATGACGGTACTCATTAATTTCTGAAATATTACTCATCTTTTGAAAGCAATGTGAAATTATTACAAAAAATGGACCATCAAGAAACATGGATCAAAATTGCAATAAGTTTTATCGACTTTCTCATCACCATAAAGAAATAAATAATAATCGAATCTTACCCGTAGAATCCACGACAGGCACATTTCTTCTTTTCAACAAAGTTTCTTCCCTTTTATTTTTCCGCAATTCAACAGTCACTTCGTTCCTTCTCCTCCTCATTTCCTATAAAAGAAAATTATTTTACATTCAAAACAGAATCATTAATATTAACTTAATATTATTGGTTTTACATGGTACACATGAGTGATAACTTCGGCTTTTGTTTTATTTTACCATACAAGTTTTTATGGTTAGTATCTATTTTTTCCATATTTCGATTTTATGATTTTATTTCTTTTTTCATTTTACTATTAAATAAATAAAATACAAAATTTCACTACTTTATTCTCATATTTCTGAAATTTTCGAGTTGTATAATAAAAATTACACATATTTCTACTAGATTTTGATGAATCAGTGTTTTATTATTATTCAAAATAATTCGTGTCTCAATATTAATAGCACAATTCTGTAATTTCGATTTTGAAAATTGGTAACCTATTTTGAAAAATATAAAAAATATTTCTTCGATACTAGCTTTTTACACTGCGTTACAAACACTAAATAAAAAATCAAATTAAATCAAGAGTAAAATTTAATTTTTTTGTCTAGAATGAAAATTTTCTTCAAGATGTTCAGAAATTCGCAGTTTTCTGAAAACAGTTACACACAAAACTAATTTGATTTCTTTTTTTTTTCTATGATTAAAGTGATTCTTCTGGAGTTTTTAAGAACAGCATGATTTCTTTAATTGATGTTAAATTTGAGAAAGTCGTAAGACTCCTAGAAAATTAAATAGCAATATATACTAGTTGCATTTCCTCCATTTTCACATTTTGATGTCTCACATATCTCTCGTTTCAATAAGTTTTTTTAGTTTCTACGCAATCAACATTTTAGGCTGAAATTAGTGTTGATTTTTTGGTTTACATTAATTTTTTCTTTTCAAAGAAATTTGACCAGAGTTCTCGAGAATTTCAGGAATAATAAAATGAACTATGAATTATATGAATTTTTGAAATTTGGTAATAGTTAATTCAGATTTTTGTTGGGATTTTTGAACACAAATAACAAATTTTATGCTTCATAGAAAAATTATTTCTTTCACTTCAGGATGCTAAAGATAAATTACTTTTAATTATGATGAATTATTTTGAATTTTGATGAGTCGAAATTTCAGCATTAAATACGTTACAATTTTACAATTTGCAAAAAAAAAAAAAAAATGTTTGAATCAATCTTTTGGAATTTCCTATTACCTGAAAACAGTTAATACAAAAAATAATTTTTTTCACAATAAAATTGAAGAGTTTTCTCTGGAGTTTTCAATGACTGCAGGAATTCCTAAAATAATGTCGAATTTCAGGAAGTTACAGCACTTCCATTGTTGTAATTCAAACCCAATTTCCAATATTATATTCTCCAGAAATACCAGGTGTACTCCTAAGTAATTTCCGGTTTTTTCAATGGATGGCGTTCTGTTTTGTACCGCTCTTGGTAACACATACCATATGTCATTTTGTTCAGTCATATCGAGCGCTTGAACTGCGTTGACATTTTCTCGAAAAAATCTTCCAGTAAGTTTTTACTGCGCTTCAAAAATGTCGAATTTTGTACCGAATTTCGAGCATATGCGCCATGCATTGCTTTTCATGTTCAATCAGGGGAAAAAAGTGTCCGAGAGCCACTGTGCGCTTGTGGAAGTTTATGGCGATCGTGCATTAACACTTGGAACATGTGAAACGTGGTTTCGACAGTTGAAAAATCGAGATTTCGACCTGAACGACGCCGCACGCTCCGGCAAGCGAAAATCGTTCGATGACGCCGAATTGCAAGCATTATTAGACGAAGACAACACGCAAACGCAACGACAGCTCGCAGATGCGTTGGGAGTTGAGCAGCAAGCAATTTCCAAACGTCTGCGAGCCATGGGAAAAATTCAGAAGCGTGGAAAGTGGGTGCCCCATGAACTGACCGAGAGACAAATGGAGAATCGAAAAGTGAGCTGTGAAATGCTGCTTCAACGATACAAAAGAAAGTCTTTCCTGCATCGTATTGTTACTGGCGATGAAAAGTGGATTTTCCTGGAGAACCCTAAGCGCAACGAATCGTGGGTGAGTCCAGGTGAAGCATCGACATCGACGGCACGGCCAAATCGCGACGGTCGGAAGGTCACGCTGTGTGTGTGGTGGGATGTACTTTGTACGGTGTTATATACTTTGAACTGCTGAAACCTGGGTGAAACTGTGAATGCCGTTCGCTACAAACAGCAAATGAAAGATTTGAGCCGAGCCATTGTGGAAAACCGACCGGAATATCAACAACGACGGAAGAAGGTGACTTTGCTCCACGACAATGCGCCGTCGCATAAGTCGAAAGTCGTTCGTGACACGCTGGAAAGGCTCGAGTGGGAAGTGCTTGATCACGCGGCCTACTCACCAGACCCGGCGCCATCCGACTACCACCTCTTTGCCTCGTTGGGCCATGCCCTTTCTGAGCAGCGCTTCGACTCGTACGAAAATGTACGAAAATGTACGAAAATGGCTCACCGCGTGGTTCACCTCCAAAGGCAATGATTTTTACTGGCGTGGTATCCACAATTTACCAGAAAGGTGGGAAAAATGCGTAGAGAGCGATGGAAAATACTTTGAATAAAATAAAGGTTACGGTTTTTTTGGAATTATGTGTTTTATTTGGAAAAAAACCGGAAATTAATTAGGAGTACACCTGGTATTTGATTGTCCTAAATTTCACGTTTTGATGAATTTTAATGTTTCTCACATATCTCTAGTTATGACAAATTTTTTAGTTTTTATACTGTCAAAATTGTGGCTTAAGTTATTTGAGAATTTTTCATTTACATTATATTTCGGATTTTTTCTACAATATAAGAAATTCGGATAGAGTTCTTAATAATGGCAGAAATAATGAAACCAATATGTTCTCAAAATTTTCGAAATATATTGAGTATAGTTTGTTATGAAACATTTTTCATACTTCAAAATATATTTATAAATATATTCTTTAACAAAATTTTCTTCCTACTCGAGAATGCTGGAACCCAAGCAGATTCAAATGATGACGCATTTGTAGATTTCATATGAATATAAATTGTAAGATAAAGTAAGTTTCAATTATTGGATCCACCGCAAAAAATATTTTGAAGAATCTGCAGAAAGTTGCTATTTCTTGAAAATGGTTGAATATAAAAATTATTTAATTTTCAAGTTTTTATACTATTCAAGGGGTTTTTCTGGAGTTTTCAATGCCTGCAGGAATTCTTGAACTAATATTCAATTTCAAAAAGTTGCAATGCTTCCAGAAAACTGAATAGCAATACAAATTAAATTTTGAAAAGTTTCTGTGAAAATTTTTATTTTCAAATTTCATGTTTTGATGCCTCATAATTATGAAAATTTTTTTAAGTGTCTATATCGTTCAAATTATAGACTAAAATTGGTGTGACTTTTTTCATTTGCAATCATTTTTAAATTTTAAATTTTTTCTTTGATAAGATAAATTCAACTCAAGTTCTTGAGAATGGCAGAAATAACAGAATCAATTATATGAATTGTATGAATTTACAAAATTTATTGAGAATAAAACATTCAGAAATATTTTGTATATTTTCAAGTATACTTATAATAATTCTCGACCTCTATAAATGAAAAATTTTTTCCTTTATAGAATGATGAAATTCAAGCAGCTTCAAGTTATAACATATTTTTGCATATGTATTAAGTCAAAATTTTAGGGTATTGTGATTTAAAATTTTCTGAATTTCATTATAAATTAATATCAAGAATCTTCGGGAATCGGTCATTTTCCGTAAATATTTGAATATATAAATAATTTTATTTCCTCAACTTTACAGTTCAAGCAATGCCTCTGAAGTTTTGAATTGGATTTATGTTGAGTTTAAGAAAATAGACAAACTTCCAGAAAATACACCAAAATTTCCAACACTGTCTTGAGAAATGGCTTATTTTTTTAAATTTCATGTTTTCATGTCACACATTTCTAGCTGTGAAAAGATTTTTAGTTTCTATGCTGATAAAATTTCGTGTTTATTCATTATTTTCTTTAATTTTTTTATCTCATCTATATTGAATAAGTTCGACTAGAGTGTTCTTGGGAATGACATAAATTACATTATCAATGATAAACTATGGGAATTTTAAAAATTTATTGAGACAACATTTTGATATATTTTTCAAATTTTTGAACATATAAATGAAATTTATCTGCCTTCGTGAAACAAACTCTTTTTACGACAAAATCCTAAAATAAAAGCAGATTATAACAAATTTTTCAATTCCTATGAAGTCAGAAATTGAGTTTATCGCGAGTTTGGATTTTTTTATAGGAAGCGAAAATTTTTTGAAGAATCTTTTACAATTCGCGAATTTCCTGTGAACAATGTAAATATGGAAATAACTTCATTTTCAATCTTTTCTGCGATAAAAGTGATCTTTTCAACTGCAATAATTCATAAATTAATATTGAATCTCAGCAAGTTCAAAAATTCTATGAAATAAAATTGTAATGTTAACCCTATTTCACACACTCCAGAACTGTCGAACAATTCCAGCAGATGGCGAACCTATAGAATTGTCATCCGAGAAATAATAATTTTTTTTTTTTTCAACTATTAACCTTCTTCGAAAAACAAGATTCACGCACATTTTCGGGTCCACGCAATTCGCGAATTAACTCAACATAAATGTTCCCGAAATTCTCAACATTACGAATTCCCTGAAATCCATCGCTCGTAGAAAAAAAAAACCGGATTGTTCGTACACCTGCACGACGCGTGCTTCAAAATGATAAATAAATAAATGAATCCAATTCATTACTACGAATGAGGGCGGGGCGGGGGGATGTGGGAAAAGTCGCTTTTCATGGTGATGAGGAACATGGGCAACAGGGGCGAAATAAGGAACGCATCTCGGACTTGATGGAAAAAACAAAGGAATGGCAAACAAAAGCGCATACCTCCTGGTCTTTTCCTTTGTTCTTGAAACCCATCATGCGATTCTTGCTAAGCGTTTCGGACGCCATTTTCACAATAAGCGAGTTGCTTCCTTGTGGATGGTTGCCGGCACACGGGAAGAAAAATTACGCGTCGATGCTTCACGTCAACTCTCGATCTCACTCGCGCAAAACGCGTGTTACTATGTCGCTCTTTCAGGTGCAACGCCGCTTGTGCACATGTGATTTTCACGCGAGATTCTTATTCACTTATTCACGTGGCATCGGAACGAGCTCGTTGGAATCAGTTGGAATTTATCAGAATTTATTGAAAAATTACGGGCAGAGCTTTCCTTTGGCAATCACCAGTCCAGACTCCAGCCTCAGTTAACTCAGGTCTCAGAATGACTTGGAATGATTCAGTTGTGCTCAGTTAATGACTCAGACTTGCTCGGACCCGCTCTCAGACCCATAATGTATACCGTGTGTCCCGCGGTACTGGACACTTGAGTGAGTAGATCAGCACAAGTTAGTTCTAATTCCATGAGAAAAGCATAGGATCAGTGCCACCAACTCAAATCGGATGTATGTTGAACCGCGGGACACGCGGCATAGCTGAGACTGGCTGACACATGGTGAGAAAGAGAGGGAAAGGCATTGCACAGCTGAGCAAAGTTTGGTCCACTCTGCGCACAGTTTGATACAGTTCTGCGCAGTTGCGCCAAGTTCGGGAGTGTGATTGACTATATTATATATATGTCATACGTGTGCGGTGTGCGGTGATATGCAGTGATATTGAGTTATACGTACGCATTAGCGTTTTCAAATGACTGCTCCCTCGGAGTGCTCTGAAAGCGATTTCTGGGCAGATCTAAGCACTTTCGAGCACGTATCAGCGCGATTTCGTATTATTCAGTCGATTCGCGTATGGACATCAGCCATATGTCGCAGTGCGCATGCATAGACATCACAACAACACAACGCAACCATAGTTTTGAGTGGTCTCACATCGACGAGATAACGATCGACAACAGTCAATTTAAATCCTTCGATCTACTCGCTGCTCCGCAAATTCCGCGAGTACGAAAATGTCGCGCTCCGCTAATCTTTCTCAAAATTCCACGACAATTCGTGCCAAACAAAGGGCGTGCATCGTCGGCTCCGGAAATTGGTAAGAAACATATTTTACCTTTTGTAACAATCATCTTCTGATTTTGTTTTGTACAATGACTCCAGAAAGAATATGCGACTTAATGAGACAAATATCCATTTTAAACGTTTAAAAACCATTCACGATTTCGCAACGCATGGCTTTGTTTTTTTCCTTTTTTAAATTAAATACCTTCTTTTTATTGCATGATGAGGCTTTTCCTGACATTTTCCAAGAAATTTTTCGTTGGATGCTTTCTGGATTAATGAATTTTTGCAATTTTTGTTGAATTCTCATTGTTTGGAATAATTATTGATTCGAAATATTTTCATTGTAATGACATCGAAATCAAAAGAATGAGTATACGCACTTTTTTGAACATATATTTAGAAATAAACTTTTTATTTGCTGAACACACATTGTATCAAGCTGATTGTTATGTAATGACTCATGCGCAATTTTCTGTAATCAGTTTCGCCAGTATCTCTAAATTTGTTGGTTATTTTCGATTTTTACGATGGAGAAATGTCACAACAATCGATCTTAATTCCTTAATGATAAGATGAGTATTTTGTGTGAGTAATCGTTACAATGGCTATTAAATATACAAATTATTCAAGTTTATTTACTTTTAGCATCTATAATATAATATAGCGTCTTTCTATTCCATCTTATAATTGAAATGAAAATGTATTAAAAATATTACATTCATTTATTTGACTTGAGCATCATTCGATACTCAAAATATACAAATATCCCCCGTTTTCACCCATAAAACACAATTTCGGAAAAAAATTCAATTCATGACCCTTTTACTTTAATTTTTTGATGTGATTATTATTATATCATGAGTAATTAGGGAGTAGTTATAAAATAAAAAGAATTTTATATAACACCAAAAAAAAATATACAACAAAAGTATTTTACTGTGATTATGTTTCATGCCTCAATTAAAAACATTATTATTTCATCATTCATATAATTGTTATATTACACCACTATCCATTTTATAAGATTAAATACTTATGTCTTCTCGTTACATCTTTCGTCCGAGTAAATAATAACACAGATTTTTGAATATTAAAAGCATTGAATGAAATAATTAAAACCTTTGAATTTTAAGTTTCGGCATGTCAAATTTTTCTACAAATAGAATTATATGGATCTAAAAGAAAGTTTTGTTTTTTCACATTATTTCTAAAAAAATTTTTAATTATGAATATCTGGAATTTTCATAAACCCATTTTTATTTCATATTTTATTTCTCTATAGTTTTTAGAGTTTGAAAAAAATGTCGTATGACGATCGTTAACGGAAAATATAAATTCATCTCAATGATCAATCATATTGAAAAATTACAAAGAGCAATACATGTTTTTACTATACTTAAGAATTAAACAAATTGAGAATCAAAGAATCATTAAATTTTATAAAAACTTGGAAATTCGATGGATGCATTTTCAAAATTTCTTATGTGAATCAATTTTTTTTTTTTTTTTTTTTTTTTTTCAAAATTTTTAAGACTCTTGACATGAATCTCAAGTGATTCATCAAAATTATTTTCAGTTTCAAAAAAGATTCTGCAGAGTGTTTTCTAGAATCTTTTATTTAATTTTCATGAGCTTATGTTCTGATTCATCAAAATTTAAAACAGACGTTTAAATCACCTTCTCTGAGAAAAAATATCGTTTCTCCGGTTTAAATGACTAAATAAAGATAAGGATATCTGTGAGAGGAAAAAAAACTTTTTACTACTCACAACTTCTTGTTGCGAAATCATTTAAATTGAAATTGTAGCAAATATGATATGGCATTAGAATTTTGTAGAAATGTAGGCAAAGGTGGTTTTGGGGTGTCAAAGGTATTTTTTAATAATATCAAAGTCAACCCTTTTTTTGTAAAAATTTGAACACAATAGACGATGAAAACTCCGTACTATAAATTTCAAAGATTTTATTATTTTCAACTATAGAATTTTAATAATCCAATGCTGATTCCGGAAAAAAAATGAAACCTCATTCTTTAAGTCGATAAATTTTTGTATTGAATTTCCAGCAGATCAAAAATTATGAAATGCAGGCTTACAGGTTTTAAATTCTACTTTTTAAACTGAAATATTTTATTTTGAAACTTTTTAAGTTTGTACATAATACAAAAACTTCATTTTTTTACAGTGAAAAATTTTCCGCTCTTGAAGCTCACTTTTAACTTCTGAAATTGCAAAGTTTTTAGAAATTTTTTTTGTTTTAATGTTTTCCAAAAATACCCTAGTCAGATTGTTGACTGTCAGGAAAATTTTAATTTTTCCAGGGGTTCCGCGATCGCAAAAATCGTTGGTAGAAATGCGGCTCATTTAGATATTTTTGAGGACCGCGTGACGATGTACGTGTATGAAGAAATAATTGACGGGAAAAAACTAACTGAGATTATCAACGAGACTCACGAAAATATCAAGTATTTACCAGGGCACAAAATTCCTGAAAATGTGGTATGTTGATTTTTTTCTATAATAAAATATTTTTTCCATCTGGATTATTCTATAGTCTTATTATACGGATATTTATTTATTTATATTTAAATATTGTTTTTTCAATCAAGTTACGATTAACTTATTTGACTAATATTTGCAAGACTTCCAGCAATTATTCATTTATTTTTAGTAACTTTGAAAGAGCCGTTATGAAACAAAGACGGAAAATTTTTAATGGGAAATTCCTCAAACTTGTAGAATTTTTTCTGCAAGAATTATTAAGAAAGAAATAATTTCATTTAATTAATATTTAATTATAACTATGAATTGATCGCAAATTATGGTGACAATATTACAAATCATTCTTTTAATTTCTCTGACCCTACATTTTTAATCTTATTTTTTTCTATCGACAAAAATGTAGTTAACCCAAATGAACAAATGTCATTCAAGAGACAATTTGTTTAAATCAAGAAAGTGACCTCGACCTTTCTCGCAAGTGAGAAACGCGAAAGTATTGATTAGTTCGAGTCCTTTATTTTTGATGCAGGAAACCCGTCGTACGTCTTCTCGCCAAATTATCTTGTTACGTCGTTTCTTATTATGAACGACTCTCGTTCCAACTTGTTATCTCGCGAAATTCGTCATTCCGTCGATACCACCGCCACAAGAGATTGCACAACGATCCTTAGCTATACATGAAAAGAGCTATTGGCATGTAAAGAAAACCTTAACGTAACTGAGATTTTACATCCCAAGGGTGGAAATATATTTAGCACATAGTACGAAGTATTTTTTTTTCAATACGAAACAAGTTCATTTTGTTTCACAAGTCAACGAATATTGCAATTTTTTTTATTCGTGTGCATTTTTTAAGTACTTATTGTTCAAAGTTTTATAGATTTTAAATGTATTTTATGTTATGGAACTTTTTAAAATTATTCTCCAAGTTGTGGGGAATTTATGATTCACCAAATTCAAATGTGAGAATTGATAGACGATTTCGAATATGATTTTTGTTAAAGAGATTTGGCAAGAGCAGAGACGTCTCCAGCTGTTATTATTGCCTTGATCCCGAGTTTATTCGTAGTACAAGGACATTCCTCTGTATTTAGTTCACGTGGTTATATCGACGGAAAATATGCTTTTCACTTTTTACAATTACTTTTTTTTTCAAGTAACGGTAACGTAACGCTTTACACTTTTTCAAGTAACTTTTCAAACCCTGGATATTTATAACATTTTTTTCACTATATTATTACATCATATTACATTACATTACATATACGTACATTATATATTATATTATATCATATCATATCATATCATATCATATTATATTATATTATATTATATTATATTATATTATATTACTACCTGTCACCCGTGGCTTCGCCCGCGGTCAACCAGTTTGTCGCGGCTATTCCCTATGCTTCACGATATTCATAAAATATTGCGATTTTCGGCAATTATATATTCTACAGTATTGTATAGAAAATATTCTTTTTCAGTCGATGAAATTGAATTAGTAAATTTATAGCAAACCTACTTTTATGAAAAAGTTTTAGATAAATAATTGATCAAAATTTTAGTCACAAATCAGGGTAAGTTCAAAAAACCTATTGATATTAAAATAAACTTTAAACATACCTCAAGATTTAACACTTAATTAGCTATAAGAATTATAAAAAACATCTCTGAAAAAATTCTGCTAAAACACAAACTTTTATTGTGCCGTTAGATCATTAAATGATGAAACAATATTTCATCATTTACTATCAGTTTTGTGATTTTTTTTTTTTTTTTTTTTTTTTATTATTCGAGAGTTGAAACTTTTAGATTTATAGGCCAAAACTGATAGGACAGTTTAGAAATTTTGAGTAATTTAATTATTTCGTGAAATTTTTTATTTTGTAGGTAACTAATATTCTGATATTTCGTTTATTTGTGATATTCCATTTTTGACATTTTGTGATTTTGTGGCATTTTGTGACATTTTGTGACATTTTGTGACATTGTCGGTGTATGATGTGTCATATTCCTTTACTTCCTGGTTACTCAACCTTCTTACTGAGAATTTGAAAATTTTTTTATCTAGCAACCGTACTTGCATCATGACAAAATATTTTTAGAAAAATTCAAAATTACATCCAGCTATTTTCACGTAATGCGGTGACATACAGTCATAGATTCTGCTTTATGTGTAGATTTATACAAATTTGAGTAATGAATCAAGATAAATTTGCGAAATCTATTGATACGAAAATGAAATTTACGAAATACCTCAAAATCTAACACTTTATTAGCTATGGAAATTATAAGAAACATCTCCGAAAAAACTCCACTAAAAAATAGACTTTTATAGTGCGATTGAGTCATTATGAAAAAAAATATTAAACAATACTTTATCATTGACAATCAGTTTTTGTAATTTTTTTTTATGATTGAAGAATTTAGACTTCAGAACTGATCAGATAGCTTGAAATTTTTGAGTGATTCCATCATTTCGTGAAATTCTGTAATATTCTAATGTTTCGTAAATTTGTTATATTTTTCGTTTCGTAACATTTTGCGATATTTTGTCAAATTCTTAGATTTTATAACATTTTGAGATTTTGTGACATTTTGTGATTTTGTGACATTATGTGTATGCGTCATATTCCTTCACTTCCTGGTTACCCAACGTTCTAACTGAGAACTCGAAATTTTCTTTAACAGTAAACCATCCGGAGACAATGACAAAAAAAGTAAAAAAAAATTTCGAAAATCCATCCAGCCGTTTTCGCGTGATGCAATGACATACAAACATACATTCTGTTTTATATATATGTATATATATATATATATATTATATTATAGTACACTATACTATGCTATACTATACTATGCTATACTATACTATACTATACTATACTATACTATACTATAGGTACTATATTATATTATATTACATGACATTAGATTACATCACATTACGTTACATTATGTTATATTATATTGTATTATACTATATTTAAATATATTATATTGTATTGTATTACATTATATTATATTATATCATCTTATATTATCTTATTTTATTTAATATCATCTAAAGTAAATAAAATATTTATTATTTGTTAAAAATCTTTTTCTCTCGCGTTAACGATTTTTTTTCTCGCCCCAATAGTTTTTTTATTACTTCAAGGATTGGAAACAAAACTTTATTCTTTGTCTAAGCTTGCTTTGTTTGAAAATTAACGATTGTGTAAATTCATCTGTTTTGCAGGTGGCAGTTCCTGACGTCGTTGAAGCCGCCAAGGACGCAGACATTCTCATATTCGTCGTTCCCCACCAGTTTATTCGCAGATTATGCAGCACTCTCTTGGGAAAAATCAAACCTAATGCCGTTGGATTGTCCCTGATTAAAGTAATTATGCTTCAATAAATAAGCATCTAAATTGGTCTTTGAATTCGATTTTTTTTTTAATTTAATGGCAGATTTTTTTTTTTTATTCATCCCAACTTTCAAACCTCAATTGGTTTGAATTGAAAATTTTTTTGCAAATCCAAAATTGAAATTTGATGTGGTATTGTAATTTTTTTCCCAGCAGTACGTTACTTGAAGTTGTTTTGAAAATTTTCCTCAGGGTTTTGACAAAAAAGATGGTGGAGGGATCGAGCTCATTTCACATATCATTTCCCAAGAGTTGAACATTCCAATGAACGTTCTGATGGGTGCGAATCTTGCATCCGAAGTCGCCGATGAAATGTTCTGCGAAACAACGATTGGTGAGGGTTTTTTGTATTGATATTGCTGGTTTAAGACAAGAAAAAACCTGAATAAAAAAAAGTAATTGAGACATCGGAAAATTGGCATTAAAATCAATCGACTGAGAGAAAAAACTTTTTAGCAGAAATTCTGAGATGGAAATTTTGAAAAAAAAAAAGAGAACGGGTCTTTTTATTGCGAAATCGTCTTTTAATCAGGTGCATTTTTATGAGATAAAAAATGAGGCGAGCAACGAGATCTGATGAATGAGTATTGCACAACGGGTTTTTTACCGTAAATTGAGATAACGCTGATGCATGAATAATCCTTGAATGCTGTTTTTCCAGTAAAGTGTTTTATCTGGGTTCAATTAAGTAATATAGATAGGAGTTTTCGAAAAAGAATATTCTGGATTTTTGATGTGAATTATAATTTGGAATTTAATATATTTTTCTAAACGAGAGGAAATTAAAATAACAATGTCCCAAGTTAAAAATTGTTTTAATTTGTATCTCAAAATTTTGATTCTAAATTTCTCTGAAATTCCATATGCATCAAGTTCCAAACGTTCGAAATTAAACGAAAAATGAAAGAAGACAAGTATTTAATACAAAAAATTTTTACCCTTTATTTCAAAAATATTTCGGTTGAAACAACAAACTTTATGCTCACTAACAAAATATTTAATTCAATCCTGCCCATGAGAAAAATTAAAAAATCATTCGATTTCTCTTTTCGTTTAATTTTAAATGTTTGGAACTTCAGGTACACGAAATATTCCTAAAACTGCGAATGAAATCATTTTCGTTTTGAAGTTTTCGAATATTGAGAATTTTTTTCTTACTTTTTCAATTATTTTACATAATTAATAAGTGCAAAATAAATAAAAACTCGAATATTATATAGTGTGCTAAATATTTTCTTCGGTAAAAGTCGGTTCGTAATTTCAACGTATGTTTTTTGGTTATTTTTTCAGGGTGCAAGGACAAAGTAATGGCTCCCATTCTCAGGGACCTAATCCAAACCTCGTATTTCCGAGTTGTTGTTGTTGAGGATGTTGATTCTGTTGAATGTTGCGGTGCTCTGAAGGTACATTTTTTGGAAAAACTGAATACAATTCAGTCATTCATATTTTATCTAACATCTCCTTATTCATTTGGTGGAACGTGATATTAACTTTTGTGTAAATAATACTTTTATTTTACTTTGTTCACAGAATATTGTCGCTTGTGGAGCTGGTTTTGTTGACGGCCTGGATTTGGGAGACAATACAAAAGCCGCAGTCATTCGTTTAGGTCTTATGGAAATGATAAAATTCGTCGATGTATTTTTCCCTGGAGGAAAACTCACGACATTTTTCGAAAGCTGCGGCGTCGCCGATCTGGTCACTACTTGTTACGGTGGTCGCAATCGTAAAGTTTCCGAAGCTTTTGTGAGAACCGGAAAGGTGAGATTTAAATTTGAAAATGTTCATGCTACATGTTGCGTTTTGTGAATTGAAAATATTTCGTCTCATCGCTCTTAAATGAAAAATTTGAATTCTAACAATTTGTCAAGTATTTAGGCAAGGCGTGAAATATTTTACATCATCGAAACTGGAGGAATATCAAAAAATGAAGCAGTAAAGAATATGTTATTCTGTAATTATTTAAGAATTCATGAAAGTAGCAGAAAATCATTCCAATTTTATAAATATTGATGGTATATGTAAAATAATGGAACAACAAGAATTCTTTGGAAAATTAGCAATCTGCGTACATCTGTTTTCTAAAAAATCGTTTCAAATACTAGGAATCTCCAAAACTCTGAAATTTAGAGCATCAAATTCTTGAAAATTACATAGCAATTTATAGAAATTTTACAAGTCTAGAAAAATACTATGAAAATATATTACAAAATTTCATAAATGCTGAAAAATATCAAAAAGACGAAAAATAATTCGAGCCCCTATAATACTGAAGTTCCATATAATTGATATTTTCTCCAAAACTTATGGAAATACACTCAAACCTCAATTTTAATGTAAAATTTTTCCACTAAAATCGAGGTTTCGGTGTAATAAAAATCTCTAAAACTTTTCATCTTCAAGCATATAATTCTAAAAATCTGCAAAGAATATAAATCTGCATGAAATATATAGACATTGGAAAAATACAAATTGAACCAAAAATTTAGAAATCTATAAAATACTTGACATCTATTAAAATACAGCTTTCCAAATAATTTTTTGAAATTGTAAAAATCTCTTGAATCTTAAATTCCAGAGTATAGAATTTTCGAAATACATAGTAAAGTTTCAAAAAAATACTAGATACATATATAAAGAAATTAGAAAACCCTACTTGATTTTGATAATACTGAAAAATTGGAAAAATACTGAAAATCTATGTAGACATAATTTCCTTCAAAAGCCATAACAATATTAAAAATCTGTAGAACCTATAATCTTGAAGCATCCGATTCTGAAAATCTACATAGAAATCCATAAAAATATTTGAAAAAATTAACAATACACTTAATATGGGCTGAAAGTTTTAGAAACCTGTGAAATACTTGAAGTGCATAAAGATACAGATTTCTGAAAAATTCATTGAAACAGTAAAAAAATCTCTATAATCTGAAACTTCAGGGTATTAAATTCCAGAAATTTATATTGGAATATAAAAAAATACTAGATATATACAAATAATTCACAAAATCCTACTCAATTTCAACAATACTAAAAATTTGAAAAAATGATCGGAATAATTGAAATCAATAAAGTATTTAAAATCCATTTAGGCATCATTTCCTTAATTCCTCTAATCCTGAAGCATAAAATTCTAGATATCCAATAGAAATTCATAAGAATGCATGAATTTTATAAAAATGTAAAAATACTGAAACAATATTATGAATACTAAAAGTAATGGAAATTTATAAAATACTAGTTATTTTAAAATAACTTTTCCTGCAAAATTCTTGAAAATATTATAAATCTAATAATTTTTCAATTCTAGGTCATCAAGTTTTCGAAAACTATTTGCAAAACTACAAAAATGCTATAAATATATTAAAAAAAAATCAAATTGTCCCTAAAAATTGTATAAATAGTATTGAATACGAAAAATTATAGCAAAACTAGCACTACATAAAATACCTCAACTGTATGCAGACATGATATTCTTAAGAATCTATAAAAATACCAAAAATTTCTGAAACCTTCAATTCCAGAGCATCAAATTTTAGAAATTGATTTAGAAAACTCCTACAAATACGAAAATCACTAGAATTAAGTACCAAAAGACGTTTAAAATGAGATACTGTAATTTTCTATGGAAAATAATATATTTCAAAAAGTAAAAACTTGAGCTTGCAAATCAATTTCCAAGATGTCATGATGATGGAATATTTATTCCATCATTTTTTTTTTTTTCATTATTCTATCATTGATATATTGAAATAAATATATATCAACTTTTTTGTAATTATAATTTGCTCCTCCACATTGAATTTCGTCGCAACGTCCCTGATCACAATCAATGTTTGAAAAAAAAGAAATAAAATGAACCTCAAAATTGACATTTTTTGTGGCTCATGTTTATGACTAAGTTCTGTTTATACGTATCAGATAAAGAAACATTGAAATCTTGAAATATTAAAATAACAAGTTAGCGCAAATGGGAAAATGATGGAAAATGTTTTTCTCCAATATTTGCAGAGTATCGCAGAGCTCGAGCAAGAAATGCTCAATGGTCAAAAGCTCCAAGGTCCTTTCACCGCAGAGGAAGTGAATTATATGCTGAAAACAAAAAATATGGAAAAAAGGTTCCCATTGTTCACCGCTATTCACCGGATTTGCGTCGGTGAACTGCAACCCGCTGACCTGATCGACTGCATCAGGAGCCACCCCGAGCACATGTAAGATTTCACTCTTGGATTTTTTCTCCCGGACGAGACGGAAATTCTACGAGCGATTATTATTACGGATTTGCTCGAGAAATGAAAAACTTTCTTCTATTTTCAGCCAGAGAAAACTCGTCCTTAAATAAAACTCTTATTTCTTGTAAAATGAGTTTTGGAATTCTCAAATCTTATTTCTCGATTGGTTTTAACGAGTTCTTTGTTTTTCGAAATTCCGAAACGTGTCGTTTTCTTAATATACTGCGAATGAAAAAATCCGAATCTCAAAATTATGCGAATACTGAATATCGTCCCCTGGATTGCAATAATCAATAAAGCTTCCTTTTCGTGATATATTTACAATTCAGCAAGTGTACCTTTGTATATAAAATCGAAGGCAAATCGATGTAGATACGTGTACATAATTACTTGCACGGGAGGCTGAATCAAAAAGGAAGAAAATAGTTTTTTTTTTTTTTTTTTTTTTTTTTTTTTTTTTTTTTTTTTTTTTGTAGCGAAAAACTTGGCATTTCTCGCATTTTGCGGAAAACGATTGCTTTTAATTTTTCTTGTTTAAAAAGTAGTTACTTTGAATTGTTAATGGTTTGGAGTTTAGGATAGTTACAGAGCTGTAATTGTTACTTTTAGAGCCTGTGGCGAATGTAGAAATTTATTCCTCTTTCCTTGCTAATTTGACAAAATTAGTTATTTGTTATGAAATTTTCACGTCTGGGTATTGGAATATAAAATATAATATAAAAAAGAGGCACGTATTTTTTCAACAATTTACATGATGGCATGTTTTTTTCTTTTTTTTTTTACCAAAAAATTCATATTTTTTTTTTAAATTTGTGCTACTTTAATTATCCTGTATTTTACAGTTTGTAGGTTGAAATTACGGAATTTCGATTTACAGAAGAATAAAATATCGTTTAACAATTCGAGAATGTTTTTTACACTATCCGGAAAAATTTCAAATTGTTTATAATTTCAGAAATTTTCTAGTAACAACCATTACATTCAAAAGTTGATAATTACGAAAATCACTAAATGCAATATTTTTTCTTTTCCTTTTATAGAAACATATTTTATTCAATCCAGAGTCTTCTTAACATGGAATTCTCAAACTTTAAAATTAAGGTTCTTAAAAACAGTATCGTTTCAGGATTTCATAACTCCTGAGGAGAAAGAGGTAGAAAAATGAAAGTTGAATCATTTTTTCAAATCGAAAGTCAAAATTTCTACAGAAACTCAAATGCCGAATCGAAATTCAAATAAAAAATCTGTCGATTTATCGATTATCATTATTTATTGCATTTGCTGTAATTTACTGCATTTTTTAGAAGCTATAATTTTTCAGATTGTACAATTTATAGATTTAAAACTTTACAGCACAGTGTGTATATAATTGAAAATTTCATGTTTTTAATTCTAAAATTAAAAAATAAAACAATTAAACAATGTATGCTTGAATAAGTAAACCATGAATTAGACTTTTAAAAAAATTCACCTCAATGCCATTGTCTAACTACAAATCAATTGTTTCTAATTTTAAGTTACAAAAAAAAAAGGCAATAAATGATAAAATCAAAATAGTTATTATTATGGATTGAAGTAATGGAAAATAAAAATTTCTGATTTTAATATTCTGTATACGAAATCATTATAATTGTAAATATTTGGCATCAAAAAACTGAATCCTCTGTATTTTTAAAACTTTGTCTTGGTAAATAAAGACATTTTTTCTTATCATTATTATTGGTGCTTTGAGTTGATAAATTTTTCAAATTGATTTTACTGCAAAATAAGAGTTAAGAAGTTGAGAAAAAACGAATACATAAGCAACTCTATAGGGTAAATTACTAAAAGATAAAAATTTATTAAAAAAAAAAAAAAAATGCGCGACATCGATATTTTAAATAAGCAAGTTTTAAAATAATGAATTTTTTTCTGGTTTACAATGAATGGAAAATGTCAATCAATAATTTAATTTACCGCATTCGTTGTTAGTTATAATAATAACAAATATGATTTTTTTATTATATTGTTTTTCTGAATTGAAACTTTACTGTTGAATGTGGGAATCATTTCAAAACAGCAAATTTCAGTTTTAATGGCTCAAAAATCAAATGAACATAATTTTTCAATAACTTTGACATCTAATTTTGAAAAAATTAAAAAAAATGACAAATTAAGTAAATTTGTAGTATAGCAATTCAAAATGTTTGTTAGCGTTTTATCTTAAATTTTTATTTTTGAGTTATCATACTGCATAAATTTCTTAGTGACACATTTTGAATTTTCAAGTAAGTTAGATTGAACTGTTTGCTGCTTTGATTGGCACGTAACTCGATTTTTTACGTCCTTTAGAGTCAAATGCCTCGTTCTAGTTACAGCTCTGTATAGAAATACAAAGCGCAGAAATAATTTCTTGCCCATGTTCATCCGTGTATAAGTCGTTGATTTTGAATTGTTGGTCGTTTCAGGGTATAATTAATTGCACCGAATGTTGCAAACTTGTTAATCCATCCGAAATTATGTATGTCGAAGGAGAAGAAAGAAATATAAATATTTTTCGTTATCAAGGTCTTGGGTTTTGGCCATAGTGAACCTGTTTTCTGGATCTGATTCTCTTTTTGTACTTGATTAACTGCTTCATAAAAATGTGAAAAATTTTCGATTTCTCGAATGTAACGTATTTATATCTGCCTTTTTTTCTGAAAGTAATAAGAATTTAATGAAGTGCAGAGAAACTTGGTTAATCGAGTTCAAAATTTGAATTTCCTTTTATCCTGAGACTTGGTTCATTTTCATCTCATGTTTGCATGCCATTTCATGTTTTGGAGGGTATTTTTCTTTTAAATATACATCACATTTTGGGATTTTTGGGCGGTTATAAATTTGTAAAAATGGAGAAGATTTTAGTTTCAAGGTGGAAATTTTTTTGTATTCATCAAGTTCTAAAAGACAAATGCATGGTTTCCAAAATATTTGTCAGCCTGAATGACAAGAAAATTTGGGAATCTTTTCAAATTTGACGCCATTTTCATTGATTTTGGATTTTTTCGCAAGCACTCTAATCGCTTTTGCACTTTTTATTTCTTCATTATTAACTCAAATTCATATTCAGGGACGACGACGACGGAAATTCGCTGTCGGCCGGGCCAAGGTGCCACCTCTGAAGATGCCGATTTGCATGACTCTTCTTCACCAGAATCGCGATCACTCTAACCGATTTCGTGTTCAACTAGTCGTTCACGTTTTTGTAATTTTGTACCTGGATAGTAAAAAAAAGCAGTCACTTCTGTACATACAATTTTTGCCGGAATAAAAAAAGTCTTTTATACTTTTTTGGACTATTCGAGTTGGTTCTATTACTATTTTTTCTCTTTCTACTTGACTTTTTTTTCCTTTATTTCTGTGGCGTTTTTGAAATTTTTATGATACTTCTTTTGTAATTTTAATCTTCATATTAAAAAATATCGATTTAAAGTCGTATAGTAATCATATTTTTGTTGATTTTTTTTTGGACGAAGAAAATCGAGCTTTCGTTTTTGAATTTTGGGAGGGCGTTCAAAAATTTCTACTTTTTCTCTTCCGAGTATTTTTATTATTTTGTTTTATTGTTTCTTTAATTTGTTCCAGAATTCCGAAAAATTCAGTAACTAATTTTGAATTCTTTGAATTTTCAGAGTAGGAATCAGAGGTGTAGGCAGAGAAGGATTTTTAGGGACAATCTTATTATTTCATGTAAAAATAAGAAAAAAATATGATCATAAATAATGTGAATAGAAATGATGAAAGAAAATTACATGAAAATAAAAATTACGATAGAAAAAATAAGATAATCAATGCAAATAATAATAGATTGGAATAAGTTAAAATTATCAACAAAAGTTTTATTGAAATCTTGAAGGCATAAGAAATGGTTTGATTTGATCTTATATCGGAATTTTTCGAGAACGTAAGTTGTCAAATTGGAACAAAATTTGGTTAAAAATAGCAATTTTTGGCTCCAGAAAAACTTATTTTTGAAGATAATTTTAATTGTGAATGTTTGGCTAGGATAAAGTAGAAAATGAAAATTTTAAAAATTGTTTCGACCTAGAGAATAATGAAGAAAAATTAGTACCTACGAAAATACTAGAAATCTGAAAAAACTGAATCCTGGAGCATCGGATTTCATAAATCTACATAGAAATCTTAAATTTTTCGAATCATACAAACACTGAATCAATACTATAAGAAATGAAAATCTATGAAAGTGTTGTTTTCTGAGAAATTTCAATGAATACTTAAGATTTATAAACTTTCTTATTCTGGAGCATCAAACTTATGTATAGAAATACTAGAATATAAAAAAAAAAAAAAAAATAAAAAGCTTGTCGAATCTAATAAATAGTAAAAAATACAAGAAATATATAAAATAGTGAAAATTTATCGGAATTTAAATGCCACAAAATTGAATTCTAGACATCTATATAGTGATCTGCGAAAATACTAAAAAATTTTATAGAAATCTATGAAAGACAAAAAATACTGGAGATCAATAAAACAATTTTCAATACAATAGCATCGAATTCTAAAAATCTATAAAAATACCAGAAATACTGCAAAATTTCATAAATGACATAAAACACATCAAATCTGTGTGGATATCATTTCGTCGGAAATATATAAAAATATCAAAAAATTGTAGAACATTGAAATTCTAGAAAGTCTTATAGAAATCCATTATAATATCATAAAATCCTTCAAAGTATATGAAAATGAGAAAAAAATCTAAGCCTGAATGACTTGAAAACCACGAAAATGAAATTCCATTAAAATTAAATATCGACATGTAGATATTTAATTTTTTAATTCATATTTTAATACAGAAGAATTAATTATTCTAATACATGAAAAATGTGCAGCTGAGTACTCCATAAGTTGCATAATTTAAAAATCCAGAAACAAAAAAAATTGTACTCCCATAACCAAAAAATCATCAAAGAAAAAAAATTATCGATTCCGGAAGAAGATAAAAAAAAAAAGATTCTTAAGAAAACAACTCAAAATTACTGAGTTTCAAAAGTGAGACATGCTGTAAAAATAAATCGAAAATTTGGTTTCACAGAAAGAAATGTCCGATCCTAACAACCAAAACCTTCAGTAAAATAAGTAAAATACGGACCAACTAAAGTCTTGTTTATCTTGACTATACGTATATTTCTCAATTATTGGCATATTCAAAATTTTCGTCGGTCCATATTCAACTATAATCTGTCGAGAAAACGCCATTTTGTTTGGGACATCTTCGTCAAACTCTTGAAAAATTCTCCTGCATGCCTTAAAATAATTCTTCTTTTGGCTAAAAAGTTGCTTCATTCATTAGAAAAATCCTCTAATGGCAGTCACTCAAAAATCACATGTCATTATCGGCCCTTCGCTAAATTTAACGATGAACTTTGGCCGGTTTTCACGGCCGCGCTTTGGCCTCGGTCCAGGCGCTGCGCGATCGACGGAAAATCGCCTCAAAGCCAATGAAGCCCCGAAAGCCCGCGAGTTTACCTCGCGATCCGGCCGCAAACGTGTCACCTCTTTTTACCCCAGTTTTCCACTCGACAAGATGTCCAAGAAAAGGATTTGCATCGTCGGCAGCGGCAATTGGTGAGTCATTTTTTACACTCGAAAGCACTATTTGACAAACTCCAATTCCATTTTTCAGGAAAAACGCACACGTTCGTAACTTGCCCCGTTGATCACAAAAAAACCAAGTATTTCATCCCTTCTCCACGTTCCTGAACATGAGCACAAAAGTTGTAGTGAACTACACGGTTACGAAATCATTGTTTTTTACATTTATACAGCAATTTGTTTTTACTTTTGTACCCTACAAAAATGAAGACATTCGAAGATGAAAAGGAGGACATTTTGGATTCAAGTGTTTAATAAAATATGGATGAAAATCTGGTTTGGAATCTTTCGATGACGAAACTCGAAATGAAGCTTCGTTCGCCATTTGAACTTTGGCGCGCAAGGTCGTTCGATCGGGTGCCAAGGTCGCGCGGTTTCAAGGCCGCGCACTGCGAATTTGCGCAAGCGCTCAAGCTTCTTGTGTTTTGGGGACCAAGTTTTTTTGCGAGTGCAGATTTTCGCGTGGGCTTCTTATGTTGGGAATTTCGTGAAATAGATGCAGTCTGCGATGCCAGACTTCGTTTTTATCTGTTCTGCGCGGCATGACCGAGTTGTTCAAATCATTGAAAAGGCGTTTGCGCAGTGAAATACCCGAGTTCTGGGAGATGTGATGATTGTTGCAATGCATTTTCGAAGCTCGGCAACGAACGATTTGAAATACATGGAAAATATGGTACTTTGAAGTACATATCAAATAGAAAAAGATGACATGTATTTTATGAATGACGTGTGCCTTTTTCTGAACTAGTGATAAATACTTTCGAAATTCAAAAATACGTAAAAGAGTTTCTTCCATCATGAGATTCATTGTAACTTTTGTTCCGATTCCTGTCGAATAATTAACATTGAAAATAGAGAAGAACTTTGGAAGTTGTTCATGAATTTTCAAGTGTTTTCATAATTATGAAGAATTATTTATAAGATATGAATGTGAAGAATTATTTTTCCATGGTATTTTTCAATAGTACATTTATTATTCATTATTATGAATAATCATATCGAATTTCATAATTATGAAGAGTAATCAAGTTCCAAGTGTTTTCATAATTTTAAATAGATTCCTATATAAATGAAATACATAATAAGTCACTTATCTGATGAATTTGCTAGTCATTCTGTTTTATTTCACAAGTTTGAGGAATCCTCAAAAACCGAATGAGAAATTCACATGAGCTGCGGAATTGCATTTGAATGAATTCGCAAAATTCAAAAGAACCACATCTTAGAAATAATATAAAAAAGAGAAAAAAGCAATGACTTTCGTAACGTACTTGACACATAAACGGAATTAAAGAATGATGATGGTAATTCCTCGTCTGTTAATAATTTTCATCAACTTTGTCATTTTTTTTTAATCTTCATAAATTCTTTTCACGCTTTAAAAAAAATTTATTGGATTTTGAATTCGAGCAGAAAATTTACATTCAAGGTACTGAAATTTCGATAAAATTTACCCAATAATCTCGTAAATAAGGCACGAAAACATTTTTGCCAATTTTTTGGAACATTTTTATACGAAGCAATACATATAATTTTTTAAGTAACATATGTAGCTATCGACAGTTGAATGAAATCGAAGATTCGAATTATAAAAATCTTACATTTCATCCTCTCAATATATCCAACTTCTAAATTTTTCAACCGAGAAATTCATAATCCAGATTTTCCGAATAACCTGAAAAATGCTGAATTTAAAATACCGAAACTTGATATTTTCTCACTCACAAAATATCCTGGAATTCACGAATAATTCAAAGTCGAAACTGCGATTCTCGAAGTCCAAGTATTCTAGAATTTGGAAGTATAAAAAACTACCAATTTCAAACTCACGAAAAATATTGAATCATCAGAAAAAATTCCAGAACCCCCAAGTCAAATTCCAATTAATCTAATTGAAATGAAATCCCCATAATCCAATTCGCCTGAATCAAACTCCCAAGTCAAACTCTAATGAATCGAATTCAAATGAATCCAATTTCCTAACAAATTCTAATAAATGAGACTCCCGAGTCGAATTCTCGTAAATCCAATTCAAATGAAGAATCAAATTCAAATGGAATTCTCAAACAATTTCAAATTAATTGAATTTCCAAATTCATTAAAATAAATCCAATTCTTAGATCAATTGTAAATGAATATAATTCAAAAGAATCAAATTGAAATCAAATTCCTAAATAAAATTGAAGTCAATCGAATTCTAATGAATTGAATTACCTACAACAATTTAAATGATAATCCCAACTCACATTCAAATGAATCCAACTCGAATAAAATTGACAAATCAAATTCGAATGAATCGAATTCCTGAATCAACTTTAAAATGATCAAATTCAAATGAGACGACTCCCTGCTGCAATTCAAATGAATCAAATTCAAATGAAGTTCTCGAATCTCCAATGTCACAAGACTATAGGCTTAAGAAAAAAACGAATTCTCTCGCAACTTTTGTCGTCCATCTCAAGGAAAGAGGCACGCAGCGTATATTTTTGTATCCAAACACGTGCAGCAAAGCAGAAACAAGTGATAATGCAAATCTCGCAGTCTCCTCGAGGAAGGAGTAGCCAACTCGAATTTATTGAACAAGAAAGAATTGTAAATCATTCAAGGGGCTCTGCCGTTGCGAAAATTGTCGGGGCCAACGTCAGCAAGTTCCCCGACGAATTCGAGGACCGGGTGACGATGTACGTCTACGAGGAGACGATCGACGGGAAAAAGCTGACGGAAATCATTAATGAGCAGCACGAAAACGTCAAGTACTTGCCGGGGCACGAATTACCGCCGACGATCGTGAGTGCGATTTTATGAATAATTATTACTTTTTCAATAATTCGTCGTCGTTCTGACGTACACTTTGCCCGAGGGCATGCTCACGCGGTCCACGCCGCCAGGGAATAATTTCGGGATTTCCTCCTCTTCGACACTGGGCAGAATCATCACTTTTTCACCGATTTTTCGTAATGATCAACTTTTTCAATGTTGATCATTGATTGGTGATCGATTTGACGTACCTTTAGAATGCAAATCACCGCTGAAATCGATATGAACAAATTCGTTTCGATGTCGCTTCATACGTTATTTTTGCGTTTGAAATTATGTAAACGATACCCAAGTAATGAATATCGTTTTGCATCGGTTGGGTTTCGTTTTATGTGTTCTGAGGATTCTATTTTCAGCTTTTTTCTTGCAAATTTATTGTCGTATCTCATTTCCGTTTCCTCGGTGATAATGTTGAATCGTGCAATTTCGCGCATTTTTTGAATAATGGATATAATTACGTGGATGTAATAATTTTTGATAATTTTTTGTAAAATTTCATCAACTGGTTTTGTTCAAAATTCACCTCTATTTCAAACATGGAAGTAACTTCCAAATGGGTGAAAGAAAATTGTTTCATCAGGATCGTGAGAGGCACTGGAAGAGAAAATGAAGGAAAAGTTGAAGAGAAAACTTTGAATTTTCTCTTTCGTTTCTCTTACCTGACGAAATCAATGACAAAAATGTATCTTTGGTGATCGATATTTTGTGAAAGTGAAAAAACTTCGTCTTATGCAATTATAAATGTAGATTGGTATGAATGATACAATAAATTATGGAACTTTCAACATTTTTTTTCAATTCTTCTGATCATTATGGTCTTCTGTAATTTTTCGATACTCTTCGAGTTTTTCAGATACGTATTCATCGAAAAATGAAAAGAACATAATCTTTTACGAAAAGTTGTCTGCATTCCTTTGTATTTTCAGAATTGTATTAACAATCTTTGAAATGTCAGATGATACGGGGAATAGTTTGCTTTGAAATTCACAAATCTGGCTCACAAGAGATCTTTGTAATTTTTCAAGGTGGCCGTCCCAGACGTCGTGGAAGCCGCGAAAGACGCAGACATTCTCATCTTCGTGGTTCCCCATCAATTTATTCCTGGACTCGCGGGTGCTATGCTAGGAAAAATTAAATCCACAGCTGTTGGACTTTCCCTAATTAAAGTTGGTTTTTCAATTGCATTGTCATATTTTTATTTATCTGCTTGCAAGTCGAGTCCCCATCAAAGTATTCGAACAATTTCAAAACTATTCATTATGTTTTGACATGATGTATGAATAATTTGAACAAAAGATATCATACTTCATTTACGTAGCGATTGAAACAAATAAATACAATTTTTTTTTCAAGGGTTTCGGTGTCGCCGAAGGTGGCGGTATCGAGCTCATTTCAAAAAGTATCGAAAAGCACCTGAGGATCCCTTGCTACGTATTGATGGGTGCAAATTTGGCGAACGAAGTCGCCGAGGAACATTTTTGCGAAACCACTATAGGTATGAAAATAAAATACATTTATTTGCGAAAATCATAGAGAACTTTTTTTCCTCTCGTCATGTTTTCGCGTGATTCGTTTATTCCCAATCATAAAAACGATTTCGATGCAATTTTGAGATCGAGGTTATCGTTTCTTATCAGAGCGAAAATTATTCGATTTTTTTTCTTTTACTCTGAAATACAGAAACTTGCTAATGAGAGGATTTTTAATTGTTTATGGAAATTCTAGAGTATATGATTTATTATTGAATTTTAAAAAGTTGCCAAATTTCGAGTTCTTTATTTTTTGTTTTGTAATATACTGAACTTCTCATTCATTTTTTTCATCTCAATACTTTCTCAATCTCAAAACTTGAAAAAAAAAATTTTTTCATCAGCCTGTATACTACGTTTGTACAGTCATTTCGCAGTATCAGCAAGAAATATCTTTTGAAATGTCTGAGCATAATCGCCAAAGATTGAGTTATTGTAATAATTCTTGAATCATCGAATTTATTTTCACCATGCAAAGGTTAAAAGTTAAATTAAAATTGTTTTCCGACCAACTGACAAAATTCCTTTTTTTTTTTCGATTTCGAAGGATTATTTATTAACATATATTGTGCTGATTTTTGCATTTTCATGTTAGGCTGCAAGGACAAAACAATTGCTCCACTTTTGAGAGACGCTATCCAGACTCCGAATTTCCGAGTTGTCGTCGTTGAAGATTTGGAAGCTGTGGAAGTGTGCGGAGCATTGAAGGTAAGTAATTTTTTTCTCAAGTTTCCAAAATTGTACTGTCAGATCCGTGAATTCATAAACGTTCTCCAAAACCACGAGAATTACTCTTTGATTTCTTAGAGTGAATTCTCGCTCAACATCGAGTCAAAAAACAGTGAGTAAAAATTCACTCCAAGAGATTGAATCTTAGAGAAGTTGAATTTCGTTCTTAAATTCTAGTCGGATTTCTTCTCTGAACAATGAGTTGAATTTCACTCTTAAAGGAGTGGAAGTTCACTTGTTTAGAGTGACTTTTCACTCCAAAATGTGAAAAATTACTCCAAGTTTGAGTGCCAGTATTTTCACTCGATATAGAGTGAAAATCCGCTCCAAAAAAGGTAATCTTGGAGAAGTTAAATTTCGTTGTTAAATTCTAGTCTGATCGCTCTTGCAAAAATGAGTTTAATTTCACTCTAAAAGAAGTGAAAGCTTACTTGTTTAGAGTTACTTTTTTACTCCAAAAAAGTGAAAAATTACCCCAAATTTAAATAACAGTATTTTCAGTCGATATAGAGGGAAAATTTACTCTGAGTAGTATAAAAAAAAAACATTCTCCTTAATATTTACTGGAAAAAAAGGTGGTTATTTCTTCAGAATTTTCTACAATGTACGAAATTTGTGTTAATTTTCTGAAACTCTATACATTTTTTAATCCTTTATTTGTATTACCAATCTTTGGAATTCGTTCAATTTTTTCGATTTTTTTACAATTTAGAATAGTCAAGGATATGCCATTTGGAAATTTTCAAGTTAAACAAAATATGAATAAGATTTTTGAATATTTTTCGTAATTTTTTTTTTTTCTTTTTTTTTACAACATGTATCACATTCTTTCTATGAGATGAGAAAAACATGATCATGAAACGTTCAAAGAAAAATGATAATGAGCACAATTTACAAAATTTATGTACCTATATATTTTCTAAAACTCTACAAATGTTGAGAATTTTTCAAAATGATTGACATACTCGAAAATTTGCAATGTTCATTAATTTACTCATATTTTCAAAATTTCGAAATTTTACATTTTACAAGATGCGTACAACTTGTTAGGAATATTCGTAAATTTTTCGATTTCTATAAAAAACGTGAAAAAATATTTAAGCATGGCAATGAACAAATAATAGTAAAAATTTATGAACGTTGCCTGAGATTCTAGAAATTTTTTGGATTCTATGAAATTCTTGAGATTTCACAACGTTTTTAATGTTTTTTGGTTTTTCGACAAAATGAAAATTCAAACGTTATTCAAATCTATTCGAAAAATTTGCATGTTTTATTATTATTTGTTATTTTATCTCACTCTTGAAATGTTTTCAGATTTATATATAGAAAATGAAAAACTAGTTTTGATGATAGCTATTATCATGCTAAATTTAGTAAATAATAATAACGAACCCAATCTAAAAAATTCGTGAAACTTTTCTGAATTTTCACAAAGTTTTAAGTTAATAGAATTATTGACGATCTTCAGCATTTTTGACGTTATTGAATTCATATAATTTCATAAATTTTAAACATAACTGAGCTTTAGAAAACTTTCTAATTTTTTGGAAAATTCGTCAAAACTATCGAGATACATTGCTATTTTATTACACTCCTAAATATTTTTCGATACTTCTAATAGAAAATGGAAAACTATCATCGTGCTAGTTGTGAAGAATAATATGATAATGAATACAATCTAGAAAATTCGTAAACATTTTATTCGTCCAAAAAATTTTCCGATCAAAAAAAATTATTGACTTATATATCTTCAACATTTTTAATGTTATTTCATTAAAAAAATCTCCTGAATTTCGAACCTTCTTCAGTTTTATAAAACTACTCAAATTTTTCAAAAATTCATCAAACCTATCAATATTTTTTCTAATTTTATCACATCCTCGAAATGTATTAGGATTTCAATATAAAATAGAAAAATATCATCGTCCTAATTTCAAGAATAATGACAATGAACGCAGACCAAAAAATTCATGAAAATTTATGAAATTATGAAAATCTTTCGAATTTAGTAATATTATTGGAAGTGTTTTCAGTATACGATGTTTTTTCAATTAATTGTTTTGATCAAAATTTGTCCAAGCCAATAAGATTCTTCGTTATTTTGAATTAATTGTAATTTTTTCAGATTCTTGTCGAAAATAAGAAAAATTATCATACAAATTCTGAAAAAATGTCTAAATGAAGGCTCCTTCTCCCGTTACTTGAGTCTTAAAACTACCCCCCCGGAAAAATCACGCTCTGTCGTCCCTGAATTCTTCAGTCATTAATTGAAACTTTGATAAAGTATAACTGTGAAAATTCCGAAATAGAATGTCGTGGCTTGCGCCGCCGGTTTCGTGGACGGTTTGGCCTTGGGTGACAACACGAAAGCGGCTGTGATAAGATTGGGTCTCATGGAGATGGTAAAATTCGTCGAGACTTTTTACGGTGGAGCTAAACTTTCCACGTTTTTCGAAAGCTGCGGCGTCGCCGATCTCATTACCACGTGCTATGGTGGCAGGAATCGACGAGTTTGCGAACAATTCGTCAAAACTGGCAAAGTAAATGAAAAAAATCATACTCTCCCTCTTTTAAAATATACAAAAATAACCCCTTACCTTTTTCTCCTATCTTTACCTGGTCAAAAAAACTGTTTACCCATTTGAAAATTGGCACGTTTGTATACATTCTTGAATTATTTTTCAACAATTTTGTTTTAAATTGAAAAACTGATCGAGAAAAAGCCCAAGTCTGATGCATGTTTTTTTTCTGGCCCAGAAATTACTATTACATCCCTATATCAATATTCAAACGTTATTTCATTATTCTGCGTGTGTTTTATATCTAACAATGGAAAATAATGAATGATGAATCGATTCTGAAAGTCCATTGAAGAATTGGAGAAGGAACTCCTCAACGGGCAAAAACTACAAGGCCCACCAACGGCGGAAGAGGTCAACGGAATGTTGAAAGCCCGCAATCTCATGGACGAATTCCCACTTTTCACAGCCGTGCATCGCATTTGCACCAAAGAAATCAAAGTCGCCGATTTGATTGACCAAATCCGCACACACCCCGAGCACAAGTTGGTATTTCCTGTTGACTTGGTTATGTGCACGATTTTGAGAAGTTGATTCACATTGGAGGAAACTTATTGTTCTCCAGAATCGCATTTTCCACCATTTTTTACTGTATATGTTCAAAAACAATTTTTTTCGTTCACAGAATGAGACTCGAGGGCATGGAAAACGCGTAGAAAAATTCCCATCGATCCATTTCTTCCAAGTTGGAATTAATAAACGTTTCTCTGCACCTCGCAAATTTAGATCTGTAAATACGGTATTTTCTGCCCTTGTAAATAATGTTAATAAATAAATGAATCGTCAGATTTCGTTGAAAGTAACTGCAATGACTGCGAGTGTTTTTCAAAACCTGATTTTTTAGGTTAAGTTATAATTCTCAATGATTGTACCTTAGAAAATTATGGTTTATGTACTGATTTCAATATGTCACAATCATCAGGTTTCAGCTATTATGAGAAATAGAATTAAAAATTTTTATTTTGTTATATTGTATTCGTGAGATATAAGCCAATTATATTATCGAATAGGTAAGATTTATATTTTAATATTATTAACGATAACATCATTTTAATCGAGCTAACAGTTTCATTCCTTATTGAACTTGAAAGTTTTTTACCTTGCGAAAAAGAAATTCAATTAATAAGTACAATCTTAAAACGGAAATTTATGAAAAAAAAAAAAAAAAACGATATTTCATGTTACAAAAAAATGTGGGACAAACAGAGTAAACGTCCATGTTCTTGGAACAGGGCGCACTAGTTGTAACTACGGCATTGGTTAGCGTTGATCGAATTCCCAAATCAAATTCAAATCCGATTCATCAATCAAATTTGATGGAATTAAATTCCGAGATCGAATTTAAAGTTATCGAATTCAAATTAATCGTTCCCACGTAAATTCAAATGAATCAAATTCAAATGAAGTTCTCGAATCTCCAATGTCACAAGACTATAGGCTTAAGAAAAAAACGAATTCTCTCGCAACTTTTGTCGTCCATCTCAAGGAAAGAGGCACGCAGCGTATATTTTTGTATCCAAACACGTGCAGCAAAGCAGAAACAAGTGATAATGCAAATCTCGCAGTCTCCTCGAGGAAGGAGTAGCCAACTCGAATTTATTGAACAAGAAAGAATTGTAAATCATTCAAGGGGCTCTGCCGTTGCGAAAATTGTCGGGGCCAACGTCAGCAAGTTCCCCGACGAATTCGAGGACCGGGTGACGATGTACGTCTACGAGGAGACGATCGACGGGAAAAAGCTGACGGAAATCATTAATGAGCAGCACGAAAACGTCAAGTACTTGCCGGGGCACGAATTACCGCCGACGATCGTGAGTGCGATTTTATGAATAATTATTACTTTTTCAATAATTCGTCGTCGTTCTGACGTACACTTTGCCCGAGGGCATGCTCACGCGGTCCACGCCGCCAGGGAATAATTTCGGGATTTCCTCCTCTTCGACACTGGGCAGAATCATCACTTTTTCACCGGGCTGAAAGTGAAAAAAAATAATTTTCAGGGTATCATTCGAACGTTTACGATGAAGATATTGATTTATTGTGAATATCATAAATATACACCGTAAAAAAAATACGAAAATTTCTCTTACCATGGTACTGCAAATTTACTATTCTTTCATGTTTCACATACTCAAGCAGGAAAGTTTCAATGAAATATGGAATATCAGTATAAATAAACTGGAAAATTCCAACTGCGTATAGTAAAAGTATAGTAAAATTATAGTATAGTTTCACCACGAGGTAATGGTTAATGACTTTCGTATCGGTGCAGTAAAAGCACCACAAATTTTTTTTAGGAGTGTATACTTTTACTGTATTATGTTATTGTATCAAGATTTTTCAACAGTTTTACATTGAATTCAGAAGGTCAGGAGTTTTCGAGTAGGTTCCATCGATGAATAATTTACTTGAAGTTGATTTTGATTCAATGAAAACATTGCGTAGGCTTTGTCTTTACGCTGTGTCTGCATAGCGTTTGCAAGTACGTAAACAGATTACTAAAAGAGATGATGAGGTTTTTACTTACCACCCAATTTGCTGGTGTGGCAATTTCCGGTCTTCTATCCACGAGTTGCAAAGAATCGATAACACGCAGAATTTCACTGAAAAATGAATGGAATCTTCAGAATATAATAATTACAAATTATAATGCAAAAATAGTTTAGTTCTATATGTGTAGGTCGATATGCTGAATCTTTTTTGAATTCTCGTTGAAATTGACTCGTAGAGAATCAGGGGGGAGGGGGGGAGATAAGATAGCACTACCCACCCGAAAAATTCTACATGGGTGAGATATTCAAAAATATCTATGCAAAAATGCATAAATTTATAAACTGTTGTTTTATCGACTTGTTAAACTTTTCACAACTCACGGAATTTATCAAAATTGACTAACATTTTAGATTTTTAGTAAAAACTTTATATTTTTTTATGTTCGAAAGATTACACGCAGTTTCTGTAATTTCACGGCGATTATCTATAAAATTTACTTGCATTTTCTGAAATTCTACAAATTTTTATAATTTTTGAAATCATCGACAATCTGTGGAATTTCGAATGTTGTCATCTGTGTACAAAAAACTTTCAAACTTTCAAACGTCATAGATTTTTCGAATTTTTGCAATTATGAAAATTAGCCTAACTTATGCAAGATTTTCCTTAAATTTAATTTAATTTTCAAGTCTTCCAAATAAAAAAAAAGTTTCATAATCCATATTTCGAAGAAATAGGATGAACGAAATTCACAAAGTTCATTAATATATTCTGAAATTCTACAAAACCTTTGATTTTTCTAGAATTATTGACAGTTTTCAGAATTTCCCATGTGTTGTGATTTTCCAAAATTTTCTAAAATTTTGACATTATACTAATAATCAAAAACTTCCACGAAGTTTCACAAAAATTCGTGCAATAACTCATGAAGATTCCTTGTGATTTTTTTAAACTCTTCAAATTTTTAGATTTTTCTTAAAAAAATTAAAAAACACTTTCATGCATGCAATTTTAAAGAAATGATAAGTGTATGTTTATAATAATTTAATGAGCACAAGATACAAAATGAATGAGAAAACTTCACGAAATCATATCTATTTCTCGAACTAAAAAGTAATCACAATGAAGCTGTAAGACGATTATTTAATAAAAAAAAAAAATTTCTCCCGGGTGGGAATCGATCCCGTGTTCTGCGGAGTTGAACCTCCAAAGGTATCATATTAATTCACATGAGCCATGCACTTGATTTACGCATTCTACACAAAACTTGAAACATGAGAAAAATAAAACCAACAGCCATCTGGTGAGCGCTTGGGGAGAGCGCGCGAATTTTCAAAATTTGAATTACTTTATATTCGAATTTTGAAAATTCGCGCGCTCTCCCCAAGCGCTCACCAGATGGCTGTTGGTTTTATTTTTCTCATGTTTCAAGTTTTGTGTAGAATGCGTAAATCAAGTGCATGGCTCATGTTAATTAATATGATACCTGTTGGCGTTCAATTCCGCAGAACTCGAGATCAATTCCCACCCAGGGAAAATTTTTTTTTTTTATTAAATAATCGTTATACACAGGTTCATCGTGATTACTTTCTACTGTAAATAATGAATTGACTTTTTATTTTCCTGAAATATATATTAATAATTATCAACGACTGGAAGTACTCTGTGAGCTCGTAACGAGTAGCCTGCGAGCTCGCTGGCAAGTTCGCGGCGTGTTCCAAAACGGGGGGGGGGGGGGGGGCGGAAATAATGAGAACGCTCCGAGCTCGCAGGTTCACTGGGTAGATACAATTTACTCACCCAAATCATTATATTTATTAGAAGAACGAATTTTTACTGAAAAAAATGACATAATGTGTACGTGGTCAGATAACCATGTTACTACAATGTTATGACGATCCTATTACAGGTAATAGCATTGTTATCATATTACTTTCACTGGAGGATGAAAATTTTTCATAATTTACGATTTTTGCAACGAAGAATAAATTAGTGAAGATTCATCTTACTCGACATTGCGACCAGTGGAAGTTGGGTATTGCATGGAGAGTCTCAAACGATGATCGGGGCTGATGATGTACAAAGCTCGCACGGTCACGGCCATCTCGGCATTGTCTTTGTCGTTCTCGTCAATCATGTCCAATTCCACAGCCAAAGAACGGTCATCGTCGGCAATTATGGGGTACGGAAACGAGCCGTGAATGTCTGGGCAATAAGAAGTTATATCCTGCCCAAACATAATTGAGCAAAAACAAATTTACGAGTTTGGTCTCTGAATTTTTCTACAAATTTGAGTTAACGAATTCATGAACTAGAACACAAATTAAGTGAACACGATTTCCAATTGTTTAGAAATTAACATGTGCAATTTTCGTCTTCTGGTGACCTTATTTTCGAATTTTCAAGCATTTCATTGACATGCTTACTTTTTGGCTCTCTTTTGGTTTTTGTTTAGCCTCTTGATAGTTGTATGATTTTTTTTTGTTATCTTTGGATCTTAATTTTAGTTATGAAAATATCGTTATTTACATTGACCCAATCAACGTGGTCCTTTAATTTATCAACCGAAAGGGCCAAAAGTTTGGTGTTTCTCTGCTCAAAGTGCGGTTGGTGAACTGCTAAGCGACCCAGTTCCGTCGTGCAAACAGGCGTGAAATCAGCAGGATGGGAAAATATTACGACCCATCTATGAATAAGAAAAAAATACACTGCATCATCTTTTTATTAGCAGTATTATTTCTATTTTTGGATTCTTTTTTTGAGAACATGTATTGCTATGCTTAATGAAAGTACGTAGATTAGTTATTAGAAAGTTCGGATTATTTCCGATATTAGGAAAAAATTTTTTTACTTTTCAAGTAAGAAAATTATGAATTCTGATAAGGGTGTAGGGTTTTAAAATTGCAGTGTTAAATGTAGATTGTAAAGTAGAATAACTTGAAAACTGTGAATCGTGATTAATAAACATTTTTTTTGAAAAGAAAGAATATACGTATAGGAGTCAGAAATATTCAATTTTTGTACTCATTTCAACTGATGCAGATACAGTTGTAATTTAATTCCTAATGACTCAATCAAAACTTTGTCAAGGTACGATTTCGAATTTTTCAGCATAAAATTCTACTTGAATTTAAACTAAATGGAAATCTGCATATTATTCAATTTTTTTTACAATTTAGGCTCGAATTGACGATTCTCATTTAGAATATTCTTTTTTCTTCCTGAATCATGTTAATAATTCAGATGATTATTTTTTTATTTTGCAAAGTTAGTTTAATGTATTCGAGAGAGCGATCGTATAATGGCGAATTTTTTAAATAGTTTCCTGCAGATTTTAAAGGATTTAAAAATTTTATAGCACGTGTTTGGGTAATTATTCGAAATTCTCAAACTTTCCGGTAAAATTCGGTAATTTTTATCAATTTCTAAAGACATCAGAAAATTTTCCGATGGTGTGATATAACGTATATATAGACATTTGTTTGCATTTATTTTCCAGAGTTTTTAGATGATACAGAAACAAAGTTTGATACAGCAGTGTCTTAATAATTTCACAGAAATTTTATTATCCTTGAAAAATTGGCAGAACTCTAGAAAACTGCGGGTGATGCAATTTTCATTGATTTTGAATATTTTGATACACTTGGAATTTTTTTTGCATACGAGATTTTCTCTGCAAATTTTTAGAAATTCGTTTTATTTTGGTAAAAACCATAATAAGTAATTTTAGATTTCGAAAATGTAATTAGCTGGTTTTATTAAGCTTTTTCAGCTTTTTCGAAAGATTTCCTAGAATCTTAAATAGTTTTGAAACATTGATAATTTTCGACGAATATCCCTATTTCATGATTTTGAAAAATTATGTAAAACAGTTGAAATTCTTATCAAATTGTTCTCTGCTTTTTGGATATTTTAAATTCAGAGAACTTTGAATAATTTATTAATGAATCATTTCTAGGGATCAAGAATGATTGCTTTTTTCTTACTTTTTTTTTGTTCCAACTTCTTATAGTACTTTTTATTTCAAAGACAATATTTAGTTTTTTTGTACCTTTTCTCGATATCAAGACGAACATTGTACAATTTAATCTAGTTAATTTTCTGGAAAAGTGCTTATCAATCCGAAAATTTTGAAAACGATTCCCACACTTTTTGAATTAAATAATGTCCTAACATTGTGAAGTAAAATTAGAATTTTGATAAATTGTGGAGTTTCTGGATATTTCGTGATTTCTGAATCATAGAAAATTTGCATGTTAGATGCAAAAATCATTTCTATTGATCAGAAATGACTGTTTTGTAAATTTTTTAAACCATATAACCACTAAAAAATATCTATAATGTCAATTACAACATTTGGTTATTATTTATCGAGTTTCTTTTCAATCTTCATAATTTTTCTAACAAATTGCGTATCAATTCGAAAACTTCGACAACGGTTTTCAACATTTCGCACTTTTCGGCCCAAAAATATCTTTGGATTATAAAATGATGAAAACTTTTAAAAATTGTTCTTTACTTTTCAGGTATTTCGTAGTTTATGAATTTTAGAGAAAATTGAATATTTACATCAAGATTTATGTATTTTCATGGATCAGGAATAATTTTTTTCTAAATTGGTAGTCAAATAATGATTTAAATTCATTATTTCAACCCTCTAAAAATTTCTCATATTTCAATGAAAATATTCACTTATTTGTTGCCAACTTTTTCTCAAACTCAATACTAACATTCTGCAATTATTTTCTAAAAAAAGTACCCATCGATCCAAAGCCTTCTAAAACAATTTACAACATTCTACAATTTTCGATTGAACAAATTAAAAAATCTTAACTATTGTTGTAATATTCTGTTAAAATCACTCGCACGAAAATTTTTCGCTAACACTCAAAAACTTCAATCACGTGATTAATCTCAAATTCACCGAATCAAATGTGTAAAAACGATCAAACACTCACGAATCTCCCTGCCACGAGTAAAAATCAATCGGCCCCTCGGTGGTCTCGGCATGAAAATCCGGCACTATCGCATTTAAACGCATTTTGAAACCAGTGAAAAACCCTCGGTGAATTAAATTTTCGCACGAAACTTTTTCAAGAACGGATATCTGACGACTGATTTCTCGGAGCGTTCGCACCTTGCATTTATATCAATTGCGACACCACAGGGCCGTCGCGAAGAAATCGCTAGAGCGAAAAATCTTATCGCTCTTTATTCGCACGATTGAACTTTGCGCCAAATCCACTCGAATAATATGAGTGAAAAAATGATAAGTTAGCTTGCCCAAAATTATAAAAACAAAAATACGTACTTTCGTGATTCCTTGGAGTGATTTTTCACTTCTCTAGAGTGAAAAGTAACTCTAAAGCGGTAAAATTTCACTCCTCTTACAATTAGAGTGGAATTCTACTTATTTTTTAAAGAGGAATCTGACTGGAATTAAGGGTAATATTAAACTTGTCAAAGAATGATAATTCCTTCTTTTCGAGTCGATTTTTATTCTACGAGAGTGCATTTTCACTCCATGTAAAGACAAGTTCACTCGAAAAAATTAAGATACTAGCTAATTAGATTTTTTTTCTTCATTTTATACATGCATGATAATTTTTTGCTATTTATTACTCATAGCTTAATATAAATGATTTTTCACTTTTTCAGAGTGAAAAGTTCCTCAAAAGTGATTGAAAAACTTTATTTTGAGATGAATAATCTGTCTTAATTTTCATAGTGAAATTCAACTTTTCTGAGAGTGACTGTTTACTCTTTTCGAGTGAATTTTAATTTTACGAAAGTGAATTTCTACTTCCTGTGTGAGAGGCAGTATTGTAAAGTGAAAATTCACTCCCAGGAACATAAGAGAGTAACTTATTAGTTTTTTAATACTTTATGTTATGTATATAATTAATGTTTTTGCTTTTTTTAACTCAGCTCTTATTAACGATTTTGCAATTTTTAGAGTGAAAAGTTACTCGTAAGTGGTGAAATTTCACTCCTCTTGGAGTGAAACTTGACTCATTTTTTAGAGAACAATCTAAATAGAATTAAGGAGTAGAGTTTCACTTTTCTAAGAGTGATTATTCACTCTTCTGGAGTGAATTTTTAATCTATGGATGTGAATTTTCTTTCCTGTTGAAGAGGCAGTATTTCAACTTTATGTGGAGTGAAAATTCACACCAATTAATATAAAAGAGTAACTTATCAGTTGTTTCATTATTTGTATTATATATATATATATATATTATTAATTTTCCAAGCCACAAATAGATTAGTGCAACTTCACTCCAAGAGGAGTAAAGTTGCACTAATCTCCAGTGACTATTCACTCGGAAAAAGTGAAAAGTCACTCCTTATTCAACTCGATGTAGAGTGAAAAATGCATCCTAAGGAATAAAAAAACACACAAAAATTAAAATAGGAGTCCTTAAAACTGCTACATTTTTATAAAATTTTCCTTCTCAGTAAATAAAAATTAATAATGAATATGAACTCATGAAATTTTTGAAGAATTCAGGTGTTTGGAAACCGCGTTACGCGCTTGATAATTTTCCTGTTACTAACAACATTAACAAATGGTCATCCATGAGATTCAAGGCCTTGGTTTCAAATGCGTTTTCGTTTCCGGAATGTTGATCATTGATTGGAGATCGATTTGACGTACCTTTAGAATGCAAATCACCGCTGAAATCGATATGAACAAATTCGTTTCGATGTCGCTTCATACGTTATTTTTGCGTTTGAAATTATGTAAACGATACCCAAGTAATGAATATCGTTTTGCATCGGTTGGGTTTCGTTTTATGTGTTCTGAGGATTCTATTTTCAGCTTTTTTCTTGCAAATTTATTGTCGTATCTCATTTCCGTTTCCTCGGTGATAATGTTGAATCGTGCAATTTCGCGCATTTTTTGAATAATGGATATAATTACGTGGATGTAATAATTTTTGATAATTTTTTGTAAAATTTCATCAACTGGTTTTGTTCAAAATTCACCTCTATTTCAAACATGGAAGTAACTTCCAAATGGGTGAAAGAAAATTGTTTCATCAGGATCGTGAGAGGCACTGGAAGAGAAAATGAAGGAAAAGTTGAAGAGAAAACTTTGAATTTTCTCTTTCGTTTCTCTTACCTGACGAAATCAATGACAAAAATGTATCTTTGGTGATCGATATTTTGTGAAAGTGAAAAAACTTCGTCTTATGCAATTATAAATGTAGATTGGTATGAATGATACAATAAATTATGGAACTTTCAACATTTTTTTTCAATTCTTCTGATCATTATGGTCTTCTGTAATTTTTCGATACTCTTCGAGTTTTTCAGATACGTATTCATCGAAAAATGAAAAGAACATAATCTTTTACGAAAAGTTGTCTGCATTCCTTTGTATTTTCAGAATTGTATTAACAATCTTTGAAATGTCAGATGATACGGGGAATAGTTTGCTTTGAAATTCACAAATCTGGCTCACAAGAGATCTTTGTAATTTTTCAAGGTGGCCGTCCCAGACGTCGTGGAAGCCGCGAAAGACGCAGACATTCTCATCTTCGTGGTTCCCCATCAATTTATTCCTGGACTCGCGGGTGCTATGCTAGGAAAAATTAAATCCACAGCTGTTGGACTTTCCCTAATTAAAGTTGGTTTTTCAATTGCATTGTCATATTTTTATTTATCTGCTTGCAAGTCGAGTCCCCATCAAAGTATTCGAACAATTTCAAAACTATTCATTATGTTTTGACATGATGTATGAATAATTTGAACAAAAGATATCATACTTCATTTACGTAGCGATTGAAACAAATAAATACAATTTTTTTTCAAGGGTTTCGGTGTCGCCGAAGGTGGCGGTATCGAGCTCATTTCAAAAAGTATCGAAAAGCACCTGAAGATCCCTTGCTACGTATTGATGGGTGCAAATTTGGCGAACGAAGTCGCCGAGGAACATTTTTGCGAAACCACTATAGGTATGAAAATAAAATACATTTATTTGCGAAAATCATAGAGAACTTTTTTTCCTCTCGTCATGTTTTCGCGTGATTCGTTTATTCCCAATCATAAAAACGATTTCGATGCAATTTTGAGATCGAGGTTATCGTTTCTTATCAGAGCGAAAATTATTCGATTTTTTTTCTTTTACTCTGAAATACAGAAACTTGCTAATGAGAGGATTTTTAATTGTTTATGGAAATTCTAGAGTATATGATTTATTATTGAATTTTAAAAAGTTGCCAAATTTCGAGTTCTTTATTTTTTGTTTTGTAATATACTGAACTTCTCATTCATTTTTTTCATCTCAATACTTTCTCAATCTCAAAACTTGAAAAAAAAAATTTTTTCATCAGCCTGTATACTACGTTTGTACAGTCATTTCGCAGTATCAGCAAGAAATATCTTTTGAAATGTCTGAGCATAATCGCCAAAGATTGAGTTATTGTAATAATTCTTGAATCATCGAATTTATTTTCACCATGCAAAGGTTAAAAGTTAAATTAAAATTGTTTTCCGACCAACTGACAAAATTCCTTTTTTTTTTTCGATTTCGAAGGATTATTTATTAACATATATTGTGCTGATTTTTGCATTTTCATGTTAGGCTGCAAGGACAAAACAATTGCTCCACTTTTGAGAGACGCTATCCAGACTCCGAATTTCCGAGTTGTCGTCGTTGAAGATTTGGAAGCTGTGGAAGTGTGCGGAGCATTGAAGGTAAGTAATTTTTTTCTCAAGTTTCCAAAATTGTACTGTCAGATCCGTGAATTCATAAACGTTCTCCAAAACCACGAGAATTACTCTTTGATTTCTTAGAGTGAATTCTTGCTCAACATCGAGTCAAAAAACAGTGAATGAAAATTCACTCCAAGAGAGGGAATTATAGAGAAGTTAAATTTCGTTCTTCAATTCTAGTCAGATTTCTTCTCTGAACAATGAGTTGAATTTCACTCTTAAAGGAGTGGAAGTTCACTTGTTTAGAGTGACTTTTCACTCCAAAAAAGTGAAAAATTCATCCAAGTTTGAGTGCCAGTATTTTCACTCGATATAGAGTGAAAATCCTTTTTTATATCTACCAACGGTAAATTATGAATAATTAATCGATTCTGAAAGTCCATTGAAGAATTGGAGAAGGAACTCCACAACGGGCAAAAACTACAAGGCCCACCAACGGCGGAAGAGGTCAACGGAATGTTGAAAGCCCGCAATCTCATGGACGAATTCCCACTTTTCACAGCCGTGCATCGCATTTGCACCAAAGAAATCAAAGTCGCCGATTTGATTGACCAAATCCGCACACACCCCGAGCACAAGTTGGTATTTCCTGTTGACTTGGTTATGTGCACAATTTTGAGAAGTTGATTCACATTGGAGGAAACTTATTGTTCTCCAGAATCGCATTTTCCACCATTTTTTACTGTATATGTTCAAAAACAATTTTTTTCGTTCACAGAATGAGACTCGAGGGCATGGAAAACGCGTAGAAAAATTCCCATCGATCCATTTCTTCCAAGTTGGAATTAATAAACGTTTCTCTGCACCTCGCAAATTTAGATCTGTAAATACAGTATTTTCTGCCCTTGTAAATAATGTTAATAAATAAATGAATCGTCAGATTTCGTTGAAAGTAACTGCAATGTCTGCAAGTGTTTTTCCAAAACCTAAATCCTAAAAAGGTAAACAATAAAATTGCCAAATTTTGAGTTGTCGGTAAAGCAGTTCCCCAATGATAATGTTACAGCTTGTTACTTACATTAGATTAATATTTCAGGTTTCACGGAAAGAAGTAAAATTGAATTTCAAAAAATAAATCTCCTTTTATTACCGTGACAACATTGTACAACGAAGCGTTCATACCAAGAGCGCGAATAAAATTTCCATCCATTTGTCAACTGTACAATTTTCACTTACGTAACGGACGAGGTTTCGCCAAAAGAATGTACAAAATAAAGACGTCGTTTCACCACCGGGGTTGATTTATTTTTTACAAATAAATATATATGGGAAGCGGCTCGTCAGTGTCGCACGGAGTTCTTGACGAACGAGCAAACGAGCTTGACGAGGGTTCGCCTCAATCACGAAACCGAGGTTTGACTAGAATCTGTGCCGGAAAAGTCGTGGAGAACGGCGCCCTCTAGGTCGAGGACGCGGTCGATCGTGGCCTTGCAGAAGAAACACTCTCGGCTCATCAGCAAATAACGGTCGATGCAGGCACGACAAGATTGGTGATTGCAAGGTTTGAAAATCACAGCGATGGGATAGGCGTAGCAGATGGTGCACGTGTTCTCGTCATCGCTGTTGGCGCTCGACTCGGGAAGTTTGAGCCTACATTTTTCCAAGTAGCTTATCATCTCTTCGACTCGAGCGATTTCTTCCGGGCTAACGTCCTCTTCGACTGAAAATTATTCATTATTATTTATTATTGTATTGGTCATTTTCAGTAGGAATGATAATCGAAGCAGAAGTATCGATATATCGGAAAGAAAATATCGATATGTCGATGTATCGAATAGGTTTTGATGGATTTTTCATAAATCAGTTTTATCGTAGATGATATTGATATATTTTTTCAATACTCACATTTTTTGGTATTTTAATGGATTTCTATGTAGATATCAAGAATTTGATTCTATAAGATGCACAGTTCCAATATTTTTTAGTAATTCATAGACTTTCGAGAGAATATCTGCCTGGATTATTGATATTTTTAGAATTTGTTGTTTTTTTTTATGTCTACGAAATTTTGTAGAATTTTTTTTTTTTTTTTTTTTTTCCATTGATTTCTAGAATTTTTAATATCGCTATATAGATTTCGATGGACTTTTCAGAAAACACTGTTCAATTGTTCATAGATGCTTTGAGTATTTTTCGTATTTTTTCAGTACTCATAATATTTTGAAGGATTTTCTGGTAATTTTTTTCATTTCCGCGTAGATATCTAGAATTTGGTTCTATAAGATTCAAAGTTTCAAAATTGTTTAGTAATTCGTAGATTTTCAAGAGAATATCTACCTGGATTTTAGATATTTTTTATATTTTTTGTTTTTTATTATATTTACGAAATTTTCTGGAATTTTCTAGTTTTTTAAAATAGATTTTCAGTATTTTTGAATATCACTATATAGAGTTAGATGGATTTTTCAGAAAACAGTCTGTTCTAAACGCTTTCAGTATTTTTCGTATTTTTTCAGTACTCGTATATATTTTGAAGGATTTTGTAGTATTTTTACTGATTTCGAAGAAGATATTTAGAATTAAAAGTTTCAGAATTTTTTAATGATGCATAGATTTTCAAAAAAATATCCGCCTGGATTTTCGAGTTTTTTCAAATTTTTCTTGTTTTTAGTATTTACGAAATCTTTGTAAGATTTTCTAGTATTTGTATAAATTTCTAGTATTTTTGAGGATTGTTATAAACATCTGTCTACAATTTCGTGCTCTGAAATTCAAAGTTTATCAGATTTTTGGTCTTTGAATTCATTTTTCAGAAATATTTTATTCATAGATTTAGAATTCTTTCAGTATTTTAGCGTATTTCTTCAGTATTTGCCCGATTTTAAGAATATTTTGGTATTCTTATGAATCGTTGCATAGATTCCTAAAATTTGATGACTTGTTGTTATTGAAGTTTCTGATTATGAAAATTACATAAATTTATATTGTTTTTTTATATTTTGAAGCATGTATGAAATGTAGTCTTTCTCAATTTTTCAAAAGATGTTTCTTCATATTTCTAGAATGCGATTTCCTACAATCCAAAGTTTGAAATATTTCTACAATTTTATCAAATAACGTCATAAATTTGAAATACTGTATTTTGTTAGTATTTTGTGTAATTTTTAAGGACTTATACAATTCAAAATTTTTTTTCGTATTTCCATGCGTTTTTATAGAGATTTCTAAATTTCGATAGTGTACAGGAATCAAAGTTTTATTGATTTCTATATTTTACATAGATTTTTGGAAAAATTCAATTATCATTTACAAGCATAGCATAAAATTTATATGGTTTTATTAGTTTTCATTGTTTTCTGTATTTATTGATTATCTTAAAATTTTTCTTTAAAGATTTTGAGGACATCAGTACTTTTATTTAAATTTGTCAAGATTTTTTACATTTAATGCTCCAGGAACAGAATTTTTATCAATTTATAGAATTTCAATAATTTTTTTTAAATTTAATCACAATATATATATATATATATATATATTAACAATGTGTTTAATTTCTATTATTTTAGGTGTTTTTTGCATTTATTGAATTTCGTAAAATTTTTCAACAGATTTAAAGATTTTCAGTATTTTATACATTTCTAGAATTCCATGCTCTAGAATCTAAACTTTCATTTACTTTGAAAATATGTATCAGTCGTTTATAAAACGGTTACTTCATACATTTTTTGGTGTCTATATTATTGCAAAAAAATTTTATGGATTTCATTATTAACATTAGATTCCAAGTTTCATCAATTTCATAAGAAGAAAATCATGAGAATATTGTTTTGAAAGAATTTCAACGTCCATCGAATATTCCTGCGACTACATTTTTGAAAGTTGAAAAATTGTAAAAAGAAGAATTGGAAAAAATCACTGTCTTGAATGCTGAATGTTCAAATTAATTTAAAAAACAAGTCAAATCGAAAATAGTTGTAAGAACTCACAATTGCGGAATGAAAAATGCTTGGAAGTCTTTGGTCTAGGTTCCCCTTGCGATTCGTTACTTAAAACGTACTCGATTGAACTTGGTTGGAAGCTGGGTTCCATCAAAAGCGTTTTAGTGACCTTTGGAACATCTTCAGAACCTGCAAATCGATGAAATATTGACGGGTCGATGATGAAAAAAAAAAAAAAGATTTCAGTTTTGTGATAAGAGTCTCAATTTTACTATCATTTTATTTATATTCAGTTAATTTTTTCATCTTTCAAAATCCCAATTCTTTCTCTTTTGTAAGGATAACTCTACTAACCATTCATCCATAATTTTTGTTTCGATATGTCATGCTTCAGAAGGGCCAGCAAAATGCCAATCACAGCCGCCAAAATTGGGAAATGGTCGATAGTTTCCAGGTCAGGAATGTTTAAAGTTACAACATGTTGAAAACAACTGTTGTTCGAACTTATTCTGTTCAGTATTTGGCAAATCAGCTGCAAAAAAACTTTCAATCAATAATATTATTACAAGCCCAAAAAACTTTGAAGAATCAATCAATTTCCTGAACTTTTCGTAGTATATTCCACTGTCGGTAAGGCAGGTTCCGAATGCCGTTACATTATCTACGGTAGGTCTGAGCTTGAAAGTTGAGTCTTACAATAATTATAGATATGTAAGCGTAAAAGCAAGAATATATTGTCAAATTCTCACAATACCTGACACAATCTCGCCAAAATATTGCCCGAGTCCAAAGCTGGATCGACGAAAACATCAGGGACAATCGTGACAATCATTTCCAAAACCCTCAACAGAGATATCGTCAAATTAAAGCAAGTCGCGCAGACCTTGAGCTGCCTAGACTCAATGAAAACCCGTTCTGGCCTCGACGAGACGTTGTGAATTTCCTGAATCATGCCAATGAATTCCGAAAATGCCCAGTTCAACTGATTCAGCAAGGAATCCAAGAAGTGCGTAGTGGATTGAGGATTATTCATAAGAGCGATTTGCACGTACATCTGAAGAACGCTCGACGGATATGGTTCTGAAACGCGAAGCAAACGAAGGAAACAACTTTTATCAATTGACTCGCTCGCAATTCACTCACTGATCGTCCTCAAAATTTCCTGATTCAGCATTTTGGGCCCGATCTTCCTGGCGAGATGGGGACTGGACTCGTACCGAAACGCGAAGCCCTCGCCTTGCCAGAACCTTACCAGAATGAAGTTGGACTGCGTCCAGACTTTGTTCTCGTACGGTTTCAACAAGTTCCCGATCATTTTCATGCAAGAGTCGAAAGGCACGTTCTCCAACGCCTTGAGCGTGATCGGGTTCGACACGAAGCCGGCCAAGCTCAGGGTCAGCGTGTCTTTGGCCTGCACGAGGACGATTCTTTGGTCCATGAAGTGGTCGCAGAGGAAGTGCGCGATGTCGAGAAGCATCTCTTGGTAGCCCGGAAGATTTTCGATGGGGGAGGTCGGATGAACGTGGTTCTTCACGGCGGCGCTGAGGTCTGTCAAGGCCTCCAGGTAGACGTCCGGGACGAAGCTGAAGACCACTCCTTCTCCGCTGGCGGACCTCAAGGTCGCGACTACGATCTTCAGCAGCCAAACCAGTTGCATGTGCTTCTCCTTGGAGAAGACGAAGGCGCGTACCCAGGCCATGTGGCGAGACATTTCAGAGAGCTTGCCCTGAAAAATGGTCAAGATCGTAACTAGAGGTTTCTTGACAAATCACCGTGTTTTCCTCTTCGTCCTGTTTCGTTTCGTCTTCGAGCTGGAGCTGGATAAACTATGCATGCAGACATAGAGACGACGGATCTTCAAACTCAGGGATGGTGGAACGCGATTTTTTCGAGTGGGTAGAAATTGAGACTCAAATAATGGGAAAAAACGTCTTCATTGAAAAATTGCCTGGGAATTCGTATGATGATTCTTTTTATTTCCAAGAAAGAATGAATGATTGGAAAAGGATTCAAAATAACGAAGAGTCTTATTGGGTTGGACAAATTTTTATATAATTTGGAAAGTTTGTGTTTTGTTCAAAATTTCCAAAAATTGGTAGAATTTCGTGAAATATTCATGAATTTTCTCGAACGTGTTCATTGCCATATTTCTTGAAAATTAACAAGACAATAGTTTTTTGTTTTTTATTGAAATCTAAAAAATTTCGAGTGTTCATGAAAATAACGAGAAACCTTATTATATTAGGTAAGACAAATTTTTTAACAAAACTTTTAAAAATCATAAAATCGTTGTAGTTTCAAAAGATTGTCAATTTTGTCAAAAATTGTCAAAAAAAAATTTGTAGGATTTCGTGAAATATTCATGAATTTTCTAGATCGTGTTATTTCATATTTTCTTTAAAAATTAACAGGATCATAGGCTTTCCGCTTTCAATAGAAATCTAAGAAATTCCCAAAAATATGAAAAAGTAACGAAAAAATGCATTAGGTTTGAAAATTTTTATAAAATTTCGAAAGTTTCGACTAGCCTGTATTTTGTTAAAATTTCTAAAAATGAAAAAAACCCTGCAGTTTCAAAAGATTATCAATAATTCTATAAAATTCGAAATATGTGTAGAATTTCATGAAATGTTCATGAATTTTTTATATCGTATTAATTATCATATTTCTTTTTATAGTTAACACGATTATAGTTTTCCATTTTTTATACAAATCTAGAATATTTCGAAAAATATCAAAAAATAACGAAAAAGCTCATCTGGTTAGACAAATTTTGATATAATTTGAAAAGTTTCGGTTTTTTTTAATTCCAAAAAATTGAAAAAATGTTATACATTAAAAAGATTGTCAGTAATTCCATTATATTTCAAAAATTTGTAGAATTTCATGAATTGTTTATTAATTTTTTACATGGTAATCATAATCATATTTTTTCTTTAAAATTAACACTATCATAGTTTCATATTTTCTATAAAAATCTAAAAAATTTTAAAAAATGTTAAAAAAATAACAAAAAACCTTATCAGAATAGACAAATTTTTATAAAATTTGAAAAGATTTGACTGGTTTGTATTTTGTTTGAAATTTCTTAAAATCAAGAAAAACGCTGTAGTTTCAGAAGATTGTCAAATATTCTATAAAATTCGAAAAATTTGTAAAATTTCATGAAACATTCGTGAATTTTCGAGAACATGTTCATTATCATATTTCTTGAAAATTAACCCGATCAAAGTTTTCCATTTTCCATAGAAATCAAAAAAATTTTTAATGTGTGACAACATAACGAAAAAAATCTTGCAAGGTTAGACAAATTTTAATAAAAATTGGAAAGTTTTGACTGGTTTGCATTTTTTTTTTTCTAAAAATTTAAAAAACATTGTCATTTCAAAAGATAGTCAATAATTCTTGTTTAGTTCGAAAAATGTCTGGAATTTCATGAAATGTTCATGAATTTTCTAGCTCTTGTTTATTATCACTTTTTCTTTAAAATTTACACAATTACAGTTTTACAATTTCTATAGAAATTTAACAAATTTGAAGTGTGTAAAAATAACGAAAAATCTTAATAGGCCTGATATATTTTAGAAATTTCGAATGTTTCAAAAAGTTGAATTACGGTTGGAATTGAGAAGATTTATAATTTACAATAACATTCAAAAGGTTAACGATCTTGAAGAATTCTGTAAAATTTGAAAAATTTTAAAAAGGTTCATAAATTTTGCAGATGATTTAATTATCATATTTCTCTCGAATATGTATGAAAATGATTTTCGGAAAATGGATAAAAGTTACACAAGTAAACATCAAGTATGAAATTTTTTGAATAGTTTAAATTACGTTAGAATTGTCAAAATACTGAAAAAACACAAAACATTAAAAATGTTGTATAATGTCAATAATAAAAATCCGAAGAATTTCTAAGATCTCAAATATGTCTATAAATTTTAACAATTATATTTAGTATCGTATTATCTTCAAAACTGATGATTTTTTTTCTCATTTTTCGTAAAAATTTGTAAAATTTCTAAAGAACTTGAAAATTACAAAAACTCGTCATAAGATGGACAAATTCTTAAAAAAAATTGAAAAGTTGAATCACTTTTATGGATAAAAAAATATTGCAAATTTTATAAATTGTGAAAAATTTGATAAAACTCTAAAATCTTTTTATAATTCGAGAAAATGAATAGACATGTTTCAGATTGCGTTCATTACTATTTTTCCTCAAAAGATGCATAATGTTTTTCTTATCTATAAAAAAAATATGAAAAATTTGAAAAGTAATCAAAGATGACAAAAAATCTTGCGGAGTTGGATACAATTTTCTTCAAAATTGTTTGAAATTTCGAAACTTTTGAAAAATCGAGAAAACATTGAACAAGTTTTGAAGATTGTTAATAATTATGAAGGATTCGAAAAATATGTAAAATTCCAGAAAATTTCCTCGGTATACCTGAAATATTTCCATGCTTTTCAGCAGCTCTTTTTCCACTGCTTGCGATGGCTTTTTGGACTGCTCCAAGCGGGTTTTCGTCTCCGACATCGCGGTCGCGTAATGAGACATGACCTTGCGCAGAGCGGCGATTTTTGCGATTTGCTTTTTCGCGGTCGCGTGGTAAAAGAGAATCACGCCATCCACGAGTTCCAAGAGGGAAAGAGCCGGGTCAGCAGGACCCGGATTTAGAGGGGTCTTGTCCTCTCGATTGTACGTTAGATAACTAAGGCGCTCCAAAAGTACGGGCCTGATGCCCCCAACCTGGTTGAAATTTATCATCCTGGCCAAAGTTGGGACTATGGAAGAGGTGTCCATCAGCCGACCGCCGCTACTGTTGTCCGAGGAATTCGCAGCATCCTGGGATTGCTGGTCCATGGATTTTATAACGCGGTGCTCGAGGCCTTGAAATCATAGATCATATAATTTTACTACTTTTTTTCCACATGTGCATCTTAATGGAACCATTACTTGTATAATGTCCAATTTTTTCCAATTTCTGGTTGTAAAATCAGGTAGTATGAAAAAAATTGCAGCAAAGTTTGAGTCGATTGGATAATATAAAGATGTGCCACAAATTGACTGGAATTGACAATTTCACATGCTCCACATAAAAATGTTACAATGAGGCCAAATCCAAATGTTGAAAAAGTCAGTATATATTTATTTATTCTCGCATCATAATAACATCTTGATCATTGATTTGCAAGCTCAAGCTTTTACTTTTTAAAATTACTCACTTTCTAGAAAATCACAATTCCTCATGTATAACGTTTGTTAGTAGTTATTTTTTTCATTATGTAGACCATTTAAATTCTTATCTCGTATTCGTAGGAATTTTCTACATTGGTTTCGGGCATTAGATGCCCTAGGATTCAAGATTTTACAGATTTTTGAGAAAATTATATTTACATACAGTTAAGGTACTTCATATTTTTAAGGTTTTGCATGAGGTGGTAGTGTTTTAAAAATTTTTCGTATTTGTTACTATTCATTAAATTTTCAAGATATTTTTCACTATCCCAGCATTTTTATAGATTTTCATATCAGTTTCGAGAATATTGATGTGTTTAATTAAAGTTGATTAGATTTTCAGTATTTTAAAGAATTTTTCAGGAAAAAGTGTTTCCAAAGATAATTGGTCTTTCATAGACTTTCATTTATTTTAGTAGGCATCGTATTTTTCCAGTATTTTCATTTTAGACGAATTCTTAGACTTTTCATGGATTCTTATTCATATGTATAGAATTCGATGTTTTAGGATTCGAGGTTTTGTGTATAGTATATTTGGTAATTTTAAAGTCACTTTGGCAAATAATATCTGTATGATTTTAAATGTTTTATTGCATTCTAGTATTTTCGCAATTTCTAATATAAATTTCTAAGAATTCCATCCCCGAAAATCTAAAGTCTTAGAGAATTTTAAAACGATATCTTCATATATTTTTTGGAATTTTTTCAATATTCATAAATTCAATTGGATTTCCCCATATTTTGATAGATTTTAAATAGATTTTCAGAATTGAATGCTCTGGAGGATCGAAAGTTTCAGAATATTCATTATTTCCGTATATTTTTGAAAAAAATAATATCTACATAACATTTCTGTGTTTTATGAATTCATATTATTTTCAGTCTTCTTCATATTTTGCAGCATTTATGAAATTTCGTAGTATTTTCAATTATTCTGGATTTCCAATATTTTTTAGATTGCTATAAGTACATTTAAAATCCAATCAATTTTTAGTATTTAAAACGATTTTTAAGGATATCGTTGTTACGTAGATTTTTAGTGTTTGAAATAATTCTCATTATTTCAGTATTTTTCATATTTTTGAAATATTTGTGAAATTCGAAAAATTTTGTAATATTTCCATTGATTCCTTCATGTATAAACTTTCTTAATCCATTTCCGAGGTATTTCATTCAGTGCTAGTAGTTTAAGGGTTTTTCCTACTTGTTATTACTATTTGTAAATTTTTTTAAGGATATTCTAGTTTTTCGTATATTTCTAGCATTTTTGTAGATTATGCATATAAGTTTTAGAAATTTCATGATCTAGAATTCAAAAAATATTAGATTCTTAGTATTTTAAAGAATTTTCCAGGAAATAAAGTTTTTAAACATAGTTGGAATTACATAGATTTTTAGACTTTTCGTACTTATCAGTGTTTTTAAAACAATTTACAGTTTGGACAACTTTCTGCCATTTTTATGAATGTCTTGAATTCGATGTTTGAGGATTCAAGGTCCTAAGGATACTTAGTAATTTTAAAGTTATTTAAGGAAATGATATCCACATTAATATTCAGTATTTCATTGATTTCTAGTATATTTCGTATTTTTCATATTTTCGAGTATAACTAAAATTTAGTTGAATTTTATAAATTATCAACAGATTCTAGTATTTTTCAAAATTTAAATATAAATTTCCAGAATTTCATTTAGAATCTAAAATTTTATAGATTGTTAATACTTCCATAATTTTTTCAGGAAGCAGAATCTTCGTGAATTTCAAGTATTTCACAGATTTCTACAATTTTCAGTTCATTTTGCATTTTCATGAATTAAATTAAATTTTTTAGTATGTTGATGGATCTCCATGAAGGTTTTCAAATTTTTATGCTCTATGGTGAAAAAAGTCAAATAGATTTTTATTATTTCCATAAGTTTAAAAGACAATAACATCTATATGAATTTTCAAAGCTCCTCTTATTTTAAGTCTTTTTCATATCTTCCACCATTTATGGGGTTTCACAGTACTTTCCAGTATCCATCTAGTATTCTTATATTATCACCAGAGCTAAGAGAGTTATGTTTTTTAAACTATTAAAATATGTATGGATTTGTAGATGGAAAAATGAATAAATATGGACAATAATGTGGATGGTATTTATTTTTAATTACGACGAGTTTTCTCTTTCTATCGTTGCAGAACAATATAAAATGTTGTATCAGATTTTCAAAAACAAAACTGCGCCGTTTGTCACTCTAAATATTATGTTGTTGAACTCAACTCGATATATATTGTTGAAAATGAACGTTCGACGTCATAAGATGTAGCAGGACCAAATGTAGAAGCATTCAGTTCAGTTGATAACAAATTGAAATGACAAATTTGACTTTCGGAGCTGGATTTTTTTTATTCAATGATCTCGATTGATTAACGATGCAACGATGTTTTGTTTACATTATTATCAAGCAAACGATAGAAGTTGAAAAGTATTTGAGCTATAAATATCTTTCTTGTCGATTCTTAGACACTTAAATCTTTGAAATATGGGTTTGTTTGGGTGATTGTGGAAAATATGGATTTATCGGGGAAAAAGGCGAAAATATGGAAATAAATATTTTTCATTTAAAAACATAACTCTGTTAGCTCTGATTATCACAGATTGCTATAAATATTTCAAGAATTTCATGCTCTGATTTTCAAAATTTTACAGATTCTCACCCAAAAATATAATTCATTTTTCATTTATCTCATAAACTAATCATGGAAAACGCTATTTTTTTGGATCATCATGGAAAACACTATCGCTCATAGGCAAAACGGGTTACAGTCCTCGGCTTTGCCTCGTACCGTAATTTCCCCGTTTCGCTAAATTCGCACATCCGTGCCTGTTACGAAATATACTAATTCGAACCTGCAATTTGAATACAATGGCTTGAAATCAATAAAAGCTCGTAGCGTTGTAATTCCTTTACTCAAAATAAATACTCAACTTACGAATTAAATAAAAAAAACAATAAAATAATTAATGCATATGGTTAAAATTTTTTCTACTAATGAATGTACTCTTCAAAACTACTGCGAGATGAGGGTTTTTAAAGTTATCTCTACTGAAAACAAAATTTGACCAATTTTCTAGCGTCAGATCTGTAAAATAAAAAAAAATTCAATACCTGACTTTGTATCATGTACTAAAAATTTGCCAGTTTTCAGAAACTGTTATCCATTTCTGAAAACATTATGGATTTTTATATGGAACATACAAAAAAATAAATGAGTATATTTCCTACCTCAAAAATCACTCCCTGTAAATATTATTTAATTGAACTCAAATTTTGCAGGAAATAATTTTCTTTTTTGCACTTGAATTGATTTTAGATCCAGGAGTAGAAAAAATCCCATAAGAAAAATAGCAGTCACCTTAACGTATTCATAATATACTAACCTAGGAGACGAATGAGATCAGATTTGTACGATTTTTGTAGATGTGACAAGACTCCTCCCAGTCTATCGATTCCTGAGTAGTTGATACTATCATCGTAGAATACCCTTTTTTAAATAAAAGAAAACATAGAGAATTCATATAGATGATAGAGAACATATAGATTCAACAATTTTGTCGACTTCTAGATATTGTCTATCGTCACCTGCAAGGTATAGAAACGAAATTCGTCCCTATTTCGTTTTCCCATAACACTTTGAAGGTGACTAGCAAACGGTGAAAACAGCACAAAGTTATTGGCAGGGGCGTTTGAACCATTGGCGAAGCTTGTAGAAATTCAGACTTAACAAAAAATATTCTTCACGAATGTAAAACATACATACTTATATTTTAAAAATGATTTCATTGAAAAATGAGAAGAAAATTCAAACACTGTTGAATAAAAATTCCCAAATTTTTCATGAACTTTGTCACGTGAAGTTTTAAACAAACGATTTTCACATGAATGTAAATTTTTTAGATTGTTCTTCTTACCCGACTGGACGTCAAACTTTCTTGTACGTATCGTCGAAAATTTCGAAGAAAAATCGTCCTCGAAGAAGGCAAATGTTTGGTACCATCGGTATTGTCCAACAAAGTGACCAGAAATTCCACTTGCAACGCTTCAACCTCTGAAAAAAAAAAAATGTTCAACTTCGTAAGAAGATTGCTTCACTCGCGTTACTGCAGTAACACACTAAACCCGTAACATCCAAAAACAAAAATCACCAGAAACCGAAGCCCTGATCTTGTCGCAGGCAGACAAATACGCCTTCTTGTTGGCCTCGAGGGCAGGATCAACAGGATCACTCTCCCACCAAGCCTTATCCACTATCTCCGCCATACTGTCCTCGTCTATAGGCTTGAGGTACACGAAGTTGACGAACTTGATGGTATTGAAAAGCACGTTCCGCAGCAAGTACCTCCTGGTGGACCCATGCCTACACAGACTCGTCAGCAGTGCCAAACTCCTGATCTGGTCCGGGTAATCCAGCGACAAGGAGATGTACCGATAGACCGACAAGAGGTGCATGGAAATCGACTCGAAGCAGATCTTCAACTCGTGCTCCTCCAAAAAGCTCCAAACGAGGTCCAGGCAAATCGAAAGCTTCCCGCCGACTCTGGCGGTGTCGTCGTCGTCGAGTTCCCTCAGGAATGACACGAGCAAAGCTTCAACGACGTAGGGTATCGTCAGCAAGGGCCCAAGGTTGCGAACCAGAATCCTGGCAAGACACGCCATGAACGTGTGCGCCGTCATGGATGCGTCGTCGCCAAGAATGATGCGCTCATTGGTGGTATGGTGAATTTCCAGGAGCTCCACGAGCTTGGATAACCAGGTTATGAGGACAGCGGATTTCTGGAGCTCGGCCCAGGGCGTGGATTGCAAGGGCGAGTAACGCTCAACTGGGTAACGCAGGGGCGTCACTCCGAAATTGGCCCGGAGGTCTTCGGTGAAGGACAGGCTGACCGTGGGAAAGTATACGAGGCCACCGCCGAGACTGATGTCCTCGAAGGCGCGTCCCAAGTGCTTCCCATTGCGGTAGAAGTCCACTCCGCCTTCGTCGGCATCGATGGCGCAGCCTATCACGTCGCCAGCCAGCCAGGCCTCGCCGTACTTGTAGGTCGAGACGTTCCATTTTTTGACGCGGTTGCCGTCATAGGCGTAGGAGTTTACGGTGTCACCTACAGTTACCATTTTTCAGAATTAATTGAAAGGGGGGGGGGGGGGAAGAAAAATGAAAGAAAAAAACTTGAAGAAGAGAAAGGAAGGTTGGGTTGAAAAAATAAATAAGTAAAAATGCAAATCATTGAATGTTTCATTACCAGACTGTTCCAAGTATGAAACATAGTAAAAAAGTATGGAAAATATCATGAAAGTTTCCTGAATCTTATTTAGAACATTTTGTGTTGTATTTAGAGAACTTACCGACTCCTGCTTCTTCGTTGAAAACACACTGCAAAGTGCTCCAGCCAACTTGCATAACGCCTTTTGATCCTAATTGTAATTCGTAAATCCATTTTCCTTTGTAAATTCCTGTATTTGCTCTTATTGTACTAAAGTTTCTTTGTGAATTTAGGCTCAATCGATCCGGAGAAATGATGAATAATCCGTAATGGGAAGAAATATCGAAAGTTACGGTTTTGGGTCCTATTCGGCCCTCTACATCCTCTTCCATGGGCACTTCATTATCCTGCACTTGTAATTTTTTCTCTATGTATTGTTCTATAAAATGCAATGTCTGTGAGGCCCTGGGAAGTAATTAAAAAAGATGAATTAGTTTAAGTGTCATAGAGTGAAAAATAAAAAAGTGCAAAAAATAAAAAGAAACACCTAATTGCTGATTATTATTATCGAACAAGAAAAATCATACATGGATTAGTAACTATTCACTTTTTTTTGAAGATAAAAAAATTAAAAGTAGAAGAAAATTTTTAACAAATGCAAAAAAAATTGTGCAAAATTAAAAAATAATCAGTGATGTGCGAAAAGAATCTGGATTACTTTTTTTTAAGTTTGAAAAATCAATTTTTTCCTATAAGATAAAAAAGTAAAGTTTGAATTATTTAAATTTTGTCAGTTACAAGAAAATCAATAACAGCAACAAAAGAATAAAGTTATTGATGAGAATTATGGCAATGAAAAAAATAGAGAAGAATATTAATGCTTCAATTTCGAAATGAAATAACTATTTCTTTCATTTCTCGACTTAAATACATATAAATCTCAATCTGACACTTTTTGAATATTTTTATTCAAAAAAAAAAATGGTAACTTTACCTATTCGTTGAAATAAAATAGAGAGTGTTGAAAATTTCCATGTCATAAATTTTGATCTTCGAAAAAGAGACTTTATGGACTCAGAAATTTCTAATTTAACATTTTCTGATTTTGGCAATGAAAATGTTTGAAAATTTCGCGTTTTAGAACAAATTTCATTAAAAATTTTTACTGTTGGGAAAATTAACTTGAAGTTTGTATTTTTTGATATTTAATATTTAACATCTTATGTTTCTTTTGCCCTAATAAACCACATTTAAAATAACACTGGTTCAGTTAAATTCATGAATAATAAAAAAGGAGAATAAATATCCAATAGTTCAATTTGAATTAATTGGATCATAGAATTCAATTGTGAATACTACATAAATAATTTTAAGAGTCATTTTTGAGTATATGATAGAAATTCAAATTTCTATATCGATTGTTCTTTATAGCAAATTTGAAATGGAAGAGTTGTAGACATTCTGTAAATCTTGGCTTAGGGATGTCTACATATATATTTATTATTATTATTTATTATTTCAAGTACTATTACATATACATTATATTCATTAATTGCATACCATCATATATTACATATTATTTGTTACATACATTTTTTATAAGTTTATACATATATTTGTAGAAATGCGCGTATAAATATGTAAGAATAACAACACAGTTGGATTTTAATTCAATTGTACTTGCAATTTTAATGTAAATACTTCGAACATTATTTTTTTGTCATAAAATGTTTGGATGATTAAATTTCGCATTTAAGGTGTCTGTATATAATCAATAACTTATAACAAAACATTTTTCTTGCATACATTAGAGAAATATCATTGCTTGATTTTTTAATTTAAATAAATATTATGATAACTAAATTTTTTGACTTGAATACTTGCGAATCGCAATATAACAATTTTTCAGACATATTTTTGATTTAAAAAACCCTAATTATAACTTGTAACAATTTTTTGAACCGATATTTAAGGTTTTTGAAAATTTCATGCACCTGCAAGTGTCTGTTTTAACATTTTCTGATTTTGGCAATGGCAAGATTTGAAAATTTGCGTTTTAGAACAAATTTGATTCAAAATTTTTACTAGTGGGAAAGTTTCAGAATAAATTTCTCATAGTTCAATTTCAATAAATAAATCGTACTAAGTTAACTGTAAAAATACAGGGTGTTTCAGAAAGAACGGATGGATTTAAAAAAAATGCTATGCCCAAAGTAATTGCAATAAACAAATTGTTTTTTATTTAAATTATTCACAAACATGGGGAGTTTCAATTACGTAAAAAAGTTTTAGGTTTTGAAGATGATGTCATTCAAATGACGCCCTTGTGCCGCAATACAGTATTCTAGGCGCTCCCGGAAAGAGCGGTTCGCGTTCGCCATCATCCGCCTCGGAAGTTCTCGCACCGCTCGCCTGATTTCCTCCCTCAATTCATCAAGTGTCCGCGGCTTGTTGATGTAGACTTTCGATTTTAGGTACCCCCACAAGAAAAAATCGCATGAAGTAAGGTCGGGGGAGCGGGGGGGGGGGGGGGGGGGGCCCAAGGAATGTCACCAAATCGCGAAATTAATCTGCCCGGAAATTTTTGACGCAGAACTTCCATTGACGTCCGAGCTGTGTGGGATGTGGCTCCATCTTGTTGAAACCAAGTGTTCCTTAGACTGACACGCCGACGGCGAAGTTCGGGGAAAAAAAGTTGTTTAGCATATCCACATAACGGTTCGCATTGGCAGTCGTTGTTTGCCCGACGTCATCATGGAAAAAGTAAGGTCCAATGATGGTCGTTGGGCTAACTGCACACCAAACTGTGACTTTAGGGGAGTGCAGGGGGTCTTGATGCAAAATTTCAGGGTTTGTTGAGGACCAGTAACGACAATTTTGTTTGTTGACGTAACCGCTAAGATGGAAATGGGCCTCATCACTCATTAACAAAATCATTTCGTCATTGTTGTCCATGAGCTCAATCATTAGCTGTGAAAAATTGACTCGTTGTTGGTAATCCCCTGGTAACAACTCTTGGCAAACCTGGATTTTGTAGGGGTGAAACGATAAATCGTTTCTTAAGATCCGATGTACCGTTGATTTATGCATTCCAAGAGAAGCAGCGCGCAAACGGACAGAACGGTTAGGGCTCTGCAGCGTATCGACTCGTACTCTCTCAATGTTTTCAGGGGTTCTCTTCGTTCGATTTCGGCCTTGAGGTTTAGTTTTCAACACATTACCTGCTCGGTTGAACGTAGTGACCCATCTCAATATCGTATTGCGGTTAGGAATCGCCCCACGATGTGGAATCTGATAATGAGTCCGGAAATCTCGCTGAGTCTGAACAACACTTTCGCCATTTTTGAAGTATTGCCGTACGATGAAGACACGATGCTCGACACTCCACGCCATGATGGATACTGAAACTCCCTCGTCTCCTCTTTCGAACGCGCCATACCCCACCAAAATCGGACCACCCCACCCCGAGTACTAACCGTTTAAAAAACATCCGTTCTTTCTGAAACACCCTGTACTACAAAAATACTTTTTTTTTAATCCTAAAATTTTCGAGCAATGAAATTTGGTATTGTAGATGTCAGTATGTGATAGATTTTCTAAATTCTAAATCGATCATTATTTATGGCAAATTTAAAATAAAGGAGTTGTAGAAATTGAGACAAATCAAGTAAAAATTCTAAACTAAGGTATAACGCTACAAATAAATCAAATGTGAGAATAAATATCACAGTCAGATCTCAATTATGTTATACATGTGATAAAAAATTCAATATTTTAAAAATTATTGTTCTTCTTCATAAAATGCGTGGATAATTAAATTTTGCATTGTAAAAATCTGTCTATAATACATTCTTTGAAAATTCTAAATCACACATTCTTCATTAGAAATTTAAAATGAAAGAGTTGCAATAATTCAGACGAATCAAAAAGAATTTAGCTATACCAAAAATATATTACAAAATATTTCTCTAACATACATTACAAAAATATTATTTCTTGAACTTCAAAATGAAATAACTATCAATTTAATTTCTTGACTTTCATACGTGTAAATTTCAATGTGGCAATTTTCGAATATTTTTATGTCAAAAATCCTCATTTTAAAAACTCGTTAAACTCAAGTTTTGAGTCATGAAATTTTCCATGTCATGAATTTTATAAGGAAAATTTCGTAGACCTGAGAATTCCTGTTTGAACATTTTCTGATTTTGGCAATGGCAAAGTAACAAAAAAAAACGAAATATCAAAATCATACCTATTCGACACATTGTGTTCCTGCGATTGGAAAAAGTTGGTGATGTAATCGTCGTGTAGTCCAAAGACGTGAAAAATTACGTCACTGACGTTTGTCATGATGAAAAAACGGCAAAATTACCAAGCTCTTGGGTAGAACGTTAAATTTGAAAAATTACAACTTGCGTTTTTCGCTTCGATGACATTTTTCGTGCTGTTTCTGTCTCAAATTTCGCGAATGTTGGCGAATGTCACGAAATATTTTTGCATTGTCCGAATAGTAAACAGTATGTATTTTGATGGAAAGGAATGAAATAAGAATTTAATTCATCATTTTAGTTTGTTTTGTCACTTTTTTAATATTGTTCTTATGTATCCAGAGGATTTTGACAGGACTTTACATTTGGTTAATTTTGTCAATATTTGTTTTCACGCAATGACGTCATAGTTTGGCTGTGTCGCCTATCTATATATATATATACATTGATATATACCAATACATATATATACTGATATCAACCGATATAAAATGTTTACTTTGGGAATAGTTATTGTTTTTTCAATTATTTTTCCATTCATTCTCTGGAGATATTACAAAAAAATTTTTCGAGGATTATGGACCATTTTTCCACACCAACACAGGGAAATCTTCGTTCAATTTTTAAAAAATGAAAGATCTTCGAAAAATGAGGTTAACCGGAATGGCAAAAACAGTTATTTATCGTTAGATAAAATAATTGTTGCTGATTCTGTTGAAAAATGTAACGAAGCGGTTGATGAAATGGAAAAGTATGCACGTTATTTGTTAAGTAAAATCATTTTGATGTATTCGTTGATTTTAGATAAACTCGTTAGGTTTTTTTTTATGGAATAATGTGTTATTTTTTAATTGCGAGAAATAAAAAAAAATATATATATATATATATATATATACATATCAATATTTTATCATAATCATACAGTTAAGTTTTTTCCTTTTTAATTAAAATTATTTATTATTTATACATAATATGTTTTTAAAAATATTAATAGATGTCAAATTATTTAATTTACTCTTAAATTGAAATAATTATATTTGATAATGTTTATACTATATTTTATCAATAATCTGATATAAATAATACTTTCTTAAAATTCTTTTTATATTATTTTTTATGACACTTTTTCAATTAACATCCATAAGTAATTTTTTGTTGTAACTATATTTTAATTAATTTTCATCTAAGATTTAAATAACAAATATTTATTAACATTGGATAATGTTTGTTATATATCATAGTTTATCAATATTCTAGCTATTTTGCAGAGCTGTAATTTTAGGTGTAAATATCACTAAATCAATATTTCATGAAAAAATCATGTATTGTATGGAGCGTAATATTTCTTTTTCTTTTTTAAAGCTACCTCAAAAATGGAATTTTGGGATTAGATTGTGAATGGACAGGAGAAAATCCCATTTCTCTTTTGCAGCTAGCAACTCACGATGGAAATTTTGGAATTTGTTGTCTTTTTCGCTTGAGAAAAATTGGATGTATACCACCAAAACTGGAGGTATTACAAAATTCTCAACTGATCATAAAATATAATGTCTTTTTTTCGTATGATTAAAATTAATTATCTTAGTTGAACGAGGGAGAAATTTATGAGTTGTGAAATTAATGAACTTGAAAAATGATCCATCATTAAATTTTTATTGTTTTTTGGGTATTTCATGGGATATCATTATATGATATTAAACTTTAAGATGTTAAATATTAAAGGTCAAAGTATTTAATAAATTTTGAAATGGTTTCAGATTAGGGAGAAAATTATCAACTCTTAAAAATGGAACAATTATCTTTAAATTTCTGTAAATTGATGTGAATTTCGCTTTGAGGAATTTCATTATTTCCAAATTTGATTATCAACATATCAAAATGTGAGCTCAAAAATCATAAGACCTTAAATTTGAAACTCTTGAAAAAATTTATAACAAAAGAAAATTAAGTATTCAGACACTCAAGTAAAAATACAAAGTTCAAAAATTTTTCATATGAAAGAGACGATTTTTGATGACCCCCTATAAAATTGTTTGAGAACTCGATAGAATAATTTGTTCTTTTACAACCAAATTATTGTGGATTCTAGGAATTGCTGCAAAAAAGAAACATTCTCAAAGTAGGCGTTGCCCCTTACGAAGACGGCAAAAAACTTTTGAGGGATTATGGTTGTCATGTTGTGGGAACTCTTGATCTTAGAACGCTAGTTTCTCATTTGAAACTCCCATGCCCAAAAAGTTTGGCGATGCTTTGCTTGGAGTACCTGGACCTCGAATTGGACAAATCCATGGAGTTAAGGTGCAGTGACTGGGAAATCGATGATCTTACAGATGAACAAATCCAATATGCAGCATTAGATGCTTATGTTGCTGTACTTATTTATAATGAGGTAAGTTTTTCATAAATACCAATTACGGTTACCTTGTATGTTCATACAAACAGTTGAGACAATAGCAAATATTTAAACATAAATTCTCAAACCCAGTACATTAATAAAATTCATAATATACGTGACCTTGTTTTGAAGAGGAATAATTAAAAATTTGAATTTTATATTTGTGTATTACATATTGACTTATTTATACTTGAAGATTTCTAGTTTTTATCAAAATCAATTGAAATTCATGAATTAAAAAAAGATGGCAGATACAAATATCATATTGTTTATTGTTGTTAAGAAATTTGATAATTTGTTTCATTATTCGAGGTTTTAAAGATTTCTGAGCAAAATCGGTCTTTTTTGGAATCAGCCATGAGATTTCTTAAAAACCTCCAAAATCAGGATATTGATGAAAAACTGCACAACTTGCCTTCTGGAGTTATTGACAAAAGGTACTTTTTCGTACAGAAAAATTTATAAAAAAACGCCTCAATAAATATAACTACTCTAGTAATTATTTCTTAAAAATAATCATCTTCATAACTATTGAAGAAAATTGTTCCTTCTTAATATATTAAATATTTTCCAGGTTCAAATTTCCTACTTCGCGTCAAGTCAAAACCTCGAACACCAATAATTTGTCCACGAGAGGAAAAAACTTGACTTGGGCAAAAAAACTGTTCCCAACGAGGAACAAACCTTTGTATCACAATTGCTTTCTCCAAGCGCCGGATGGAGAAATTCTCTGTTCCTGCGATGTCAAAAAAGCTGAGTGGTACATTTCCAAGGAGTTGGGAGTTGTTGTTTCAGAAGATCCTTTCACTGTTCGACTTACATTCGAACCTTCAGGAAGGGCAACTGGTAAATATTACACGCAAGTGAAGGAAAATCGGTGCGTTGTTTGTGGGTTCAAGGAAAAATTTGTGAGGAAAAACATCGTCCCAAAAGAATATCGTCGATATTTTCCTGGTGAGTATATAATTTCACAGAGTTACGAATTCGGGAAAATTTATATTTTCACTTTTACATGTATAGATGATTATTATACAATATTATTGACTCTTGCTTGGTCTGTGACTTTTTTTATAGTGTCCATGAAATCCCATCGTTCCCACGACATTTTGTTACTCTGTCCTCCTTGTCACGAAGTAAGCAACAACTGTGATCTTCAGCTACGGCGTCAGCTCGCAGAAATGTGTGACGCCCCCATATACCAACCCAAACCAAAATGCCAAAATGAGGAGAAATTTCCTTACCAACGAAAGATGCAAACAGCTGTGAAAGTTCTTAGAGGAAATGTCGTCCCTCTCCCGCCAGCAAAACGTCAGGAGTTTGAGAAAATTGTTAAAAAATTCGTAGGGCACGAAAACGTGACCCCAGAAGTTCTCGAGAATCTTCAGCAACATTTTATAGAAGAAAATTTGGTACTGAATTCGAAACGGGATTTTTCTGAAAATGAATCTCATGGGTTGAAGGTAAATTCGCGCTTGAGGTGGAAAATTTTTCATATTATAAAGTAAATTTTTCCAGGTCGTTCAGTACTTCAGCCGAAAACACGAAGCTCTGACTGCGTTGGAAAAACTCTGGAGAGAACATTTTCTTGAGACAATGAAGCCGAAATTTTTACCTGCATTGTGGTCCGTGGATCATAATCCATATGACCATTAGACAAAATGGCGATGGAGAATTTTTGTACATAATTTCTGTCAGAAATAACATTTATATTTTTCGTTAGGTTTAAGTAAAATTTCTCTTCGGACACGAGGGCATTAGAATAAATAAACGCGCAATATTTCTTTTCGTGTATTTGGTTTTAACGATCGATTAAATTTATGTCACAATATCTAGACCTTTTAAAATTCATAGTAAATTGTATGTATTTACGATATACACACAATGATTGGCCGCATTGCTGACGATCGTGTAAGTTTGATCGAAATTCGCGGCGTCTACTCGAATCGATGGATTCAAATTTCCGTCCACTAATTTCGATACCAAATCATGTCCAATGCTGCCCAAACGTACACATGAGAATACAGACCAATATCTTTTTTTTTAACGACGAGATACGTGTTTCTATACGTAATAAGTTGAGGCACTCTGGAAAATTGTTCTGCTGAATAATTTCAAATCCCGAACAAAAATGTAAAATACCCTAAAATGATCGAAAGAATGATTTATTCCTTTTTTCGAAAGAAAGATCTGTTGAATATTTTCAATTATTGTAACTGAATGAATTTATGGATTTTCGTGAACTTTTGAAACTATACTTCGAAAATCCATAGGCCCTCACTTTTTACGTATTTAAAAAAAACTGCTTAGAATTTACCAAAAGCTTTTGCTTTTGTTTCTTGCAAAATAACAGTAGAGTAAGTTAATTTGCAATCAATGTCTTTTTTTCACTACAAGTTTTTTTTTGTTTTTTCATAACATTCGATGCATTCACCTCGGTCATAGCAGGAAAATTTCTAGCTACTATTACCATGTTCACAGGATAATTTTCTGATGCTTCGCAGTTTTTTCCTGAATATCAGAAAGCTCCTCGAAATGTTGATTCTAATTACGTGAATGAAAATCTTTTTTGTATATATTTTGTATTTGTCTCTAAAATAACTTTTCACGACCAAAAACCCAAGTCCAAAAAATAGGAACTTGAGTCATCGTTCGTCGAATTGTGTACTGCCCTGTTTTAAGGGAATTTTTTATTATGTACACGTAGTTTCGAATTCGAAAAATATTTTGATAATTTTTGGGGTTTTTTTTTTTCATAATTGATTCATTTCGAAAAAACAATGCAGACATACCTTTCTACACATGTGTTTATAATTATTGACTCGTATGCTTGAAAATTTCAAAATAAGATTAGCCAATGATGATTCTTTTAATCAATTGTCACGAGGAAAATAATAAATAAGACTTTCTATTCAAAGCTTTATCAGAAACTACACAAAAATGTGTTAAATTGGACAACCAAAATATATTTTTTGTTTTTTGTAATTTGATTATTCAATTCATAAAATTTGTGTATAGTTTCCGCGGGGGGCTTGAGTAAAATTGAATATTGCCTCTATAACAATTGGTTACAGGAATCGTAATGGATAAGTTTTATGTGATGAAAATTTTAATTCCATCGTTATTCGGAACGAAAGTTCGACGAGTTTTTGCGTGATCAATTACAACGAGCAGCAAGGATTCTGTACAAACAAATAACTACGAAACAATCAACTTTTGTTTCGTTCAACAGGGAGTTCTTTCTTGGTTGAAAGAAATCGCTAAACCGGAGGTAAATAACTAAGCGTATTTTTAATTCACGTGGCGAAATGAAAATTGATGAAAATTTTAGAATGCAGTGGAAGGAAGTGCGGTTTTCTGGCGAATATCGAGCAAGATTTTTCGAATTTCTGTGTGGTTTGAGTCGCTTGCGGGAATGCACGACGTTTTATTTTTTCTTGCGAGGCCTACCATTTTTGGGCGGAAGCAGAGCCAACGTCGGGTCCAATAAATGGGTTTGTCGAGGCTGCGTCCAGAGTGGAATTTTCAAAATTAGTACTTTGCTAAAATTATTCGATGCAAACATTAGTAACCGTAACTTTTGATATATTTGCTTACTGTGAATATGAACAAAAAAAAAAAAAAAAAAAAAAAAAAAAAATTGAATGATGGACGCAGTGGCACCGAATTTTTTAAATTGTGAAAAAAGCGTGTACTTCAAGTGTCTAGAAAAAATGTATAAATTGTTAGAAAACAAACAAATTCAAACTATAAACATATAATAGCTTCAGTATTTAAAAAAAAGTCTAAAAAAAAGGTCCAATTTTTGAAAATTTTTTAACACATCCTGGGATTTCAAAATGCGATGCAAATAAAAAAATCTAAATCGTGATATGAATAACGTTTATTACGTGCTAGGAACGAATAAAAAAGTATCACTTAATTTATAAATACAACGATCTACGAAACTTCATTCGCCGTAGTGCTAAACTTATCGTTAAAGTAAGACTTTTCTCGCTCATTGTCACAGAATACAGCAGAGTAATAAATAAAAGTGCGCCGTAAGTAGAAGCTCTGTATAAAACTGAAGAATATTTAGTTTCAAAAAATCCGGATTTTCAGAAAAATGCAAGTAGGATTTGTTTTGGACAAATTACTTTTACACCTTCAAAGAATGAAATCGTTCTAAAAAATGGTCATTTCATTCATTTCGCAAAACCTACAAATTTTCCCAATTTCTTATCATTGATATTCTTACACGAAACAAAACAAAAAAAAACCGCAGAACGACTTACAAATTATGCAAGTCAATGTCAAAATTCCAAAAGGAAAGTTTTTTTAAAAAATAGTTTCAAAGTCACTTAATCTATATACACACAGTGAAAAAGAGGAAAACATGGAACTAACGACGAGAACCAATCAGCGATTATTCGGATTATCATTTACCCATGGCACTATCAATTATAAAAAAATCTGTTGCATATGCAAGTACGATCAATAACTTTTCCAGACTAGTTCAATGATTTAAAGCATTAATTCCATTTGAAAATCTCATTGGTTCTCCATTATCTGGACATTTCACCGGGTAACATCTCTCCACAAAATTCGACATTATGAAAAAGCAAGAAATAAAAAACAAAAAAACACAAATTATAATTATGTACATTCGAGGGATTTTGCAAAAGCTAATTTCGTCAAAAGATGCTACACTTTGGATGTAGCGTGCGATGGTGCATTGAAAAAAAAAAGTAAAATAAAAAATAAAAATTACAACTAAAGAAAAAAATGTTGATGTGGAGTAAAAATCTTTAAATACCGCCAGTGTACGAGACACGCGATCCTGCACTGTTCAAGTTAGTGTTTTCAGTGGCCATTGATGAGGGCGGTGGCATGGCGAAAACTGGCGGTGTTTCGGGTTTTGGCTGGCCCGAGCTCGAGCCATTTTGGGGCTGCGAAGTCACTATATCATCCATATCACTTTCATCCTCCTGTTGTAAACAAAAAATCAAATTGTTATTATTCGAATCATTCTACTTATGAAAAACAATTTTATGCAAAGTCTCAACTCGATATAACAGTGTCAGAGGCGTAGGCAGAGCAGGCTTCTGGAGGTTCAAGCCCCATTCCAAAATTCGAGTAAAGTCAATTATTTTTTCATTTGAAAATAAAAAAAAAAAAACATTAAAATCAATCAAAAATACTGGTTGTAAGAAATGATGTATAAAAATATTGATTATAAATAATAAAATAAGTAAAAATTATCAAAAATGTCTCATTGCAATCTGGAGGACAAAACAAATGGTTTTATGTAAGTTCTCAAAGTTAAGTAAAATTCCCAACTTTACTAACTCAGAAATAGCAAATTCACCAGAAAAAAGAAATTCTAGTCATAAATGTTTGGCTGGGATAACGTAAAAAGTGAACATTTGAAAAATTCTTTCAACCCAGTGAATTACAGAGAAAAATTAGAATCATCAAAAATATGAAGAATCTATAAAAATATCAGAAAATTTGTTTAATCACACAAAATTTGATGAAATACTCGAAGTAAAATAATTATATTCTGAAAAATCTGGAAAAATACGTACATTCAATAAAACTTTGAATTCTAGAACATTAAATTCTAAAAAGCGTATACAGTAATTAATAGTAATACTTGAAATCTATAAAAATAATAAAAAGTGCAATAAAATCTTATAAATACCGAAAAAAAACCAAAAAACAAGATCCTTCGAAAACATGAAAAAACTATATAAATTGAATTTTCTTAAAAATTTATGAAATTACTTAAAGTTGATTGATATATGAGTTCTGATGCATTCAATTCTAGAGATCTATAGATTAACTTACAAAAATACTCAAAATCTGTAAAAATACTAAAGAATCCTTAAAAATTTCAGAAACACTGCATAATTGCAAGAAATACTAGAAATCTGAATCCTCAAAAAGTAGATAAAATAATTTACCACAAGATACATTATACAATTTTTCATATTTGTTACCATGTATCATATTATTATTAATATTTCAATGTTTTCTTATCAAATACCATGCATTATATTTATTACACATATTTTACATTTAATACTAGATATATTTTCCTCAAAATTTATAATATTTTAAATCCAGAGCATGCATAACATTGTAGAAATCTATATATAAAATCATACAATGAAAATACTGGAAAATTATTTCATTGTAAAAATAATGAAAAAATTCGAAAAAAAAAAGCATTGGCAATATATTTGAAAAGAACTGTTATCTAAAAAAACAATCCAAATTCTCAAAATCGTTGAAATTTTTAAAACTGTAGCGTCCAATCCTGAAAATTTATATCTATCCATAATAAAACTATACATCTGTAAAAACAAAAACAAAACAAAACAAATCAAAAATACTACAAAATTGAATAAATAACATCAAATACGAAAATTCTAGAAATCTACAAAATACTTATAATCTGCGTAGTTACAATTTTCTCCAAAATCTATAAAAATAATAAAATTTTCCAGAACTTTGATTCCCCAAGCAATACTTGAAAATTCTTCAAATTGTGTAAATATCAAATAATAATGAACAATAACAAAAGAAAAAAAAAAAAAAATAATAAATAAACATCAATGGCATAAAATCATAAAAATCGAATTCCGTTTTATAATAAATACGAGCATAAAAAATTGAGGTTCTGAATTCTCAAAGATTCTCCTGAAATTTTTTTCTGCCTACGCCCCTGCGTTGTGTCGATTTTCCAGTCAATTTGCATATTTGAATAATATATACGTGGTCGAAATTTTTTTTTACATTCCTGGCACCGCTTGGCAAAATTGCACACAGAGGGTTTTTTTATGTTAAAAAATGTCCTGAATATGCAATGCAATCACGATCTTAGTAGCCAAACAGAATTATTATAGGAATTGGCAATTTTTAATAACTTCGTCAAGGTTTCAAAACAATGATTGTTGAAAATTACATTTTTTCAATTTTCAATTAGTTTTTAATAACAGAATTTTTAAAACCTGTCAGAGGGGAGGGATATAATTTAAACTATGTGCTCCTCATCACAAAACAATAAACAATACGCTGGAATAGAAAATTTTTCCAAAAATAAATCAATTCTCCCCCCCCCCCCCCCAATAAATGAATCATTCTAAAAAACGACAAAACAAACAATAAATCAAATTCCTTGATAATGCTATTATTCGTAAAAATGAAAAAAATAGTTAACATTTTTTTTTTGAAATCAAACCAAACCAAACCAAACCAAGCAAAAAACTCAGAATCTAAAAAAACGCGATGTAAAAAAAATGAAAAAATGAGCAACATCGCGACGCATAAAAAACTTACGAACATGTGTCGGTTGAGAAGTGATGACTTCGGCATTTTGATTCTGGTTCCGCTACAATACAACAACAACATAAACCGAACTCCTAAACTATTAACTTTTTAACAATGCGAACACATGCTTGGCAATGAAAAATACAACGTTTGTCTCGAATCTAACGAACAACTCAACGAAAAAGAAAAACAACGGGAAACTAGATATTCACGTTAAGTAAAAAAATAAAACCCTCTTGATAACAAAGTGCGATGTAAAAATGGATGATTCAGTGCCAAGGATGCATTGCCAGATGATGAGCATGAGAAAAATTATTGTTGAAATTTGCTTTTTTTCCGATTATGAGAAAATGATGCAAATTTAACAATGATAATAATAATTTATCGACAATAATAGGGCGAATTGTTGGTCGCTGAGGCGGTAAGAGATGACAAGATAGAAAAATAATGATTTGTAAAATGTATATAACAATGTTGGCCATAACAAAAACACAGGCACACCCAACAAAATAAGGAAAACGTGTAATCGATAAAACGATTTTGGTTTTAATATTTATAATTGATTATTTCATTATTTTAGTCGATATAAGTAATAAAAGACAATTTTTCAATTTTTTTACAAACAAAAAGAATTTTGTTTTGTCCAAAAACCTAGATCAACTTGAATAATTTGATATGATAAGAATCACAAAATTGATTGATTTTAAATGATTCCCAAAGAGGACTTGAAATAATTATTATTTCTTAATTACCCCTTAAATATCACAAAATTGGCTACAAGTTATCAAAAATTCAATAAAATAATTCTATGAAATTATAATCCAAATTTTTTTTTCTTCAACTTTGCAATAAACTATGTAACCTCTAAATCACAAAAAATATGCTGCCAATAGAAATTTCCATGTTTGGAAAATTTAAAAATGGTTTGATTTTCCTAAATTTTTGAGGGTTTTGACTCGAATTTCTCTGATGTTCATCAAATTTTATAGGCAGCAGGTTCTAGAATTTTCAATTTTAAACGAAATTCGTAAGTATTGCAATTCATGAATTTAACTATTCCGATATAAATTTTTACTGCTTGGACTACTCTAGAATTGGACTTCAAAAATAGGCAAGAATTTTAATTTTGTAATAACATTTCAACAAAAAATTAATAATGAATAGAAAAACACGAAGAAAAATGCCCTTCAAGTTAAACACAGTAAATAAAGTATGTAGTGATAAACAAAAAAATGACATGATATGTCAGACACGAACATTGATGTACATTTGCAATGTCTGCTAAGTAATTATTCCACAAACAACTTTTACTCGAGACGTTTCGAGTTTCGATGCGGATGAGAAGTTCATGAAATGAGAGATGGTTATTTAATGATTTTTACTTGCCAACTCTTCAAATTCTTGCTGAAAAATTTATCGAATGAGACAGTTTAGAGACAGCGTGCAAAAAGAGTTTGAAGAGTCAACAAATTTTTCGATGACACGCTCAATGTGCAAGATTCAAATGCAAGTAAGTGACAAGTTTTAGCTGAGCATCGCAACTAATAAACAAAAACATAGCAAATACAGTAGATATATATTTTCAAAAATACAAAAACCAAAAATCAGGCAACTTTTGAAAAATGCATTTTTCAAAATTTCCATGAAAATTATACAATAAATTACGTTTGATTTTGTACAGAAAAAATGGTTAAAAAGATGTTTCCCAAAATTTATTGAATTTATGTATGCAAGCATTGGCAGACATAAAACAACAAGAAACTTACCTTATCACCAGTAGTTTTTGTGAACTGGAACGGGGTTTCAAGAGTTTGATGAATTTTTTTAATTTGTGAAATGCAAAAGGTGCTCTTTCTCAAAGCATAGCATGAAAACTATTTTGAAAACTTTTGCAGAGATATAATAAATCCATTTCAGTTGATACATTTCTCATTTTCAATATTAGTTTCATGCAACCCGAGTTATAGATTTTTCAAAAAAATTTTAAGATGAATTTTCCATTTATGTGAATGACTTGTGAATTAATTTTGATTCCTGTATTTTAACAACTTTCATTGAATTGTCAATATTTTTATATTCATGTGTTTAATTTGAGAACTATCAAACATACATTGAATGCTATGCAATAAAATATGTTAAATTATTATTTATAATATAAAACATATTTTATAATTTTATCTCTACATAATATTAAATATTGTAATATATACATATCATATTATAAATATATAAAATATGCCAAATGAATATGTATAAATTATGTATCACTAATGAAAAAAATATTATACATATATGTGGCGTGGACTGAAGAAAGGGTACTAACAGCACCAAAAATCGAATTCGAGATAGTCAGTGATTCTGAATATAGAAACCTTGCTGTATCAAACGTGTCGACTCTTTAAAATGTATGACTTTTTTCATTCATTAAAAATTGAGGTACAGAATTTTAATGTACCTCAATTTGGACTTTCTCTTTTCAACCTCGTTTTTCTCGAAAAGCGGCGAGGTGCTGTTAGTACCCTTTCTTCAGTCCACGCCACATATATGTAAATGAATATTATAATATTACAATATCAAACGTGTATTAAATTGTATACAAATTTAAATATATAAAATAAAATATATAATAAATGTATGTTATTATAGTGCTATATTATATTGATAAATTTTTGCAAAAATGTCTAGGATTATTGAAGCGTAAATGAGAATTTGTGTTGGTAATTCATCACATTTGATAGTTAATTTATTTATAATAATGACTCGTAAATTAGTTTTTATTACATATTTCAATGTTATTAATTTGGAACTATTGATAATAAAAGTCTTTTTCATACTGATGTGTTTATTTTGAAAATACGAAAATATATAAAAGTTAAGTTCCAAATTCTCAAAACTACATTCTGAAAAAACTAAAAACCATGTATAAACATTAAAATAAACTCATAATACTTATTAAAAAATATTGTAATCCTTTCAGTTTGCTGAATCCATAATAAATGAAATTTCTAACATTTCAGATTTTGTAAAAAATAGAAAAATAAAAAAATGCAAAAACATTTAAATAAACCAATAACTCCAATCTGGATTATAAAAATCTAAAAATTTGTGAAGTTTCATAAATTTGGAAATCATGCATTCCCATATAAAATTTTCCTAATGAATATTTTTAAAAAGAACAAAGAAAAAACTGCTGCTAAAAACCAGAAAAAAAAAAAACCTTTCTAGAAACGTGAAATTCCAATTCGAATAATCAGCATCAAAGAGTTTTTCTTCTTCAACAATGTTTGAAAAAAAGCATAATTTTTTCTAGATTTATCATAACTTCCATAAATTCAAAAATTTTTTTAATTCTCCAATTAATATCATAAATTTGGGATTCTCACCCACTGATGTAAAATATATTTTACATAACTCAAACCCTCAATCTTCTCATTAGTATTAAAAAAAAAAAAAGTTCTATAACCAAAAACTACTGCACAAAATTGCTCAAAGCCCATAGCAATTTCTCCTATACACCTCCATCCACAGATTCTGAAAATAACAGCTTTCTTTGCAAAAATCATAAACTGGATTAGCCAAAGTGAAAAGCACCAAAGCACAAACCCATTATCTTAGTCACAACGAGGACACTTTACGTTCAGTTTCCTGCTGAAAAACACTTTCCAAAAATCCCTAAAATCCTTCATTCGAGAATATTTTCCAATACGAATTACAAATAAATATCTTGCCATCAACTACCGACTCGAAACCATCGCAAAATTTCAGAAATCCGGGTTTAGAAGTAGGTATAATTAAAAAAAAAAAAACTTACCTGAAGATTGTGGTAGGCGCCACTATCTTCCGGGGGCATCGGTTTGCATTTGCCGCAGCAGAAGTTGCAGCAACAGCAGCAGCAAAGACAGCAATAGCAACAGGTAATGATACCACAAACTGCGAAGGCGATCTGAAACACAGTAAAACAAATTGATACATGGAAATATTATTGTGATTGCTCGGAATAAAAAAATGCATACAATTCAATGATTAAAATCATCATATTGCAAAGAAAATTATATTTTTTGACATTAAAATTCTCTTGAGTTTATCCAATTCATTTGACATTGAAGTGAAAAGTACCTTAGTCCATTTAGAAGTAATAACAAAGTACGCGTTGACGTTTTCTTCGCCAAATTGTTCGGCAACATAGAGACCAAGCGATCCATAGTTGTCATATATGTTGCGCTTCGTCAAATCCGTTAGAATGATCCGTGCCCTGTTTATTTCTTTGAACTGAAAAACACATGCAAAGATATTCGAAATAAATTGACTTGTACTTGTAATGTTGAATTCAGCCAATCAAAAGTTTTAATAGATAGAATTAAAATAATAGGCAGCTTATGGTAATTTAACTTAAAAATATAAAATGTATTTTTAATTTGATTTTCTTTCATAATCAATACGAATCAATAAGCACAGTTATTGAAAATTTACTTGGTACTTCCAGATAAGTAGCAAAAATGAATTAACTTTTATGAGTGATGTGATTTTCAAGTTACAAATTTTTCTGAAATTTTTATCCTGACCAGTATACACAATTTACTCAACATCAACAAACTATAAATCCATTTTTTCCTAATTTCGGAGAAACTTACCAGGTGTACTCCTAATTCATTTCCGGTTTTTTTGCAAATAAAACACATAATTCCAAAAAAACCGTAACCTTTATTTTATTCAAAGTATTTTCCATCGCTCTCTACGCATTTTTCCCACCTTTCTGGTAAATTGTGGATACCACGCCAGTAAAAATCATTGCCTTTGGAGGTGAACCACGCGGTGAGCCATTTTCGTACATTTTCGTACATTTTCGTACGAGTCGAAGCGCTGCTCAGAAAGGGCATGGCCCAACGAGGCAAAGAGGTGGTAGTCGGATGGCGCCGGGTCTGGTGAGTAGGCCGCGTGATCAAGCACTTCCCACTCGAGCCTTTCCAGCGTGTCACGAACGACTTTCGACTTATGCGACGGCGCATTGTCGTGGAGCAAAGTCACCTTCTTCCGTCGTTGTTGATATTCCGGTCGGTTTTCCACAATGGCTCGGCTCAAATCTTTCATTTGCTGTTTGTAGCGAACGGCATTCACAGTTTCACCAGGTTTCAGCAGTTCAAAGTATATAACACCGTACAAAGTACATCCCACCACACACACAGCGTGACCTTCCGACCGTCGCGATTTGGCCGTGCCGTCGATGTCGATGCTTCACCTGGACTCGCCCACGATTCGTTGCGCTTAGGGTTCTCCAGGAAAATCCACTTTTCATCGCCAGTAACAATACGATGCAGGAAAGACTTTCTTTTGTATCGTTGAAGCAGCATTTCACAGCTCACTTTTCGATTCTCCATTTGTCTCTCGGTCAGTTCATGGGGCACCCACTTTCCACGCTTCTGAATTTTTCCCATGGCTCGCAGACGTTTGGAAATTGCTTGCTGCTCAACTCCCAACGCATCTGCGAGCTGTCGTTGCGTTTGCGTGTTGTCTTCGTCTAATAATGCTTGCAATTCGGCGTCATCGAACGATTTTCGCTTGCCGGAGCGTGCGGCGTCGTTCAGGTCGAAATCTCGATTTTTCAACTGTCGAAACCACGTTTCACATGTTCCAAGTGTTAATGCACGATCGCCATAAACTTCCACAAGCGCACAGTGGCTCTCGGACACTTTTTTCCCCTGATTGAACATGAAAAGCAATGCATGGCGCATATGCTCGAAATTCGGTACAAAATTCGACATTTTTGAAGCGCAGTAAAAACTTACTGGAAGATTTTTTCGAGAAAATGTCAACGCAGTTCAAGCGCTCGATATGACTGAACAAAATGACATATGGTATGTGTTACCAACAGCGGTACAAAACAGAACGCCATCCATTGAAAAAACCGGAAATTACTTAAGAGTACACCTGGTATATTGATTGATCAATAAAACGAATGATTTTTTTTAATAAAAAAAAAAAAAAGTTTGAATCAATGTAAGAAACAGTCTAGAATTTTAATTTTATCCTTTCATTAAAAAAATAACTTCCAAGTCTATTGATAAAATTAAAACGAGATGCTAAGCATATTTTTTTTTATTTTGCATAGAATTCAAAACAAAGGCTGATAAGCAGCTGCTTCAGTCTCGAATCATATTTAAAATTTTTAACAATTTTTTCTAATAGTTAGTAGTCAACTCTCAAAATGAAAAAAATAAGGTTCATAAGTTTAACCTGTTCTGATGAATGATATTTTTTCTTGAAAATTGCATAACAACAAGCAACAATCATTTCCATTAATTTTTACCTTTTCAGCAGCTTCTGGGTTGTTCGGATTTTTATCCGGATGGTATTTGAGAGCTAATTTCTTATACGTTTTTTTAATATCATCTGCGGTGGCAGTTTTTGGGACCTCCAGAATGGCGTACAGAGAATCACCAGATGTTCTGTTAACAAAAAGTTGCATATCTCTCAAAAAATTGCAGATGAAAAGAATTACAGTTTTTTTTTTATCAATTCATCTTCAATTATATTATTTTATTACGTGATTTTTAATCTGTACTCTATAATTATATCATTCTAAATTAATTTTTTCATTACTTGCTCTTCGGAATTGCTGATAGGGGTTCTAATATTTTGGAACTTTGAAAAATATTAGCTTTGGTCGCAAGACTTTGTGAAAGGAACATTTTGAAACATAAGACGCGATTACTTTCAAAATACATATTCCAGATCGTACAGATTATTGGAGAACATTTTTTCCAGCACTTGTAAATGTTATTCTAGTGATTCGTTAAAAAAAAAAAAAAAAAACAATGAAAATATTTCATCAAGTTATAGTCAGGACGTTTTTCAAAAATAAATAGTAGAAATAATTTTTTTTTTTTTTTTTTTTTTATTGAGAGGCACAAGAATAATAAACAAAATTTGGCGATTCCTGAAATACTCTGAGAAAAAAATCTTTGAATATCGAAGTATCACCAAATTTTTAAAAAGATGCAGATATACTTGGAAGTTTTAAGCATTTATGAAGAGTTGTGTAGAATTTGTAACAAATTTTTTTTGAAACCTATAAGTACGTTAATACTTGTAATTTTATAGTTTGAAAGGAATTTTAAAATAAGTATTTTGCATTACCCAAATACTAGAGATTTTAAAAATGCATCACAATCAACATTGAAAAAGAAAAAAAAAAAAAAAAAACGCAAGGGTTCTTCAAAATTGCAAAAAAATAAGAAAAATGTGTTTTTTTACTTTTCAAGCCAAGAATTCACAGAAAATAAATATTTAACTACTTTTATACAATTTGAAATGGAATCGTACGAATCTGTTCTCTTTAATTTAGAAAAATTTCTTCCAACTATTTGGAACGAGAAATTTTTCAATAATATTTGAAAATTCATAATCATTACGAAAGATATAAGTTTTTTCTAAAAAGGTTAAATAACTAAAATTAAAAAAAAAATTGGGAATAGAAGAAACGAATACTAAATATTTTTGAAAACTATAGAAAACTGTAATATATGTGAGCAAAAGAGAAAAAATTCTTTAATTTGTCTAAAATTTTCAATATGCTGAAAAAAATTAGAGATAGAAGAAAACTAGATACAACAAAATAGTATCTAATGACAAAAAATATATTTTTCGAATTATAAAAAAATACAAATCTTTGGGGAACGAAGATCATGAAAAACAGTTACAAATTTTAAAAAATCATCCAATAATTTTTGAAAATCTAATTAAAAAGTTTGAAAATCGAATACAAAAATGAAGAAAATACTCAAAAATTGCATGATAAAAAAAATTCAAAACTTGAAAATATAATCGAGTTTCTGTAATATCCAAGTTTCATACATTTCTGCTGTTTTTTTCAGTTCACAAAATTTTCCAAAATAAAAAATGTAATCCAAAATTTAATGTTTCTTCCACTGCATTTGATTTCTTATATTTTTTAAGTGTCTGAAAATCCTGTCTATAAAAAGACAAAGTTTGATAGAAATAAAATTTTGTAATGGCAACAGAAATTAATCAATAACTGTATTTTGTAATCGATATTTATTTCAGAACTCAGAGAAACATTGTAGATCATTTTTCAGCGAAAGCGTGTTATCTCTGAATCAGATTGCAAGCTTCTTTTGTAGGAAAATCATATGTCTGAAAATTGTGAGTCAGAGATAAAATTAACGATTCTTTCGTGTTTTAAGAGCTTCAATAATTTTTAACAAAATGCAATACCTATATATCTTCATTACAAGATTAAAGAAATTTAGTTTATCAATCACAGTAAAAAATTCATAGAAAATTGACACTTTTCCCAATTTTTAAACTACAATCAAATTTAAATTGTATTAGACGATCGAATGTCGTGAACTGATAAGTGATTTAGAATTATTAATCGATGGCATGAAGACGATATAATGTATAATGTATTTGAACATTATCATAATTATTCAAGATAATAACCCTGAAATAAAAAGGTAATTTATGAAATGAAAATACTTTGTTTTTTTTTTTCGTAAATAATTTATTCTAGAATTATTACAAATATTTATCAGATAATTCACTCGACTTTCTGAGAATCTGAAAAATTAGTTGGAGGAACCAATTTAATGATAAAAGCTTATAAACTAACAGGCGATTGAAAATTATTTTCTTCAAATATTGGTGTATAATTTTGTTGCCTATAAAATTCACCACGTTCATTATTACAAAAAAAAAAAACGAAACATAAAACGTAGCTGAATGAAGAGCATGAAAAAAAGTTTTTGTATTAATTAACATGTTGAAATAGTTTATGTTTTTTGCAGTGCAATGAAGAAAAAATGTTCATATAAGAATATTAATTGTATACGACTAAATATTTATTCTGTTATACGACGAATTAAGTAGTTTATGTATTATACTATTATGTAATTAAAAAAATTAATTTTGCAACATTTAAATTTCATAGTCTTTATTTTATTATATTAATGCAATGGCGAAAACATTTTTATCTTGAGATTTTTAATTTTTTAATTTGTGTAACATGAGGTTTTCAACCTTTTTAACCGCTCCTTTAAATAACGACTTCTCAATATTGATTTTTATTTTTATATCAAAGATTTTTTTAAAAATTTGTATAATTTATACATTTTTGAAAGTCCAGTTAGAAAACTTAATTAATCGAACAAAAAAATTCATAAGATAATAAAGGATATTCAACATAAAAAAACGATTATTATAGATGTTTTTTTTAATTACAAAAAATATTTCTGGAAAAGCCTTATATGGAATAATACCACTAGCTTGATAATGAAAAAAAAAGGAGGATTGATGTTTTTATTCAACACATGTATGAATTTTCGTCTTTTCAGTGTTAGAATAAATGTGAGAAATTCAAATCAAAATTATACTTGAAACAATATTATTTGTACCTCAATTATCGCTTCTGTTCTTTATTTATAAGATAAGTAATGAACAAAGCGTTAAAAAATGTTTAAAAATAACATGTAAAATATGGTAGAATTTGTGTCTTTTTTTCAGTAACAGATGAAGACGAAAAATAAACGTAAGAGGTTTCTTTGTACGAAAGATACTGCAACTCTTATTGCAAAATTTTCATTTGCATTGTAAATTCTGCCTGTAATTTGTATGAGATAGTTTTGGCTTTTTTTTTTTCTTAAGAATTTATCTTCTGTTTTTTTTTTTTTATTTCAACAGTTTTTCAATACCAAGCAAGCAATATTACAAGTTATTAGATATATGTTTTATTATTAGATAACAATATACAAAATATTAAATTACAAATAAGTATTATGTTTAAATTTATTGGATTTCGATAATTCTAAAACCAACAAAAGTAATAACCCATGCTTTTTACATAATTTTAAAAATAAGTAAAACTCTTTCAAGTCTGACATTCTTTAGTTACATATTTTTAACATGATCAATTACGAAAAGTAAACTTTGTCATTTCTCAGTAACTAAATTTGCAACTTCTATAATTATAGATAAAGCAAATGTGACTTGGAATCAAGAAATGAGGTTCGACAGGCAAAGCCGTAAGGTCCATATCTTGGTTCCAAGTCACATATCAGATCTTCTGTCATTATCACAATTCACATTATTGAAAAAACATTCCAAGTTTGAAATAATTAGTTATTAAAATAAAACGACTATCAACTGTATTATTTTTATAGATTCTGTTCAATGACCTAAATTTTGACGTAGAACTACGTCTTTTCCCGAGTTCCCGCAGTCTGGAGATATATATGAAGGGGGGGGGGGAGGGGGGGGGGGTTCGAATAAGAATTCGAAAGGGAATTCAATAACAGTTCATGGGAATCGTTATTGAATAAAATTTTTAAAAAAAGTAAGGAACTGTTGGACGTTCTTTATTATTAGGTTCTGGTATTTACTTGATTAAATGAAATTTGTAAATATTTGACAAGTTTGCCATACGTCGAGCTCAGCTATTTTCTTTGGCATTATATACCATCGCGAGATTCGGGAAATATAACATTTGGTGTCAGAAGTGGGATTCCCCCCACCAACCTTGCTACAAAAACTGTCTACGAAGAGCCACTGCCCTACAGGACTTCACCCTGGGAAAGGACTCGAGGAACAAGTCACGTGCAAGGGTCGATTCCAATCGTTGAAAATGAGGACGATCCCGTTAATTACCGAAACATCTTGCATAGTATTCTGCCTATTTTTGTAAGTAACCGAACATTTTTGGTTTCGATATCGGACGTAATTTTTAAATGGCAAACAACACCCCTCAAAACCCTGTTTCCAGTATAACAGATTCAGAAAATACGACTGGAGGCAGCGAAAATGGTTCTATCAATCAAATTCCGATTAATGTTCTTATTACATTTATACCCATTTTCGACGGTTCTCGTGAGGAGCTCAATTCATTTATCAGTGATTGCAATCGAGCATTTAAGCTGGCTACGGCACAGCAGACCGAATCTTTACTTGATTATATTCACACCCAACTACGCGGTAAAGCAAAAGCAGCTTGTACTAATCGCGAATTTTCTTCCTGGTCTGAGTTACGTGAATTTCTGAAAATTATGTACCAAGACAAAAAGCATTATGCACAGTTAATTAACGAATCGACTTCCATGCAACAATTGTCTCATGAAACAGTGCAACAATATGCAGTTCGTCTTGAGACATGTTTAAAACGAGCAGTTAATGCCACTCAACAGAATAATGAAGATCCTGCTGATCTTAATGGCAAATTACGCATGCTGCAACAGATTGCGATGTATCGAATCATATATTATTCTATACCTGAAATTTCTGGACAACCGAGAGGCCGTGATATTAAAACTCTCAATGAAGGTATCACTTCAGCTCTAGCTGAAGAACAAATTCAACAGATGTACCGTTCTAGTCCTTTTAAACAAAACAATGATCGTTATTGCAAAAATTGCAAAAAACCCGGGCATGATACCGAATCTTGCTACAGGAATAGGAACCAAAAAAATGTTCATGCTTTTTCTGGTGAAAAATCACAAACTCCGAATTCAAGCGAATTTTTTAATGAATTTTGCCGATATTGTAAGACTAAAGGTCATTTAATTGAAGAATGTTACAAGTTGCAAAACAACAAGAAAAAACGGGAAGAGAATCCCAACCCTCGTGGTAATTCAAAAGATTCTACAACAGGGCCGATCAAGACCGAGTACCATGACCTATTACCGTCATTTCCCATTCTAGAAGATGATTGTTGCAACGAAGGAAAAATCGAGCGTGTTATCAACAAAATTCAACTGGACACTATTCGATTCTCAAATATAAAAAACGACGAACTTCGGGTTTCCGCGCATCTGTTGGACGACCTCGAAGATAAGATTGATTATCAGATGAAGCAACCACATTTGATAAGACACGCAAGCTGGTATTCTCTCGCTATAAGTATAATTGGAAGTTCTATTGGAATCTATGTTGTTTACAGATTGCTGAATTACTTTGGGTTCTTTTATTTGATGAGATTTGTATGCTGTCGACAAGAAATGAAAAACCAGGATGAAGAACCAAAGGGATGTCTAGTTGCAATATACAACCAATGTCAATCCAATCGAGGGAACAACAACATCAGCCGACAATATATTCCACCTAGCACTATCAGCGATATCAAGGAGGAAATGTTTGATCAACCACACCATGAAGAAGAAACCTCTCCATACCCAGTACCTTCGACACGTTCTACTCGAAAAAGGTCCATGTCCGTCCCAAAAGATATCCTCATCAAACCTGATGCCGAATGAAGCCAAGGTTATTTAAATCATGGCATCAATCTTTGCCGGGAGGTGTTATGGGAAATATTTTTCCATTTTTTCTTTTTCTTTATAAAAGTATTTTCATGCTATCTTATAATGTTTCCGTCGATAAAGAATGTTAAATTGTACTAATTCGCACGTATGCGACTTTCGTACATTATATTGTAATAGCTTCCTCGATTAAATACGCTAAATGACAAGTACGTGCCTTTGCACAATCTATTTCAGTTGTTTGTACAATTTCATTCTAATGTTATCACTAACTAAATGTTCGTGATTTGCAATAATGTCGTCGATTTCTGTATTTAATTACAAACTACGTGACTTTCAACTTCTTTGCAATCACTTTTCAGAAGCGTATTTAAGCGGTGTTGACGAGCTAAAAAAAGGAGCATTGTAACAAATATCATTGAGAAAGAAACAATTAATAAATAAAAGTTTGCCATACGTCGAACTCAGCTATTTTCTTTGGCATTATATACCATCGCGAGATTCGGGAAATATAACAACATGAGCATGTTACATAAACACATAGTTCTATATACCCAGTAAACATTCGTGATCATTGATGTCATATGACATACCAATGCTTCTGCATATGTATGTCATCATGAAGTCATGCCATGATACGGGATCTATGATGTCATCATGCCTTCATGTGATGCCATATCATGACATGTTATCATGCCTTCATAATGACATCATATGATGCTGTATCATGACAACATACATGTGCGCAAGCATTGGTACGTCATATAACATCAATGATCACGAATAATCACAAATGTTTACTGGGATTCTTCACACTCAAAATGTCAAAACCCAGAACATTTTTGTGAAACTCAAATTCCACTTACAAATTTGACCAGTGTAAAAAATTTTCTCAAATCGTTAAAAATCATTATTTTCTACCCCAATTACTCCATTTCACCCCATCAATGCCTTCTTTTCTTACGCCACTGCCTACTGCATCTGCCCTTGAAAAAAAAAAAAAAAAAAAAAAAAAAAATGACGAAGACCGAAATGACAAACGAAAATTGTCGTCTGAAAGTATCAGGACTCAAAATTCAAAGTACAATCGTTAAAATAGGGAAAAAACAAATATTGCGCTTGAAAAACTATGTAGAAGTGAAATTTTTATAACGAGATAAGACGCAACGGTCAAAATGAAAAAGAACTCACGAGAGTTTTCTCCTGTCCATCTTGTCCTTTTTGGTCGCTCAAAATCCAAGCACGAAGGTCGTGAAAATGTGAATCACGAGATCCTGGAATTTTCGCTGTTGTTGAGAATTTCACTACGCGATCATTTTTTCCGGAAATTTCGGGGCAATTTGTACTGATTTGTACCTGTTTGCACCGGATCGGGCTTTTTCCGTGTGGCCAAATTCGATATTTTGGTTCGATTTGTTTTCGCGGGGTAGCGCTGGTGTAATTATATATATATATATATATATATATACAATGACATACATTTTCATCATATATATAGGCATACTTCTACATAAATGCATATATGTATAGACAAGATTATTTTCATTATCTGAACATCGCCGCCATCTTGGAAAATGACCGTTATGCAGATCAGCTGATTCTTGTTTATATTTACAAAATACGATTGACAAAAGGGATGATCTAATTGTTTATACACTGTAAAAACGAATGTAACAAAAATGTAAGTATCATATAATGTAAGAAATTTGTAAATATAAGAATTTTAGAATCATTCTAACAGTCTCAATACAAATTTAATTTTATATTTTTATAATCTATTCGTATTTATTATATACTGCTATAATTATAATATATCAATATATAATATATACTAATGTTATATATTTTAGCTTATATTATTTTTAAATAAAAAAAAACCTTACTAACAATAACAATATAGGAGAAGATTGATTGACTATAATTTTGGTTGGTTTAAATTCACGGAATATAACATTCGATTCAATTGTTCATACACTGCAAAAATTAATATAAAAAAAAAATAATGAAATTCCAAATGACTTTGGAAAATTTTAAAATGCTAGAAACAGTCTAGCAATTATATTTTTATACTTATGTAAAGAAAATAACCAAAATTCACAAGTCTAAACATGGAGTTGAAATTGATGAAATATAATATAATTGATAAAAAATCAATTTCCATGTTTGTATTTTTATATTTCCAAAATACGAAATTCGACTCAACTGTTTGTACACTGAAAAAAGATGATAACAAAAATGTAAGCATCCAATTATAAATATTTTGTAAATATTATAATTATAAAATCATTCTAACAATCATACTTCTAATACATATTCCATTTTTTTTTGTAAAAGAAATTTTTTTCAAAATAAGTTATTTACAATAAAAAAACATGAGAAAATAGATTTATATATTTATATGTTTATACTTACAAAATATGGAATTCGACTCAATATTTTATACACTAAAAAAAAGATCATCAAAAAATTCAAGTAACCAATAAGAAATGTTGTTCGTGAATATTACAATTTTAGAAATATTCTAGCAATTCTACAAATATTATTCCATATCTTTGTACAATAATTTTTTGTAGCAAATGAGGAAAATTCATTACAATGAAAATAGATGAAAAATTAATTTGTATGTTAATATTTTCAGATTTACAAGGTATTGGGTTTTTGCTAATTGTTTAGTTTTCCATATATTCATTTCATAATATTTTTACGAAATAGATAAAATTCATTGCTGTAGAAATAAATGGAAAAATAGGTTTGTATTTTTATTTATACAAAATAAAATGTTACCTTATCGTTTATTATTCCATATTCTCAATAAACAATTTTTTTCGGAAAATAAAATTAAGTGATTACTATGTAATTGGATGAAAAAGTAAACTTGAATGTTTATATTTACAAAATACGAAACTCGACTCAATTGTTTATTCACTGAAAAAAAACGATCAAGAAATGTAAGCATCTAGTTAGAAATGTTTGCAAATATTACAATTCTAGAAAATCTCTACCGACCATGATACAAATATTATTCCATATTTTTCTTTAAAAAACAACAAAAATTCATTACTACATAAATAAATAAGGAAATGAACTTGCATGAAATTTTTTTTTTCGAAAAATAGAATTTTTTTATGACTTCTTGTGTTACATGATTTTTAATCAAAGATTCCCAAATTTTTTAATATTCAATGACTTTGAATTAGAATTCACAAATTTTGGTACATTTTAATATATTACTACAGTTTTTTTCAGATTGCCAAAAGCAAAAAATGGATACATCAATAATGAATCTAATTATTGATTGCTGCGGTGATCCCAAGATTTTAGAAAATTTGAAGAAATCAACAAATTTCACTGACGAATCTCAATTTCCACCAATCGACAGTCAAAGAATCGGTGCTCTTGCAACTTCTTTTTCGAATTTACTCGGCTACTCAGTTTCTCGTCAGCTTTATCAACGTCATGCAATTCAGATGCAAATCGCTGTGAGTATTATGGAATTTCCAAAATTTGGCTCCAATTTCGTAATATTTTTAAAAATAAAAAATCCTTTAGAATTTTACTAATATAATTTGTTAGAAAAAAAAGTACCCTATTAAATGAACAAAACTCAAACTTGATCTGATTTACATTTCTGACCAGTTAATTTTATTGTTTCCTCAACTGTAAAAATAAAAAAATCTGTGAAACCTTCAAAAATTGTAACTTTTTTATCATTAACTTTGCTACTTGCAGAAAACTTTCCAAGATTGGACCAAAATACAAGGTTTTGAAAAAATACTGTGTAACTTCTCTGAAGGAAGCGAAACACTAAATTTGGCGATGCGAATGCTGAAGAAAAACATGACCCACCAAAAGCTACAAGAAACTTCTTCAGAAAATTTGGAATGCTTAGCTCGTCTCGTGTTTGCCTTGAGTTTCCAAGATTCTTCGCTGCTCCAATCCCTGAATCAAGTAGCGTTCCATCTTCTCAAATTTGAGCCCACAGAATCATCAAATTTTTTTCTGCAGTCATTTATTTCGTCCCCCAAAACCGAAAACTATATAATTGAAAAAATCTACTTGGCTCGAAAACCCTATTTCATAGAAAAGCCATTGATCGATAATTTTGTCAGTTTTTTGTCACATAATGACTTCAACGAATTTAGAGGAGACGATTCTTTCAAAAAGCTTTTGACAAAATGTGTCCAATTTCCATCTGTTTTTAGGCTGAGTTGCGTGTACTTAAAAAACTTTTTTAAAAAAACAGAATACTCGAATAATACCCTCAACTACATGCAATTTTTTGTTGGAAAAATTGAATCGATTTGCGAATCAAAAGGTGTTGATATGTTGGATCTTTATCCAGAAAATTTGCAAAGTTGCGTGGCATTGATGAGGATCGAAGAAAAAATACACCCCACGAGATCCAAAAAACTTGTCTGCGAGGCAGCAACAAAAGTGTTTTTGAAAAGTAGCAATGATTTGGTCATTTTGGTTTCACATTTTCCTGACTGGTTGGAAAATATTTCCAAAGTTATAGCAGAATCTGAACCTACTCATGATTTGTCAATGGAATGTTCCTACTGATAAACTTATAATTTCCAACGACTGTTATCAACATTTTCTGTCTATCTGGAGAGGAGCTTTTATCACATGGCTCATTTTTAGCTCCAAGCACTTGTACAATGTATAGAATAAGTATTTTCCCGGTTAGAAGAATATGTCGAAAATTTGTATATTTTTTTACTGGCGAGTCACGATAAACACTGTTTATAATATGTGAGGTTGAAAATAATTAATTCCAAATTCATTTTTGTACACATTTACTCAACAAGTAAATAGTGTATTAAGTAAAAAAAAAAATTGGCTAAGATTGCTGTAAAACAATCACACACCCAAAAATGCATTGGAACGCATAACAGTTCAAAAAATCACCCAAGTCAACGATCACACTGTATAAAAATCAAACTTAAAACTTGCACATTTGTGATCGATTTTTTCCAGCAAATATGCATAGGTATTGGGAAATCCATAAACTTGTTTCTTCTGCGACAGCTTCTCATTTCGTTTGTTGGGCTCCAAAAATTTCCTTAGAGCGCAAATAATGACTCACGTTTTCGTAAGTCAAAAATGTAATTATAGTGGCGGGTGTCACTTTCACAAGATTTACTTTTAATCCTTTATAAAATCCTCGCCAACTTTCGTTCCTGAAATAAAACACCAGCAATACAATTTTCATCAGTTTTCCCAATATAATAAAATTTTTGAAAGAAATGAAATAGATTTTCTTAATCATCGAAAAAACGTCAAAAAATTGTACTGCTGATGTAAAACGTGGAAGGGTCCGAAAATGAAAAACGTATTTCCCAAGTATGGACCAGCCATGTTTATTTTTATTTACTTGTCAAAACTCAGTAACAATCATTCTCGAAACTCGAGATTTGCTATTTGACAATAATTTTCGGGACAATTAAGAAATTCCATTTTCTGTTTTGGCTTGCTCATAAACCGAGTCAGGCGAAAACTTTTTCTTGTAAAAATAAATCTGGATCGAGCAATAAAAAAGGAAATCCACGAGATTTCTTCCTTTATCCACTTTTTCTCCCCGGGAGAAAAAATCATTTACGAAACTTTTCTAAGGTTTTTCAACTATCTAAAATTAAGTCGAAAAAAAAAAAAAAAAAAAAAAAAAAAAAAAAATTCACAATGACACAAAATTCCCCATTGTTTATGAATTAAGTACAAAGTGAAGATCGAAAATAGAAGAAATAAATAAACACTTGATTCATACTGCGAAGAAAAATATGATTTTAGAGGTTCAATGATAAAGGAATCGATCATTTTCACTGCTTCCCACCAGACCTCTGAAACTGCATTTTTCTTTGCGGTAAGTACAGAAAATAGTATGTTAACCTTGTGAGGAACGAGTCGACGATTCTTACTTGGTTAACAATGTACTATTTTTTCATGTCTTTTGAAAATAAATAAATAAATACAAGTTCGTGCGATTATCGTTTACTCAATGGACCCATATTCAAGTGATATGAAATAAATCCAAACAATGAAAATACTGTTGTTCATATAAATAACATCTTGTTGCCAATTACATGAAAAAGTATTGAAATATATTAATTGACATTTATTACACCGTTAATTTTTTAATTTAGGATTTGTGACATTGTGGAATTGCTTATTTGTGAACAAATTGTTCGTAAATTATAAAGATCACGATAATGTTTGGTACAACATGAATAAGGTAAGGTCCGAGTCCTTTGTAAAAACCAAGAAATCCTTCTGACCTCCACGTGAGTTTTGTGCAGTCCCAGGTACCCTTGTAATGTTGATGGTGATCTTGAAGTCGAGCTCTCACAACTTGGTAGGGATACGTGCAAAAAGTAGCGGCGAATTTTGAAATAACAGCGCACGCGATGTACTCCATGGCGGCCTGAAAACATTATTCATCCATGAATTTCAGCGACAAGTTTCTTAATACTTCTAATGTGGAAACATTCAAAATCATTTTATTTTATCTACAAATTTTATTTAAAAAACACTTTGAATTTGAGTGCAACATCAACTTACAAGTTTCTGTTCTTTGGGCCTGAGGTTGCGCTCGTTCCATCTACTTTTCAATGCATCATATACTGCGAATTGAACAGCGCCATGTTGAACTCCAATGAATCCAGGAACGAAACCCTACAAATAAAGACAATTATGAAATGAACGTCTGGTTCGTAGTAGATTTCAATAAGTTTAAAAATAAACACCTAATTTTGACAAAAATATATTTCTTTAAGGATTTCATAACTCTTGGAATTTTGAAGTCCAGAGTAGCAAATTTTTCACATACATATTTGAATATAAGACCTGATATTCTTGATTTTGGATTCACTGAGGTTTTTTGAGCTGGTTTATATTTTCTAATTCAGTGTCTATTTTTCTGTTTCTTCACTTACTTTGTACATGCCCCGGACACCTTCTGTTCTATAAATTTTTTTTGCGGCGTCAATCATGCCTTTGTATTTTTTCGATTCATCCATATGAATGTCGCTTGCGTACTGAAGACAGAGTCTCGTTTTAATAACCCAAATTGGATTCGCCATGAACAAAGTCAGGCCCCCAGCCATCGTTGCAGCGAGCCAGTTTGTCATAGGTTCTGGAATCTGTTTTAAATTTAAACTCCGAAGTGATACTTTTCCGTTTTCGTATCTGAAAAAACAATCATGTGCTTTTAATAATAATGATCAATGATAATCATAAAAAAAAATAAAAGTTATAATATTTATAAAAGTAATTGACAGAAATTGAACGAATATCGGTATATTAATCATCAAAGAGATGTCAAAGAGATTGTTTAACTTATAATTCAAAAATAAATTCTTTCTTACAGCAAAAAATAGGCCCCCCAAGAAAATCCAGATCCTATGATATTTGGGGCTGCCCCTCTCCAAAGTCCTCGAAATCCCTCAGATTGTTTAATGGCATTGTAGGCATGAATGAGACCTGAGTATTGAGGAGCCACCGTTGAAGGTCCAGTGTTTACTGAAGCAAAAAAATTACTGTAATAATTATATATTTTTTATTTTCTTTATTTGTCATACATATTTGTTTTGAACGAGGTAAAGATAATAAATAATTACTCTAAGAGTTTTTATTTTTCAAAAACTGTTAATAGGAATTATAAAATCAAGAATTCAGACATGATACAAATTTTTTATGAACACAAAAGTTACAAATTTTTAGAATACAAATAATTAATTGTATGTTTCAAGGAACATACTTCAAATTTTTCACAAAAGCATTTTTCATACATGTTTGAACGTCGAGCAAATATTTAGTAATGTTAACTACATTGAATGGAATGGCATCACAAACACGAGAAATGAAAAGCAGCAAAAAAAGCTGGTTCATAAGTGCTTGATATGATATCATAATTGATGAAATCGAGAGAGTAAAACATTAATGTTAGGAATTGATAAAAACTTAATAGTTAAATTAATTGAATTAAAATTGTACGCGGTTACATAATTTTAAATTAAGTCCAAGAATTTTTTAACTTAAGATTCGAAAATGAAATTGAATTTGGTAAACATGTTTCGAAAAGTTGAAACGCTTCTTCACAGATGTATGCATAATTGAAAATCGAGCCACAAAATGATAATATTATCATTCTCGGAATAATGAGGTCACACTAAATCCATTGTTTCTCTCAAACAAAAGATGTACAATCAATGATATTTTCAAGTGAAAAATATTTATCTTTGCCATTCTGAAAGAGAAAGAACTGTGACTTCCAGTAGTCTCAAAATAACTAATTTTGAAATTACATTATTTTGAAAATACAAATAGTGTCTAACTCATGTGGATGTATTTGAATTATCTTGTGCATAATTTGAACATCCTTCAACATTAAAAAAAAAAAGCAACTAGGAATTCAGGAAATTCTCATTACACTGTATAAACATTCCTTTAAAAGATTCTGTTGTTTATAGTTAACAATTTTTTTCAACATTTCAAAATAACTGAATATTATTTAGCAGGAAGAAGATAACACTGTACAATCAAAAAACAATTTTTCATCTCGATGTATACTTGTTAGAAAATATTTTTTTTATGTACAGCTTCGATTTTTTGGCATGTGCAACTTGTTATGAAAATAATTGCATAATGTCATTATCTATATAGCAACGTGAGATCGCATATTTTTGTGAGTGCGAATTTTCAGGTATGCTCAGAGCCAAAAGTTTTGTCACATGCCAAAACTTTCATCGTCGCTAACGTCGATGACGTTAACTCGTGACGTTTATTGCGTTCTTGACATTAACAATTGAATTGTGTGATTGTCTTAATGACAAAATTTGAATATTTTCATTGCATAATAAAATTGCAGATTATTCCTCAAGGGTAAAAGTTGGTCTAATGGCACACGCATGAATCAATATGTGGGAGCTATTTTTCAACATTTCATGGGAAAAATAAAAAAAATTTGTAATAAAACTATATATTGGATAATTCATTGATCAAGATAAGAGACATCATTAATCTACATTCCATATCAGACCTCAATTACCCCCCCCCCCACTTTTTTTTTTTTTTTTGTAAAAGTAAGCTTAGAATGAGAAAGGTCTTCAATCAAAAGCCCTGCTTTGCTAAATGGCGATTAGACGAAACTGAATTATTAATAACTCTTTAAATTTTGCTCATTTCTAAAAATTAGTAAAGGAAAAAGCGTCTTAGAATTTCATGAAGCATCAATGGTTTTCTGATGATCCGTCGATTTTGTGACACCCTGTATATTGAATATAATATTACATACATATAAATATTATGCGCTTTTTTTAAAATATTAAATTATAAGATTTTGGGTACTGAATATTTTTTGCTTGATTCAAAGTTAAGCTATTTATAAAAAAAACTAGCTGTCACCTGCAGGCTCCGCTTGCTTTGTAGTATTATTTTGCATTATTTTTAGATTTTTGTATGTTTTATGAATGCTTTGGTTATACTGTCGATGTTTCTAATGGTCTTGTATTTTTGTCAAACTTGCATTGAAAAAAAAAAAAAAAAAAAAAAAAAAAAATCAATCAATCAATCAAAAAATTCATAAGTAAATTAAAAATAATTTGATTGAAAATAAGTAAATGAGCTGTTGTTGTGTAATAAAAAAAAAAAAAAATCATTTCTTAATTTTTCTTCAAGAAGAGACAATTTTTTATTTTTATTAATAATTCAAGTTATGCAGTAGCAGTAATTGTAATTTTTTATTGAAAATTGTTGTATATTTTATTATAATCTCATAATCAGTGGCTACTCATTTGTGATAGTAGATTATTCGATCCAGCTAGTAACAGCTTGTAATAGTCAAGTTCTCGTACTGATATATATATTACTGGATCCAGAATAGATATACGAGGGTCCCAAAAAATGAGAATTTACTTCTGTCGAAAAAAATAATAAATTTCAATTTAAAGTAATGAAATCACTGTGCAACTGAAAATGAGCAAATTTATCATTGATAAAAACATAATTGAAGAGCAACACGATAAACGCACCAAATTAATCCAAGAAAATGAAACAAGGGCTTTTAGTGTAGACATTTCATACAAATCTATTGTTTATTATTTTTATTTCATAAAAAGTAACAGTTCTTCTTATAATTAATGTAGGATGTATGTCGCGCATACATCCTACAAAAATTCACATAAAAAAGTACGTAAATGAACCTTATAATGGGATTAAAAAAAAAGAAACTACACATTCTGAATGTTCAAATCTCAAAAAATTTCTAAACACCTTCTTTGCGATAAATCGTCCGTGGCTCCTTTATCAATAGTTACGCTACTGTCTTGCTGGGTCTGTTTGAGTCTGCGATCATCTGATCCAGTCAGCTGATGTGTATAGATATATTAGCAGTATAAACCAGTGTGAACTATTTATTATTTACTGTGAACAAACGGCAATAAACAAACGATTCGGATAGCTTCTAGTTTCACCACACAATCATAACAAAGCCATATGCTAATTTTGGTACAGATTGGTTCCGGCGTGTGGATGGTTTCTCGGATACCATAGGGACACTCTCACTCATAGATATAGATGGCAAATTATTCATCAATATAGATTTTTTGTTATTTTCATGATATACATTTTATTTCTATCAATAAATATTGTACGATAATATACGTTATGAATATTATGTCAATCCAAAAATGTCCAGAACGTGTCTTTTTCCAGTTCTGCTTCATTACATTACAACTGGGTGGATTAAAAATGGATGCGATCCTCCTACTGTGTTACATTTCTTTAAATGTTCGCCACAGAGAAAAATTGAAAATTTAATAATTTTATGGTATTTTTGATACTTTTTTCACTTTTTACTATGTATAAAATGTTGCAGGTTTGTCCAGTGCCTTTCGACTTCCTATGCAGCTGTGTCCTAAGAGATTTTAGCTCTGCACCTTAAGTAAGAAAGAGGGAAGATACGGATGGATAAAAAGGAAAAGTCAAGACCATCGAGGAGAGGGAAAAAGAAGGCAGAGCAAGGACGAGCGCATAACTGATGTGCTCCCCTTCAAATGTTTCAATACCGGTGAATGCCAATTTTTAGACAAGTAGGTGGGACGAACGCACTGGAACGAGCTGTAATCTTGCTTGCAGCGTTTCCCGTGATAAGGGGCAGAGCTAAATTCCTTCGGAGGGTTTTTTGGTAGTCGAAAGGCACTGGGTTTTTTTTTTTTATTATTTTCATAATGTTTTGCCATTTTTTGTACATCGCTAAGTAAATTTCAATAATTTCAGGCTCTTGAATTCAAAGTTCATTTCATTTTTTGTATTTGGGAGGATTTTTCAGGAAATAGTATTTACAGACTTTTAGTTCTTTTTGTTTTTTTGTATTTTACCAGTTTTTCTACAATTTGAAGGATTATTCATTATTTATGAAACTATTCGTATTCTTCAAGATGTATAAAAGCTTGCAGGATTTCCTAGTATTTATGTATGAATTGTTATATAGATTTTGGGAATTTCGAGCTCTGAAATTCAAAATTCATTAAATTCTTTGTGTTTTCGAGGATTTTTCCAAAAACTGTCTTGCAAGTTTTTTATTTATTCCTATATAAACTTCAGGAATTCGATGTTCTAGTTATGAAAGTTATACGGATATTAAATGTTTCATATTTTTACGTGTAATTTTATGTGTATTTTTTCTTTTTATATTTTCTCATATTTATAGAATGTTGTAAAACTTTTTGGTTTCTTCAAAGTTATTTCTTTTGATTTCCAGAATTAGATTTCTGAGAATTGAAAGTTTACCATATTTGAAGTATTTCGATTGATTTTGCAGAAAACAGTTTCTTCGTAGATTTCAAGTGCCTTAAATATTTTTACTAAATTTTATGGTTTAAGAAATTTTTTTAATTTGTACTATTCAAGTATTTTTATGAATTTTCATGCGGATTTTTCAAACTTAATAGTTCGAATTGTGAAAGTTTATGATAATAAATGAAAATAAAAAATATTTTTTTATCCATGTTTATTTCCAAATTATAAATGGTTTATTTTTTTTTAAATTATATAGATTTTTTATTCGAAAAGAAAGAAGATGAAAATTTCTTATACCCTGCTTTCAGAAACTTTGCGAAAAAGTTACGGATTGTTTTAAAAACTTGACGAGAGTGTTAATAAAAGTAATGTGCGATAAATAACGAGATCTTCGTTACTCGTTACCGAATAAAAGTAACGCGTAATATTATCATTACAGTAAAAAATGTAATGTTTTAGAGTGACGTGTTCTGATATTACATATTATAAATATTATATCAATATTATACATTCCAGCGAAAATATTATATTCCAAGATTTGAGATAAAAAATTTTGCTTTTTTATTCGAAGCTGTGCTGTTCTTATTATTTTATCTACTTTCATATTTTTTTATACTTTTTACTAGAACGCTGGCGCGCTACGCGCGCCGCATTCTAGCCTTTACTTCATCTTCTACTCTCATTTAAATTTGCATCACCATCCCCAATTTTCATTATATATACATACATAAATATATATTTCATCTGTTTTTCTTGTCTTCCATCTTATCATGTACAGTCGCGATATTCAATGACGTTTTTTTCATACTTTCATATGATTTTAATTTTACCTAATTTTTATACTACACATTCTAATTACTCTATTTTAAATTTTTGCGTGTTTATTTATTTATTTATTATTGTTCCGAGCCCCCCACCCCCATTTTTTTGAATTTATTATTAATTTTGATATTCATAATCTCAAGTCCCATGTTCAAATCATTAATTTATGCAAACTATTTCGAATGGTGGTGTCTCCATTTGTTTGTAATTTTAATATTTATTCTACAATAACTGTGGACCATTCAACTATTTTTTAATTATAATTTTCAGAGTTCGATGTCTTTTCAATCGTGTTGTACTGTGCGGAATGTCTATTATTTGAGTTCATGTCTTTACTTTAATGACCAATATGATAATAATTCAGCGAATTCATGATTCTTGGCTCTAAAATATGCATTTCTATCCTTCTTTAATACATTATCCTTATTAACTATCATTCATTTATTTCTTTATTGTCATGCATGCAAACTGCTAGCGATTTCTACAATTTTACTCTGGAAAAAGCAACAGACAATTATTGACTATGATTGAAAACATGTTTTTTTTTTTTTTTTTTTTTTTTTTTTTTTTTAACAACTGCCGATGTTCTCAAAAGTTTGTTCTTGCGAGTAGCGATTGTATAGCTGGAATTACTTTTCTTTCCAAGTTTTTTTTTTTTTGAATATTCGCCAACACCCTTCCATAGGTTCACATATCGTGCTTCAATTTAATCACGAATTTAGTGATGATCCATTCTCGATTCTTCCGTTTCTTTGTGACTATCACTATGTAACACTTGCAAATAGGTTTCTTTTCAACTCAACCTTTTTTTTTTTTAGTTAAAATACTAACTTGAGATGAAATTACATAAATGATACAATTCCAATCCTGCATCACGAAGCTGATGTTAATAATTAAACTCATTTTTTTATACTATTATATACAGTTTGTGATATGCAGTGTCCCATAAATTTCAATTAATTAAAAAAAAAAAAAAAAACATTTTCGATAATGTACAAATATACTTGTAAAAGCAGATGTTTTGAAGATTATCAAGGGTTATTTACAAAAATCTGATATTCAGAATAAATAGTTAGGTTAACCGTACATTTTATTTAGAAACACAGTATACAATTAGACATAAAAAAAAGTAGAATCGACTTTGTAATTCTTCATCCTTCACACAGGCTCACGATTCTTTCAATTACAACTATCATTATTCAAAATTTTCGGATATATATACTTTTGGTATTTACAAGACTTGAAGGATTTTCTGATATTATTACAGATTTCTATGCAGCTACCTAGAATTCGATGCTTCAGGAATTAAACTTTTAAAAAATTTTCATCTTTTTATGTTTTTTTTTTTAGGTAATTTTAAGCACACCAGATATGAAGAATTACATGTCATATTTTTTGAGAATTTCGTTATTGTACGTTATTTATGAAATTTTGCAGCATTGTCCGGTATTGTCATAGATTTCTAGAAATTGATGCTATAATATTGAAATTTTCAACGACTTTGCGTGTTGAAATTAATTTCCTGAAGGAGATATCTGTCATATAATTTGTCCATACTCCTATTTGATATTTTATTGGTATTCATATAGTTGAAAGAATGTCGAATCATATAAATTGAACAGAATGTATTTCCAATGTTTTCTTAAACATTCGTATCATGAATTTCTAAAATAATTTTTATCATTAGCTAAATATATATGATAATGAATCCAATATACATATGTATATTCTAAAGGATTCCAAGATAATTGAATTTTCAAAGACATGATATCAACATAGTTTTCATGTATCAAAAGATTTATAGTATTTTACGCATTTTTCTACTATACGCAACCTTGAAGAATCTCTCAGATATTCTCATACATTTCTAATGCTCTTGTTGATTGCTGCGTATATTTAAAAAATTCACTGCTCCAGAGTCTGAAATAAGAATTTCGATCTATCCTCGGTTATTTAAAAGATTCATAAAAAAATCACATTTATATAGATTCTTTGTATTTTCTCAAGTTGTTGTTTTTTTCATATTTCTCAAGTATTTGAAAGATATTGTCGCGTTCTCTAGAATTCAAAATATTAAAAATTGTAGGAATTTGTTGAGATTTTGCAGAAAACACTTTTTTCATAGATTCCTGTACGAGGCACTTGGAATAAGAGAAAGAAAGTTATCAATGCCTAGGTAGAGTACGATTGAAAAACAGTTGGTGGAAGAGGAAGAAAAATTTCACTCTACCTAGGCATTGATAACTTTCTTTTTTTTGTTCCAAGTGCCTCGTATTGCTTTTTGCATAACTCCGGAATTACTATGATTCGAATGATTTTATAATACTTTAATAAGTATTCTACGTAGATTTCTATGTAGAATTTCTTAATCACGGGTCAATAGATTTTCAGATGTTCAGCATGCTCGAAGATTTTTACTTTTCTCTATTATTCACTGCGTTATAATAATTTTTCAAATTGTTACTCTCTACGTGATCCTGCGTTATAATAATTTTTACTTTTTCATTGAATAAATATCATTTACGCTTTCATGCATCATTCGTATAACTCGTGCTTTAATGATATTTTTATATAAAAATATCATTGTTCTTACACAAGAACGTAATTAATTTCATCCGAATTTCGGGAATGGCTTGAACCCCCAAAACCAACCTCTGCTTACGCGCTTGACGATAACATTGGACTGTGTTTTGCTTAAATGTGTATCTCCTCTCTTTCTCTCACAATCAGCTGTCAACTTTCACTTTTATAATATTTTGTTTTTTACACAAACATTTCAACATAAAGCACTTCAAACTCGAAATTTTCATGCAAATTTTAATTTTTCGCGAATTTCTCGTTTGTTCTCATTCGAGGTTGAAATTTTACTCCACCGCCAACTTGACTTTCCAATCAGCCAATCGCGTCACGAATAAAATATCACTAATCTGAAGTTTGCTATTCGACATCAGCTTCATTTTTTAGGATAATATGTGGAGTACTTCTTTTAGATCGAAACTCATTTTGGCTATTTACGATTTCTAAAATCTCGAAACCCTCAAATGAAAAGTATTCAAAACGCTTTCATCGATTCCGTAACGTGGAGAAAGAAAAAAAAAATCATTCATTTTATTTCTTCAGATTTTCTAAAATTGCATCAGAAGAAATCGTTACAAAACCATTCCAGTGTACATGCACTTTCCACACAATTTCCAATGACCAAAGAACCCGTTTCGACATGTCCAAAATCTCTGGAAAAGCGCTCCAGGACGCAAAAATTTTTCCCCGGGCCCGGGAAATGTAAATTGTAACCTTCGAAAAAACTAACCTGCAAATCGAATTTTGATGAGATCCAGGGGATGCAGCAAAGCCGAGGAAATAACGCCTCCGGAAACCCCTGCTATCATGTGGTCCAATTTATATTTTCCCATGTTCGCGGGCAAGTACGCCTGCACAACGCTCCCATTGCTCGTTGGTTTGACAGAGCTCATTTTCGCTCCCGAATCGTGCACTTGCAATACTTCGATTCCTACCGATTCGCTCTCGTCCTTTTGAACGGCTGCATCCCTTCTGGCACTCGCGATGTTGAACTTTTCTACTCGTGGGCAAAAGGAGATTTCCTTCGACTTCTCCTCGCACGCAACGTGCTCCAACGTCTTTCAATAGGAAAGGGGCACGAGAGAAAGGGAGAGGAGGGGGGAGAAGTGAGATCGGGAACCGCGATTTCTACTTACGCTTGGCGTTACGCAACGCACGTTTCGCGGTTTCGCGGAATGGAAATTTCACGGCTCGTGCTCGTGAATGTCTTAAACAGCTGACGAAACGTATTATATATGAATGTGCCCTCTCTTGTCAACGCATTCTTCGCTGCTCGATCTTAAAACGGACGAAGACGAATCCTCTGAATAAATCCCAAAACGGACGTGATCGGAGTGGGGGTCCCGATCTGAAAATGGGCAGCGCTTGCGCAGCACGAATGTCATGCTTATCGTAAACATAACCTCTTCAGCTGAGAGCCGATCAGATTGCGATTTCGCGCCCGTTCTCAGAAGAAATTTCGTTCGATTTGGGATCGAAATTTCGTCCAATTTGGGACATGTCCGTTTTGGGATGGTCCGTTTTGAAATCGAGCAGTGTTGTTTCTCGTTTCAGCAGGTTTCTGCTTGCAATTTCTATTTTCGACCAATCAACGAGCGTTATCAATTTGGGCTTGGCAACGCCTTCTCGAACACATGCACGAAACTATACACCTATCCAGATATGCAGTATATGGAGTCCCTAGAAAAACCAATATAAACATTTAAGCGCGACGTTGCCAAGTTTTCAATGCATACGTACAACTTCTCGTGATTTTATATTGCGTTTTGAAACAAAATCGACCGTGAAAGTCAGTTTTTCAAAATTCATTTGGTTTTTTTAGGATATGTGTGTTTGTTCGGGTAAATTAGAATATATTAACGAAAATTGTCGTTTGTTGTCGGCAATGGTCGACTAAATTCGGTTGTTTGGCAACGTTGCAATGCCACTACGGACACATTAATTAATATAATTGGCACTGATATCTGAAAACACTGGATCGGCAATGGATGAAAAGCGGGGGTAAGAAATTGAAGGTCGACATATTTGATGGCCCGCGGCCGAGCATGCGCACTGAGTTATTATACTACGCTACGACAATTGGTGTACACGTGCACGCACGCTAGCACACACTGGCGTGCAATGTTTACAAACTGTTTACAATGTTCACAAAGTACTCTCGAATCACAGCATATAACTCGATCTTGAGATGAGTTGAATTGAAATAATTAATCAACCGGTATACTGATTGCAAACGATAAAAAAAATACACATGCTAACTTTTCAATAAACGGTATTTTACGATATTTGTGGTTTTTTCCCCTGTCCACCAATTTATTAAATGAATTTCACAAAAAAACATATAGTGTGTCATAAATTTTCATGTTTCATTCTCGCGTACGTCACTCTCCGTATGAAATATATAAAATCTTAACAGTGCAAAAAACATATTACTTATTCCATCATTTTATTCGCTATTTAGAAAACTAATTTTATATAAAATGCCAAACCTTTATTTTACCGGTTTCCTTTTCACAGCATCAGAGTATTTTTACTTCTCTAGTATAATTTGCACGAAAAACATTGAAAATCACTTTATTACAACATTTTTTCCCCTGAATTTTCATTCACCCATTCAAATGCTTACCGCGTAAGAATCGGATCTACTGCGCATGCTCGGCCATCGACCAGGAATAATGGCGGCGTTCAAATCCGCCGCGAGATGAAGAGTGGGGGTACGCCATTGCCGATCCAGTGTTTTCAGGGATCAGTGATAATTGGTAATATTCTAGTGCGACGTTGCCAAGTTTTCATATTTTACATACTATGTGGCAGGCCCGTAGCCAGAAATTTGCTTCGGAGGGGGCCCCAAAATGCAGTGATAAATTTTTTTTTTTTTGGGAGGGGGGAGGTAGGACGGGAATGCTTGAGGAATGTCTTGTACGGATTTTTCTTATATCAAAGTTGGACTAATTAGTGAAAAACTGCTTTATTATTATCAGCAATATACTCACTATAATTTTGATTTTCAATCACGCGCATGCATATCAATTGTCAAACAAAAGCGTCAATTTTAGTAGACAAAATTCAAAATTCCGCGATTTCCTTGCTGCCATAATCTCGAGAACTTTATTCGTATCGACGCCTAAATTTCCATAAATTGACAGTACGGCAAGTGCTCTGAGTCTTTAATTGCCCGTTGAGTTATATTATGGTAGATAAGTTTTGATTCTTTTAAGTGTTGAAAATGACCCTTCCACACTTGCCGTTGTGACTAGAAGAGTTCCCAAAAAGTGTTAAAAGATATTTAACTGTTGGAAATCTGCTCATGTCACAAAAATTTAACACTTGCAAGACCCCGGCATCTTTCTCGAATCCCGATAATTCCTCACACCCAATTTATACTCTGCTTTTATAGCGGATTCTGAAACTCGACCATCAAAGTATGGCGGAAGATGATGCAAGTCATCTACTTTTTCGATGGTAGAAAATCCAGGGAGAAGTATCTGTAAGCTTGATAAGATCCCCGTGTTCTTATTAATAAATTTGTCGAACAAATTCTGAATCAGCGTATCGCACCGCAAACAGAAAATTGTTGGAGGAAACAAAATAGCCCTGACGATCCCGAGGCAGCCGCCATGGACGCCTTTTGGCTCCCTTTTGGACTAGCTCCTTACCATTTTGTAAAATTTCATGTATTTCACCTCAATATTTTGCACAAAAGCCTGTCAAAAACGCATCGGCAATGGTTTTTTTCATCAAAATTTTACATACATATTGTTGTACGTCAAAAGGAGGGGACGTCAACAATGAGGCGTTATCAAGTAAAAGTCCATGGATCAACAATTTAAGCTCCCGAGGAGTCGTTTATTAGCCACTATTTCTACATGATTCGCTTATACTATTATTCATTTTATTTCTGATATTAACATTAGAGAATTTTAAAGTAGGCCCTCGGTGGCGCAGTTGCGCTGGCCAGTTGGCCGAGATGAGTTTATGAGAAGTAACTTGGGAGCCGGAGCCGAGAAAGGCTACACGGTGTGAGGATATTCGGCGGACAACCCGGAGCCGAGAAAGGCTACACGGTGTGGAGTTTATTGGATGGGCTCGGAGCCGAGAGAGGCTGCACGAGGTTAGGAGCTTGGTGGATTGGGAGGAGTTCCAGAGCCGAGAAAGGCTCGATGGAATCTGCCGCTTCTGTCGCGCGCGACGCTTCAAGTCCCTTCTTGGTCGCGATCCGCGCGCCAATCAGGAAACTTCGATAATTTTCCCCAATCGCCGCTCTTATCTCCCGGTAAGGCAGCGGGGAAAGTTCGAGTGTTCTCTAAGCATTCTCGAAAACGCTCGAATCTCCCGTTCCGAGAAACTTACCTATGTTGACGGTTTTCTCGGTTTTACGACCAACGTACAACAATATCGTGAAAATTGTAAAAAAACATAAAAATAGTAACGTGCGAATGCTAAGTCAATTTTCATACTCAATGGCGCCAAAAAAAGTTGAAGACTTAATATTAGGCAAAATTCGACTCCACAATCGTCAAACATGCATACAATACAATTTATTAGAGTCTTTAGTGAAAGAAATACATAAATTCTCGCAACACACGCATTTGGACTCCTTTTAGATTCCTTAGGAGTCCAAAAGGAATCCATGGTGGACGCCTTTTGGATCTCTTTTGGACGCCTCCGGACCGTCGGGGTAGCATTTAAACTTACTACGTTTCAATACTTTTGGTGTCGGCACCTTTAATCTCTCGCACAAAGTATTGAAATGTTGTGCGTTCGAATCCTATTTTGTGCTCTTCAATATTTTTCTGCTTGCAGTACGAAGCAAGGAATAATAAAAACAGCAGACCGAAAGTACGATTCAACAGAGTCTGTTTGATAATTGGAACGAGTTATTTGTTTCAACGTGAGTCTCAGAACTTTCAGCTCCATATAGAATGTGGCTTTTGCAAGCTTTTCAGCTGCTATAGAAATTTCGCTGAACGATACTTTTGCAGTTTTTCGTTCTTCTTGAAGCATATTCACGATTTCGGGAACATGCTCTACTGCTGATGGCAAATCATATGACTTTTCTTGCAGTTAAACTGACAAAGAAAGCGTGAAGATGAAAATTTTGTTACAAACCAAGAGACTGACGAGGAACTCGCTTTTCTGAACTGCTGCAAGTAAGCAGACCGCAGTTTTCGAGATAGTCCAAGATTTTTCTGAAATTTTTTCTAATCCCATGTGGATGATTTGGAAAAGTTCTATGAAAGATAGTATGCTGTCATGTCGTTCGATAAATCTTGTTTCGCAAAGACGAATAGCCTCTTCTTTTTGCTCACTGGAGCATGTTCTTGGATGAGATCTAGAAGAATTTGTGTCGCATACGCGTGGTTTCTAAATAAGTTCACGACGTCGTTTACAATCTCAAGACAATTCCGAACAGGTGGGACTTACATGGCATTTGACAATGCGAGGCTCAAACGATGGCTATAAACAATGAACGTACATAATCAATGGGTACGGATTCTTCATTCTCGCCTGGATGCCACTGACATGACCAGGCACGTTACGTGCCCCATCGTAACATTGATCTGCATTTTTCTATTTTGAGGTTCAACTCTTTACAACTTTTCTGGAGAGTTTCAGTTATCTTTTCAGAAGTCTGGTTGTAAATTGGTACAAATCCTACGAAATCTTCACGAACAATAAGTTTTTGCAAGTCTTTGTCGAATCGAGGTATCTGAGATCCTGGCGAAGGCCCGGGGACGGAACTCCGTTCCCTTTGCGTGCTCCTTGCGTCTTTTTTCCGTTCCATGCTGTTTTCTCAGCAATAATGATAAAAATCACATACATTTTCCCCGAACATGGCCTTTTGTGGTGTTATTTTCATAAGGAAACAGTTTGAACTCAATAATTGAAGAATAATTTAATTTTTCATGTCAAAACATAATGTAAGAATACAATTATCAACTATATAATTCTTTTGTTATGTTTCGCTTTTTTTTTCTTTAAGTATTTTGTACTTCAAAAATAATGTGTTTAAATTATTAGTAGAAATGAATCAATTTAATTTAAAGATATATAAATATTTCGGTAACTGATTCTCAAATATGCAACTTTTTTTTTGGAACGAATATTTTTTTGTTGTATAATCATGTGTTGGGAAAAAGCGATTAGTTATTAAAAAAGTTATCTCATTTTCAGTAAAACGCCGGCTACGGGCTTTCTCTTAGGGATTGTTCAAATATTACGCAACGCTTTTTTCTATTTCTGTCTCTATCTTACATATCTTACAACATATTTTCGTCTCATTTCACTCACGTTACATAATATTTGAACGAGTCCTTAGAATAATTTTTTTCTCATAAGTCAGCCTTACACTATTAATTGTAAGACTTTTCATAAGAATCCGATTTCTCATAAGGCAGCCCTATGAGATATCGAATTTCGATGAGTCTAACAAGAATCAATTATTAGTAGGGGAGTTTTTCATTTTTTCAACTTACGTTTGTATCTTGTTTTTTACTTGATTTGTGCGCTTTTTCATTATGAAAATTATATAGGATCGTGAAAACGTGGAAATTTAAGTTCTTTGGATGTATTGAAGACGCATAGAAAATCATTGTAATTACATTTACGTTATCCAAAATTTTCCAAAGTACTATCTGAACTCTGCGAATTTTCGCCTCTTCATTTATTTTTCTTATATATTTGCACGTACATTCGTAAATATTTGGAATTACAGAAAAATCGTACGATACTTCTGTTAGAATGTAAATTTTTCAAAATTATGAGTTTTTCTTTCTTCTCGAAGCATATACAAAAGTTTAAATGCGGAATTTTTTTCATCATTTTTTTTTGATAAGCGTTCGAGCAGATATAATGATTCGGAAATCTGCGATGTAGTCATTATTCGACGTTTCATATAAAGTTTATGTGTTGTCTTGAAAGTGAATCTCAGCATGAGAAGTGATTTTTTCGATAATCTCAAACGTCTTGGAATATGTTGAATGAGAAAAATAGAAAAAAAATTTATAGGGAAGCTAGTATCTATGATTTGGAGAGTGGAAAAAAACTGGAAAAAAATTTTTTTTTCGTCAGGCTTAAGTTTCAAATGAGCTTTTTTCTAATATTTGATAGTAGAAACACAAGTTTTTATGAGTAGTATATAGTATATGTAGCGCAACAGTGTTACAAGGAATTCCAACTCCAGATTTCGTACTATTTTTCTAAAAACTGTTGATTGATATATTTCTCGAATAAAGCTAATTTTCTTTCAAAATTGTCAAAAATGATATTCTTTATTATCTTATTAAAAAAAACACAGATTTTGGGATTTTTCTGAAATTCGTAAACTTTCGTTTGGGAAATGTACTTGTCTTGAGAATCTCAAGTAAACGATTTGTTGAAGAAACGAGTAAATATCGGATGGAGACGTAATTTTCAAAATAATAAAGCTTAATCAATCCAATGTCAAGAATGTCGCACATACTAAGATCAGCATTTTGAAAAATAGGAACTAGACGTTCACCGAGAAAGTTGATCTCTACGAGAACGTTTTCATACTTATCAGTTTGGATTACAGATTAAGATCTTCAACTTCAATGTTGACCATTCGTGGCCTTTGTAATTTCATAATTCAAGTTTTCAATAATTAAATTACTAAATTTTGTCATAGAAGTTACATTTTCTGGTAATTAGTGATTTTTAAATTATTGTTCAAGTTTGAATTATTTAGATATCTAATATGGTAAACGTTACATACATATGGATTCTTTATATATTAAGCTCCTACTCAATCACATTTTTTCTTGTCAACATTTGCATTCTCAACTTTCAGAATTTGAAAGGCAACGGTGATAGTTTCAAATTTGATCTTCTAGCGTCTAGAAGTGTATTTTACTCGATTTTTTTAATCCTAGGGTTTCAAAACCTTCGTCCTAAAAATACAAAAATTTGTCCTCAAGTTATTAAAAGTTTTTTTTTTTTTTTTTTTTTTTTTTTTTATATTCGTTCTCATGCAATTTCTATAAAGCTTCAAACAATTTCGAACTTACATAAGTAATTTCTCGGACTTGAAATAAAATGTAAAATATTTGATGACCCAGAAATACCTTAATTCAATAAAAATGTCTCAAGGATTTATGAAAAACTGTTATGTAACGAGCGAGACCCAGAATACATGCTAAAAGAATATTTATTATCCTCCCTTTTTTTTTTTTTTTGGGATTGTTAGGCCATGAGCCTGGGAATAATTTTTCCTTAATCTCGTCGTGTACAGAACAGGACCCCCCGTAGACAACGGCCTACGGTGACCCTGGGTTCGACTTTTAAAGGGAGTCGGGAGAAATGTTCTAGGGATAAAATCACAACACTAAAATTACGCTTTAAAAATCATTCCTCATTCATTAATCTCGATTCCATACAACTCCCTTAAATCATAATGCTACATGATAGCTTAACTTTCGCATGGCTCTGGCACGCAGTCATTAAAATCTGCCTCATAGAATTAGCTCTTTTCTAAAGAGTCGTAAAATCCCTGACCTGCTATTTCCGCCCTTCTCGGGTCCAAAAGAATTATCTCTTTTATTTCCTCATCTCTTGAAACACTATTGAGCGAATAATGCAGGGGCGCCTTACAAAAAATACATGAAAATTCCAACTCCCTTGCTGGGGTCACTAAAGGAGTCCCGTATCCAAGAGAAGCCCTTTTCGCTATTAGTGAATCAACCTCTTCGAAATAGATAAAGATAGATAGAATAAATTGAGTATCCCTCTCCTTTTAAACACGGACCTTTTAGCGCTGGGCTTGATCGGCAGTAGGCACTAAAGAGAGAAACCATCGCAGGGCTTAAAGAGAGACATACAACACACACATATGTATATAATCCGCAAAAACAATGAATATTCCAAGTGGCAAATTCGACAATCACAGTATGGAGTGTGTAATTCTTCTCCAATTATTCTGGATGAAAATTAATAATTTGAAATCCTTTTGTCTCTCACCATCATTAAGTCAAGCTGCGCTAAGAACATGCGCCGGTAGGACAAGTCTTTCCACTCGAATGATAATGGCAAATAGTGCAAAATAGATCTTATCAAATATAACGATATGAGATTTTATTCGAATTCTTACTTTTCAAAAAAAATATCAAATATCAGGTCGAGCCCTGGACCTCGGAAGTTTTCTTTCGCTTTTGGGAACCTTTGGGCCTTTTGGGCTCTCCGAGGAGAACGAGGCAGTTCAGAAGCTCGAGAATGACTTCGCTTTTGCTGAAAAATACGCGGGTTTATATACGATTCCAAAAGGAAGCATTCGGACCCCTTTTTGTCCGTTTACATCCGTTCCGAAAAATCGCCTCTGATTATTGCTAATCATTTGCGAAAATATGTAAAAATAAAAGGTCATCGTCTTTTGTTAAATCGTTTTTTTTTCTTAGTTAGAAGTCGAATGATGTAGAGAATCGAATAATGTTAAAATTGGAGTGATAAAAGAATAATGCAGATAGTATTCTGAAAATAGAAATCCATTGTAACTTGTAACATTAGTTCTTCATTGCTATTAATGAGTATCTCTTTTCAGCGCCGGTGAAATCGTAACGTATTAGATAGCGCCGCGCATTATCATTAATGCTTGAAAGAATAACTCTCTTTTAGAATTTCATGAAACGGATATTTTTTTCAAGGTAAAGTTTCAGACGAGGGGAAAAACCCGGCTCGTCACAGTTACAACTGTTAAAAATTGGCGAAAAACGTTTTCTTCATTGAAAACACAATTTTTGTAATATGCATAAATTTGTCTCAAATTAAAAGGATGACCATAATTTTCGAACTGGAAAATTTTCTAGACAATATTTTATAACTTACGATGATTTTCATCTGGTCACGACTTTCCAAAAATCCGATCTAGCAAACGATCAAAAATTAAACTCACGTAATTCAGCGCACGAGTAAAAATTTTGTTTCTCAAAATTTTCGATTAAGTGTAAAAATATCAAGGATCCAAATGAAAACATCAGAGTAGAACTCTACTCATGAAATTTCACTTAAAACCAGTCACTAGCATCATTATAATCATTGAGCGACTATAAGTTGCTTGAGTAAGTATAAAAAGAATATTTCATTTATTCTAATCACATCACTATTGGGACGAAAGATGACGTTCAATGATTTCTATTCAGTCATTATTGTTAGATTTTATTCCGGAAAAATTACAAAAAACTCAATGAAAAAAAAATCACTAACGATTGCTAGTAAATGGTTTAGGGTTATTTTTTTTATTGCAGTTTATTACTATTTGGTCATATTGTTCACAAGGCTTATCTTTTCCCACTTACAGTAATTTAGCTAACTACTCGAACATTTCGATATTTCATGTCATTGCTGAATTGTTCTTCAAGAAGTTCGGGCCTTTGTGTATTTTACTGTGCTCGGCTGTTCATACAATGCACTTTTTGATAGAAAAAGGTGGACTTTTTATTCATCAAAATTTGCACGAAATTTTGTGATGGTTGAATGCTGAAAATTCGGAATCGTTGTTGTTGTAAAGTGAAAAAAAAAAAAAAAAAAGGTAAAAAGTGACACGTATTCCCATTTATCTCGGATCCCAAAATGAGCAACAATGGATTTCGTGAAAAATTTTCACGGTTTTTTGTAGTAAGTGAATCTTTTTGCGACTAAATTGAATTTTAGAAGAAAGCAAGGTGAAAAGTATATTTTTTTGTTTTTCGATTGATTGTTGGAAGAAATTTCCTCAATTTTTAATTCGTTTGGTATGTACATTTTTTGCGTATAAAGGCTTTAGAATTTTCGAGATGTTGAAAATTTTGAAAATTCACCAAGTTGAAACAGTTGGGAACAAATAAATATATGTAGTGAAACAAGTCATCGGTAGTTGTAATACATTTTGTAATTAACGTTTAATAGTTGAACAAGCTGGTTTTGAAATTCAAGTGGAAAATTTTGCTATCCGATTGATAAATTATTTATTTATAATGTACTTCTTTTCCATTGTCTACAATAATAGCTGCTCATACTTGGTGTAATTGCGATGTGAATTTTCATCGTCGTTACCTTAAATTGAAAAAGAATAGATTTCTTTTTACTGAACACGATAAGAAATTATATGAGGCACTATTATTCCTCGTTTGAATATTACCTACAAAAAATTGCAACAATTTTTCTGGAAAATAGAATGAATTGTTTTGACTATCACTAAAAGAATAATTTAATAACATCAAACGTTTGTAGTTTTTCTATTTAAATTAAAGAAAATTAAATATTTATCGAAAACTTGAATAAAAACACTAATTGTACATATTCTAAACTTTGGAGATGATAAAAAATGTTCAGAAACTTCTGATGCAATGATTTCTCAATGAATATAATGCGAAATTTTTATTCAATGTTTTGAAGCCACTCTATACATAAAAAAATTAGCATGTTGAACAATCATCGGTCCAATATTTCGCGTACGAGTTAGTACACTTGCGAACAAGAAACAATACGCTTCGATAAACTCAACGAAAATTTGCGTCAATATTTGCAAAACTCCCATGTGGTTTTCCGATCGCCGTTCTTTATATTACAGGGGACGAAAAAATACTTACTCTTACCTCGTAAGTTTTTTAAAAGTAGCTTATGATAACTGTCATCAAACGATTTCGTGATACAATTATCTCCGGAAAAAAGATTATCATCGGAATTAAAATCATTGTTATCACATTGATCAATGATGAGTCATCATCGTTTTTGATAAAAGAGTTTAAACTAAAGCCAACTTGATTCATAATTAAATCAAGATAAATTCTAACTGCTCACTTTGAAATTCACATTTTCTTTAAGTCATTAAACTTTGACAGAGCTCTTTTACATGGAAATAATTTATTCATGGATTTAATTAATAAAAAAAATTTCTGGGCATGAAAAAGTGTTTGTAGTAATTTTTTAATTGCAATGTGATCTTTTGTTCATAGAAAATCGAATGTTCAATGACTGGTGTAAAATAAATATTGGTCAGCTATTTATCTTTCGTCAAGTTTTCATTGATAACAGTGTGCTCTAAATATAGAATAAGCACGTGCATGGGAATAATAGTGCGAATATTTTTACATTGAAAAAATATTCACTCCTTTAAAAATCAATCATTTTAGATTGTAGAAATATACGCTTCCTCGTATTTTTTTAACTCAGAAAATTCACATTGTGATTATCATTGTACGAAAAATGAGCAATGAATATTCTAATGCCGGAAAGAAAGTTCGTAATTATGATTTATTGCTGGGAAAATGACATTGAATTTCACAACTGCGACGTACGATGTGAATCTGTTTAGAGCAAATGATATAATCAATGAGATTGTTCGTTCGCAGCAAACACAATGAAGTGATTGAAAGAAAAGATTCATTGATGCAAAAATCTATATAAGAACAACAATCATCGTTATTGACCATTTTTTTCTGTTTGTAGAATTTTTCTTAAAGATTTTGAGAAACATCGTTAGGTTAAAATAAGTAGGATTTTGAAATTATTGCGAATTTGTAGAAGTTTTAGATGGGTTCTTAGATAAATAAAACAATTTTTTGGAATCGTTCAACTTTTGAAATATTCATGCCTCCCATTTCCTGAAAAAATTTATTTTCAATTTGTTTTTTATCATAGGAACTTTGTTTATCGTCAATATTATCGTAAGTCTGAGAACGATGAAAAAATATCCTAAAATTATTAGATAAAAAAAGCATTATCTATAGATTTCTTTTGAACAATAATGTGCTTTGATAATACTATAAATTAATCCTACATTTTATACTGTAAAAAGTATAGTTTATAAAACATATGTTCGAAAAATTGAAATCACCCTCAAAAAAGCTTTCTGGTCAGCAATATTTGTGTAATAATAAGAAACGATATTTTTTGAATAAATAAGTAAATCTACGCTTCATTATTGATTTTCGCAATGGATGCCAAATCGGATTTTCCAAGTAGAAGATTATTTGGACTTTTTGATGAAGAATCTGGAAGAATTTCCAAATGGCATTGAATAGAAATCCAGATGAACGTTGCAGCTAATGTTTGCGAAATTGGTTAAATTTTTCAACTTAAATTCCATATAGATTTTCTAACTGTGAATTCATTGGACATATTACATTTGAAAATCTCACTGACATATGCATGGAGTTTCATTTTAATTTATAATAAAAACCAAAAAATACTATAACTATTTTGTAAATCTTCCTATTTTCCGAAATCATACAATTTTTTCTAATTTTCAGAATCATTGACAATCTTTGGATTTTCGAATGTTGTCATCTGTTCAAAAGAAAAATTTTCAAACTTGAAACGTAATAGATTATCAATTTTTCGCAATTTATTAAAATTTGCCTAACTCAAGCAAGAATTCCTTAAATTTTGAATACTTTCCAAGTATTCCAAAATTGAAAAAAAAATGTCATAATCCATATTGTGAAGAAATACGATGAACACAATTCAGCCAATTGATGAATATATTCTGAAACTCTACAAAAACTTGGATTTTTCGAGAATTATTTACAGTTTTTGAAATTCCCAAAGATTTTCCGAAATTTTGAAAACTGTTGGCATCATACAACTATCGAAAATTGCCACAATTTTACGAAAATTTGTGTGACTGATAAAGACTTCTTGTGATTTTTTAAAACTCTTCAAATTTTTTAGATTTCACTTAACAACTTTTAAAAACACTATCATGCATAGTGTAAAGAAATAATATAAATATGTATGAAAAATAAAATAAACAAAATCCATTGAAATTTTATAAAATTCTACCAATTTCTCGTATTTTTTTTGAATTATTGGCAATCTCAAGAATCTCAAATGTTTTTTGATTAAAAAAAATTTTCAAATTTTCAAACGGAATGCAGATTATTCAAAATTTTCGAAATTTTATGAAAACTCTCTGAATTATCAAGATTTTTTTAAGTTTCGAATGCTTTCCAAGTACCGTAAAAAAATTTAACAAAATATTTTTATGCATACCTCTGTTTCATCAAAATAGATATAATTATAAACAAAATTTTCAAAATGATGGATGTTTTCTGAAATTCTGCTCATTTTTTTTTCGGACAGTTGAGTTTTTGAAATTGAATACCCTGGCGCTCCGTGGAGACCGTAATTTACGGCCCCTCTTACGGGTACTTTGTGCAAAAAAAAAAACCCGTAAGCATATTTAGGTTTTCTCGGGAACTACGCAATAAAATAAAATAAATAAATAAAAATTCATTCGGAAAATAACAATAATTGCACGTTACGTTGGACACGAACAGGGTTGGGCGGGATTACTACTCCCGGAATAACGGAATAAATACGTGAATACTCCGTCGGGGCATCGACTTTTGGAATAGAATAAATTTCATTCCCTGAGTTATTTGACGTGGGATATTTCATGTTTCTCGAAAACTTATTTTTGGAATAGCTTGGGTACTCCAGGTAAACGGAATGAAGGAATGAATTAACCCTGGGACCAGGAAACACCTGGAATAAACTTCATTTCATTCAGAATTTTTCCCATCTTCCGAATGATGGGATTATTCACTCCCAGCGTCATTCATTCCACAAAAAAGTGGAGAACGCCCAACCCTGGACACGAAAAGCCAGACAAGCCAGTGCCAACTCAACGAAGGTCGTGTCTATGTTTTCGGCCTACATGCGACTCATTTTACAATGTAAATAATTCGTCAAAATATTGGTGTTTGTTGCTGTTATAAACAATCAGACTTTTTGTAAGCCTTCATTAAAAAATTCACATCTTCAATTTAACAACTCAATGTAATCAAATAAATTTTTGTTCGTGTATTTATTTGTACGAGTTTGTTTTGTATTATAATCGAAAAATATTTCACAATTTTCTTAAACAAATAATTGTCAGCACAGTTTTTCATGAACAATTGTATTTTTGAGCGCTTCCTTAACGCTGAAAAATTCAATTGTTTTGGCCAATAATACGGAAAACGTTTACCTTAAACAATACATCAATGTAATTTTTTTTTCTTTTTATTCTAAGGATATATAAATTTTGTATGCGCCTCTGGTATAGAAAACGCATTTCTCGTCCAGTTCGAAATCTCAAAATTCGTTTTCTAGCCCTCGGAACATAAAGTATCGTACGTAACTAGGACATAAATTTTTTATTTACGAGTGTGAAGTTAGTAAAGCTCGGCTTCGCCTCGGTATACAAACTTCACACTCGTAAATAAAAAATGTATGCCCTAGGTACGTTATATACTATTGTCGCGCGCTCAATTCACTATCTGCGCGCTCGATACGTTAAGCAATATTGCTTTTACAGCGTCAAATTTTGCCTTTTGCGCCTCATCTTTGGTATATTACGAACGAGATAAATTTAGCAATAGATGACTGCAAAACTCTGAATTACTATAAAATAATAATTTCCATTGCCTACATTGGCCATGTCAACAACAGAGCGGCACGTGTTCAAATTTTATTCGCAAACAAATACATTTGGTCAATTAACAACAAACATTTTTTATTAGTTAAAAACTTGATTATTCAAATCGGCGAGTACTTACCTAATACTACACGAATGGTTGAAAACGAAACTTGGAAGGGGAAAAAATGTACGTATATATAAGACAGCCCTAAACTATTTCAATGAAAACGCCGGTTACACACTCTTTGAAGTAAAAATTGAATAAGTTTCTTGTTGCATTACTCACAAAACAACTATATTATTTTATCTTTAGCTCATGTATACATGATAATTCAATATTTATAAGTAATATTCAACAATTATTTAATGATTTCTTTATTAGATAATATATTCCCCTTATAGAAAAGAAACTCGAACTGAGTTTCTTTTCGAACACTCAATTTGGGTCTACATGTTATTGCTCATGGAAACCCTAATCGGGCGTACGAAATAAAACTCAACTGGGTTTGACTTGAGTTTTTTTCGTAAGGGTCGTTTACGTAAATAGTCTTCGTTAATTTTGACTTGAAAGCGCGCATATATAGTCGAATTTACATTGTAAGAGATTTACAAGCGTCTTTCGTTCAGACTTTAGTTTTTCCAAGTTTTGTTTTCAACCGTACACGTTACAACAAGAAAGATAATGTTGCATAATTACTCATAAGGAAGTGTAATGAAGTGTAGCAACTAATTCAACTATTTTATATTCCAAATCATCTAATATTAGAAACATATTAATTTGCAAATTGAAGTTTTTACCTAAATAAAGAAATTGTCGTTCTTAATTGAATGAATGTATTTATTTGCGATCAAAATTTGAACATACGCACATATGGTTTGTTCGACGTGCCGCTCTGATGTTGACATGACAAATGTAGGCAATGAAAATGATTATTTTATAGTAATTCAGAGTTTTGCAGTTATCTATTGTTCAATTTATCTCGTTCGTAATGAAAGATGAGGCGCAAAGGCAAAATTTGACGCTGCTCTACCGGATTAAATCCCATTTTATGGTTTTTGACATCATTGACAGATTTTTCATTTGTTTTCTAGCGGTGTATACTGCTGGAAAACGAATCAATGACGTCAAAAACCATTATGGGAATGGTTTCAAAATAGGATTTACTCCGGTAGGGCGTAAAAGCAATATTCCTAAACGTGTCGAGCGTTCAGATAGTGAATTGAGCGCGCGACAAAAAAACTTCTATATCTTTAGAATAGAAAAAAATTCTATCAATGAATAATTTAATGTATAATTTTTCCGTAATATTAGCCAAAAAAATTCAATTTTTCAGCGTTAAGGAAGCGTTAAAAAAAACAATTGTTCATGAAAAACTGTGCTGACAATTATTTGTTTAAGAAAATTGTGAAATATTTTTCGATTATAATACAAAACAAACTCGTACAAATAAATACACGAACAAAAATTTATTTGATTATATTGAGTTGTTAAATTGAAGATGTGAATTTTTTAATGAAGGCTTACAAAAAAGTCTGATTGTTTATAACAGCAACAAATACCAATATTTTGACGAATTATTAACATTGCAAAATCAGTAACTCAAAGACTATAAAAAACACGATTTTTATTCAGAATTCCGTGATGAAGTGGAATTTTCGTGACACACTTGACAGGCTTTAATTCACTTTCAGAATTTATTCAAACATTGTCCAAAATAATCCAAAAGTTATCAAAACCCTTATCATCATCTAAATAATACCAAACGCATTTCTGTTAAATATGAAAAACGTGATCCCATAAAAGTACAAGCTCTTTCAGATAGATTGATTTCTGTATAATTTATTATTATATAATATGATACATAATTATAAGTAACTACGTTAATTACACATCCTTTAGCGCTACATAAATACTATACATGATATGTAATTCTTGACGTCAAATTCGGTCTATAATCGTTTTTTACAATAATCCAATTGGAAACTTATTCGTTGTAAATTTTGCAATTTTCAGATAATTATTTATGCCATAAACATGCAAAATATATATTTATTATAATATATAAATATATGCATCATATAATATAATAGATGCATCATGATTTTAGTGCTAAAAGCAAATTTGTGTTTCTCCACATTTCAACAATCTTATGAATCGTTTACGTCAATGAAGGATTGATTTAAATCCAGCAGCCTGGATTAATTTTTTCATATTTAAACAGTATAATAATAAATTATACGTAATACTACTGGCACTTTAAAACTATTTGGCGCGAAATGAATCTTTACATATTTTTTTGTGTGTTATTGTGATTCAAATGTTTTATTTCGAGCGTTTTCTCTTACGGGTCTTTTTTGCACAAAGTACCCGTAAGAGGGACCGTAATTTACGGTCCATCTTACGGTCTCCACGGAGCGCCAGGGATGTGTCATGATTCTTCATGATATTTCAATTTTCTAATAGTATCAAACCAACTACTCAATACTTTCAAATTTTTATAAAATTTGTTAAACTCGTAAAATTTTTTGGTGAGATTTTTGAATATTTTCAAGGGATTCCCAATTTTCTTTGAAAATATAGAAAATACTACCATGCGTTTTGAAAAAATGTAAAAAGAAACACCATTGATGAAGTTATGAACATTTTCTGCGATTCTACAAAAAAAATTTGATTTTTTCAGATTTGCTGATGGTTTCTATAATTTCCAATGTGTTCTGATTTTTCAAACTTCGCTAAATTTCTAACATGGTACTAACTAGGTACTCTATGATATTCTACATTTTTTGAAAATTTGTTTAGCTCACAAAGATTCCTTTTGATGATTTTCAAGTATTTCAAATTTTTCTTCAAAATTCGAAAAAACATCATTGTGCATAATGATTATAATAGTATATTTCGTAACAGGCACGGATGTGCGAATTTGGCGAAACGGGGAAATTACGGTCCTCGGCTTCGCCTCGGACTGTAACCCGTACTGACTATGAGCACATCCGCGCCTGTTACGAACGATATTTTATGTACCGAGGGCATAGAAAACGCGTTTAGAGATCTCGAGCTGGCATAGAAACGCGCGTTTCTATGCCAGAGGCACATAAAAATATTAATTCACGTTTCCTGAAATTTCTCAATTTTTGAGAATTTTCGAAAGTTCTTGACAATTAAAAAAATGTTTTTGTTTCTTTGGAGTTCCAAACTGATATAAAACTACTCAAAGATTTTCAATGATCATAATAAATTGTACAGGTCAATAGAAATTTTCGTGATTTTTTCATGTTTTTGTAAAATGCAAAAATATTATCATGCATATTTCGACGAAGTACCACAATAAAATCCCCTACCCCCAAATAATTGAGTCATTCACTGCCCACTCGGAAAAATTGCGTTCTGCGCATGCCACCCCTAATTTTTTCCGCGAAATCCAAAACAATTTTTTTTTCATTTTCAATGAACAATGATTTCAGAGAAACAAGGCATCATCAGACTCCGAGCCTCGAAAAATCACATTTAAACCCGGCAAGGAATCAGAGAATCGGAACTCCAAAAGAAACAAAATCGTGACCCACAAGGTGTGAATAAATAATCCAAATAATAACGATGATTGATCAAGATCCGACAAATGTCTACTTAATACGATGATTTTTGCAGTATACGATTCTGACTTTTCTACCTAAAAATCTGTGGGGGCAATTGAAACGATCTGCGAATTGTTACTTCATGGTAGCGGCTGTGCTGTCGTTCGTAATTCATGACTGGATGGTCGCTACCCTTAGTGCATTCCCCCTTTTTTTCGTCTTGACGGTGACTGCAATTAAACAGGCATACGAAGATTACCTTCTGTATGAACTGGACAAAAAAATCAATCATGCTCCTGTCAAAGTCGTTCGCAACAAGTGCCTTTGCGTGAGTAGAACGAATGGATGAGTATTCATGAATGATTTCAATTATTCATGAATTTCATTGATTTATGGTACAGCAGTTAATTTCTTATGCGCGGTTTCAAATTGATTTACATAGTACACAAATTTTCGTAGGACATTCAATGCCAAAATATAGCTGTTGGTGATCTAGTAAAAGTATGTCGCGATGAAGATGTTCCTTGCGACTTGATTTTACTTCAGAGCGGCGCTGATGACAACTTTTGCTGCTACGTGACAACTTCAAATCTGGACGGGGAAACTAATCTGAAAGTAAAGTCAATTTTGACTGAATACCCTCTTCTCTTCAATATTTTTAACATTATGGAACGTTTTTTTCATCACAGGCTGTATACGTTCCGGAAATCTTCTCGGGCAAGTCGATTGAAGAGTTAATTTCTGCAGAAGGGATTTTGACTTACCAACATCCCAAAGCTGACCTTTACTATTTTCAAGGCACATTGGAACTAAATGAAAACCTTCCGAATAAAAGTGGACATCTCTCGATCGAAAATTTGCTTTTGAAAGGCTCAAAGTTGAAAGATACAGATTTCATAATCGGGTATGCCATTTATACAGGCTCGGAAACCAAACTTGCCCTCAACTCGAGAGTTCCGAACAAAAAATTGTCCACTGCAGATCGGTATGGAAATGGAACAATTCTGGTTTTGGTAATTGAAAAAAGTACTGCTTATGTAGATGCTGCTAATATAGAGAATTTGATTGTTTTTGCAGATCGATAAACAAATTTCTTTTGGCGTTTATCATTGTGCTAATTTTATGTCTTTTCACAATGATTGCTCTCAAAATTCACCTTGATCGTAAAAATGAATGGCTACAAAAGCTACAGAAGGATGAAAATATTTTCTTCCGCTGGTTTGAAGATTTCCTGAGTTTTATGATCCTTTTTCAGTATATTGTTCCGATTTCCTTGTACGTTACTGCAGGTAAGATGAAAATTATTGTAGATTGTTCATGAGAGTACATGTTTTTTTAATTGTTTTTGAGCAAATAACATGGAATTGTAATTAACCTTTATTGAATCTGTGGTAAAATGAAGGAATCGGATGTTGATTGAATGGGAAGCAATTTTACATTGCACTGGAAAATAGCCGCAATCTTATTTTACTACATTGATAATAATTTTCAGATATTTATTAAAAGAAATTCTTCAAAATTTCGAAAAGTTGTTCATATAAACTTCACGTTTCATTGCAATGTGAAATTTTATAAAGTTCTCTTGAATTTTCAGAATTTTCATAAGCATAAAAGAATTTCCAGAAAAGTGCCAAAATTTTATACTAACAAAATTTATGCAATATATTATGTTGCAAAAATATTGCATTTTATAATTATTGTGAGCTTACTTTTACATATATTCTTGGGTTTATTACTTTAGTGATTCGTGAATTTTTCTTTCAAGTTTCGCATAAGATTTTTGGAAATATTCAAATTTCGAAAAATTTGTGATTTTGTATAAATTTTTAATTCAATGCAGGTAAGATGAAAATTATTGCATAGTGTTCATGAGAATGCATGTTTTTTAATTGTTTTTTAATAAAAAAAACATTAATTTATAATTAACCTTATTGAATCTGTGGTAAAATGTAGGAATTCGACGTTAATTGAATGGGAAGCAATTTTACATTGCACTGGAAAATAGCCACAATCTTATTTTACTATATTGATAATAATTTTCAGATATTTATTAACGTATCTTAAAAAAATTCTTCGAAATTCCGAAAAGTTGTCTATGTAAAATTCACGTTCCATGACGATGAAAAATTTGATGAAGTTATCTCATTTATTTAAAGAATTTCCATGAGCATAAGAGAATTTTCAGGAAGCTGCCAAAATTTTCCATTAACAAAATTTATGCAGTATATTATGTTGCAAAAATATTGCATTTTATAATTATTGTGAGCTTATTTTCACATTTATTCTTAGGTTTATTACTTGAATGATTCGTGAATTTTTTTTTCAAGGTTCGCATAAGACTTTTGGAAATGTTCGAATTTCGAAAAATTTATGATTTTGTATAAATTTTTAATTCACTGCAGGTAAGATGAAAATTATTGTACAGTGTTTATGAGAACGCATGTTTTTTAACTGCTTTTGAGTAAAAAAACATTAATTTATTATCAACTTAATTGAGCCTGTGGTAAAATGTAAAATGTAAAATGTAAAATGTATGTGTTAAAATATCGTGACAAAATTCTTGAAAATTCCGAAAAGTTGTCTATGTATAATTCACGTTTCTTTACGAAATAAAATTTGATGAAGCATTCTTGGATTTTTAGAATTTCCATAAGCATAAGAGAATTTTCAGAAAACTGCCAAAATTTCCCATTAACAAAATTTATGCAATATATTGTGTAGCAAAAATATTAGATTTTACAATTATTGTAAGCTCATTTTCACACTTATTCTTGGGTTTATTACTTTCAAGATTCGTGAAGTTTTTTTCAAGTTTTACATAAGAGTTTTGAAAATTTTCGAATTCCGAAAAATTCATCATTTTGGATGAATTTGCAGTTCTTTGATATTTCCTGAAAATTTGAGTGAAGTTTTGGAAGTAACTGTAAAAAAACCCATGATTTGAAAAATGTCAAATATCCCAGAAAAATCGCTCAAATTATTAATGGCACTCAATTCAGTTCTTGCAGAACAGTCTAAGAATTTTCAGTAATTTTCTCAACTTTTTTATTTTTCTTTGAACGTAGCTTTTTGGATGGTTTGATTCTATAAAGAATTTGAAATATCAAGTTTTTTGACTTGAGCCGGAAATGAAGATTCTACTGTCACAAAATTCTACTATTTATCACAAGATTCGATCACTGATTCAGTTTTTTTATTACCAGCAAAATATTCAAGTCCCAAAATACACGAACATCAAAAACTAAAGATTTAAATTTCGCAAAAACGTAGTTCTGGATTTCCTTCGTTTTTAAATAATTTATTCATGCGACACAAACAAAACTATATTCCAAATATTTCAGAAATGCAGAAATTTCTGAGTTCATCATTTTTCGAATGGGACCTTGACTTGTATGATGAAGAAACTGACCAACCAGCAGTCGCCAATACTTCAGATCTGAATGAAGAACTCGGACAAGTCGAATTTGTACTGAGTGACAAAACTGGTACTTTGACAGAAAACGCGATGATATTTCGAAGTTGTTACATTGCTGGGGAAACTTACATCGAAACAAATTGCGATGGGCTTTTACGTTTGCTGCTTAAAAATGGCAACGAAGAAAATGCTCGGATACTGGATTTTTGGGAGGTAAAATTGAAAAATGATTTCACCTCTGACGTTCGAAGAAGTATGCTTATGCTTTATTGAAAATTTTGAAAATAATCCTAAATTTTTGATTGTTTGAACCTAAAAATTGATGCTGTGAGTTATAAAAAATACTTGAGTTTAGAATACCCTCCAGAATTCAGTTTCAGGTGAATCTGAAAACAACATAATAAATCTTTTCAAGTATTCTTTCAAAAGTTGTTTGAATTATTTTGATGTTCTGTGTGTAAATTTTAATTACTTCAGCCTGATGTCTGGAATTTTTTCGTGGGACTTTCAATATGTCATGACGTGCACAAAGCACCTCCAAATATCCAAAAAAAAGCGTCAATTAGACGTTTGGAATATCGAGAAAGTATGAGAAAATCGCGAAATGCCAGGGCCAACAGTTCACTTTCGATGGAACCTGGTTTGCCGGAATACGAGGTAATTTCAATGTGTATTACCGTGTAAAAAATAAGGATTTTCGATAGTTCGAATGCTTTCTAATTTACAAAAATAAGAAATAAATTCAACACATATTTTTTTTTGCAAAAACTTTTGGCTCTACTAAGAAATTCTACGAATGAAAATGAACTCAAACCGAAATTTTAGCTTTCGTTCAAAATACACGATCTTTGAACTTTTATATTTATTTAATGTTGGATATACTTTTTTATTGAAAATTTGTCGTTTTTCAGGCAATATCAGCTGATGAAAAAGCTCTGGTTGAGGGAAGTGCTCGATTGGGCGTAATTTATGATTCAGATAGCAAAAATTCTCTGAGCGTACGATTGAAAGAGAAAAATGCTATTCTGAAATATGAAAAGCTTCAAGTATTAGAATTCACATCATGTACGTAGGAAACCTTATTTACGTTCTAAATTGTAAATTCAAAAAAGAACGAATTTTTCTTATATTTGCTGTAAAAAATTTATGAAACTGAAAAAAAAAAAACCTGTACTTTTCAACACATTCATTTTCTGGCAATTTCCCATGATCAACTCTAAATTTTAAAATTAAATGCCAAGCTGTAGGAATTTCGAGATTCGAAAAACTTGAGATCTCAGAAATACTGAGACTCGTAAAACAAAATAGTAAACAAAGTTTCCAAAATTCACACAAGCCATTTTCATGCAGCTCGTAAAAGAATGTCAGTCATCGTCAAAGACCAAAAAAACTTTATTTGGCTCTACAGTAAAGGCGCCGACAGCTCTATTTTCCCCCTCATCAAAGAAGGAAATGTCGAAGAGGCCAAGAGCTATGTTTCCGAATTTTCAAAAGTAAGAAACTTGATTCCATCTCAACCCAGCGTTTTTCATAACACTACTCCCAAATTAATGCATTCGAAATAAATTTTCTAGAAAGGTTTTCGAACACTTGTCTTAGGCTACAAAAAATTAACGGAAACTGAGTACGAAGATATCGAAGCGAGCATGAAAAATTCTCGTCAAGTTTTTGGGGAGGAACGAGACGAATGCGTCGAGTCGGCTTTTGACAATGCAGAAATTGGCCTCACTTTATTGGGGGTGACAGGCGTTGAAGACAGATTGCAGGATGGTGTTCCAGAGACGATAGAGAGCTTGAAAGTTGCAGGGATAAAGGTAATAATAGTACATATGTTTTTTTGTTTAAGTAGATCTCAGAGATAGTTCAACAGTTTATACACTTTTCTGGGACGTGAAAGAACGTTCGGGAAACAACGTCTATGAAACGTTTGTACATTTTGAAAAGGTTTCAAAAAGGTCAAGTCCCTCTGTACTGCATTAATTTCGGAACATCGGATTTTCTTTTTTAAGATTTGGATTTTAACTGGTGACAAAGTGGAAACGGCTGAAAATATTGCTCAATCTTGTGGTCATTTTGAGGAAGGAGTGGAAACTTTGAGTCTCACTGGTCAAAAATCCAAGGAAGAATGCTTTGCAACGCTCTTGAGTTATGAGTAAGGAGAAATTTTTTATGAGCAAATGTGGTTGTTGCTACTGGTATATTGTGGACGTTTTTCAGGAGAATTATAAAAATGGAACAAAGAAAGTACAACTTTTTGATGGATGGATTTAGCATGGCTTTCGTTGACGAAAGCTGTGAAGGCTTTTTGAGATACGTTGCTCGCTCTTGTGAAGCTGTTTTGTGTGCTAGGTTATCTCCGTTGCAGAAAAATGAGGTATTTGAAAATTTTTTATCATGATAAAGTTATATATTAATATATTTTTGGTATTACATACAATTATTGTCTCATTTTATCATGGCATATGTTAGGGGCGTAGGCAGAGAAAATTTTATGGAGGGATTTTTTCGAAAAAATTTACTTCATTCAGGATTTTGAAGTTATCCAACTTTTGGTGTACAGAGTCACACATTTTTTATGCTCGTATTTAACATAATGGAATTTGAATTTGTGATGTTCGAGTTACTGAGATTTAGACTATTTTCCTAATACTTTAAGCATTTTATATGATGAACGTTTGTATAGCTTTCTAGAATTCGATACTCTAGAAATCAAAGTTCTATAGTTTTTTAAAACTGTATGTTTTTTTGAGTAAATTACATCAACAAAGGTTTTAAGCGTTTCATACATTTCTTGGATTTTCGTAATGTAAGTTATTCAATTTTGCTATATTTTCGGGAATTTTCATAGATTTGTCGTGTTCCTATAGATCGCTTGATAAATTTGTAGAATTTTATGATAAAGTAATAGAAATTTCTCCAATTTTGAGTATTTTTGATTTTTCAGGAAGCAGGATCTTTTAATCAGATATCTAATACTTTTAATTTAGTTTTCGTTTTTTTAAGGTAGATACTTGAAAACTTTTGACAACTTTCTGGTATGTTCTTTTGTTTATATAAAATAGATTTATAGAAATATATATGTTCTAGGATTTAGTTTACCATTCATTGTTTTTGAATAATAAAAGATTTCTAGCATTTATCAAGCTTTTTTGGTAATAATGTAACTTGGGAGAATTTTATAGTATTTTCAAAGATTTTTGATATTTTTGTAGATCTTTACATAGATTTCTGGAGTTTGTATAAAAATTTTCAATAATTTTATGGATTTATAAAAAACTACGAGTGTATAGAATTTTCATACTTCATAGATTTCTTACATTTCCGCATTTTTTTCGAAGTATTCATAAGATTTTGCCTCGTTTTCCAGTATTTTATAGATCTCTAGTATTACTCTAGATTTCCAATTACGTTTTTTACAATTTGACACTCCAGAATTTGAACTTTTATAGATCATAGGTCTTTGTTTAAATTTTCCAGAAAACAATTCTTTCATAGAATTTTCTTTACATTTCGTGTTTCTTTGGACTTTGTATGATTCAAAAGATTTTCTGTTCCTTCTGTGGATTCCTGGAATTCGATGCTCCAGAATTCAAAGTTTCTCAAATTCTCAGCCTTATCGTGGATTCTAATTTTCCCTGTAATTCAACCGCGTTAAAACAATTTTCGAAAATTTCAATTTCTACGTTATCCTAGCCAAAAATTTGTGATTAAAATTTTGTTTGAAAAAAAATTTTTCTGTATTAAGGATTATGGTTTTTTTTTTTTTTTTTTTTTTTTTTTTTCAAGTTTGTATAATTAGGAATTCTAAATATTCTTCAACTTTGAGGAGTTACATGAAAATATTTGTTATGTCCTCTAGATTTTAGTAAGTACATTGTTGATGGTTTTAACTGATTTTATCTGTCGTTACTATTTATTTGTACAACTTTTGATTGTTACATGAAGTAATAACTGATTTTACCAGAATTTCGTGAGGGATACCAACCCCCAAAACCTACCGCTGCCTACGCACGATTTATTCCTATAAATATTCTTATTATTGTTATATAAATCTAATAATAAAATAAATGCATATTACCAATTTATTTTGTGGTAGAAGATTTTTGTTATAAGCTTATATACTTGTGAATTTTCCACAGTAAATAACATATAGATCATTATGATTGGAATATTAAGGTTCCATAAAATTTTGAACATTCATAACCCTAATAATATTTCAGCTTTTTTATTGTAATACATTAAAATATTTTCGTCAATTTTGTTGATACCATATTGAATTACATGGTGTATAAGATAATATACTTACAGTATATGTATTATCATGATAATCATATGATACATATTTTTACTTTGTATATAATAATTATTATAGATATTTTTAGAATAACAACGATATTGTATGTATTTACTGTAATCATATGATATGTATATTCGCATTACATTATTTTAAATGCTATAAAAACTTGACAAAAGTTCGCAGCCTCATGTTTTCATAAGTTTCGATGATAAATCTGTCAGCTATCTAAATTTTCTTAATTATCAAATATAAAATATTTTCCTTTTGTTGTACAGTAAAAAATACAGCTTTCCTTTCACTATGAATTCTTATAAATTTATTGCTAGAACTTCACAATCACGTCTCAAATCCTGTTCAACATTTGCGATGTAACAATTACGCTATAATGATTCCAAAATGACATATACTTATGCATCTGACTGACCAATAATTGACTCAATGTAATGCTACATGGGCAGATAGTCAAACTGTTGAAAAATGCCTGGGATAGCCCGATAATAGCAGCCATTGGCGACGGTGGAAACGACGTGTCGATGATAAACGAGGCTCATGTAGGAATAGGAATAATTGGCAAAGAGGGTCGACAGGCTGCGATGAGCGCGGATTTCGCCATTACGAAATTCAAGCACCTCAAAAAAACGCTTTTGGTTCATGGTCATTGGTACTACGAACGTCTCAGTATCCTGATTTTGTACTTTTTCTACAAAAACATGGTCTTTGTGCTGCCACAAGTTTGCTACAGTTTTTCAAATGGATATTCGTCCCAGGTTATTGTTTTTAAATTCAATTACTAGGGATGAAAAAGTTCCCGTAGACTAAGATTTTAAATGAACATGTTCGGATAGAAGAGTTGAAAATTTGAGAATTTCATGTATTTTTTTATTTTCAAATGCATGAAAATGCTTGATTGGAATTCACTTGTAATAAGAAACAAATATTGGCTCCCTCGCGTATCTTTCGATTTTTTGAAATTCCAGTCCCTGTACGATACAACGTACATGATGTTATTCAACATGATGTTCACGTCGTTGCCCATTTTGTGTTACGGATTATTCGAGCAAAAATACTCCGCCGAAGAACTTTTGAAAAATCCAGCTTTGTATCGTAAAAACCAGAAAAACCGAGGAATGTCTTTTAGACAGTTTTTGATTTGGAATGGCATAGGTAAAAAAAAAGAATTGAAAAAATGAAGAAAAGAAAACATTTGGACTGAATGTTTTTCATTTTTTTTGCAGGTCTGTGGCATGGTTCTGCCATTTTCGGTATCCCATTTTTATATTTGTGGTACTACCCTTATTCACTTGAACATTCAATAGGAGATCGATCTGAAATGGGGACTTTCATGTTCCAGATGGTCATCATTATTACGAACATACAGGTTATTAATGACCCTTCTTTGGAAATTTGGCTTGGGAAATTATTTTCTTAAAAATGTAAACGAAATTTACAATTTTCAGATTTTTACATACAGTTCTTACAAGACGTCGTTTTTATCTCTCAGTGTTATATTTTCGGACCTGACTTTTGCTTTTATGGCAACATGTTTTTCATTGATCTTGAGGTGAGAAAATTTTTGATCTGAAATTTTTTAATAAGCTCGTATTAAATTTGACAGAAATGAATTGAAAATAAATCTAATCAAATTAAATTATATCAAATTTTTTTGTACAATGGTGAAAATATTTTTCGAACGATACAAATTTTTCAGCTTGGACGCAGACATGCACTGGTCCTACTTCAAATTAATGTGGAGCCCGACGTCTTGGTTGTTGACGTTAATTATTATAGTTGTCGCTTTTACTCCCGCGGCTATTTATAGGTATAAAAAAGTTTTCTGTCGAGAGTTTTCCAAGGTTCGTCTGAAAGATGCTTTCGTGCTTTGTCGTACAAAAAAGCAGACTACTAGAAAAATCCATGTCATTACTTCTAACGTGCCACTAGAGATTGTAAACAACTTTTGATAAGTTGTTTTTTTACATGAATAAAGAAAATGATTGCAGAAATTGCTTTTGACGGTTTTAAGGATTCCAGCTTATTCTTTTCCTGAATCTTTCATGAAAGTTTATAATATGAAAAGTATATACAATGAATATTGATGTTCTCATGGATTGTTAAAATTAATATTAATAGTAATGTATGATCCAATTTTCTTCATCATTTTATGAAAAATCATTATTCTAGAATTGTGGTTATATTATACTACAAATATTATTTCATTTATTATTATTATTATTATTATTATTATTATTATTATTATTATTATTATTATTATTATTATTATTATTATTATTATCTTAACGAAGCAAAATCCATGATTTTGAGGTAAGTAAATGAGTTTGACGAGTACATTATGTGAATAATGAATTTCAAATCGTTTTCTTAAAGAAAGTCAAATATTATTATTTCAACTATTTAAAAGATTAATGCGATATTTTGATTACAATTTATATTTATTTCCTGATATAATCTTAGTAAGAATACGTATGTATTAGTAAAAATTTATCGAATTACAAAAAAGTTATACGGCAATATATAAAAATACTAAACGATCCTTCGTAATCATTAGAAAAACTGAAGAAATACGAAAATACTGCAAGAAAAGAAAATTTTTTGAGACACTGTCTTCTGGAAAATGCTTTAAAACACGAAAAATTTAAACAAGTTCGAATTCTAGAGCTCAATTTACTTGAAATCCATATAACAATTTAAATAAACATACTAAAAATACGTAAAAATACTAGAAAATTTTTCAACATTCTATCTTCTATGAACAAGTACCAGAAATAATAAAGGAAATAATGATTTATACGTATAGATACTATTTCATGAAAAATTCTTCTTAATTCAAAAAGTTTGATGAACTTTGAATTCTAGATTCTAGAGCATGAAGTTCCCTAAAATCCAATTTATGATTATTTCATAATTTTTTGATATAATTTAAGTAGGAATACGTATGTATTAGTAAAAATCTATCGAATTACAAAAAAGTCATTCAGCAATATATAGAAATACTAAGCGATTCTTCGTAATCATTAGAAAAATTGAAGAAATACGAAAATACTGCAAGAAGTAAAAATTTCTTGAGACACTGTTTTCTCGAAAATCCTCTAAAATACGAAAAATTTACACAATTTCGAATGCTAGAGCTCGATTTTCATGGAGTCTGTGCAACGATTCAAATAAAAATACCAAAAACATGTAAAAATACGAGAAATTTTGCAACATTCTATCTTTCTGAAAAATACGAATAGTTTAAGAAATACTGAACCATCCTTCAAATCGTAGAAAAACTGAACGAACGCCAAAAAAATTAAAGGGAATGAAAATCTGTATGTATAGATAATATTCCCTAAAAAATTTTTATAGATACAAAAAATTTAATGAACTTTGGAATCTAGAGCATAAATTCCTTAAAATCTAAACAGGGTGTTTCCAATTCCCTGCACGAAAAAAAAAAAAAAAAACGTAATTCCTTATTGAATTTGAAGTCAAAAAAGCCCTTACCACTTTTTATAAAACTCAAATTAAAAAAAATTATTCGGTGTACAAGTTTCAATCAATCAGATTTCTTAGATTTTATCCTCAAGTAACTTTTTTGAATTTGACTTTTATGAAAAGTGGCGAAGGACTTTTCGACATAAAAAAATATGAAGAAAGTTTGAGAAAATTTTGGTCCACGAAGTCTACCCTACTATTTTTTGGTGTGGGGAATGGGAAACACCCTGAATAGCAACGAACAGGAAAATTGCAAAAATTTCTAAAAATAGTAGAAATTTCCGCAACGTTCTATACACACTGAAAAAAAATAAATATTGTCAAAAGTATAAAAATCCAGCTGGATATATAATATTCTCAAAAATCTTTGAAATTCGTAAATTTTTCTTCGCGACTAACATTGAATAGAATGTCATACCCAGAAATTTTGTAAACTTGAAAAAAAAATATAAAAATTTGAACAAGCTGACTGATTTTGTAACAAACAACAGATCTCAAAAAAGTTGTTTTGTTGAAATTAAAAAAAAATTGAATTTGTCTAATCTTTTTCTGTTTTAAACTATTTTATTATACCTGGAATAAACATTTTCTCGAACAAAACCATGACTACGTTGATATTGAGTTTTTATTCTTAGTTTTTCGATGTTATCTTATTTACATTCTATTCATTCCAAAAAGTAACGCGAACGTAACGGGACGTTACTTTTTTAAGTGGTAACGGTAACAAGTGACTATTTCTTTTCAAGTAACGGTCACGCAACGCGTTACATTTTTTCAGGTAACTTTCCAGACCCTGCTTTTAATGTTTCATATATTTACTTGTATTTTTTTATATGTATTTCCTTTTTGTTTTTCTTTGTATTTATAGAATGTTGTAGAATTTTTTAGTTCTTTCTAAGATATCTCTTTGCATTTATATAATGTGATTTTATAGCATTGGAAGTTTGAAATATTTAAAGTATTTCGATTGATTTTGTGGAAAACAGTTTCTTTATGTATTTAGAGTGCCTTTAATATTTTTTGAATTTCCCACAGTCTTCAGAAATTTGAAAAATATTCTAGTTTTTAATGGAATTCGAAAAATGTACATATACGTAATATATTTTTACGATCCAGTGCTCGGGAAATTAAAGTTTTTCATTTCTCTGGAATAACGAATTTCCGAAGAATCTGATTGCATTCATGAGAAACTGATTGAAATCTGGTATTTTGAGGATTTTTCGGTTTTTCTTTTTTTCATTGAATTATCAAAGGTGTGATCTATAGATTTAAAAGGTTCTGCCATGGATTGTGATATCCATAAAATTGAATGCTTCAAATTGTGAAATTCCCTAATGAAAAATGAAAAAGCATATTTTTCATCAATATTTTTACACAAATTACTAATATTTCACTCGGTTCCATTTGAAATTATGAATATAGAATTTTTTATCCGAAAATAAGGAAATTAAAAACTTCTTTTACATGGTGGTTACTTTAAAATTGTATTATTAATTGTTATAGTCAGCAAAGGATTGCTGATGTTTTATTCACTATTCATAACAATTCCATAAATTATGTCATCTCACATATCGTATTTCATTTCTATAACATTTATAGAATGATTCAAATTTCATACAATTTCGATCGAATATCCGTCAATATAGAAAATACATCAACAGTGTAAAAACGACTTGATATAATTGATTTTGTCAAAAAAAGAACTTGTTAATTTCTATCGCGATTTCAGGGGTGCAAAAAAGACACATATTCGAAGATGGACAGAATTTATTCATTTGGCGTTAGAGCGAGTAATGTTATAATTTGAATCAATGTTATTGGTAGGAACGAGCATGACACAACACCAAAGGGCTCAAATGCCCTTTTTTACACGACATTGATACAGTTAGGACTTACAATGTAATATAGTTTTCGGCCACAGTTCGACTATGTAAAAGGCCTCGAATCACGCTTCCAAGTTGCGCTTGGAATTTTGCACCAAGGAAAAAAATCCACTCAAAAAATCAATCATTCCTTGATTTATCTGAATTGACATAGTTTTCAGAACAAACTACACCACAAAAGTAAGTTTTGGTGAAAACGGAGTAATTTATTTTGAAAGGAATCGTTTCAACTTTCGTTGTTCATTCTTGAATAAATTAATTTTAGTCATTTTCATGTTAATTTGAAGATGCGATGTTTCGAGTGAATTTTATTTCTTGGCGGATTTCACTTTTTATAACACTTTTTGCGGGAATTTCGATGAAGCTGCGGACTCGGATATCACAATCTGCCTTCGTTGGCCATACAAAAAATACAGTACGCGCCCGCAGCGTTGTCTCGAACCGCGTTATTTCCTAAGAAAAGTCACTTTTTCTTTTCAACCAACATTTTTCATTCCTTCTTCACGAATTACTTTAATTCTTCTATTCGTTGTACCCGCTGAGTTGAATAATGAGATTTTTCGCATCGATAATTCAATAAGTTCCCTAAGAAAAATGTTTCTGGTTTTTAAAAATTTTGTTCGTAAATTTATTAAGTTATGTCGAAACTGTTCTCTATGAATTGTTTTGGCTACGTGATTTTAAAAGATGCGAAATTTTTTCATCGTTCCAGAGATTTTATTTTCTAAAACACCTTTCACCTTTTTCATCATTATCAAAAAACTTGCTGCATTCATCGCGAGTTCAATTTTTCGTTTGTAAAATTCGATGTTACAAGTTTTTAACAATATAACAATCAAACGCTTTGAATTATAAAAATAACATTATTGTACCCTTAAAAGTAACAACAGAATTACAGCAATCGTATGCATACATTTTTATCGTCTTATTTCAAAACGCGAGCTCCGGACAAATTCATTCAGATTCAATTTGAAGGCTTCCAAAATAAGGAAAATATGAAAAATTGACGGACGGAAATAAGTTTCGTAGGACGGTAATCGAGGTTTTTGAGGATCAAAAAAATTTTTGCTCGCGTTAGTGAATTTTGGAAAATTGAAAAGTAAGGTGGAAGTGAAATCATACATTCTTTTTCTAACACTGACTAACTTGTGTTTTAAAATTTTCTTATTTCTGACATAGACGTAATTGTACACAATATATTTTTCCATATCGAATATTTGTATATTACAATAAGATTGCTCATTGTTTATCCATCAATTATCACATTTAGTACATGTTGAAAAATATCTCTAACAATTATGTTGTAGTTTTGAGCAGCGGCCCATTTCGTGACGAAAAATGTCGCGCAAGATTTATATTTCCCAGTGGCGTTGGAACATCATATTTTTGGTAGGCTCAATGAAGTAAGCAATGAAAAAGTATTTGTTTATAGTTAAGGTTTTGAATAGCAATTTTTTCATTTCAATTTAAAGTTATTGAAGAATTGAATGAAATGACTTATAGAATGTTTTTAGATTTTTATTTTTCATACCTTACTATGAGATTTTCGAATTTCAGAGAAGTAATTTTGGCGAATCATGGAGTGAAATAGTTATTTTGTGTTTGAATGTTCATCTTTTGGAGAGACAGTTTTTGACATTTTTATACCAGAAATTCTAACAATGCAATTATCGTAGTTAGAATTCTAAGTTCAAATATATCTAAGCACAAAACTCAAAAAGTCGAGATCTTGAGTTTGAAATTAAGAATGAAGAAATATAGAATTGAATGTTTCGAATTATTTTTGAATTAAGGTTTAAATAGTTTTTTCTACAGTATCTGAAGTTATCATGGAAAAGTTTTCTGTTCTGCGTTACTAAGAATTCGGATATTCAAAATATCAAAAATAGAATTTCAAGATTTTTCATCTTCAAATAATAAAATAGAACCATTTATCATTTTTTTGTTTATAAAAAAACAAAGATTCGAAAGTTTTTAAAATTGTAATTCGATTTCTGAAAGCTTTGTTTAATGTATTCGAAATACTTTGAAATATTTGAAAAATTATACAATTTTCGAACGTAAAAAAAATTATTGAATCCAAAAGTTGTGAATAATAAATCTTTTTATAACTGTAAACGCAAGAGTATAATTGACAGAAAACAAATTTACTGGCAAATTATAAAAAAATATTAGGAAATAGTAAGAAAAGTATGTAAAAGAATGGATTTTCGTGGAACTTTGAATGTCCAAGTTCATTTCAAAGTTTGAAATCTTCTAAATTTTTTTCTAAACTTGCAGTTTTTTTAAATAAAAACTTCTAAATAAATTATAGCTATCTTTCAAAAAGCTGCTAAACTGAAACAAAATTGATGATGAATATAAATTTCGCACCTTAATAGTTATAAATTTTAGAAAACAATGAAAAAAGCAAAAGATTAATACAAATTAATAAAAGTTAATGAAATAAAAATCGAACTTTGAATATTCAAGTCTATCTTAGAATTAAAAATTTTATCAATTCATTCCTGAACTTGCGTTTTTTAGATCGAAAAATTGTGAATACTCGTCTACTTCAATCTTTTAAAAACCGTAAAAGCAAAAACAATAATAATATAGAAGAAGAATAATAATATTAAGAATAAAAGTTTAATTGGGAAAAAATTTTTCTTCGCAGTAATAAAAAAATATCGAAAGTGATAAGAAAAGTTACAGAATGAATTTTTGTGTAACTTTGGAGATCTCACAATCAGTTAGAATTGAAAATATACTCTATTTACTCCTGAACTTGCAATTTTTAGAATACAAAAATTGGTAATCAATAATTAAGATCCTTCCAAAAGTTCCAAAAATTAGAATGAAAATGACATATGTAAATTTTCTTCCTCAATAAAATTATAAATTTTCGTAAATGATGAAAAATTCAATACATTGAATTTTCATATAACTTTGAATATATATATATATATATATATATATATATATATATATAAGTTTATTAGGAATTTGAAGTTCACTTACTGTATTCCTAAACTTGATTTTTTTTTAATCGAAAAATTGTTGATAATCAATTTCGATCTTTTCGAAAGTGCAAAAGCAAGAATAAAACTGACGAATAGAAAATCTTCTCAATACTCAAAAATTTTCGAAAATGATAAGAAAAGTAACAGAATGAATTTTTGTGTAGCTTTGAATATCTAAGAATTCGAAATTTCTTCAATGTCTTCCTCAAAGTGCGTTTTTTAGAATCGGAAATTGTAAATTATTAACGTCAATCCGTTGAAAAATTGCAAAAATTACAATAAAATTGACAAATGTAAATTTTCTGACTCCATAATTATGAATTATCCTAAAAAATGAGAAAAATTTAATTAACATGTAATTATGAATCTAGAACTTCATTTAGAATTTGAAATTTTAGAAAATGAAAAAAACTTGCAGTTTTTTGGCACGAAAAGTTCTGAAAAAATCAATTTCAATCTTTTGAAATTATAAAAGCAAAAACGAGAATGACAAGTATAACATTTTCTCCTCGATAATTTAAAATTTTTGAAAATGATAAGGAAAGTAACAGGATGAATTTTTGTGAAACTTTTGATATCTTCTACTCATACTTGGAATTTGAAAATTTTCTCATTTATTCCCTAACATGGGTTTTTTAATGAATGAAAAATTTTTCAATATACCGTTTATATCTTTTCAAAAACTGCTGAAATTGAAATACAATTGAAGAATATGAATTTTCTTCCTCAATAATTATAAATTTTCAAAAATGGTAAGAAAAGCAACAGATTGAGTTTTCATATAACTTTGATAATGCGAGTGATTCTCAAAATTAAAAATTAACTCACTTTATTCCTCAACTGGCATTTTTGTGAATCGAAAAACTGTAAATGATCGATTCTGATATTTTCAAAAACTAAAAAAATTAGAGTGAAATTCGCTCCTCAATCCATAAAAATCATTTCAACAATTATAAAACTCAATCAATCAGGTGACAAAAAAAACCTTTAAAAATCCCCCCCCCCCCCTCCTGTTCCGCACGCCACTGTATACTTCCACTAAACAATACGACCATGAATTTCCATTAAATCCTTATGTAATACAAAGTTGCATACGCATAATTGTGGGTCCCTCAAAGTAACAATCATCTCAGTTTTCGTCAAAAAAACGTCATTTATACATAGTTTGTACTAGCATCCTTCATCGAAACCAGAATAAAAACCAACGCTATTGCTGATCATGGATTTTTTCCTAAAAATCAAGATTCCAAAACGCGCCGCACTATTAATACTACTTTTTCATACAACATGCCCAAAAATGTTCAGGCGCGTGTTCATTTTATTCCCTCGAATTTCGACTATCAATAGACACCGAAGACATCAAGATCCATGAAAAATGAAAAAGAGCGAGGATTTTTACACGCCCTAAATTTCTACTTGACGACGTTGTTCCGTTAGGACGGACGGCCCGACGGACGCCGAGAATATTGAGCAAACTGTTATTGCACGCAACGAGAACATGGTTTTTTTCCCCAAGGTTTAAGCCCGTAGTCTGACTGCGCGTTGAGTGTGACTACTGATTTTTTCTCCCGAGCGGAACATCGCTAGGTCATGCGAGTTTACGCTTACCGTGGCCTTGAAACATCGATAAAACACTTAAGAACATTGCGTATCTACACTTTTACACAATTTTACATAATGTATATTTTTGCAATATACATAACGACTGCGCCTTGTACTGGGTTATGTACGATCATTTTTCTTTCTTTCTTTCAATAATAATCGATTCACTTATTTGGTATTTTCTTACTCATTATATCACATCTGATCGTTCAGTCATTATAGGAAGACCCCCGCTTTTCTTACTCTTCGGTTTCAATTTTCGTTACAGTTTTGATGAACACGTGGTTCTTTGGGAAGAAATGTATTATTCAGATGAATGTTGAATTTATCTTGAAAATGTGGCAATTTTATCTGCAAAAAGCTGGAGAGAGTAGAATTTCGAGCAAAGTATGCATTATGAAGGGCATATTTTGAATAACAATTATTCATCAATACATTTTTACATGGAATATTAATAAATTGATATATAAAAGTTACGAATTTGCTGTAGAGTAATACGAAGAGCAAAATTAATTGAATTAGTTATGATCATTGATATTCCATGAATCAGTTGTTTTATAATCATCTCAGTATGTCCTTAAAAATGAGCTCTGTCAGAGAAATTTATTATTATTATTTGGATTGCTGTAGTAAGTGATAATTAATTCCAGAAGCAAAAATAACGATCGATTTTTTTATAGTTTCGATAGTTTTTAAGCTTTACCATTGTTGCGAAGTTGTAAAATATTCCAACGTTTTTTTATATTATTCCTTCATTTCAAATCAAATTTCTAATAAGGGAAATTCGAGTTCTTGAATTCTACTGTTGAGAATAAAAAATTATCCAATTCGTGAATTTTCGTTCTGAAATTCTGTATTTTTAGCTTTTATAACTCGAGAAATTTGAAACTAATGGAATGAAGTTTCCGATGTATTTGAAAATCTTGGTTTTATACAAAAATTATAAGCGATAATTTTTTTTCTTTAGAAATTCAAAGATTTAAAAAAATTGAAGTGTCTAAAATTTTGAGAAATTCAAATAAAATTCTTACAAGGATTTTGGGGCTCGTAAAAAACTTTTAGGCTGTTGTTTCTAGATGACTTAAAGTTGTAGAAGTTTTGATTTTAAAACTGAAATTTTCTAACAAAAATTTGTCTCCTCATCTGAAAATATTGCAGTATCGATTTTTTATAAATTGATTTATCTCATCATTAAAATCACAATGAATGTCACACTTGAAATTTCACATGAATTTCATAATCTTTCTGATGGTTTTAAAATCTTTGTTTTTAAAAATTCAAGTCCTGTAGATAAAAAATTCTACTCAAAATTTAGGACACTTCATCAACGTCATTTCTAAACACAATTCTATACAGAATAAAAAAAAAATTTTTTAAATAACGAAATTTAAGAATTTAGAAGTTTCTAAAGCATTCGGAAATCTTGGTTTTATAAAAAATTACAAGTGATGATATTTTTTCATTAGAAATCCAAATATTCATAAAGTTGAAGTGTGCTTGAAGTTTTGAAAAATTTAAATGAAATTCTTTCAAGGATTTTGGGGTTTGTAAAAAATTTTTAGGCTGTTGTTTCTAGATGACTCGAAGTTGTAGAAGTTATAATTTTGGAAACTTAAATTTCCGAACAAAAATTTGTCTCATTATCTAAAAATATTGCAGTTTCGATTTTTTATAAATTGATTTATTTCATCACTGAGATCACAATTAATTTCACACTTGAAATTTCACATGAATTTTGTAATCATTTTGATGATCTTAAATCTCTATCTCCAAAAACTTAAGTCTTGCAGATAAAAATTTTTTCATCAAAATTCAGGGCATTTTATCAACGTCATTTCAAAACACAATTCTATAGACAATAAAAAAACTTTTGGAATCTAATCTGAATTGAACACGAAAATCAGAAATTCGATTCAAGGTATGTGTAATGTAAAAATAAGTTGAAAATTATCAAAATACACATTTTTCTAACTCTTAGACGAAAAAAAGTATGTACGAAAAAAAGGTTCTTTCACAAATTGACATCATTTTCTTTCAAATTAATTTCTAATCATTGGCACAAAAAATTTTTCTAAACATCGACGTAATAACAGTAACTCTTTTATTTGAAAGTTTCTACATTAAAAAATTGCAACAAAAAAATCTCTTTCCAATTATAGCATAAATTTTAAGTACAACTTCAACATATTTTTTCAGCTACTTCATTCAAATTTTCGTTCCCCGCAAAAAAAAAATTGAATCACTTGCAAAAAGAATTCAGCAGAAACCACGAGTTCATGCAAAATTATTGTATACTTTTCTCAAGCAGTAGCAATTTTGCGCAGGGTGTTCGTGTCAATAATATCCTCCTCATATCAAACCTCTCAAGAAACGAGAAAATGAAAAAAAAAAAAAACAAAAAAACAAATCGAAGAAACTCGCCAAACCAATGTACAGTTGCTTATTTCCCACCTACAGAATATACACTGTAGTGTTATTGCTTTCTACGTCCTAGCACACACATTTTTCAGTTTACATTATTATATTTTTCCGTAAAAATTTGAAACTGCCACCAAATATCAATATTTTACACTTATAGTATAAATATAGGAACATTCATTAAATATATCTTCGTATATAATATGATCGTCGTATATTGTATATATATATATGAATATTTATATTAATTAAATATCTTTCACAATGTATACATATCTGTAGATATCTTTCGCTTGGTGTTGTATATGAATAATTTCCACTTATACGCGCTTTACAATGCCCATTATCACTTTCCACAGCACCTGGTGCTTCATTGACGTAGCAATATTTTTATCAGGCAGAAAAATTTAAAAATTTTATTTCGTCTTAGCAACAATTGTTGGATTTTAAATTGTATTTGAAGGGTAGAATTGAGGAATGGCAATAATATTTTAAGTGGAAGAATAATGGAGTGGTCAGTCATAGGAACCCTGTTCATTTTTTTAAGTAGTCGAGTCAGCGTTTGGTCAGGATTTTATTCAGTTTGAAAATGGGTTATTAAAATTTTATGTTTTATATACATTTGGTTCGTTATATGCATAATGAGATGTGATTAGAAAGAAGAATCAGGCGTATGTAATTTGATGAGTAGAAAAAACAGTGTTTGGTCAGACATCGGGATGTATGTGAATTTTGGTGACCTGATTTTCAAAAATATCTTTTAGTGTAGGAATTTATAGACTGTTTTTTAATTCACTTATTGCAACTTAAAGTGAAAGTTGAATTCTTTTCAAAAATTAGAGCCAAGATGAAATATGTTGATTGAAGATACACTGTCTTAAGGTAAATATTGTTATATAAAAACAATATATTTACATTGATAATTAGATAAAGAAAATTTGAGAGTTTTGAAATTCAAAATCTTAGTTTCCAGTTTTCAGATATTAAAAATGTTAGGAATTTAGGAACAATGCAAATAGAATACGAAAATTTAAAAGAAGAGGAACGTATAAAAAGTGACTCAAAAAAATGCGAAAAATTATACAATAACTATCAAAAAATTAGATTTTATAACTTGATAATATGATTATTATTGGTGTTACACTGTAAAAGTTTTCTCAGTTCGAAATTCAAACTTCATACGCGAAAATCTCAGACAACTTCTTTTTTTACAATATTGTCAGTCTATAAATGACTGATAAATTTTTAATAAACTTGTTAATTCTTCGAGAACTTATTTTCAATCTTAAGTATACAAATGATGAATATAGTTCTTGAAACTTTTCAATGAAAAAAATTAAGTAGCAATCAGCTGTAGCGTTTGTCAAAAATTGAAGTAGAAAAATCAATATGTGATCAGGCATGATTTCATTTTCAAGTATATAATTTTTCAAAATATGCAAATTCAGAAATATTGGACAAAAAACATAGAATTAACATTGGCCGATTCAAGAAGAAGAGGTTTTCAATCAAAAATTTATTCAATATAAGAAAAAAAATTATTATATTTTACAAATTACAATGCAGTATTGTAATGAAAATGTAAATAACAGAATTCTTACTTTTAAAGATTCAAGAAGTTGAGTTTTTCTGAAATCTATTTACTTTTTCATATTATGAAACTTGAATCTCATTAAGAAAATAAGAAGTAGAATAATTATCATTATTCAAGTTCAATTAATCTAAAAATATACGATACATGTTTGCATGATATTAAATTTCAAGACTTAAAAAAAACAGGAAATTCTATCTAGATTCTTAATAACACACAACTTTTCTGTGTAAGAGAATATTTTTAGAGCAGGAAAGTCGATGCTTGGTCAAGCCTAGTTTTTAGGTACGTAAAACCTATATATCGTAAGGCGCATATAGAGATTAGCAATTCCTTTAAGTTGATGAATTAGACTGTGATTATATAGTCTGAAAAATTCAAGTTTCCGTACTTAAACTAAAAGTGCATTCATCCCAATTTTTAAAATTTTGAGAATTTGAAGATACAACATTAACTTTCTTATATTACGAAATGAAGAGACTTTTAGAAGATGAAAATTCTGTGAAGAAACCTGTAAAAATTACTGCTTCAGTGACAAATCAATTCTCAGTAAAAAAATATTCAAGTTCAAAAAAATCAATCCTTCATCGAGTCAACTTTCTTACTACAGTAGAACAATCAATATGTTGTCAGGCACAACAATCAAAATAATTACGAGAATTTCACACAACCTAGATATTTATTTAGATAAAAAGAATTCTGTTATTTATACAAAAAAATCAATCTAAAACACTTTTGTATCAAGATAAGACAATGAGTCATCGATTGTTATATTTACTGCAAATTAATCAAAATAAATTATAAACCTATCGATATCACGAATTTCCCGTTCCACCAAACTATGAAATATTTTCTCTTTTGGAAACATTCATCCCACCAAAGCTGAAAAAAAAAAAAATATCTTTCTTCAATAAGAAGTCTCCTTGCTAGCTAAAATTATGTGATTTCCAGTCTGAAAATAATTTATAACTTTTTTTTGAGAAACAAAAATACACGATTAATCTTTTTTTCCATCCTTATCAAAAACGTCATCGATCAATGATCTTCCATAACAGCAACGTTACAATTTTAAGTAGAAAAATCATTGTGTGGTCAGGCAATATCGTCCTTTTTCAACTCCCATTGTTTCTGTTTATACGAACGATCTGTCTTCAATAGCTGGAAATTTCAAACGTAGCCCCAGGTGCTGGAAAACCTCGCATACACTAAAAACGATCGACGGACACACAGATAGACATGGAAAGACAAGTAGACGAGGGAAAAGGGGAAAATGACGTAACGGCAGAGGAAACGAAATTTGTACTCATCACCTCGTTGCATTAACAGTAATTGAAATTTCTCGAACTTCGTCATTAGATGCAAGCCGTGTGACTCGGCAATTCGATTCCTTTTTTTCTTTTTTTTCCTTCATTTTTCGTTGTAGTAAGATCTTAAGGCTATTGTCGATCGTCCAGTCAAAAGTTGAAAACCCGAACTTTCCTAATGTATAATTGTTGGATTCGACGAAAAACCAGGTTCTCAACTTTCGACCAAACGCCCTTTGGTTTTTTCGATTCGTGATCGTGTGCAATCTGCCGTTAGACGTCATAGATGCATTCTTTTTTCTTCCGGCAGGAAATTTCGATTTTTCATATTCCAAAGGTCTCAAATTTCCCGCTATGAGAACAGCAAAAACATGGCAAATGTACATGATCAAAAGTGCTAAAATTCTTCCCTGGTTTTTTTCGAACGCGACGTTCAGAGACGAGTCGAGAGCCAAAACTAGAAACTGGACGGCACCTTTGACGGACCTTTTTACAATTTATTTTCATTTCTGTCGGTCATTGACGCGGTTTTCCCGTCATTTCTCTGTCCACATTCGTTATTTTTTTTTTTTTTTTTTGGCACTGTGATTCCGCTGCGTCAGATTCTAACTTATATTTGTTTCAGCACCATCTTCAGTAAAGTTACTCAAAATAAAAACAAACAAACTTCCTGATCAAAGCAGCGACGATGTCGACCTGGATTCGCGGTTTAGGAACCTCGTCGATAAAAACTCACTCATCCAGAAAATTCCTTCGAATCGCAGATCGAGTCATCGCTGATTTCACGTTCAAACCTGAGTCCACGATTCTCCAACCAAAAATCGCAGGAATCGATCGATGGGCAGATGATCTAGGCCGGTTCTGGCGCGTAGTCGGGTCGATGACGTGGACCCCTAATATGACCACAGTCGGTAATTATGCGCCAGAACCTGCCTAGCACTCCTACTTCGACAATTGACTAAATAGAAGATTCAAAAATAAGTTTTCATCAGAGAAGGTTCTAATCACTAATGCGTGGCATTCAAAATGGAAATATCATCATTCCCAATTTTCTCCGACTAGACGGAATTCGAAGAAGAAAAAAAAAAAAAAAAAACACAAAAAACAGCAACCCGATATCGAGCATTTCGCGTGTCACGCATTCTTTGGTTCGATGATTCTTATCACAAATTATTCTCACTAACTTCATAATCACGTTCCCACGCATCGGCCTCATTAGTGGTAATTGACGCGCGAATATCTGGCGGATTTTATGATTAGATGCGTTATGAAAAATATATCTCATATATTTTTACAGTGAACGAAAGCACCTTGACTGCAATAAAACTCGGATTCCCAACACGTTGCCCGGAACCTTTTTTTTACGTGCCAACGTCGAATCATTTTGGACTTCTTGGATCTTTCTATTGAGATTTTGAAGACGTTCGATGGTGGTACGAAAAATGAGATTCTCCGGAGACTTGGCGTTTTTGGGCATTAATTTTATTAGAGAAAATCGATGTGTGGTCCTGTTAGAAATTAAAAATGGAATAATGAGGGGACGATTGTTTGCGGGTGGTTTTGCGTCATCGCAATCAACGCTGGTGGATGTGGGTTGTGAGGTGTTTGGAGAGGTAGTCAGCCCTGGCGAAGCATTTGCCGCACATTTCGCAGTGGTAGGGTCGTTCCCCGGTGTGGATTCGCAAGTGCCTGGTCAGGTCGCTTTTGCCACTGAAGGCTCGGCCGCAAAATAGGCATACAAAGGGTCGTTCACCCGAGTGCTTTCGTTCGTGGAGTTTTAAGTTTTCCTGAAATAGTGGTAGATATGGGTACCAGAGACTCAGGCTAAATTTTCGGTATGGTCTTCAGGCATTTGACCTAGTTAATAATTCTCTAAAAAGTACTGTATGAGTTAGAATTATCAATTATTAATGAATATTTCATAATTTACCTTTTTTACTTAAAAATTATTCAATACTCATTATTGTTCGCTCTTATTTAAATAATAATAATAATAATAATATCGAATTATGAAAATAATTATGAGAGCAATAGTCATAATCATAATATCATTATTATAATTTTTAATCTCATTTGTCAAGAATAATAAATATCATTTGTTAATTATTAAGTCACTTATCACCGGGGATGGCAGACCATGATTTTTTTGGGTGCGTAGGAATTGAGACTTGAGGAATAAAATAAAACTGAAAAATTTGAAAAGGATTCAAAATAACGAAGAATCTCTATTGGTCAGACATATTTTCATATGATTTGGGAAGTTTGTGCTTTTTAAATTCAAAATATTGTCAATTACTCCGCAAAATTATAAAAATTTGTAGAAAGTCATGAAATGTTTATGAAATTTCAAGATCGAGTTAATTACCGCGTTTCCTTAAAATGAACACGATCGTGGTTTTCCATTTTCATAGAAATCTAATAAATTTTTATTAATATGAAGAAACAACGGAAAGCGTTATTAAATTAGACGAATTTAACATTAGGAAAGTCTTTCATTGTTTGTGGGCTTTGTTAAAAACTGCGAAGAATAGAAAAATCGTACATAGATTCAAATGATTATTGATAATATAATAAAATTCGAAAAATTTGTAGTTTCATGTAGTGCTCAGAAATTTTGAAGAAGATATTCATTATATTTCTTGAAAATAACACGATGATGACGATACTTAACCATTTTCTAAAGAAATCTCAAAAATTTCAAGTGTATTAAAAAATGACGAAAAAACTTATTACGTTAGACAAATTTTCATCACATTTGGTAAATTTTTAATAGTTTGAGTAGGTTCCAAATTTCCCGAAATCCAAAAGGTTCTCAGTTTGGATGATTGTTAAAAGTTCTACTTAATTCGAAAAATTGGTAGCTTTTCATGAAGTGTTCATGATTTTTTTAGATCGTGTTCATAACCATTCTTCTTTAAAATTAACTCAATCATAGTTTTCCCATTTTTTTGTAGAAATCTAAACAACTTCAAGTGTATTAAAAATAAGGAAAAACATCACTAGGTTGAACAAATTTTCATACCATTTGAAAAGTTTTCAATAGTATATATTTCGTTGAAAATTTCAGATGGTTGAAAATGTTCAAAAAATTCGAAAAATTCGTAGAATTTCATTAAATGTTCATAAATTTTATAGACTGTGTTCAGTATCATTAAAAAAAAAAAATTCCTACGATTATTGTTTTGCATTTTCTATAAAAATTTGAAATATTTCAAGAGTATGCAAAAAAAACACTAAAAATTTTAATGGGTTGGAGAAATGTAGAAAAAATTTGAAAAATTCTCAACAGTTCAATTACGTTTAAAATTGATTATGCAAATCAGATATCATAAAAAATGTTGAATATGGCCCATAATTCTATAAAATTCGAAAGGTTTGTAAAATTTTAAAAAAGGTATACAAATTTTGTAGATGTAGATGGTTTTCATGATCATATTTTTGTAAACTATGCATGAAAATGGTTTCCCATACACACTTGAACCTAGATTAAACGTGTTCTTCAATTGAATGCTCTCTAAATGACCTTGAAGTCTTGGGTAGCTATTAGGCTCTCAGTTCACAATAGGTAGAATGTACTGATGGAATTCCTAGAAACTTGAACAGTTATAAATTAAGTGCCATATTTTTGAGTCTAGACAGTCTTTTGAGTCGAATTATTGCATCTGGATCGAGTGCGTGTTTATTTAAAAACCCTCGAACCAAGTGGTTAATCCAGGCTTTACTGTACATGAAATCTAAAATATTTCAAAGTGTTTAAAAATTAAGAAAAAACTTCACAAGTTTTACTAAATATCAGAAAGATAAAAAAAACTTTTTCTTGCTTGAATTACGTTCGCATTCTGAAAAATTTCGGATAATCAAAGAACATTAAAGCCTTGGAGTATTTCAATAATTCATTATTAAAATTCACAAAATTTATAGAATCTCTGAAAATGCTAATAAATTTTGACCTTTGTGTTGATTATCAAATTTTTTTTAAAAATTCATTGATTTTTTTCTTATTTTTTAAAGGAAACATAAAAAATTTGATTAAAAGTTAAAAATTACCAAAACTACCAATAAGATGAACGAATTCTCATAAAATTTGAAAAGTTTCTAATAGTTTGAATCACATTTGAAACTTTTTTACTTTTTAAAATAAAAAAAATACTTTGTTTATCTATTAAAAAAAAATCTGAATGATTTTAAACTAAAAAAAAATAACGAAAAATGTAAAAGAGTTGGATAGATTTTTTTTTCATTTGTAAAACTTTGGTCTTCAAAATTTCGTAACTTTGGAAAAATCGAAAAAACATTCTACAAATTTAAAAAATTGTTGCTGATCATAAAAGACTTGTGACATCTGTAGAATTTCAGAAAATGCTTACAAATAGCATAGATTGTGAAAAATGTAACAAAGAAACTTTTCATCGTTCGGTGATGGTCGTTATTTAGCAAATTACAATAAAAATCTAAAATAATAACAAATGTTGATCATGATAAGTTTTGACCATTAAATAAAATTGAAATTTGTTAATTTATGTATTTTTCAGTGATAATTTCTTTTTTTTTCTGTATCAGAATTTACCAGGTGGGCTACCACCTCTACCACACACCATCTCAAGTGAAAAAAAAACTACGCAAAACAGTCTTGTAACCTTCGACTGCTTTTCTCACAAACCTAATAAAAAAGAGGTAGTAACAGTTACAAAAATGACTATAAATCGATGAGTCCCTGCAAGTCCATCCTATCTCGTGAGCGCGCTCCGACAGTATTTCAACTTTCACCGAGCCGCTATGAGTATTCTATCCCTCGGGACTACGAAACGATCTCTTCTATGCTTCAGCGCTCTCGAACGTTTCATCCCATCTCTGGCACAGAGTTCAGGCGCTTCATCGTAACTCAAAATTTGGGCATTTTCCGAAAAAGTCATTTTTGAATTTTTCAAAGCTTCAAGCATGTTCCACAAAAAATTTGGAAAAAAATATTCAATTTTTACCCTTCAAAGTTGAAAAACAAATCAGGACGTCTTATAACTCGAAGTAACGACCGTTTAGAATGTTTTAATAGGTTTTTCAATTTTTTTAAATAGGAAATACGTTGCTACAGTTTTACTATCTCAAAGTCTTTGTTCGGTATGTAAATGGTAAAAAATTTATTCCGAAAAAAAACCTTGACTGTTTGAAAAATTGCGAAATTAAAGGGACGGGACATTATCTTAAGTCGGGAAGAGTAGATAATATCTAATAATGCAAAATATGCAATAGACGGATCGAGAAGCCATGAAAAAATATGCGTTTTGCGAAAATGTGTTTTTGTAACAATACGTTGAAGTTTATTGTTTAAACAAATGAATTTTATTATTCTGATAAAAAATATGAAATAGACGCTTAAAGAAACCACGAAAAGCATATGCTTCTTGCAAAAATGTGTTTTTGCAACAACAAGTGAAATTTCATTGTTGAAACAAATTGATGAATTTTATTTATCACATGCAAAATATGCCACTGAAATCTACATGAACGAATCTTACGAATAACATATTTTATTACAATATACAAATTGTTAATGACAGTAACATAAATAATAATGATTCAAACGATTTATTATTAACGACCCCAAAAATCAATATAAGCAATATTATCAAGACTGAATGATGGATACATGGAAATGTTTATGTCAGAAGTAATTTTTAAGGCGGTGAATGATATTTTTCATAAATAGAAAGTTGACAGCCTTCTTTTGAAAAATGAAACAACCACTGTGTAAATTATTTATCGTAGTGAGCAATTTGTTTTTTGAAATCCACAGAATAATGTTTTTCCATGCAAGTGCAAGAAAAATCATTCTTATTGCACCTGAATTTTGAATGAACGAAAATATTTCAATTTGGTGCAACTTTTACCTTTCTTGCTTTATTTAAAGAACTTATACATTATTCTGTTAATAATTTCAAAAATGACGAGTGTAACGTTATTATCTTGCAACGAAACCTCGAAAATATGAAAAAGTATGCGATTGTAACATGTGCAACACGTTCCCCAGCCATCATTTTGTTTCTTCGGCGAAGGAAACTTTACATCAGGTTTTCTCGAAACTGTGATTTTCGAGTTACGATGAAGCAAGCGCCTGAACTCTGTGCCAGAGATGGGATGAAACGTTCGAGAGCGCTGAAGCATAGAAGAGATCGTTTCGTAGTCCCGAGGGATAGAATACTCATAGCGGCTCGGTGAAAGTTGAAATACTGTCGGAGCGCGCTCACGAGATAGGATGGACTTGCAGGGACCCATCGAAATAAATGCAAAACAATGGAAACTGATGGAAATAAATAACAATCATACCTTGGACCTCACGCACTTGCCGCAAAACGGGCAAGCGAAGCGTCTCTCCCTTCTGTCTGCAGCGTCATGCGTCCTAGCGGCAACCCTACTGCCCCTGTCCTCGTCCTCTTCCATGGCCGCATTCGGCTCTGCGTCAGCCAGGACAGCCCCGTCCCTCTGCTCGGGGTCCCTCGTTTCGTTGTCCCTCGACATGGCCCCGTCCTCGGCTCCCTGCTGCAGTTCATCACTCTCCACGTTGCTGCCCCCCTTCGCCCCTGGCGACTTCTCCTCTTCCGGCGAAGAAGTCCTCGTCAGATGTTCCGGTTCATCCACAGGACTAGGCGCCTCACTGTTCGCGATGTCCAACTGCGACGGTTCCCCTGTACTGGAAACCTGATCACTTCTGTCGGCAGAGCTCGACTGCGACAGGCCCGGGGCCTCAGGGGCCCTTTGCAGTCGCTCGAGGGCGTGGTTGAGTCTGTGCTTCTTGAAGGACTTGAGGTACCGGAACTGCATGCCGCAGACGTCGCAGGTGAAGAGCTTGTCAGCTGGTAACCGGGCCCGGTGGTTTTGTTCCCGATGTTTGACGTAGGCTGAACGGTAACGGTAACGCTGGCCGCACTGTTCGCAGGTGAAGGGCTTGTCGTCGTTGGGCTGACCGGCGTGTTGCAACAGGGCATGTCTCTCGAGGAGCCAGGCGGAGGGGAAGTTGGCCAGACAGACGCTGCAGCGAAGGGCCAGGCTCGACAGGCTTACGAAACCTCCTGTCAGAAGGTTTCCTCCGTTTCCAACTTCCATTTCTTCGTCGCCAGGTCGGTTGGGGGTCGAGTGCCCGAGAAGGGCGTTCCAACCGGTCCGGGCTTCTAGGCCGAGGGCTAAGGAGACCTGAATTGATGGCAAAATGAGTCATATTTTATTATGCTGGATTGACGACAAGATGCCAGTCGTCGCTAGTGCGTTCTTGCACGGACTAGAACGAGGCTTAAAGTGCATTTTTTTGAAATACACTGAGAAGTGGAAATCTTCACGATGGCAATACGTTTTCAGTTTCTATTCAATACCTGACATAGGAATGCATCTGCCTGTCGCAAAGATATGTACTCGTATCGGAACGAAATCATATTATGTATCTGATATTGTTCCTTGCAGCATCTGCCCAGATTTATAGGGCAACTAAAAATAAAAACTGCCCTTTCCAGTATCTTATCGTCACCATGACAATTTCAACTCAGAGTGTAAGATTTATCGTCACCATGGCAATTTCAACTCAGAGTGTAAGATCGTTGTTTTGAATAATGAAATGATTGTTGGTCGTTGTTAGTGCGCTCCACATGTCTGTTCTTGGTTGAAATAGGCTTTGTAGTTGAGTTTTTTGAGAATTGATAGTAACCTTGCGATACGACGCTTTTACATAACTGCACGACAACAACGGTCATTTTGACTTTGATTCGCACTTTCGACAACTCATTTATAATGGGATATTTAATATGCTAAGATTCGCAAGCACTGATTTGTTTGGCTTTTCATTTTTTTTTTGAGTAGTAATGAATTGTATGAATTGAAGGATCCTGATGAGGACCCCATCTGCGGCCGAAACATAGATCATATGGAAGAAAGTTAGAATTTCAAATTCTGGCTTCGAGTGATTAGTTTTTCCTTCGTATAAAATAAGTAATAATTGTCCAAAATGTACTTTATGAAATTAGGAAGGCAAGGCAAATGGTTTCTTGTGAATTCTGAAAGTAAAAAAATCTGCAGAATTTTGAATTTTGCCTCAGAAATGACAGTAGTTCGGAGTTTGAAAGAATTTTTTCTCAAATAAAATTCTTGGCATCATTGTTTCGCGAGGATAACGTGGGAAACAATAATTTGAAAAATAGTCTTAACCAAGTTCATTACAAAGGAAAATAAGAATTAAGGAAAATGCCAATAATCTAGAAAACTTTCTGGCAAATCTCAATAAATACGTACTATTTACAAAACTTGGAATTTTAGAGCATGAAATTCTGAAAACGTATATAGCAGTCAACCAAAAGTACTAGAAATATTTGAAAATAATAAAAAAAACAAGACAAAGTCTTAAAATTACAAAAAAAGTTTACACCAAAATATAAGAAATCTATAAAATACATTGAAAAACTGTTATGAAGTCAAAGTTTTTATCATCTGTTATACTGAAAAAATTAACTCATTGACAAAAACTGTCTCGAATTTGTGAAACTGGAAAGAAGAAAATTAAAAATTGGTCATATGAATTCAAAACTTGTATATAATAAACTTTCGTATTTCTATAACTGTCAGAGACTATTCACTCTCAAAACAATGAAAATCTTTTCAGCTGTTTACATTGTTGTAACAGTTAGAAATCTTATCGACTGTCAAACTTTCTGTTTCACCCTTCTCGATACAAGATCCTTTGATACAGGACCCTTTTTTGATACATATAATCGAGTATGAAATTGTCTAAATTGCAAATGTTCTGCATTACAATACTGGGTTTTGTCATACTCTCGATGTTTTTTAATATGGGTTAAAAAGTGTTAATTCCTGTTTCGTACATCATCAATCAATATTTTTTATCTATCAATGTACGATTTTATTATTTTTGACATTTCTTGTTTACATTCGTATTCAAAGTCAAATTCAGAACACTTTAGGTTAGTATCTTTCCAGAATTTGTACAATTCAAAAACTCACATTTATATATTTTTGAAATACTTTGACGACTTAGTTGTAAAAAATATGAACAACGCAGCTTAATCATGAAGTGAAATACTGAAATATCGATTTATTTCTCGTCACTTGAAAACAAGCGTTGGATAAGGAACTTCAAAGTTGAATTATTTATTTCAATTATTTTTCTTACCTGGTACAATTTTGATCGTGATAAACGACCTTTCAAGAAAATGAAATTTCTTATGATAATTCAATTTCTCATAAAGTGCACATTATCAAGACCTTATAATAAGGAACTGAAATTTCTGATAAGAATGGATTTGATAAAATATCAAAAGAAAAAAGCCTTGTAAAGTTTTTTTGATTGATTCTTTATAAGAAATTTCAGTTTCTTGCGAGGATTTCATAAAGTCGCCTCATGACAAATTGCATTCTTATAGGGTTTTTAAAATGATTAAGATTATCATAAGGTTATCAATATTTAAAATTTCAAGAAAGAAAAGTAAAAAGTTCAAGATTACTTGAGAACGTCATTGATAGTATCAAGTATGTGACTATTTATTTGGAAATCATTATATGAAAATTTATCAATCCTTATAGTGATTTGAAAAATTTTTCGTACGGTGTTTGGAATTCAAGAAATATGAGTCAAAAAATGAAAAATAATAATTTAGTGATATAAAGCTTGAAATTTCTTTAAAATTTTTCCATTTATAACTATCGAATCATAATTTTTTTTTCGTCTTCTACTTGAAGTGCTACAAAATGAAATAAACTTGTTCAAAAAATTTCCAAGTACAATTCGAAATTGATGTATCATTAGTGAAATAATAAGAACATAATTAAACATTACTTTATATCGTTTTTATTTTCAGAATAAAAACATATGTAATTATTTATATTCAAATTAATTCTTGAAAATTTATCCAAATTTCTTTAAATCGATTAAAAAATACCTTATATAACACATGATCTAAGCCTTGCAATCCATGAAAACTAGATTAATTAATTCACAAATCCCAAACATATATCTCCCAATATTGCAAATGGATAAGATTTTTAGTTTTTTATTTGAAAGAAAAAAACTTAATTAGAAAGTTTGTAGCTAAAAAATTGCACATTCAACTGTAAAGTATGCTCGGTAGAGAATATAAAATTTTTAAAACAAAATTCTTCTTCTGTAATCTTTGATTCGATGAGATGAAGATTTCACGAATATACTTGTTATCCCTGAAAAGATATATTCGATTCAAAAATACTCTTTTCACTTCTTTAAAAAGAGTCTCGAATAATATTGAGTAAGATCTGAGGACAAAAAATATTTTTTCAAAGACTCAACATTTGAGAAATCTGACACAAACATAAAGTTTTTAAATTATCAATAATCAAAATTCACAATTTGGAGTTTTTTTATACATATTGATTTTGAAATTTCTTTGTAGAAAATAAGAATGAATAATTGTGACGTTGATAGAAAAAAATTTATAATATTGCTCAAAAATTCATTAATAGGGGAGGAGTGTCGGTTGTGGGCATGGTTCGGTTGTGGGCACCCCTGGGTATCTTTTGACAGAAAGCAGGCTAGGTTTTTTTGACAAATGTCAATTGTGTATAACAGCAGTACGTTCTTTATGTGCTAAATACTAAAGTGAATAGACGCTTCTGCTTTGTGTTGTGAACAAATTGACATATCTATGCTTGAAAAGAACCACAAAAGTACTCTTAAACCGTTTTAATAGTGTAATAAATCGAAGTAAATCAATCGAGAATATGGGCGCGATACAAATTTATTGAGTAAATTTCTTGGACTTTGTGATTTTCCATCGATTGCCACCAACATATTGACACCAAAAATTTGTTCGCCACTTATCGAGATGACTGCAAAATTTGGCTGTGGGCACCCACGGTAAAATGGTTATTGAAAACCTTTCGTTTAAGTGAAACTTGTTTGGAAATAATATTAACACGAATTTCCATAGATTTTATTTACTAATTAACCATCAAATGGCCAATGAAGATCACGGTGCCGATTTCTCCTATATTTGTGTTCGCATGCGCGCCAGATACTTCACATGCGAACAGACCATAAATTATGCCAATGAAGGTCTTTGAAATTCATAAATTTCGTTTTTCTTCATATTCACGGTAGATTTTCTTCATATTCATGGTGGATTTTCTTCACATCCTTCCATTTGGCGCAGTTTTTCCGAGGGTGCCCAAAACCGAACAGAAAAAAAATTTCGACCAAAAATGACCACTTTACCGAATCGCAAAAAAATTCTTTCTGCTTGAGAGGATTGATTTAGTTTATCCATAAGTAGTTAGGTGAGGTTTTTAGCTTTCCATAGATACCCACATTTCCGGAAAATGTGCACTTGTTCAAAAGTTATAAGCCAAAAACGAAAGGGTGCCCACAACCGACACTTCTCCCCTACATGAAATCAAAGTGAATGAAAAGAAGTACTTATGTATTCAAACTTTTTATTATTTCAATTCTTGTTATAATGATACCAAAAACGTCAAACCTGTACATTCAAATTTTATAAATTTGTAATTTCCAATAATATAAAGTTGTGAACACGATTATTATTAAATTTTTTTGGTTCAGAAAATTTTGAAATAACTTTCTAACATCTCAAATATGATAGCTTTATAAATACACTCTTAAAAAAATAAATATCAGTTTCGTCCAATATTTCTACCATATTCGCGAATATTTTAGAAATTTTCATGTCCCTCATTCTTCTCCACCGCCCTGCTGATTATTATATTCTTCTCCCAAATACAGTTCCATGCTCAGATTTTCATTTCAAGTAAATAATAAATTAACAATGTCAATTTTATGATCTCCCTAAATTCGCGTTCCTCATTTTCCAAAAATTCGCTTCATCGATCAATTTTTTTTCCTTCAAAGCAAGGAGTGAAAAAGTGGCCAAGGTAAACGCAAACGAAGACATGACTAATTAACACAAACAATTTGCAGTTTTTATTTCTCGAAATCAGTAATTTACAACTATGATATGCATTTGTTCGTCTAAAAACTTGGAAAGAAAAAAAAAACGATCCGTACTCAACGTCACCGAAATTGCCCGAGCATCAAGGAACAACGTGCGGGTTTTCATGCGAAAGGATTACGGGCAAACGCATGCCTCTACAGATAAGACTCGTATCGAACGGAACAAGTATTTATTTTCTCATGGCGTCGTCTTTTCTCCGCTAACAATGGTAGATTTAGGAGCGCGCTTCGAGCGACCTAAACGTAACATGGTTTTTTTTCTGTCAATAAGTCGAACCGAGAATCGCCATTGAGACGCACATCGATATCAAACTAACGTCATCGTACAAACTGTCGGATAATTTTGTCATCTTCATAAATGCGCGAAGAAAAAAGTCACGTCGAAATGCACTTTTTCCTCCGCACGATTCTTACAGTTACTATATTTTTATCAACTTCCATGCTGATCTATAAAAATACAGTTGTGTGTTTTTTTCTTTTTCTTTTTTTTTTTTTCGTCAACGACACATAAAACGTACCTCAAAATAATTAGCGCGACCGCAACATTGATTATACAGCTTTTTTAAATTTCTTCGAGTCGAACAGACGTTATTCGAATTGAAAAAAGTCTGTCAAAGCAGTAACTGCGACTACGGACACTACGAAATTTTACGTTTATTGCTTCTCTCGGTGAGTTTTCGTGTGTTTACGTTTTTTTTATTTTTTCACGTCCCGAACGGATTCGTGGGTGATTACCGATTTCTCTCACGGTTTTTTGGGGTTGTTCGATTTTGGGGGGTTTTCTGCGAAACAGCATTTTTTTGAATTTTCAGGAATTCAATCTTGCAGAGAATTTGTTTGGGAAACTCTTTTTTTGGAATGGAAGATTCCAATTTGAAGTTAGTAATAATATCGTGAATAGAAAATTAACTTATTGCAGATTTAGTTGCAGTTATAGCATTTTCCAAATTGTGAATGAAATTCTTTATTTAGACGAAGGAACTATACCATAAAATCCAATTTGTTCAGTTTTTTGTCGATAATTCAGATGAAAAAAGATACTGATGAATTTTTCTAATTTATTTTCATTTATCACTGATTTTATTTATTTGTTTTTACTAACATCTGTAACTTCGCAAGATTAAATTCTCGATGTATATGACGAAAATGATGAAAAATTAATCGAGTCACTGCTCAGCCAGAAAATATTGATGCGTTCGAAAAGCTTCAGGATCTCAAATCGAAGGTTTTCGATTTGTATGTTTCTGAATCCAAATCAGTAAAATAATATAGATTTCTCGGTTAGGCTAAGGTACGAGTGAATTACTGAAAATTAGACTAAGATTTAGTTTTTTGTACTTGGGACTTGGGATGGAAAATGAAAAGAAAACTGTATTATAGAATCAATGAAGGGTTCAAGATTAAATAACGTCAATTTCATAGAAATCTTGTTTAATATATTTGTAATAACTGGTTAGTTTATGTAAATTTCAGAGTAAAGCAACATTTTAGAATAATTGATGAAGAGTTTCGAAACTGTGGAACAAATTCTAAAAAATTTTTAATTTGTGCAAAGTCATGAAATTCTGTTTGCCTTAAAAAAATTGTTTAGTTAGAAAATTCATGTTCACTAAAAAAACTAAAAATTTATAGATTATTCATTCAAATTTTGTTTGAAAAAAAGGAGATTGTTTGTATCGTTTTTTCAATACAAGATTCTGCCTATTTTGTATCTGATAAATTTTATCAAGATGAAATAGATCATCAATTTTTTCCTTAATTATAGAAAAATTTAATGTTCTACATTTTTTGAAAAAGATGAAAGCGAAATGCTATCGGAAAAATATTTAGTCAGGGAAAATGTATTAAAGAAAACAAATTTACTGATATTTTTATTTTCTGGTATTTAATTAATGAATTAAAAAAAAAAACATACCGACATTGAATAAAAATCTGTGATAGATCATGAAATTCAAATTAGTTTTATTCAAATCTAAGAAATAAAATTTTTATACGAAATAAGAGGGTCTTCAAATCTTTTCTGATTTTTTGTTTTATCTCAATTTATCTCCCAAAAAATGTTTTGTTGATTCAAGAAAAATTCCTCAGTATAAAAGTTCTTTGAAAACCATTTATTTGTAATAATTTTCGCAAATACTCGTAAAATCCGAAAGTATTCGATTACATTTCAGTACTTGAATTATAAAAAAATTTCTGTGAAACCATTAGAAAGATAGATCCATAGTTTTTAATAAATACACAGTTACTTAATATTATTCAAAATCAATTATCAGTCAATGATTCATTACACTACCAAAAATACTGCCTAATTTCACTGATTAGGACTCAGAGAGGAAAAAAGAAGAGTGTCAAATGGAAATTGTTAACCCAAGTTCCTATAAGGTTCATTAGGATGAAATGAAACCAGAAAATGAACCTTATGAAATTTCAGGTGAGCCCTTTCCGATTTTACCTAAGTCGTAATTTTTGAAAGAGATAACCTCAATTGGATGAAATTATAGGTAACTCTGCATGTATTAATTAAAAAATATTCAAGAGACGAATTTTCACCAAATTATAATAATTTGCCTTAAATAACTTGTTGAAGATGAAATAATTCTCTAATTTTACCAGTCTTAATGATACCGAAGTCATTGAACAAAAATGAAATGTAAATCCAGAAAATTTCATTTCAACCATTTATTTAACATTAAAAAAAACATTCTTGAACAAGGAAATTCTTAGTTTTTGTAGAAAAAGACTTGGAGAAAAATATGAAACACTAAAAATAGTTGCTACATATTCTGATGCTTAAACAAAACGAACAGTAAAATCCAAAATGATTAGTGTTCTTTTAAAGAAAAAATTTTTGCCATTTGTTTTCAAGAACCTTTATTCATGAATTCACAAACTTGAAGATAAAAATTCAACAATGAAAACCACTAGAACCTTTTGGAATTCGAAAAATTGTAAGTAGGTAAGCTATCAGAGTTCTAGCTCATTTTGAACTAGTGTAAGCCACGTGGTTCCAATAATCCCACTTCTAAATGAGCCAGAATCCCCATAGGTTACACTCTCAAAAATTTCTCTATTAAATTTAAGAGACTGTCTTTGAAGCAAACTTCCTATACTGTCTATTAAATTTTCTATTAAAGTTACGGATGAAACTATGAAAAAAATAGACACTGACTATGAAAATTATAAACCTTCCATGAAATCGAAGTGTTTATTTAATATAAAGCATACATTAAAATCATTTTACCGGTAAATGATTTCTCATTGAAAATGTGTATTCAAGCTTTATTTAATTCAAGTGGATTTCGACATGATAAATTCTTTCAGGCCATATTTTCCCTAATTTATCAAGAACTATTTGATTGAAACGAAAAATTCATATTTCATGGAATATAAATTGTATAACAAAAGTTACATTGCATATTTGATAGTATGCAAAAGATGTTTTAAAATATTCAAATATATAGTATCTTAAAATAAAATGAATGAAAATAAAAAATATTGAAATTATTATATCTAATATGAGAACAATAAATTTGATATAAACTTCTTTGATATCCTTTTCAAATACGTGCGTATGAAATTTCAAACACGATTTTGAGAGAAAGTCTATCAAAGATGTTTGAAATTTCCAATTTTAATTACAGCGTACCCTCGACTGTAAAAACCCAGATCGAAAAGTCCAACAATGAGTATGAAAAATTTCCATCAAATTCAGGTTCTCCTTCAAAAAACTTTCGACTCAATGTCCATACTTGGTACGCGTAAACGGTTAACCACAGAAATCCGGTAAAAAAATTCAAAAAAAAAAAAAAAAAAAAAGAAAACAAGCTCGGAAAACGAAAAGAGTCTGGTACTGCTGGTTGGCACAAAACGAAAGGATCGGGTTATGCCTAACTATATGTACATTGCCATGTATGCCCGAGGGCGCGTCGGGCAGCCCACGAGGCGATTTTCATGTACGTAGGTATGTGGTATTATGAAAAAATATTCCGTTGGTAACACCGTTTTAAAAAAGTTATCGCATCTGGGTAGCCTATGTGACGTTATAGGTACGCTTTATCATATTTATATTGTACAATTATTGTTGCGAGAATTCGGTACAAACGTTACTGTAGAAAACAACACGATTCTTTCTCATCTTTTCCCGTTACGCCGTTCGTACGCATACGGTGCATAGGTTATTACCGCGTTCGGTCGCCCGTAACACCGTATTGTGTTATTTATTTATTTATCTATATTCATTAGAGTAGTCATGGTGATAGTTGGAAAGTAATGCTTAGTAGTACGGTAACGTATGTAATACTCTACGGGTACGCGAGCACGTGGAGAAGGCGGATTTTGCTTTGGGACTAGCACGACGATTTTTTTTGGCCACGGGTTTTTTTTTCTTTCGTTGTTGAGGAATATTGGGAATTTTAGTTACTTTTGTTTGTTTGGAATTCAGAGGGGATTTTGTAAGATGTAGTTTAATTTTTGGGGTGAGATACAAATTGGTTTTTCGGAGAAAAGATATTTATTGGGTTTTCTTTTTATTCTGGAGGTTTGGGTTGTTGACTGTTCAGATGAGAACCCAGTAAACCAGCGAGCTCACAATTTCCGCTTTTAGGTGAGTGAAAAGTGAGCTCACAGCGAGCATAAATAGAGATTTGTGTTTTTTTTTTTAGTAAATACTGATAAATACCTTATACTTTTGGGCAGTCGATGCCGTACAAAGAGCTTGGATAGCACATAATCCATTTGTATTTTTCGTACTTTCACTCTCTAATTTTTTTCGGTAGCTTGAGTCTTCATGTCCAATATTCCCTTTTCACATTCATTCTCCACTTAAATGACACTATGCAGAGATAAAATTGGAATTTCTATGGAAAAAATTCAAAAATTATTATTTCTATAAAACGTAAAAATTTTCTACAAAGAAAAAGAATTATAAAATCATGTAAAATGTGTCACAACATTGATAATAGACATTCGTTTGTTTGATGAAACAAATTGAAAAACAAAAGTTCCATTTTGTTAAATTTATGTACTTCATATTAAAGTGACTGATTTTTCATTTTCAAACATTTTAAAAAAAGGTATAATATCATTTAAGTGGAGAATGAATGTGAAAAGGGAATATTGGACATGAAGACTCAAGCTATCGAAAAAAATTAGCGAGTGAAAGTACGAAAAATACAAATGGATTATGTGCTGTCCAAGCTCTTTTTACGGCATCGACTGCCCAAAAGTATTAGGTATTTGTCAGTATTTAATAAAAATAAGCACAAATCTCTACTTATGCTCGCTGTGAGCTCACTTTTCACTCACCTAAAAGCGGAAATTGTGAGCTCGCTGTGAGCTCACTGGTTTACTGGGAAGTATCTGATTTCGGATTTTTCGTTTTGAAATTTAAGGATGAATGAAATCAATAGTTTGGCTAGAATTTAGATGGAATGTTTTTTTTCCATAAATGTTTGATGAAAAGATTTTGACGATCATTTGTAATTCAGAGACCCTGGAAATTTTAGTAAACTCAGTTTGATTGGAATTGAAACGTTTTTTCAAGTTTTACCAACTTTTTGGAGAGAAATGGAAAGAATATATCGATATCACGATGTAACGGATGAATTCCGATGGATTTAGAAATAGTTTTTTTTTAGAAATTTTCGTATTTTTCAGTGCGTACATAATTCAATGGATTTTCAGGTATTTTTATGGATATCTGTAATTTGATTCTTTAGGATTCAAAATTCGAAAAATTGTAAGTTATCTTTAAGACTTTTCGGACAATCATATGTATACTAGAGTTCTCCAAATTTTTTCATTTTGTCGTATTTTTTAGTATTCATATAACTTTTAGGACTTAACTGTATTCTTTTTAAAGATAATTGGTATTTCGATGAATAAATATGTTTGAGATGTTTAGAAATTTGTGCTTTAGAATCCTGAGTTTGATTAATAAATTTTATGCATTTGAAGGGATTTTTCAGGAAAGAGTATGTTCCTAGATTTAGAATTCTTTTAATATTTTTCGTATTTCTTCAGTATTGATACAATTAAAAAAATTTTTTCAATATTCTCAGGAATTGTTGTAAAGATTTTCTAGACTTTAACCCTCTAGTTAGCAAAGTTTCATAAATTCTTTCAATCAATTTATAAGAAAACATAGATTTCAAGTAATTTATATATTTTGCAGATTTTCGAAGGATCAATAAGAGTCAGAGAATTTTCAGGTATTTTTTATGGATTTATGAATATTCAGGTATTTAGAATTCTATCTCCTAGAAATCCAAGTTTTATTGAAATTTAAATTTTGTATGGATTTTCGAAAAATTCAATCAGCATTTACAAGTACTCGACGAAATTTCATCAATTTTTTTTGTAAATATTGAACTTGGTAAGATTTTCAGGAAAATTTACAGATTTTAAAAATTTTTATAGATTTCTGTATGAATTTCTGAAATTTCATGCTCTGGAAATCTGAATTTTTCCTATTCTCAGAATTTTCATAGATTTTTAAAAGAATGAGATCAATATTTGGCAGCATTTTCTTGATTTTTGGTATTATAAAGTCATAATTAAATTTTGTGAGATTTTCTAGCAGATTTGAATATTTTTACAGTTCCCGATAGGAATTTTTAGAATTTCGTGCTCTATAATCTAAAGTTTCACCCATTGTTGGTAAATTTTTAAATTTTGTATAGAACTGTTACTTCATAAATTCATAGTTTTGATAGATTTTGGAAAAATTATTGTAACAACTGTTGTAAATTAAAAATAATAACATTAATTCTAAATCATATGTATTTTTAAGGGAAAAAATCATGAGAATATTGTTTGATTAATTAATCACATAATATCATCGATTCCAAGTACCTATAATATTTTGCGGAGTTTTGAGGATTCATATGGTTCAAAGAATTTTTCGGTATATAATGAATTAAAATATGAATTTTTAGAATTCTGTCGTATAGAAACCAAAGTTCCATTAATTTTCAAATTCTATATAGATTTTCGGAAAAGTTAAATCAGCATTTACAAGTATTTGACAAAATTTTTTTTTTTTTTTTTTTTTTGTATTTATTGAACTTGGTAAGATTTTCTATAAAATTCACATATTCTTATTATTTTTATCGGTGTCTTTTAAGATTTCTAAAATTCAATGCTCTAGAAATTAGAGTATGTTTCATTTCTAAAATTTTTCAAAATAATGAGATCAGCATTTATCAGTATCTTTTCAGTTTCTTGAGGTATTAATGGAGTCTCGTCATATTTTTTAGCAGATTCGATGATTCGTATTAATTGAAATATGAATTCCAAGCATTCCATGTTTCAGAAATTGAGTTAAACAGATTATTAGTACAGTTGTCAATTGTTTATAATACAGTTCTTTAATCAGTTATTCATACTTGATAAATTTTTTATAAATTATTACGAAAATTTAAGTAGATTTAATTCATACCAACAATTTTGAATCATGTATATTAGATAAGAAAAAAATCATGAGAATTATCGAGGAATTCTACCTCTTCGAACATTTCCGCAATTATATGATACTATGAAATTAAAAAAGGACAAAACCAATGATAGAATAAATCACCGAGCTAAATGCTTCATGAGCCTAAAAAAACCAATACCCAAAAATGCTGCCTCAATTTCTTTCCTCACAAAGAATTATTGCAATATCTTTTAATGTTGCAACAAAAATAATATATCTCTTAAAAAATTCAGACGTATCCGAAAAGGAAATACCGATGAATGCCTAATTTCTGCTCCCGGAAATATTCGAACCGTCCCATTTCGATAAGCGGTCATCGCGTGCGTAACGCTCTCGCCAGGTGCCTCGTGTAAGGGCGCATGCGAAGTGGGCTAGTAGTATATCTCAGCGTTCGGCGCGGCGCGGGGAAGGACGAAGAAACCGGGAGAAGCGTGACGGACGGGACGTAGATGGAGGGCTGAAGTGTAGCTCAGGTCGAAGTAGTGGGACTCGGGGTAGGCGTTAGCTGCAGGGGGTGAAGTGCGTAGAAGTGTAGGCGTTGCTGGGGTAGAAATCGCGCAGGTAGGCGTGCCCCGAGGCGGCGCCAGGTGAATACACCCCTGACCCCGGAGTTACGCGCGTAACCTCGAAGCACGCTTTCTCCGCTTGCGAGAGAGCTTTTTGTCGTCCCCGGCTCGTGACATTGGACATTTCTCCGAGCGTCTGAAATATTTATGGCTGGCATTTGCCGCGAGGAACGGAGATGGGATAATATCAAGTTAGCTTCAAGTTTGGGTTCAGGAAGTGATGAATTCCGGAATGGGAGCGTATGTTGAAGTTTAGGAATGAATGAAATGGAAACGTCATCTCAGTAAACAATTATCAATGTTCAAAATCCCATGAGTTGTCAATTCTGCTATCTCATTAGTCAATTTCACTAAAACTATTTTACGAAAATGTCTGACATGTCTCGAGCAGAATTGAATAATGATAAGTCAGCTTCAAGTTTGGGTTCAGGAAGTGATGAATCCTGGAGTGGGAACGTATGTTGAAGTTTAGGAATGAATGAAATGGAAATCGAATCTAAATTAACAATTATCAATGTTCGTATTTCCATGTGTAGGATTCTTGTAAAGAAAAGTCAGACATTTTAGAAAAATTACCTTTGTAATACATGAGGGGGGGTTTAAGGGCGAAACCTCTTCTGAAATTCAAGAATATCATTTTTTCTAGTTAATGTGACGGTAAAAATTTAAAAGCATCAGGTAATATTTATGGCTTTGGGACGAAGCGCTTCCTGAAATTCTAGAAAATCAATTTTTCTGGATAATGTTACGGCACAAAATTCAAATACATTAAAAATGAAGCTTGATATTCAAATATATGTGTCTTATTTTTACACTTGGAATTTATGTTGTTTCAGAAAAATTGAAGTAAATGAATATTGTCGACTGTACTATAGACAATTCCATTGTTAACTGATGTAAAATTGAGCATAGCAAAAAATTCGAAATAAAAACTGTGGAATTTGAGAATATTTATTTTTTTAAGCACAAATTTTACCAATTAGATACCAAATTCAGAAGCAATCAGACTTTGAAATCATACGTTAGTGTAGCCAAAATTTAAAGTAAAATATTAGACGCTTAATTTAGAATTTTTATTTTGAAACACAGGAAGAACAAAAAATACTGGCGAACTTGTCGAATACTGAATTTTCTAAAATTTGAAACTATGACTTTAATTTTATTATAGTTTATGCTCAAATTCAGTTTTACGCAATTATATTTTATATAATTTGATTGTATGATTACATATTTAGATGAATGAATGAATATATAATTACGAAAAATTATTTATATTTTGAATGATGTTCACATATGAAAGATAATAAATCAATTACGCCTTTATATTATTATTATGATCAATAAATTTTTTTTAAATACAGTTCATGACATAATGTTTTCAAACATTCATAATATTGTGAACTTTGAATAGATTATTTTTCAGATCATATTTTATTGTTATCAATAACGGGGAAAAATTTTCATATTTCTAAACATTTTAAGAAATTTAAATATGCTCAAAGGCAAAGAATTAAAGTTTTTCATTAACGATTTCAATTATTTGAGGTGAGTTTCGAAAAAAATAATTTCAAAGTACCATTCTCGGCATGTTATATGTAAATTCATTTGTTCGAAAAAGGAAAGATTCATAAATGATAAAAGCTAATAAGAAGAACCAGAAAAATTTTGAAGATGAAATATTTCAAACTTCCAAAGTTATTCAGTATGTAACAGTATAATTTTTAATTTGAAAAAATCTTAATATATACTTGTTGAAGGAATATTAAGATTTAAGGAGTAAAAATTCATGTACAAAAGAAACTATAATATTTTTCTACCTTTGGAATATGAAAGACTGATTTTTCCAAATTTTTAATTGTAATAAATAATGCTCCGTGAATTTTCAAGGTTAAAAATTCATGAGAAAAAAGTTGCATCAAATTGATGTACATAAAAAAAAAATATTATTTCTGGAAAAAAAATCACCGCTTGAAATTCATAATTGAAAAAATTGAATACATTGAACTTAAAAATTCTGATGATTCGATGTAGATTCTATTCCAAGAAAAAAATTGATGATTCCCAATTTTCACGCGTGAAAAACTGAATAATTCTATTATGACAAAATGATTCTCATCTCATATTAGAAAGTTAGAATCATAAAATATTAAATTTCCACATGCATAACCCCAAAATACCAAATTGAAATTCGCAAGAATTGATGTAAAAAAAAAGAACAACAGAAAACAGATAACTTGTACATAAAAATTCAACTGTTTGAATATTTTAAAAATCCTAAAACGTCAAGCATGTATTTTCAAAAGAATTAAAGAAGAATAAATTTTAAAAAAAGTTTCGATGAAAAGGATGATGATTTCTGATTTTGGAGTGTACGTTGAAGTTCCACTGATATAAATCATTGAAATAAAGACAAATTTTCTATACTCTTTGCATTATTCATCAATGATTGTGGAAAAAAGCTTTTTGCAGATAATTTGGAGAAGTATATTTCAGGCTTGAGTTCAAATGATAGCAGAGGTACATCAGAAAAAAAAGTAATCTAGTTTGCTAGATAAGATTAGTAATAAAAGTCGAAATCGTAAGTAAAAAAATGAGGATATTGAAAGAATATTTTTGTTCAGAAAAATTGAATTTCATGCTTTGGTGCTTCATTTTCAAACATTTTTTGTAAATTTGTTCTTCAAAGCTGGACATGAAAAATCCTTTCAAAATCACCCTTCCCCTTTCGATACAAGAATATTTCAAAGTTGGAATCAGATGAATCATAGATACATACATATTTATGCATCAAATTTGATGTACCTGATTCGAATCCAAATTTTCTGAATTCGAAGAGTTTCTCCTGAACAGTCAATCCAAGCCTCACCCGAATTCGAATAAAAAATGAAAGAAGTCAAATAAATTATGTTCAAAATAAAATTTTTCCAGCTAAATCATAATTAAAGTCTTCTATCTGCATCTGGAAAAAATTGATCGACAAAAAAAGTCTGTGTAATTCAAAAAGGGAGATGAAAATATTGAGGATATATTAATAAAATCGTCGTGTTTTATGTTTTCATTCGTGTAAAACGTCTCTATCTCGCTTTCCACGCGCGCACGCGTTTCACGGCACTGCCTGCAGCCTATAAGTGTCCATTAATTTATAGTTCTCACCTCATTACGCAATTTGCCGTGAACTGATGCCTAAGTCTCGTACAATATTTTCATATTTATATATATGCAGCTTTTTTTACATTATACGGTTTCATTCGCTCTTTTTATACCTGATCTCTAGATACGCACTGGATAACTTATTATCTCTATTTGCAAAACTCTTCAATTTCTGACTATGTCTTCTTTTACATGTTGGTGTGTCGTTTAACGTTATTACTCTATACATTTCCTGTTTGCTGCACTATATAGGTATATTATTCCTGAAGTCCATCATGAGGTGTTTGCAAACCCTTCATGATCTACTTCGAAGTCCCCGAAATTGATGCATTAGAGATTTGAGGTGTAGAATTTCTCAATCGTTTTTTTTCTCATTATTTGATGTAGTACCTCATATCTCTAGATCCATATTACCATAGATTTGTGAGAAAACAGAGAAAGAGAGAGAGAGAGGAGGAGGAGATCGAATTAAAAAAATTTGTAATTTCCATTTACCTTTCTGTAATGGTGCAATTTATTTATTTACAGCGTGGTCGCTTTTCTTTTTCTCGATACGTTACAGCTCGAATTCACGTCCATTAAAATACGAGTTTATTTTTCTGTCAGCGTTTATAAAACTGTGTCATTTAATGTTCTTCTAGGTGAAAATTTTCTGATACTTGAAGGCTGGTGTAAATCAAATATAAATAATTTTATATTTGACAAGTGGAGAACTAAACATTCATTTTTTCGCGAGGATCTATTTATTATTACGTTATTTTATTAGGTGTATGAAATGCTTACAAAAATATCAGTCTTATAGTATTCTTGCACCACAGGCATGAATATATTGCGACTTGCGAATCTTAGATATTAAAACAAAGTTGGGTCATCTACTTTTTCATTGAACTTAAAATTGTAGTTTTCGTGTTTTATGAAACTTTATTTACTGGCAATGTTTGAGGGTTGTTGCTGCTCGTTAAATTTAAATGTTTCTTGTTTTTTTTTTTTTTTTTTTTTCCATTCGACATAAAATTTTACGAGATGTGTTAAAATCTGACAGTTAAATTTTCAGAATCCTGAATACAAACAAATTTTATGGTCATGTATTATTAGTTTGAAAAAATCCAAATGACATTTATACAGTTATGAACTGTATCTAATAACTTTTTTTTACCTCAATTGCAACAACCCTGTTTATATCGATTCTCAATATTTATTCAATAAACACATCAATCAATATCTCACAAAAAAGTTTTGATATGAATTCAGAAATATGTAGAAGAAAATGTTTTGATAATAAAATTTATCAAAAAAGTGATTGTTTGGGCAACAAATTCGTTTATGAAAACTTAATCTTATCAATATTGAAGTCATCAGAAATCTGTTTAAGGTTCAAGTTTATTCGTCGTGTTTGATTAATCGATGAATTTCTCGAAGGCAATAATGATATCGTGATTTGCTTTTGAATCAAGACATTCACGCTGACGTTTGCTTTCCTCGTTTTCGATCAAGCGCGTGTTTAAATCGCAAATCGCATAAACATCAACCTCGAATTTCATCGATCGATCGCATTTTACGTGTCAAACATTCCCTGACCCGATTATTCGAGGCACTTGTCGACACGATGATGCACCTCACCTATATACAGACCCTCTCGTTCACCCCTAATTACTCCCTGTACTTGTCTTCCCTCATCGAAAAAAATCCTTCATTTCCGGAGATAAAATTCTGGCAAAAAAATTTGCATGAGGTGCTTTTCGTCCATTTTATAAAGCATTCTAAAATTCGATGATTTCAGAGGTTTCGACCTTCGAAATGTTATTTAATAAATGAAATGTTACATCAATTTGTTATATTCTGAACGTCGAATTCGCTGAAATATATAATATTCTGGAAAAACTGCACAAGAAATTCCTGAATGCTTTTTTCGATATTTTATAGAATTTAAATGTGAATTGGTAAAATAGCATAAGATTTATGGTTTTTTATGTTCTTTTTCTTTCAATTCCTTTTTACAATTTGAATTCTTTTTTTCGTCCATTTTTCTGTCGAATAAGAACAATTTATGATGATAGAGGTTACAGGTTTACTTGATGATAGTTCCTTATTTTGATCAGAAAAAATTGTCCTCATTTTCGAAAGTGACAATATTTATGATCGACGATCGATGTGTTTCAAGACGACAGTTATTATGAAAGCACAAAAAAGTATGCTTACATTTTCGAAAGCATACATTGTTCAATATTTTTTGATGTTGAAAATGTTTACGAACAGGAAAAGATCGACTCGCATACTTTTTGATGTCTGTAAAATTCAACGAAATGTAGTTAAAACTAAATGTCATCTTTTTTTGTGGTTCAATAAATAGATTTATGAAACTTAGGTTACATAAAATCAAAAGTTGCAAGACCTCTTACTGAACGTTTATTCTACATTTTGTTATGTTTTTTCGCAAGTTTTCCAACAATTTCAGTTGCTCTATACAAATTAGAGAAACTTATATAGGATTGAGAATCATCAGAAGGTTTTTTATAATTTAATTTGAATTTGCATCTTGAAATCTAGATTTTGAAATTCTTCATTCAAAAATGGGTACACTGAGGGAAAAAGCACACATTTGTATTTCAAAATTTTTTGGTTTTTAAGCTTGGACCTTATATTACGTAAAAATTTTTACAGAAATGATGATCCAAAATTGTAAAACTAAAAATTCCACGAAATATCTTTTAAAAAGTTCAAAACATTTTCTAATTGAGAACAATTCGAGAAATTAAAATAATGAAGTTCAAATTGTTGAAAAATGTATTGAAATGCACCAAATGCAAAATTCTTACATGAAATAAGTTGAATAATTGTAAAAAATTTTTACATTCGAGTCTTAAAACTGAATGTATGAAGATTGAAAAACTATTGAACCTTGGGTATCATTTTATTAAAAATTAAAAATTAGAATAGAGATAGCTAACTATCAAGAAGTTGCTGAATTTATCAGAATTTCAGAAAGTAGAAAATTTTGACATCTAATATTTTCGAACTTTCGAAATTAAGATTTCACTGTCTGACTTGGAATTCTCCATTTCCAATTCTAGAAAAATTTAATATTGACATGCAAAACTGCATAATATGTACAAAAGTAAAAAATCTGAAAAATTTCACACCATTTCATAGTGTAAGATCTAGATGCGACAAAAATAATAAAAAAAAATTTGAACTTTTGAATTTTCAGAACCAAAATAATGTGATAGAAGTATGTCAAAAATTACAAATTCAAGTAAACAGTAAACAATATTCACATATGAAAATTTTCAATTCAACTGCGGTGAATTTCAAATACTCAAAATAAGGTAAACATTTAAGGTCTTGAAGGTTTCAAAAAACAAAATACCTATCTAGATTTTTCAAGCTTTACCCTCATTCAAATCATGAATACCCCTCGAATTTTCAACCGATTAACTTTTCCCATTCGATAAACAAAAAACCACGAAGAAGGATTTCGCATCAAGGTCATCGAATTCAACTAAAAATCACTTTTTCAAATAATCTTGTGTATTTTTGCGATGTCGTATAGGGTATAAATGAACTTGACAATCCTTACAAAAAAGGCAAGAATAGCAATACTTACAAATTATAAACTATAACTTGCAAAATTATAAATAACATTGTTACTTACAGCTCAAACATAATAGACTCGATACAAATTAAAAATAAAATACTATTTATCTGTGTATCCGCGCTGTATTCTATTCGTAAAAAAATGAAATATTATTGCATATCTATTTGTAAAGGTCATGCTAACGCGTGAGAAACTTTGATAAGCGGAAAATAAAAGTAACTAAGCACCGTCATCACATCGGGGTCACAAAAAAACGAGTCCCTCGAGAAACTTTGGCCCTAACCGAAATCTCGTGTCATTTTATTTTTAGTTTTTTTTTCAGTAAAAGAAAGTTGTTGCGATTCGCTAGTTCGGGATTTTCAGATTGTCATATTTTGGTGAAATATACAAAATATTTAACACGTTATAAAAGTGTCCTTCAAACAATAAAGAGAGTTAAAAAACTTATTTATTCAATTTCACGATTTTGAAACATAACTTGGTTTTCTCAAGATTGCATCAACCTTTAGAAAATCATTGACAGATTTGTAACATATCTTTTTGTTGCAGAAAATAAAAATCTTCACAATTTCAGTAAAAATGATGGAATTAATGTAAACAGTCGACTTCTTGGACAAAATCAAGACAAAAGTTCTTGCAAAGTTCTCCTCAAAATTCAAGATAAATCGATATATCGACATCCAAGTTGAACAATCAGCGCGCCACGCGGTGGCGTCCTTAACTATTTCATAACCTAACTGGAACTTTCATCTCCGATTTTTCAAAGGAATCCACCGTCAAATTTTCAAAGATGGAACTGTGCTGATAGATTCTACCCTAATCGGAACTTGTAACGAATTGTACTCTACTTCAGAGGTGCAGCACCGTGGCACTGAATACACGGTAATACTTCATCTCATATGTGTTGTACGTTATAGGTATTTATATTCATTTTCAATTGCACTTTATAACAAAGCTTTTCAGCGCTCATCTATATACAAGTACAGACGATAGAATAAATAAATCCAACTCTATCCCTTCGGAAACCCAGCATGTCACTTCACCAGCAATGGACGCCCATTTCCAAAAACTCCAAACACTCAACACTCTCTTCCAGAGACTACGAAATCTCTTTGTCCATTGCTGGTTGCAACATGCAAACTTGACACACTCACAATCGAAGCCCAATAGGAACAAAAATCATAGCTTTCTAAACTATTAGGAATATCACGCTGAGAGAAATCTTCTGGAAACTGTCCACGAAACTCGATTTAAATCAACTAATACTTCCGGCAATAATGTCTTTTTGCAAAAAGTACGCCTGTACGCGATGGGCTCGAACCGTCCGAAACTGCTTCCCCCCTCGAATTTTGACTTGTGAAATGGATGGAAATAATGTCCGCAAAACTGCCGGTTGTCGAAGAGTATTTATTCACTCAATTCGGTCACAACAATTGTAAAGTAAATATCTCGTATTTTTTCATTTCACAGAGTCAAAATTGTCTTGGATCACGACGAAATCTGGGTGTCGTCACTGAGAAAAATGTCTTCCCTTTCGATGATACTTTGAAAAATCGAAACACATGTGCCTCGGGGTAAAAATTTTCCTCAGTGTGAAAAATAATTTGTTCATGCAGCCATTGTCGGTTTTTGCCGAGTTACCCCGACGATGCCTGACGATGCCCGACGGAGGTAGAATGATCTGCGGCCCGGTTTTTATCCTTACACTATCATCTACCGAGAATATCGTTATAAAACTGTACAAGACCGCGCGTCGTAACTGCACTAGAAACTATTGGAACCTGATACCTGTATTGTACATCGAACGCAAAAGCGTGAATCATGTCGCACGGTACAAAACGCGGACCTAACGTTTCGGGCATTCGGAAAATGCGAGGTTGTTAAGTGATGGTGAAACGCGTTCAATTTTTGGGTCGCTAACGTGCGGTTGGGTCAAGAGCAAATGGAATGACGAATCAACTTTTCAGGACGGAACGTACGCTCGATCGGACAACGATGACGAATGGCACGACTCGTCATTATTTTCCACGATGACTCGTGAACATCGTGTCCTTCTCCGATCAATGTTATTTGCGAGTTTTCTATATCAACAGTATTGATATACATTTCGAATATTCTATCTATACAAGTTACGGCTACATTATTTGCTACCTCGTTTGACGCGAGAAACAAAAGTGCAGGTTGTAAATGCAGAACGAAATCTGGTCGTTTGGATCATTGATGAGACGAGAAGTGTGTGAGGAAAAGGAAAGCTGGCTGTGTTCCTTTGGGCACGAAAAATAGGATTCGGATGGAATTGCGTCAAACTCTGGCACGTGAGACGTGCGTACATAGAATTCTAGTAATATGTATATTTCATCACAGCTCTAAAATCACACTGTCGCGCGCAGTGTGGCTCTGTCGCGAAAATTTTGAAGCTGGAAAAAGTTTGACGAAGAGCCAAACTGTTCGCGAGTCTAAGAATCTAAGCCTAACTTTGTCTATCTTCAACGAAATGGACTAATCTGTAAGAACACGCACCAAAGCTGTCGTGTTTCAGAAACTCAGTGTTCAGTGCATGGAGCATAACGAAATTACGACGATCGCAGCTACTGGTGCACAGTAGTCGATTTTCTGAAGAAGTTGGCGAAAAGTCGAATTTGAACTTTGTTCGGAGGTATTGTGTCTGGAACAACTTTTTTCTGAATAGTATGCACTTCGTTGTATAATGTCAGATGCTCTTGGAGATATTTTCAAGATTTCCATTACACTGTCAGAAATTTCTCTATTGAATTTGAAGCAGATTTCCTTCCATGCAATCAAAAGGTTTATGTAATACGAAGCAGGCATGAGAGTCATTTTAACTTTAAATAATCTCTCATTGAAACCGAGCTTGAAAAAACTTTTAGAATTTGTTGTTCCAGACCTTTGTGTGAGGAGCTACTACAAATCGAGCGATTTGGTTTATCATTTTTGTGTACACGTTGTACATATGAGCCTATAAATCGTAATGTAATTAATTTATCAAACCCAGAAAATCAATTTTTATACTCCAAAGTAACCTTAATGAACTACAAAAGTTTTGGGTAAATTGGTTATCTTCTTCATCCCCAAAAAAATCTTGAAAAATCGGTTACTTTTCAGGCTGCTAAATGGGATTCCCTCTTAATAAAACATATTAAATATTCATACATCCAATGTAAAGAAAATTGAAAATTCATTTCTTTGAAATCTTTTTCACATACGTGTCCATGAAATTTCAAACACGATTTTAAGAGAAAGTCCATGAAAGATGTTTGAAATTTCAAAATTGTTTTGACAGTGTAGTTTTTACTAATTTTTTACTGATTGATAAAGCTATTTTCACTCTAAAAAAACAAGTATGATTTGTTCAAGTTTTCTAATTTAAATTGTCTGCGTTAGTAAAAATTCGAAAATGATTAGATTGAAAAAGTCGCATTTTTCTGCATTTAGCTCGTTATGAATTCTTTTATCTTTAATAAAACTGCGAATGGTGTTCTTAAATTCCCAAAAAAAGGAACAAATCAACGTAAATTTTTATTCAAATGTCATCTATTCTGGATGTCAGATAAAAATCCAAAATAAGTGATACAAAGAAAACAAAAAAGATGAATTTTGGGAAAACAGTACCAATTTATTTAAAATACATCTGCCATTTTGGGCACGCTATTGCAAACTGTATATCATCAAGTTTACTGTCAAAAGAACCAGAAACATAAGAACCTCACAAAGAAATATGAACCTTTTGACATTTAGCCAGATTTTCGGAAAAATCGACTATTCTGTCTTGCTTCCACGGTAACTGAAACCACGTCTCCTCAAAATGCTGAAATCCGAAAGCAGGCATCTAGTAGGAAACCAAAAAGTCATACAAATACTGGTACGTACGCTCCTGACCCAAAACATGTCTACTCACGTGAAAACCCTTCAACTGGACGAAAACTATGAAAATACGAACAAAGAGTCAACAGACTTAAAGAGTATGCTCGTGTTCGGCAAAACGAGTAATCAGGATCCAAATACAAGCTATTCGCACCGAAAACTTCGAAGGGTTAACGTATATACATGGAGATAAGTCCGCGGGGTGTACGTATGTGAGTGTCTGTGCGCACGCAATATCCTACGTTTCGTCTCTTGGAGACAAATAAATAAAAAAGGTGCTTTGAAATGTTGATGTCATGCCTTTCTCATAAAACACCGATCTCTTTCTTCCCCTCGGTATTTCTCTGTTTTCATTTTATCCACACCGGAATCCGAATCCGCCCCAACTGATCGTCCGCGTCAACCATATAAAATATTTTCAATCGTATCAACAACAGTCGCATCGTCGCAATTATTACAATAGCTAAACCGTAATCAATATATAGTATTCACAGCATTTTATCAAAATCTTGTTTTTTTAAAAGCACCAACCATGCTGGTCTAGCTGACCAGACACATTTTTATAACCGTGCCCGTACCACTGACAGAGCTTGCCGTCATTTCCCGCTATAAGAAAAGCCCGAAGCCGAAAGATACTCTCTCAGTGGTTCGACAGTACATTTCAACGTCCACTTTTTCATTCTCACTCATGCTCGCTCTCTCTCTCTCTCTCTCTCTCTCTCTCTCTCTCTCTCTCTCTCTCTCTCTCTCTCTCTCTCTCTTCACCTTCAAGCCCCTTGAGTCAACGCTGCCCTCGGGTCGTCGTTGTCGTTATTGCTTCGCCCTCATCCCTCGTGCTCAATCTTTATTATCCCCCGACGCGACGACTCGCTGAGCATTACGTTTTTGTGGCTCTTAAAGCACTGATTCTTCCTACCGGGAGGACCTTATTTTAACGTGCCCCCCTCTCTTCAGGCACGCGATACCGACCTAAGCGCAATTCATGTATCGTGGAATTTTTCAAATAAATTATCGTCTCGGAGGCGGAAATACTGCTGGGTTACAGGATCGAGATTCCGACAGGATGTTATGAACCGGGCCTTTGCAAGAGGCTCCATTTGGGTCCCTTTCGAAAAGTTAACTTGGTTTGTGTCAAATGTTGATATGTGAATGAGTGGCTAACGTTTTCGTTTGTTTAGGGCACATTTGAGGAAGAAATTTTGACTACAAACAAATTTGATGCTCTGCATTGTAATCATAGGTTGAGAAAAGTCTTAAGGTAAAGGACTCAGTTAGTGATGATATTAGTTGTGCAACGATTGTCAGCTTTTTTTACGATGACAAATGGTAGATTTTCAAACATTACGATACGATTTAGAAAATTCAATCTAATCTTTAATGTTTTAATGTGAAAGATGAAAACTGTCTTCCAAACTTTACTTCATTCTTTTATTTCACCGAACGGATTGAAGACTTACAAAATTAAATTCCCAATTGAAGTGAATCCGAGAGTAACTGGTCCTTTACCTTTACTTAAAAATGAAGGAATTAAAGAAAAAGGTAAATCTTCTTTCTTTCAAAACGCTTATGAATTTATTGCATAATCCTGGTCCATCAAGTAAGAAAATCTGAACACTGGATGATGCTGGTCAAGTGAATATCATTCAAGAATTTTTCCATATCAATAATACTTCTATGCTGCTAGACATGATTCTTGTGATGAAATTAAATTGCAGACGTATTTTGGACTCCCTCCAATAGCAATAGAGTAGTATCATCTATGAAATGTTTGAATTTCTTGTAAACGACAATGATATCAAGTTCGAGCACATCCAGTCTCCTGAAGAAAAGTGACCCATGTCTAAGATTTATATCTGTGACCAGTTTGCAAAATATGGGCAACATGAATGGCACATGTAATCATCAAAACTGGTCGGTATGTGAAAACAAGTAACATATATGCGACAAACAAGTAACACGAGGTAAATTTATTCTTGTATAAAATTTTACATGCAATGGCCAAGAAGATTGAATTGGTCACTGAACTGTATAGGACTTGGATGAACTGTCATCAACAATGAAAATACGTAGGTCGCATTTATTTGAATTTCAGAACCATGTCACTTATATGTCGCTCGTTTTTATAACCGCAATAGCTTTAGACCTTCCCACTGGTCGCAGTGAGGTCCCTTTTCTGACAGACAAAAAAAAACGAAACGGACCCAAATGTCCCTTAGTTAGCCATTGCCGAACCCCCGTCGAAACCTCACGTCGCATTGTTCGTGGACGTGAAGGAAAAAAACCGGATGTCCTCGTGCAGGGTCGGTGACAGCCTTCGAGGAACGCGTAATGGCGCCTTTGGTCCTCAATGGTGCGAGGGCGGTGGCGGTGGCGGAGCCTCTTCTTCGGCGGGGTCGACGGGACTCGGGGAAAGGAACTTGCGCACGTACTTTGGATAATGGGTCTTCTCGTGGGCCTTGAGTATCGTCGACCTTGAGAAGGTCTTGCCGCAGAGGGTGCAGCGGAAGGGCCTCTCGCCCGTGTGCACCCGGCAGTGGTCCTTCATGTGGTGCCTGAGCTTGAAGGCCTTGCCGCAAAATTCGCATTTGAAGGGCCGGTCGCCCGTGTGTGCGGGAAGGTGGGCGATGAGGCTGCCGACGTCCGGGAAGGACTTGCCGCAGAATTTGCAGAGCACGACACCGGACGTCGGGTCCGAATGGGCGGCCAGGTCGAGGTCCATGGGCTCGACCTGGCCCGGGGGGTAGTGGGCCTCCGGGGGTAGGTGCATGCCGGGCTCGAGGCCCAGCTGGGCCTGAAGCTGCAAATGGGCCGCTTGTTCGCGATACTTGAGCGACTCGAGGCTGTGCGAGAGGATGTGCCTCGTCAGCTTGCTCTGGTGAAGGAACGAGGCACCGCAGTACATGCACGCAAACACCCGCTCATCCACACCCATCAACTCCTGCAACCAAACAAACAAGAACATCAACTTCTTGCGTTCCAACTCGATTGCTTTTACGTTCTCTCAGCTAATCTAACATCTTTCGGTCACCAGCCAACTCTCCCGGCTCGCAGATTTGAATCAGTTTGAAAGTTTATCATTGCGGATCTTCTACAACGCGTTGGTACAAGCTACTACTGTCTAAGGTCAAACGTGTTTTTGTTCGGATTGCTGCGTACTCTCGCTCGTTAATCGTGCCTCCCTAAAGACCCTATGCGGATACGTGCACACTAGTTTGCCGACATGTATACGCGCGTAAATAAAAGTGTGTTTTTGATATTTACACTACCAACATAACGGCAGCTGCACAAGAAGTTGACGCTCATTTTTGTTTGGCGCGTGCTGGCTCTATTGTACCAAATTATGATGGTCTTTGGTCCTGCTTGCAGGACCTTTGTGCCTCTCACATACGCACACTCTTTGTTCGAGTATATCGGTAAGTGCTCAGGCATCGGGTTTTGGGAATTCTTCAGGAAAACGGGAAACAAAATGGTCTTTTGTTTCCCGTTTGCGGTCAGGAGTTTTTGGAGGTTTGAGTTGTCCTTTTTCATGTATAACAGATCATCAATGCAACAATTGTATCATAGAGTAGTAAAAACGTAACATAGAGAAATTGTAAGATCAAAATGAATCGTACGGCACAACAAAGGCACTCATGCAGTTTTAATACCAACAGTTAACTGTACGTTATACTTGAGCAACGATGAATTGAGGTTGATTATGAGAAAGTCGTAAGTTGCTTCAAACGCCGATGAACGGAAATAATCGTCCATGTAAATGGTCGAATACCCATGAAGAATTCGGGAATGACAATTATTTTCACTAATTTCATATTTTGCATTCAGACAAACATCAGAGAATACTAGAAGTTTGTGGATGCAGATCATGTGAAATTTAGGGTTAAGTACAATTACGTTGTTCAATTTACTTATTACAATCGGTAATCAGTAGCTTCTTTTTGGGAAACTTGAATAATTACATGACAAATTTGTAAGGGACAAAAACTATTTGATACAACTTTTCTCAAGGCGAAATTCCTACTTCGGAACACATGTAAAGATGATCTTTACAAATCGTTAAAACATCCACGGCAAAAACGAAGGTCAACTTCTTGAAAATGGGCTAGCAAGACAGGTTGAAGTAAGGAAATTGGAATGAGTGTTTCGATGACAGGTATTTGGAAATTTGATAAATGGAACTTCGCTCTTTTGCAATGGAGCTCGACATACAATAGAAGTGAACATGACAATGAGTAAAAGCTATGAACGAGAGGCAGCAGCAATTATTGCAACCTTTACGAAAAAAACTCAGAACCTTTAAAAATTCTTAACGAGATCTTCATTGATATTATAATTGTTCGAGACAAAGTTTCTTTCATTAAAGGTTGCATTCTTGTCCGTTAACTTCAGTGTAAAAATATGTATAAATGTCTAAAACTGCAGCAAACTTTCACATTTACAATTTCGAAATGGAAATTGAACCAATCGAATGGTTTCAAAAATGTGGAAGAATCGCGTGTAATAATGGGAAAAAGAGCAACAGTCAGCAAAGCATTTGGGCACATGCAGCAAACCCACATGCAGTTTTACAGTCGGACACGCGCAATTTCCTAACGTTCGAGGTTTTGAAAATTCGCGGATGGTAAGGTTCGAGAATAGTTTCGCGGTGAAAAGAAAAGGTGATCGATTACGTCATTGTTAACCTAACGACCTTTGATTTATCGACGATTGCAAACGAGCGCAGGGTTTGAGCTGGCGGTATAGTAAATTTTTTTATGCAGAGCAAAGAGAAATACGGAACGATAATATGTAATTAATAAAGTATAGAGAGCTTCGAAATAATGAAACGTGTAATTTACGGAGACACTGAAGAAAGCACTCACCGGATCCTGTGGTAGTCGATAGTCCGTCGATATATCGCCGCTACTGCTTCGCTCGTCCGTCGATCTTTCCCAGTCAACTTCTTTCTTCAAAGACTGAAAGAAACAGACATTAATCATTTCAGATTTGTTGGATTAACTACAAAGTTCTGTTTCTGTCTATTTTTTTATCTATCCTCGTCGGCTTCTAAATTGAACGAGTTTTCTCTGAAATTCAACATGGCGTCCAAATCTTGTCAGTGGAGAGATCAGAGGTGCTGATGAAAATTTCTTGAGTGTGGAGAGACTGTCACGTAATAATTCATTTAGCAGTGAAATTAAATACTTAAAATAGATAAAAAATACTAGGAATTTTCATGGAATCCACAAAATTTTATTTAGATCTAGAAAGACTGAAATTATTGAAAATACTAGTAGTTGCTCGAATACTGGTGTTATATGCAGACATATTTTTTCAGAATTTAAAAATACTAGAAAGACATTTAACTTTGAATCTTTGAGAATCGAATTTAATAGATCTATGTGAGAAATCTATGAAAATTTGGAAAATCCTCAAATCTCATATATACTGGATAGATACGAATGTACTGAAAGAACTAGAAAGTAATAAAATGTATGAATAGCGTTTTTTGAAGAATCTATAAAAATACTTTAATAATTCTAACATGCTTTGAATAAAATAGAAACTAATTCCAAAACTCTCCATATACGCATGAATATGCATGGAAAAATTCAAAAGGTATAAAAATACTAACAAATCTTATGGAATACCATAGATAATGAAAAATATGAAAGATACTAGAAATAAAAAAATCTTTCTTTAAAATACATTCCTTATAAAATTTATCAAATCACGAAAAAACTTCAACACTTTTAATGTTTCAGCATAAAATTTGAGGGATCATTATAAAAATTGATTCATTATAAAAATTAGGGATTTTCAAAATTTTGTAAGTAGTTATCCTACACGAAATCTCCCAAGTAATAGAAAGTTTTAGAATAATATTGATTTTTGGAGGTGATGTTTCTTAAAAAAAAAAAAAAAATACACAAAATCTATAAAATGTCGAATTTCAGAAAATCAAGTTCTCGAAATCTATAATAATGAGCATAGTTATTCTATAAATCTATAGAAATACCAGAAATTTCCACAGAATCTGATAATTGAAAAAAATGCTAAAAACGCAACAACTTTAAAGTTATTCAAAATCTGTGTAGACATGAGTTAAAAAAAAATCAATAAATTCATAAAAATCTATAAATATTTTATTCCTTAAGCATCCATTGTCAGTAAAATGTATAGTATCAGATAAAAATACCATGAAATCCATCATAAGAAAGATTTAATCATTTTCATGTCAGTTTTTAGGGACGGCTGATTCATCGATTCGGAAAGGCGGACTTGGGTTTTTACACGTAAACAACGAAAACGCTTGTTTGATATTCTCGATGAAAAAAGTACTCGATAAAAAAAGTGCCTAACCTAACTCGTGCAATTTGCTCACTCGCTTCGCTCGTTCGCAAAACTTTGCACTCGTGAAAAGACTCGTTTCTGCCCCTTGACACAAAAAATGCTATTTTATATTTAAATAAGTAAATTTCACATTGACGTACTTACTGACTTTCAGACGTTTTTGTCACTTTCTCCTAAAAAAATTTTATTGTAACGTATTTATTTTTGGGAATTAATGAAATTTTGTAAAATTGTCTAGTACTTTCATAGACTTTGGGTTTTTTTGGTACCTAGATTAACGAATTTTTATTTTATAGAATTCGCGTGTTTTTATGTATCTTAGAAAATTATATCTCTTTCGATATACTGTATTCCAGAACTCCCTAGTTTTTTGGTATTCTGTGTATCTTTTCAGTATCTCTACGATTTGATGATTTTTCATATTTTAATGATTTCTACATAGATGTTTGGTTTTTTAAGTACCATTATCATTTATATTTGAAGAAAGTATTTCTTCACCCAATAACATTATTTGATGAACTATGCGCAATCATAGTATGACTAGTATTTCTGAGTTTTCATTAAATTCTCTGGTTTTTATGAAATTTCCTAGCATTTTTATACATTTACAGTACTAGAGTCTTTCGGCACTCACAAAATTAGCGTTAGCACTACAGATCTCCAAATAAGAAAATTTAGACGTCATTTTGAATTTTGAATAAGATTCGTTCCGGAACTGATCCTAATCCCCCAGTAATCTCGAAAGTATCAGAGGTCTGTTACAGTCTTACATTACTGTTCAATGAAACAGATCAAGAAGCAGTAAGAACGAAAGAAATAGACAAATAGAAGCTTCTCCGTACACCCATCATAAAAAAAATTAGAATACGAATAAAAACTATCATTCCATCCTGTTCCACATTCCCATCCTTGACAGCTTCTGAACTTGTCTACAGACTTACAGCACTGTTCAATAAGACAGATCAAGAAGCAATAAGGACGAATGAAGTAGACAGGTGCAGAAACTTCTGTATGCATCTTGAATTTTGAAAAAAAGAGTCTACAAACATGAAACGACGATCTCTGGGAACAATATAGATGAATACTCACGAGTGGCACCTGCTGTACCGGAGGCATCCCCGAAGGGCCAGCCAAGGGCTCGGTACTATGCGGCGACGATATCCTTTGGCCCGAAAGGTTTCCACTCGAGGTCGTCGTGCCCAACTGGCCACCACTCACCGTCGTCGAGTTGTTCCCCAGGCACAAGTCACTGGGCCCACTATGCATCGAAAGTGGACTAAGGGAGCCCTTGGTCTCCTCAACGCTCCCAGCATCTTCCGAATTCCTTCTCGGCCGATTCAACGCCAAGGGCCCAGAACAGGGACTTCCAGGAGTCTTTATCCTCGGCGGAGGCGACGCGTCCACGGCCAGGTTACAGTCCATGGTCACCTCACTCAGGTTCTCAGGCTGCTCGCTGACTGCCCTCGCATTCCTCCGGATCGTCGACGTCGTGTTCGTCGTCGTCGTAGTAGTCGTCGTCGTCGACGTCGACATGATCGTAGGGACGAGCTCCCTCTCCTTCGACGTCATGTCCATTTCCTGAGGCTCCTCTTCCTTGATCTTGCTCTCGAGATCCTGGGGCGACTTTTGGTGTTCCTCCTTAAGGTTCGTCATGTCCGCCAAGCCCTTGACCTTGAGGCTCTCGGCGGTCTTGAGAAGGGCCGACAGCTGGCAATACTCGACGTTGACCTCTCCCTTGTACATGAAGTCAACGAGGGTGCGCAGCTCGGCGAAGCGCACGTCCTTCAGGATGACGATTGGGTGACGGTTCGGGTGGTCGAGGAAGAGGGCCTGGAAGTAGCTGGAGCACGCGGAGAGGACGACCTTGTGGGCGCGTATCGTGGGCCCCTCCGTGCACGCCAGCGTAACGTCCACCAGGGACTCCGACTCGAGGAGTTGACTGAACACGCCGAGCAGGTTGCTCTGATGATTGTTCCACCTCAGGCAGTAATGCTCACTTCCCATGTCTGTACCGCCCGGGACCCTGCTGCAGAAAAGAAAATGGGAGGTTTATTTTTTGGAGGAGACAGTGTGGAACGTCTTTTCCTGAATTTCGGATCTGGTAGTGAGTGCTTTACTGTGCTAGAATTAGTAAATCTACCAATATTCCCATACACTCAAGGATCTTTTGGTTTAAGTTTGAAACGGAAAGAATTTCAAAGCTTCGAATTTTAAAACGGCTGCCTTTCATTTTGAAATGGTGGAATTTTTAAAGTGAAAGGCTGGGTCCTTTCACTTTGAAACGCTACTGGGATGGTATTTTGAGAGGGATTTCCCTTTCAACGTTCTGTAAATCAACATGGTTGGACATGGTTGTTGACGAACGCGAAGTGACTTTGACAGCGAAAAGGAATTCTTTTCAATTCAACACCTGAGAACGCTCGGGACAGTTAGAGAATGAAGGAATTCGTGAACGGTCCCAGCGCGAGTAGACGAAAATTGAGGGGCCGGAAAGCATAATGACATCTGCGCGCGGGACAGTTAGAGAATGAAGGAATGAGTGAACAGGCCTAGCGCTGTCGAACGCGATCGTACGGAAATTTTAATCCGTCATTGAAAACTATTCTCGCGATTCTTCCGACACCAATCATCCGATTTTCGCCAAATTTTAAGAAATATACTCTACTTGCTTCAGCGACGCATCCAGGGTGAAAAAAATTATCATTTATGATAAAAAAAACGTCATAACTCAAATACGATCTTCTCTTTTGCATTCGACCGCTTATTTATGAAAAAAATTGCGTAAAAGTTTTTTATCTCATAGAAAAGAAGACGCTTGCTAAAAAATTCAGAAATTTTTCAAAAATGAGCGGTCAAATACAAAAGAGAAGATTGTTTTTGAGTTATAACGTTTTTTTATCATAAATGATGATTATTTTTTCATCCTGGAGGCGTCACTGAAGCAAGTAGAGTATATATTTCAAAATTTGGCGAAAATCGGATGATTAGTTTCGGAGGAATCGCGAGAATAGTTTTCAATAACGGATCAAAATTTCCGTACGATCGCGCTCGACAGCGCTAAGCCTGTTCACTCATTCCTTCATTCTTTAACTGTCCCGCGCGCAGATGTCATTATGCTTTCCGGCCCCTCAATTTTAATCTGTTTTCAAAAAATAAACTCGTGATAACTCCGAAACTATTCATTTAATTGACGCCAAATTTTTAGGCGTATCGCTGCTTGCTTCATAGTCGTCTCCAAATACAAGAAAAATTGTCATTGTTAATAAAAAATAAATAAAAACTGGCGTGAGTTAAAAAACTCGCGAGATAAGTGAAACTTCTCACGGCGGGCTGCTGCAAATTTAATTAAACAAAAAAGAAAGTTCTTTCAGTTTTCTAAGAAAAACAACTAAAGAAACCATTAAAACCAAAGCATGAATTGCGTTCAAAACTGTAGCTTGAAACAGATTAAATTAAAATCAGAATTTCAAACGATTGAAATTCAAATCAAAATTTAAAATTTGACGAAAAAGTTTCACTTTTCTTCCACATTGCATGTATACCACACGATTTGAGCTGTGAAAGAAAAGTAAATCTTTGACGTCAAATTTCAAATTTATATTTGAAATTCATTTGTTTACAATTCCGATTTTGTTATAATCAGTTTCAAGCTACAGTTTCGAAAGCAGTTCATGCTTTGGTTTAAATGGTTTCTTTAGTTGTTTTTCTCATAAAATTAAACGAACTTTTTTTTTTGTTTAAATCTACCCTTGCAGTATTTTGCCTTGAGAAGTGTCACTTCTCTCGCGAGTTTTGAAATTCACATCAGTTTTTTTTCAAATGTAATCCGTAATGGAATTAGTGCAAAAAGTTAAAGAAATGTGAATTACCCGTTTTAAATTTTCAACACATTTATTCAGGAAAAAGAATTATATATTTTTTATTTCAGAATAATTAACTTGATATTTTTTTCATAAACTAATATGTTTTGATGTCTAATTTATATGAAGCAATCAATTTCAATAATAGTAACCATTGTGAAATAGATAAAAAAGATGGCACTAAAAATGTAGGTTTCATGTTGGCCATTTCTCTGAAATTTATTTTAAAACGCGCATTTTATATTAATTTTTATTGTACAATATCAAGAAAGTTTGAAAAAAATTATGAGATATTGAATTTCAGTGTCATTTGTCTGAAAATCATGTTTTCATAATATTCTTCTAATAATAATATTTGAATAACAAATAATTTCTTCGAGTGTAATTATTATAAAATGAATCAAAAAGACACAACTAAAAATGTAGGTTTTATATTTACTATTTCCCTAAAATTCTTGTAAGAATTAGCTTTTTAAATGTCTATTGTAAGATCGAAAGCTTTATTCTCAATCCTTTGTTCACAAACCATTGTTACGCTCTGAAACGGATTTTACTCCCAACGAGTCATTAGAAGTTTCACTTCAATACCTGAACAACAAACTTTGCATGATCGCTATTCGTAGAAAAATTTTCAACTCAAGATCAAAAGCCTTTTTCCTTTCATAGAAAAAAAGACTCTTGATGAAAAATGTGAAAAATTTTTTCGTTAATAGCGATCAGATGCCGAAGAAAAGATCGTTATTTATTTAATTTTATACTTTTTTATTGAAAATGGCAATTTTTCTTGTATTCGGCGCTTAAGCAAAGAGCGATAGGTCTGAAAATTTGGCGTCAATCAAATAAATGGTTTCGGAGATATCGCAAGTTTAGTTTTTGAAGCCAGATTGAAATTTTCCTTTTCTCTCGCTGGGACGGTCAGGGACCGTTCACTCATTCCCTCATTCTCTAACTGTCCCGAGAGCTCTCGAGGTTATGCTTGCCAGGTGTTCAAGTATACGTAAGAATTTTCCGAGTGTAGGAAATTGACCAGCCTCTGAGCAGCACAAAAGGTAAGTACCATAATTATATTGGAAATATGGTAGATTTACTAGTTTAAAACAGTAAAACACACACTAGCAGATTGTAAATTCACAGAAAGATTTTTTATATTTTACTAGGAGAGGTGCGTGAGTGGTCGTGGTTTCTCCTTTTGTAAATTGAGTTGATTGTCAGGCCACGAATGACCAAAGTTAAGGTTAAGGGATAGACAGTTTTTTATGAACAGACCGTGTTAGTCCAAACACTTTTAAAAAGAAATTTTAAGGGAGCAAGTCCTTGTTTGTTATTTTTTTTCAACAATGAAAAAAAGGTCGATTGCTACTAAATTGACATATGTTTAACAATGATCATAGAAGTACGATTCATAATTTTTATTTCGAAAAAAAATCAAAAATGGAGGAGATTCACACTCTTATACACCAGTGGCCCGAAGTGATATTTCAAACGGTGAGCATTACAGCTTAAGTTACGTTCAACTAAAAAAGACAATATTTTTCTGAACGTTAATTGATAGACATAATTGCACACCTGAATGAATCTGTTTTTCATTTAGACACATTTTTCAAAAACGCGGGGCCCATAATGAAAAATGTCGATTTTTTCAGATTCTTTTTTCTCTTTTTATACAAAAAAGTTGTTTTTTTCAACATCGAAAAATCATCATTCTATTCAGAACGCAATAGAAGGTGTTACTAACTGAAATCACAAAATATAATGAAAATTCACTGTGTAATTTTGGATTGGAACATCATTTTGTATCATTGACGATTTTCGGCGTATCTCTGTCAAATTCGGTTCAATTATCACGTAAAAATCACAAATTGTACTTTGATAATCATCAACAAACATGTGAAAATTTAGTAACAATCGGCCTTATGCTTGTCGTTGAAAAAAATTCGAATCAGGTCCATTTTTTAAGCCGTCTACATCGACTTTTCTCCTTGATTTCAGTCCCAAATGACGTCTTTAAATTACGTTGCAACAAAATCGAAACAGTGTGTACTTCAATTCAGGAGCTTGATATGAGTTTACAAGTAGTCTCATTCACTCACTATTGGTAATTCCAGATAACTTGATGATGCGTTTTGTGGGTCGGAAAAAACAGATTTAATAATTGAATTGATTCGACGAGAGGTAACGAAAAATTCTGTTATTTTATAGAGGATTGTTGTGAATAAATGTGCAATGATTTGGGCAAAAATGACGATTCTGAGCTGGCGCAAGGTTAGGTCATCTATTCTCATCCGACACTTGTGTATGAAAATCATAATTCTTGATTCATGACAGACTATGATAAAGTTGAAGGGCTATAATGAGGGGCCTGGAGGGCGAAGCCCCCGAACATACGAAAAGTAAGGTAGATATTGAAAAAAAAAAACATGTAAGTGCAAATTGTGTTCAACTAACTCAGTCTCGTCCAAAATTACTTTTGGATACAAATGCTTGAATAATTCCTCTCCACTTGTTTCAAACATTTTTTTCTTGAATTTAATAGGTTTAACACGCGAAATTCGTAGCGACTTGTAATTTTTACTTAGAGGAAATTTGATGTGCGACAATATGATATTTTGACGTTTTTCATGTATAGTTCAAGGTCTATTTACATAGAAAAAAATGGTGTAAACAGTGTTGCCATGGAAAAAAATCAGTAGTAATATTTGAGAGTTATTGGCAGCATTGGGAATGTTTATGCTTAGTGCTTCCTGATTAACAATAAGTGATTTGTTGTCAATTGGACGATTTCATCATGCTTTTAGGTGACTAAATAATGGCAATGTTGAGGTGTTTCCAATGAAGCTACCTCGAAATTCGTTTAGAAATATTTGTTTTAGCTTTATTTACGTTGACAGGGCAAATTTTCAATTAATCTCTTATAAATGATTTCGATTTCGTACGTTTGGGAGTCTTTATACAGTATTTACTCCAGTGGGAGCAATTTAAGCACTCAAAGTGTGAATTGTGTAAGTGTAAAAAAGAAGTGTTTCTTGGAATTATCATAAAGAAAATTAAGTTCTTCAAATGAAGCTTTCATATAGAGTTACAAAACAGAATAGGGATTTCTGGGATTTCCAATTGCAAAACTGAATTATACTTGTGGTCGGCAAAATCAATTGTTTTTTTTTTTTTTTTCAAATTGACCATGACCAATTGAAGGTTAAAATTTTATTTCTGTACAGTTGGGGTGTCATTATAAAAACTTACAGAATTTTATATTTTCGAGGGTAGTGTAAATGTTTTAAAAAAGTCAAATTTACTGTAAAATTTTGCAAAGCGTCAAAATTAATGTAAACTGTTGAACTGCAGAAATTGCTGACAACTGTAAAAATTGTTGACATTGTAAGACAGCTGTCCAAAACATCAGAACAGGCATGAACTCTTCAATTTTGAAAACTATCAAATTCAATAACTCATCGCTTGTTATTGCTGTTTCTTCCGAAAAAATTCTTACCAAAGTATTGAAATGGATAGATCATAGAAATTTTTTGCTTGTAACTTCTCTGTAAAATGACTGTCCAATTCGATATACAATGTCTTGATAATTGAATTGTATTTTTTCGTCTCATACATAGCATCCAAGAAACTAGAAAATGTAATTAATTTGGATTACAAAACGGAATAAATTGTTTACATTGATCAAAATCAATGTAAACTTTTGAAGTTTTTGAAACTGTAGAAATTATTGGAAACTGCAAAAATCATCTACATTGTAAAAGAGCTGTTTAAACCATCAAGACTGTCATAAACTCTTCAATTTTGAAAACTATTAAATTTAATAACCCATCCCTCGTTATCGCTAATTCTTCCAAAAGAATTCTTATGAAACTAATGTAATAAAAAGAAAGCACGAATTTTTTATTTGTAACTTCTCTGTAAAATGACTGTCCAATTCGATATACAATGTCTTGATAATTGAATTGTATTTTTTCGTTTCATACATAGCATCCAAGAAACTAGAAAATGTAATTATTTTGGATTACAAAACGAAATAATTTGGTTTACATTGATCAAAACTGATGTAAACTGTTATAATTTTAGAAACTGTAGAAATTGTTGAAAACTGTAAAAAAGATCGATATTGTAAATAAGCTGTTGAAAAAAATCAAAACTGTCATGATCTCTTCAATTTTCACAACCATCAAATTTGATAACTCTTCGCTCCGTTACTACTGATTCTTCAAAAAAAGTTTTTACGAAAATTTTGTAATGGAAAGATTATACAAATTTTTTGTTTGTAACTTCTTTGTAAAATGACTGTCCAATTTGATATACAATATCTTGATAATTACATTGTATTATTTCGTTTTATACATAGCATCAAAGTACTAGAAAATGTTATTATTTTGTATTACAATACAAAATTATTTAGTTTACATTGATCAAAATCAATGTAAACTGTTATAGTTTTAAAAACTGTAGAAATTGTTGGAAACTGTAAAAACCATCTGCATTGTAAAAAAGCTTTTCAAAATATCAAAATTGTCATAAACTCTCCAATTTTCAAAATCATCAAATTTGATAACTCTTAGCTCGTTACTACTGATTCTTTCAATAAAAATCTTACGAAAATTCTGTAGTGAAAAGATTGTGCAAATTTTTCGTTTGTAACTTCTCTGTAAAATGACTGTCCAATTTGATATATCAAATTAGACAATGTCTTGAAAATCGAATTTTGGTTTTCCGTTTTATTCATAGCATCAAAGCATTAGAAAATATAATTATTTTGTATTACAATACAAAATAGTTTAGTTTACATTGATCAAAATCAATATAAACTGTTGAAGTTTTTGAAGCTGTAGAAATCTTTGAAAACTGTAAAAAAGATCGATATTGTAAAAAAGCTGTTCAAAACATCAAAACAGTTGAAACTTGTTCAATTTTGAGAATTTTCAAATTTGATAACTCATCGCTCGTTATTCCAAAAAAGTTGTAATGAAAATACCATAATGGAAAGATTGTACAAATTTTTTGTGTAAAATGACTATGCAATTTGATACACAATGTCTTGATAGTAAAATTGTTGTTTTTTGTTTTCTACATAGCACCAAAGTACTATAAAATGTAATTATTTTGCATTAAAATACAAAATAGTTGACATTATGCAAACTGTTGAAATTTTCGAAACCGTGGAAATTGTTGAAAAAAAAAAAATTTATCAATATTAAAAACTGTCAAATTTGACAACTGATCGCTCCTTACTACTGATTCTTATGAAAAAATTCTTACGAAAATTCTGTAATGGAAAGATTGTAGACAATTTTGTGTTTGTAACTTCTCTGTAAAATGACTGTCCAATTTGATATACAATGTCTTGATAATTGAATCATAATTTTTCGTTTCGTAAGTAACATCGCAGTAACAAAATGATGTTTTTTCTTAGCAGTAAAGACAGGAAGTAACACGTTTTTCTTACACAATGTCGACGTAACTTATTACATTTTCCACTTAATAAACGGGAACGAAATACATTATGACCTATAGAGAAACCTTAACCTTCCAAACAATGCAATGCTCAGGTCTTCCTGAAGACGATGAATCATAGCCTGATCATTTCATTCATACGTAATAACAGCTTTTGTTTTCAAGTGCAATAAATGAGTTATTGCTGAAACTCAGCATTAATGCTTTACTCGGACACCAATTCCTAACTCAACAACCAACCCTAAATGAGGTCGAACATTTCTATTTGCGAAATTGCATAAAGATTGACTTAAGCTAATGCATCATCTTTTTCAGATTGAAAAATGCAAAAAAAAGTTACATAATCATGCACAGTTTGTATGATACGGGTTTAAATGATAAAAAAACCCTTCTTCGGTTAAAAGTTTTGATTTGACCCGAACAAAAAAGCTCGATACTCCACAATGGTATCGTTATATTTCTACCTGTGTTTTCGTTATTGGTGCCAGATTTATGTTCGGCGTGCGGAAAAGGAAGATAAAAAGCACGATCGCGAGTTTCCTTATTTCGGTCTCGGAAATCTTTGCCAGTCGCTTTTTTATCATGTATTTTTCTCCCGACGCAGCGAGCAAGCTTTTACATAAGTTATCAATCGCGCCACACGCAACGCACGCTCGCGAGGTCATACGAGCACACACTGTATCCGACGCTCTTTACTACCACCGCAGCGGCAATGCTTGACGCGCTCCAGCATCGATTGATGCCGCACGTGCTGCATATACGTGGTGGATATATAAGACCGCGATACGTATCTTTTATCATGTTCCTTTCGCGCCGCGATATATATCGTCGCGCGGCGCGTGGACTTGCTTACCAAGCACGTACGCGCCTTTCCTTACCCGCGGCTCATGTTTATCATATCATTTTTTCAAACTCCGCGAAGCTCGCAATGTAAGCGTGTACCGAGACAAAAATCTAGCACTTTTTGACGTATGTATGTATGGCAAAAAGTACGGGAATATTGCAAGTTTTTCAATACTGCTGCAAATTTTGTGATTTACATTTTATTTATTACAATATAACTCGGGAAATCTCTCAGTTCGAATTAGTAAGACTTCGAATCATTCAATTATTGGGTCAGAAATAGTCAAAGATCTACCAAAAAAAAGTCGAATTCAACTGAATCATATGTTGTGTACTTGGTTGTACAAAAATTTCATGTAAAAAACATTGTTACAAGCTTGATGTTCCAAAGAACAAATATTTTAACAAACGTCTAAATGCTTTAGAACAATAATAAATTAGGAGCATTGGAATGATATTGAGATCATTCATAATTGCAGTGGTAAATATTTATGACTTCTGCATTAGTTGAACTATACTCATCTTCTAGTCATAATGCACAAATAAGACTAGTCAAAACCTACCCACTGTAGTAGTGGATTTCTACTTAAGTTCAAATATATATATATATATATATATATATATATATATATATATATATATATATATATATATATATATATATATTTATTCACCGTTTTCGTCAGTCAAATATTACTTATTTCATCAGTAAGCTATATCACTAACTCAATGAGTAGATTTTTACTCAAACTTTGATTGCTTCTTTTTCACCTTCTCAATCACTTAAATTCTACTATTAAATAGTCGTTTTTCACCAATTCAAAGTGAAAGAGTGTACAGAAAAAATTTTATGTTGTGCAAATTACAATATGCATGCCACTTTTTACAAGATAATTTTGGAAAATTTTGAATCTGCAGAATGGAAATTGTACTAAATTATTATTGTAATTGTCACTATAATAGTACACAGGATTTATTATCTGTGTATAGTGACGAATCAAAATAAGTATTTTACCTTTATCATTTGTTCTTCAGTTCGTGAAATATGATATTTCATGTACTAAGAGAAAACATTGTACATGTAAATACATGCATCGCAAAAATTCATATCATTTTGTAAAATTCAGAGTATATTTGCGACTTTTTTTAATACTTCATCAATCACGATACTGTATATTATACAGCACACAAAAATAGAGCAAAAAGAACTATACCAATCTGAATAATAGCAAAACCGTATAGCATTTCCTGAAATCTGGATTAGTAGGAATTACAATATGATACTGCAAGTATGTACAAAAAAGTATAGTAGAAAAAGAAATATGCATAGAAATTTTTACAACAAAATATATCTACTTCTACAATATCACCAGGCAATATTTACTGTATATTATGACAAAAACTACCATAAATAACCAGCAAAAAGTACAATATTTCAGATCGATTCCACAGTACAATACAGTATTGTAATATTACTGTATTTTTTTTCTCAGGGTGGATGCTGAGTTTACAAGCCCTGCTTTTTTTACTTCGTGAAACTCGGAATCTAAACGTGTACCGAGATAAAACTCTAGTAGTTTTTGACGTATATATGATAAAAAGTACAAGAATATTGCAAGTTTTTCAATACTATTGCGAATTTCGTAATTTTTATTTTGATTATTACAAAATTTAATAGTGAAAAAAACGTTATGTCGTGGGAATTACAATATGCATGTTATTTTTCATAATCATGTTTTTTTTTTTTTTCGATTTTAGTTTTAAATTATCGATTGAATTAACAATTTCTACATTATGTTTTTATTCAATCTACAGTTATTTGTATAAAAATTTTCAACAGAAGGTGGTATTATCAATTTTGTCATGTAAGAATTATTTTTATTTTGTCTGTTATTGTAATTACTATTCCTTAACAAGTGATTCCTTTCTTTTAAATAAGCCTTTCAATAAAAATCTCAAGGTAGTAGTTGTTCATCACCAAAATATATTCAATTACTTAACTATTATTTTTGCAAAATGTTTAATCAGCTGATTTACTAATTGACAGCAGTACTATCTTTTGATGTAACCAATGTTTCGATAAATAATAATAAATGGTCCTTTTTGAAGATGTTGGTTTTAGATTTAAATTAATAATAATTCTATCGTTTGTAGATGTTTTGAGTTCCAAAAAATTAATTATTTCATTTTCTTCCGATTCATACGTGAAATTCAATCTAGGGTTATAAGAATTGAATATTAAAGGAACTTTTGAAAATTCATCACTTGATATCAAAGTTTAAATATCACCTATAAAATTCAATGATTTATTATGGGAAAACAAAATTAAGGGAACCTAAAAAGGTATCTTTTAAATTCCTAACCGAATTGGCCAAAAAAGAAGAGTCAAAATTCAAAAACATTTTTTTAAATTTCAGACATTTTGGATATCTTCAAAGACCATAAAAAGTATTTGAAACTTTCACGGTTTTCTTTTACTCTACGAAATTTCCAGAATGTATAACATCATACAAACAACCTATTCAAAATGTTCGAAATTTTCTAAAAAATCGTCCGACTCATGAAAACTTTTCGGCGTTAAATGATTATTTTCAAGTTGTCTAGTTTTTTATGGAAATATAAAAACATGAAATATTATTTTTATGTAACATAACATTTAATATATTTTCGCACAAGCTGTAACAACAAAATTTTGAAATGCTATCTCTAGTCCTCTAAAATTGAGAATGTTGATTTCATCACACCGAACATGAAAAATCATCTTCAATGTCTATGAATTTTCAGTGAAAATCAGATTAAACAAAAAAATAACAAAAAATTTCAATCCATACTTAGTTCTGACATTGAATTCAACTGTAAGCAAGTATCAAAACTGTAATAACACTTTCAGCTAATGTTGCACAAATTTTAACCATAATGATAAACGAAAATCATGCCCTCTTATTTTCAGGAGTTTTACCAAGTTTTCAGAGGAGCGAAATTTTTTTAAGACTGAATAAACTTTTGCTACCGCTCGATACTTGGCTTAGGCTGTCGACCAGTGGAGGCCTCGAGATAAATTTGGCACTATTTGCATCGTACTTCGATTATCCAGATTTAAAAATTTTACTTTTCAAATTTTCGTTATTTCTACATAATTTCGATAGTTAATATTGAAAAATAGATTCAAAGCAATTCTGTCGATGGAATTTCAATGTATTATCATACTTATTTTTACGAATCCTCAAGTGTAAACTTCTTATTTATTTTAACTGATTGAACGTTTGTTTTACATTTTTCAAATTTTTCGAGTCGATTTGATTATTTGTTCACCTACATTGAATTCTGTTATCTGCACTGTTGAATTTGAAAATTCTATTGCATTGTTTCCAATGTTAAACCTCATTTGTCGAATTTTCAGAAAACTTGGATTCGAAGGAATTCTAACAACTTGAAAAATCATAGTGGAAGGCAGAAGTTTCGTGCTCAAAATTAATCAAAAGTAGCCAGCATTTCAATATAGCAACAGCAAAAAAATTCATAATAGAACAAACAAGTACAAATTGGAAAAAAATTTTTAACATAAATCTCTATTACAAACAGTGTATGAATATATTGTAGGTAAACTTCAAGAAACATTCGAATGAAAATTAGTACTTAAACAAATCCAAATTATTCCCAAACGTTACTAAATCGTCATTGAAAAAAAAGAGTATATAAAAAATCGAAGGTTGAAAGACGCAATAGTTGTTTCCGGTCAAACGATTTTTATAAGTAAACGCAGTTCGGAAAAATTGCACAACAGAGTCTTCATTACGCTGACCTACGCAGTGGGTCAGCATAATGAAAGAACGCTTTTGCACGATTCTTACGAAGTCGCATGCGTCCGTGCATTATGTGACCTGAAATTTAACCCTTGCGAGAATCACCGTGCAATTATCACTTACGTTTTTTTAATGTTAATCCAAAGTGTCGTTTCATCTGAATCTCTTAGTCATACACGTTGGCGCAGTTTTTCAACGAACGTGTTTGGATATTTAGCATTTGAATGATTTTTGCGCGAAATTCAATGAAACGCGTATGATGAAAATTTGTAATATTCGTCAAGTACGGATGATTGAACATTCGCAAATTATTGTACGATAATTTTTTCAAAAGAACTTCAATGATTGAAACATTCTGATAAACACCTATTCTTTGGTCAGAATGATGCAAAAATCATCAAATTCAAATGTCATCACAATGAGATGAAAAGTTTCATGACTCTACACTTTTCCTCGACCTGACCAAGTTTTCCAACCATGAAAAGTGTGAAAAACCTGCACAGTACTCGAGATTACCATTCAAGAATGAGATGAGAAAGAGGAAAAAGTGCGTCATTAGCTTGCTTATGTAACGTGTAAGAACCTGAGCGAGCGAATCGTTATTTATGTCATTTCAGAGGTTTTCTTTGGGTCAATCCATTTATAACGACGAGACACGCGTTTTCATCCACACGCGTTGCAGAGCTTCCTTGTATGTTTTGCTACGTGTTTCCGAGGTTCGTAGCCTGTTTGTCTTCTCGAGAAACGTTCCGCAAAAATGCAAACATCTTCTAAGTGGTCGTTACTTCGAACCCGAAGGTATTCGGTCCTAATTACTTCACTTCTTGGTCATAATTCTTCAAAATTACACTCGCTTTACGATTCATTATGGTGCATTACATTACATGAACGATACGAAGAACAGAGAAATGTGTCATTATCGTGTGTACCTCGGTTACGTTCGTGAGGATTCAGAGTGTCGTTTATGTAAATGATGGACAAGTCGCTTGAAATTTGGTCGTTTGATGAGGGAATTTGAATTTTGAAGAATATTGACCTTTTGGTAACGAGGCAGATTTTTTATGACCTTTTTGGAATTCGTGTTTGTCATTATTTTAAACTGCATATAATAAGAATGTGATTTTTATGCATACTTTTCATTATTATACTTTATATATGAAGTATTATTATAATATCATTGTCCCAAACTCAGCTCAATGATTTTAGGAATGTTTTTCGAACCTCTGGGATTTTACAAAAATTTCTATGTACTTCCAAGTAATTTCTGGATTGGGCTTATTTAGATTCATTCAGATCATTTAAAAAAATTTTGTGAATTCAGGAACCTCTGAGAAGTTATGATTATTATTTGTAGTTTGCAATTATGCCTAAAAAATTTCATCGAGGGATGGATAAACACAAAAAAGGAGCGTCGCAATGAAATTTTACATGAATTGGGAGAATTTTAACGCCAAAAGGGTTGATATATATTGGTTTCAATGTATCAATAAATATTTTTTCTCAGAATCGATTTGCAAGCTCAAGTCTTATGAGATATATCATTTATGATGAAAAATTACAATATCCCATTTATAACGATTCTGGTAACTAATTTTTTTAGTATCCATACTATTTTTTGTACTCATAGGATTTTTCCACATTGATTTCTACAATTTGATGCTCCAAGATTCGAAGTTTCAAAGATTTTTAGTATACGCGTAGATTTTTCGGAAAATCGTATTTTAATACATTGAAGGTATTTCATACTCTACCTTCACTTTTAAGGTTATTTGGTTGAGTGCTAGTATTTTCAAGGTTTTTCGAATTTAACACAATTTCATGATTTTCGAGGATTTTCTGGTTTTTTTTTTTTAAATATATTTCTAGCATTTTCATAGGTTGCCATTTATAGGTTTGGAGGGTTTGATGATCTAGGCTTCAAAATCTATGATGTTTTTAGTATTTCAAAAAATTTTTCAGGGAACAGTATTTTATAAAAAATAACTAAAATTTCATAGCTTTCCAATATTTTTAGTATTTATCGTATTTTTTTCAATATTTTCACAGTACAGACGATTTTTTCGCATTTTTGTCAATACTTACATGGATATCTAGAATTCGGTACTTTAAGATTCAAGGTTTTATTCATATTTATGATATGTTCATATGCTCATTACACATTATATAACCAATCATAAATATTATAAGTCATTAAGTACACTTTTATAGTTTTTTTAAGAGTTACTATCTACATGAATTTTTAGTATCTCAGTGATTTCTAGTATTTTTAGTGTTTTTCGTATATTTGTAGTATTATTACTATTTAGTAGGATTTTCCTAGTTCTTAATAGATATTTTGTATTTATAAAAATTTCAATATAGACTTCTAGAAGGTGATGTTCTAGAATCTAAAGTTTTAGAGATTATCACTATTTTAATAAGATCTTCAGGAAACAGTGTCTGTATAGAATTCAAGTATTTTCTAGATTCAATGTAAAAAAATTATTTATCGTTTGGAACTGATGTATTTTTATACTTAAAAACTTACTATTATCATAAATATAAAAGTAGATTTCCAAAAATTTTAGTATGTTTTTAATATTCCGAATTTCATTGAATTGTCCAGTTTTGATGAATCTGTATGAATATTTTTAGAATTGAAAGCTCGAGATTAAAAGTTTCAACGATTCTTACTATTTTTATTTTACAAAAAAATAATATATTAATGGAATTATAATATTTTAGATATTTCTATTATTTTCAGTCTTCTTAATACTTTTCAGCATTGATAACATTTTGAAAAATTTTCTAGTATTCTCATAGATTTTTGATATTTTAACAGATTGTTGAGAAAATTTTGAGAATTCAATACTCTCAACTTCAAAGTTTTACAGATTTTTAGTATAACAAACAATTTTTCAGAACTGTTCTTCCGTGGATTTCTTCTATTACAAAGAATTCTATTGCTATCATTATTTTTCATATTTTTTGATTTCCCATGATACAAACATTTAATATAACATTATATTCAGTAATTTTTTAGTTTCTTAGGTATATCATATCTACATGAAATTTGCAGTTTCTCAACGATTTCCAGTATTTTTAGTATTTTTTTTTTTCTTTTTTAGTATTATAATAATGATTCAGTAGGTTTTTCCGAGCTCCTAATAAGTATTTAGTATTGTTGAAAATATTAATATCGCTTTCAAAAGGCGATGCTCTATAATTATAAGTTTTAGGTATTTTGACTACTTGTTTCTATAAATTTTTTTAAAAACAGTATCTTCATAGTTTCCAAGTATTTCAAAGTTTCACTTCCGAAAAATTATTAGAACCTACTTATTTTTATCCTTGAGCGTTAGATTATAAAATTAAGAAAATATGAAAAATTTTCACTCATTTCTGAAACTTTTCGTACGAACATTTTGTATTTTTGCAATATTGAAGAATGTAATTGAATTCCCAAAAATTATGACAAGTTTTTATATGAATATAGAAGATTGTGTGCTGAAGGGCGAAAATTTAAAAAAATGTTATTATTTGCATTAAATTTTGCGAAAATAATGTCTATTAATAATTTTAGTATTTTGGAGATTACTGTTATATTAAGTCTTCTCCATACATTTAGCATTTATAAAATTATATTTTTTAGTATTTTTCTAAATTTTTAACATTATTCGAATGTCTGCTATGCAAATTTTAATAATTTGATTTGATGATACTCTAAACTTATGTTATATCGATTCTTGAAACCATTTTTCGGAATACAGTTCTTTGATGGATTTATTGTGTTTCAAGAATAATAGTCTTACAGTATATTCCATTTTTTTTTAAATTCATAAGATTTGAATGATTTTCTGATATTTTCATTTATTTCTACAGAAATTTTCAAAATGAGATGCTCTTGGATTGAAAGTTGTACATATTTCAGGAAAACACGTGGATTATGAATAATCTTCATACATTTCACGTATATATATATAGATTCGTTGTATAATATAATTCTCAGTAACTTTGCTGTCTGTTTCCCATAACGCATCGAATAAACAAACTAATTATTCATGAAAAAAAGCCACTTCAATAAATTTCACTCCCTCAAACATTTCCAATCAAACGCAAAAGCTCCAGAAAAAGCTCCGATTACTTTTTTAATTCCCACCCTATATCTAATGAACGTTTTGCCAAAAGTCTTGATAAATTCATTAGAATCTTCTAAGATTCCCTTCTTTGGAAGCCTCCTGGATACGTTTCCCGACCGTTTATACAGTCATCAATCGAGTGATCGATTCATTGCGACAGTTTAAATTTCACGGGCCTCGTTATGGAAACAGCCGTTGTATCTGATGTAATGAATTAAGATAAATCATGGCGTAAAGTGCATCTACGCACGCACATGAGCGCAGCGATAAAGCAGGGTTAACGTAAAAGGTGAAAGGTAAAAGGAGAGCGGCGTAGGTTGGTACATCGCGAGTTTGCCTACTCAACAGCGTACGCTATTGCCCCGGTTATATCAATGATTAATGTCCACTATTAAGCCTCTTTACGTGGAAAAACGCTTAAGCAACAAAATCATACGAATCCTCGCTGTGAATTAACCTACTAAAGATGAACGTCTCAACGGAAATTAATGTACGAGTCCAGGTCGATATTTTGTCATAATTAGAAGCAAGTTGGGCTTATTATTTTATTTATATCTCAGGGCAATAAACGGCTGTTTATAGCTCTGCATAGTTCAATAAACTCGGTGTGTGTATATTTATGAGAATATAATTAGGTGTGAATCACTCAATGACTTATTTATTCAACTTCTTCGCGATATATCGTATTGTGGTGAAGTGAATCAAATTTTGTTTTGGTGCAGTAAAAAGTTTTCTTTTTAAGGCAATCGTTGAAAAAATTGTGTCGGAACTTCTTAATAGCCAGGAGAGAGTAAATTATGCAGAAATAATGGACAGGGAGAGGGCAGGGGCGCGGGAACGTACGCTCTGTACTGTATGAGTTACTGAATCACAATAAGGGTCGTAAGTGGGTCAGACACTCTTTGAGGGTTAAGAGTAAAAAGCGCTTGAATAACCGTCGAGGGGTGCGTATAAGGCCAAAGAACGTAATGGTGTCCTTATATCCTAGCACGTGGAGGAATGCTTTAACATTTTTTTTACAGATATTATTCATGGAATAGAAAAAAAAGATGACGAATTTTTATGGGAACAGCAAGTTAAGGGTTTGCTTAATATTTGGATGATGCATCATTCGCTGGTTCGAAAATGAATTAAAAATTTTCAAAGTTTACTATGTTGTCTTTAAAGTTGTATATTATTGAAAGTGTTGTAAGTATACATTTTTATTGAAGTAAAACAGGATTTATGGTTTTGTGCTGATTTTTTATCTTTTGCGACTTTTTTTTGTGTCGCGGCGAAATTTTGAAAATTTTGTAGTTTTGAACCTAGATTTAATTCTCACTGTAAATATTTGCTTCAAGCAGTAGCAATACTGGCATACCTATTGTCAATTGTACAATGTAACAATTATCACTGAACAACATTCAAATAAGTGCCTAAAATAAAAATGACGAAATTCAAAATAATTCTGTAAAACCTGCTATTTTATTGTAAAACTTAATGCTCTCGTTTTTCTCACGATTTGTATGTTAGAAGGTTGTAATTTTTTTCTCAGTCTACATATTTGCTAATACTTTAGGAAAACTACGAAAGGGGTAGAAAATTTTCAATATTTGGTCTTCGAAGATCTTAGAATGATTTCAAATACTGTCATACATATTGTAATTCCTACGATATACAAATTTTCACTATATCGTACAATATTGTAAAAAAGTGAGATGAAAATTGCAAAATTTGTAATTATTTTTAAAACCTGCAATATTGTTGTAAAACGGTCTACATTCTACTACTTTTTACTATATACATGTTACGTAGTACTAGATTTTATTATCACTGTAAATATTTGCTGATTCATTAAAAAACATGCTAATTTAATAGAAAAGCTACAGAAGTCAACAATTTTCAATATTTCCTTCAAGCAGGCCTGAGAATGATTTGAATTACTGGCATACCTATTCTCATTTTTACAATGTACCAATTATCACTCTACAATATTGTTATAAGTAAAAGGTAAATGACAAAATTAAAAATAATTTTGTAAAACCTGCAATATTGTTGTAAAATCTGTTATTCTATTCTAAAACTTACAATACTCTCGTCCTTTTTACCATTAACGCGTTAGAAAGTTACAAATTTTTTCCTCAGTGTAAATATTTGTAAATTCATCAGGAAAACTACAAAAGGGAGAGAAAATTTTCAATATTTGCTGTAAGCAGATCTCGAAATATTTCGAAATACCAGCATGCATATTGTAACTCTTACAATATAAAAATTTTCACTATATCGTGAAACATTATAATATTGTTAAACGTGCTATGTTCTACTATTTTTTACCATACATATGTTTGAAAGTACTAGATTTTATTCTCAGTGTAAATATTTTTTCCGAGCAATATTTGCTCCTGAAAATGATTCGAAATACTGGCATGCATATTGACATTTTTACAATATAACAATTTCTACTATACATTATTGTTGTAAGTAAAATAAAAATGACGGAATTCAGAATGATTATATGTAAGACATGCAATTTTATTATAAAACCTACTATTATTTTCCAAAACTTAAAATATTCTCGTCCTTTTTATCATGCATGTGTTAAGAAGTTACTATTTTTTTACCAGTGTTAACATTTGCTAATTCATTAGAGAAAAACTACAAAAGAAGCAATAAATTTTGAATATTCGCTTAAAACAGATCTTGATATATTTCGAAATACTGGCATGCATATTGTAATTCTTACAATTGAAAATTTTCACTTTATCGTGCAATATTGTAATAAGTGAGATAAAAATGGCAAAATTTGCAATTATACTGTGAAACCTGCAATTATTTTAAAAATTTGCAATATTTTTGTGAAACGTACTATATTCTACTACTTTTTACCATTCATATGCTAGAAAGTACTACATTTTATTCTCAGTATAAATATTTGCTTATTAATTAGAAAAACTACAAAAGGGCCAGAAAATTTTCAATATTTGCTTCAAGCAAATCTGCAAATTATTTCAAAATACCTATTTTCGTTTTTACTGTGTGACAATCATCACTGTACAAAATTCTAATAAGTAAAATAAAAATGACAAAATCTGAAATGGTATCGTAAAACCTGCAATATTATTGTAAAACTTGTTATTTTATTGTAAAACTTTCAATATTATTGTTTTTTTTTCACCATATGTATGTTAGAAAGTACTTACTTTTTTCTCAGTGTAAATATCTGAAAATTCAATAAGAAAACTACATAAGGAGCAAAAAATTTTCTAACTTTCTTTCTTTAAGCAGATAATAAAATATTTTGAAATTTTGGCATGCATACTGTAACTCTTACAGTATCAAAATTTTTACTGAATCGTACAATATTGTAATATGTGAGATAAAAATGGCAAAATCTGCAATTATACTGTAAAACCTGCAATTATTTTATATATTTACAATATTATTGTGAAACGTATTGTATTCTACTGCTTTTTACCTTACAAATGGTAGAAGGTAGTAGATTTTATTTTCACTGTAAATATTTGCTAATTCATTAGAAAAACTGCAAAAGGGTCAGAAAATTTTCAATATTTGCTTCAAGCAGACCTAAAAATGATTTGAAATACTGCCATACCCATTGTCATTTTTACAGTGTAACAATTATCACTGTACAAAATTCTAATAAGTAAAATAAAAATGACGAAATCTGAAATGATTTCATGAAACTTGCAATGTTATTATAAAACTTGCTATTTTATAGAAGAACTTTCAATATTCTCGTTTTTTCCCTTGTACGTATGTTAAAAAGTACTAATTTTTTTCTCAGTGTAAATATTTGCTTATTCATTGGGGAAACTACAAAAGAGGCAGAAATTTTCAATATTTTCTCTACGCAGATTTTAAAATGATTTGAAATACATATTGTAATTTTTACAATATACAAATTTTCACTATATCGTACAATATTGTAATAATACGTGAGATAAAAATGGCAAAATTTGCAATTATACTGTAAAACCTGCAATTATTTTAAATATTTGCAATATTATTGTGAAATGTACTGTATCCTACTACTTTTTACCATACATATGTTAGAAAGTAGTAGATCTTATTCTCACTGTAAATATTTGCTGATTCATTAGAAAAACTGCAAAAGGGTCAGAAAATTGTCAACATTTGCTTCGACCAGACCTGAAAATAATTCTAAATCAAGAATCGTAAAACCTGGCTATTTTTTTTTTCTACAACTTACAATATTCTCGTCCTTTTTACCATATATATGTTAGAAAATTACTAACTCTTTTCTCAGTATAAATATTTCCCAATTCACGAGGAAAGCTACAAAGGGCAAAAAATTTTCAATATTTTCTGTAAGCATATCCTGAAGCATTTCGAAATACCGGCATGCATATTGTATAATTCTTACAGTATAAAAACTTCGCTATATCGTACAATATCGTAATAATACGTGAGATAAAAATGGCAAAATTTGCAATTATTTCAAAAACCTGCAATATTATTGCGAAACGTACTATATTCTCCCAATTTTTGCCATATAAATATGTTAGAAGGTACTAGATTTTGCTCTCACTGCAAATATTTCCTAATTCATTAAAAAAACTCCAAAAGGGCCAGAAAATTCTCAATATTTGCTTCGGGCGGACCTTGGAATAATTCAAAATCAATGAACTTTACAAAATCCTGTAAAATTCTCATGAGAATCGATGTTACAAGGGACCCTCGTCGCCATAAACAGCCCGCGTTCGCGTAATTTCGCACGCGGCGCAAGTGGGTGGACGATGGTACGCGGCTGCAGTTAGTTACTCGAGAAGCAGACGTGAATATTTATCTTTGTGCCAAGGAAAACGTAATGTACCGTAAGTAACGACGATCCGTGCACATTTGAGCGCAGTACGCGTTCGCGTGCGTGACTTTGGTGCGTCGGATGTGTGCGGACCGAGCGATAAAGACGCAGCCGGAGATAAAAAAGCAAGACCTCAGCTGATCTGGAGTAGGAGAGCCACTCGACCTTCGCGAAACGTCAAATGTTTTTGCGATCCAAACGTTTCGTGCAAAAATCGCGAGTCTCCGGGTACTTTTGGGAAATCGTTAATGCTGTAGTTGAAATTTTTGTCTCGAACAGGAGGCAATCTGTAGATTTTTCGAAAGAAATTATGGTGTGTTTCAAAAGGGTATCAAATATTTTGAAAACAAGTTCGGGAAATCGATAGATGCCGAATAAAAGAAAATTTACTGATTTGGATACACAAATTTAGGATAATTTGAATCATTTTTCAGAATAATATGACTTACATTCAACTTTAGAATAAAGAGGCGAATGATGAACTTCTCTGTTTGCAAATCATATATTCATGATATATTCTTCAAATATTATATATTTTATAAGTTATGGTGTATAATAATGTAGTGTTTTACATTAAAATGTTTAGAACCATGCAATTAGAATAAACCAATAATTTCATTGCTTGCATATTTGGTATATCGACCCTTTTATTGTTACTTTTTTAGTATTTAATAAAACTTTGTCTCTTTTTTCAAAATATTTATCATATGGCAATATGTTGAAGTAATCAATAGGTAAAAAAATCTAGTGATTGTTACAATAAACTCTTGTGCTGTGAAATAAGTCTAAAATATTGAATTTCCACTAGATATTTATTGCATTTTTTGTTTCATTACATTGTTACTTTGTGAAATTTCATTGAAGTAGAAGCGCATGTTGCAGAAGCTCCAAAATGTATTGCATTTTATACTATAGTATTTTGACAGTATCATATTGTAGTTCATACCAATCCACATAAAAAAAAAACCCATACAGTTTTTCTGGTATCCAAATCTGTATAATTTTTTTTTTTTTATTACTTTCTTGAACACTATACTTTAATTTTGAATAATTTACATTGCAGAAGTATACGGTAGTAAAATATTTAGAACGACGCAATTAGAAACAGTTGACAAAAAATTTTATGACTCACATATTTGGTACATCGATCTTTTTATTGTTACTTTTTTGCATTTATTCAAACTATGTCTCTTTTTTCAAAATATTTATCACGTTCATTGATTCGCCAAAATATTCAAGTAATCAGTAGGTACGAAAAATACTCGTATTTGTTAGAATGAACTATTGCGTTGTAAAATAAATCTCAAATGTTGTAGTTTTTGTTAGGTATTTATTGCATTTTCATTTTGATTTTATTGTCAACTTTGTCAAATGTCAATAAAGTCGTAGATATATGTTGTAAAAGCTCCAAAATGTATTGCATTTTATACCATACTTCTGTTGTATTTTGACAGTATTACATTGTAATTCATATAAATCCACATAAAAAAATCATGTACTTCTTCTAGTATTGAAACCTGTACAGTTTTTTTTTCGATATTTTTTAGTGCTATCTTAAATATTACTCTTTAGTTTTGAATAATTTACATTGTAAATGTATACTGTAGATTTGACCAAACTTTATACATTTTTTGCTAGATACTGATTTGCACAGTATTTTCTTTCAGTATATGAAAAAACCATACCCTACAAACTGAATATATAAATAATAAAAGTTAAAAAAATTGAATTGATACTTCACTATAAACTTACATTAAATGTCTAATAGTATAAGTAGAAACTGCGATTTATGCATTACATTTTTCATTTTTGAAATTTTGACTTTCTGTATATTATTCAGTTAAAACAATATACAATATTACAGTAAGTTATGTGACAATGACGAATTTTGCAGAACCTGCTATAATATTGTGAAAATTACAACATTTTTATACTTTTTTTGAAAAATGAACTACAAAATTTGGTGTTTATTTGTTTATACAATGTATATTTAGTCATCTAATTACTTAAAGTCATTTTAGAGAGTAATTTTTTGTAAAAAAACTTTTTTATCCAAAATTTTTATGTCTGAGAGTAAAATTATTATTCCCTTGTTTCTGATGTTCTGTCGACACAAAGTAATTTTTTGCATAGAAATTATTTCATATTATAAAATAATATTAAGCGAAGTCAATGATTTTTTTTTTCGAAATCAATAGTTTCTCTTCTAATTTTCATATTTTTTATCGAATCTCTGTTATTGGTGAAAAATGCACGTAAACTTTGTAAAAATTTTTACGTTAAAATTCTCTGTCAATAAAAAAACTTCATCAGCAAGATTAAAAAATTAAATAATTCTTCATATAAAATAACGTCATTTTGATAATGGATGTTTTTATACTTCAAAATCAGTGTCCTGAATGAGTTTTCATGAAAATGATTGAACGTAATATGGTGAATGAGCAAAAAACAAACCAGATTTTTGAGTTCAGGTTACAACCAGTATAAAATAAAAAAAAGTGTATAGTATGATAATAGTTACTTGAAAATATGATATTCTCATCAAATTGCGAGATTCAAAGACTGAAAAATTCATGGAATATGATAATTATCATGAAAAAAAGACCTTATCCAAAAATATAAAAAATTTAATAAAGATTATTTTCGATGTACTGAAAAAACAAGCAATAAAAATTTATTGCTTAATTTTGATTCTAAAACTTGCATAAACTTGAAAGTGAAAAAATGTGTGATAATTTGTTATATTCTTGTTATTAGATTTCCAATGTATGGAATTTGCAAACAATGATCTTTTATTTTAGTATTTCCTTTCATAGATTATTGAATCAATATTCTTCATGAAAAATGCACTTGAACTTTGTAAATTTGTACCTCGAAATTCTCTGTCAAATAATTAAGAAACTTCATCGACGAGATAGAAAAATTGAATGATTCTTCATGTAATGTAATGTAATTTTTAATAAGGAATGTAATTATACTTGAAAATCAGTTTCCTCAATGATTTTTCAATAAGATGATTGAACATAATGTGGTGAATGAGCAAGAAAACCAGATTTCTGAGTTCAGGTTACAACCGGTACATAAAATTGAAAATAGTGTATAGCATAGTACTAGTTATTTGAAAATATGATATTCTCATGAAATTACGAGATTCAAAGATAAAAAAAATCATGGAATATGATAATTATCATGAAAAAAAGGCCTTATCAAAAAATGTAAAAAATGTAAAAAAGAAAATTTTCGATACACTGAAAAAACAAGCAATAAAATATAATTAATTAAATCATTTTGATTTTGAGGCTTGCATAAACTTGAAAGTAAAAAAATGTGCAATCATTTGTTTTATTCTTGTTATTTGATTTCTAATGTATATAGTTTGCAAACAATGATCCTTTTATTTTAGTATTTCTCTTCATAGATTATTGAATCACTATTCTTCATGGAAAATGCACCTAAACTTTGTAAATTTGTACGTTGAAATTCTTTGTCAAATAATTAAAAAACTTTATCGACGAGAATAAAAAATTTATTGGTTCTTCATGTACAACAATGTAATTATACTTGAAAATCAGTTTTTTCAATGTTTTTTTATTAGGATGATTGAAAATATGGTGAAGAAGCAAAAAAAAAAAAACAGAGTTTTGAGTTCAGGTCATAACCAGTATATAAAATGAAGAAAATCTACAGCATATTAATAACTTATTGCAAAATATGAAATTCTCATTGAATGGCCAGATTCAAGAATCATAAAAAATAATGGGATATGAAAATTAGCACAAAAAAGAGGCCTCATTCTTAAATATAAGATATGTAAAAAGAGAAGCGTTGATATACCAAACAAATGAGCAACGAGATATAAATAATTAATTTTGATTGTGAAGTTTCATCAATTCTAATGTAAAAAACTATGCAACTTATTTGTTCTATTCTTGCTATTAGATAAATTCGAATGAATCAAAATGTATCTTTCATCGTGAAAATAAATTTTTCAAATCACTCTCAAATGTCTCACTATCACTTATCACATTTTTGATTATAAACGTTGGCACGATTCGAGGGGAAAATTTCGTGAAAATTTTTTACATGCACGAATAGTGCTCGACGCATTATTTGTGCCCGGAAAACTGTCGTCACTGTTGGCGTGCAACATACCTTTGCTGCGTCGGCCGACGATTCGCCAGCCAAAAAACCTCGACGCACTCGCTCAACACTGTCCACTAATATCCTTCGTATCGAAAAATCCGCATATTCTGGCGACAAGCGATGATATTTCGAAACGTGTCGACCTTATATTCGTGATCCCAAAGTACTGTATGTACTCGATTCTGAACTGCCACGTAAAATCTAAATTACAGCGATTTATGTTGCTGCATGTTGCGAACGTGTCTTGATAACTTTACTAACATTTTGACGAAGCAAATGATCTAGCGTATCATAGAAAAGTAATGAAAGTGCTCAAAGTTTCTTTTTTAAGAGGTTTCATCAAGGGAATGACAGGGAATCTAAAAAAAATTAGCATTCTGACGAAAGTTGAAAAACAACTTTAGAAACGTAGCAAAAAATCATTTAGATTGTGATAGTATAATGATCCTAGACGTGTGTTTTTTCCGTTGGTAATTTTAGGCTAGAAAAATGTTTACAATTAAAAGTGAATTTTTAAATTTTTGCAGTGGATCGATCAGTATAATTTTTGGATTGAGAATTAGACGCTGAATTTTTTCAATCAATATTCTTAGACCTTATAATTTTGACATTTATACCATTTAAATATAAAACTTGAAATCAAATGCAATTGCTTTTCAAACTATTATCGTTCTTGCGAAATTCCAGTATCATGAAACGTGTTAAAAATAATTTTTTTTATCAGGAACGACTGTCCATTTAAAAAACATTTATACACTATGTGAAATTCAAGTAGATTTTTCAAATTTAAAGTTCATTTATTGTCAATTTTTATTGAAAGTTAAAGTCACGAGTTTCAAAAGTTATCTGACAACTAGACGGAGTGATAAAAAATTTTGCGACTGTCTTTTTTCGATGATAATAATCCTTGGGAGCTTATATTAAAAAATCATGACACCATGACAAATGAATTTCGTTCCAAACTACGGAAATCGTGACCAACAAAATGTAAAGCGAAAAACTCGAGACGCATAGAAAAATCTTCCACTTCAGCCAGCGCGGAACTCGCGTCGTATATAATCCAAGGAAAAATCACCGAGCGTATTGCGTAGAGATAAAGCGAAATTACAACGTCAATTTTCAGACGCGCACGCAGAAGACGAAAAATCAAAGACCGGAAATGCAAAAGGTGTTAAGTAACATTTTAATACTGTCAATTTTTTTGTCCAGGAATGCCAAGAAAAAAAGCTCATGAAAATTATACTTTTCATGTATTCAAAATTTAAATAAAAAAGTTTTTTATCGATTAAATCTATGCGATTTCTAATCTCGATCGATTTTTATTAAAATTCCTTTCAAAATAATCCAATCAGATATTTTTTCATTTTTTTTCCCAATAGAATCCTAAGAAGAAATTTCCTTTGGATCGATTTATTACAACTTTTTTACTTGTCATTTCTTTTTTACGATCACCAATACCTTATCGTTCTAAAATTTTATCTTCATTTTCTAAAATACCCAGAGTTTATATAAATGACTTCAAAGGTTCATTAAACATCTATTTTTTTCAAAGATCGTTTTTTCGCTGCTTATCAAATTTTAAAATTTCGTGAAAGTCATTTATTCATCGGTGAATCGGTTTTCTTTTTTTCCATTTATGTGAGCCTATTTATAAAACCTTATTTTAGAGAACAAGTTTTTAAACTGAACAATATTTATATTTTTTGTTTCAATTCTATCTGTTCATCAATCGCCAACAACGAAGCTTTTTTCAAAGATAAGCATTTTTTGGTGTATTCTAGTAAATCTCAAGAAGCCGAACAACATAAATAATTCTAATGTTTCTTAACTAAAAATTTTTCCTCGAAAAGTACCTTCAGAAACTGTATAAATTTTTTAAACACTTATAAATGAATTTGATAAATTTTTTATTCACCTACATAATGATTTTTTGGGTTCTTCAAGAAATTAGAACGTGAACTTACAAGTTCTTAGAAGAATGATGGAGTTTTTATTATTATTTTTTTATTTCATGTAACGAAGCAGAAAAAGAGTTTCAAAATCTGTTGCCATAATTTTTTCATGAACCTGCAAAGTATTTTTTTGAATTTTTTCAGAAATTTTGGAGATGTATAATTTTTGACTCGCCATAATTCCTCGATTCTACATGCGTGACTGTCGAGGCAACGCGCACACGCAATCGAATCATTAACAGAATCTTGATGATCACGCGTTATGAAAGAATTTTTCTCATTCATCATAATTTTTGGGTTGTAGCATAAGTTTCAAAATTTTACACCACCCTGAAGATCAGATATACGTTTTTTGCAAGTTAAAGAATTTCTTCAACGAAACGATTCCTAATTTCGGAAGAATTTTTGCAAAGTTTGAATTCTTATTCTAGAAAATTGCAGTACAATGATTATTTACACTGTAAAATTTTCACCGTGTTATGCATTTTCTTTCTGAGATAATTGTAATTGAACCTGTAAACTTTTTCACTTTGCAGGTGAAAGTCGAGCTTTCTGTTGTAATTCAAGATTCAAAAAAATTCCTTAAAATCATGAGATTCTAATTTCATCGATTTTAGCATCACGTTATAAAAAATAAAAAAAACTCCTCGTCAAGAACCGTATAGCAATACAAAAAATTTGATATTTTTCAAATTTCATAGGAACTTTTAAAATGTACCTTAGCTTTTTACGGATTTTTAGGGGAATATATAGAAGTTTATGAATAATTTCTTGGCATGCATACTTTCTACAACAATATAAATTATCTACAGATTTGCATTATTATTGATATTTTCCATTTGCTTCAGTTTTATCTCGATATTATTTCTCATTCTGATTATTTAGCTGCAACCAAAATATACTCGTTAAAGTAGAGTTTTCACTATATAAATATCTTTTCAAAGAATAACTCGACTCATTTTTCAATAATGTTCAAAAACAAAGAAGTGATGCTTTTTTCAACCAAAGAATGTCTAATAATTTAAATAAACGAAATTTTGTGAAGAACTTGTAAGATAATTTATTTGACAAATTCTTTTTAATTAAATACTTATTTTCGACTTTTTTTAAACCAAAGTTTCTTCAAAGTAACTGCTTTGTATTCTGAAAACACATTTAAAATATCTTGTATAAAATTTCTGTGTTTTTTTTTTTTTTTTTTTATTTACCGGAAATAACTATATTGAACTGAATTCAATATTTTCTCCAAAATTTACAAAATATGATATGCTATCCAAAAATTATTCAGACACTGTCAGTGTTCCAAAAAAGTTCACGAAACTTCAAAAGATGAAAACTTGCATCAAGCATTCAAATGAAAAGGACTTCGTAGGTTAAGATATTTTCAAAATAAATTTCTTTCTTTAGGTGTAAGGAATTCTAAGAAAGCTTTTTAAAGCAATTTAAGTTAATATGAATCCTGTCATACTTTTATTAGGAAAAAAAATCAAAACTTAATAGACAGTTTCTTTGAACTCCAGTAAAATTGAACTAGATTACAGTTTCCTTTTAAGTTTGCAGTTTTCTCAAAGTCGAAGTAACATTAAGAATGTGGAGTTTACAATACCAGGCAGAAACTGCATTTTTATAATTTTTGATTTCAGTTGTATGAAGCTATTTCTTGCATTTTTTTCAATAATTAATTTTCGTTTTCAGACAAAATTGAGGAATAAAAAAGTTAGTTTTATGCAGACATTGAATTTGTGATTATTATTTTTTTTTGCTCCGAAAAACGAGAATTTTTACCGAAATCGAAATTATTACTGCACTAATAAAGTTTTTTGATTTTCAGGTACGATACAGTTAAAAAGTTTTATTGTAATCAGTAGCAGACTCATAGAACATTGAAAAAATATATTATAAATATAATTGATAGACTGTAAAAACTCCTTTAAAGTTGTATATAAAAATGTAGAATTTATACCAAGTACTGTCAACTGAGAAATAAAATTCAGAACAAAATTTAAAAATAAAGATCGTGGAATTCAATATTTATAAATTTGTTTCTTGAAAGTTTGTACAGTACGAATTCAGTGTAGTTTATAATGATAATATAATATCTTGAATTAAATGAAAATATTGATTATTTCATTTTACAACCTACGGAAATCAAAATTGGATAAAATCTCTACAACTTTGGCATCAATATTAAAAAAAATCGAAAAATAATGAACAATTTTGTTTTTGATTTTGTGAAATTTGTGAGTTCCAAGATGATCAAATTAATGATTCAAATATGTTAAGAAATGTATGCAATAATATGAAATGGTTGACGATGCTTAAGAAAATTTGTGCAATATTCCAAAAGCAGATATTTAAGTCTAAAGAATTCCATAATAAATATTATAATTTTCAATTAAAGAGGTTGAAATAAATGTGATATGATTTCTTAAAACAATGTAACGAATCTCGAAAATTTTACGAATAACAAATTTATTGTAAAATTAATCTAATAATTTCAATTCGCACTTCAGACGAAACAAAGCTTTAATTTAGTCTTACACAATTTATCAATTTGAGTATTACATAATAAAATAAATTGAATGCAAATAGTTACATTCATAATTTTTGTTTCGATGGTTGATAATTTCATATATCACTCTGCACTCCCTTAGTTCTTCACAAAAAGCTCAACATGCTACAAAGTATTAGAAATGAAAAGAAATTCTAAAATCATAAGTATCCAAGAACCTAATGCTTGCATGTCAGGAGCTTTTGTTTCTGCTTAGATTCATATATTTTTCGCTCTGAGTTTAAAAATTCAAATTCTTTTTTTACACGAACATCAAATGTTAAAATTTTTTCAAGTTGGGGTTAAACGTTTACGGAAATCTCGGGTTTTATAGCCTTTATCAGCATTGATAGTTTTAGTGTTTGAAGAACTTTGTAATGTTCGCAGTTCTGTCATAATCGGTTTATTTTGCTTCATGTGAAGAAAGTGCTGGAAATTCGTGATCCTCGAAAACGTGGTTTGTATCGTCTTTATATCGTGAAATTCTGAAGATGTTCCAGGGTGTCACTTATTTTGGCAATGTTGGAATTTTTTTCATCAAAATTAAAGTCAATCAAGATATTAATAAAAAAAATTTCTGTAAAGTTTAAAGTGAATCGGAAATGATTGACTTGTGTCCCAAAGCGACTGAAGTTTTAAATGGGAGTAACGAGTAATTTTTCATACATTTTGTTCAAATATTCATCCCTCTTGCAAAACTTATGATTTTTGCTTGGAACTTGGCAGAGTTGAAGTAGATAATGTAATGATTGAAATCAAATTTTTACGGATTTTTCTGTTGCTGTGATCTACATTTAACAAGTAATAAAAAGAACATGTCCGCCTAATTTATTTCCTTCACATACTTGGAACTTGTGAAAAAATTATGGTAGACTTTTGAAATCGTGCAGAATATGAGTACACAATGTAAAGTGTAAAAACAAAATTTTTTCGATTTTTATATTGCTGTAGTCTTTATACATATTTTACAAGCACTTGAATAGTACATGTATACCTCAAATTCATGTGTTTTTTGAAATTAATTCCTTCCACATATTTGTGACTTTTAAAAAACTTATTGCAGACTTACGAAATGTGGAAAAGTCATAGTCTATCATGTTGAGTTCAAACTCGAGATTTTCATGTTTTTTCTGTAACTATTATTCACTGAGAAAAAAATATAGTAATTATTACAATATTGTATAGTAAACGTGAATCACTCTGACATATTGTACGTTTTGCTAGATAATGTTATATAGATAATAGATATATTTTGTTGTAAAATAGATATTTCGTTTTCTACTATACTTCTTGTATTTTTCCAATACCATATTAAAATTTCCACTAATCAAGATTTTTGGAAATTCCATATAGTTTTTTCAGTATGCAAATCTGGCGGGTTCTTTTTGCGATATTTTTGTATAATTTCCAGATTTCTAGGGCATCATATTGTAATATGATACAGTTTTCGAAAAAGCTGGAAAAACGTAATGTAGTTTATTTTTATAAAAATACACTAACATTACGTTTGTATAGTAAAATTTGTACTTCAAGATTTTAAATTTTCCGAAATGATATAGTAAAAACTGGCATACATATTGTAATTTGTACATTAATAGCGGTTTTACTGTACAATATTGTAATAAGTAAAATAAATATTGCAGTTTCTCCAATAATATTGTAAGAAACACAATGATAATGTAAAAACCGCAATATTGCTGTAAAAAGTGCTATATATGTGGCAGAAAGTACAAGATTATTTCTCAATGTCCATACCACATGCCTCAATTTCTTAGTTTCATCGATAAATTAGAAGAATATCGTAAACTTGGTCCAAAACACTTCATCTTTCATTGTAAATATTATAATATAGTATATTATAATACGAAGTAAGTTCTGATTTTGAATTAAAAGTTATGAACTCGAACTCTGCAAAATTTCAAAAGTCAGTCATTGTTTTCTAGAAGTAACAAATATGAAAAGGAATCAAATGAAGGAATACACAAAATGAAGACAAGAGTGCTTGCAAAGTATATGTAGATTACAGCATTGGAAAAATCTAGAAAATTTTGGTTTTCAACATTCTGCCAAATTAGCAAAGTCTATTAGTTTTTTTAGAAGTTGTATGTAAAGGAAATACAATTAAGAAACATATAATATAATCAAGTCAAACATGTAAATTTTATTGCTAATAAAATATAGATAACAGCGGTAGAAAAAATCCAAAAAATTTTGATTTCGACTTTTACATTCTGTACCTAAACTCTGCCAAGTTTCAATCAAAAATCACAAATTTTGCAAAAGTAATGAATTTCATGAAATTATCAGGTTCATCATGTCCAATTCGCTACAAACTTGCACTGTAAAAAAAATTTATGGTATTTTTCCCATATCGGTATTGCGAGCAATTCACCCATTCCAGGGTTAGTAATTTTCCTATACCAGTGTATAGTATCAGTAGCATTTACCATACTTCAGTATAGTATTTTTAAACCTCATTCGAGTATGGAATATCTCCAATAGTGGTTATAAAACAGGGCATGTATATTTTTCTCTTGTACTCGGGAATAGTCAAATTTTTCTATCGTTCTGTAGTGAAATTAATATATTCACTTTTACTATACGAGAAATTGAAAAAATGCATAAGCAAAATATAGTAAATAAGCAATGGTCGCAGAAAAGCGTCGAATGAAGTATAGAAAAATGCAGATTTTCGGACATTTTACCCGGCATGGAAAAACTTGCCAACTTTTTTTACGGTCTAGTTGAGAAAATTATTGAAAAATGTTTTCAACTTGGCTAAGATATTTTTAGTACAGCGAAAAGGTAAAAATAATGTAGTTTCATAGTGAACTTACTATATTTATCTTTCATATAGCAGGCATAGAAAAAATTCATGAAAAGGGTAGTAATTCTATTATGGTATGGTAAATTTTCAGGTATAGGAAATTTACTATTCATCATAAAAACGATCGTTGGGAGCCAGTATCAATGGGTTATAAAATAAAAGACCTCCTTCTAACTTCCCATTTTCTTTCTCGAGCTTTCGGCTTTCATTAAGCCCTCTTCAGGAGCTACCAAAATTTACAATAACAATTAATCTCTAAGTATTAATATCCCATTTTAGCTAATTCTCTCTACTTCCATGAATTCACATTACCATTCAAGAAATGGATTATTACTGATTAAGAAATCGACTATTATTGGTTATTATCAGCATTCAAGATATTGATTAATTGTTATTGTAAGTTTTGGTAGCTCCTGAAGAGGGCTTAATCAAAGCCGAAAGCTCGAGAAAGAAAATGGCAAGTTGGCTCCCAGCGATCGTTTTTGATGAATAATTAAATCAGGGGAGTGTAAAGAATCTATTATTACAATAATACTATGTTATGAGAAACTTGCAAATTTTTTTTACAGTGTCTAAAAAAAATGTTTTCAACCACCTTCATTCATTTCAACTTCGATGAAAAAAGTTGCGACATTACCACCTGACACCCCGAGAAACCCCCACCCCCAAGGAAACGTGTAAAATCCGAACCCTGGCAAGCTCCTTATCTTTCCACGATTTTCCACATCCTTAGGACCGGTCGCCGCGTAAAGTACATGATATCTGTCGAATCAACAAAAGGAGAAATACCACCCACACACCGCGCACTCGGGACACTCGGGGAACCAACGGCCTCGTCAAGTCGTTATTTACCTTTGCTACATGTAAAACTGATTCGCGAGAGCCTGCCCGTATGACGAACTCGAGGGAGGGAAGGCCCCAAGCGGCCCGCTATGACGTCGCCGGCCTACTATCAGCGTGTCAGCCGCGGCGCTCGCAACTCGGCCCCGCGGTCAACTAACCTACCGTGCGCGCCGCGGACTTGTCGGCGGCGGCGATACAGATCGATCGGCGATGCGCGCCACCCGCGGCCGATTCCCCCCCACCCCCCCCCCCCCCCCCCACCCCCACCCCACCTCGCCAATTACGAAGCTTTCGCGTTTTGCCCCCTCCCTTTGCCGCGGGCCCTTTTCCATAGCAGCGGCCCCCCTCGCCCTTTTTCCGCGAGAACCCAGAGACATGCCCGGCGCCGAAGGCGCGACGAGCTTTTTTCGGCGCCGCGGTTCGCGGATATTTCCGCGTGCGTATGCACCTAACATGCGCCGGGGTCAGGTGTGAAACGCGCGCATGGAGCGCTCCTCCTCGCGCCTTGCATCCGGATACGGAGGGGCAAGGCGCGTGTGCGAGAGGAAGATCGCGAGAGATGGTTGGGGGTTTGGAACAGTGGGATTCGTGTGGGAAAGAGGGAGAAGGGAGTCATTAGAAATCAGTGGGATGGAAGAGTGAAGGAGGAAAGTTGAGTGATGTTAGACATAACCAGGCAGAAGGTCAGAATTTCACTGATTCAGTAGTAGGAAGTCGTGAAGAACGTAGAATCAGTGGAGTGATGAATTAAAGTATAGAATCATGTGGTCTGAAAGTACTAATCAGAAACGAAGGAAGAATGATAATGAAGGAAGGAAGAAAATGTATCAGTGAAAAGAGAATCATGAGAAATCAGTGGAATGGAAGGGCGAAGGAGAAAAGTTGAGTGATGTAAGATATAACCAATCAGCAAGCCGGAATTCCACTGATTCGGTAGTAGGAAGGCGCCACGTAGAATCAGTGGAGTACTGAACTAAAGGGTAAAATCACGTGGTCTGAAAATACCAATCAGAAACAAAAGATTACACTGATGTATCTGTTAAAAAAAAGTCACAGGTGAATCAGTTGACTGCCAGCGAATTTAATTTAGAGTGCAGAACTACTTTCTACGTCTATAATACTGAAATTCCGAAGGCAAAGAGTAAAAAGGGTGCCACTGGTGAAACAGTGACATTCCAGTGAATTTTGTCTAGAGAGTAGAGTTACTATTTGAATTCAAAACAGTGGAATTTTACTGACATACAGTGGAAAGGGCACCAGTGAGAATCAGTGGAACGCTGAAAAAAAGAAATATATTCAGGTGACTTGAGAAACAACCAACTAGAAACTCAAAATCCCACTGATTCATTTGTGGAAATGGTGCTGTTGGTGAATCAGTCGAATATAATTTAAATTACTTTGACAATTCTTTCATAATTTAGAACAGTGTAAATACGATGACAAACAGTAAAGAATATGTCTTTGAGAATTAGTGGAATGCGTGACAAAAGAAAATAATCTTGTGCTCCAAAAAATATTTATTCAGAACTAAGGATTCCACTTATTATATATTCAGTGAAAAGGGAGTCACTTGTAAATTAGTGGAATTCAACTGGATTTTTTTCAGAGAACAGAGTTCCCTTCCAAATTAAAAATAGTGGAAATTAAGTTTAAAAACAGTAAACCGAAGGACAATTAAAAACAGTGGGTCACTGGATAAAAGAAAAAATTACGTGTTCCTGAAAAAAAACCAATCAGCAATTTAGGATTCCATTGGATTCTCATCAGTAGAAAGGGCGCCACTGGTATGTCAGTGGAATTCGTCGCTGAAAATCAGCGAAACGCTGAAAAAAAAAAGTTACATGATTTAAGAAACAATCATATAGAAGCCTGACATTGAAAAGTGGATTTTAACTGACAAACAGTGAATAAGGCATACTGAAGAATCAGTGGAATGCGGGACGAAAGAAAAAAATCTCGTGGTTCGAAAAAAAGATAGGGGTACAAGCATCAAACTTTAACATCCCAAGTCAAAAACATTCAAGCCTCAAATTTTACAATGTACAAAACATCTAATATAAATTTTTGCAAGATACTCCATTATATGAAATAATATGTCTGATATATTATAAATATTAGTCCATATTATCAAATTTTATACTCCCTTGGAAATTGTATATAATGTAGTATAGTTTGGGAGAAAAATTTTTTTTTCAAATATTTATTTCTTGCAAACTTTTCTTCCGAATCTTTTACAAGATAAAAAATATTGTCCAATAGTTTTCCTTATTCAATCAAATAGAGAATTTAGTAAAATTATTCACTACAGTAAAAATATTACGAACCAGTAACTAAGTTTACAGTGGAAAATGATTGACTGTAAAATCAGTGAAATTCTACCTTTTCAATCTTCAGAGTATATTTATAGTATTTCAAAACAGGAATTTGCAGTATTGTATGTAATAACATGTTCATATTCTTTTCTTGCCAGATTCTATTCAAGATTTTTAGAAAATAGAATCATAAACCAAATGATTTTTGTTCTCTATCAACAATCTTATGGAAATTTAACGTCAGACGTTGAATTCCGGAACATTTTTGTTGAATCCGTGGTTTTTAAAACGCTCGCCAGCTCCCCAAGTAATTGCATCACTCTCTGAGAACTCGTGTGCCAGCCAAAACTTTCGCACGAATACGCACCGAAGAAATAAAAAAAAAACCTGAAGCTATACCTGCACGCACTGCTTTTTTCACGCAGGAGATAATCGCTCCTTGCGTGACCTCGAGTCACGGATTCAGTGGCAAGACAAAATCGTAAAAAAACCGAGCGGCTGCAAAGAGTTTGCCTATTTTTCGGTCCCAATTCGCAATGTGTCTCGGTTTCATATTTAAAATGTAAGCATACAGAAACACTAACATTTTTTTTCCTGCATTTTTGGTTTCTCTATGCTTCCTTTGTGATGCCAAATTCCTAAAACATCAACAAAAAGTTCATATCATTACGCAAAAAATCGTCAATTTTGTTGTGAAATCATCAGTTTTCATACAATTTTTATGGAGCAGTCTGTGCTTTGTAAAATCTCATTTTATAATATGTATTTATTGGGTCTGGTGAAGTTTTTCTGAAAGTCCTTGTAAAAATTTTAATGTAGCTTTACATGGTTTTATAAATGTCTCTAATAAATTTTTTATAAGGATATGAATAAAAGCTTGGCAGACTTGGAGAAGATTCTGTAAAGATTTTATGCAGATATTATCAAGCATAGACGGCCGTATGAAAATTGCATTCAATGTCTTTCGAAGTCGATGATTTTTAAGGGAATAAGTGATCTCATAAAGATATCACGAAGGTCTAATAAATGTTGGAATCAAAAGGGTTCTTCTGCTTTATTTAAAAACATTCCTTCAAAATTTTACAATTTCTGTAAACGACTCATACTCACAATTACAGCATGTTTCTAAGTTTTCGCTATACATTGCATATAGTTACTGACGTTGTATTTACAGTTTTTTTTTTCATTCTTTCGTACTTCGAAAATTTCCGCTTATTTCAAATTAAAATTCACATGTCAGTATCATGATTATTACCGCTTCGAAAGATTCAGGAATAACCGAGAACATTCGGAAACTTGGAATTGTTTGGAATGCTCAAGAACAGTTAAAATCGTTCAAAAAGTTTCCAGAACATTCAGATGAGTTGAAAAAATTCATGAATATTCGATAACATTGAAAATATAAAAGAACATTAAGAAACGAACAGGAATATTCAAAACTATTGAAGAAGTTTAAAAAATTTTGCTACATTCAGAAAAATAAAGAAATGTATGAGAACGTTCGTGAACATTTTGTAATTCTTAGAAACATTGAAAAATTTGCAAGAAAATAGGCACAAAGTTATTTTAGGGATATTCATAAATGTTCAGAAATGTCAAATTCCAAAATTTTATATCTATGATAATTTATGTAGTACATTATAAACCTATATTCTAGAATGCAGATTTTCTGAATACCATCTCCCTAATTTTTAGTCTTCTATCTTCTGTACATAGTTCGAAATTCTATAAATGCAGATTCTAGGTTCTGTTACACGTAAATTTTCTAGAGTACAAATTGTAACTTTCAAAATTAGATGTCTTAGAAGTTAGAAAAAAACAATTCAAAATTAATGATTCTAAATATGTACTAGAATTGTAGAGTTCTACAAAATACGATCTCAAATTCTGGGATCCTGTACTATGAAATTTCGAATCATTAGAGTCTTTGCTATAAAAGTTGAATATTTGAGATCCTTCACAGCAGAATTTGAATTCTTATGATTTCTTATCAAAGATTCATGCAATAGAAATTGAAGATCAGTCACATGCATTCTGAAATTTCGAATTCCAGACTATCTTCTAAAATGTATAACAACTATGTTTTGAGAATTTCAGAAATTTATTTAGAATAAAATCAATCAAGAATAATCTGTGAGGTATAAAGAAGAGTCCTTGAACTTCCCAGCATGAATTTTTAGAATTCATTACAGTAGGATCGAAAATTTCATTATCTTACATCATAAATTAATACGATATAAGATATCAGTATTGTTCAAATCTAAATGATGGAATGTGAAGAAGTAGAATTCAAAATTCTAGAATCGCAGATTTTGTAGTTTTCTGTACTTTAATAGCCAACCTTGAATTTCTCTCTTTCATTCATCATAAGTCTGACATTCTACATTCCAGAATGAAATATTTAATCACCTTTCATTTCATTAAAAATTTCGAAAGTTTATACTCGAAACTTGAGAATCTTGTAATTTGTAAACGTGTTATCTTGAATTTTCGAACTTTATACCATAGGATTTGGAGCTCTGAGTTTCTATTGTTCCAGAATGAACGATTCTTTAATTTTCTTTTGAAAAATAAAAAATTCTGGGATTCTAGATTCCATATTATTTAAAATTGCTCGATATCCTATAGTGCAAGATTCCAGAAATCTGTATTCTAGAATTTAGAGTTTTTTAATACGATCTTGTTAAGTTTGATATGCAAATTTTCGTATTTCGAGAAAATCCGTGCAATAAAAAGATGACTTTGACGGTATTTGGATGGCTCACTGAAAGCTAATTTTTGATAATTGAAATGGTGTAAAAATTTTGAGAAATATTGAAATACTCGCTTCAAGTGTTTCAGATATGAATACATAAGAAATGAGTACTTTGTGCACTTTTTGAGCATAAGAGGAAGACTTCAGGAGGGCATCAGTGGAATGATAAAAAATCATTTGAAATGATTTTAACAATAATTTTGTACAATTCAACATTTTTTACACCTAAAGTCTAAAATTCGCTTGCTTTTTTCTTTGGGTTTTCTGCTACTTTGTTGGTCTATCGATAATTCTAAAAAGAAATTTTGCAAATATCACCCCATGTATATTCATTTCGCTTTCAAATGTAGAACTTGTAATCAAAATTTCGATACCTGCATATTTTTTTTGCAGTGAACTTGGGAAGATTCGAAATTCGGAAGCCAGGAACGGAACGAGCGAAGGTCGCCACGAAAAGTTGCGTCACGTGCATAGTTCTAGCGCGCATGTATCGTTTCAAAAATAATATTCCAAGTGCAATAAGTGCACCTTGGGTCATGCGCTTGAAAGCGCACGCGCGTGCGTTCGATCGGCTTCCCGCTCGCTTGTCTTTTTGCGTGCTCATTCGCGAGACTCGCATCTTTTCTGATTGCGAGCCAAAACATAACTTTCACCCCAAATTACTTTTTCCAACGAACATATCGTATTTCCCACTGAAAATCGTGACCCCAGAAATCGTATCCTCAAAGTGCACTTTTTCATTTTACATATTTCTATGTTTTTTTGCAAATTTCTTAATGTTAATCATTAACAGTATCAATGTATACAAGAGAAGTTGAATTTCGTAAATTTTCTGAAGAGTTTTATTCAGTGTTAAAGCGTTAAAGAAAAAACAATAATCCTGTAATGAATTATTTTAAACAATCCCCAGGTTTTTTTACACAAATTTCCAACATTTGCTATAAAAAAAATGAAAATTTATGGTTTTTTGAAGATGTTTCTTTGAATTTTAGAATTTTTTGGAATTATAAGTTTAAAATATTCGAAGTATTTCGATCGTTTTCACAGAAAACAGTTTCTTTATGGATTTAGAGTGCACTCAATATTTTTATACTATACACATACTTTAATGATTTGTATGATGTTTTATTATTTTCATGGCCTTTATGTACATACATTTTTAGAATTTTATCTTTGAGAAATGGGAGTTTCTTGATTTCTGGGATATAATGAATTTCTGAAGAATCTCATAGTATTTAAAAGTTAACTAATTATCATCTAGTGTTTCTTAGTATTTCCCTTTTTTTGTATTCATTTATTTACTAAGTATTTTCTAGCAGTAAATGTAGATTTCAAATATTCAGCTGCAGATTTCGTTATCTATAGGTTCCAGGGGCGTAGGCAACAAAATTTTCAGGAGGGGTTTTTATGAAAAATATTTTTCTTTCGGGATTTCTTAATTTTTCATCTTAGACAATATGGTTACAGGAGAGCGATTTTGAAATATTTTACATTTTGGAATTTAAAAGTTATACAGCTTTTTGAATCCAGATTTTCGCATTTTTTATGTTCGTAAATAATGGAATTCGATTTTTTCCGATTTTCAATTGGTAACTGAGGTTTCATTTTTTTTACGAATACTTTTTGTATTTATACTACTTTAAGGATTGTCTGGTAATAAGAAGTATGAGTTCTTATAAAGCTTTCCAAAATTCGATGCTCTGGGAATAAAAGTTCTAAAAAATTTATATATTTAAAATGGTTTTTGAGCAAATTTCAATTGCACAGATAAAGGTACATCATAAATTCATATTATTTTCGTAATGTATATTATTCATCAAATTTTGTAGTATTTTCTGGTATTTTATATATTTCTAATATTTCAATGGATAGGTTAATGGATTTTTAGAAATTGATGCTCTAGTATCGAAACTTCCAACGATTTTGAGAATATGAAATAATTTTTCAGACGACAGATTCTTTTATGAAAATTTTTAATATTTTCATTTCATGCTTTCTTAGTATTTTTACAATTGAAAGTTGTAGAAATTGTATCAATTTAACTGGATGTATTTTTATTCTTTTCGGCATGAATTTCTAGAATAATTTGTAAAATTGTTTATAATTATAGTATTACAGTAATTATTATGCTGCAGGACAGAAAATTTAAGAAATTTCTAGGAAAGTTACTTCTACATGATTTTTATGTATTGAAAGATATCTAGTAAACTAGTAAACTGGTAGACAAGTAAACTGGTAATCTAGTAAATTATAAGCTAATAAACTAGTAAGCTAGAAAAAGAGTAAACTAACAAACTAGTAAGCTAGTCAACTAGTAAACTACTGAAATTGTAAAATCGTAAAATAGTTAAAAGTGAAAAAGAAAAATCGTAAAGTAGCATCCTCGTTAACAAGTGAATTAATTAGTCGGTAAACTAGTAAACTTGTCAAATTTATAATAGTAAACTGGTAAATTGGTAAACTAGTAAAATGGTAAGCAAGTAAACTAGTAAACTTATTTTTTACTTTTTTGTAGTACAATTTACGAACATCTGGAGGATTTATCAATATTCATGTAGATTTCTTAAAATTTATTTTACCGCTACAAAGATATAAAAAACATGATGCTTTATAATGCAAATTACGATCTATTCTCAGTAATTTTAAAAATTTATGATAAAATCACATTCATATAGATTTTGCATGTTTTATATCGCTATCCTTTTTTCGTATTTTTGAAATGGTTAAAAGATTTTGTTGCATTGTCTAGAATTTTTATAGATCTATAGTATATTCAGAATTTGATGCTCTAAAATTCCAAAATTTATAGATCGTAGAGGCACTTGTCGAGATTTTTCAGAAAAACATTTTTTTCATAGAATTTAATAAATTTCATTATTGTTTTAGAGTTTGTACGAATCGAAAGATATTCAATACTTTTATATGGATTTCATATAGACTTCTAGACTTTGATAATCCAAGATTCAAAGTTTTGTCAATTTCAAGCATTTTCGTAGATTTTCATTTTTCTCGATTATTCACCGGATCGCAACAATTTTTCTGATTCATATTTTCTACGTAATCCTACGTTTTAACAATTTCTACTTATTTATAAAATATATACTGCCAACGTTTTAATGCATTTTTTCGTCACTCGTAGTTTTGTTGTTGATCAATGTAACTTTTTTCTTTCTTACATAAAAGATTGATTGATTTTCTTAGAATATTGGGAGAGGTTTGAACCTTCCAAACACCCCTCTGCCGCGGATTCCTGAAATTGAATGCATTATTCATAAAATGAAGAAACTTAAAAAAAAAAAAAAAATAAAGAAAACGAATCAATGCAACTGGGTGTACTTTCCAATTGTAAATTCTGACGTTAATGAGCTCAGCCTCGAAATGCAAATTAAGATATTCACAATTTTTCGTTACGAATTCGGTATTTTCATAATCGCTGGTGACGCTGCATTTTAACGCGTGAATAACTTGAGTAGGTGACTAATGCGCGGTTGAAATTCTTAGGTAACGCACGAGGCGCGTATCACATCCGCGCTCATGACTATCATTTGCGTATGTAAGAATACACACATGCTTGCGTAAGCGGCGTGCTCGGTCTCGCGTGCTCGCCGGCAGCGAGATTTTTCGTGCGTATTCAGATAGCGAATATTTTTTTAATTGGATCATTATGGTTCGCGAAAATAACAAAAATTACGTAATTACGAAAATATTGAAAAAAACTGTAGATTTACTGATGATATTCTTGGATCTGAAGTATAGTAATAATGTGCGAATTCATCATGTTTTACAGGATTTCATGATTGAATAATATTTTAGTGTAAGACTGAGGTGTTGATAGCAGTTACTTTCTGAAATATTGAAAAATGATTTTGTCCTGTTGTATAGTGGATTCAATCAGCAGAATTTGAAAAAATAAGTTGTACCTAAAAAAATTACCTTCCATTCACTGGGGACCTTCATAGTGTAATAAAAATGTGTGAATTTATCAAACTTTACATGATTTAATGTAACAAAAATAAGCAAGTGTTTCTTGTAAATGTTTTTAGTTTTTTTACGAGATCACAATGTTGGATAAGGTTACTAATTCGAACATTTGTAAGAAAGATTGTTTCTGTTCCAAGTGGATTGTATCAGTGTTGATTAGCCAAAATAACGAAAACTTCGTAATTGCAAAAAGGACAGGATATGTTAACTGAGAATCTCGATGGTCTACTAAAAATGTGTGAATACATTAAATTTTACTTTATTGAATGCAATTGAATAAAATGAAATCAAAGATCTGTTCTTCGTAAATTTCTTGAACTTTTGTACCAGAATCAGATGTTGAATAAAGATAGTTTCTAAAATTTGACAAACGATTTCGTCCTGTTGTATAGTGGATTGGATTATGATAGTTTGCGGCAGTAGCGAAAATTGGGTATATACCAGAAAATAAAAAATACTGTAAATCTACTGTGTATTTTGAAAGCATACTGAAGATTCGTTAATTAATCGAGTTTAACATGATTGGGTAAAAAAAAATTTAGGTTTCTTGTCAATTTCTTAACATTTTGTGTAAGATTAAGATTTTGAAAAAAGTTCCATCATGATATTTGGAAAAATTATTTGCTCCCGATGTATATAGTAGATTGCATCAATAGAATTTGCGAAAATATGAATTTTACCTAATTGCACCAGAAAAAAAACTTATATTTACTGGGGATGTTCATAGTGTTATAAAAATGTGTGAATTTTAACAAATTTTACATGATTTGATGGAACAAAAATAAATGAGTGTTTCTTGTGACTTTTCTCATTTTTCGTACGAAATTAGAATGTTAATTTAAAGTTGCCTTCTGAAATTTCGAAAAAACATTATTTCCTGTTTTAAGTCGATAGAATCATTATACTATACCAAAATAACAAAAACTTCGCAATTGCAAAAAAAGACAGTATTTTAATTGAGGATCTCGATTGCCCACTACAAATTTGTGAAAACGTAAAATTCTACAGGATTGAATGTAACCTAATGAAAGAACTGTTCCTTGTTAATTTCTTAAATTTTTGTACAAGATTTAGACGTTGAATAAAGATAGTTGACATTATTTGAAAAATGTTTTTTCCTGTTGTATGGTAGATTAGTTGACAGTAGTTTGTGACAGTAGCAAAAATTACGTCATTACATTTGAAAATTTGAAACATTTTTCTTCCAGTTTTTTTTTCTTTTTGTTTGTGAAGCCTTCAAGAAACAAATTGAATTTATACTCTCATAAAAAGCAAAATTTGACATGGAAAATTAAAAAATACATGAAGAGTAAAAAATCAATACATGTGATTGTGAAATGTAAGTGAAACTTACATTTACATTTTACATTAACATGTTGTAAAAAAAAGGACAAGGAATAAAAGATTGATAGTTTTTCATTAAAAATCAAGATTTGTTCATTAACTGTGAGATGTTGTCGAATTTGTACTGAAAATCTATCAGTTAATAAATGATTCTCATTAAATACATTTACTGCAATTTGCGACATTTTTATAAGCCCATAATAACAACAATGAAAATTTCAACTTTCACAATATCTTGATTAAAAACTGGATCGTGTGATACGTAAATAGAAAGTTTTGATCATTTATGATCGAAATTTCATTCATTCAAATATAATTATATTTGAATGATTTGAAAAATAAACAATTAAAAAATGTATGTTTAAATAAGGTTCTGACAACTTAGGATTCCGAATTGAAAAATACATGTCACTGTCATCGACGAATCAATTATTTAGCATTTTCGATCTCAATTATTTATAACAAGGATTTCTTCCATGGAATTCACTACAAAGTAGAAGTTAGAGAAAAAGACTAAAAAAAACTTTTTTCATGATTATACAGTTATAGATTGAATCAATAAAAAATAGAAACTCAGAAATTGGTAAAATTTGAAATTCCGAAAATTTCTTTAGATGAGAAATTTTTAAAGTCTCATATATTATGCATTACACTATCAAATTGACTGCATTATGATCAATTTGTCTTGATAAAAGAAGAATTTTTTTTTATCACAGTCATAGTGTTTTTCATATTTATTTTTTCAATGAATGTTTTGTTCTTGAATCTCTACAAAGTAAAATAATCATTAAAAATTTAATGAAATTAGCAAGTTAAAAGTATATATAAGTACATACTCAACTGACGAAAAAAGAAAATAAAAAAATAAAAAAGAAAGATTTGGGGTACAGATATTCTGGACAAGGACTTCACAAAAATGTAAATTTTTCATTTAAATTAATAGTGAATCCGCATCAACAAATTGATTTTATTGAATTGTAAAAGGCAGTTTTCTTCGAAAAAGGATAGTTGCTATTCTCGAAACATTCGAAAATAGCAACGACAAAATTCTGTGATTTCAATTAATTATTTTTTTGCAAAAATCACATATAATATTATTTTCAAACAAATCATAGAAAAAGATGGTAAATTTTTGTTGCTATATTAAAATTTTCGATTCGAAATGAACTCGAAATATCAACATAACTATAATTGTCCTCAGTTTTTTTTTTTCCATTCTGGAACTCTCTTTTTAACTCTTACTCTGTAGAAAATTCAGTTGAAAAAATCAGGGTTCAAAATTTATCAGATAAAATTTGTAATATTCAGTCTGTCAATACGAATTTACCTATTCCCTTATTTTCAAAACGATACGATATTATTTTCGGAAGTTTAGTAAAGAGTAAGGAGTAAAAAGTTTGCTTCATTATTTTTCACAATAAATTATTATAATGAGAACCGTGAACGAAACAAAATTCAAAAATATGTATTCGTCATATTTTTTACGACGATGAAGCATATCGAAACCTTGTGAACGCAAAATTTTGAATACATACTATGTTTTTACTGCATCTTGACGCAAAAATGTAAATTTCTGGGCAGACTCACGCAAGGAAATAATTGGCTACGCACATCCTGCGTTGTGCATAAATTGCGCTGACGTAAATTGACTCCGGCGAAACTCATGGACAAAACACGCACATATACCATCGAAACGTTCGTGATATATTATTAGGGAATGTGAAAAATATCCCAACAAAACGACAGGGAAACAAAAGTGGAAACTAGGAAAACTAATAAAAATTCATTGAAAGAAACAAAAAAAAAAAAAAAGAAATGCAATGTGTAATGGTTAAAATAAAATAAAGGATTGTTATTTACAAAATAATATTCCACGATCTCCTAATTTTGATACATTTTATTTTGAAAATGAGTACGTTCATTCATTTTCATACGAGGTTAAAAGTATCAGTAATCTTTATCTTAACCACCAAATTATAATTTATCGCGATCATGTTCTTCTGCAAATATTTAGTGCATTGATTTTATATTGTTCATATTTTATCTCAAATATATGATAATTTCCTAAAAACTATACCAAAAATGAAAATATCCTTCAATATTTATGAACCATCGCGAAATGTCGCAACAAATCCAAAGGCAAAAAATTTTCTCAGGTATGAAGATTATTGGACATGGAAATGTGACAAGCGTCACTTGTTGAAGTTGCAAATAACGCGACGTGAAGTGCTCGTAACGGCCAAATGATATTTTGCGTTGGTTTATTTTTGGATAGCGCTCGGTAATTCTACAGGTAGTTCCCGAATTTCGACATACGCAAGCTCGTTATGCGAGTGGTACTCGGCCTCCTGACGCTGCCTATGCTTTACGCCCATCCAAACAGGTTAGCGCGCAAATCACTATTTTCGCCCATTCGAAAATAAACGCGCGTGCCACCGCTCTCGAGGTGATAAAAATTCAGGCATGCTGGTCACCGATTTTCAACTCTATTTGTAAACAATAACAAACTTTGAGAGCTTTTTTTAATAAGAGAACTTCTAGAAATCCTTGTCAAAGATTTTTATTCTTCAAAATTAAGTTGGAAAGGGAATAATTTGGCTCTGGAGTAATGAATTTTTTAGTTAGATACAGAATATTAGAATACAATTTTGAGATACAAAGATACTTAGGTGGAAGACTAAAAAAAAACCAGCAAATTTTGAGATTTCCATTAGATTCTAAGTGGAAAAACTTAATTATAGTCAGACATTTTTTTTTTATCAACAAGTAATTTATATGTTTCTTTCTAATACTGTGATAAAATATTAGAAAAATATATTACTTTTACTCGAGTCTTGTATATTTCAACTTCATCATGTAATATAGAATGTCAATTATGAAAACAATTTTAAAAGCAACTTTATTCCCTGACTCATTAGGGTTTTGTACACCACGTTGTTACGGATTATTGATATTTTGCTGAGCCATGTAAAAGCAACCCAATGCACCACACCGAGTTCTGAAAAGTTTTCAACGATTTTTCACTATGTTTCATTTTCTTAGTGTAATTTTGTACTTTCCATGAATTGTCTTCATTGAAGGTGATACTCGAAGTCCCGAAAATAAGTAATGAGAAAAATATTTCATGATGTCTAAATAAATTTTTCTGATTCAATATTTCGTCAAGTGTTTCAAATACTCTAGAATTCGATGTTACATTCGTATTATAACATTCCAAAATTGAAATTTTTCCAGTTTTAAATAATTGCATTATTTTTTATTTTTGTTCAGATTTTGTTCTGATTTGATATTACATACTGAAATTCGGATACTTTAATTTTACTCAGGTTAAAAAATTTCTATTTCATTCGTCGATGGTGTTTCATTTTCTCAATGTAATTTTATACCTTCAATAAATTTTCTTCATCGAGGGTGATTTTGAAATTTCCAAAAATACATAAGTAGAAAAATATTTTATGATATTTAAATAAATTTTTTTCATTCAATATTTCGTCAAGTACTTAAAAGATTCTAGAACTTGATGTTATATTCATATAATAATACTCTCAAAGTTGACATTTTTTTAGTTTTAAATGATTGCATTGTTTGTTCTTAGCGTTCAGATATTTTGTTCTGATTTTATATAACATACTGCAATTTAAATTCTTCAATTTTACCCAGGTTTAAAAGTTTCTATTCCATTCATCGATGGTGTTTCATTTTCTTAGTGTAATTTTGTACCTTCAATGAATTTTCTTCATTGAAGGTGATTTCTAAATTTCGACAATAAGTAATGAGAAAAATATTTCATGATTTCTAAATAAATTTTTTGGATTCAATATTTCGTCAAGTGTTCCAAAGATTCTAGAATTTGATGTTACATTCATATTATAATATTCCAAAATTGGAATTTTTCTAGTCCTCAATAATTGCATTCCTTATTCTTTTTGTTCAGATTTTGCTCTGATTTGATATTAGATACTGCAATTTAAATACTTTAATTTTACTCAGGTTCAAAAATTTCTATTTTATTCATCGATGGTGTTTCATTTTCTGAGTGTAATTTTATACCTTCAATGAATTCTCTTCATTGAATGTGACTTTCAATTTTCCGAAAATAAGTAATGAGAAAAATGTTTCATGATATTTGAAAAAATTTTACTGATTCAATATTTCGTCAAGTCATTAAAAGATTTTAGAATCGGATGTAATATTTATATTATAACATTTCAAAAATGAATTTTTTTCAGTCTCAAATAATTGCATTGTTTGTTCTTTTCGTTCAGATTTCGTTCTAATTCTACATCAGTGCAATTTCAATTCCTTGATTATACTCAAAATGTTCAAAAGTTTCTATTTCAAGTCATTCATCGATGGTTGAGAAAGACATAACAGAAGTACAGTGATTGCCAATCAGTAAAACGTTTGGATGCAATCGTTGACACGTCGCGACAAATCGTCAATCTCTGCAGCTCTCGATGTCTATATTTCTCGTGTAAATGCGGTAGTGACACGTTGCTACAAGCGAGGTCGTAAATTATAGTTGTCGCTATTTCGAATAATGATGCTAAACTACGCTTTTTAGTAAAGTGGAATGACAAGAAGATTGGATTAAACATTGAAAAATATGAATTATGGTTTTTAATAAGTTGCAAGTTACTGTTGAATAGTATTTTTCTCGAAAAATTTTTCTTTAGCATTTTTTTGTTTATTTCATCTAAAATCTTTTTATTTTCCTTAACATAAGTTTGTCCCTAAAAATTTTTTTTCAAATAATCCTCTTCCAAAGTCCTTACATCTGAAGTAAAAGTTAATGAGAATAAATAGAAATGAAAATAATATAAATTCAATCGAAATTCAGCATATTTAGGAATTGAAAAGAAATTGAATTTATGACAAATTATTTTACTGTCACAGAAAAAAAAAAATATTGATATATGCATTATTCAGTACTTCAAAATTTGTTGAGTGTGTTGTCTGAAAATTGTACGGTTTATTTAATATTTTCCAGGTTTTGCCGAGTCATGATTAGCTACGTAATTTTCCAAAGATTTTCCAATGTTAAGTATTTTTCCTTATTCCTGATCTTGATTACTCCTTGATCTGGTTGTAACTGTCTTATCATTATATACTTCGTTGTTTTATTATATTAACTAAGAAGTTCGCTATAAAATGACGTATGATTATTTCAGAGAAAAGTAATCTGAGAAAAGAGAATCTCAACTGATACTAAAAAAATCTTGATATTTAAAAAGCAAGTAAACATAATGTAAAAATTTTTTTACAGTTGATATACTTCATATGATAGTTTATAATTGAAAAAACAGACTATAAATTAATTTTCGATGTGAATTATCAAAAGTGAAGTTGGTCGGTCGGATTACACAAGTTGTAAGACATTAGGGAAATTTTTTTTGAACAAAACATTTTGGAAAAACGATCTGGAGCAATTAAAAAAAGTGTATTTGAAAAAGATGAAAATTGATATAAAATAGACTTTTAAAAACTTGGTTTTACGAATTAATATGTTATCAAGTTTTGATGGGTTTATTATAAAATTTTATTATTTAATTACATTATTATGCTGTTACATTATTATCAAATTTTTGTAATAATTCGTTAAATTTTCTCATATTACTTGGAAAACTAATTGTTTTTGATTTCTTTTTCATGATATATAATTTGTAGGTATATTTCTCTGAATTTTTATTTCAACTTTCTTTTCTAGTGAAGATATAGTTTTTTTTGTTTTTCAAAACAAAGTGTAATATTACAAAATAATGTACAATATAAACTAAATATTTATACATCTGACTTTTAAAACTATGTCATCTTCTCTTGTAGTTTTTTTAAACGAATATTTCTATATTATACCTACTATTGCTGAATTTTGATTAAATTTAAATTATTTTTATTTCTATTCAATCTTCGATTAGTTTAGATATAAGGACTTTGGAAAAAGATAATTTTGTGGAAAAATTTTTGGATAAATTCATGCTAAGATAAGAAGATTTGAGGCGAAATAAAAAAAAGTGAAGAAAAAATGTTTCGAGAAAAATACTAATGAAAATCGATAAAAAAATCAAATTTATGAACCAAATTTACTATTATAATATTTCATAAAAGTTAAGAGAGTTTTATTTTTCAAAATGATACAATGTAGCTATATGTATGCAATACATGATGTATGAAATCATTTCAATCATTTGTTTAACACTACTTGTTATCAGTCACTTATTCTGACGTATTTACTATTTCTTGAGTATTACTACTCATAGGACTACTTTTTTCGCTATACATAGTTCGGAGGGATATAAAAAGTTACGCTTTATATCTATGGTAAGACATGAGAAGTTTCACTTTAAAGTGGGCTATTATAGAGGTTACACACAGGATCTAAAAAGTTTGACTCGGTTGTCGACTATAAGTACTACTTTTTTTACTATACATATCTATGATGAGACAAAAGAAGTTTCACATTACGTCTAGGCGAGACATAAGAAGTGTCACTTTATAGTGGGCCATTAGAAGTTTCACGTAGGATCTAAAAAGTTCCACTTGATTGTTGACTGCGAGAACTACTTTTTTTCCTTTCAGTGAAAGGTGAAAAGTGAAGCTTCTTATGTCTCACGATGAATATACAGTAAAACTTCTCATGCCCCACGAAGACAGTCAGCTTAGAACAGCTGGTGACAATAATCGTTAGAAAATTATAACCCAATATGAAGTGAAACTTCTCATGCCCTACCACAGATATAGATACCAACTATGTGGAACATCTAATGGCCAAATATGAAGTGCAACTGTTTATGTCTGACCATGAGCATCAAGTGAAACTTCTTATGTCTGACCATAGATAGAAAGTGCAACTTCTGAAGTCTCACCATAGATATAAACTGAAGGCAAGTAAATTACAAAAAAATAAAGTTTTCCTACATAGTAGAAATAACGTCAGTTTGCCTAATCCTTCCTAATAATAACTTTTTCCATTTAGCTTGTTTATAAAGTTTCGGAAGGAGGTTCCCTCTGGGAAAAGAAGAATCATGAAAAGTGGGCCCAAAGTAAAAAATTTGTAACCACCGCAAAAACCTCCGAACGACACACGGGGTTTATATTCCACTCCATCGTGATCTATAAGCGAAGCTCGTCTGCGCCTCGTTGTGTCCATAGATCGATACCCGATTCCCCGTGGAAACGTAGAGTGTCGCTTGATCGAAGAGCCAGTCCAGGAACGTGCTGTTGAATTTTTTAATCGGGCCCCGTCCGATGTGGTATATTTCGCCCGCACTTACGTGCCTTTGGGGTAGTGTGTATTCGGAAAAGAGCCTCCAAGGGGCAAGGGGTGGCGAGACACGAGAGCGAGTGAGACGGTGGCAACAAAAGGGAATGAACGAAGGAGCAAGTGACTGAGAGGGGAGGAGTTGTTACGTGCGCATACCACGTCGCGAGGGGTGGGGAGGCCCGTCACCCCATCGCCGCACGCCAACCCCATAGTTGGCCGATTATGTAATTTCAACGTAAATCGTTACGTTAGCGAACGCGTCAGGTCGGTATGCGACATGTGCGGATTTCGGGGATTTTCAGGGTCGATTTTTGAGGTTTTTCATGTTTTTCAAAACTTTCTATGTTTTCAAGATCTCGTTATAATGATATACCCCAGGAATTTGGGTTTTTATCAAGTTTATATAAAACTCCATATTAAAGTTCGGTATTTTTTATAAAATCCAGCTTCTTTTTAGAGTAACTTTATGAAAAGAGCAATGTTTCATAAAATAACGGCATTTTTATAGAGTGGCTTTTGACATCTACTTTGTAAAGATTCTGACTTTTTATAATGATTTTGTAAAGTTTTTAGAAAGTGACTTTATGTAAACTAAGTAAAACTTTATAAAAAATTGCTCTTTTCATAAAGTGGCTTTATGAAAAAAGCGGAATTTCATAAAAAATACCAGAATAATTTAAGCAGTTTAATAAAAACTTTAGAAGAACCTAAACTACTAGGGTAATGGGACTTTTTGAAATTGAATCAATTTTTCTACGTTTTTGAAAAATTTTTAATGTGTTGAAGATCTGTTTGCAATGATATTTATGGACGTTTTTGGGATTCCGAGTGTATTTCATGAATATTTTTAGCTTTTACTGTTTTACGACGGGTTTTATGATATGGTTGCAGATTTTACCATTTTTATCTTACTTATTACAATAGTAGATAGTAAAAATCGTCATGGTGTACGTATCACTTTATATACTCCAGTTTTTGATGAATAATTAAAGTCAAGAATAAAATTTGTATTGTACAATATAAATTATATAATATACTTAAATATACACAGAATATAATATCCACGTAAGGTATAATATCAATAAAAATTCTTCACTTTTTATTATCCAAGTTTTTAGTTCGTCCATAATTATTTTTCATACACTTGAAGAAAATACTGCAGCAATTGGTATTTTATAAAAATTCACATCTGTGTAGTGAAGGGAAATAAATATTTGTCAGATTTTTTTTACTTAATGACTTATAAAATGTATGCAATCAGCAATTTATTAAACCATTAAAGTAGAAAAAAGGTGATTGACTCAATGAAATCGAAATTGAAACAAATAAATTTCGTTACATTGAAAATATTCTATTTTTCAAAGTCATATTTTGTTGCTCGAACGTTTCAGTTGGAAAAAAAAATTAATTTGCAAATAAAAATAAATAGAGTTTGGATTATATTCATGACTTGTTTGAAATAGGAAAAAACACCGTTGAAAATCCTATGATATTTTCCCTGGGTCGAATTAAAGTGAAATAAAATTGATATCAATCGATTAAGTGTCGATCGAAACGTCGACACTTAATTGAAATAAACAATTTGACTGGGAGATCGATACCAATTTCATTTCACAAAAACAACGTTGTTCACAATTCTCCAAAATTTCAAAATTTTTTGAATAATATTTGAGATGACCAGGCTTTTTCTTTGAATATGACATTATTTAATGAATATGTTTCGTTTTATTACATATACTCAGTTTTGAGTCCAAAGTATTATTAATATTTTTTCAAAACAAGTTGAAATTTTAAACATGTTATCTACGTTTTCCCTTCAGTAGTCAGAAAAAAGAGTACAATTTTATTTACTAAGAGACAAGTGCATTATGTTACAAGTTAAGAAACTGACAGATTTTAAATAAAAGGCAGTCCAAAAACACACATTTTTGATAGCCATGTAATTATTCTCCAATAGTTTTTGGCAAAAAAAAAGTTTCTTTGTCCTTTTGACAAAGGAAAAGTCGTCAATGCTTTACTCGAAGAATTTGGAAATTGACCTTACACAATTCGAAGAAAAGTACACCATTTTCACAATTTTCTCCACAAGTTGATTTCATACTATTATCTAAAAATAAAAAAAGTCGATTTTTTAAGCAAAGAAGTAAAATTATTCAGAATATTGAGAGCATAATGATTATTTTTAATTTCCTTGAAGAAAGTGGCACTTGTTCATTATAAATCAATAATCACCACTGCGATTTTTCGCTGTAAAAAAATTACTGAAAATTCAGAGTATAAAATATCCAGAAGAGAATAATGAACAGAGTTTTATTTAGCTTGATTGTATCATATAAGCCGATAATAACCATAAATCGGATGATTTTTTTATATGCCACCTTGTCTGACCAAAGTGATTTTTTCTACTGAATTTGATACGTCGACCTCGATAAGCATATAATACATTATACAATATACTCGATACGTATGGCATTGAATTTTCATATTGTTTTCATAAATCTGAAACATTAAAACTTTTCTTTTTCTTTTACATACTTGGTGGAATAGTTTCGAAAACGGTAATGAAGATTATAGTAAAGCAAATAGTTGTTAAATTTTTGCATTCTCAAAGGATGTTATTATATATAAATGAAAAAAATATATATATATATATTTAAATTCTGGTTAATACGTTTTCGAATTTTGCTTCTTAAAAAACTATTTTTTCGTTACATTTTTGGTAACGTGCAAAACAAATTACCCTGTCTTATATTCTTATATACCTTTTTATTCACTCAAACAATCATTTATCACATAAATCGATTCTAGATTTCAGAGATATTTTCCAGTCAAATTTTATACATTGTAAATATCAAGAATTTTCAATAATCCATAAGTAAAGAATACATAACACTCGGAAAAAATATACTTACGAGAAATAATTAATACATTTTAGTAATATGACGTTAATTGAAATATGCAACGCCATTTATTTACAGTCAAAGATTTTTTTAAACTAGAGTACGGTCCTGATGAATATTCTATAATTTCACTATATCTGTAGCTTTCTATATCCTGAATTTTTTGACAACTTGGTCAAAATAAGTTTTGTCTGACTAAAGAGGCTTTGTTCTACTGATATGCAAGTTTTTTAGGAGGAAAAAGTATCTATATGTCAATAAGGTACAGGCTCTTTACTTGCAAAACTTGAAATTATTTAATGTTCAACTATCTAGTTGACACTTCTTTTTTTCTGACTAAATAGGCTTCATTCTACTGATCTGAAAGTTTTTCAGGGTAAAAAGTGTACATGTGTAAATCATGAAAATGCTCTTCATGTGAAATACTCAGAGTTCTTTGTTGTTATAAACATTTATTGAGTAAACCATACTTTTACTCGAACTAAACATGAAGAAAAATGTTGAATTATTTATACTTCCATTACAGTCCCAAAATCACGGGCAGTAATATTTACAGTAATAGTATTTTCAATGCTATTATCAAAAAGGATGTACATTAGATGTTAATTAAATATTAAAGAATGTCATTTTATCAATACTCTACTATAAATTATTGATTAAAAATTTACATTCATATTGTCAAAAAATTCAATAATCAAAACAGCAATAAAAGGAATATGGGAATTCGTATTGAAAAAAAATCAATTTTCGCTTTTTTTTCGATGAAATAACTGCATTTCTTTTCATACAAAGTTCTCTGTTTGTCTTTTCCCCACGTAATGGCAACTTCGATGAGCGTTGAGTTGCTGAATTTACGAGAGCAAAGTTTACGTAGACGTCTCACGATCTTGCCTAACCCAACCTCTTCTACTATTCCTAGCTGAAACCTGCGTAGGAGAAGTGCACTCCGCGTGTGCCTGGTATTGATCTTCTCGGCTCACAGCTACTGGCTACCTTCACCCACTAATAATTCTTGTCGGTCTCCCAAAGTCTCCTTGACGTGCCTGCAGCCCCGGTCCTATGTTCATTCCTCCTCGAATTAACGATCCTCCGCCGCTCCTGATAAAGCTCCTTCTTATTTTCATTGCAGAAACGTAACCTTTCGTTCAACTTGACAAAAAATCAATACACATTGTCTATAGATCAAAAAATTCGATCGATTTGAATCGATATGTGTATTGTTTATCGTTGAATAGTTGCTGGTGGTTTTTAAATTCAAAATTGTCCATGACTTAATCGGCTAATGATCCGTTAAAATATTGGACCCAGTAATGGACTTTCCTGATTCAAGTTGTTGGGCTGTACTATTTTTTTACAGTAATACAGTATCAATTTCCTCAAATCAACAGTAATACACTTATTTCGATGAACTTAACTTAACTCTTAATGTAACTGTGACTTGAATGCAACTGTAACTCTACTTGTAATAGCAACTGTTACTTTTACTGTAACTGTAACTGTATGTGAAACTTTAAGTGTTACTCTCGCAGCAACTTCATTATTCTGAAAGTATCTCTGCCACTGATATTATGTATGGCTTCTTTGGTATCACGATACTTTTGTTACTCCAATGTAACTGTAACTGTAACCGCAACGATAACCCAAATTGTAATTGTAGCTATAATTTCAACTTTAACTGTAACTGTCACAATAACTTATGGTTGTCAAATTTCTTTGCCCCTATTCATAAATTACTTTTGGTATCTCAGTAACTAAGTAACTATAACTGTTACGAACTTTAACTGTGAATGCAATTGTAACTCTATCTGTTAGTGCAACTGTTACTGTAACTATACCTATAAAATTAATGGTTACTTTAAATGTAACTGTAACTGTCATAGTCACTTCATTACTCTCAAAATTTCTCTGTTTCTCTGCCACTGTTCATGTGACTTTTTCGATTCCACAATACATTGTATACTCGAACGTAACTGTAACTGTAACTGTAACTGCAACCAAAACTTTAACTGTAATGGTAACTGTGATTGAAACAATAACTGTAACTGTCACAGTAATTTTCAACTGTAAAAATTCCTTATCACGGTTTTGATATTATTTTTGGTGTCTCAGTAAATAAGTAACTGTAACTGTGACTAATTGTAACTATATTTGTAAGTGCAACAATAACTATATCTGTAATTGCAACTATTTTTGGAAATGGATCTGTGAACGCAATCGTTTCATTAACTGTAACTTTAACTGTAAGTGAGACTTTCAGTGTAATTGTCACAAGAATTTCTTTATTATGAAAGTGTCTCTTATTTTTTGCAGCTTTTCGTGTAAATTTTTCGATGAAACAATATTTTGTTAACTCTAACGTTACTGTAGTTATATCTCTGATTAAATCAATAACTGTAACTATTACACTAATTGATGACCATGAAAAGTTCCTTGCCAAAGTCATAACAATATTTTCGGTATTACAGTAACTAAGTAACTGTAACTGTGAGTAAAACTGAAACTCTAACTGCTAGTGCAACTGTTACTGTAACTGTATACCCGTAAACGTAATTGTTATTTTAACTGTAACTGTAACTGTGAATGAAACTTCAAGTGTAACTGTTACAACAACATCATTATTCTGAAAGTTTATCTTCGTCTCTGCTACTGTTCAATTAACTTTTTCCATGCCACAATACCTTGATTACTTTAATGTAACTATAACTGTAACTGAAAGCATAATTTTTAACGTAACTGTAGCTACAAGTAAAGCTTTAACTGTCACCCTCACAGTAATATATGACTGATGTACAAAACATTTTGGCACTGTCTATTATATTACTTTTGATCTCACAGTAATCGAGGAAATGTAACTGTAAATTTAACTGTCAGTTCAACAGTAACTCTAAGTGTAACTGCAACTGTACGTTTTACCATAATTATAAATTTAACCGTAACTGGAAAAGTAAGTGAATGAAGTTATAATTATCATTTTCGCCATAATCATATAACTGTTAAAAATTCTTAACCTTAACTGCTGTTAAGTCTATTTGTTACTGAACTGTGATTGTAACTGTATCTATTATTGCAACCAAAAATTAACCCCTAGCTACAAATCTGAGTGAAAAAGTAACTCTAACTGTCATAGTAACTTTATAACTCTAAAAAACCGTTGTTACTTGCCATATAACTTTTTGATGTGACAATAACTTAGTAACTGTAACTGCAACTATTACTGTTACTGAAACTGTAACTGCAGATATGACTCTAGACGTAACTGTAACTAACAGTAACTGTGACCGTGACTTTCACTCTAACTGTAAGTGCAGAAGTTACTGTAACTGTACTTGTGATCAAAGTTGTTACCTTAACCATAAATTTATTGCGGTAAAAATTCTCTGCTGCTGTTCATAAAAACTTCTTCAGGATTATATTAATTTTGTTTTTCAACCATGATTGTGACTGTAACTGTTGTTGCAACCTCGAAGTTTAATTGATACTAACTTTAACTGTCACAGTGACTTTATCGGTTTATCACTGTAAAAATTTCTTGGCAACTATCCATTTAATTTTTGATGTGACTGTCACTAAGTATCTGTAACTGAAATTCTTCAAATTACTGTAACTGTATATATAACAGTAACCGTAAATGTAACTAGATGTAACTACGAGTGTAACTGTAACTGTACCTATTACCAACATCATTACCTTCACCGTGACAGTAATAATGAAAAAAACTGTCACTGTAAAAAATACTTCTTTAGGGCCATAGTACCTTTATTTCTCAACTATAATTGTGACTGTAACTGTTGTTGCAACAAGAAATGTTAATTGGAACAGTAACTCTAACTATCACAGTGACTTTATTACTGTAACAATTTCTTTGCAACTGTCCATTTAACTTTTTTGATGTAACAGTAACTTTGTAACTGTAACTGAAACTGTTCAAATTACTGTAACTGTATTTATAACAGTAACCGTAACTGTAACTAGATGTAACTGTGAGTGTAACTGTAACTGTACCTGTTACCGTAATCATTATACTCACCGCAACAGTAATAGTGATTAGAACTGTAACTGTAAAAAAACCTCTTAAGGGTCATAGTACCTTTATTTCTCAACTATAATTGTAACTGTAACTGTTGTTGCAACAAGAAATGTTAATTGAAACAGTAACTCTGACTGTCATAGTGACTTTATTACTGTAAAAATTTCTTTGCAACTGTCCATTTAACTTTTTTGATGTAACAGTAACTTTGTAACTGTAACTGTAAGTATATTCATAACTGTAACAGTAACTGTAACTGTACCTGTTATGTACTATACTCATTACCTTCACCGTAACTATAGTAGTGAATGAAACTGTAACTGTTACTATTAATTTAACTTTATTACTGTAAAAAATTCACTACCATTGTTCACAACACTTCTTCAGGGTCATAGTACCTTTATTTCTCAACTATGAATTAATGTGACTGTAACTGTTGTTGCAATTAGAAATTTAAATTGAAACAGTAACTCAGTCGCAGCAACTTTATAACTGTATAAATTGCTTTGCAACTGCTCATTCAACTTTTTTGATGTGGCAGTCGCTCAGTAAACGTAACTGTAACTGTTGTCGCAACCAGAAATTTGAATTGAAACAGCAACTTTGTCGCAGTAACTTTAATACTGTAAAAATTTCTTTGCAACTGTCCATTGAACTTTTTTGATATTACAGGCACTTGGTAACTGTAATTGAAACTGTTCAAATTACCGTAACTGTATATATAACAGTAACCGTAACCGTAATTGTAACCATAACTAAATGTAACTGTGAGTGTAACTGTAACTGTACCTGTTACCATAATCATCAATTTCACAGCAACAGTAATAGTGATTAAAACTGTAACTGTAAAAAAATACTTCTTTAGGGTCATGGAACCTTTATTTCTCAACTATAATTGTGACTGTAACTGTTGTTGCAACCAGAAATTTTAATTGAGACAGTAACTCTGACTGTCATGGTGACTTTATTACTGTAAAAATTTCTTTGCAACTGTCCATTTAACTTTTTTGATGTAACAGTAACTTTGTAACTGTAACTGAAACTGTTCAAATTACTGTAACTGTATTTATAACAGTAACCGTAACTGTAACTAGATGTAACTGTGAGTGTAACTGTAACTGTACCTGTTACCATAATCATCAACTTCACAGCAACAGTAATAGTGATTAAAACTGTAACTGTAAAAAAATACTTCTTTAGGGTCATGGAACCTTTATTTCTCAACTATAATTGTGACTGTAACTGTTGTTGCAACCAGAAATTTTAATTGAGACAGTAACTCTGACTGTCATGGTGACTTTATTACTGTAAAAATTTCTTTGCAACTGTCCATTTAACTTTTTTGATGTAACAGTAACTTTGTAACTGTAACTGAAACTGTTCAAATTACTGTAACTGTATTTATAACAGTAACCGTAACTGTAACTAGATGTAACTGTGAGTGTAACTGTAACTGTACCTGTTACCATAATCATCAACTTCACAGCAACAGTAATAGTGATTAAAACTGTAACTGTAAAAAAATACTTCTTTAGGGTCATGGAACCTTTATTTCTCAACTATAATTGTGACTGTAACTGTTGTTGCAACCAGAAATTTTAATTGAGACAGTAACTCTGACTGTCATGGTGACTTTATTACTGTAAAAATTTCTTTGCAACTGTCCATTTAACTTTTTTGATGCGACAGTCACTTGGTAACTGTAACTGAAACTATTACCATAACTGTAACTGTAACATCGTCAAAAGTAAAGCATGACCTCCTAGGACTGAAAATCTCGAGCAGAATCATTCAATCATGCCAGCACGTGAACTTCCGGTTATGGAAATTCATGAGGGAGGGTCAGCCATGGGGTCAAGGGGGGTTGGGGGAAGGGTACGCTAATGCGGGCGTTCGATGTAGACCGCGGGGCGAGCAAGGTCGGGACCGTGAAGCTCACAGCGACGCAGTCATCAACTGACTGCTAGCACGACACCCCGCTAACGAATCGTGACGTCGTTCCGCTTGGCCGATCCGCACTTCGGAGAGGATTCGCGCTCGAACGAGCCGCCCTCCCGACAGCTCGATAATAGCCAATTCTCGTCAATCGCCTTTTCTCGTATTATCACTCACAGGTTTTCAAATACCACCTTACCGCCTTGTTTACCGTGTTGTTTCAATGTTTTTGGTAAGTTATAGTTCTTTTGAGGTCTTGTCTCTTTTCTAATCTCTTTTTTTCCAAGATGCTGTGAATTTTCAACCCCTCTTGAAAGTTGGATACAATTAATCATGAATTCATGTGAAAATCGAAAAAATGATGATAGATTTTGAGACACAAATTATGAAAATAAATTTCTGGAGAACAATATAAATTTGAAACTTAATAAATATTATCGAAATTCTACATGGAGAAATATACAAATGGTTTCATCCAAGTTCACCTAGTAATATTGAGAATTCTTAATTATACTTACTCAAAAGAAAACAATGATCCTGGCTCGCTAACTTTAAATTTTGAGCTAGGATAGGGTAAAAAAAATGTTTGAAAATTTCTAAAACCCAGTGAATCATGAAGAATACTAGTGATTCAAGAAAATGCTAGAAGTATGAGGAACATCAAAACCTGGAGTATTGAATTCTAGACATCTAAATAGAGTATAGTACTAATATCAGAAAATCTTTCGAATGATACCAACACTGAATAAAAAATAAAATCATTAGAAATCTATGAAATATCTGGTAATCTGAAAAAATTAAGACTTATACTTGAGATGTATGAAACTTCGGATTCTGGAGTATCGAATTCTAAAAAAATATAAAAAGCAAACTATGGACATTAGGGTGTCACTTATTTTGGTGATGTCAGAATTTTTACCATTCCCTGGGCTTTAAATCAATTTAGATATGAAAATGAATTTTTTCGTAAAGTTTGGAGCAAATCGGACATGATTAACACATGCCACAGAACGACTTAAGTTTAAATGGGATTCACGTGTAGTTTTTTCATACATTTTGTCCAAAAATTTATAATTTGTGCCAAACTTGTGACAAATGTTTGAAACTTATGAATATTTTGAGTGTTTAATGTTGCTTTTAAGAAGAAATTTTTATGGATTTTTCAATCGCAGTTACCTATGTTTTCCAAGCACCGAAAAAGTACATATTTGCCTTCTTTTGGTGCTTGTATTACACAGATAACAGCCATAGAAAAATTAAAAAAAAATTAGTCTTGTACATAACATTATACACTGAAACTTTGCCAAGTTTCCAACGTTCATCATGAGTTTTGCACAGGTTATGAATTTTTGAACAAAATATATAGAAAACTGCATGTAAATCCCATTTAAAACTTTAGTCGTTTTGTAGCACGTGTTAATCATGTCCGATTTGCTTCAAACTTTACAAAAAATATTTTGTTTTTTGATTCATTCAAAGCCAAAATAAGTGACACCCTAATTAAATATCTTTGAAATCTATGAACATTTTAGAAAATGCTACGAAATCTTGTAGATACTTGAAAAATACGAGACAATCTTTCAAATGTTACAAATATTCTTAAAGATACCGAGATTATTAGAAATGTATGAAAGTACTATGTTCTTAAAATTCAAAAATGACGCTTGGGATCTATAAAACTTGAAATTCTGAAATATCAAATTCTAAAGCATTTATAGAGCAAAAATAATAAAAATCCTAGAAATGTATGAATATACCAGAAAAAGCAAGAGAATCTTATAAATACTTGAAAAAAACGAAAATGTGAGATATCAATAAAATATAGAAATTTATTAACATCTGATTAAGATCTGAAGAAATCTATGAAAACACTTGAAATATTGAAAAATTTTAATTCAAGAGTACATAAAGAATTCGGAAAATCCATATTCCAAACATTAAAAAGATAGGGAGTGTATCAAAATACTAGAAAACATTTCAGAATATAAATACTTAAAACAATGCCAGAATATCATAAATCTATATAAATGCTCAAAAAACTCAGTAAATATAAATTTCTCTAAAATTTCTATAACTCTATACCCTTAGAATATATAGTTCTACAAAAATCTGTGTCAAAATTCAGAAAAATAGCAAAAAATTCTCCAAATCGTATTAATAGTATCAAAAAAAAAAAAAAAAGAAAAAGGAAGAAGTTACTGAAAATGTAGGTAAAAGGGAATTTTTTACGAAAATCAGTTCAAATATTTAAAGTTATTGAAATTTCACAACCATAATAAAAAAAACTTTGAAATCTATAGAGCTATCGAGAGAAATGATAAAAATCAATAAAATTACCAGGAAATACTTAAAAATTTGAAAAACAAAATAAAATGAGAAAAATCTTGGGAATCTATGAAACGCTCTTTCAAAAATTTATAAAAATCTGAAAAATTCTGAAAGCCTAAATCCTTAGAGCACTAAATTCTAGAAAGCTGTAAAAAATCCATTTTTATACCAGAAAACCTTTCAAATTGTATATATCTACTAAAGTAATATGAAAAATACCAAAAGTATCAGAAAAAAATTATAACCTCAGTAACATGAAAATTTGAAAAATCGAAATCAATATGGATTCATATTATATAAAAAACGTAAATAAAAATTGTGCGACTCTGGACTCCAAAAATTGTATAATTTTTAAATCCCGAAATACAGAAAATTCAAAAATCGTACTCCTGTAATCGTGTCATCAAAATTTGACAATTATAAAATAAAGAACGAAATACATTTTTGTTTGAAAAATTCCTCCCAAATAATTTCATGTATCATGTTTATATTAAATAGATTATATTTCAGAGAACCAGTTGGATCAAAATAAATATGTCTTGGAAATTTCAAGAACACTCGCAAAGTTTAGCGAAGAACTGAAAAAAAATGTCAGAAGATTGCAATTCATTCAGTATAATACACTTTTAGAATAGGTACTTACAATATTCTGGTTCGAAGAAAACACTGTAAAAAGAAAAATCGTTTCCGGTAAGGATAAGGAGTAACCTAGTTAAGGGTCAAAGTACAAGATTAGCCGTTTCAATATTTGAAAATCCCGTCGCCACCGGGCAGTTGATCGCATTAGCCCAATTATTTAGGCCGTCGTTCCAGCGTGAACGCCGAGCCCGAATAATTCATCGCATGGGAGGTATATTTTATTGATAAGTTTCGAGAATATCCGCACTCAGAACGATATTTCAGCCAGTCGAATCAATTATTCGGCTGATTTTCATGATAAAACCGTCCCCACACGCCACTCATATTAGATAAACAACTAATTGACTCGACTGCGAAACATAGTTGCACCTGATGCATTATGCACGAGCTCGACTTATATCGGGTATTTTTACGTGTCGCTTTAATAATGATTGGCGCTGTGTTCAATTGACTGATAAAATTACAGAGCAAGTTCAATACTCCGCGACTTCAGTGACTTTGATGCAAAAGGGTCGCAGCACCTCGGACGTGGATCAGATATTGAGATTGACGTATCGTCAGCAAATGTAACGAGGGACGTTTGTGTATATTGGGAAAATCGGAAGTCAAACTATTTATTCCGAGAATTCACGATGGCAATAAACGTCGAAAGTTCGTTAATGAATTGCGGTTTTAGTGTATTTGAAATGCAATTCGGCTGAATCACAGAGTTTTAGGATGTAACTCAATTGTGCTTATGAGATGGGTATTTTCGATCGAGTTTTTTTTCATATTCGTTACTCAATGAATTGAATGATAAATAATAGATACAGTGCTGAATGTTTATGTATCGGTTTGGTATAAACGTATTGATCATCAATTCATTTGCTTTTTAATTTACGAATGAAATCATTGGATCGATGATGAATTATTTAGATTTTCATACTGTTTTGATTTCATGAGTTATTCGAATACATCTTCTTATTTCTATTTCAAGCTTTAGTTCTCACGGATGTTAGAAGTGTCCAATTCTAGTTTTCAGTAATTTTGAGATTAGTATTTCCTTTTTTCTTTATATATTAAATATTTATCATAAAATTGTGGTTTCTTCCTTTTCTGTTTCTGCCTTAAATTTCTACTTGTTTATAAACTCAAACAGACACTTAATTATAATTTCATCAAAAAAGTCTTTCAATATCTGGAAATTTAGTTAAAGTCTTCAAATAAAAAATTGCGAGGCCAATGAATCGAATCCGGCGAATCCTCGCCGGAGCGTTAAAAACCGCGAGAGCGAAGCAAAACGTTTTTCTTGCTTTACATTGTGCGATAAAATACGAAAGTACGCGCGTGACGAAGTAACGTGCGAATTTCGAGTCTTGAGAATAATCGTTCATTTAATTACTCTTCATATTCATAGATTTTTTATCTGGTCATTTTATTAAATTCGTTTTGGGTTATATATATTTGAAGATGAAAACTTCTTTTATGCAAACTCAAAATTTTAAAATGACTGTTATTATTTGAAAACTTTTTAAATCTAACAGTCACTGTTGAGACCTCTTAGACAATGAAGGTTTTTTTAGATATTTCAGAAATCGTTAAGATCTGTTTAGACCTTCCAAGAATAGGTGCGATCCTTTTTAATCATTCAGAATAATTTGGATGTTTCTTGATTTTTCAGAAACATATCTCATTTCTTTCAAATATTTGAAATTTTTGATTTTTCAATACTTTTTTTTGTTAAAAATATTTTCAACCACTGCAAAAACAGCAATATAATTTTTGACCTTTTTCATGTGGATCAAAATTTGAAATTTTGGAATATTTGGTTCTGAAATTTTCGTTGGAAATGATCCAATTTTCTTTTCAAGATCTTATAAAAAAAAAGTTGAATCAGTATTGACCAATGAGATGATAATTTTGAAAACTTTCTTGCAGTATTCAAGACCTTTATAGAACGTAAGAAACACGAAAAATCTTTCTACAATGTTGAAAAATTCAAGCTGTTTATGATGCTTAAAAAATAATGGATATCTTTCTGTATTTTTCATAAATAGGCAAGATCTCGATGTATCTCTGAAAAATAATCAATATTTTTCTAAGAAAATGACAAGATTATTGTGATCCTTTGAAAAAGACTGAATATTTCATTTCAGAGATTTCAAAAGTAGTCAAAAAAAGAGTAGATCTTTCACAAAAGTTATGAAGTTTACGGATTTTTCATAGATCGATGAAAAATTTCTAGATGCTTAAAAAATATGGAAGAGATGCAAAAGTTTCTCAAAAATACTTGATATCTTTTACGATATTTCAGATATTGGTGAGATCTTTCTAGATATTCAATAAACTAGTAGGACCAATTTATTTAGATGTTTCAAAACTTTCAGAATCCTTCTAGTAAATGAAAAAAGGTCAATATCTTTCCGAAGTTAAAAAAAAATATCTATTTTGATTTTTTTGGAACAGTAGAGATCTTCCAGGATTTTTTGTAATTGTCAAGATCTCTCTTGATCCAGAAAAACACTGAATATTTTTTGACATCTTCTCCTCAGTTTTTCTCAAATCTAGATATTTTTCTCGGTAAATCTTTTCCTAGATTTTCCTTGGTACTTTCTTTGATATTTCACTAGAGTCGTAAATTTTCTATAACTTTCATTTACGAGTATAATCTGGGTGCGTCAAGCCACACCCCCTTTTTCATAATATACTTTATGTTTATTTTATAATGATCTGTAAATGATGTGTTAATTATGTGTGAAAAAAATTGCAGTTTCCTCAAAACACGGTTTTTTTATTACTCAAAATGTGGGTGTAGCTTGACGTCAAGCTACACCCTGCAAATTTTAACTTAATTAGTACTAATTTAGCGCTTATTAGGACCGCAAAAAAATGTTATTGCCAATTTTTTTTTACATGTAAGGAGTGTGTGTGTGCTAGCTTAATGGTTAAGCTAGGACACTTTCGTAAAATCACTTGTTTTTTACCTTATCGTCTTCGAATAATTTAATGCTAATTTTGTACGCAGATTGAGAATGTATTGCTGCATCATTCCACCAGTTATGAGTTAGTATGCTAGCTTAATGATTAAGTTAGTAAACGCCAACTTGAAAGCACATCAAATACAACTTTTTTCTTAGGAACAGTTTAGTGCTAATTTATTACACCAAAAAAACATACGTCACATCAAATTTTCCCGAAAGTATCGTTACCCACTCTGCGTGTGCCAAGTTAATGGTCGAGCCAGCGCACTCTGTGTGATTTTCAAAACCATTCCAGTGCACTAAATTGGTATTAAGTCAATGCTAATTCAGTACATGAAAAAGAAAATTATTTCCATTTTTTTTAGGAGCCACGAGTTTGTGTCTAACAGTTAAGTCAGTACACGTCAACTGGAAAACACAAAAGCTATGACTATTTGTTCACGAATAAATTATTGCTAATAATTGCAAAATAAGTGAAATTTAGAAACCACCCTGCAAATTTTAAAATCAAATAAAAAGCTTAGGAAATTTTTATTTTGGCACATAATTGAGACATTATACACAGATAATAGAAGACTTGAAAATTTTCTATTTTGATCAATGTATGATGGTAGGGGGTCTAACTTGACGTTTGGCTACACCCGGCAAATTTCAAAATCAAATCAAAGACCCAAGGAATTATGATTTTCACACATAATTAACGCATAATTCACGGATGATGAAAGACCTAAAAATTTTCAATTTATAACAATCTATGATGGTGGGGGGGTCTAGCTCGACGTCTAGCTACACCCCCTAATTTCAAAATCAAATAAAAAAATCAAGGAATTCTGGTTTTCACACATAATTAACGCATAATTTACGGATGATAAAAGACCTTTACATTTTTTTTTCTGATCAATCTATGATAGTAGAGTGTCTAGCTTGACGTCTAGCTACACCCGGCAAATTTCAAAATCAAATGAAAGGCCCAAGGAACTATGATATTCACGCATAATTAACACATAATTCACAGATGATGAAAGATCTAAAAATGTTCAATTTCCCAGTAAACATTTATGATTTCAAACTGCAATCATATGATGTCTTAAAATACATGCCATAACGTCATATGACATATGCTTCGTCATTAGTAAATCATATGATGACATGTCACATTTCAATATCGTTCGGTATTCAGTTGACATCATGGTATGACAACTTGATATCATATGGATGCATCATGATATCATACATGACACGTTACGGCATTGCATAGTGTGATATCATATTGCACTCAAATGACATCACCATTTGACATTATGATGTCATTTGAATGCGAAATGATATCATAGCGTGACATGTCACAGCTTGATCAGAAATGATGAGAAATGATGTCTTGAATGTTGACTGAGTTAGAACAATCTATGATAATGGGGGGTCTAGCTTGGCGTCTATCCACAACCCCCATTTTAAGTAAAAAAAATCGTCTTCCGAAGGAACACAAAATTTCTTTCTCCCACGCACATAATTTCCACATAATTTTCGAATAATTGAAAAATAAAATGAACTAGATTCTTGAAAGAGGGGGGTCGGTCCTGGCTTGACAGGCCTCTTGGAAAGCCTCTCCGGATGAAGACACAAGTCAGAAGCCGGACTGAAAATTTCGCGAGCATCGATTTCCGAGAATCGTGCGGGCGATGGGCATTGTGTGTTGGCTCGGGGGGCCCGTAATGGGTCCACCGGCTGTGACATCGGGGCCCCTACACACGGTACGATACGCTGGCCACGTGGTGAGAGAAGGAACGGAATCCGGGATGCAGGGCGAGAGAGGTGGGGAAGGGGCGGGAGAATAGCCCCGGAGGAACGTGCGATCGGCGCGATCGCGGGTCGCGAAAAGCCGGGGGTACAGCGGCGAGGTCGCGGGGCCCGAGCGAGCGGTCGTGCTCGCAGACAGCCGGGATAGGTTCCCACGAGGATCCGGCTGGCCCAGGCAGGCCCAAGAAGCTGCGGCAGGCTCTCTCCGCTTCGGCCCTGGGCTGGCTTGACGCTGGATCCTGCCTCGTCTCGTGACTTGGAACAGGCCAGTCTCGCGCGCAACGGCCGCAGCCACCTCGGAGAGCCGACGATGACGACGCGATCGAGATCACCAAGCCGATCTTCCGGCCACGAAATGCAACTTTTCCGAGGGCTTTTTTCGTTATCGGCCATGGGTGATCTCGGGGTAATGAGGCGAGGCACGAGGGGTGCTTTGGGACGGGGTTCGGATGTAACGCGTTGCAATCAACGCCTTAGAAGTAATGCATTGTGATTTCAATGTCGCAAGTAACGCGTTACAATTAACGCGTTAGAAGTAATGCATTGTGATTCAAACGTCACGAGTAAGGCGTGACGCTATTTTGGCGGTATTTTTTGTACTTTTCATGCATACAGTCAGTTTTGCCGACTCAGAAAAGTATGGCGCCAATGTACACTACCGTGCAAAAGTATAAGGACATGATCAATTTTTTGAGTTTTTGCTTGCTTTTTGCTGTGTTCAATAGCATTTTATGATTAACTCTTGTATACAAACTAGATAATAGACTATTTTGCTTCAGTTTACATAAAACCGTGTTAATTCAGCTAATTATCATTCGCCTGAGTACTGCAATTCTTTTCTCATTTGAATTTAGTGAAACAGTCGTTCGACAGTGTAAAAGTTTGAATAATTTTGCAACTGAAAAACTTTTTAATTGGCTAAGAACCTTTAGACACATTGACGTAAAAGCTTTAGACACATTGATATAAAAAACTTAATTAAAATTGTTATGATATTTTCAGTATTTTTCAACATATTTTTACATTATTTGTATTTATTTTACAGAAATCGTAACAAAATAGTCTATTTTTTAAGTTTATATACAAGAATCTATCATAAAATGCTGTTAAACACAATAAAAAACAATCACAGAAAAAAATCAATTACGTCCTTATACTTTTGAACGTGATAGTGTAACTGAAGCAGAATCTTGTTCTGTCTATTTTACTAGATGTATTCCATCAAATACTAAAGTCAAAAAACGAATAATTCGAACGATAAGTGAATGTTGTCTGAGACAAACTGAACTTAAGGGGAGGATCCCGGTTATCAGCCTGCAAAGAAATCGATATCCCAAGAATTTTTTTGAAGATGAAGAAGATAACGAAGTTACCCAAACTTTGGTGATTTCGCATGATTACTTTGAAGTACGAAAATTAATTTTTTTGGTTTGATAAATAAATTACAAAACAATTAATGGGCTCGTAAGTGCAACGTGTCCAAAAAAATTGCCTCTTTGTAGCTCCTCGTACCGACAAAGTCACACCTGCCAAAACGTTCAAAATTTTATCAGAATATCATGTAAAGTGAGCTTTATGGCATCCGTGACTTTGTCGGTTATGCCGGAAAGCCAGAGAAATAATTTTCTCATTCAAATTCAGCGTCTACATCATTTAACCAGATTTTTCTCTGAAAGAAGCATTTTTTTTTGTTTCAAACGACATTTGCTGGACATTTTTTAATTTTTTTTCACTCTGTTTATGTGACAGATGAACCTTAAGTACGCAGGCAATTTTTGGGGGGCCTGGAAAACAATGGTTCCTGCAGTGAAGTGCACGGCGTACGCGTGAGCGACTGGTTTTTGGACCGTCACGCACGACGCCGTGTTGCCTGCGAGATCCTATCTCGGTCCACTGCGGGGCCGTTATCGCCCGTGCGTGCATGCACGCACACCGAACCCATTCCGGCGTATCTACGAGAGCATGCTCCGCAAACCAAAGGACAAAAGCAAGTAAATAATCGACAAAAAACTGCTTTATATTATTAAAACTACAACAAATGTTTGTATAAAAGCATGAATATATTTGAGTATTTTGTTTGGCACCCCAAATAGCCAGATCATTGATTTCTATAGTTTGTTACAAAGAAGAAGAATGCCATTTGCAACAACAGATCCAAAAAAAATTGATTACAACGTTTATTTGGGTATTTTATTTTAAATTCGGCTCTATAATATTAATTTATGTACTCTGAGAAAGATTCTTTCCAAGTTATTGCATAAATTAAAGCTTTTTTGCTTGCTGGAGTCGGAAACACTGCAAAAAACTTTGGGCCGGCGCCTAGGCAGAGGGGGGTTTCGGGGGTTCGAACCCCTCCCGAAATTCTAATAAAATCAATCAATGTTTCATGTAAAATTGAAGAAAGTTACATCGATGAACGATAAAAATAGAGCTTACAAATAAATGCGTGAAAACGTTAGCAGTATATATTTAATAAAAAAGTGAAAATTAATAAAAGGGCAGGATTACGTAGAAAATATATATCAGAGAAATTGTTGCAAGCCAGTGAATAATCAAGATAAATAAAAAACTGCAAAAATGCTAGAAATTTACAAAACTTTGAATCTTAGATCATTAAATTCTAGAAATCTATATAAAATCCATATAGAAGTATTCAAAATTTTACGATTCATAGAAGCTGTACAAAAATACTGAAAATAATTGAATTCCGTGAAAAAACTTTTTTCAGAAAAATGTTGACAAATGCCTCTACGATCTGAAAGTTTTGGGATTCTACAGCATCAAATTCTAAATATACTAAAATTTGAGAATACGTAACCAAGTCTTATAAATATTTCAAAAATACGAAACAAGAATAATTATATAAAAAAAGAAAAATCCATGTGTGCGTGAGTTTATCTTTAATTCTCGAAATTACTGAGAATAGATCGTAATTGACAATTTAAAGTATCGAGTCTTTTAAATCTCTGTAGCGATCTACGAAAATAAGTAGCCAATAAGACTACTTAGAAATCCTCCAGTGTTTGGTTTATTATATGTATAATAGGTACTAAAAAAATGTGAAAAATAAGCTTACTTATTTACCTGCCTAATAATTTAATCGTTCACTAGTTTACTAGCTACCTAGTTTACTAGCTAACTTGTTATTAGTTTACTAGCTTACTTATTTACTAGTGTACTAGCTCACTAGTTTAATAGTGTAATAGTTTACTAACTTACTAATTTATTAGCTTACCAATTTACAAGTTTACTAGTTAACTTCCTTACCAGTTTACTGGTTTACCGATTTCCTTGTTGACAAGTTTGCTAGTTCACAAGCTTACTTGTTTACTAGCTTTTTGGATCACTAGTTTACTAGCTAACTAGTTTTTATTTAACTGGCTTAATTGTTCACTAGCTTACTAGTTTACCGGTTTACTATTTTAAATTTGACAAGTTTACCAGTTTACTATTTGACCATGTCACTCGTTTAGTATTTTACTATTTCACAAGCTTTCTAGTTGCCTAGAAATATTTTAATACACAAAACTTATGTAAATATAATTTTCTCAGAAATTTTCAAAATTTTCCGTCCTGGAGCATATTTATCATTATAGTACAAAAATTTTACACCTATTATTTTAGAAATTATTTTAGAATAATCTATATCAATTTATACAATTTATACCATCGAACATACATTCCATTGTAGAAATACTAAAAAAATATGGAATAAACGTATTGGAAATCTTTAATAAAGGAAGTGTCGTCTGAATAATCAATTTTAATTTTCAAAATCGTTGGAAGTTTCAATACTATAGCATCAATATATAAAAATCTATTGAGCAATCTATAGAAATATTAGAAATATATTGAAATAACAGAAAATACAACAAAATTCGATAAATAATATACAGTACAAAATAATATAAATTTATGATGTACGTTTTATCTGTGTGAGTAAAATTTGCTCAAAAATCAATTCAAATATATAAATTTTTTAGAAGTTTGATTTTCTTAGAACATCGAATTTCAAAAAGCTCTATAGAAACCCATATTACTTAATATCAGATAATTCTTAAAGTGGTATGAATACCAAAAATTATCAGTGAAAAAAATTTAAACCTCAGTTACCAATTAAAAATTACAAAAATCTAATCCCATTATTTACGAACATGAAAAATGTACAACTTGGAATTCCAAAAGTTGTAGTATATCTTTTAAATTCCAGGATGTAAAATATTTCAAAATCGCTCTCTTTTACCCATATTGTCAAAGATGAAAAATTATGAAATCCCCAAGGAAAAATACTTTCCAGAAAAACCTCTCCCGGAATTTTTCTCTGTCTACGCCACTGCTTTGTGGTAACCTAATTAAAAACAGAATATTCCTTGTTATTACAAGATGCACACAATCTTCAACGAATTTCTTTAAAAAAACTGTCAGGTTTTCCGAAGAAGTTTTCTTACGTTTTCATAAAGCCTTCTGCTCTTGCTTAGAAGAAACTGACTATTATACAACAACTTTATACAAATGATTAGTTTCATAAAGAATTCGGTCATTACGAAAATAACAGTAAATCAATTTTAATTCACAATAACAAGGGATATCCACTTTTGCGTAATTCAAAATTTCAGAGAACTCCACGGCCAATAATAATTCTAAAGAAACGCATAAAAAATGCATGTTGAAAAACGACGAATCTCGATGTTGCTCCCGAGAAGTGCGACGCTCGATGTTTCCGGCTCCCGATAGCATCACATTTCGTAGGTGCAATTAGTGATCACGCATATATTCCGTAACTCCGTTGTGCAACGAAGCAAGAATGCGGCCAACTTTTGCACCCCCTCTAACAACACATACAAAGGATCGCGATGCCAGTCTTAATCTTCAGAGATGCTTTTCATTTATTTATCTATTTGAAGACAAAGATCAACAAAGACCAAAATAGCTGTACACTGTAAAATATAAAGCCCCAATGAGAATGCGATCATATACATTGGAATAAAAAGGTTGTGCCATAATTTCTGCCTCTTCTAGTATTTGAACTTGCTTCTGATAACTTTTTTTGGTTTGTCACATATTTGCCCGGAGAGGACTTCATTAAGAGTGAAAAGCTTGTAAAATAATGGAGGAAATGAATACACGTGATTTTCCAAGAATCGCGAGTTTCCTCTTATTTGTTGGCTCTGTATTTGATACATTATGCAAAATATACCAAAATACGACATTCTCGTGTTTTGGGTAATTTCTACCTAACCAATGGCACGTCTCGGGACGCACTTTTTCCAGGGAGAATATCTTGCTGGCCGATCGGAAAGTCGGTTTGGAAAAAAAGCCCTACGACCGTTGCGGTGCGTGCTGCACGCCGCGATAATTTCTCACGATTGGCGCGATGCACGGCATTCGTCGATGGAGAAGAAAAATCGATCGGTCCCGGTCATACCTTCTGCGTGGCTAGCTCAACACGCATCATTACGTATCGAGCCAGAGGGTACCTAACCTCGAAAGACGTCGCTTCCGCCTTGCAAGGGGCACGCCATTTCCAATGCGAACCCAACAAACGTTGTCATTAGGCCGCAGCGGTATTTTCCGTTTCCCGCGTTTTCCCGCGACCTTTGATCGATTATCCGAAGATGAACGCCTGCTGCGGAGTGCGATACAATCGAACGATCGCTTCTGCGCTTCTTGCCTCGTGAGATATTGCACTTCGCAGGGAACAATGGAGAACAGGCACTGCTTGGCTACGAAATCGCCGGAATCGTCACATACTAGAGCTCCCCTTGTGGAGAAAAAACTATTGAAAACTATTGGTAACTATCGATCAATAGTTTCCAATAGTTTTTCAATCCTATAGTTTCCAATAGTTTCCAATATTTCAATAGTTTCCAAAATTATGGAAACCATAGACATTATGAAATCTACGGAAAGATAAATTATTGAAACTATGAAAACTACAGAAACTATTGGAAGATTAATTATTGAAGCTATGGAAATCATTGAAACTATTTCAATGACTGACAATCATTAAAATGATTGAAAATTATTGAAATGATTGAAAATCATTGAAAATCATCGAAAATCTTGAAAATTATGGAAAATTGCTTCAATATGAAAATTGCACTAGAAATGTGCTTCAACAATTTTCATGCAAATAAACATTAAATTGTGATTTCAAATTGGATTTGAAAATCATTTTTAAATTGAAAATTTCATTATAAATTGTGATTTAAGAATTTTCATGCGAATAATCATTTAATTGTGATTTCAAATCGGATTTGAAAATGATTGAAAATCATTAAAACCATTTCGATCATTGAAAATATTTCAATCATTGAAACTTTTAATCATTGAAACAATTGGCAGGAATATTATAGGAACTATTGAAACTATGGTAACTTTAAGAAGGGAAATTATTTAAACCATACTAACTATGAAATATACTTAAAGATAAATTATTGAAACTATGAAAACTATGGGAACTATTGGAAGATTAATTATTGAAGCTATGGAAATCATTGAAACTATTTCAATGATTGAAAATCATCTTTACTGTCTACTGTGACAATAATATCACAGTAATAGTGAGAAGATTAAAGTTAGAGAAGATATCGAAAATCGTGAATGAAAGAAAAATGAAACAGTAGTATGATCAACAAAAATTGAAGTTGCAGCTGATACCAATTCATTTAATGAAGTAAAAAATAAATCAGCATCACCAAAACAGATCTTATGATAGGAGAATTTGCATTATAATTCGCATTGCTTTTTTTATTTCCTCAAAATTTTAGTAAGTACATTATTTCTGATGATTAGTAGATATTCCAAGTTTATTATACATTTACGTTGTACATAATACATTTTAAGTATGTTTATGGATTTCTAGATGGATTTTAATTGAAGTTTCAGTCAATTCTAGGCTCTGATTTATTTTTTAATATTTTCATAGTATTTACAAGAGGCTTATTGTCATCTAGTATTTTTCGTATTTTCTTTATTTTTTTGTATTCACTGGTTAACATAAGATTTCCTAGACAATATGTAAACCTAAACGATTGTCATGGATTGCTACATGGATTTTGGTTACTAATTTATCGATTTTCAGATTTTCTTCGATTTTGATAATTTAGTTTATAATAAAAAGAATGAAATGGTATTGATAAAAAAATTATTTTATTTCAGTATAAGTAGGTTCCTTAAGAATTTTAGTCCGGATCTGAATCAGGCTTTTATTGATTTTCTGGAATTTTATTTATTATCGGAGACTTCATAAGTATTTTTAAGAAAAAACTTACGATCAACTATTTTGCATATTTATTTCCATTCATTGAATCACGTAAGATTTTCTAGCAGATCTACACGCATATGTTTCAAGTATTTTCATAAAGTTATGTATGAGTTTTCTGCAAATTTGTGTTTTTTTTTTTAATTTATTGCCATAATTCTTGTTTTTCTTACATGAAGTAGTAGTAATCTTATCGTAAGGTCAGAAGTGTTTGAACCCTCAAAAACCCCCTCTGCCTAATCACTGACCAATCTCAGAATTGACCAATTAAGACCCAATATCTGGTCAACCACGTTGAAGAAACCAAATACCATACCTTGAGAAAAACACTCCCATCGAGAACAATAACGACGCAACTGCGCCTAAATGAAGTTCACCCATAAAATCTAATCACATCCCTTCCCCCACGGTGAAAGTCCCCATTCGATAAACCCACTTTACCCCCGCCACTTGGTGCCTAATCCGACTCGAGGAATTCCCCATTATTTTCCCACAATAAGGAAATGCCCGACTACAATGTATCCTTAAACACAAGAACGGAGCGCCTTCGTTGACCCATTAGAATTCCACGAGTTTGCCGTAAGGCCGGAGATATATCTCATGCGGATAAGCGCGAAGAAGGTAGAAGATGGTAGAAGAGTCGTGTCTACGGCCACCCAGTGCGAGCGCGTCGTTTCTTTCGCTCGTCCTCGAAAAACAAAACAAAAGGAACAAGAAAAAAGCAAGGGGCAGGGTAAAAAAGAAGTGAATCTTCTTTGGAGTAAACTCAGAGGTCGCTGGTAGAACCACATGCAAGGGCAGCCGGGGTAAAATGCGTCGCGAGGAAACGCAGCGACGAATCTATTTCTACGAGGGGCAAAAACAAAAGTCACGCTGCGCTGGGTAATGAACTAATCTAGTCGGGGGTGGGTGGGGGGGGGGGGGGGGCAAGGAAGAAAAGCGAGGCTTAATAACGCGGGTTTTTCGCCGTTGTCTGCGACGAGCGTGATGATGTTTAAAAAGGGGGGTCGGGGTAAAATGGACATGGGTGGGTGTTTGGAGGAGGAAGAGGTAATTTGCGTTTTGGTCATTACGTCTGGCTTGGGAAATTTACCGAGAAAAGTGTACTGCGCTACTTGAAAAGAAATCGTAACTTTTTGTTACTTTTACGTTACTTTTCTGGGAAATTGGATGCAAATGATGAGACATTGAAAAATGTGCGTTGTTTTGTTTTAGAAACTGTTTATTTCAGATGTGGTAAAATTGTTTGGGAAGGAAAAATGTTTAACATGCAATTTTGGGTAAGTTCGAAGTAAAATTTTTGATGGAACAGAACATCAGATGTGCGAGATTTTGTGTCTTTTAGGACGAGTCCTCAATGAATGAAAATTTTTCACATCTATTTGATTTTTTTGCAATGCAATGTTCGAGGAATGAATGTTATATTAATTCCTAGTATTTACATAATTTGTATAAAAAGTAGTATTATTTTGAAAAAACTCATTCATTCCAGTGTTATGGGAATTTTTCGTATTTTTCCGTATTCGTTAAACGACCTAAGATTTTCTAGCAGATTTATACATATCAGGTATGTTTATGGAATTTTATACGGATTTTCATTCAAGTTTCAGGCAATTCTAGAGCCTTATTTATTTTTGAAGATTTTGATAGTATTTATTTAGAGGCTTATTATCATCTAGTATTTTTCGTATTTTCAAACATTTGTTAGTTTGTACTTTTTTCATACTGAAAAAATATCTGTCCAAGTTGAAATTTTTGTATTTTTTTTTTAATTTGAAATTTTTTTCAATATTTATGCTACCAGTGGGAAAAATTTAGCGAATTTCATGAATTTTTCAATCTTAACTACCTGGATTTTTAGTATTTTCAAAACTCCTCGTTTTTTTAGGTATTTATAAAATTTTTCAAAAGTTTCTAGTATTTTTATAAATTGCTTTAGAGATTTCAAGGATTTCATGTGATTTCGGATTCATGAAATTTTTTGTATTATTGAATATTTTCTTTAGAAAACATCTCCGTAGATTTTTTCTTTTTTGGAATTTTTTGTACTCCTGTTCTTCCACGATTTGGAAGGTTGTTCAGTATTTTTATATATTTCTACATAAGTTTATGGCATTCGATGCTCTAGTTATTAAAGTTGTCAAGATTTATGAGTGTCGTATATATTTGCTGGTATTCATGAATGTAATGTTTTTGTGTTTATTAGTATTGATTAATTGTTCTTAATTTTTCTAATATTTTTTTAAATATTTATGTACAACTATCTGATTTTTTGCGATGCAATGCTCGAGAAATGAATGTTGTGTTAATTTCTGGTATTTTAATAATTTGTGATGAATGTAATATTATTTTGAAGAAACTCATTCAAATCTAGTGTTATAAGAATTTTTTCGTAATTTTCCGTATTCATTAAACGACCTAAGATTTTCTAGCAGATTCATACATATCAGGTATGTTTATGGAATTTTACATGGATTTTCATTGAAGTTTCAGGCAATTCTAGAGCCTTATTTATTTTTGGAGATTTCGATAGTATTTATAAAAGGCTTATAATCATCTAGTATTCTTCGTATTTTCTGTATTTTTTTGTATTCACTGATTAACATAAGATTTCTTAGAAAATATATAGACTTAAAGTATTATCATGGAGTTCCAGATAGATTTTGGTTACTAATTTATTGATTTTTAGAATTTCTTCGATTTCGAAAATTTAGCTATTAATAAGAAGAATGGAAGAGTATTTATTTTTAAGGATTTTCGTCTGGATCTGAATCAGGGTTTTATTGATTTCTGGAATTTTATTAATTGTTAAAGACTCCATTAGTATTTTTACGAAAAAACTTGAAATCAAGTATTTGCATATTTTTTCCCATTCATTGAATCACGTTAGGTGTTTCTAGCAGATCTACGGATTTTCGTTTTTTCCATCGATTTCTATGATAGATTTTTATGAAAGTCGTGTTGATTCCTGAAGTTTTATCAATTTTTCCAAGTATTAATTTTTTTTCATAAGAAGCTAATTATTCTTTAATTTTTGTATTTTTGCGTATTCGTTGAATCACGTAAGATTTTCTAGCAGATCTATGCATATGTTTTAAGTATTTTCATAGAGTTCTGTATGAATTTTTATTATTGTTTAGTTAGTTTTAGAATTTTCATAGATTTTTGAAATTAAATTATTCATAAAGAATGTAATAGTAGGTATTATCAAAAAATTGTGAAATCCAAGTATTTTCAGTTTTTTCATAGATTGCTCTATCAATTTTCATAAAAGTAAAAATTGATGTCTGGAATTTTATTATTTGTGGAAGACTTTATCAACACTTATTATAAAGAAATAAATAAAATCTAGAACTTTTCGTACTCCTTCGTATCCATCAAATCACGTAAGATTTTCTAGCAGATCGATTGATTTACGGTATTTTCATGAACTCTTATATCGATTTTAATCTAAGTTCAATTTATTCATTGAATTTTATTATTTTGTTGAAGACTCTAAAAGCATAGTAAAAAACTAATTAAAAGCAAGTTGTTTTGAAATTAATCGAATTACGCAAGATTTTCTAGCCAGTTCTTTAGGTCTTAAATATTTCCATGGATTTCATTATGGACTTTTATAATTGTTTTCTCAATTTTTTGATTTTTGAAATTTCGTAATTTCCAAAAAAAAATAGAATAGGATCTGTAAAAAATGAAAAATTAAAGTATTTTTAGTATTTTCATACATTTCTACATGGATTTTAGTCAACGTAAAATAAATTCTTTGATTTCACCAACTGCTGAAGACAATGAAGCATTAAGAAAAAAATCTCAATAAAATCTAGTATACTTTCTATTTTTTATTGTATTCTATGAATCACGTAAGATTGTCTAGCAGATCCAAAAATTTTCAGTATCTTTATGGATTTCTGTATGGATTTTCAAAATTAAATGCTATGCATTTTGAACTTTTCTGAAAAATGGAAATGCAAATATTATTTGTGAATATTTGTAAACAGCTAACGACATTTCACTGTACTTCATTGTTAAAATATAACTGTAGAAATTTTCATTCTTAAATAATGAATTGAAAAATCACCTGTATCTCAGTTTAGAAAATCAATGAAAAATAGCGATCAGATTATTCTTTGAACGTGAAATAAATAAAGTGATTTTCGTTACTCGTTCTCGTTATCAAGTAACGCGTTACTTCCAAACCCTGCTTTACGTAGACACAAAAAGCTGTATATTTCATATTTTTCTGCAAATCGTTTATATGATCAACATTAAACCAATGCATAAAAGTAGAAAAAAATGCGATTCAGATGATACGACCTATTTTTTCAAAACGTCCCATTCATGATCATGTCATTCATATTCCAATCATTGGAGGAAAATGTTGACCCAGAAAGGGGAAAGTGAAGAATCTTGTGATTCGCGATTGAAAATGGCAGTTGGCACACGCGCTTAAAAAAGTTTTTCATCGATCGTGGCCGAGAGGTAATGGTAGTAGCTGACGAAAATGCGGTCGTAAGCGGAGCAAGACAGAGAAAGCGGCGAAGGAGAAAGAAGGGAATCATGGTAGGGTCGCGAGGGTGTTAGGGCAGGTCGCGAGGACAGAATTCGGTCACCATTTTCATATCGATTCGCTCCCCAGTCTCCGCAAATCCGCTGTATGCGTAATCTCCCGCATCTCGCGAGATTCTTTTCCCGAAAGTGGAACAATTAGCCCTTATAGAAAATGCACACTGTGGTAAAAAATTTCACTAGGCTAGATTTTTTTTTTTTTATTTTTCAGAGGTCTTAAGTCTTGGAATCATAAACTATCGATCTAGAAGAGCAAAAAAAGTACCCTCTAATCTGGGTGTAGTTTTCATTCATTACTTAAAATAAGTAACTTTTCTACTTACCAAGATACTCAAAAAAGTGTGCATTAATTCATTACCAAAATAACTGTATTTTACTTCATTTTCATTACACAATTTTCAGTCTGAAAATATTATATTCGTTCCTAATTCTAAATTTTCAGGGACTATTGAAATAGAAAACTTTTTCATACATTCGAAATTATGATTGTGAATCATAAAACCTTCTATAATAACGATTTAATTCTGTCTAACCTTCGGGATCACGCTTTCGTTATTAAAAATGCATGGTAAGGGAGGAAATAACTTCTGGAAATTTATCGGTTTTCGTCGTCGTTACATGATATGACCCGGAACAGTCGATAAATTGAGTTTAATTCCAACGATGAAAATACGTAGTATCATATTGATCCATAGGAATATTGATTTTGAAAGCTTAAATGAGATAATTATCATTGCATGCCGAATTAAGCTCTCTCTCAGACGTACGTTGAATCTGTTGAATCTTTCTCGGTAATTTTGATCCTTACAAACACCTTGTAAGAACAAGAATTTTCTTATGAGAATCCCATCTCTTAATAGGTGGCCTTATAAAAATCATATAAGAAACTAAAATTTCTTATAAGAATGTATTTGTTGAAATTTTATAAGAAAGAATACTTTTAAGATTTTTTGAATAATTCTTCATAAGAAAACTCACTTTTTTATAAAGTACTTATAAGGTGGACCTTATGAGAAATCGAATTCTTATTAGAAATTTCATTTTCTTCTGAGGTTTTTATAAGGATCAAAATGACTAGTATAGGGTTTCGAGTATACTTCAAGTTTTGTAACGAAATTTGAGTGAACTCAAGCTCCACTCGATTTTTGAAAAATCATATATATTGGCCTTTATTCTCCTGTAGAGCTATAAAATTATTAATTATCAATTTTTTCGCAGTACACTTTTTGAAAAAAAAAAAAAAAGAAAATGTACTTTGAATTGCTTTTGTGAACTTACATTTTCGGAATACGCTTGAATTTATATTCAATTACCAGGGGGGCGTACACAGAAAAAATTTTTGGGGGTGCACTCCCAAAAAGACCATGGTCTTCCGAAAATAGATTTTTTGCGTCATAGAATTTTCAGATATTCGCGTGGTTAAATTCCTATTCACCAAATAGCTGGTACTATTTTTGTCAAAAATTTTTTCAAATTTTAAACTTGAGACCTTAAAGTTTGAAATTTTATGGTTACACATGTTCAAGTTTGATACTTTCCGAATCAAACATTTTAATTTGAGAAAAGTATTCTGTCAAAATAGAATTCTTTAGTTTTTCATCAGTTGAACAAATTAATTATCAATTTTTTCTAGTTATTGAATCTACATCAAATCACCGGAATTTTGGAGTTTAATGTATTCAATTTTTTCAATTGTCAACTTCGAGTGGTAATTTTTTTCACGTATGACGTTTCTTTAAAATATTCATCTTCGGCAATTTCATCAAGAATACTGAATTTTCAACCTGGAAAATATACAGAGAATCATCATTATAACTGAAAATTTCGAATATTCAGTCTTTCAGAGTTAAAGGTATACTACTTAAATTTTTTTCGTGGATAACTTTTTATTTTTTTTGTTTGCGACTAAAAAAACCATCATTATTATAAGTAACTAACTAAATAACTAAAGAACTAACTAACTAACTAACTAGATAATTGACTAACTAATTGACTAACTAATTAACTAACTAACTAACTTACTTACTTACTTACTAACTAACTTACTAACCGACTGACTAACTAACTCACTGACTAGTAACTGTCGAAGTTTGAAATACTAAATCTTCTCAATTTTGCAGGTTCCTCTTTGTTCACATTTTGTATGTATGAATGTTTACTTTTTTTAATCAAAATTTTAGTTACTTGAAAATCGTACATTGAGATTCCTTATTTTTAAACTTACTCAAAAATAATTGAAATCGCAAATAAGAAAAAAAAACTAAATTCTTTATATTTAAACATACATTTTTTATTGTTTCAGATATATGGGAGTTCCCCCTGTTTCCGATTACAAAAACTATTACCTGAAATTGAACTCTCTAAAATTCAAAATATAATAATATATGTAATGTTTGAAACCCATGTTTGTTAAAAAGTATTTTAATATAATGTATTGCTCATTATTATAATTAAAAGGTGACATTGAATAATAATCATTAGAATGTCAATATAATTCTTGGTTATGAATCTTTTTTATGATTACGTTATTTTACCTATTTTCGTTATTTAATTTTACATTAGTACACAAGAATGCATGATGACATCACTCAATTTTATTTATAATATAATTACGTATGAAGTATAATTCAATGAAATCGATTATTTAGAAAGACGAGAAACTCAGTAATCGTAAAGTTTGTAACACTATATTTCTTTGTTCTTTTTGTATTTTGAAATGGACATTTCCTAATTATTATCTACTATTTCACTTAGGATTCGGGCTACTATTGAAACGAACGATTTCATAGTCTGATTGTTTTTAAATATTGTATTCAATTGTTAAAATTCGTGCTTTAAAACTATTGAATATATTCTTATTCAGCAGTATTAATTTTGCATTTTCTACTAAGCACAATGTTGAACCTATATTATTTTGCACATAAATGTTGATGCAGATTCCCGAGTGTTTTCGATCCTTATAAAACCTTACAAGAAAATAAAGTTTTAAGAGTCCAATTCCTGATAGAAAAACCTCATAGAAAAGTAAAATTTCTTATAAGAATTCAATTTCTTATAAAATGAACCTTGAAAAAACCTTATGAAAATTCCATTTCTGATCAGGTGACCTTATAAAAAACTAAAATGTCTTAGAAAGAATTGATGAAAAAAATTTAGTAAGGTCTTTTTCTTATTCAAATTAAATGATCACACTCTTATGAGATATTTCAGTTTCTTTTAAGGTTTTTATTAAGGTCACCTTATGAAAAATTGAATTCTTATAAGGCTTTCATGTATGAGGATTAAAATTACTGGAATTATTGCAAACAATTATTTATTCGTTCAAGCTACATCAAGCATGACACTTAATTTTCATGTGTTTTCCGGAGTGTGGAAACTATTGCGAAAATCCACTGACAATCAAAATACAAAAATACACTTTTAACCTTTTTTTCGAAACTCTACTTCCTTTTTTTTATGACGATAAAAATTTCACATAAAAAAAACATAACTTCTAGATATCGTTAGCAGAAAATTTCATGAAATTTCTTCTTCGAGCTTCTTTCGAGGTTCCTTCAACTTTTCTGTAACAACAGAAATTTCGACTCTAAAAACGAAACACATCTTAATGTCAAGTTTCTTTTCTGATATATTTCAATATCACTGTTCTCTTCGCTAGAATAATTTTTTTTTCTCGAATATCAAATCCAGAGTCTTTCTCACTACAGAAGGAAGAATATTATAATTCGAGAGTATTGTTTCTGGGACTTTTCCAACTTGCTGGGCCTTGCTGGATTTCTAATTTTCCACTCCGAATTCTGCTGACCGAATATTTGGCCAGTCGCTGGGTCGAAGGGTTGGTAATGTGAAAAATGCAAAAGGAAGCGAGAATTCTCGGACACGCGGAGCTTTCGCATCGGCGCCTGGCCAGCAATTCGTATCTGTCCAGGATCGGAGATAAGAGCTCGCGCGCTGGGCAACATTAATTTCTTCGTTATGACGCGAGGTCACGGTAAGATTAGACACGGCGCGCAAGCGAGATGGGAATACATAGGACGAGGGAAGGTACGGGCCCCGGGCCCTCGGCTACCGTTTTTCTCGGTGCATCCGACACCTGTGTAGGCCTCTCTTTCCCTCTATCTTCTTCTCTTCCCTCTAGATTATGTTCCTACGCAGAGCGGGAGATCCGCACGAACGCTGGCACGCACAAAACACCGCGTGTTGCAATGATTCCGGATCGCGTGAGCGTAAATGGGCTGAGGTAAATGTCCCTAATTGCAACGCTGCCCGATTCGCGCCACTCATAATTTTGAGTGTGATTGAAAGTCCGGTTTCAACTATGAATATATCAATGGTGTTTGATGGATTTCGGGGTTCGCTTGTTCCAAGGTTCAAGTGTAAGAAAGGATACATCTTGATTTTGGAGGGATTTATGGAATTTTGAAAGAATTTCGGTAATAACATCGAAACTTTATCAATTGCAAGGCATAATGGAAATCGCAGAAGATTTTTATGTATTTTTTAGGGATATCAAGTGACGTTAAGTTTTCGTGTGATTTTTTGCAGTACTTGCATTAATTTTCCAAACTTTGGAGACCCTAGGAATTTTGATTCTCACAAAAGCCTTATAATAATGTAATTGATGAAATTTTTTCAACAATTTTTAATTTATTCTCATTTTCTTATAAGATTTCATTTTCATTCATTCATTCCATTCCATTTCTTATAAGATTCTTATAAGGAGAAAATTACTAGTAGAGTTACATTGACGAAAACTTGAGTGTATTTTTTATTTCCAGCTTTTATGAAAACCACTTGGGAAATTTGAAAATATTTGATAGCATTTGAGTGTAATTCAAAGTCGGATTTCAATATTAAATATTATTAAAAATTGTTAAAGTGAAATGTTTGACTACTCAAGAAGAATCTGAGAAACATATACCAACGTTTTTCCGAGTTTTTATGAAAATTATTCTTGATACTGGATTTGCATTAATTATCACGTAACTATCAAAAGTTGAGATTGAGAATTATTGTATGGTGTTAGCTACACAGAAATTATGAATTTCAGAAAAATAATCTTTATTTAAGTTATTTAGCTTTAACAATCATTTTGGCGTGGCAAATTTTTTTTTTTATGAAAAATAAAACACTAATTATTCCGAGCTTTCAGCATTTTTATGCCCTCTTCAGGAAACTGACATACATGATTTTCTGTATAATATTTGCAATCACAATGTCACTCAATACAGTTCTCTCGTGAATAAAAAAAAAGGAATTGTATAATCACCAGTGTTCTTACGTTGTTTTTCCACTGTGGTAGAATTATTGATAGTGATTGTATGATCTTAGTGAGTAAGAAGAGGATTTTATTAGGAATATTATGATAAATGGATGGAGATTGATGTAATTTGTATTTATTTTATAGGAACATATCTGTACTATTGTTTTACTGAGGGACTCATTGTAAAATTCAAAATGGAGAATGTAATGAAAATGTGTGACATTGGATATTTATAATGAAAATGTTGTGCTCTACTGAGTAACTGTAAGAATTGTATTGAATGATATTGTGATAGTGAATTTATGTAGCAAATCATGTATTTCTATTTCCTGAAGAGGGCATAATAAATGCCGAAAGTTTGGAAGAGTTAATGCTTTATTTTTGATAAAAAAAAATTTCGGCTCCAAAATAATAGTTGTAATGGAATGATTCAAAATAATGGAACTATATATCAAGATTACTTATTTGATCAGAATAATGCCAATTTATGTTTTTTTTTTTTTTTTTTTTTTTTTTTTTTTTTTTTTTTTTTTTTCAGCAAAAATCAAACATGGACTTGAATAAAATAATTTTTTCCTAAAAAAAGGAAAAATCTAGTCACTCGGACCAAAGAAAATTATCTAAGAATTGAATTGTTTTATAGAAAATTGTGTTGTCTGACTTCTTGTAGCATATTTAAAAATTTAAAAACGAATTTCATATTTTGGTACAAGCTTTCAAAAGAATATTGATACTGTACTTTTATGGATGAATATTCTTATTTTATAAAAAATTTACTTATTTTGAAATTATTTCGTTCACAAGCCATTACAGCAGTATTTCAAAACTCCTAGACATTTTTTATTCGGTTTTCAATATTTTTTTTATATGGGATTTAAAATACACATGTTCAACTTGAGTTTTCGACAAAATCCGAATTAAAATTACTATTTCTACGCAGTGGTTAATAAAAAATGAAAGCTCATTTCAAAACATTTCATTGTTGACTACTGTACAAATTTTCACGAATGTTTTGTACAAAGTAAACATTTTTTCTTTATGCTACACTTTCAAATACGCAGTTAAATTTGAAAAACTTTTAGAATTCTTCATCTTTCAATTTCATAAGCTGAAGTTACATAATCGAAATTACGAAAATTTTCATATTTGTTCCATCACGTCATTGATTTTGGACAATTTTTATATACTTGGCCTTATACGATAAATAAAGATATTCTAGAAAAAAAGAAAAAATTACGATATAAAAACAAGATCTTAAAAAAATGGTCAAATTTAGATGTTCTATAGTATTCTTTAAAGGCTGTGCAATTTGGCATTATTTTTTGGTAAGATCCAATGTTGAACTTTTTGAAGAATTTCTTTAATTTTCATTATCACGGTTTTATGTACAATTTTTTCTCGGTATATTGAGCTTTTTTACTAAATCAGATATCTTTTCCTAACAAAATGTAGATTTCAAATAATATTTCGAAATTTTGGAAGTGTTTAGAACAATTTTCATTAAGATAGTAAACTTTTTCAATGTCAATCCTCTTTATTGAATGTAATTACACTTGATTTTTTGTTTTTGAAGTCTAGTTTTAATATATATATCTAGAACATGATAATATAAGTTAACGAGATTTCGTTTTTAATTTGTACATATCTAGGATGCTGGAAAATTTTTTTAACATTAATTAAGTGTTTTTTGTCGAATTTAGATCTTCTTCCCTCAGTTCAAAAAGAGATATTAATGGCAATTGAAACTTTGAAAAGTATGTAGAAAATAGTTAACGTAAAATTCATGAAAATATTGAGATGCATGTCTGGATTTATTATGATTTATTCTACTGAATTGAATTATTCCAAATTTTTTTGAGAGTCTTATTTCACCTGAATCTATATCATGAATCTGAAAGATATTTTCAGAATAATGTCAAGTCTCAAAAATAATCCCCTCTAGTCAATGTAACTATACCTTTTTTCTTCAAGAAATCTCATTTTACTTGTACATACCTACAACATAATTACATGAGTTCACGAAATGTCCCTTTTTCTTTGTTATAAAGCTACTGCAAACAATTTTTTTCTCAAAAGTGAAGTTTAATTATAAAATTGCATCACATGTAATTAATAAAAAATAAACTTTAATTCCAAACACTCTCTAAGACTCCGAAAAATTATGATGAAATTCAGAAAAATCTCAAAGTTCATATCAAGTTTTGAACTTATGTTTTCTACTGGACTTTAGTTATTTCCAATTCTTCTAACAGTCGTATTTTACTTTACTGTAAAACATCAATCTTAAAAAAATTCCTTAGTCAAGCCTTGAAATAATCATATTCACTGAGTATAATTATACCTTCTTTTTTCAATTTTGTTCACTTGAATCTATGACATGAATACAAAATTTTACAAAGTTTCTTTTTTTTCGTTACTAAGTTTCTGCGAACAATTTTTTTTTCTTCATACCCTTATCTCTCATCTATAACAAAAACAAAGACATGTTTCAATATCAAACTTTCAATAATATTTAGGTAATTATATCATGAAATTCAAAATAATCTTCAGATTCGCACTCAAATTTGAAATAATTTCTTCTACTTAACGTCAATATTCCTAACTTTTCTATAAATCTGGTCTCACCTGAATCAGAAAAATAATTCCATAAGCGTACAAGACATTTGATGCTCTTCTAATGCAGGAAATTCGAGATTCTTCACACACGGATCCCAAAAAAAACTCGGTATCGGTTCATGTAATCGTGGAGCAATCCAGCTTGAATGATCACGCCGCGAAAAGAAAGGTTCGCCAGCCGAACGATAGAACGCGGTTGTGCACACGCCTAAAAGGGTTTTCGTTAGATTTCATTTCACAGCCAATTAGTCCACGATATACGCGCGAGGAGTTCGTGGCAAAGGCTCTGGGCAAACAGGGGGTGCAAGGGGGGGGGGGGGGTACCTGAACTCTGAAACACTTTTTTCCTAGTTCAGATAAAAATAATACCAGTCCAACCCGGCACCAAGGAAAATATCACGAATATTGCGACTGCGAAATTTTGGGGTTCAGTATACTGTTTTGTTGTTGGAACACAATAGCATTTTAATCTGGAGCAATTTTTGATTTTTCTTCAAAAAATTGTAATTATGTTAACTAAAACGTTCCTAAGTAAATTATTCACATAATCGTCTAATTTTGTATTTTTTGTTACGCTTTTCTGTAATTTTTCTCATATCATGTCAAAGGAGACAATATTTTTCAAGCAAACCAAGTTCTGATTTTTTTCAGAAAAGGAGCTCATAAATATCAGAAAAGTACCTAGATTTATATATTTAATAATGATGAAATGTTTATTTAGTATTGCAGTTTTGATCATTCAAATTTTCCTCATTGCTAGAATATTATTGAAAAATTTTATGAAGCTCATGTAAAATATTGTTCGTGCACAAAAAATGAACGTCTTCAAAATTGCGTTGCAGTGTAAAACCTAATCCTATCCATATGCGTGCCGGATCTTTGAGATATTCGCAGAACTACTTGCAGTGCCCTTTTTGTCTGCTACGTGATTTCCAGTCGCGAGAAGTATCCGATATCATGAACAGTCGTGTATTATTTGTCTTCCTTTTCCTACGCGATCTTCAGCAGCGAGCTAAACTACGCGTTTACGGTTTCAATTCGACTCTCCTGCGGTGACCAACTTTCGTACTTTGAGAACTTTTATAAAACACCTTTTGAAATGTTCTTAAAGCTATGACATGAATCACAGAAGCTCTATTGAATTTAATATCAAAATACATTAAAATGATGGACGGACACTACAATGAAGAATAACAATTTTTTTCAAGTTATTCAAGGAGTTATTTACAACGATTGCAAATTCATAGACCTTTTTCCAGGTTCCTAGATGTGTATGAAATTATAAAATTTACTGAAAAGATTAGCTGAAAACTTTTTTTCCAGGTTGAGTTTTTTCCGCAGTTCCTTTCACTGTTATGAATTTTTCAATTTAGCACATATGTCTTATCATTCGTCCTAATATAATTACAGTTCCAACAGATATATGAATCGTGAGAACAACTATTATAAATCATTTTTAACAAGATTTCTGGTCAATTCAAAAATGTAAAATGATCAGCAACATCACAACCTGAAATAAATATGGCAGAGTAAAAACTTTTCGGCGAAACATCTTAGCTTCAAGATAGTATGGACATGAAAAACTTATTTGAATAATTCGGAAACAGATGTGCAAAGAACAAAAAATGATTCTGAAAAGTAGAAAATTTTAAAAAGTTACTGTTCGCAGGTGCTGAAGAAAATCATTCTTGAAGAATTAAATTCCTCTTGATTAAGCACATCTATGTTAAACTCAAGACACATTGAGCATAAAATTGAGAAACAAAAAAGAAAAAGAAAAATAATTCTAATTTTCCTCCATGAGAAAGCCAGTAGACGATTTTCTCGCCAAAAAGTGCAATAATGCTGTCAAAACATGGCAAGCAAATTCGAAGGGTTTCGAATCGAAATTCAAAATTTTGAAACTTTTTATACAATGATCATGGTGATTAAAGGTACTTAAAATAAACCCGTACAAGAGCAATCTTAAACATGTCATTTCAAATATTTTTTTAAAATGGTAATTCTTTATGTAGTAGTTCTGACTGGGTGAAATTCCGCTACAAGATTTTTCAAGTTTCTCATGAATTTTTTTATTATATAAATATCAACTATCAGAATTTTCATCATGGAAATTTTGACTTAAACTTTTTGACTTTATATACTTACGGTGAAACATTTTTGTAGTTTTTAATGTAAATATGATTTACACATTGATTACGGATTCTACTTTGTAAAAAAACACTTGTTACAAAAAAAAAAATTATTTCGTTACCCTTACTTTCCCAGCGTTTTCAAATATTTAAGTAATTGCCGTTTGTTATAAAACTATAATTACTTTTTTTATAGATCTTTTGGAAATAGCAGAACTTTTGTTTTAAAAAAATGAAGAACTCTTTATTCAAACAAAATATCAGTTTTTCGGAGCTTGGGTGACTTTTATGCGATTTTCGAGGGTTAAGAAAATACTAGGTATTCACGAACTTCTTCTGATAATATAAGAAAGAAAATATATAAATACTTTGTTTATGATTACTTTTATTTCATCAAAGTATCCTGTTTGAGAAATCACAAAAAAATCAGTTTATTTACATGATGATGGATTCTTAAAAAAATCATTTTCAATTATTCGTCGGTAGGCTCAAATTTATTTTCAATCACTTTTCCAAGGATACAAAGTGCGAAACGTTGTAAGTGTTTTTGAATATATGATTTTGTGTAATTATTTTTTTAATGTAATAAAATTATTTTTGTGATCTATCTTCGTAAAAATCCTGATGAGTAACTGGTAAAAGTCAGAATGATTGATCATAACTTTGAGTGATAATTTAACGTTGTCCATTTATTCTCGTTTATTCTTTGTATAGGCATTGAAAACAAAAAAATAACATGGCTAAGAAAAAAACCTCGACTTTTTGAGGGTTGATCTTGAAAATTGAGGGTATAAACCCTGAACTTTTAGAGTTAACAAATTTGAAAGTTCTGCTTCATCAAGGTTGGGGGTTTTCTCTCAAGATTGAGATTTTTCCCTAAAAATAAAGGACTAACCCTCAGAGTTAAATATTGTCTTTCACGATACTTGAAACAATAAACTCATAAGGCTAGAAACAAACCTCGACTTTTTTTAGGGTTGATCTGGAAAATTGACCGTATTAGCCCTTAACTTTCAGAGTCAACCTCAAGTTTGAAGGTTCCGCTTCAAAGTTGATGGTTTTCTCTCAAGATTGAGGGCTTTGCCTGAAAATTAAGGGCTAGCCCAGAGAATTGAATACTGTCATTTAAGATACTTAAAATAAGGAACTAAAAAGGCTAAAAACAAACTTCGACTTTTATGAGGATTGAACTTGAAGTTTGAAGGTTCAGCCTGAAAGGTTGAGATTTTTCTCTCAGGATTGAGTGTTTTCCCTGAAAATTGAAGGTTTACCCTGAATGTTGAGGATCGTCCTTCAAGATTCAGGGTTATCCTTAAACTTTGAGGGTTGTCCCTTACGAGACTTCGAACAAGAAAATTAAAAGGCTAGGAACAAACCTCGACTTTGTTAAGGGTTGATCTTGAAATTTGAAGGTTCAGCCTTGAGGTTTAGGATTCTCTCTCAAAATTAAGTGTTTTCCCTAAAATTTGCAAGTTTGCCCTTAGAGTTGAGGATTGTCAAGATTAAGGATTACCCCTGAAATTGAAGGGTCCTCCCTCAAGATTGAGGGTCACCCCTTAAATTAAGTGGTCCAAATTACCTAAATAATACCTAAAAATACCTCTGGAACTTGAGATTCAAAGTCGAAGACACCTTCAGCAAATTCAGATTTCCCCTTCGAAATCAATGTAAATTCTCATAAATGACCCACCCCAAATTCAAAACACCTCCAGCACCTCACCTCCTAAAACCCCCAAAGCAACCGCCCCCCCCCCCCTTATCACCTCATCAAAACACAAGCAACCCACCCCATCGCCTTCCCACCCCTCTAATCCCTCCCCAACCCCAGTCCAATTAATAACCGGCACCAGCACGTAACCAACCCACGTGTAAATCGGTTCCGCTCGAAAACAGGCGTCCACCGAAAGAACCCGACAACCCCTTTCACCCCCCCCCCCTTGACGGCTCGATATTCGGGGTGCGGTTCCCAGACCCGTAGGTCCTGGGTTTTGCGTGAGAGACGACGGAAAAGAGGATGGGTCGGCCGTCGTGTAGAAGAGACTCGCCACCCCTCTCCACCCCCAAGCCACCCCTCAGTCCACCCCCGGCTCGGCTTGCGTTTTGCAGCCTGGTGAACGCCGTGTGCGTTACGAAGTCTAGCGAATCGCCGGGGGTGAGGGGGGGAGGGCTGCCGAGCCCACGTACACAAGCAAAAATCCACCCCCTTTGCGTCTATCGAAAGGCGGGGGGGGGGGGGGGTGGGTGGGTGGAAACGGGCACGACGAAGCACCGGATGACGAAGAGCCCGAGGAAGAGGGTAGAAACTGGCCAGCTGACGAAGCGGGGGCCACCCCCGGGGGCGGGGAGGACGCGGGCGTCTCGGCTCTGGCAGACGAACGCATCGATCCCTTGGCGGGTCAAGCAGGGGGTCCCCTCCCGCCTTTCGGGGGTGGCGTGGGCGCGGGGGGCCAGCCACCCCCGAGGCATCACCGGGCTCTCTTCGCCGCCTCGGTGCCGCCGCCGCCTCACGCATTTCGCCCCCGCCAGACAAGGACAAATGACGCTGCATTTACCCGAGCCCAAAACCCAACGTCAGCCTGCATCTTCGCCCTTCCCAGGGGTTGTCGTCGATCTTCCAGAGGAAAGACGTGGGGTTGGGGGTGGAGGGGGTACTCCGGGGGTGGCGATGGTTTTGTCTTTTTTCCCTTCGTTTTCCGTCCTCGTCTCTTCCGTTTCTTGGGATTATCCGTAGCCGCTCTGATTCCCACCCCCTCCACCTCCTGGGGGTGGCCCACGTCCTTAGACACTTTGCTATGTGGGACATCGAGTGGTTCTCAACTTCTACGCACTTTTGGGGGTGGTGTTGTTTGATGTTGGGTAGGTGTGGCTTTAATGGGGAAAGGGTGGTTTGTGGGTTCAAAATCCTATGTTGAAGGGGGGATTCTTTCGATTTTTGTAGGATTTTGATGATTTTTTGGGGGGTGTGATGAGAAAGGTAGTCGAGTATTTTAGTGAAACAAGGATGTTATTCATTAGAAGACTTTTGAAGTGTGAAATATCAATGGAATTGGTAATTGGAGACAATAGTGTAACATGGGTAGGTCAGAATGTGATAAAAATTTTTCTTTTCCGATACATAATTTCATTTCAGGTTTTTCCTCCATGGTTTGGATGAATAATTGTAATTAAAGGTCGTCTTTAAGAAAATTATTGAAATATGTACCTAATTATTTACTTTTCATGTCTTGTAAAAAAGATAGAGTATAATTATTATCACCATGCTATTATTCACTTTTTAGAACATTTTATGAAATTGCTTGCTGGAATTGAAAAAACCATTAGCAAAATTCCTTTATTGAAATCAATATTAAATAGACGTCGTGTTTTTTTGCTTTTGGAAATCAATTTTATGTTGCAGATTGATTATTTTACATTACGAAAATTGTTTATTTCATGTTTTCGTAATGAGACAATTGTGACCTTATTAATTTACAAGTTTTGTACTTATTATACTGCAGATCTTTGAACAGAGATTGATGAACTTGAAACTTTTGTTCGATGAACTCAGGAATCTAGTTGCTGATGCATTATTTATTAGGAAATAATGGTTGCCCTTTTTACAATGAAAATTCTAAAACGTTGTCTAGTAAAACATACATTACATAACAATAAAGAATGATATAATGATAAAAAACAATAATTATAAACAATAATAGTAATTTTAAGGAACTACTAATGGTATGTGAATTGAAGAAAAATTGAAAATTTGAAAACGGACATTTTGTAAGAACTCAAATTTCCTTCTTTAAATTTTTCTCACTTCATATCTCTTTTATGAACTAGTTTTCTAGATTTCTATATAATTTCGGTCTTACTTTATTTTCAGGCACTGCAAAAGAAAAATAATTTTCTTAAATCATTCGGGAAAACATGAAATTTTTGAATGTAAACGCAAATGAACGATTACACGTTGAAAAGAAAATCTTGGTAATTTCGTTAGATGATTATGCTTTCCTTATTTGAAAAACAATCTTTATGTTCTTCAAATTATCTCTACAGCTTCTTATAACTTTTACACCATATATTGAACTGATGATTTTACTGTTGTATTGTTGTATATTAATTTTTAGTGGTTTCCAAAGCTATGAATATGGCATTTTTCAGATGTTTTGTTTCAAAAAATAAATAAGGAAAGGATAATTTCATACCACATGTTGAAATATCGAGATTTGTTAATCACGTTTCTATAGGTATTTTCTATACTTTCTTAGCTTCGATTTTTAAGTTTTGTACACTTTGAAGTTATGATTTGACGAAAAAAAAAAATTCCCCGTTGTTTGTGAGAAATGAAATTGATAAATTTTCTTCCTAATATCGAATTTTTTGACTCTGATTAGGAAAAAGGAGAAGCGAAAGCTTGATCAATTGATGGATGTACCAATTTGAAATATACTTCATAAAATAATGGCTCCTTGTTGATAGATCCTTGAGCGAAAAAAAAGAGTATTTTTCAATTGAATTTTTCCGATTCTCGAATTTTACTGAAATTTCCCTCATTCAAATATCATGGAAGTGAAAATAAATTTTTCAACTTACCAAGACAAACATAATTTTGTCAAACTCAAGAGCAATAAAATAAATATTTGGTCAAAATAACATTTAATTTGAATAACAATTTTTACTTGAAAGTCAGTAATAAAGAAGAAAATTTTTTCATTTCAAATTTACAAAGGTTTATAACCTTCAAAGACTAACAATTTTGTGAATCTACTGATATTAACACTTTTTTTTCAAACTTTTCTTCAAATCAAAAGTGAATGATTGAAATTGTAATCCATCCTGAAGTCAGTAATATTTATTGCTCGAATTGCCGTTAACGCTATTTTGAAAAAATCTAGTTTACATGGAAATAAAAATCGTTAAACTCGTTGTAACATAAAAAAAAGGTTACAGTTCCATTCATAGCGGATTTCCGAGGTTTGTTCTCAATAAGATTCGCCGAAAAGTTGGCGCTTGAATAATGGAAGAACCCAAATCGTTTGCAAATGAAATTCATACGATAATTCGTTGACTCTTCTACAGTTCTGTATTGAATAACAATATGGAACTTTTTCAAGGTAGAAGGCAAATAATTCCGAATGAAATGTAAACAAAAACTTCGTCTTCTCAGTCAATTCATTTTATTAATATTCATTCTCAGATATTAGAATAATATTTCAAATAATAATTATAAAAACGACAGTTAATGTAAATAATTATCATTTTTTCACTGTTCTTGTCAAAAAAAGAAAAAAAAATATTTAAATTTCTCAGCAAATGGTGATTCTGATTCTTATATGATTCTCAGAAATCTTATAAGATTACTGAAATCCCTTACATGTGTACCCATTTCTTATATGGCTCTATATATATTACCATATAAGAAATAGGTAAACATATAAGGGATTTCAGTAATCTTATAAGATTTCTGAGAATCATATACGAATCAGAATTACTGGGGGTAATACTTTCATTAATATCGAATAGACTCTATTCGTCTTTTTTTTGGAGAGGGGAGGGGAGGTAATTACATCTACAAATTCTCCTCCAACAAGTCTATTTATCAAAACCAACTTACTGTGTTACGTTTCTGTATGCAAATAATTTAAACGAACTTGATCAACAGCGTTCTCAGGCTTAATCCAAATCGCATTTCACGTTGATAAAGCAGTAGAGCATATTACGCGTCGTACGCCCACGCATAGACCAGAATAGTAAATCTCGCGCCAATAAAGGGGAAAGCCGGATTCGGGGTAACGCGAAATAAAGCATCCAAGTGTGAGCTCTAGTTCCTTTCTAGTTACTGATCTGGGTCAAACTACGACCGCTACATCCGGGGAGACTTTATTGCACGAAGGACCTCGTGTAAAAGCTCGGGCTCCAAAACGACTCTCATCAAGTTCCGAACCCCTCGAATGAAAAATTTACGCAACCCCTGAAATGCCACCTGTCACGCATTTTTCCCTTTTTGATGACTAGGTATGCTATCAAACCAGAGATAGAGGGACAGAAAAAACACTAAAAAGAATCTTGTATTTTTCGACAAAATTATTAAAATGTCGTGAAATATTGTTACTTTTATAAGTTAATTGCAGATTTTGTGATTTTTGTCTTCATTATAACACAATTTTATAGTGAAAATCGTTATGTTGCAGTGATGATTATAAGTTTGCTAGTTTTGAATACAAAATGTAAGAAAAGTTTTGATGTTGAGATTGCGAATTGAAATACATAAATCGTATGCCTTACTAAACCAAGACGAAGAATTGTACTTTCGTGTAAAGTGAAGTATGAATTTATTTATTTTACTTTTATCATTTATGATCCCTGCTACACGTTATATTTTTTCGTCATTAATACTTAAGAAAGATACAATACTAATCAGCGTTTAACAAATATTCATAAAATATTTTGAAATTCACAATACATCTTCATAATATCGATGATTTGACACAACAATGTGCTGTGTAAGAAGTTATAAACTATAAGAAAATATAAAACTATATAGATGTGAATATAGGGAAAATTTTATGGCTTATTTGAAAATGAGGCTAAGTAGAAAAAAGACTTCTACATTGCAGAAAGTACAACAGAAGTATGAAATTAAACGTAATACATGCTTGAGTTTTTACAAGATATTTCTACTGCGAAAATGACATTTGATAACAATAACATTATAAAATAACAAACAATGCAAGAAGCAACTAGAAAAAATACAATATTTTAGACTTATTCCACAATTATATGTTCTCTCTTAATCCCTTCGAGTGAATTTTCACTGTACATCGAGTCAAAATACTGTCACTGAAACTTGGGGTATTTTTTCACTTTTTTAGAGTGAAAAGTCACTCGTGAGTAATGGAATTTTACTCCTCTTAAAGTGAAATTCAACCTGTTTTAGAGTGAGTATTCACTCTTTTGGAGTGAATTTCCACTCCATGTTTAAGTTGCAGTTTTTGATTTGATGGAGAGTAAAAATTCACTGCAAAAGTGTGAATACTCTTAGAATTTCTCTTAGAATGAAATTCAACTAATTTTGAGAGTAAAATCTGACTAGAATTTTAGAGTGAAATTCAACTTCTTTTAGAGTGAGTATTCACTCCAAGGAATTAAGTAAGTGTTATTGTAAGTTTCACTAGATTTTTTCATCAGTGAGTTGTTTAGTTGAAATCCCCAAATTTGCAAAGTCTTAAAATTTGCTGGAAAACGACGTCAGTTTTGGCTTTTATTTTTACAATTTCTTTTTCATATTTTAATTATTTATCATGATTTATTTTTAGCCTTTTAGATCCCACTTAAATAATCCTAAATTCTTCTTCAACTTTTCAAAATTTGTCCTGATCCTTTGAAAATCCACTTGAATCTTTTCTGTCTCTACGAAAATCATATTTAAACCCGCATTGTTTCTGCTTGAACCCTTTTTGATTAGTTATAAACTTTTTTGGATTTGACATTACTCATTCTTTAAGATTTTTAGATTTGACTTTGACTTTCTTCAATATTTGTTCATCTCACTATAAGTTTTCAACTTTCTATTTGAACCTTACACTATTTTATAAGATTTCAAAAATCAACTTTTGAACATATTCTCTCACTGTTCAAAATATAATACTCACACGTTATTCACATGTTTTTTTTAAATTCCATGTTAACCCTACTCATGCTTTCAGGTTCCACTTGCATCTTACTTTTTTTTCTAGTTAGTTCTGTAGAAATTTTATTTATAGCCCTTTTTAGGTTCTACCATACTTTGACTTAGACGGTCTTTCATTTTCTTATCGAGGGGCAACTGAAAATATCATTATTTTTCTACTTTTGTAACAAAATATTTAGAATCTCGTATTGATACTTCCTTTTAAAAAAGAAGGTCCAAATTAGTAAAATCACTTTATATGTATGAATAGAATCTCATATTCCTTATAAAACTCTGAAACTTCCGGTAGATCTGACCGACTTTTCATACACAAACTCGAATTCCCAGCCTCCAAACTTTTTCCAGCCACAAAAACAAGTATTATCTAGCTCATACCCAAAACATCATATGGCTAAATTTTCGAAGAAAGATGTATCTCAACGGTCAATATCAAGTTAAAAGTATCTCAACATCGATCAAGCCTAATTTCCAGATAATTACTCTGAAATTATCCTCACCCATACAAGAATAAACCCAATAACTCCTAAGATTTCTCACACACGCCAATCCACTGAATTTCCAAAAACTGCACAAAAATCACGCGCACGCGCGTTACGACCCTCCCCTCCTATTATTCCCTCGTGGAAAGTTCGTGCGTGCACTGGTCGTAAAGGTTGCACCCGATGGAAGGGGGATGTAGGGTGAGGTGGCCAAAGTAGAAGACGAGGACGTTCTGGATAGGCGGTAGGCACTTGATGGGGGGTCGCTGGTTAAGACGAGGAGAGGAAGGTATGGATGAGGCTGTACTCGTGTACATCAGGGGTGGCGGGGGTGGCAGTGGATGGCGGCAAAGACGATAACGAAGAAAGACGAAGACCAAGACTGGCAAGCACCATCCCTTCGCCTTGCACCCATGAATATGCGGACATAGCTTGCATGAATCAAATCACTACGGAAGTGCGCCAGCCCAACCATGTACAGACGATCATTGTAACATCATCGCAGAATCTGATGCATAACGATGCACCACAAACATCCATCATGCAATCATTGGATCGACCCTAACCCTTCAGAACGCAGATACAAATGTCCCACTTCCATCATCTTCTATCATCAAACTGCCTGATAGAAGCATACATCAGAAGGGAATGGCAGCAAAGACAAAGACCAAGACTGGCAAGCACAACATACGGACATAGCTTGCATGAATCAAATCATTACAGAAGTGCATTACATCATCGTAGAAGCTGATGCATACCGATACACCGCAAACATCCTACCTCAACCAAGTCATCTTGCAATCATTGGAACGACTCTAACCCTTCAGACCCAAGTACACTGAAACCTCCAAAAGTGCTCCAACCTGAAACTACCGTTCCCAAGTGACTGTAACAATCAAATATCTTAACTTTCCAGGACTTGTACTCTACATCCATCACCTAGCGTCAAACTTCCGCATCCAGCCATGCCCTGGTAAAAGCGTATGACGCTCTCACCGAAGTTTTACCTCGAAAAATCACCCAATTCCGGGATCGTCGGAAACGAAGTCTCGGGGAAAGGCCGAAAGGGTGGAAGGAAAGAGGCAGAAGGGCTGGGTCGGTCGGTTCGCGCCAGTACCACTGGCACCACCGACATGGCTCCGGTGCCGAAGGGGTATGGGGCAGAATGGCCGGGCCTCTGCTCGCTCGATAGAGGCGCGTCCCGTCGTCCCATGATTGGAAACCAAATCGCCGCACATCCTGCTGCACCCCCTCCCCCTCCTAGGTTTTCTCCCCCTCGGCCCACCCCAACCCCCATCTCGTCCGCTGTCCACCCACCGCCCTAGAACCCGTCCTTTTTCAACCCAACGCCGCCGCCGCCGCCGCCCCCCCCCCCTCCGTCTTCCCTCCATCGCCCCTTCGCACTTTCGTAACGTTGACCCCCTCGACCCCATCTAGTGCAGTGCGTCGCAAAGCACTCCATCTTTCTTACCACCCGGCGCCGCCAATCTAGCCCCACCCCCGGCCAGCCACCCCCAGCCACCCATTTCGCTTACGCTGACAAACTCTCTTCTTGCGTCCGTTCTTCTCTCAGAGGCGAGTCCTTAAAACCTCTCGGTCCACGAGGCCTCGAATGGCTTCCATAAGTAACCGGGCTTAGTGAGGGGTTCGTTCTTTTTTTAGGGGATTGGGTCGATGGACTCCTAGGTTGCGTTTTTGTCATGGGCTGGCGGGTTTATCGAGTTTGGGGTAGGTGGTTATTAATTGTGATGGAGATTGTGCTTTGGTTTGGGATCGTGATGGAGGGTATGGTTTGATGTTTCTTAAGTAAGTCTGGGGTCAGGGTTGTAAAGAACTGGGACTCTTGGTGGATATGTGGGATCTATGATATTGTCGGGGTTGGGGTTTGGGTTGAACCATTCGAGTCTTCTTCGTAGTATGTGGTGTCCCTATGGTGAGGATGTTCATCATGAAGGTGCCTTAATAGGTCAAGATTTTATGAATAATCATTCTGATGACTAATGTCGAGAATTCTTCACTGCTTATGATTTCAGGCAAGGTTGAAATTTCAAGACTCTTTGTACCCAACTTTTGTCTTCGGGGCTATTCAGAACCAGGACTCTAGATGGATCTTTGATATCTATGAAATTGTTGGAATTGGAGCTTGGGCTGGAACATTTGAGTCTTCCTCGTGGTTTGTGATGTTCGCATGTTTAGAATGTTCACCATGAAGGTGCCTCAACCAGTCCAGATTTTATGATTCATCATTCTGATGACTAATATCAAAAATTTTCTTCTGTTTCTGTTTTCTGTCCAAGTTAAAGTATCAAGACTCCTTTAAGCAAACTTTTGTCTTCCATCCAACCCCAATCGAGGATCTCAATACCTAACTTCTCTCCGTCGCCAACTTTCAGAGCTTATTTTCTTCTATTACCTTTTTCCAGCGAAAATCGGGATTATTATTGTGGTTGCTTCGGGAGTTTGCCCCCGTTATGACGTCTATTGCACTTTCGCTTTTGCTCGTAATGTTTATGCAGAGTAGCAGAAAACTTTTGTGGAACGCGAAACTCTCGGCAAAAGTTCTGTTCAAAAGAAATCAGGAAACCGACTTCGTCATCTTGCAAAGTTATATGAGGAAGACCCGAGAGCACGTGTTATGCGCGCGTTCTATATAGAATATCGATGAATTCCTTGTTTCTTGTATGCTTACGAGCGTTTTGTCTATGACTTCGAAGCTCGAGTAGACGTTTAAGAACCATTGAAAATACGATCCTGTGTTTTACCATTCTGATGTAAAAAAGGTTGGTAGTAAATATTTGATATAGGGGAATAAGTTTTTTATGAGTCGAGTTATTTATGACAGGAACGTACTCGACATTGTTTGAGATGTATACTTCAAATTTTTGATAGCTTTAAAGTGATGTTCGTGAATTTTGTAGAAAGCCTTAAATTTATCATCAAATTTACTTGAGTAAGAAACTTTAGTCACTCATTTCTTATTTGTCATTGAGTAAAAATGAGTGAAATTTTTCCTATTTTTCAGTAAGTTTTCAGATTGTCATGAATGAAATTTTACCAAGTCATTTTGAAATGCACATATAAGCTTGATTTTAAAAAATTTAACCTTAGAAGGAAAATTTATTCTAAGGAATTAAGAGAGAAGCAAAAGTCCACTGGAATGTCATTCAGGAACAGCAGAATCATAATGTAATGAAATTAACAAAAATATTTATTTCATTTTCTCATTAAAAAGAAATAAATTCCAATGTAGGAAGAGTAAAATTTTGACTCTTTATGGGTGACTTTTTACTCTGAAAGGGGAAATTTTTTCCTACCCAGAAAATTATAGCGCTAGTATTACTAAAACGAACTGTTTAGCTGTTTTTTTTACGCGAAGTTTTGGATCATAAAGTTTTGAACAAAAGTGAATAATTGCACTAAAATATCACAAACGAGTAACTAATTCGATGCAATGTTGTCATATGAGTAATAATGATTAATAATAGAAAAATTCCAAAATTTCCCGATTGGCAATATTTTCAATCAATCTTTACTCATAAAAAATATGGAGCTAGTATTAATAAAGTTAATTTTTTTACTGTCTTTTTGGAGCAATTTTTTCAATCATGAAATATTCTAGAGAATTTATCAATTCTACTGAAATATCACGCACGGCATACTGCATCTGTGCAGTGGTGTGAAGTGAAGATTTTAAATGAAAATTTTTGAAAATTCCCTATGGGAGACATTTTTCTCATGAAACATTTTTTCCGACTCAGAAGTGTATGGTGCAAGTATAGTAACTAAAACCAATTCTTCCTCTTTTTTTCTGACGCGATGTTTTTGATCAATAACTTTCGTACAGAAGTGATCAATTCTACTGAAATATCACGAACGAGTTACTGAATCGATGCGGTGGTGTGAAACGAAGATTCTTAATGAGAAATTTTGAAAATTCCCCGATCGGCAATACTTTTCACCAATTTTTATTTATAACAAATTTTGAAAACTCCCCCTTTAGTTCAATTAACTGAAAATTCACTGTAAGGAATTGTAATATCTTATCATTTTTACATAATCACTCCAAAACTATTTCAAATTCACACAATTTCTACTCATATTCAATCCAATCCTTAATCCAATAAATTCAGTCAAACGCTGTCCTTTAAAAAAATATCCTTCCAAAACAGCAAAATTAGGGATTGATTGAATCAACGAGAACTTTTTCGTTTATCTCTATTAGAAGAGAGTTGAATTCAACTTTGAGGAGAGTAAGATTTAACTACACAAGAATGACTTTACACCCTAAAAAAGTAAAAAATTACACCAAGTTTAAGTAGCATTATTTCTACTCGATGTAGATTGAAAATTCGCTCTCAGCAATCATGAAATCATATCATTCTCATTAATCATTCAAAACCATGGAAAATTCACCTTATTTTCACCAAACCATACTCCAAAAAGTTGAAAAAAAATAAAAAACGCTTTTCTTCAGAAAAATATCTCTTAGATACAAGGAATTCAGGATTTAATTGAATAAACAAGAATATTTTCGTTAATCCTTCTTGAAAAAGAGTTACATTCCACTCTAAAAGAATTACGCATTGCGCTAATTTTAAGTGACTCTTCACTTTAAAATAGTCAAAACCATTCCAATTTGAAGTTGCAGTGTTTTGACAAAAATATACTGAAAATTCACTCTCAAGAATAATAATATCATGTTGCTTTTAAAAATGGTCACTCCAAAACCATTGAAAATACACCCAATCCCCACTCGGGTTATTGCAAAAAAAAAAAAAAAAGAGCTGAATCCCACTCTAAATGGATTACGCATTTATCTCTTTTCGAGCGACTTTTTACTTTAAAAGAGTGGAAATCATACGGTTTAAAGTTGCAGTATTATAACAAATATATACTGAAAATTGTCTCTCAAAGATAATAATATCATATTCTTTTTAAGAATTGTCACTTCAAAACCATTGAAAATGCACCTAATCCCTACTTACATTACTGTGAACCCTTAGTCCGAAAAATTGTTAAAAACGTTAGCCCCCTCGAGAAATATTCCTCAGAAACAGGAGAATCATGATTTAATTCAATCAACAAGAATATTTCCCTTCATTATCCTCAAAAAAGAGTTGAATTCCACTGTAAAAGAATTACGAATTTGACTAGTTTTATGTGACGTCACTTTGAAAAAGGCAAAATTATTCCGATTTTGAATTTGCAGTATTTTGACGAATATTTACTTCAATTCGCTCTCAAATATGATGATATCATATTCCTTTTAGGTAATGGTCACTCCAAAACCATTGAAAGCCATTCGCCCGATTCCCCACATACAATACCTTGAACCATTACTCCAATAAATTTAGAAAAACACGTGCCTCCACAAGGAATATTCCTCAGAAACAGCGAAATCGTGATCTAATTGTTTTGGATAGAATCCCTCCTTTCATCTCCTTACAAAAAGTTCAATTCCACTCTAAGAGGATTACTAATTTTGCACCCAGTCCCCACTCGCATTATTACAAACTCTTACTCCAAAGAATTGAAATAAACGCAAGCCCACACACCGAATATCTCTCGTATAAACAGCGGAATCGTCATCTGGTTGAATCAACACGAATATTTTCCTTCGTATCTTCAAGGGGGATCATCATATAGACAATCAAACTCATATTATTTCACATTAGCTCATTGAAGAGACGTTAGCACGCAAAGTCGACCATGAAAAAGTGAACGGCGTCCCTGCTTCCGTGCCGGTAGTTGATCTGGAACAGAAATTTCTTTTCAGTAATGTGTCCTCTTCAATGTGAACCTAGAGAAATGTTGTTTCCTCCTCCTCCGTCGAATCCTCCACGAACAATATCCCTCGGGAAACAACTGAATCGTGACCTAATTGAATCAACGAGAATATTTTCGTCGAAGCACAGGTACGAGGAACGCCCGAGTACAGAGCCGGCGATTCCAGCGGCTTTTTTCTGCCCCGCTCGCATAGAAAAGAGACGTATCACGAGCAGACAGTGCGGAAACTCCAACGACAATCGGGGCAATCGAACCGTGCTACGTAGCTATTTGCACGGACGGGGGCCCCGGGGGCTGCGTGGAAACGTCACGATTTCCTCGAGATTACATCGACGCGTTGCGAGCCGATTCGCATTACGTACGCGAGTTCGCGAAAGGGCGACCTTTTGCGCGTCGGTCGCTCGTCGGTCGTTCGTGTCGGACCGATCGGGCAATCGGCCCGAGGAGAAGCGGATCTCCCGTTGCGGTAGGCTCTCGCGTTCCTCGCCGACAAGTCCCGCGCTCCTTTAGCCTCTCCTAGCCCGGGCTCTCGGGAGAATCTCCTCCGCGGCTCGCGAGAGAATCTCCTCCGCGGCTCTCGAGAGCGCGAAAGGATGCGATAAGTCCACTGCGTAAGAAGAATCTTTCGTGCTCCCGGATACGAACGAGGAGAGGCCTGGTATTCCAGGAGCAACGAGAGGATAATGAACCGGGTTCTGGCACATCCACTCTGGTCGCTTTCATTCGGATATAATGGCGAATTTACTGGGCTGCACAGTACACAGCTTTGTCTGGTTTTGGATTTTCTTTGAGAAATAATGAATTGAACGAACCGAAGGATCCTGGTGAGGGCCCAATCTGCGGACGAAGTATAGATCATACGGAAGAAACTTATAATCTGATCAAAGTCATCAGTTTTCCTCCATGCATAGTAAGCATTGTTACATGCATTTCTAGGGAAAAAGTATTTTAGCAATATTTGTTTATTGAGAATTATTACACTTGTTGGATTGTTTGGATGTTGAGAGATTTAAATGAGATACCTACCAAAACCCGATGGTCCACGACAGGCAGAGGGGGATTTTGGGGGTTCAAACACTCTCGAAATTCTGATGGAATCAATCAATATTTTATGGAAAATCGAAAAAAGTTACATCGATGAAGAATAAAATAAGCGCATGAAAACTATGAAACAGGAAAATTGTCGCAACCCAGTGAATAATCCAGAAAAATAAAAATCTACGAGAATGCTAAAAATTTACAAAACTTTGAAACTTATATTATCAAATTCTATGAATCAACATAAAATTATTCAATATCTTTCGATTCATACTACCTCTAGAACAATATTAAAATAATTCGATTCTATGAAAAAACTGTTCAATGAAAAATATAGACAAGTGTCACTACGATCTATAAAGTTTGGCATTCTAGAGCATCGAATTATTAATAAACTATAAATGTATGAAAATTCTGGAAAACGTAACGAAATGTTTTATATACATTATTTTACAAATACGGAAAGAAGAGCAATATAAAGCATGAAAAATCTATATTCGAAATTACTGAGAAAGGATTGAAATTCGCATTTTGAAGCATCGAGTTTTTTAAATCTCTGTAGCAATCTACAGAAATATAAGTAATTTATGAAATCCTCCGGGGTTTCGTATATTATGTATACAAAACAAGAAAATGTGAAAAATAAGTTATCTCGTTTACCAGCTCACTTGTTTACTAGCTTAATAATTTATTCGTTTACTAGTTTACTAGGTAACTTGTTTACTTAGCTAACTTGTTTATTAGTTTACTAGCTTAATGATTTATGCGTTTTCTAATTTACTAGGTAACTTGTTTACTTAGCTAACTTGTTTATTAGTTTACTAGCTTACTAGTTTACCAGTTTAATGTCACAAATTTTACAAGTTTACTAATTTACTAATCAACTAATTTATTTGTCAACGACTTTGCTATGTTACTACTTGACTTTGTCACTTGTTTGTTATTTTATTATTTTTAAATTTCTGCAGTTTACTGGTTTACAAGTTTACTTGTTTGCCATTTTAGTAGTTTACTATAGCTTCCTTGTTTACTAGAAATCTTTCAGTGAATAAAAATTACGTAGATGTAATTTTATTAAGACTTGATAAAACTTTATGTCCTGTAGTATATTTATTATAATAATACAAAAGTTATATACATATAGTTTCGGTAATTATTCTAGATGTTTATATAGAAGACAATAAAAATACATCCAATTCAATTGATACAATTTCTACGCATGAGCATTCATTCAATTGTAGAAAAACTAAAAAAAATATGGAATAAAAGTATTTAAAATCTTTATCAAAAAAACTGTCGTCTGAAAAATCAATTGAAATTTTCACAGTCGTTGAAAGTTTCAATACTGTAGCATCAATACATAAAAATCTATTGAGCAATCTATAGAAATATTAGAAATATATTGAAATAACAGAAAATAGTACAAAATGTGATGAATAATATGCGATACGAAAAAATATAAATTTATTATGTATGTACCTTTCATCTGTGCGGTTGAAATTTGCCAAAAAATCAATAAAAACATACAAATTTTCCAGAATTTTAATTCTTAGAGCATTGAATTTCAGAACGCTCTATAGAAACCCATATTACCTAATATCAGATAATCCTTATTGTGGTATAAATACAAAAAGTATTAGTAAAAAAACTTGGAACCTCAGTTATTAATTGAAAATTACAAAAAACCGAATTCCATTACTTACGAACACAAAAAATGTATAACTCTGGGTTCCAAAAGTTGTATAACTTTCAAATTCTGAAATGTAAAATATTTCGAATTCGCTCTCTCGTAACTTTCTGTCAAAGATTTAAAATTACGCAATCCCGAAGGAAAATCATTTTGCAGAAAAACAACTATTGAACATTTTTTCTGCCTACGCCCCTAGTCCATGCAGCCAGTTTATAAATTGATCGAAAAATTTAATTTTACCATTCTCTTCATTTCCGTTAAACTTAAAACGATGGTTAGAATTTTCAAAATTGCTTACATATTTTTACGTTTACTTTAAGGAATATCATCAAAAATAACAACCCCAAACAATTCGGAAAATACCACACAAAATTTCAATTTTTCTTAAATGTTCATTCAGCTAAGTCATTACTAAAACGGTAAAAGTTGGAAACATAGAAGGAACTGTCGCATGTCTCATAAATTAATTCAAAATTTCAGCTCATCTCGTATATCTTATGATTTACGTCAATACCGACGTAACTATTCTTATATCTTGAAAAAAGTAATTTTCCGTGTTATCTTACAATTGCAAGGTGAAAGAAAATTTCTCAAATTCATCAGTGTTCGCAGATAAGAATTCCATGTGAATACATGTCGAATTATTATCAGAGGTCAACTCTTTTTTCTTCTCAATTCGCACGACTTCAGCTGATTTTAGTCTATACAACCTTTAAAGTATGTGTAATAAATAAGAGTTATTTGTAATAATCGAATAACAGTAAAATACAGATCCGAGAAAGTTGGAACGCCAAGTGATGAACTCTGACCTATACATTCTCATAATCACGAATGGCCGGAGAAATGAATCATCTGCAAATGAATCGCGTAAATAGGCAAAGATATCGTAGGTATTGATACAATGTAATAAAAGTTGCTTGTACATAACTCATTACAAGTTTCAGGAGTGAAGAACATATACGTATTAAGCGCCTTCAACTCGAAACTGTTGTTTCAACTTGTCTTGTTCTCTCGCACTTTCGCTGTGTACGGAGGGGATCACAAGCCGAGCGCATGTTTTCTTCTGGCTCCAACGTGAAGTAAAAAGATACAACATGCGGGATTGTTTGTTTTTTCTTCCCATCGCTTACACGTATCGATTCGCTCGATATGAGTGTAAATTTATTCATCCTCTGGAGTAAAATTTCAATGTTTCCAACGCACAAGTTTCGAACAAAGTAACGGAAATCTTTGGGATGTTTGCTGTCACGGATATTCGGAATCAATAGTGTTCAAGGTGTGAATTTCAGTGCCAGGGAATGGATAATGCATGGAAAAATATCTCACGGTTTGAGTTTTTCAATTTTTTCAAGCGATGGAATTGTTTATGAGACATAGAAAAAAGAAAATACAAGAAATTAAGAAACATAAACAAAAAAAATAAATAAAACAAAACGTAATGAAGAGAATATGATGTATGTATATGAGAGAGACGTTACGATATTATTTTAGTAATTTTAAACACGAGAAATTCGGCTCCAACAGATCGTGGAATCAATGAAAAAATAAAGTGTTCTGTTGATTGAGTCAAAGGAATGCACTTTGTGAGCTTAGTTTTCAACGATTTCGTAATGTTACGTAAATAAAATTTTTATGTGAATTGAAGAAAGTAGGAAATTACTTTATGATACTGAATTTAAGATATCTTGTTTGGAAATTGGCGAATACAAGAATTTCTTTCTTATAAAGATGAAGTAGTTTTTATTGTCATTGAAAATTCTATTTTAGGAGAATTTCATAAACAATAAAATGATTTTCAAAGATTGGGGGGCCTAGTTTTATAAATTGCAGCCTTTTGTTCGAAAATTTATAACATCTATTTTTCTATTTTGATATAAGTGGTGAATTCTAAATAATATTTCAAAGATTATTTCAAGTCTTATTTATTTACCAGGAAAAAAAATCTGTAATAATGTAAGATAAAAAGAAGCAGTTTTTTGCATTCTTCAAGTTTCTTTTGGTTCCACAAATTTTTCTAATAACTTTGAACACGCTTGTTCAGAAAATTTCTCGTTCATTTCGTAATATGATATACTTAAGCTATTTTTGAAATTTTAACATTTCTTTATACTGTTAACATGAATTCACAAAATTCCTTTTCTCATTTTTTTCCCCGTCATCAAAGACTGTAGAATATTCAAAAAATCCAATTAGCTAAAAATAATTTGTCAAGTGATATACAGATATATTATTTAACTAAAATTTTAAAAATATTCAAATCAGTTTACATGTTAAAGTTTTTAAGTTTTTTCAAATTCAAAGAGTTTTCCAATATGAAATATTATTCAATGTGAGGAGCGGGGAAGGATTTTCATATTTCATAAATTTTTGAGGAAATCTTATCTCCCTCGATTTAAGTATTCTTGTAACTTCGTATTCTTCAGTTTGTATAAAATGTAGCAGTATTCTTAATTTTTTTATATATATTTCAGGTTTTTTTATAAATAGTTCTATAGTTTTCGGGGATTTCGTGCTCTAAAATGAAAAGTAAATTGAATTATTTGTATTTGACTTGTTTTTCAGAAAACAGTATTTCCAAAGATTTTTATTTCTACTGGTTTTTGTTTTGTTTTTCTTCAGTTCTTCTACTGTTAAAAAATCGTTTACCATTTTTATATATTACCATTATAATTTCTGTTAATCTCTAGTTTTTCAAGTTTCATAAATTTTTATTGTTCCATTTGCCAACTAATATTTACACATTTTTTCTACTTACTTTGTATTTTTTAAATGTTGAATTTTTAAGTTTTATTAAGAAATATCTCTTTGAATTTCTATTATGCAAGTCTCAGTTACTGAGAATTTAAGGCATTTAAAATATATAGTATAATCCTTAAACAGGCAGTATCTTCGTAGACTTGAATAACTTTACATATTTTTTCTTATTTTTTGAGGATTTTCGCAACTTGAAGGATGTTTTATCACATTCTAATAATTCCTATAGACTTATATTTTGATGACTTTTTTATTTTTATTTACATCTATTTTTATTTTTATATCTCAACACTTGAGAAATCAAAGTTTCATTGATTTCTATCATTTCAATTATTTTTGAAGAATATTATAGCATATATGGTATGTAAGAAACAAATTAAAAACTACTATTTTAATTTTCTCCTTTTTTTCTTGTATACATCGAATCGCGTGAAATTTTTAAGCATATCTACAAATTTCAACTATTCTCATTAATTTACGTATAGATTTCTAAAATGTATTGATCTGCATTTTGATCGTTTCATGAAAAAAGTAAAAACGTGAATTTCAACAAACTCTCTCATTTTATGAACCTCTCAAGCTTTCTACCTTTTACGTATGGTCCTCATCAGGAGTATCTAATGCAATCAAATAATTACACATGGTCAAAATGATGATGAATAAAATGAAATTTCTTTCTACGTTCAATGCATCCTCGTATACCTTATTCCAATAATAATCAAAATCCATCTTATTCTATTCGACCACATTTCTCATCGTCAGTATAAAGATCTCAATCAATGAATGAAAGAATCAGGAGCGTCTAAATCTTTAAAACAATCAACATATAATAAAAATAAAATCAAAATGATGAAAAGTTAACATCCAAGTTCAATATATTGACAGTATACCTCATCATGTCATGAATAAAAATCCATTCAATAGGAATCTTGTCGATCAATAAACAGCCCCTTCTTTCCCATCTTTTAAAAAATTGTCAGTCGAATATTCGTCATAAAAGTAAGGTTCTCCTGGTAATCTAACATACAGACTGAATGACAAATTGAAATCCCGAATCAAAATGTTATCTCAAGAACTCCACATTTTCAAAACATCAGAAATTCAAACTACAAAACATCAACAAACCAACAAAATAACTTCTTCCACAATTTATCATTATTTGCGTTCAGTTTTTTCGTATCAGTCTGTCTAATAACCAGTCAAATAATCAACATAAAAGTTATCTTGTAATGACTTCTCAATTTATAAACAAAAGGAAACCATTTTCAAGATGCTGTACGTCAAATGTCCCTTTCTCAAAACTTGCACATATCCAACGTAAGTCTCGTGATTGATTATGATACAGAATAGTCATTAATGATACAGAATCACAATTACTCCACTTCTTCTTCAAACATTCTCACAATGGAGAATAACAAACGTGTAATATATAAGCATTCAGAATCACTATTTTCCACTCAATTTCCACATTCCAATCTTCCACGTAATGAAGTGCAACAATGTGCCAGTATGAGCAATGGAAATTATTTATTTTACCTACTGAAGTTTGTTCTGGAAAACAAGTGCATGAAAGCCCTTAGGGACTACGCCTTTGAATGAAAACAATACAACCCAAAAGTATGCTTTCAAATCACTCGGTATCTCTGCGAAACGCGTTTCGGGCTCGTTTTCGTAATTCTAATAGCATCCCTCGCAACGCTCGTGAGTCAGAGGTGGAGTATCGGTGGTCACGAAGTAGCGACGATTGGTGGCTTGGGCAAGCGCCGCATACGCGTTGTATCCATAATTATATCGGAGTCGTGGCCGCTCCGGCCGGCTATTCCGCGTTGAATTTCGCCGAGATTTCTTAACTCGCGCGGCCATCGCGGATGCAAAAAGGAGACGCGATCAGCGGGAAGAGGGAGAACAGAACCGCGGGCGACGAGGAACGCGAAGGCAACGGGAAAAACGGGCCCAAGAAAACGACAGGGGTATTGTTAAAAGGGCGGACGAAGGGTCGCAATGGGTTCCGTCACGTTCCGCATCGCACGCACCGTGACTCCGCTCCGGGGAGTCGGTTGCAACCGAGAATGCATCCACTTTTTTTCAGCTTGCCTTGCTCCTTTTTCTCGCCCATCCAGGACGTACCTACCGGTAAGGCACGATGAAAAGTCAAAGTCTCGGAAGGTATCTTGAAGTATTCGGGCTGAACATCGGACATTTTTCTGGACTTTCTCTGAATATGACCTACAGAATGGACAGGGATCCACGTAAGACATTTATTAGACTTGGTGAAGGTCAGATAAATAATGCACGACAGAGTAATTTAGTTTGTGGGAAAGATTGTAATGAATGTGACGAAAAAAATTTACATTGATGAAATCAATCTAGATTTCATGTGAAAATAAAAAAAATTACATCGATAAACAATGAGAAAATGTGAGCTTCGAAAAAATGCATAAACAACGTGAGCAGTATGTACATGTGATGGAAAAATAAAAAATTCCAAAACGTAGGATGGCGTAGAAAATATAAATCAGGAAAATTGTTGCAACCCAGTGAATAATCAAGAAGAATAAAAATCAACGAAAATACTAGAAAATTACAATACTTTGAATCTTAAACCATCAAGTTCTAGAAATTTATGAAAAATCCATTTGAAAGTATTAAAAATCTCCCGATTCGTACAAACTGTGAAAAAATATCGAAATTATTTGAATTCTATGAAAACGCTGTTTTCTAAAATATCTCGGCAAATGCTTCTGCGATCTACTAATTTTGGGATTCTAGAGCATCAAATTCAGAATATACTATAAATCTATGAAAATTCTGGAAAAAATTACAAAATCTTTTAAATATTTCAAAAGTACCGAAAAAGAATCACGATATTGAACATGAAAAATCTAGATGAATGTGATTTCATCATTAATTCTTAAAATTACTGAGAACATATCGAAATTCGCATTTTAAAGTATCGAGTTTTTCAATCTCCGTAGCAATCTACAAAAATATAAGTAGCCCATGGAAATACTTAGAAATCCTCCAAGATTTCATATATTATATGTATAATACTATACAAAATGTAAAAAATAAGTTTAGTTGTTTACTTGCTTGCCAGTTTACTAGTTTACTAATTTATTTTTCAACAAGTTCGTTAATTTACTAGCTTACTAAATTACTATAACATAGTTGAAAAGTTTACTGGTTTACTGATTAACTAATTTACTGGTTAACGAATTTGCTAGTTAACTATCTGACCTTTTCACTTGTTTACTGTTTTGCTAGTTTACAATTCCAGTAGTTTACTAGTGTCCTAGGTTACGTGTTTACTAGTTTACTAGAAATCTTTCAATACATAAAAATTATGTAGATATAATTACATACAATAAATATTTATTGATTCGTGAAGGTAAGATGAATTATGCACAACAGAAAGATTTGGTTTATAGGATGAATCGTAATGAATGTGACGATATTTACATTGGCCAGACTCAAATATATCTTGGACGTACCTATCTGTAAGGCATGGCCATGTCCTGGCATGAAAAATCAAAGTCTCAGAAGGTATCTTGAAGTATTCGGCCTCAGAAAAACTTTTCTCGGCTTTCTCGGAATATAAACCACAGAATTAACAGGAGCCCACATAGCACATTGATCAAACTTTGCAAAGATAAGATAAATAATGCAGGACAGAATAATTTAGTTTATAGGATAAATTTCAATGAATGTGACAAAATTTACATTGGTCAGACTATAAGATATCTTGAAAAAAGAAGTAAAGAGCACAGGAATAATACTAATCAGACACATTTAGAACTTTCGGTAATGAGTGGACATAGAATAGAATTCAATCATAAGTTTGATTGGGATAATTTAGTGAAATGGCTTACATTAGAAAATTTAAAGATAGTACATTGAATAAACACAAAGATCTGGAAGGTTGGAATGATGTTTATTACTCATTAATAGATTACATTTATGGAGGCACGGATAAGTGGAATTGATTAATGCCAGTAGTAACGGATAGTTGGTGCAGGTTGTAACAACTACAAGTTTTTATGTATATTCCGGTGTCCATTTTTGACCAACTGTTTTATAAGAAGCAAGCTTTTTGATATTACACGTTGCTATTGTTAGAACGCAAAGTTGAAAGATGATTCGACACAGTAATTACAATTATTATGTATACAATTCCAAAGACGTAATTTAATATTGATAGTGTGAAATTGTGAATTAAATTATTTTTGTATTGTAAGGCTGCCCATGTTATTGTACACAGGTCTTGATAAGGGCTCGAACCAAGAGCCGAAACGTCGACAAATTGTTAAGTACGACTTAACGTTTCTGATTAGGAAATCGAAAACTGGAATCATATTATTAAAAATTCACACAGTGAGAAAACGTTAATTGCGTGAAATATATTGAATGGATACTTAGGTCTTTGGAAATGTTTTCAGCCTTTTTTCGAAGTCTTGAAATTACTGCTAGTTTATGGTAGAATACAAGGTTACAAAAAAACAAAAATTTGTATTTGCTTCAGGGTAAAAAGTGATTTATTTGAGGTCAATTATTTTAAAATACAACATCATTTTGCTCTAGTGATGTTGTAAAAGATCTGTTTTTAAATATTCACTCTTTCAAATTTCGATGATTTAACATTGTTGGATTAAACTGTGAATTATGCGGCTAACGGTATTAATTGACACTATTTACTTCACTTTTTTAACATTTCTGAGCTTTTTCTTTTTTTTAATCATGTTGATGAGAGAACTAAATTGATTCTTTAGCCAGAATCATGATATAACTTCATTTGAAAGCGCTATCACATGCATAATTTTCATTTATATAAAAAAAAATCAAATTTTTTTTGAGCTTCATTTATCTCGTTTATTGTGTCCGAATTTCAAAGCGATCAGTTAGGAATTCATAGAATTTAATGAAATTAATCATGCGCGTGAAAATCAGTGATAATAGTTATTCCCTAAGCAAATTCTGACAATTTTTACTATAAAATATTGCATACTGCAGATTCAGTATGAAATGTAGTACTTTTTGCTGGGAAATTATTTCGTTTATTGTAATATTACATTGTCAACATTGTCAAATAAAATTGTTGTTGTAAGAACTATAGAGTTTGTTTATTTTATAACATTCTCCTGTTCTACTTGAAAGCTGTTGAGATTTGCCAGCAATCAAAACTATACAATTATTTTTCCTACGCATATTTCTGTATACTCTGCAGTACACTGTATTGTAATTTGGAATTATCAACATTTTAAAAATATATCACTCACTCAATGAATAAGATGAATTTTTGCTATGCATACTCTTAGGTAAACTATTTTTTCTTAGTATGTAAAAAATAACACTTCACAAATAAGAAACATTCATCAAAGAAAGTGAACAAATTGGATTGATAATATAATCCACTTTGCATGGAATTTTTATACTTTGTAGATCAGAGAAGAAAATGCGATTTGTGTAGTACAATTTCCAAAATGAACATTTAAACTTTTTTTGTATAATCTGGTAGAAACTGGCATTCAGTCTGATTATTGAAGTTCTGCTTTCCCTAGAGATGAATATTATATATAATTTCTGAATATTTTACTTTTTTGATCATTATTTATGGAGCGAAGATTCAAAGTTTGAGATTAATCGAGTTGCATAAAATGTCCATGAATATACTCTTAAATCACTGTATAAAATGACTACCCTAAATTTACTTTATGCTACGAACTGGTGTACATACCAGTGTATTATATTATTATTTTCAATCATTGACATTGTCAACGTCTACTTGACATTTCAAAATATATATTTTTGAGGTTTTAAAACCGTTAGGTATAATTCTCGAAATTGGTATATGAGAAATCATACCTCACGAAATAGTAACATAAACTATAAGCAGTAAGCAAATTGAAATACTATACTATCTTTGCATAGTAAATTTTGTGGAACAGTAGAGAAAAAAAAGTACGATGTATATAGTACACAATTAATATTGCGAATACTTTTGATTCCCTTATGTTAGCAATTGAAACTGGCAGGTATACAGTAATTTGTACAATATTACAATTTCAATACGTGCTGTTGATTTTATTACTGTTTCAGGCACGATTTAAAAAATATATAATTTTCGAGAGAAAGTTCCCTTTCTTAAAATCTAATAAAAATTGTGCATGATAGAGTCTTAAATATCAAGAATTGGGAATTTTCGTCTGCAAAGTAAATTTTTGTTTGTCATAAGCGTAATACATGAATATAAAAATTTTCCTCATTGAAAAAAGGCAGGTTCTCAAGTTCAATATGTAGACGCAAAAAAAATTTGTGCTAATTTTACTGTACCGATACCAAAATTTGCAATTTTACCATAATTTTACTATAATTTTACGAAACGCAGTTGGAATTTGTACTAACACTCCATATTTGTTTTTTGAAACTTTCCTATTCAAGTATGCGAAACATGAAGGAATAGTTAATTTGCAGTACCATGGTACCTATGGGAAATTTCCGTATTTTTCTACAGTGTATCCATGACGGTAAAATAAACATTTTTCAATCCAAGTACCTTATAAACATAAAATTCAAAACTTCACAATTCTGCGTATCGGAAAAACCATCCTTCCCTCAAAAAACCACGATAAGAAGTGCTTATTAAAAAAAAAACCATCGTCATTTTTGGAATCAGCGTACTTCAACCACCCCATAGAACTTTCTTTTTCCCCCTTATCAAAATAACCATCAACCACTGCAATAAACCTAACCTCAAACACGCCTACATTCTTCATGAGCTTGAACTCCTCTATCGGAAAAACCCAAAGACACCACATTCCATCGACATCTCCCTTTCCCCCCCCCACCCCACCCCCACCCCCACCCTTCTCCATCCTCTGCCGTTCCTATTGAGAAGTGTATCGTAAGGTCAAAGGCCAAAGAAGTCAAACAAAGCCGCCTGAATGATGATCGAATCGGTGCGTGTGTAATAAGCGATAACGAGGTACGTATTTTTCCTGGTGTAACGCCGGGCCCGGGGCCCGTGTTGCGTATTTACGCCGGGGCCCTCTCGCGATCGTGGATCACGGATCACGAAGGAGAAAGGAGAATCGCGAGAAGAGGCAAAGAGGACCGGGCGCGAGGAGAACGAGTCTCGGTACGGTACGACGCGCAGAGATCATTAGCCGTGATTTGTTGTCGGCCGAGCTGTTGGCCAGGGTGACCCCGGCCTGCTCCGTGGCCGTGCCGATGTTACGCCGCCGTCAACTTTTCAACCGGCTCCGAATGATCGATCGGAGATCCTCCGATCGCGCGAGATCCTAGACCATCAGCAGGCTACCCTTTGCTCTTATTCGCCAACCTGGAACGGGCTACGCTATTTCGAAAAGCGGTCATTGCTCAACGAGAGATGAAAGCGAACGATCGCAGTCGAGGGTGGAGTTCAGGCGCGTAGGCAAAAGGGGGTTTTGGGGGTTCGAATCCCTCCCGAAATTTTGATGAAATCAATCAAGACTTGATGTAAAAATGGAAAAAGTTGCATCGATAAACAATGAAAATGCGAGTTTCAAAAAAATGCATAAACAACGTGAGCAGTATGTATATGTGATGGGAAAATAAAAAATTCCAACACGTAGGATGACGTAGAAAATGTGAATCAGGAAAATTGTTGCAACCCAGTGAATAATCGAGAACAAGAAAAATCAACGAAAATGCTAGAAAATTACAATACTTTGAATCTCAAAGCATCGAATTCTAGGAATTTATGAAAAATCCATTGAAAGTATTGAAAATCTTCCGATTCATGCAAACTCTAAAATAATAATGAAATTATTTCAAGTCTATGAAAAAGCTGTTTTCTGAAATATCTTGACAAATGCCTCTACGATTTATATATTTTGAGATTCTCGAGAATGAAATTCTAAATATACTATGAAACTATGAAAATTCTAGAAAATGCTACAAAATCTTTTGAACATTTCACAAATACGATAAGAGAATAACGATACAAAACATGAAAAAACTATATGAATGTGATTTCATCATTAATTCTTGAAATTACTGGAAATAGATCAAAATTCGCATTTTAAAGCTTCGAGTTTTTTCAATTCTCTATAGCGATCTACGAAAATATAAGTAATAGATTATAATCAATCAGAATACTTGGGAATTCTCCAGGGTTTCGTATATTATACTAGATAAATGTATAAAATAAGTTTACTAATTTACTGACTCATTAGTTTTTTATTAAACTAGACTACTAGTTTACCAGCCTACCAGTTTACATGTTCAATAGTTTACTTGCTTCCCAGTTTACTAGTTTATTAATTTACTTCTACACGAGCCTACTAGTTCACCAGTTAACTAGCTTACTAGTTTACTAGCTTATCAGTTTACAAGTTTAATAGTTTACTTGCCTACCAGTTTTATAATTTACTAATTTACTTGTTAACGAGCTTACTAGTTTACAAGTTCACTAGCTTACTACTAGCCTACTAGTTTTTTATTTAACTAGCTCAGTAGGTTACTAACTTACTAGTTTACTAGTTTGCTAATTAACTAATTTACTTCTAAACTAGTTCACTTTCTTTTTCATTTGTTTACTATTTTACTATTTTACGATTTCTGTAGTTTCCTAGTTCACTAAATTTGTGATGTAGATATAATTTTCTAAGAAATTTGTACAACTTTCTGTCCTGGAGCATATTTATTAATATAATACAATAAATATTTATAATTCTAGAAATTATTCCAGAAATTCATTTAGACAACAATAATATGTATCCAATTTAATTCAAACAATTTGTACAATTGAAAATACTTTTAATTGTAGAAATAAAAAAATATATGGCATAAAATTATTGAAAATCTTCACATAATAAACTCTCATCTGAAAAATCACTTTAAATTCTCAAAATCGTGGAAAGTTTCAATACTATATCATCAATTCCTAAAAATCTATTTAGCAATCAATAGAAATATTAGAAATCTATAAAAATACCTGAAAACAGTAACAAATTTCATACATAATATACCATATGAATTTATGATGTAACTTTCATCTGTGTGGTAAAAATTTGCTCAAAAATCAATCAAAAATTATAAATCTTTTAGAAGCTTGATTCCTACAGCATCGAATTTTAGAAAACTTTATAGAGACCCATATTACGGAATATCATTTAATCCTCAAATTGGTGTAAATATAAAAATTATTAGTTAAAAAAAATTGAAACCTCAGTTACGAATTGAAAATCACTAAAATCGAATTTCGTTATGTACGAACAAGAAAATTATGCAACTCTAGATTCCAAAAGTTGTATGACGTTTAAATTCCGAATTGTTAAATATTTCAAAATCGCTCTCTTGCAACCATATTGTTATGGTTTAAAAATTATGAAACCCCGAAGGAAAATTTTTTTTCAGAAAAACCCCTTCCGAAAATTTCCTCTGCCTACGCCCAAGGTGGAGTTTACCGCCCGAGCGAAGCGAGGGATGCGATTGTTGACCTGAGCTATGCACGATTTTTCTTTAAGATGTCTTCATAAAGTGATTAATTTTCTCTGCCCGTGAAGCAGGGGCGTGGGTACAGTAAAATTTCGGGAGGGGTTTTTCTGAAAAATATTTTCCCTTCAGTATTTCATAATTTTCATTCTTTGACAATATTTTGATTTTTGACAATATTGCGATTTTTATATATTTCACATTTCGGAATTTAAGGTTATACAACTTTTGAAATCAAGAGTTGTATATTCTCCAAGTATTTTTTTAAATAATACTTCTTGTATTTATACCACTTGAAGTATTATCTGATATTAAGTGATATGGGTTCCTATGGCGCTTTCTAAAATTCGATGTTCTAGGAATTAAACTTCTAGAAAATTTATATCTTTGAATTGATTTTTCAGCAAATTTCAACCACATAGATAATAGGTACATCATAAATTTATATTATCCTCAAATGTGTAGTATATTATTTATCAAAATGCGTAGCATTTTCCAGTATTTTTATATATTTCTAATATTTATATGAATCGCTCAATAAATTTGAAGAAATTGATGATATAATATTAAAACTTTCAACGATTTTAAGGATTTAATTTGTTTTTTCAGACGAAAGTTTCGTTTTATTAAGATTTTCAATACTTTTATTCCACATATTTTCATTGTTTACTGTATGAATTTCCAGAGTGATTTCTGAAATTGTAGGTATATAATTTTTGTATCGTGTTAATAAATATGCACCAGGACAGAGAGTTTTATAAATTTCTGGGAAAGTTATATCTACATAATTTTTATGTATTGATAGATTTCTAGTAAACTAGGAAGCTAGTAGACTACTGGAATTGTAAACTAGCAAAATAGTAAGCAAGTGAAAAAGTCAAATAGTTACCTACCGAACTCGTTAACAAGTAAATTAGTTGATCAGTAAATTTGTAAACTTTTCAAATATGTGATAGTAAACTAGTAAGCTAATAACCTAGTTGAAAAAACTGGCAATTTAGTAAGCTAGTAAATTAGTGAACTTGTTGAGAATTCAATTAGTAAACTAGTAAACTGGTAAGCAAGTAAACAACTAAACTAATTTTTTACATTTTTATAGTATTATACATATAATATACGAAACCGTAGAGAATTTCTAAGTATTTCTATGGGCTACTTATATTTTTGTAGATTGCTACAGAGATTGAAAAACTCGATGCTTCAAAATGCGAATTTCAATCTATTCTCAGTAATTTCGAGAATTAATGATAAAATCACATTTATCTAGATTTTTCATGTTTTATATCGCTATCCTTTTTTCGTATTTTTGAAATGGTTAAAAGATTTTGTTGCATTGTCTAGAATTTTTATAGATCTATGGTATATTCAGAATTTGATGCTCTAGAATTCCAAAATTTATAGATCACAGAGGCATTTGTCGAAATTTTTCAGAAAACAGTTGTTTCATAGAATCCAAGTAATTTCATTATTCTTTTAGAGTTTGTATAAATTGAAAGATTTTAAACACTATAATATGTAATTTATATAGATTTCTATAATTTGATGATCTAAGATTCAAAGTTTTGTAAATTTTCGCATTTTCGTAGATTCGTTTTTCCTAATCATTCCCTGGGTTGCAACAATTTTTCTGATTCATATTGTCTACGTGATCCTACGTTTCGATAATTTTTACTTTTTTATTAAGTTTATCCTTGATGTAATTAACCAAGTGTATATCGCTCCTTAATGATGTAATCAATAGTATTTTCGATCTTTTGGAGCCAAATCTTTGTTGATTTATTTCATAATAAAAATTGTCTTCTATTTCTTTAATAATTTTATTTTCGTTTCTCTAGCTCTCGACCACGAGATTTCGGGTCCTCTTCAGGAAGTTCGTTACAATCATTTCTATAAATTCAGAATGTCAACAATTACCTAAATATTTAAAACCAGACTTTCATTTCTTTCTATAACTCACTTATTCAAAAAACGTGTTAATTCTATTCTCGATCTACATCACGTCAATTATATTCTCCCAATGATCATGTATCATTGATCGTTATTGTACTTGGCGTTTCAACGGATCGAGTAAGACTAATCAGAAACATCTCAATACCTCCATATTCATTCCGTCGGAGAAGAAAAATGCCGCCAAATGAAATTAAAATATTCTGGTTATGTGTTTTATCTTTGTAATTTATTTAATAATTTATCATAATTTGCGTTCAGATTTATAGTTTCGATCTGTCTATTTGTATTCTTTTTCCTTGACTTAATAAATATCATTTCGGCTATTTGTCGGTTGTAATAATTTTTTTCCAAATTCAATATCTTCGCACCATTCCAATTAAAATCATGACCTTTCTGTATTCTATGATCAGTTACCACATTATGTGTTGTCGACATATGCCTTCTATTATTTTCATGCTCTCTTATTCTTGTTTTTGATTTCCTTTTCGTTTCTCCAATATATTAAAGAGATAGAAGACAATTTTTATTATAAAATAAATCAACAAAGATTTGGCTCCAAAAGATCGAAAATACTATTGATTTTTTATTAAGTATATACTGCCAAAGTTTTCATTGATTTATTTGTAACTTATATTTCTATTGTTTCTCGATGTGACTTTTTTTCAATTTTACATGAAATATTGATTGATTTTATCAGAACTTCGCTCCGCCTACGCGCCTGCTGTGAAGAGAGTGCTTGAGTTTATGTGCAGAATGTTCATTTTCTAGAAATATTCCCGATAAGGAATACAGATCAAAGATTTTTACTTCTTCTCACATGATCCATCCAAATTTGGCATCAACATACCGAGCATTCAAATACAAACATGGACATAAACTTAATAAAAACGATATAAAATAATCCAAATTCATCCTCTTTCTCAATTTTCCAACAAATAAGCTAGTAAAAGGAAACAGCGCATGGACCATTAAACGAAGGGCCAAGGAACGCCACGTTTTTTGACGCTGTGTCTCAATGTTAGTGGGATTATATAGAAAAAGAGAGAGTTATTTTTTGCGACTGGACTTTCTAGGTGAGAGACAAGAAGGGGTTTTTATGATAATTCATGATTTTTGCCGATAGACCTTCTGATTGTAGTTTTGTTAATTTTGTAGAGAGAGATTCTACCCTGAAGATGTTCAAAAACGAATGAACGAAACGTTGGTCGATTATTGAAGTGTTCGTTCATGGCCCATGTGCTGATAATGAACAGATTTTTTGATATCCAGGCGCAAAGTTTGAATACGATTGTAGTAGTCGAAAACATGGAACGCTCCCCTTAAACAAGTTGGAGTTAAAAAATTACTAAATTGTGAGATTAGCGTTGCATTTCAGTTGCGAGGCAGGACAAATTTTGAAATCAAAAGTTATCTTCTTGGTGCTCGTAAATTGAAACTACGCAGTTGTTCAGCTTTGCCTATAACCTTCTTCACTTGCCTTAAAGTGTAGGCATTTGCCGATATCACGAAAATGTGAGACTCACAATACTGTGATGAGTAAGATACAAAAGGCAAAATCTGCTGTCGCATTGCAGAAATCACAATATTTGAATGCCTTCTGCGACAAACATTTGGAAATCGTTCTCGGTGCAACGCGATCTGGAAATAATTGATTTCTCCTGGAAACAAACACGCTCGTCGAAAGTGACGATGAAATAGTGATCACTCGCCATTAGAAAACGCCCCCGAGTTATTTATTCGAGCGGCGCGTTGTGGGCGCCCGTTGGAGGAGTGACAGAACGATCCAACGCATCTTGGATGTTCCTTTGTGCACGTTAGAAGAGGGAGAAGAAGAGGAAGAAGTCGGCAACGTGCACAGCCAAGTCGCGCGCACATAACGTTACGTCGATCCGCGCGATGCAATAGACGCGATTCGCCGGGGGAGATAAGGCGAATCGCCGGGCTCTTTTGATAGGACTGTTCGTTTAGTGGAGGAGCGAAGCGAGTGGCTTGCGCTCCGGATCGCCGCTCGCAATCTTCGATCGACTTCCCTGATCTTGCACCATCGAAAGAAATCCTTTCACCGTTATCTTTTATTAGCATACACTCATTATATCGCGCGTACCGAGCGAGCGATTCAGCTTTATCGTCGCATCCCGTATTTCACCCCGAACAATTGACTAATTAGTGTCCAAAGGTCGTCGAAAGGTCCGCGATGTGGGATCAATGGCGGCGCCGTGGAGGCGAATTGACGAATCAGATCTTGGAGCCGTAGGTCAAATCAATTATCTCGTGACGTAGAAGAGGGGATTTTGCAACGGGGATGATATTTTTAATGTTTTTTGCTTGGTTTTCTATTTTTTTGTGTGTATCAAACAGGCGCGTAGGAAGAGGGGGTTTCGGGGGTTCGGGGCGCTCTTGAAATTCTAAGAAAATTAATGAATATTTTATGTAAAATTGAAAAAGTTACATCGAGAAACAATAAAAATATAAGGTACAAGTAAATCAATGAAAACTTGAGCGGTATATATTTAATAAATAAGTAAAAATTATCGGAACGTCGGATCACGTAGGAAATATGAATCAGAAAAATTGTTGAAAGCCAGTGAATAATCAGGAAAAACAAATCTACGAAAATGCGAAAATTTACAAAACTTTGAATCTTAGATCATCGAATCATAGAAATCTATATAAATTACATAATATGGTATTCAAAATCTTTCAATGTATACACACTCTAAAAGAATAATGGAATTAATAGGATTCTATGAAAAAACTGATTTCTTAAACATTTCGACAAATGCCTTTGCGATTTATAAATTTTGGGATTCTAGACCATCAAATTCTAAATATACTATAAATCTATGAAAATTCTGGAAGAAGTAACAAAATCTTTCAAATATTTCAAAAATACCGAAACAGAATAACGATATAAAACATGAAAAATCTATATAGATGTGATTTTATCATTAATGCTTGAAATTACTGATAGTATATAGAAATTCACATTTTAAAGCATCGAGTTTTTTTTATCTCCGTAGCAAACTACAAAAATATAAGTAACCTTAAAAAAGAATTAGAAATTTTCCAGAGTTTCGTATATTATACGAGAAAAATGTGAAAAAAAAAGATCACTAGTTTACTTGCTAGCCAGTTTTCTAGTTTACTAATTTACTTGTTAACGTGTTTACTATTACGAATTTGACAAGTTTACTGATTGACTAAATTAACTAATTTACTTGTAAATGAGTTTACTAGTTTAGGATTTTTATTTTTCACTTGTTTTTCACAATTTCAGTAATTTACTAGTTTACTAGTTTAGCAGTTGACTAGCTTTCTGGTTTGCTAGTTTGAAAGTTTACTACATCACCAGTTTACTTGCTTGCCAGTTTATTTGTTTACTAGCTTACTAGTTTAATAGATATCTTCTAATACATAAAAATCATGTAGAAATAATTTTCTTAGGAATTTATAAAGCTTCTCGTCCTGGAGCATAACTAATTATGTAATACTATAATTATACATAATTTTGGAAATCACTCTAGAAATTCACGTAGAAAACAATAAAAATACGTATAGGAAATGTACAATATTTCAAAATTGCTCTCTTGTAGCCATATTGTTTAAGATGAAAAAATTGAAACCCCGAAGGGAAAATATTTTTCAAAAAAACTAGCCCTGAAAATTTTCTCTGCCTGAGCCTCTGGTATCAAATATTTATATATAAAAAAAAACAGTGGTAGCAGTAGTAAAAATTTATATTATATTTTGAATTTTTGTGTCTTTCGTGTTTCGAAAAAAATCTCTAGAAATATAGAATATTCATGAAATTTTTTATTCTAGAGTGTAGAATTACAGAAATGTGTAAAAAAATCGGTAAAAATACTGAGAATACTTGGGAATTTAAATTTTAGATTTTGATATTGCAATCTGCAACAATATGAGATTTCCATGTAGAAAACCATGAAAAAACCGGGAAATTTGATAAATCTTACGTATACTAATAAAAATACCAAAAAAATCGATTGAACTACTCAAAATCTTTGAAATTTTCAATACTGTATCATCAAATTATAGAATTCTATTAATAAAAATAATAGTAATTTTTAAAAATGCTAAAATATTCTTGAAAGTTTCATAAATACGACAATCATGCGTAAAATACTACAAATCTTTTAACACTCAAAAACTATGTGAACGTAATTTTTTTTGAATTTGTAAAACTTAGAATCCTCGCGCATATAAATCTATGTATGAAACCATGAAAGTATCATAAAATTTGTTAAACTATATACATCACTAAAAAATACAAAAAAAAGGACTAGAAATCTTTGTAAAAGGTACTGTTTTCTGAAAAATCAATTCAAATACTCAAAATCATTGAAATTTTTAATACTATGGCATCAAATTTTAGAAATCTATAGAGCAATCTACAAAAATACTAAAAATCTATAAAAATAGTACAAAATATAATGAAAAACATACAATAAGAAATTTTTGGAAATCTATCAAAAACATCAAATCTGTGTAAATATTATTTTCTCGAAAATCTATAAAAATATGACAATTTTCTATAAGTTTCATTCCTGGAACAAAATTTTTCTTATAAATAATCTTAAATTTCATTAGAGTGAAATTGTGCAAAATTATAAAAAATGTAATAAATTAAAACATTTTTCAATTCAATTGATGATGAGGACACTATAAATCTACGAAATACTTGAAACTTAAGAAAATATCTTCTTTCTGAAAAAACTGTTTAACACTTAAATTCTGCTTACCGCAGAATCCAAAAGAACGAGTTTGAGAAGTATTTTTAGAGAGCAATTTTATAATTACCTTTCAAAAATAGTTTAAATATGATTTTTGAATGAAATATTATCAAAATAAGAATATGAATAACAATGAATGGATATTATTTTCTAAACATTGATAACTCTTCAAAATACTTCAAATCCATGAGAATGCTTGATAATTTTGTGAATTCTTTCATAAACATGGAAATTCAAAGACCAAAAACCATCAAAATTAATTACGTAACATAAATTTCTGACGATATACTTATTTTTGAAAATCAATGAAAAATCTTAACTCCCAGATTCCACAGATTTACTTTTGATTAAAATATGAATAAACTCGAAAACTTACTTCGACGTTGAAAGAAAATCTAAGACCACTTGAAATACATTTGCTGGAATTCGCAGCTGATAATTTTGCAGTACTATCAAAACGAACGTCATTCGAAAATAAAAATTATAACTGAATCGAAAAATGAACAGAATCGTCAACATCAACACGAAAAAAAGAACAATATTATAACAATATATGTATATATATATATATATATATATATATATATATTATAGATATTATAAGTTAATTAAGTGGCATAATTTTACGAGGATACAATATTATTCTCGAACAATCAATGCAAAAACTTCGAAACCACAAGACTTGGAATTGCAAAGCATTGCATTATGGAACTATTATTTCTTTTGGTTTTTTATCCAAGCATGATGAAGATGGAAATTGAATGAAGGCTGGAGGAAAATCAAAGCCCACTCGAATTATATTTTATTTATCTATAAACTACTAATCAACGAATTTTCCACTTATTGTTGCTAATTTCTCTTACAATCAGTTCAATGAGAATGAACGACCTTCAAACTCTTGAACACAAATTTTACTAAATTAAGAAACTTATATAACGTTCAGAAATTACACAAAAAAAATTGTATACGTACAAAAAAAACAGTATAAAATTACTAAAAGTTCATGAGGTACATGAAATTTATACATCTATAGGTTTTTTTAACAATCTACAGAATTATTTAACATTTATGGGACATAATATCTTGAAGCGTCAAATTCCAGAAATTTGTATAAAAATTTCCGAACAAGCTGGAAAATTTGTAAATGTTTTGAGTCTGATAGAGTACAATAATTGATAAAGGTGCCAATATCCATTAGTAAATAAAAAATACTTTTTGCTGAAAAATTTATTCAAATACTGAAAATCTACAAAACTTTGAATCCAGAAGGACGAATTCTAGAAATAATTCTAGAAATTGTTGAAATTACTGAGAATCCATAAGGATGCTTCATCAATCTGGATATTATTCAAAATACTCGAAAATTCACAGTGGGCTAAAATTATTAAAAATCAAGTATGTAGTGTAGCTTTTAAAAAATATAACTGATCTCGAATATCTATGAGAAAAACTTTGACACTCCAAATTTTTAAATCGTAAAGCATTGAGTTCTGGAACTATTATTTACTTTTGATCCAAAAATGATGGAATTCGATTTTGGACTCCATGGTCCGAAGAAAATCCAAGTCCACCTTTAACAGAATATTATTCCTGTAAGAACTGCTGATTGACCGAATTTCTACTAAAGACTGCTAATTTTTAAGTACATACTTGAAAAATAAACAACATTCAAAAATACTTATAATTGAATGAAAAATACCAATGTAATTATCAATATTTACAAGAATTCTCCATGTAAAACAAACAAATCTTCCAACTCTTGCATTTTCCGTTGTTTTTGCAGTCCCTATAAATGTTTACACGTTAAAAATCGCGTAACTCATCGTCAAAAACATACCAGTAATCTCCGGCTCATCTTGCGTCGTGATAAAACGCGATCGGAACGAAATTACGAGTGCGTGAGGTTCATAGCTTCGCGTTTCGCTTCGGCGCCTCTCGTTTCTTGCCTCCTTCTGCGCCTCCCGTATTTATCCCACTTTTTTTCAACAAAAAATTGCGAAGGAACAGCGAATCAAGGAATGACGCAAAGCGCGTAAAAACACAAGAACGAAAGCGCAAAATGCCAAGATTCCTCGACGAAGCGAAACCACTCGCACTATTATATTAGAAAAGCATTGTTTTCCCCCTCGGCACTTTTTTCGAAGCGTTCGCTGATTCATGGAGTGAGGATAATTAATTGTTCTATGGTTTGCTTTTGTTATTTCGAACAGGATTCTCATTTATTTATTTGCTACTGTACTGAATTAAAGTACGAATGAAAAGGTGGATTGGTTTTTTTGGACTGTTTGAAAATTTTTTAGGGGATTTTGAAAAAAGTAAAATTGGAGAAGTGTTTTCGATGGGGTTTGAATGGAATATAATTTTATTTTTTTCAGAAAATATCAGGAAATCACGAAAAATTTTTTAGTGGGACTGATATATTTGAATTAAGAGAGTTGTGAATAGTTTGTAATAGAAAGTTTTAACAATCTCATAATACAATGTGCTCTGTAAAAAAATACCTTTCATTTTTCATACTCAAAATAATGTTTTTTTTAAGAGGTCTATATTTGATTCAGAAATGTGATTCAAGAAATAATTCGTTCGACATCAAATATTAATTAATTCCTTAGAATTAAGACATGTTTTTATAATAGTGTTGGTTTCAGAGATTTCTGGAATTTTTGAGATTTTCAGTGAAACTTGTAGTCAAATTATCGAAAAATATGACAAACTTGAGAACATCATAAGGATTACTAACATTAACATATATAGATTGTCGGAAATGTTTTTAATATCTTATAATTGGTAATCACCAAATATTTTTCTTTTTACACTCCATGATAAACTTCTTCGTTCATCTCCTTTTTTGTTGCTCTATCTACGTCATTGGAGTACAAATTTCGCAATAAATAATATCCGTTTTTCTTTATCAAGAATAAATTACCAAAAAAATTCATTCTGCAGTTTCTTTAAAGTAAAAAAATGTCACTTCAATTCACTGTTGCAATCAAATCCATCAATTAAGATAAATCACGAAACAAACCCTATCATCCCTCCTCAATCACAATTCCACCCAAACAGCAGCACTCCAAAAAAAATAAACAAAACTAAAAAAAGTTTGGTCTCCTTGCCAAAATTGGTACATGGAAAAGCTCCGTCAAAGAATCAGAACAAAGCCAAAGAAACGAGGGAAAAATGAAGGCAAAAAGTTGGGGGATATTTAGCATGTCCATTTTGTAGAAACGTTCGAAGGCTGAGCGACGCGAGTGTAAAAAGTGACACAATGCACGTACACAAAACAGCGCGTGTCGTGGCGTATTTTTGTAATAAATATAAAAGTCCTGCAGAGCGTGATATTAGGAATGGGTACCCGGCGCGTTATTTGGCGACGCTCCATAAAGCCTCGAGGCGCGCTCGATTCGTCTTTTTCATCTTAGCAAATTTTTTTCTCCATCAAACAAAGCCAGATGCGCTGTACATTTATGTGTTCCGGGACACGAAATTCGTGTGGAGTTGATGGAAACGGGTCTGATCTGGTGAAATTGCAGTTTTCACGGTTTTTAGGAAAAAACTTGGGAAAGAGCTTTCGGAGAGACATTTTTCCAATTAATGATGTGAAGTGAAGAATTATAATTATCGTGCAAAAGTCTGTTCATACTCAATTGTTTGTGTATATAAAGAGTGCAACTGCAGAAATGTCAAATACGTCCCAAACTTTATACATAACCAGGTTCGTAGGCAGAGGGGAGTTTTGGGGGTTCAAACACGTCCGAAATTCTAATAAAATCAATCAATATTTCATGTGAAATTGAAAAAAGTTACATCGTGAAACAATAAAAATATAAGTGACAAATAAATGCATGAAAATTTCAGCAACATATATTTATTAAAAAAGTAACAATTATCGAAACGTAGGATCACGTAGAAAATATGAATCAGAAAAATTGTTCAAACCCAGTGAATAATCAGAAAAAAAAATCTACGAAAATGCTAAAAATTTACAAAACTTTGAATCTTACAATTAGATCATCAAATTATCGAAATCTCTATAAATTACATATTATAGTATTTAAAATCTTTCAATTCATATAAACTCAAAAAGAATAATGAAATCAATTAAATTTAATGAAAAAATTGTTTTCTGAAAAATCTCGACAAATGCTTCTACCATCTATAAATTTTGGGATTCTTGAGCATCAAATTCTTAATATACTATAAATCTATGAAAAATCTGGAAAACGTAACAAAATCTTTTAAATATTTCAAAATACGAATATAGAGCAACGATATATATAAAACATGAAAAATCGAGATAAATGGGATTTTATCTTTAATTCTTAAAATTACTGAGAATTATATCGAAATTCGCATTTTATAGCATCGAGTTTTTTAAATATCTTTAGCAATCTACAAAAATATACGTAGTCCATAAAGATGGTTAGAAATCCTCCGGGGTTTCGTATATTATACATATATATATATATATATATATATATATATATATAGTACTAAAAAATGTGAAAAATAAGTTTACTTGTTTACTTGCTTACCAGTTTACTAATTTACTAATTTATTTCTTAACAAGTTGATCAGTTTACTAATTTACTAGCTGACTAAATTACTAGTTTATTAACTAACTAGTTTTTTTAACTAGATTACTAGCTTACTAGTTTACTAGTTTACTATTACATATTTGAAAAATTCACTCGTTTACTAATCAACTTATTTACTTGTTAACGAGTTTGTTAGTTAACTATTTGACTTTTTCATTTTCTTGCTATTTCATTATTTTGAAGTTTCAGTAGTTTCATAGTGTACTAGGTTATTTGTTTACTAGTTTAGCAGGAATGCTAGCTTCCTAGTTTACTAGCTTCCTAGTTTACTAGAAATCTTTCAATACATAAAAATTATGTAGATATAATTTTCCTAGAAATTTATAAAACTTTCTCTGTCCTAGAGCATATTTATTAATATGATACAAAAATTATAAACCTACACTTTCAGAAATTTTTCTGGATATTCATATAGAAAACAATGGAAATATGTCCAAATCAATTTATACAATTTTTACAATGAAACACACTTTCAATTGTAGAAATTCTAAAAAAATATGTAATAAAAGTATTGAAAATCTTCAGAAAAGAAACTGTCGTCTGAAAAATCAATTAAAATCCTTATAATCGTTGACAGTTTTAATACTATAACATCAATTTCTTCAAATTTATTGAACGATTCATATAAGTATTGGAAATATATTCAAATACTATATAACGCTGCAAAATTTTATAAATAATATACCATACATACTAAAATAATATAAATTTCATGATGTACTTTTGTTTCTGTGGTTAACATTTGCTCAAAAATCAATTCGAATATCTAAATTTTCTAGAAGTGTGATTACTAGAGCAGAGAATTTCGGAAAGCTCTACAGAAACTAATATTGATTAATATCAGATAATCCTCAAAGTGCTATAAATAATAAAAAAAAAAAAATTGAAACCTCAGTTACTAACTGAAAGTCACGAAAATCGAAATCCATTATTTATGAATATGAAAAATGTACAACTCTGCATTTCGAAAGTTGTATGACTTCCGAAATGTAGAATAATTCAAAATCGCTCTCTTGTAACATATCGTCAAAGATGAAAAGTTATGAAATCCCGAAGGAAAAATGTTTTTCAGAAAAACCCCTCCCGAAATTTCTTTTTGCCTACACCCCTGTACATAACACACTTGGCAAATCAAATTTCTTAATAACTAAAACTTGTAGAAGAAACTTTTTTTCCTAATGTTTTTATTTTTAGTTTAACGATTTTTGTCTTGAATGGTCCTTGAAGTGAGACAAATACTTCAAGCCAAAAAACTAGAAGTTAGGTAGTCCTGCACAGAAGATGATAAAAATAATTTGTTACAGTTCGTTGAGTCGAAACATGACATGTAACCTGAAGATTGTACCAGGGGGCAATGAGATAAATGGGGATCGACAATTAATATGGACAATAGAAAACGGATGGACGAAGGAGGGTATTTAATAGTCACGATCGGCAGGATCGTTTCTTCCGAAATGGGAAGCGCCATATACTTCCTGGCTGCCGTCGGCGATAGCATCGTGATCGTAAATACGGTCATACCAGGCTGATGGTGCACGCGGCACATGGGAATCTACATGCGCTGCGTGGGAATTGGAACGTTCCGCATAAAGATGTGCACGCCTAGGAAGCTGCGCGTCTCACGATCTTTCCTTTTTTTTGTTGGGCGATTTACCTATTACGCGATCTTGCAACGGCGTGTGATGTGATTCATCAAGTGTAATCGCAAACTCAATTTTGATCGGTTTGATGGAATAATCTGGATATTGGGATGGAAATGGTTACTGGGGAAACATGGGTGTATTGGAAGGTATTATAATATGGAATATTTATGATAATCGAAGGTAAGAATTGAAGAAACTTATTTCTTGAGGGTTTTTGGAATACGAGTTGTGTTGGGAAGTTTTGTTTCTTATGCTTCTTGAGTCAATGAATCCTGTAAGAAACTATTTTTATGCAGAAAAAATACTGTTCGAGAAGTTCAGAAGGTCCAAAAATTCGGTTCTGGAATCATCATCGGTTCACTTGGATATTATTGAAGTGAAACTTCTAATGGCTCGTTGGGAGTAGAATCCGTTTGAGAGCGTATCAATGGTTTGGAAAGAAAGGATTGTGAACAAAGCTTAGACCATGCGAGAGACATTGAAAACGCTGATTCTTACGAGAATTTTAGAAAAATAGTAGATATAAAAGTTTCATTTTTGTTTGTCTCTTTTTGATTCATTTTATAGTCATTACAATTAAAGAAATTATTCGTTATTCAATTAATAGTAGTGGAAAAATATTATAAAAACATTATTTTTAGATAAGTGAAACTGAAATTCAATATCTTGTAATTTTTTTCCAACTTTCTTGATATTGTGAAATGAAAATAATATAAAATGCTCTTTCTAAAATGAATTTCAGAGAAATGGTCAAGGCGAAACCTACATTTTTAGTTCCATCTTTTTTATCTATTTTATGATAATTACCGCATATGACTGAAATTGATTGCTTCGCATAAATTAGACATCAAAAAATATTATTGTCTGCAAGAATTATCATCTGAAAAATCAAAGTGAATTTCTTATTTTTTGAGTAATAATTAACTTGAAAGAAATATCGAGTTCATCATCCTGAAATAGAGAAATATAGAATTCTCTTCCTTAAATAAATGTGTTGAAAGTTAAAAACCGAAAACTCACATGTCTAGTTTGAACTTTTGACACTAATTTCATTATTAATAACATTTGAAAAAATAACTGGTGTTAGTTTAAAAACTCCCGAGAGACGTAAAACTTCTCACGGCGAACTACTGCAAGTTTTGTTAAACAAAAAAGAAAGTTCGTTCAATATTATGAGAAAAACAACTGGAAAAACCAATAAAATCAAAGTATGAACTGCTTTTTAAACTGTAGCTTGAAACTGATTATATTAAAATCGAAATTTTAAGCGAGTGAAATTCAAATCTAAATTTGAAACTTGACCACAAAGATTTACTTTTCTTCCATAGCTTAAATCGTATGGTATACAAGCAATGTGGAAGAAAAATGAAACTTTGTTATCAAATTTCAAATTCGAATTTGAATTTCATTCATTTAAAATTCTGATTTTATTATAATCTGTTTCAAGCTACAGTTTTGCACGCAGTTCATGCTTTGGTTTAAATGGTTTCTTCAGTTGTTTTTCTCATAAAATTGAACCAACTTTTTTTTTTGTTGAATTAAACTTGCAGTAGTTTTGCTTGAAAGGTTTCACTTCTCTTGCGAACACACCAGTTTCTTTTTTCAAGAATCTTTCTTTTTCCTTTTTAATTTTACTCTGAGTAAAAATCTAGTGATTATTATAATGGAATGTTGTACCATGGAATCAGTCTGAAATATTGCACTTTTTGCTAGTTAATTATGGTATTTTTGTAATAGATTGGTTATATTTGAATTGATATTTTGATATATGTTGTAAAAACTTCCAAATGCTTTGCATTTTATTACATACTTCTAGTGTACATTCTGCAATATCATATTGTACTCACTATTCATCATTTCAAAAAAGCCATCCGGTTTCCCTAGCATTCGAAACCTGCAAAGTTTTTCTTTTTTTAACATTTTTGTTACTTTCTGGTACGTTATAACATTCTCATTTTGAATTTTCGAAAGTGAAAAAGTTTTTTCCCTAGTAATTTTTATCTGTGTAAAAACCTTGAAAGAAAATGAATTCAATTTTTCATAAGGTGACCTTAGAAAACCCTTATGAAAAATTGAAATTCCCTGTATGGAATTGATCGGAAAAATTTTATAAATTTTTTTTCATGTAAGATTTTATCAAATACATTCTTTGAGTTCTTATAAGGTTTTTATAAGGTGCACCTAAGAAATTGAATTCTTATAAGAAATTTCATTTTCTTATAAGGTTTTTATGAGGATCAAAGTTACAAGGGTTTGTTGATATTACAATAATATACAAAATTTTTCTAGATACTGATTGTTACTGCATGTTCTATAAAGTATGCGAAATCGTATTTTACAAATCGAAAACATACATAAATGAAAGTAAAATAATTGAAATGATATTTTACTATACACCAAAATTTAATTCTGTGTACAAGTAAAGGAGGAAGTACTATTTATGCATTAAAATTTGCATTCTGAAAATTGAAACACTCTTTATATCATATTATCTATTCAGAAATATGCTAGTCAAATACCAAATACCCAAGTAATCTAAAGTCTCTTTCGAGAAGAGATATTTTAGAATAATATTTTAATTTTCTCGAGTCTCGAAATGTCTTGTTTTTGGAGACCAAAGCAATTCATTCGAAGGTTCGCGACAGGCATTTTAGAATAGATTTTTATCCCAAAGTCGCCTTTTAAAAAAGCCTTTTTAGAATATTTTAGTATGCTGAATTATATAAAAAAATCTCGTTTGTGGAGACTTGAATATTTTATCCGGAGATATCGCAGTCGCTTTGTAGAACATTTCAGTTTCTCCAAGTCTCGGTAAATATTTTTTTTGGAAGACTTGAGTATTCCATTTGTAGATTCACTGATCATTTTTGTGGATACTTAAGTATCCTGCAGTCTCATTTTGGAAGTAGTTTTTGGAATATATTTAAGTTTCCTAAAGTCTCCGAAGTTATCGTTTTCAGAGACTAAAGAAATCAGGGTTTGGAAGTAACGCGTCATAAGTAACGCGTTACTCTAAAACGTTACATTTTTTACTGTAACGATAACGTAACGCGTTACATTAATTAACGAGTAACGATAACGGGAACGAGTCACTTTTTTTCGGTAAGAGTAACGAAAATCCTGTTATTTTACGTTACTTTTATCTGTCCCATCAAGTTTTTAGCACAATTTACAAGTTTGAAAAAATGTTCTTTGTTATTTTTTATTAAAAATATCCACGACTCAAAGCGTTGAATTTTAGAAATTCGCATGAAAAGATATAAAAATACTTAAAATCTATAGATGGCAAAATCTATAGCAGGATTTGTATGATTTAGAGATCCTGCTAGAAAATTTTATGGAATAATGATGAATACAAAAAAAAATAGATAAATAAAATAAAATAAAATAAAATAAAATAAAATAAAATACGAAAAATACGAAAAATATGAAAAATACTAGATTTTACCAAGTTTTAAGTTACTTGATTTTGGAAAAATTTATGTAATTCAAGGAATCGAAAAACTTAAATTTCTTGAGCTTTGTATTCTAAAAAATTTATGTTAATAGAAGTCTATAAGAAGATATGAAAATTTTTATATTGTATAACTCTGTGAAAAATACCAAAAATATTGAGGGCCCTTTACATATGTAAAAAAACTGTTTTCTGCAAAATCGATCGAAATATACTCCAGAAATTTCGAACCTCCAATTTTATTCCATTCTGGAAATTTAAAGATATATCTTTGAGAAAAACTGAAAATTCCACAACATTCTTTAAATATTAAAAAATGCAGAAAGAAAATATGCTCGGAAAAATACGTGCAAATATATATATAAAACATTGAAGATCTTTCGAATTCCTGCAATTCATACAGTATTATATAAAAATAATAAACGTTCCTTGAAATCATCGAAAAACTAAAGAAATACAAAAAGTACTTGAATAAGTAAAAATCTATCGCGACACTGTTTTGTGGAAAATCCTGTAAAACACGTAATGTTTCATTATATTCAAATTCTAGAGTTAGAAATTCTCGAAATGTATAGAACAACTATTATTATAAAAATACAAGGTAATTCTGCAATATTCTAGTATACTGAAAAATACAAATGGTTTCAAAAATACTGAACAATTCTTTTAATCGTAGAGAAATTAAAATAGTTTGAAAAAAATCAAATGAAATGAAAATCTTCTCAGAAATATTTTGCTAAAAAATTCACTCAAATACCAATAATTTGTTAAACTTTTAATTCTAGAGCATGAAATTCTTGAATTCTATATATCAATGTACAGAAAAATACTAGAAATGTTCAAAAATCATAGAAAATCCTGCAACATTTTATACATACTGAATAGTACAAAAAGATTTAAAAATTCTGAAAATCTGGGTAGGTATTTAGATTCTTTCAAAAATCTATTAAATTTGCAAATATTTTCTTGTGGCTAGCATTGAATCAAATGTCATATTCAGAAATTTCGTAAACTTGAAAAATATATAAAAATTTGAACAAGCCGATTGATTTTTGTCTCAGGGTGGAAAAGTCCAGATTAACATTTTTTATTATATCTGAAATCAACGATTTCTATAGAAGCAAATCACAAGTACGTTGAAATTGTATTTTTCAGCCCAAGTTTTTCGATTTTTTTTATTTACATTCAACTTCTTCCAACAAGTAACGAGAAAGTAACGGTAACGGTAACGTAACGCATTACATGTTTTCAAGTAACTTTCCAAACCCTGAAAAAAATACATTCGGAGATTAGTTAGTAACTTTGAAGAAAACTTTAGCATCCTACTGTCAGATTTCTAAAGATACTTTTGAATCATCACAATATGCTGAAGTCACAGACAGTCACGTTTTCCTTTACTTGAGAATTTCATTTGAAGATTGGGTGCTCACTTTATGGATTACTGTGGTCTTTGAAGCACTTGTATCTACTTTTTTGAAGTATTACAGTATCCTGAAGTTTTGGAAAGTGTCTTGTTTTTGAAAATACCAGTATTCAATTTGGAGATAAACTGGTCAATTCCTGAAATATTTCTGTTCACTACAGTCTTTCATCCCAGGACACCTCAACAATATCTTATTATTCCCAAGTATTGGAAAGTCTTCATTTCAGAGACTCAAGTTTTCCATTTCCAGATGAACAAGTCTCTTTTCAATATTTCTATATCCTCATGCCTCTTTTCAGAAGAAACTTTTCAGACCACCTCGGTACCCTGAAGTCTCGAAAAGTCTCATTTTCAGAGCCCCACAACATACCCCATCAGAATCTTCGCCAATATCCCTGAGTCTCAGATAGTCTCTTCTTCAGACACTATTGCTCTTTCTTGAATTCCATCAGTCAGAAGTATCCCATACAACCTCACAAGTTAACATTACATCGAAGACTTTTCCGTACTCGACAAGTCTCTAATTTTTCAAGCCAGGCCCTGTTTTCGTGAATAGGATCAGCGACAATTTGCCGGAATTTTAACGATCCCGGCAAACTCTGGAAAGGCTCAAGTGCTCGGCGGTGTGACGAAGACGAAGGGTCTTCGATCGGGCCTTTTTTCTTCTCTCGGACTTTATCGCGGGTGCCGGAGAAAAGTCATTGCGTGAACGTCAACGTCAATAGGCACGTCAATTACGGGCCAGCAACCTCTCGCGCCGGCTATGCTTGCCGCCGATCTCTCTCTCGAGGAACCCCGTCCGGGATCCGAGGATAATACTTTAACGAGATGGGCAACGCACGCATCGTGCATGTTCTCGCGTGAATTATCTATACGCGCGGAGCCACCCCCTCTCATCCCTCCCTCTGCTGGCGCTCAATTACGCGACGTAGAAACATCCCGGGAGCCTCTCGAATATTCCGAGTTTCACGGCATTTACGCGAGAAGCCGTGTTCGTTGTACACTTAGTACGAACTCGATTTGTGTATTCCTAATTCTCAGGGTAAAGGGATTGAGGAACCTTATTTTCATTCCATTTTAACAAGGCGGAAAAGAAATGTTACGTTCCAGCGTGGTATGAAGTTACATATTTATGTATTTATTCCATTCACCAATGGCAGATATGCCCAATCACAATTATACATTATAAAGCCGTGTATACAATACATGACCATCTTCTAATAATACGCAAAACACAAAAGTCCATCGAAAATGGAACAGTGAAAGTCGACGACATAAACAACAACTCCTCCCATCAAAACGTACGATATCAATCACATACAGAATCATATGTAATATGTATTCCTCAAAGCAAATTCAACGAATATAGATGATGGCCTGATATCATACATCATACCGTTAGAAACGAAACAGACACGTTAATCTTTACAGCCAATCGAACACACAAGAATCTATTGTCTACAATCCCGGTGTCCCTCAATTCCCTAAATGATCGCAATGAGTATAATCCAGTCAATCTGGAGATGTCTGTATAATCATGTGCAAAAGATGGATCAGCGACTCGTGCCCTAAAGGCAGGATATGGCACAAACCTATGCTGGACTCTCTCAAATTTCTTAATCCAAAATCCCGATGAAGGTGACCAGATTGAAGAGCAACACATCCATTTCGACAAAATCAGCGACATATAAAGTAAGTAACATGATTGTCCGCAAAATTATCATAAGTAACCTTTGTAATAAAAAGATCTGATCCTCATCAGGATCTCACATGAAAAAAATGAAAATTCCAACATATCCCTCATCTTTTCCAAAAAGGATGTAAAGCGAAAATAAATAAATAAATAAATGGTTGGATAAGTCATAAAAAAAAAACTACTTACAATATTTCCAACTCTATCGAAATCAAACTTAAGCCTTGGAAGTGTATTTAGAACATGGTTGGGAATCACTTTATCCCCATTCTTCTCAATAGATTTTATATGTTCATTGATTCTAGTTCTCAATGTCCGCTTTGTCTGACCAATGTATGTTGAGTCACAATCAATGCAATCAATTTTATAAACTAATCCATTTTTCTCTTTGTGTTCAATCTTACCTTAACCCTTCTTAAGGGGTTATATGCCTTTTTGTGCAGACAAAGTGAGGATGGTTTGGAGTATCTTTTGATGTATGTAGCAGCAATAGTGTTATGACACCAAAGTTACTGTTTTTTAATGGTGTATTATTCATTTGGAAAAACAAGTATTTGTTCATCAAAAACTATCAACAATTGGGGGAGTTATGGCCCTCTCCCTGAAACTACCTTTTTTTTTTGAAGAGGCTTGCGGTGACCACGATGCAAGTCAAAATTTCATTAGTCTCGGAATGTATCTAGTTCTTGAACGATTGAAAAAATGAATATTTCGTTTTCTCTGTATGCAAGAACGTTTCCCCCAAGATTTCGATTTTTGGAGCTCTGAAAATTTTGTTAAAATATTTGTATCTACAAAATGAAAACTTTTTTATAACAAAGCGATCATTTAAGAAAGGTATATAACCCCTTAATGGCTCTATCTCATTTATTTGGAAGTTTATGAATCACTTGTAAATCCTCCCTTCTCGAAAAATTATTAATATCATAAGAAAGATCGTCATAATATGGTAAAAGCATATTTTTATTACGAGACTCTTTATTAGTAATTCGTATTGAAACACGTGACCCAATCATATTTAATTTTTCTTTTTTTTTTTTAAATCTCTTTCAGTCTAGCTTCTATATGTTTCTTGATAAAATCCCTGGCATAGGAATTTTCTATTATAATATTTTTCACTTTTTATATATTTCTTCTATGAAAAGATACGTGAGAAGTGAAAATAGCACGATGAAGTAAATTATAAACCATAGCTATTTTTTGCAGTATTGGATGTGAGGAGCAAAAATTCAAAACTCTATCTGAACTTTTGTGGTCTTACCGTCCAATCTTCTAATATAATATCTAGAAATTTTATTCAGTTGAAATTTTCTTCTTCCAATGTAAATTTCAACTAATCATGAAAACTATTGAACATAATTTAATATCGTCTTTATGAATAATCAAAAAACAATCATCCACGTGTCTGGAATATTTATGAATTCTCAAAGGAACCGAAAAAACAAAATCTTTATTCTCTTAAAACTAAGTCTGCAAGAATAGGTAAAATTGGTGATCCCCTGGGAGTGCCCCTTATCTGTTTATAGTAAGAACCATCAAATGAAAAATATGCACAATTTAAAATTAAACTCACACTTCTCTCAAATTCTAACCACGGCATTTTTCTTGAACCATCTATGGATTTTCTGATTCAGTGAAGCCTTTTCTTTAACGCTACAAAAATAATAGATCTAGGAATGTTTGTAAAGAACGAAACTACATCAAAAGAAACCACAACGTAACCATTAGGAACCGAAGTATTTTTCATCTTATCAATAAACTCCATACTATTCTTTACAGTAAAATTGGAAGGTTCAACGTTCTCAATGATGATCTGACTTAGCCATTTTGCCATTGTTCGGTTGTAAGAATTTGATCAAATTGTCATTATTCTAGGGATATCGACCTTGAAAATGTTCTCGATTCCAGAACGAAACGTTGGTAAATAAACAGGATTTTGAAGAACTGGCTTTTTTTGACTGTAATAAATTATTTAAGCCGTTGAAAACTTGAAAACGAAAAAAGAAGGACGAAATGACATTCTATATAACAGAATTTTAATATCAGAATAAACAACTGTGCATAACTTGAGCTTTGACCTCTAGCTTTTGGACTTTTGACAGTTACTGCAACCAAAATTCGTTATTAAGAACTGCCCAATAAGTTAAGAATCCTTTCTTTTCTATAAGTCTTTAAAAAAAACGCACTTTCTTTATGAAATCCCAAACATATTTCCAATAAAACTGCGATAGGGACCCGAAAACGATCGGATCAAGAGTCCGAGTCTCGGCTCCTTCTCTAGTGTTTTCATCCCCGCTTTCTTCGCAACATCGCTCGACTCTGCCCTCGGAAACTTCCTCATAAAATACGTTTTATCTATCGTAAATCGATGCCGTGCGGCCCGTTTCTACGTAGCCGAGGTTATACAACGCAGCTCAATTAATGCCAAATCGCTGCCCTGATTTATTTCTCGACCTACCTTGCGGCCAGCGCTCTCGCGAACATCGCGATACTCCAAGATGTTCGAGCCTGATGAACAAAGGCAGTCGACTTCACGCTCAATCATCAATTCTGTAGACGAAAAAATCATCAAGGCATAGAACTACTAAAGCATCAAACGAATTGTAAAAGAGGAAAGTGAATTTTGAGCTCACTGATGGAAATTACAATCGTTTTTCTATTTTACAGATTGATGTAATTGATCAAAACCATCGTGAACTTCAGCTGATATATATTTTCAACACTTGAAATTGCACAAACTGAAGTGTATGCACTCCACAAAATTGAACTTGCAGCGTCAGAGCCTGTATTCTCAATGTTGATTGAACTTCACAATGAAGAACTGGCAATTCAGAACATAACCTATAAACCAAACCCACGTGTTCATCCTAAAATCGGGGAAACTTCACCAAACCTTGCAACTTTCGTTCAGTTTTGGACAGAAGCAGAATTTTGGAAAAGTTCAAGTCGGTGTCACGTTTTGGACCAACGGTGCGCGTGACACAATTGTACCCCCGACATTGTCGCCGCGACGTTCTGTTACGGTCGGCCAGAGGCTTTCGCAGCACGATGATGTTTTCGAGCTCACGATTCGCGATGGAACATGACCACGCTTTTCTCCGATCTTCCTGTGACCCCTCCCCCGCGTTCACACTTCAGTGCGTCCGTGAACACTGTCAGTATTTTGAGAACATCACGACCAGGGTGATAAAATTCTGTTAAATCCATAGATGCGGTGGTGTAGTAATCCAATCCTGTTAGGAAGGGAAATTATTTCCCCTGGAAGAAGGTGAAGACAGCAATATAAGAGGGTTTTATTGACAAACCTAGGAGATGCTTATTATTTTCATTTCATGTTTACTTTGCCAATTATTGATAGGCTTCGCATCGTTCATCTAGTTGTCCAAGGGTTGGCAAGGATTTTGGACAGCCCTTTTGTCCAAGAAAAAATAAGAACTTATTAGAAATTCAATATGTACCAAGTTATGGTTCACTCAGAAAAATTTCTGGTACTTTCTGACGTATACATGGTATGAAGTACTGGAATATTGCAATTTGTACAATAACTTTGCAGGTCTTATAATATTATTGCAAATTTCGTCATTTTATTTATTTTCATTATACAAATATTGTCAAGAAAAAAATTGTTGTAATTTACTAATTACAACAAGTAAGCCAGTTTTTCATAGATAATTCCAGAAATTTTCAAATCTACAGTATGCGAATCGTAGAACGTACATTGACATTTTTATTGTACTAGTACACAAGATTCAATATCAGTGTATATTTAAACGTCAAATCGAATATTTCACATTTCATCATTTGTTTCTCAGATCGTGTAATATTTGATTTCAAGTAGTAAGAGAAAGTATTACATATGCATTACGGAAATTACTTTTATATAGTAAAATCTACAATATGTTTTTGACTTTTTCTAATATTGTATGACTAACAGTATAATATACTAGATAGAATACAAAAATATAGCAAAAAAAATTATATAGATCTAAATACTGCAAATAATGTATGGCATTTTCTAAAATCTGGATTAAAGAAATTACAATGTGATATGGAAAAGAGTATATTAAGAGTATAGTATAAAACGGAATCTGTATAGATGTTTTTACAAGGAAACATATTTATCACTACAATATTACCTAACAATATTTATATTATTTTATAACGAAAACTGCAATTTGTTTCCTACAAATGGTACAATAAGTCATAGTACTTCCCATTTACTATACAGTATTGCAATAAATACTTTTTTTTCTCAGTACGTATAGTAGAATATACGATTTACGTAGTACAATTTCCATTCTATACATTTAAACTTTTTCAAATTTATCTATCAAAATCTGGCATACTGTAGTAAATTGTAAAATACAACAAATTCTACTTAACATTATTGTCATGGATAATATAAAAAAGACAAAGTCTGCAAATGTATTATATATTCTGTGAATAATTGTGAAAGTTACAATACTCTACTAATTTTTGCGGTATATATATATATCAGAAAGTGCTAGTTATTTTTCTCAGTGTATATATGCCGCATCGTTTAAAAATTTGCAATCTAGACTAATATAAACCCAAGCCGGATGGTTTAGCCTGAAATTTTTGAAAGTGTAAATTGTTAAAAACTTCTTACCTTCACTAAGAAAGAAAATATAGTGCTTTCTGGCATAAATATAGTGAAAAAAAAAATGAGCATTGTAAGTTTTACAATGATATTGCAGCTCTTACGAAATTATTGCAGCTTTTACGATATTTTTGCAGTTTCTACACTAACCTTGCAAATTTTGCTATTTTTATTTATCATATCACTATATTGTACGTATTTAAGGAGGTCACTCACTTTTGCAATGTCGGAATTTTTTTCATTTCGGGGCTTTCAGTCAATTAACATATGAAAAAAAAAATGTTTGTAAAATTTAAAGCAGATCGGACATGATTAACTCGTGCCACAAAACGACTAAATTTTTAAATGGGATTCCGTTTTTCATTTATTTTGTTCAAAAATATATAACTCGTACAAAACTTGTGATAAATGTTTGAAACTTAACATAATTTGAGTATATAATGTTACGTTCAAGACCAAATGTTTCTAGATTGATCTATCGCTTTAAGCTATGTTTTACAAACACCAAAAAAAGGCAAACATTTACTTTTTAGGTGCTAGTGAAACATAGATAATAGCGATAAATAAATCCAGGAAAATTTGGCCTTTAACGTAACATCATACACTCAAATTATGCCAAGTTTCAAATATGTATCATTAGTTTTGCAGAAGTGATGAATTTTCGAACAAAAAACTACATGTAAATCCTATTTAAAACTTGAGTCGTTTCGTGGCACGAGTTAATCCTGCCCAATTTGCTCCAAACTTCACAAAAAATTGTGTTAATGTCTTGATTGATTTGAAGCTTCAGAATGGAAAAAATTCTCACATCACCAAAGTAAAGAACACTCTAATAGCCTAATGTATATATTGTAAAATCTACAATATATTTTCGCCTTTTTCAAATATTGAGTCAATTGCAATATGATATACTTGAAAGTACAAAAAAATATAGCAACAATAACTATACAGATCTGAATACTGGAAAAACTGTATGGCATTTTCTGAAATCTTGATGACTAAGAATTATAATGTGATGTTGCAAAAAGTACCAAAAAGTTATAACGGAAAAGGAAATATAAATTGGAGTTCAAACAACAAAATAGTATATTTACTACTCCAATGTCATTTGACAATTTTTACATTATGACCAAAAATTGCTGTACATATCTAGCAAAGAGTACAAAATTTTAGACTGATTCCATTGTGTAATGCAGTATTATAATATATATAATTGTTACAAAAAATAAAGACACTATACTTTTTTCTCATTGCAGGTAGTTTTAATGCAAAATACGAAAATATGCGTGTAATAAAAAAATATGTTAATGCTATTTTGACTGCAGATAAATGATCGCTCACTTTTGTTGTAATTTGATACTTAAAAATAATTATCTATTGAGAGCTCTAGACAAATGGGTCAAAACGAAATAAAACAAATAAATAATACTTGGACTAATAGCACAGGTATTATCCATCATTGAATCTACAAAGTATTGCCACTACCCATAGTTATAAACTGGTTCAAGCTCTAGACTCTGTGAAATTTGCGAATTAGAATCCATTCTCTGATGAAGACCTGATACAAAAGATTCAAAACATAACAAAGAAGATACTCGACTGTTTGACTGTAAAAACGAGTATCGTCTCTTACTAAATCTATCAATTACCACGCCAATCGCCACAGCCAAGTGGTCCAAACGCTCGACTACTCCCCAAGAGCCCCACGGGTTCGAATCCGCATGAAAACAACTTTTCCCCAAACCCACCATTACTGTATAAAGACCCCAAAAGAAGACTGTCTTCCGAATTCGCCATAATTTCATCCCAGGCATTGTCCCGGGGAGCCAGGCTTTCCACCGAAACCGCGAGCTTCCGAAATTCCTCGCACGTGTAAGGAAGAGAATGCCGGTGGCGAGAATAGTCGGGCAAAGATACGGGAGCAAATGCCGGAGGTACGGCGAGGGAACGCGAGTGAGTAAAGTAGATAACCCAGCATCCTAGTGTGTCAAGATAGCCCGGTTCGACCCAGCAGCAGCGGCGGCGCAGGGCCCCCTCGCTGAATAATTACGAGTGAGGCGCACACCGAGTCGTCACACCGCACACACACCCACGCCGAAACGTGGGATAGCGGCGGGAGGCCCGAACCTCTCGGCGATGGTATCGACCTGCGGAGTCTTCTCTTGGTCTTCCTCGCTGGCACCTCCTCCGCCTCCGATCTCCTTCTTCTCCGTCTTCTCCTTGCCCTGTGCTCTTTCTTCCTCTCCTGACACTCGGCGTACGCGTTCCACGTAGCTGACTTGGCCGCCGGCATCTCGTAGCATCTCGGCCAGCGCGAGAAGCAGATGCCCGCCTGACAAACGGGGCCCTACTCCGAAGGCCCCGGGATCCAGCCCCCGACCCCCGCACGAGAAAAGAGTTCGGCGTCACGAGTTTACGCTCGCGCGGATCTTGACCACCGCGAAACGCAACGTTCCCCTTTACATGCCGGGCGCAAAGGTCGGGGAAGTCACGATTTTCACATGCTTAGGGAGCTTTTTTTGGAATCGGCGGGCGGTTTTGGGGTGAGCTTGCAGGGATTTGGGGGTTGATTGCGGGATGATACACGTGACATGCGGTGTTTGCGAGGTTTGGGAGGAAAGGGTTACTGAAAAAGGCAGAGGGGGGTTTTGGGTTCAAACCCTCCCGAAATTCTGATAAAATCAATCAATATTTCAAGTGAAATCAAAAAAGTTACGTCGATAAACAATAAAAAAATTAGTTACAAAAAAATGCATGAGAACGTTAGCAGTATTTATTTAATGGAAAAGTAAAAATTATCGAAACGTAGGATTGCGTAGAAAATGTGAATCGGAAAAATTGTCGCGATCCAGTGAGTTATGAAAAAAATAGAAATCTACGAAAATTCCAAAACTTTTTACAAGGCTTTTAATCTTGGATCATCGAATCTCGAAAGCTATCTAAAATTCATACGAAAGAATTAAAAATATTTCGATTCGTAAAAACTGCAAAAGAAAAGTCGAAAGCAATTCAATTCTATAGAAAATTGTTTTCTAAAAAATCTCGAAAAATGTCTCTACAATCTATAAATTTTGTGATTCTAGAGCATCAAATTCTAAACATTACTATTCATCTATGAAGATTCTAGAAAACGCAACAAAATCTTTCAAATATTCCGTAAATATGATAAAAGAATAAAGATAAAAAACATGAAAAATCTGTATAAATGTGATTTCATCATTAATTCTTGGAATTAATAATAATAGATCGGAATTCGCATTTAAGGATCAAGTTCTTTAAATCTCTGTAGCAATCTACTAGAATACAAGTAATCTATAAAAATACTTCGAAATCTTCCAGAGATTCGTATATTATACTGCAAAAATATGAAAAATAAGTTTACTAGTTCGCTTGCTTACTAGTTTACTGATTAATTCCTTACCGACTTTACTAGATAAGTAGTTTACTAGCTTGTTATTCCGAATTGGGCAAGTTCACTAGTTTACTAAATAACTAATTCACCTTTGAACGAGTTTGCTAGTTTACTATTTCTCTTTCTCACTTGTTTACTATTTTACTATTTTACAATTTCAGTAGTTCACACGCTTACTATTTTGTTAGTTTAATATTTTTCTAGCTTACTAGTTTACTAGTTTAGAAGTTTACTAGGTTGCCAGTTTACTTGCTTACCAGTTTACAAGTTTACTGATTTACTTGTTACCGAGTTTACTAGTTCAGTAGCTTAGTAGATGAGTAGTTTACTAGCTTACTACTACGAATTTGACAAGTTTGCTAGTTTACTAAATAACTATATAATTCACTTGTTTACGAGTTTGCTAGTTTACTATTTTTCTTTTTCACTTATTTACTATTTGACTATCTTACAATTTCAGTAGGCAACTCGCTTTACTAGTTTACTAGTTTCGTAGTTGACTTGCTTACTAGTTTGCTAGTTCACTATTTTTCTAGCTTACTAGCTTACTAGTTTAGAAGTTTACTAGATTACCAGTTTACTTGCTTACCAGTTCACTAGTTTGCTAGGTATCTTAATACATAAAAGTCATGTAGTAATAGTTTCCTCAGAAATTTACAAAACTTTCTATCCTGAAACATAATTAATTATATAATACTATAATTATATGAAATTTTAGGAATGATTCTAGAAATATATATTGGAAACAATAAAAATACATCCAATGTAACTGATACAATTTACATTATTTAAAATACTTTTAGTTGTAGAAATACTAAAAAAATATAGAATAAAAGTATTGAAAGTCTTCGTAAAAGAAACTGTTGTCTGAAAAGTCAATTCATATTCTCAAAATCGTTGAAAGTTTCAATACTATAGCATCAATTGCTAAAAATCTATTGAGCGATCCATCGATATACCATACGAAAATAATATAAATTTATGATGAACTTATTATCTGTGTGGTTAGAATTGGCTCAAAAATCTATTCAAATATATATACATTTTTTAGAAGTTTGATTCCTAGAGCATCGAATTTTATAAAGCTATATAGAAAACCGTATTACTTGATATCAGATAATTCTTAAAGTGGTAGGAATGCAAAAAGTTTAAGTAAAAAAGTTGAAACCTCAATTAGGTTTTATTTTCACCATTTTTTCAATAAAAAGTCCAGAATCTTCCGGAATATTAGTTCCCTGAAAAGATCTAGAAAGTCATCTATAGAATCTACGATTCATAATGAGTCAGTCAATTTCTGAGTTTGACTCTCGAGATGTGTGGTGGGGAGGAAAATATAAACCAGTTTTTACCTAAATCTAAGAATCCCTCAATTTTAGTCTACTTCAATGAGAGAAAATATATTACGGAACGGGAAATACTTTCTCCGGTGATCATTCGAATGAATATTCTTTAAAAAATTTTTTTGTTTTCAGCTGACTGTCGTCGATCAGAGAATGCTGGAGGAGAACGAGACTTTTATGGTTATTTCAAAATTCACTGATATTAAGCGATTGTGAAATATGTACCATGAACTGACTGGTATATAAATTTAACGGTCAAAGATTGTAACATACAGCACGGAAATTTGGTGTACATTTCTTATGATGTTTAATAAAATTAGTGTGTTACAGTAACTATGTACATATCAATAGTTGTTATTCTATACGTTCCGACATTGGATCAGCGTGTTTAGATTTTTTAAATTTCTTCATTTTCAGATAGTTTTTCATACTGGTGTCGAAACGTATACATAATTATTACCAGAATCATCGAATATATATAAAATATAATATATAATCATTATTATAATATATATAATCATTTGCAAACAACACTTGTGCCATATTTTCCTAAACTATTTGAAAATCTTTGACAAATGAGTTCTCTCGTACTGTAATTTTTGAAGTGATTACAAATCACTTGAATTCCGGGAGTTTCATTAATGTGACTCATGAAGATAATACATTTATTGAATGTATTACCTAAACGAAGTCAATCGCAGTAAGGGTGATATTTTTTAAGTATTCAATGATTTTTCTTCAGTTCTAATTGTTTGTTTCTTGAAAGAATGTCGAAATATTATATTTTGTAAAAAAAGAAAAAAACAGATTTTCTTTATCACGTTTACATTGAAAATATTGTTCAGTCGTTGAGTAGTCATTGAACTTATATGGAAATGATAAAAAGATAGTCATGCATGAATTGTTAATGATGTGAGAACATGTTGAAGATGCATTTTTTCAGTTCCAAAGATATCGGTATTCGAGCTAGAAACCTCAGTTTATCATTTTAAGTGTTGAGAACTGAATATATTTCAAAAAAAATTTCTTACAAATATATTTATAAAAATATAATATGGAAATCATCTTCTATCCATATATTTTGTAATATATAGGATTTGAATCAACCTAATTGAAAAAAAACAAGCAAAATATTTTTTATATTATGGCTTTTGTAATAGTTATGTTATTTTTTACTTTCATTGTGATTGCTCGGTCAACACCAATTAATTCTCGTAAGTAAATTTTGAAATAATTAATCTATCATTTCTAGAAAAAAAATACATAATAATTTTTCTGACTATTTTCTAAAACATAAAGCTTGTCGAGAAATTTTAGACTGAAGGATGTTCTTGGATTTTCGAAAATCCAGTCATTCAGTAAAATAAGAAAATTGATAAAATTTTTGGGTTTTAAAATATTGAAGTTAGAAAATTGAAAATGTTTATTATTCGCAAGTTACAAGTTTTTTCAATTAATAGTAATTCTAACCATTTTTATTAACTTTTCTATCATTCTTCCACATTCAACATTTTATCGAGTTATTATTCAATATATATATATATATATATATATATATATATATATATATATATATATATATATATATATATATATATATACTTTCGCGTTCCCTAGTACTTTTGATTCTTCTAAAAACCTTATAAGAAAATGAAATTTCTTATAAAAATACAATTTCCTATGAGGTGCACCTTATCAAAACCTTACAAGGATTCAATTTCTCACAAGGCGATCTTATAAAAACCTTACAAGAAACTGAAATTTCTTAAAAAGAATTGATTGAAAAAATTGTATAAGGCTCTTTTTCTCATAAGTTTTTATCAAATACACTCTTCTAAGAAATTCCAGTTTCTTATAAGGTTTCTTATAAGGCGCACCCTATGAGAAATTGAATTCTTAGAAGAAATTTTATTTTCTTATAAGGTTTTGATAAGGCTCAAAATTACTAGGGTTCAAAGGAGGTACTCAAATGATTGTTGCTTAATTTAGAAAATGATTGCTTTGTTTACATAAAAATTATTGCTTCAGCTGCCCAGAAAACCGAGTCAGCAACTTTCAAAATTCTAGGATTTGAAGACTTGTCAAGTGATAGTTTATAAGTGTCAAATACGATTCTCAATCTGATATCTCAGATGTTGAGGCTACCACATCACGTATGTTGTCGAGCACATTTTTTTTGTACGATATTTACAGATTACATACAGTGTATCCATATGAAAACATCCAATGGAAGACACGTAGGATAAATTAATTTTTACGCAATTCTTTTTAAAAAATTTCAGTCTACCATCAGAATTTTATTAGATTATAAATTACTAAGGCTTGAAGAATTCACATTGAAAGTTTCTAATATTCTAAAAAGACTGAAGAAAAATTTAAACCCTGTAGAATCCTTAACACCTTAATTTGTGATATTTTTATATTCGTTATTGTTTCATAAAGTTGCAAAGTTCTGTTTTATGAAACTCAACTCCCAGTTCAGACATTCTTGATATTCCAATCAGCACTTATTATTTTTTTATTATTATCATTGTATAGACATTTGTGACACGGCGCCTCAAGAAACCGAGCTGGTAACTTCCCGAATTCTGAGCTTTGACGAAATGTCAAATGATGATGTGTTTGATATCAATGATGATACTCCATTTCATACATCCAATTCTCAATCCGCCACATTAAGACCTCATAGAAAAACCACTAAAAAGTCTAGTAAGCTTTCCATAATGAACAATCAAAAAAATGTGAAATTTGCCTGATTTCGGCTTTATTTTGATAGATAATTTAATCGTGCCAGGAAAAGTATACGAAACCAAAATAGAAATCAGACAACAAAGCACCTCGAATGAAATGGAAAATTCAGATCCATACTACACGATTGGTGTAAAAGTTTTTATACCTGATAATGGTATGTGGCTCAAAATAAATATACATGCATATCGAAGAAGTAATACAATTTCTATTTTTCCATTCCTAGCTCTACAAACAAATCAAAATCAAAATGCCAACCATTCGGATGTAAAAAAAAGTTAAAAGTTCTGGTCGACCCTGCTCTTCAACCAAAAAAACTCCAAAATGGGATCTGAGGAGAATAAAAGCCCTTCTCACAGAGTACCTTACAGTCCACGAAAACTTGGATGTGGATTTGATATATTTCTTTCATCGAAAAAAATCTTTTTTGGACATTTCAAATGCATTTCGAGATAAACATAGTATTTACTCAAGTACTTCACAGTGCGAAAATGAATATCATCATTTGAAAAGAGGAATTGCCAAACTAAGCGCTGTCCAAAATTGGACAGAATCAGATATGGAACAAGTTCGAAATCTGCAGAAAAAAATAGCTGACGCAAAAGCAATACGACGTAGTGGAAAAAAAAAAATTGGCAAAAGGAACAGCGTAAAATTGTAGTAACAAAGATGCTTGATGGAGAATTTCAGTATGTAGAAGCTGATTTTGATTTGTAAACATTTATTTCATATATAATGCAATAAAACCTGTTCGCAAACAATAAAAACTGCTTTTCATAAAATCCATGTAACTTTCTGAAGAATCAATTTTTGCGCTATAGTTTGTTTTATGCTTCTAACAACGATCTATTATACGGTGCATTGCGTTTCACGTTCCATACTCTGCTTGTGCTGCGTCATAGTCGTGACGAGTAAATTTCCTCAGACCATTACACATCGGCGGTTCTTACTTATGGGGTAATATCTTCAACGTCTATTAGATACATATTTTACGTTGCCAATTTTTAAGAGGTTTTTCGTTAATAATTCATAACAAGTTGCGAAATATCACGAAGCCGGAAGAGTTCTACAAACGTGAGAAATTTTTTCCTCATTTTTAATCACAGAAAAAAACCTGGAATCGTAACTTTTACAATTATTATTTTACAAAGTAATTGAATAATTAATGATTTCCGATCAAAAGATAATGCCTTATATTTGGAAGGATATGGTCTCTTTGCGAATCAATTTCATATTAAAATTTCCAGATAACATTCCTCTGATTATGATTATGACAATGAGGAAATTCTGAATCATTCATTTGCTATTTCACATTGCAAAATTTTTAATGAGAACTGATGAAAATTTTTTGCAATCAGTGGTGACTTTAAATAGTTCAATGACTTTGGCAAACATTTTTTATATATCAGTCAATTCAATAATCAGTTCATTAAAATTCATTCATTTTATATTGCGAAAAAACGATGTGAGTAATTTGTTTTAATCGCTTTCGATTTGTCCCAAGTGGCCGTTGATGCTAAAATTTAATAAAACTCGGGTATGGTGGGGTAATTTTTAGAATGAGTCTCCGAAGTCTGGCTCAACGTCGACTTGTACAGGATGAATACGACATAAAACGAAAACGAAGCACAGTATCGACTCAGCGATCCAAATTCGTCCCTGTGGGGCCACCTGAGTAACGGAGGTAGGCATCGATTTTCCGTTGTAAATACGTGCACGCTAACATGCAACGAGAAAAAAACGGTATCAGCTTTTTTACTATCCAATCAGAAATTCCTATGTTGCGCTGCGCGTTATGCAATCGTTCGAGCAGCCTTTTATTAAATCTTGAAAATAATATCAGTAAAATGTAGAAGCTAAGTTTGACAGGATATTTTCGCTAGGCTTTCACAGTTTGGTATTATTTTTAATACAGAAAAAAATGTACGGAGTGAAAATTTACAAAGTACGATTAGTTGAAGTTCATGTTTCGTTAGCAAGATGACAGTGTTACATATATTTAAATCGTACGCTTGTACAGACAAATACAGGTTCTTTGAATTAGCAGAAGTATGTATACTCTGTCTGATGAATACCTGAGTCGTGATAGAAAATGCATCAACTCTTAGGGGTTTTGCATCGATTCTACTGGATGAGTAATAAAGAAATATTTTTAAATCCTTGTTAATTTTAGTCTGTGTGTAATAATAATCTTTTTCATAAACAAAGTGAATATTTATAATGAGGTATGTTATGTCATACTTGAAAGATGACAGGAAAATAACAAACTCTTTGATAAATTTTGAGTAAGTCGTCGATTCGAGTACGTTTTTTGGAAGTTTACAATCAACTGCAGGAATTGTTTATTCTTTATTGATCATTTTTTCTTTATTGGGTTTTCGGGTCAGGAAAAGGGACGGTGTGTCTTAAAAGCAGGCGCGTAGGCAGAGGGGGGTTTTGGGGGTTCGAACTTCTCCCGAAATTCTGATAAAATCAATCAATATTTCATGTGAAAATCAAAAAAGTTACGTTGATAAACAATATAAATAAAAGTTACAAAAAAATGTTTGAAAACGTTAGCAGTATACGCATATTTTTAGAAAAAGCAAAAATTTTCAAAACGTAGGAGTACTCAGAAAATATGAAGCAGAAAAAATGTTGCAACCTAGTAAATAATCTGTAAAATAAAAATCTACGAAAATGCTAAAAATTTGCAAAATATTGAATCTTAGATCATCAAATTCTAGAAATCTATAAAAAATCCATTTAAAAGTATCAATAATCTTTCGATTCATACAAACTTGGAAAGAATAATTAAATTAATTAAATTCTATGAAAAGACTGTTTTCTGAAAAATCTCGACTAATGTCTCTACGATCTATAAATGTTGGGATTCTAGAGCATCAAATTCTAAATATACAGTTAATCTATAAAAATTCTAGAAAATCTGACAAATTTCTTAAATATTTCAAAAATACGGAAAAGGAATAACGATACGAAACATGAAAAATCTATATCAATGTGGTTTTATCATTAATTCTTGAAGTTAGTGATAAAAGATCGAAATTCACATTTTGAAGTATCGACCTTTTTAAATCTCTGTAGCAATCTAAAAAAATATCAGTAATCTATAAAAATACTTAGGCATTATCCAGGATTTCGTATATTATACAAAAAGAAATTCACTAGTTTACTACCTTACAAGTATACTAGCTTAATAATTTATTCGTTTACTAGTTTACTAGCTTACCAATTTACTAGATTACGAATTTATTTGTGAACGAGGTTACTAGTTTCCTAGATCACTAGTTTACTAGCTTACTAGTTTTTTATTTAACTAGCCTAGTAATTTACTAACTCATTATTTGTTTATTTAACTAGCTTACTAGTTTACCAGTTTACTTTTACAAATTTGACAAGTTCACTAGTTTATTAATTAACTAATTTACTTCTTAACGAGTTTGCTCATTTACTATTTTTCTTTTTCACTTGTTTACTATTTTACTATTTTACGATTTCAATAGTTTACTAGTTTAATAGCTTACTTGCTTACTAGCTTACAAATTTATTAGCTTACCAGTTTACTTGCTTTCCAGTTTACTAGCTTACTAGTTTAATAGAAATCATTTAATGCAAAAAAATTATGTAGATACAATTTTCTCACAAATTTATACAACTTTCTGTCCTGGAGCACATTTATTAATTAAATGCAATAATTATATATAATTTTGGAAATTATTATAGAAATTCAGATAGAAAACAATTAAAATGTATCGAATTGAATTTATACAATTCATACGATTAACATACTTTCGATTGTGGAAATAATAAAAAAATCTTTATAAAAGTATCGAAAATCTTCATAAAAGGAAGTGTCGTCTGAAAAATCAATTTTAATTCTCAAAATCTTCGAAAGTTTCGATACTATATCATCAATTCCTAAAAATCTATTTTGCGATTCATAGAAATATTAGAAGTATGTAAAAATACCTGAAAATAGTGCGAAATTTGATAAACAATATACCATATGAATATGATTTAAATTTATGATGTACCTTTTATCTGTGTAGTTAAAAGTTGCTCAAAAATTAATTCAAGAAGTTTGATTCCTAGAGCATCGAATTTTAGAAAGCTCTATAGAAACCCATATTACTCAATATCAGATAATCCTGAGAGTGGTGTAAATACAGGGTGCGCCATTTCTTATGTCGGTATTGTAACATTGAATAACTTGAACATTTGACAACCGATTTACTTGACTTCACTTGTTTTGGAAACGTCAATTCAGTACAATTTCAACCATGTATCGCTTCACACCAAAAGAACGCGCTGAAATAGTTACTTTGTACATTGAAAATAGTCGTTCAGTTGTGTTAACTCAACGAGCATATCGTCGAAAATATCTTGGCAAACAGGCACCATCTGACAACACTATTCGTCGTTTGGTGTCGAATTTTTGTGACCACGGGACAGTGAAAGATCGCGAACAACCCGTTCATCAACGACCAAGACGTTCAAATGAACTGATTGAAGCTGTCAGAGAGAGCGTTGCCTAAAACCCAAAAGTTTCATATCGTCACCGCGCTCAGCATCTCGGCATCAGTGGAACCACTCTACGGCGCATTTTGAAAGATGATTTGCATTTGTTTCCGTACAAAATGCAATTAACACAAAGAATATTGCCTACAGATCATCCACGTCGCTTGGAATATGGACAAACAATCGCTCGAATAGTTGATACTGAACCTGATTTTTGGAAGCGAATTTTAATGACCGACGAGGCACATTTCAAACTTTCTGGAGGCGTTAATAAGCAAAATTGCCGCATTTGGGGAACGCAGAATCCACACGAGATCCATGAAACGCCATTGCATGACCAAAAAGTTACTGTTTGGGCCGGCGTTTGCGCCAAAACCATCATTGGTCCTTATTTTTTCAAAGAGAACCAAACGATCGATGGAAACCGATATCGGTGGATGTTGGCTCACTATGTCTGCCCACAAATGCGTGAAAAAGGTCTTGAAGATTACTGGTTTCAACAAGATGGTGCGACCTGCCACACTGCGAATCAAACAATCCAGTTTCTGCAACGAAAATTCCCTGGACGTCTGATGTCAAAAAGAGGCGACATTGAATGGCCACCCAGATCTCCAGATTTGACCCCTCCAGACTTCTTTTTGTGGGGTTATTTGAAAAGTAAAGTGTACGCCAGCAAGCCGCAGACCATTGAAGAGCTTAAGGAAAATATTCGTGCCGAAATCATTGCTATACCACCCGAGATGCTCGAAAAGGTAATGGAAAACGCCGCAAAAAGGGCATATTTTGCTGTGAACAATAAGGGCGGCCACTTGATTGATGTTGTGTTCAAAAACTAGTCTAAATAAATTGTAAAGGACCAAACTAAATAAAAATACCTCATTTACAGAAATCGGTTGTTTTTTTTTCAAGTTATTCAATGTTTACATGCCGACATAAGAAATGGCGCACCCTGTACAAAAAGTATTAGTGAAAAAAGCGAAACCTCAGTCACGAATTAAAAATCACAAAAATAAAATTCCAATATTTACTATCATGAATAATATGTAACTCTGGATTCCAAAAGTTGTAGAACTTTAAAATTCCGAAATAAAAAATATTTCCAAATTGCTCTTTCGTAACTATATTGTCAAAGATTAAAAATTACGAAATCCGAAAGAAACATATTTTTCAGAAAAACCCCTTCCGACAATTTTTTCTTTCCTTTCCTTAAAAGATCAAAAATAATGCAAAAATGCTGATTTTTATAGAATTATTTACTTTTTGACTAAAGTATTTGATGGAATATATCTAGTTAAAAAAAAGAGAACAAGATTGTGCTTCAGTTTCATGGGCTCCGTACTTTTCAGGGTCGGGGGAAGAGACTGTATGCCTTAAAAGATCAAAAATGATGCAAACATCCTAATTTTTATAGAATTATTCACTTTTTATCTGACGTATTCGACGGAAACATCTATCTATATCTATATTAAACAGTATCAACTTTTTTACTATCCAATCAGAAATTCCGATGTTGCGCTGCAAGTTATGCAATCATTCGAGGAGCTTTTTATTAAATGTTAAAAATTTTATTAGTAGAACCCAGAAGCTAAGTTAGACAGGATATTTCACAGTTTACAGCTAGGATTGTATAGTTTTGTATTTTTTTTGAATACAGTTAAAAACTTATAAATTATTATTTCTTGTAAGAAATTTTATTTTCTTCTAAGGTTTTTATAAGGATTATAATTACTAGGGTATAATTTTTTATTTATGCTTGGATGTATTTATTTTTGTTTTTTTTTTTTTGTTTTTCCGGAATATGATATTTTCTGTGTTTATTCACGATTCAAAAGCAATAGTCTCTCCGATCCAATTTAGATATTTATTTTATTCTCTCTATGCAACCTTCAAGCTTTCGGCCATCTTTTAGGCCCTTTTCAAGAACTCTAATACGAAACACCAAAATTCTCAAATACAGCTCTGTATCTTCCAACAAAATAATTTCTCTTTATTACATGTAAGCCTTCGTAATTATATGAAATAAATCGTCTGCGTATTTCTGTGTTTATACTTTTGGCGGGATCTTGGAGCCGAAGAGCTTTTCGTTTTGTCACACATGAGTTAATGCGTTCCCGCCTCTGGGAGAAAAAACACCAAGAGAAGAATTCTGTGAAGATGTTTCTCATCATTATTATTGTTATCTTATAATAATAACTAGAATTGTTATTGATTTATCGAGCGAATTGGGCTTCTTATTTAGTGAGAAAATAATTATTATGATTTCGTTTCTTATTTACATTTATCAGCGTGCTTGATATTGCTAATTTTTGTAAAGAGAATCAAACCCTGAAGATGCCTCAAAATTAAGGACGAAACGTTGGTCGTATGTAAAAAGGTGTAAAATAATTGTCCTATTGGCCGTTCATCCCTCGACGTTTTTAGAGGAAGAAAAAAGAGGACGCATTCAGATTCACTATAGATGTTTCCATGATGAAACAGACTAACGGTATATTCTAAATACGTTATACAGCACGTTCAGCAATGTTCATGGGAAAAGCTTATACATGGGACCTTATTCCAAAGCTTACGGCAGACTTACGTAGAACGCATATTCGGAATGAGTTCGACGAAACGAGACCAGTTGTTCAATTTCGAGCTGACCTTAACCCTTATTAACGATTTCGCGTACGTCCGATTAACGCGATACGCGTTAGAAGGAGATGGAAACGTGAGGGAGAAATAAATGCGGGTCGAAGGAGTCGCAAGGAGAGGATCCGCGCGTAGCCGGAGAGCAGGCAGAACGTATCCGCATGGAAAAGAGAGCCCGTATCTCACCGCTCAGCCGCTTAATTGACACTCTGTGCGTCCCTAACACGCTGCGACCCCCCTGCAACCTGGTTCCGCGAGCGGAATCACGGATCTCCATCTGTCACCGCCGTCGCCACCGCCAAGATTTCTCGCGCCGGCCGCGCACGTCCGTGATCCTACTCGTCGAATGGAAAAGGAAAGGCTCCAAAGCGAAGAACCCCGTCCACCAGCTACGCAAACTCTACCCGGAAACAATCGCGATCTTCGCCGCGATTCTCGAAAATTATCTAGTCATCGCTCTTACAAAAAGAAGAACGAAAGTCTTGAGATGGAAAATGAGAGACTGGTCAAGTTCTTTGTGGCTGAAGAGATGCTCTTTGAAGAATATCTGCAATTTCCGAAGAATTTAGGAAGAGATATCAGCGGAGTGAGTACATTGAGAGGTGGAAGTCGTCACGATGACAATACGTTTTCAATTTCTGTTCAACACCTGTCATAAGAGTGCATCTGCCTGTTACAAAGACATGAATTCGTATCGGAACGAAATCATATTATCTTATTGTCCTGGTCGGTATCTGATGTCGTTCCTTGCAGCATCTGCCCAGATTTCGGGGGCAACTAAAAAGTATTGTCCCTTGCAGTATCTTATCGTCAGCATGACAATTTCAACTCACAGTGCAGATGCGCGATGATGTGCATGAAACAATCACAATATAAGCTCTCAAAACGCACAAAAGTTTGTCTGGTATACTGTTTGGATTTGTTCGAATGCGAACATGGTGATTTTGGAGGGAGGGAGCGACGCAACAAAGTCACCTTCCGAAGGCTGACCATGAGTACTTCTAATCTCTTGAAGTTTTGGGTAGTCTCTGGTACGTTTATTTTTTGTATGTATTTCTTGCCTTCCAGCGCATAAAAGATTCTACAATTCCAAAACTTTCTCCTATTGAAATTCCTTGTTTCTGAAGCTGAAGAATGCCATCAACGATATGCGTGAAATTTATTTATATGAATGCAAGTTCTTTTGTTGCGTTTGGTTTAGCAAGTACACATTGAGTAAGTAGCATTTACTCAATTCATTTCCTTCGAAAACGCCAAAAACGGAATTCGCTATCAAACGTTGTTCTACGTCTGTCGTTTCACCTTTCGAGACACGTATATTTGTCAACTGCTTTATCATGCGTTTGTTGTAAATTAAAGTGACATATTTTTTCACGCAATTTCTTCAGAGGAAATGGGACATTTGATATATTTTTGTTCCAAAAATTGAAGAGGCTTGTGTTTTCAATTGTCTTCGACGGAATATTAGCTTCGAAGAACGCTTTGCACAAATCAAAGTAAGAAGGATTTGTACAAGAACGCTGTTGACATCCAGAAACCAGAGTTTGACACGTTTTTCTTTGTTTGATTACTGCTTCTTTGTGTTTTGATGGCGCCAAATGTTGCTTCACATTGATCAATGAAGAACAAAATAGCAATATTCGATCAATACGAAAAACACCATATGTTTGTACTATTCGAGTCAAAAATTGCTGGATGGACTCTTTTTCTTTCTTTTTCTTTCAGCATTGTCACTTTGAATTTTGAACGATTCAAGCAAAGATTATGACGTACATGAGCGAAGACAAATAAAGAGAAATTGAATATGTGACATAAATATATGCACAATAAGCTTATACTGTACTTATACACGCGTTAAAGGCTCAGAATGTCAAAATTTGCAAAATAAGCATGCAATATGCAGATGCATATAAATACTCGCTCTGGACATTAGTCTTCGAAAAAAAGACTTTGGAAGAATGAGGGGTACTGCACTGAAAACAAAATAGACATAACATACTTAAAAAATAAGATAATCTAGACAATAATATGGAAATGAAGACTAACTTACCAAATAGTCGATACTCGTACTTGGTCTGTGTTGCAGTCTAGGCACATGTATAAAGTAAACATGACCTGCCATTCAAATACTCCAAAAAGTAATGTAATCACTCTTTCGACCAACCAGACACTCGTTCATGATTTCTACTGCTGCATTGCATGATCAGCACCTCCACAATTCGTCACCTAACCCCCCGAACTTAGTAGCCCAAACCCCATGTTAACTAACCAAGACAATGCATCTAGTTGCAAAAACATGCACCATATCTTTCAGTATAACTTCTTACTACGCACGTTGTTGCAAATCTCTGGAAAGAAAAAAAATCACCGTGCAAAAGCCTGGTGTTATCCGCCAAGTGCATCGTTGAGCAACCCACATGAATACGTCGTTAATGAACAAATGGGTACGTAAAGACACTGCGTGGTTCTTAAGTGGCGAAAAAGAAGTATAGGTATACAGCGAGGAACGAGATTGGGGATATCGTTGATAAAGGCCATGGTATTGGCAAGGTATCAGCTATGAAGATCCGGTACCCAGAAGAACGCTCTTCGCGGCAGCGACGGGGGGGATAGTTTGCTCTGAATTCCAAACGTGACCCCGCACGCTGACCCGGCGAGAACATCTACGTGCATCTCTCTACCCGCCGCAATTATATCCCCGCTCCGTGCGATACTTGCACCACGCCGAGAGCCTTATTACCTTGCCTCACCCCGAACCTACCGTACCGCAAGAAACACAATATAATCTCGCATAATACGACGCCGTACCACAAATGTTTTCATCTGCAATATTTAATGTCACCCAAGATACTTCAGCTGTCTACTTTATCTACTTGCCTGTACCACGTGACTTCCCCCACTCCACGGTGAGTCAGAACTCCCGGAGCCTACCTACTATCCAGTGATCATATTGGAATTATTGGGATGAAATCTGTCACTCTGACTCTTTGTAGGAAGAAGTGAAATGGAGGGTACTCTTCTTCCATTTGTCTTCCGGAATTTCTTTCAGAATTCCAAAAGCCCGAAAACTCTTCAGCATTCTTCATAAGGTCTTGGTCATCCCAGATTGCCAATTATAATTAAATTGTAGTGTGAATTTGTTTTTATTTTGTCAATCTCATTTCATAAATTATTACACTGTGGCCACAGGGTCTTGGAAGGGTAATTCCTTCCAAAGGTCCTATCTGTCGATGGCGAACTCGAGCCTATTCTGATAGGTCGAGCTCTCTCGTCACAACATGTAAGAATTTCTTTTATAGACCAAGGTTTTTGTTTTTGGGGAAACGTTGATTCAGATTTCATCCCGTTCTCTCGTAAGAAAGATACGATGTGATTTTGAGACTTTCTTCGAAAAGGATTCCCACTGGATTGAAACGTAAGCAGAAAAGATAGAGCAAAGCACAAAAAAGATAAGAATTGAGTGGACATGGTGTTATTTATTTATCGTTGGAGGGTACTCTTGTTTCTCGGTATTGATAAATAAAAATCTGGAGCCAAGTATCGACAGTGCCCCTCCTTCTTTGGCCCGATTCGCAATCGGTCACGACTCTTGGGCACGCACGCTGCCAGAAGAGACCATCCACCACCAACTCGGTCAAGCAGACGTGCTTTCACAAAATCTCCAGTACAGCTCTGAAGTAGCATCCCTAGTGATGCGATGTGCGCACTTGTTCGCATACAAGTATGCAGTGCTCGCGCAAAAGCCATATACATAGCACCGTTAACAATGCCAAGTGTGCGTCGGAGTTTCGAGAGCTGTATTTCGAAAACACGAATCGTGCACCCAGAGGAAATATTTCGCAAATTGAACGAGGTTGTGATCGTGGCATTGTTGGAACATTTTGTTTTGTGTATTGCAATAGAAAATATCAATGTTGACTGGAATATGTATGGGAGAAATAAATGAATTTGTTGATGAATTGAGTTTTTCGGGTTCCACTTGATGTACTTTGGTGAAACTTTGAGACAGCATATTGCAGGCTTATTCGTTCTTCGTTCGACAACAGATAATGTTCAAGGCATCACTTTCAGCAATACTGAATAGCTATTTTTGTCATAGTTATTATTGTCTTCAAAGAGTGTTACCTGTTAATTAATTATATTCGTAAAATAGAATAAAAGAAAAAAAGAAATAGGGGATATCCCCTCAATTTCCTTATCTTTATGAAATAAATTTAAAATATACGAAATTTTTTTTCTTTCTTTAGATTGTTGTCATTGCCCGATGATGTATTGATTGTGTTGTTACTATATGACGAAAATAGTTTTTAACCCTAGAAAGTCACACTGGAATAACTCACTCATAAGAATTTTTAAATTTCTCGTGAGTTATGTTATTATATAAACATAAAATATTGAAAAAGTAAACATAAAAATTTTGATTAGATCGTTAATCATAGAAAAAGCCACAGAGCTCATTTTTGTGATTTTTGAGTGATATGTTTACATTTTCTTATGCTGCTACATGTTAACTTTTTGACTTTACATACTTACTTTTCGACATTTTTATTTTCACATTATTACAATTTTGTATGTAAATCTGATGCTTTGCGAATGATTTTCAATAGTTTTCATTCTCGAATTCTACTTCGTAAAATTTTTCATCCTAGAAATTTGGAAAATGAGCCACAAATCTTATTTTTGTGACTGATATTTCTACATTTTCTTTTGCTGTTACATGTTAAGTTTTTCACTGAACATACCTACTTTTCAACATTTTTATTTTTACATTCTCACCAATTTGTATGTAAACCTGATGTTTTCCGGATAAATTTCAACATTTTTCATTCTTGCATTCCACTTCGTAAAAGAAAACTACTTTTATTCGAAAAATCTAAATTTTTCGTTCCAATAACCTTGCCAGCGTTCAACAATATTTAAACAACAAAATTTAAAAACATAATCATCTTTTTTTTAGATCCTTTGAGGAGAATAACAGGACATTTTTTTTTTTTTTTTTAGATTACTAGAACTCATTGTTTAAACAAAAATATCACTTTTTAGGAGCTTGGGCGAATTTCATCCAGTGTGCCTTTTATGCGATTTTACTGAAGTGTGACTTTCTAGGGTTGAAGGAAATGGAAAACATTTCAAAATGCACCAGTAGAATTCAATCGATTTAAATATTTTACGATTTCACAACAAATGTAAAAAAAGAGAATTTCATGACAGAATAATATCATAAATGATGAAGTATTGTTAATATTTGTATAATCTTAAATTTTTTGTTGTCCCTGATGAGGGCAAAACAAATGCTAATAGTTTGAAAAATAGGCGTCATTTCTATTTTTATGAAAGAATTGGATCCAAAATTAATATTCGTACAATTTCTAAATATCGAAAGTCCTTCATTGTATGTTAGAGAACTCAAATTACCTCTCCAATATTACAAGTTCCGAAACATCTACTTTTTATGAATGGTCATTCCATGTTTTTCGATGTTTTATGTTATATAAAAACCCAGGAAGCGAAATTTCTACATTCATAACTCATAATAGTATCATCTTTTGATTGAAAATTGAAAAATATAGGGGAAAACTTGTGTAAAAATTGCAAAAAGGGGGTAATGTCTAGTATGTTTTTACATGTAAAGTTCTATGCAGGACCAGCAGAATCAAGAGTTTATAATGAAAGAAAATATTCAAAATTTGAAGAATAATATAAGAAAAGACTGAAAAAAAAAATATACACAAAAGGCATAATATTCAATCGATACACTGATAAAAATCATGTATATCATGAATAATTATAAGAATACATGAAAATAAACATTTCGTGAATTACATACACCAATCACGTAAATAGTAAGAAAAAAAAACAAGTCTCATCAAAACTTCGACTGTTGAATACATTAAAAAAGTCTATAACATTTCATAAACGTGATGATTTGGAAATGAGTGAAGAAGCTAAGTCAATACCATCTCCTTGAGGATAGCTAACCCCTTTCCCTTTATGCATTATGTACTATTGTCTGGTCAACTTTACACGGATGTACAATATACCTGCTCTCTTCGATATCGATTCCATCTATATCAGCATATCGTGGTTTATGCATCGTTTATCAATCACACAGCATAGCACAATGAAGATTGTTCCCTGCTGTCACTGCTGATGTCTCATGTAAAGTGATTTAAGCAGAATTTCACACGCTTATGTGTTCAAGTTCTGAGTCACTTCATAGAAGATAAACAAAGCTTGTATGTCACGCTACTAGTTAGGAAAGCGACTGGTTTTGAATGAGTCAAAGGGCGAACTATTAAAGGAATTGAAAGTCGACCTTTTTGAGAAAAACCACACTCACATTCAAGAGTTAAATAAAAAGATTCCATTGGAAGTTATTACTTTTTCCCATTTTTTCATATGCCCAAAAGTACAAGGTTTGCTCTGGGTGTATGACCAAGCGTTGGGGTAATTCGGCCACCCTCGATAATTGCCAATTCTGCCAGCTCAAAAAAACCGGTCCAATATGGCACTAGTTTGTAAATTTCGACGTATCCATTCGCTGTGGGTGTTGAATTGCCACGAAATTACGAAAAGGACTAGTCTTTATTTCGTCGCCGCAAAACAGGGGCGATTTTTTGTCGCCAAAGGCACGGCAGAAATGAAGGTCGTGAATGCGACTCTCTCTGCGAACTTTTGCGTGAGCGTGCAGAGTTCGAAGCCCGGGAAAGGGGAGGAAGAAATAAAGAGCAACAAGAAGAGAACCGAGGATGGGAGCAATAACAGAGCCGCGTTTTCGGCCAACGACCCGTCGCCATCCCTTCAGCCGCTGCCACCCCTACGTATATATCGACTCACGAAACAGCCATCTGACCTCTACGTTAATTCTGCGCCTTGCCAATAACCCCTTGCTCAGCCTTACGCTGTGCCTGTCTTTTTGGTCCCACGTTATGTCCGTTTTCACAAATAAACCACCACCCTTCCCTCCCCATACTTTTTGGGGGGTTGTAACAAAATTGGGGTGTTTGCGAGGATCTGGGGGGAATCCTTCGACGAGGGAAACACTACATTTTGGGAACGTTTTCTTTTGTAATTAGGATTCTGGAATTTCCTCTATAGCATACATGACACCTTGTAACACTTATGAAATCTGATCTCGTGACGACCATATGTTTCGAAGATGTATACTGAAAAATGTTACGTACGTAACGTTTTACATATGATTATTTTCAAAAAATTGTTTGATATTCAATTTGAACCCTTGTGAAAAAAAACTATTGAAAAGTATTGGTAACTATTGATCAATAGTTTTCAATAGTTTTTTAATCCCATAGTTTCCAATAGTTTCCAATATTTCAATAGTTTCCAAAATTATTGAAACCATAGACATTATGAAATCTACGGAAAGATAAATTATTGAAACTATGGAAACTACAGAAACTATTAGAAGATTAATTATTGAAGCTATGGAAATCATTGGAACTATTTCAATGACTGACAATCATTGAAATGATTGAAAATCATTGAAATGATTGAGAAACATTGAAAATGTTGAAAATGATTGAAAATCATTAAAAATCTTGAAAATCATCGAAGATCTTGAAAATGATGCAAAATTATTTCTTATTTCAAAATTGCTCTAAAAATTGTGCTTTCACAATTTTCATGCAAATAATCATTAAAATGTGATTTCAAATCGGATTTGAAAATCATCGAAACTATTTTAATGACTGAAAATCATTGAAAATCTTGAAAGTAATTGAACATCATTTTTAATTTCAGAACTTCATTATAAATTGTGATTTAACAATTTTCATGTAAATAATCATTAAACTGTGATTTCAAATCGGATTTGAAATGATTTAAAATCATTGAAACTATTTCGATCATTGAAACTATTTCAATCATTGAAACTTTTAATCATTGAAAATATTGGCAGGATTATTATAGGAACTATTGAAATTATGGAAACTATAAGAAGGGAAATTATTGAAACCATAGTAACTATGAAATATACTGAAAGATAAATTATTGTAACTATTAAAAGATAAATTATTAAAGCTATGGAAATCATTGAAACTATTTTAATTTTTGAAAATCTTGAAAATCATTGAAAATCTTGAAAATACATTAAAAATCATTGAAAATCTTGAAAATGATTGAAAATTGTTTCCAATTTGAAAATTGCACTAAAACTTGTGCTTCCGCAATTTTCATGCAAATAATCATTGAATTGTGATTTCAGATCGGATTCGAAAATGATTAAAAATCATTGAAACTATTTTAATGACTGAAAATCATTGAAATGGTCGAAAATCATTGAAAATCTTGAAAGTGATTGAAAATAATTTTCAATATGAAAATTGCATTGAAAATTGTAATTTAGCAATTTTCATGCAAATGATCATTAAATTGTGATTTCAAATCGGATTTGAAATTAATTTAAAATTATTGAAGTTAATAGCTACAATGATTTAACATCACTGAAACTATTTCAATCATTGAAATTATTGGCAGGAATACTATAGGAACTATTGAAACTATGGAAACTATAAGAAAGGAAATTATTGAAACTATTAAAACTATTGGAATCATTCAATAGTTTCTCGATAGTTTCCCAATATTTCCATATAGTTTCTAACAGTTCCCAACGGTTGCTAATAGTTTTTTTTTTTTTTTCATAAGGGAACAGCTCGAGAATGTGAAAATTGCAACTATTTTTAAAGAAAAACGAAAGGTGTAAGCCTTAAAATAAAAAAAAAATTGACAATTACGTTTTTTTTCTCCATTAATCGAAAACTTAGAGAGATCCAAAAGGTTGTGACATCACAGCAATTTTTGAACCTCTGTATCTCCTTCAATCATCGATGAATGAAAAAAGAAAAACCAGGTGTTTATTTGTCTTAGATTTTCTATCAGACGGATATAATGGAATTTTTCGTGCAAATTGCCCATTAGTAACATTATTGACAAGTTGCATTTCATTTAAGCCTGGCTTGGTTTTTTTTTCTTTCTTCTATTTTTGAGTGCTCGCTATTACTTTTGTTACAATTTTATGTATTTTTACAAGAGAAGATCAATATAAATAAATTGCATCCGAACAAATTCTATTCAGAATATAATAATACGCTTGCATGATTCGAATATATCTAATCACTAAAGAGTAATTTAGATGTAAAACTATGTATGCATCGAAACGAATTGACTGCAGTTCTTTCGACATTGAACAGAGTACAATTACAAATTTACACAGTGTAAAAGACTTTATGGGATTATAAATAATAAAATTTCATAGAACAGCAACCGAACGAGACTCTGTCAAACTTTGAATGTTTGAGTAAAAACAGCCACATATATTGAGTGGAATATATAGAAAATATTTGACTATTGACAATTACACTGGCAATGAGAAAAAAAAGTAATTATTACTCTACAGTTCTTTACTGTGGAATCAGTCTGAAATATTGTACTTGTTGCTAGATATTTATAGTAGTTATTGTCGTGACATATAGTAAATATTGTGAAATAATATTGTGGTGGTTAAAATCTTTCGTTATAAATACTACCATACGTATTTCGTTATCCACTATACCTTTTTTGTGCTTTTGTAATATCAAATTGTAATTCCTACTAATCCAGATTTCGAAAAATGCCATACAGTTTTGCCAGTATTCTGATATGTATAGTTCTTTTGGCTATATTTTTGTGTACTTTCTAGTATATCATATTGTAATGGATACAAAATTGAAAAAAGTCGAAAATGTATTGTAGAGTTTACAGTATGATATGAATTTTCGTACATGAAATATATTCTACGAACTGCAAAGCAGATGAAAAATTGGAGCGTATTGAATCAACACGCGTCAGAAGTAAAACTTCTCATGCTGCTTTCTTTACGGTTCTGATGTAGAGATTTTTATTCCTCTTACCTTTTTTAGTTCTAACTGATCCATCAATTTTTCTGTGTAGTATTTTTCTTGTTTTTCAACCGTGAATCAGTTAAAAAATTAATTCACTTCTAACTTTTAGTCGAATCTATCAATGACATTCTTGTTTCTTTTATTAAATAACCTCATATAATTGATTCTGATAATTTCCATGAAAGTGAAAGCATAACATCGTTAGAAAAATTCTATGAGCGTATACTCAAAACGAAAACTTTAAAGTCTTACATCTTACAGTATTACATTACAACAAAATCTCAAAATTACTCACTGCAACCGAAAATATTACACTCTTACATTGTAAAATCTTAAAAATACTCCCTACATTAATTGCATCCTAGAAAAGTGACAATACCGCCTAAGAAGTTTTACTTCAAAAAGGAAAAATATTTTATTCGATGTTTCACTACATATACAGATATTAAATCCTGTGTATTATTTAAGTAAAATTGCAATTAAGATAGTACAGTTTGGATTATATAGCTTTTTAATTTTTTGAAATGATTTAATAAAAACTGACATACATATTGTAATTTTTACAATGTAACAATATTCACAAAACTATATTGTAGTACGTATAAAAAATGACACTATTTGCATTAACACTGTAAAATCTGCAATATTACTGTAAATCTTACAATAATGTTGTACTTTTTACCATAATATATGCCAGAAACTACGGGATTCTTTTCTCAGTGTAAGTTGACAGTAAGACAGTCAAAGTTCTATTATATAAAAGTCGAAATTTATTGGTCAACGGTCGATTAGACTGTGCACAAAACAATCAAGTTGACTATTAAACAGTTGAATCGACTGTAAAACAGTCAAATTTTTATTGTTTGTTTCGTAAGGGTATAGAAACTAATGACAAATAGAGTTACTTGTATCTTAATTATTTTTAAACTAAATAATAGACCTTTATTTAGAGAACAATTATTTATCCGCAAACTTGTTTCACAAAATTCTGAGTAAAATGCTGCTTTCACGTTTTAGCATGAGAACATCATGAAGTAACGTGAAACAAGTACATAACAGGAAAATCCTGACTTGTTACTTTATAAATACAACTCGTAACGATGATTGTTATTTTCATCAATTTCTTTTTATTCTAATACGCTCCTCCATCATCAAAATTTCTAAATAACTTGAACTTACAAATAACTAGAAAAGTTAGATGAACTAATTGTATTTAGTCAGCCCTTGATCAGTCACCTGATATGTTCACTTAGTTACTCAGGCTAAACATTGGATTATTCTACCTCACTGTCTAGCCAATGCTACTGCACCCTCAGCCAGTCAAAAAAGCACTCAACAAAATTCAGTGCTTGGTTGCACCAACTAAACACTGACCTACCCTAATCCAACCTTCAGTCTTACGATTAGTAACTAAATGAACATTCAAAACAAATTAACTTCATCCAACTACTCCACTTCTCTCTCTAAACGTTCCAAAACCTAAACTCGCATATTCCCAAAGCCTCTTCAAAACAACCCCTCATCAAGACGAAAATTCCCTTCTACCAAGCCAGACTCGCATAATTCCACCTCTTAATGAATAAATCATCCGGTGAAACAAATCCAGAGAGCATTACAGTCATTATCGCATGCGTATCTTCGCGACTGAAACACGTACAAAATTTCTAAATAACTTGAACTATCAAAGAACTAGAAAAGTTAGATGAACAAATCTTATTTAGTCAGCCTTTGTTTAGTCACCTGGTATGTTCACTTTAGTTACTTAGGCTAAACATGAAATTATTCTACTTCACTGTTTAGTCAGTGCTATTACACCCTCAGTCAGTCAAAAAAGCACTCAACAAAATTCAGTGCTTGGTGGCACTGACTAAACTCTGACCTAGCCTTATGCAGTCTTACAATTAGTAACTAAACGTTCCAAAACCTAAACTCGCATTTTCCCAAAGCCTCTTCAAAACAACCCCTCATCAAGACGAAAATTCCCTTCTACCAAGCCAGACTCGCATAATTCCACCTCTTAATGAATAAATCATCCGGTGAAACAAATCCAGAGAGCATTACAGTCATTATCGCATGCGTATCTTCGCGACTGAAACACGTACAAAGCTCGCGCACACGTACACGCGCATATTAATAGAACGAGTGTTGGATGTTATCTGTTCCCGTTTTAAATAGCAGCCAACTCTGTGGAAAAGCATCCAAAAGTTGGATAGCCATAGGCCGGGACATGCAAGCAGGTGAGGCGAGCAGGCACGAGCAGAAGTTAGCACGTGCAACCCGGTGTGTGCGTGCGTTAGACGATGTAAGCAGAATGGGGTAAGTTGGTAGGGGGTTGATGGGGATGATGGGTGATAGGTGGGTTCGGCTGAAGTAGAGGTGGTTCTGGAAAAGCTCAGGGAGTCGAAGGGCCACGAGGGGCGTCGGGGGTCGGAGGGCTGGGTGGGTGGGTTAAGGGTGGCGGAGGGATGTTCGACCTGGAGGATGGGTTGCTTGCGTCTGGTGGCGCGACTTGACCCCGGTTGACCCGAGACTGCACAATCCATCCTGCTCTTCTTCTATTCCTCTCTTACTTTCTCACCCAGCCACCCACTTTTCCAGCACCGCCACCACCCCAATCCAACCACCGCCTAACTACCCCTGACGTTCTCTACGTCTTGCCGTACCAGCAGCGGTGGGTAATTATTGATGTGTCCGCCACCGCCGACCACCCCCATTTTCCCTCTGTCCACGTTGCCCCGCTAGCTCTTTCTCCGTCTTCAGGCCCTTTGAGAAAGAAATGCCTGGAATTGTCGAGACTGCAGGAGAGTGTCCGGGGTGCGTGGCTATGCGTGGGAGAATGATTGGATCTGATCACTGATGATGTGAGGAGGTACTTGGATGGGGGTCTTGTTTCATTTAGATATGATTTAGATGTGTCTTGTGGGATCTGGGTCAACTTGAAATGGAATTTTGAAAACTTGTGACGTTGGATCTGTTGTCTGATTTGTGTTGATATCAAGTCTGACGTTATATCTGGGGTGAGATTTGATGACAGATTAAATCTCGTTTTGAGGGTTTGGAAAGTTGATTAAAAGAGAGCAACGTGTTACGTTACCGTTACTTGGAAAGGAATAGTACCCCGTAGAAAGGAACGTTCCATTACCTTCAGGCTATTTTTTAGGATACATTTAATGTAGATAACAAGACATAGAAAAATTAACGATACTATTTGTTTATTATCTCTGTCACGCGTAATTATGTATTTCGATTGTTAATTCAGAGTCCTTACCATCCCAGCATAACATGGAAACTATGCTTTTTCTATCCACCAGACTGTCTTATATGAAAACATCCTTTTTAGATATTTTTTCGAGCTACATGAATTAGACACATCTCTTACTTCACGTACGAAGCCTTGAATTTGAGATTAAATTTTTAAAATACCACGAGTTAACTCGAAATAAAAAAAAGAACCATATCTTGATCTTCTGTTTTTTTCAAAAGTTCGCCTCTCAATGATAGTGCACAATGTTGAATATCTCTGTCACATGAAATTATGCACTTGAAAAATTTTATTCAGAGCCCTTGCCCTCCTGAAATAACAGAGAAATTATTTTTTTCCTATCCTTCAGAGTGTGCTATAAGATTATTTTCTAACATTTTGTAAGAATATCGTTTTTAATTGATTTAAAATCACTAGATGAGAGACCTTGGTTTCGGGATTAAATTTCAAAAATACTATTAGTCAAGGGCGCACCAAGAAAACCTTCTAGGAAAACCTACTTTTTCGGAAATATTTCGAATATTTGAATCATTGAATTTTTACTCCATTTTCGACTAATTCTCAATTTTGTGTCTTAAATTCTATTGAATTTCAAATTTTTCGAATTCATATTAGATTTCAGGGTTGCTCATGTTGCATTTAGATACTTTTTTATAAAAATATGCGTATTTAAAAGAAATATTTTGATATTGATAAGTTCTTGAATTTTTCATGCACCTAAATTGGCAATTATCAATTTTCTTCTCGAAGATTTCACATAAATTAAGGAAAATTTCGAAATTGGAGCTATTTGATTCTTTGAATTCCAAATAAGGAACGGTAATTATTCTATAGACAAAATATTTTTCAGTTTTAACATTTATGATTCGGAACTCTTCTAGACTGATAAAAGTCTTGCACATTTACCAAGGATTATTCAATTCAAAAAGTTAAAAAAATTAGTTTTATGATTTCTATGTATCATGTTTTTATTTATTTCTTCATGGTTTAATAACTATTTGAATATTATTCTACGTCCAAAAAAAGTTTACTTTGCTATTTTTTTTATTTTCAAATTGAGCGGGAACACACACCGAACTTTTGCAGTTTCGAATGGGAAATCTTTTAGATTTATCAGATTTCTATTTTCCGCTTTTTTTGATTTTGAATGCTAAGCTTCCTTTTTCGAAGAAAGTCTTCACATATCCATATTTTTACTTATCAGTTCCTCATCTTCAAGATTCACATGAAATCGTTAGAAAAATAAAGTCAAAAACATTGAATCTTGAAAATTTGTAAATACCTTTATTTGTTTGTTTTGGTTTTTGTTTTTTTTTTTATATCGAAATTCTTCCCTTTTTAAAATTACAATTCACTGTTATTTGAAAAGAAATTTTATTTACTTTTTCACCTTACATTTTAGCTATCAAACCTATCATTTATAATTTTGATTTTATTGAATTTATTTATACAGGTACCAGTTTATTTGAAAGTTGACACTGTTGAATTTCTCTGATTCTACAGTGTTTTTTAACATTGTTTGTCCATTCAAACAATCATAACAAAAATAAATTCTTCACTTACGAAATAGAACAGATTTGATTGTGAATTTTCGTTGTTGGCACATATTTTTGTATTGAGGTTTTCAAAGGCTACCGCATGATGGATGCATGTTAAAGTATTGGACGGATAAAAGCCATAGATAGTAAACAAAAAATATTGAGATAATCAAAAAAATGGCTAGAAGTGATTTTGAATCACTATTTTGTTTCTATATTCAACAAGGGAATTCAAAACCCTGTATGCGTATTTTAGATTAGGATCGGAATTCCTGAAATTCGTGAAACTCAGAGTATATAACAAGAGAACTTGCGGTCCCAAGCAACACGGGAAACCCTAACTCAAGCCATGATTACTGAAACAACCTTATCTTCGCCACGTCAATGAGGCTTTTCATGGGGCATCGGCTGCACGGTGTACAGTAACGTTTACTCGTACGTGTTTACGATCAGCCCGTATATTTATACACTCGTAAGCACCAGCGTTAACGCCGGAGCGGTAAATTCGCTAGGGTGGTTATGGATACCACTTGGCAATGTGAAAGAGCGTGTGTTAAAGTGTTTGCGTGGGGTTCGTCTAGACCGGCTAGAGACCGCGTCACAATCCCGCATGGTCAATCGCGAGCACGTTAACCGCAGACTGCGTCTGAGGGGAAAAAAGCGCAAGGAACTTTATAACTCAACGCTTCACGGCTTCGAGCTTTTTGCTTTGATCGGTGCCCGCCAGAGTAAACATTGATCTTGATCGATGAATGTCTTTCCAGAAGCGTGTGCAAAGCTTCTACCCAGAGAACCATGCACGATATTCCAACCCTGGATAAAGCATTTATTGCCAGTGGTAGAAGTTGGGCTGAATTTGTGGAAAAGTCCCTTCAAACTCTTCTGAAATATTTGGATTCAAGAATTAAGGTCTGGTCCCTTAATCTGGAGCTGTTTAATTCTACAGATGAAATTCGTAGAATGCAGCAGACAATTTGATGGAACAATTGATTGACAATCTGTTGAATTTGACAGATGAATGGAACTTTTCAACAGATTGGTTTACATTAACAGTTTGAAGGCCATAGTTCTGCAGAGATAGATAACCTTCATAACCTCAACTTAAGGTTTATTCTTCTTCTTCTTTTTCTTCTTTTTCTTCTTCATCTTCTTCTCCTTACAAAATCCATGATCCAACATTTTACAAATTGGTCCATATCCTATTGAGACTGTCCCTCTTGATCGCTGAATGTCTTTCCAGAAGTGTGTGCAAAGCTTCTACCTAGAGACACAATACACGATGTACGAACCCTGGATAAAACATTTATTGCCAGCTGTAGTAGAAGTTGGGCTGGATTTGAGGGAAAGTCTTCTTCACCTCTTCTGAAATATTTGGATTCAAGAATCAAAGTCCATTCTCTAAATCTGAAGCTGTTTAATACTTCAGATTGGCTTGTTAGAATGTTGACAATGAAATTTGTAGAATGTAGCAAACAATTTAGTGGAACGATTGAACAGCAATCTGTTGAGTTTGACAGATGAACGTTTCAACAGATTGATGTACACTAACAGTTTGTAGGCCATCGTTCTCTAAAAGGTAGATTACCTTCACAACCTCAACTCAAGGTTTCTTCTTCTTCTTCTTCTTCTTCTTCTTCTTCTTCTTTTTCTTGAAGCTTTTCAATTCTACATATTAGCCTTTTAGAACGTTGATAATGAAGTTTGTAGAATGCAGCAGACAATTTGGTGGAACATTTGATTAACAATCTATTAAATTTGACAGGTGAATGAAACTTTTTAACAGATTGGGGTACACTAACAGTTGAAGGCCATCGTTCTCGAAGAGTTAGATTACCTTCACAACCTCAACTCAAGGTTTCTTCTTCTTCTTCTTCTTCTTCTTCTTCTTTTTCTTGAAGCTTTTCAATTCTACAGATTGGCCTGTTGGAATATTGACAATGAAGTTTGTAGAATGCAGCAGATAATTTGGTGAAACAATTTATTAACTATCTGTTGAATGTGACAGATAAATGAAACTTTTCAACAGATTGGTGTACACTACCAGTTTAAAGGCCATAGTTCTGCAAGAGATAGATAACCTTCACAACCTCAACCTAAAGCTTTTTCTTCTTCTTCTTCTTCTTCTTAAAAAATCCATAATCCAGAATTTCACAAATTGGTCCATATTCTTCCAATGTATGAAAAGCACAGACTACATAAACTTGGAGTAAGACAAGGCAGGGAAATGTAATTACGAGTAGAGCAAGACACATCGACGAGTTCTGATTCCACGTCGCTCTGTCGAAACGCATTTGTCCGAATTGCGGTTTCTTTGGTGAAGGTGAAAGCCGTGGATGAGTCGAAGGGGCGAAGGGGAAGAAAAGGGTATAGGGACCGTCCTAGGAGGGTGGATCAATACGATCGCTAATCCGGTGCATTGTGTAGCAAGGCGTGGCGAGGAAGAAAGGCAAGGATAAGCCGGTCTCAGGATTGCCTTCTGTCTCGTTTGACCTCTGCTATGCTGTCTTCCTTCATTTTACCCTGTTCCAGCATTCTCTGTTTTCCTAGTGATTAAAGAATCTCCTTTCGAGTGAGATCAACGGCGATGATTGAACAGCTATATAAGATTCAGGGTTGCAGGTTTATACTTAGAAGTCTTCGATCTTTGTGATTTTGGGAAAATAGATTTTTTTTTCATTTTGTTCATTCATAAACTATGTGGTACAAGGAATAAGTCATGTGAAGGGTTTTGTAAAAAACAAACTTTAACTGGGTATTTTAAAGAGGAAACGTAGCCATTTTTGCCCTTTTCAAGCGTAGAGTGAGTTATGTTACAATGAAGGCCTGAACGAAACTCAGGAAGAAAAAAGTCACCAATCAAGAAAAAATATTAGTTTATTACTAAAACTGGTAATCTTCTTTATATTTTGGTTTTTTTCCATTTTTACATCCTCCAACAGGTCAAAAAACAAAGGCTAAAATCACTCTTTTCTCAAAACAACCGTCTTATCCTGACGTATTTTAAAATTTTGAAATCATTCTTAAGAATGATTTCGAATAAGAAACGTAGGCAACGTAACACTAATTTGAATATAAATATTTTTTTTTATTTTATATATATTCACGATGGTCGATGTCCATATATGTCCATGAAATTCTTGCAACGAGGTCAAGGAAATTCAAATCCTTGTGAGAGTGAATAAGCAAAATTTTGAAAAATACCGTTGACAAGTGGAAGCATTTATGAACAAGAGAGTGAAAAAAAATTTATCTAATTACTTTGAGTAGTTCATTCGCAAATTATTCTAGAAAATAGGCTCGAATTTTCAGTTTTGAATGTATAAGACTCCCTAAAGAAAGTGAGGAATAACTTTTTTTGTTATTTCAATTCGAAATTAGCAATTTCTAGAATCATCAATTTATATACCTTGTTAGAAAGAGGACTAAATGAGTTATCATAGATGTAATTTTCAAAAAAATCAAAGAATGACATTATTTCCCTTGAAATTCTGAACTTTTAAAAATCGGTTAATTAATTTCTATGCTAAGATTAAACATGCTATATATGCGACCTTATTTTTGAAACATTCGAAGATGACTTTTTTTTGTATTCTGCTTAGAAATTTGCAACTTAAGAAGTCAGTTATTCATCAATTTCTACACTTCTTCAGAAATAGGACCAAATATGCTATATCAAATAAGAGATTTTCGAAAAAATCGAAATTATACAACTTTTTGAATTTTCGTTAGTTAAAAAAATGTTTTTCTTTTTTATAATTTCTTTAATAGAATACCAAATGTGCTATCAGAGACATAATTTTTTTAGAAAATCGAAGACTAACTTTTTTTGTTACTTCAATCAGAAACTACCTAAACTCTGTACTTAATAAATACATACTTTTTTCGAATCTGAGATTTTGAATTTCACAAATACATATTCAACATTTTTTGATAAGTACATAAATCGGGAACCAATCCTTTCTCTCAATATCGTCAAATTAATCCGAAAATTTCAAAATGTCAACCTTTTTATATTCTAAAAGTTGAATTTTTTCAGATCCGAGCATTCGGTTCAAGCTCCAAATTTGAACTATTTAAAAATAAACATTCTTATATCTACCTCAAAATATTCTAATACAAATTTCGTGAATAACAGTATGTGGCGTGGAACGAAGAAACCTGACTAACAGCACCTTTTAACTTTTCGAGAAAATCGTGTTTCATTGGGATGGGTCCCTTCGAGTAGTAGGAGCAGGTATAGACCTTCTCCTCCGAACATTTCTCCCTCCACACTCAATCTCGTCCCGCTATTCGGGTCCAAGTCGAGCAGTGGTCCACAAGTATATACACTCTCTGTTTTTTTACTTCTCTCGATCATTACTCGAATCAATCATTATTCATTGAATGACTGGAATCCTAGCGGGAAATGTCACGTTTCCCGCTAGTAGCGAACAATGTTAACGTGAAATATAACATCTATTCAAACAAAAAAATTGTTCACAAAAATAATAAAATAAAACAAATATTATAATTATTGATATTATTTTTTTGTTATCGCTATAATTGCACTTTTATACATATTGCATTGTTTAAATAAAACTGCGCGCTTGTAATAACATTTTTTTTAAATGGAACTTAGTTTAGTTCTTAATGAGTACACGATCCAAGATAGGAAAAAAAATTTGAAAAAAGGAATGTTTGTCAATAGCAATCTAAGGGTAAATTTACTCTGAATCACTATCAATAGTTTTCCGCTTACGCCGAGTTTTCGCTGTTTTTTGAGAAAAAGCAGGTTTTGGCGCTACATCGTCAGCTTTGGAGGGGTCGGAGCACAGACTTCTCACATTTTTGTACAAATACAAAAGCCTTTTATCTGACAAACCTTCAGGTTTAAGCTCATTTGGACAAGAGTTGCGTAGCTCTGCTTCATTCAAAATCACTGTACATTTGTCACTTGGTTCACTGTCGGCAAATTGTTTACATGTTATGCCATCAGCGTCAATTGTAAAATGATGGAATTTTGTTATTCCCGGTAAAGCTTTGCAGTGATTTTTGAAAAAAGAATCCCACTCGAACCAAGTGACTTCATGAGCATTTACAGTTCGATTGAACACCGAAGACTTTTCCACGCATTCAACAATGTCATTGAAATCGTCGGTGTTGCTTTTGGCAAAACGCGATTTGAACAATCCAAACATACGGTCGGGAGCAAACTTGGTATGTCCCGTAAGCAAAAAATTAAAACAAACAGTTTTATTTTTCTCTTTGGAGACGCGCCATTGTAAGTAATCTAAAACTGTGTTGTTTTTATTCTGCCCAGCACAGTTGTCTGCAAAAATAACGATTTTTTCACAATAATTATTTTTTTCTAAATAATGATGCAACAAGCTAACAACGCAGTTTGGCCCTTTTCCTATATTGTCGGCTTCGTCGATGAGAAAATTGGTTTGGGTATGAGTTCGCTCATTGTTTATACCGAAAACAGAACATTTTCTCGCGGATTTAAAATAGGCGCTACCAACTTGCTGTGGGCTGGACGGGTACTGCACATTTTGTGCGAAATCGAACGATAGAATGAGGCACGTGTCGTCTGTAAAATACATATAAGAAGTGCGCGATTGAAGGGCGTAAAATGTGAAAATTTTGAATGAAGAAAAATTACGTTGGCACAATGTCACAATTTAGAATTCCAGTACAATCCATTTCTAGGTATCAAAACTGCGAATTTTTCATTTGACGAAGAACATCAAATTTAAATGGGATTTTTTTTAATGATTTCGGTTTCTATCCAAATATGCAAAAAAATTTTAATCTGCTTTGTAATTATGTATTTTAGATTTTATAATCTTATAAAAAAAAAAAATAAAAAAAAACAATCAAACTCTTAAAAAACTTACATACAAAATTGAAAAAAGTTTTAAAAAATTCGAAATTTTTCGAAGAATTTGGAACAAACAAACAAATTTGATGATTGCATTTTATGAATTAGAAACAGATGTCATATTCACCTTCGTTTTTGCACATTGTTTGGTAGAAGCTCCGTTGTCCGTGGGCCTGATTCAAATGCTCTTCCGCATTTTTTATGACCTTCAATCATTGATCAGAGTTGAGTTTCATAGATCGAGAGATGGCGATTGAGTTTTCTCGGCATGTGTCGCATAAGTCCTTCGCTAGTTTCATCGCAGTAATGTAGGGAACATGTTTTTGCCATAATTTTCGAAAAGACCGATTCTCAACTCGATATTTTTGGTCTTCGATGGACTTCAAGTAGACTTGGTGAACTGACGTCATTGTGTCGCTCGACGGCAATTTCAAGACGCGAAAATCTGTGAAATTTGGCATCCGACCTGGTAATGGGATGGCGTGTTATTTTGCATACGCTTTAATGAACGTTATGACGTAGTCCTTCACTTCTTCGGAAATCAGAAGAGTTTTGCGAGTCGGTCGCATTCCGGTCAGGCCATGGATACGAGGAACAAGACCATTTTTTTCTAAATGTTTGTTGAGGGCTTCGTATTGTCCACGGCCGATAGGATGAATAAAACAATACATTTTTTGACAAATTGGCAGCACACGAAATCGGTGTTGAATGTTTAAACGTTGTTTTTTTCCTTCACTTGTTCTGCAAGGTTTCCTGTTATACAAATCGTTGTAGTTACTCTGCAAATCCGCATGTTCCTTGCCCATCTCTAGGTGACTCAAAACAACTAAGTCCTGCTCATTTTTGGACATTTCCAAAAACGAGTCTCTGTAAGGCCGTACTAATGTCTCGGATAAACTTGCGTTGCATTTTTTTTCACAACACGGTTCAGCATGAGGTCCGAACATCAATTCTATTTCTTGCGTTTCTTTTTCATCTTCGCGTGATGTTTCAAAAAATCTTTTATTCACACTCGCGTTAACTTCGTCATCTGTCGATACCGAAGAATCACTGCACTGATCTAAATCATCGTCATTTTCGGGTGACGTGAAATATTCGCGATTGAGCAATGCAAGCTCGTTGTCAACATCCGTCGTTTTACGTTTCACGTTTCTCTGTCACCAGTTTAAGGTACACTGAAAATAATTTCGGAAAAGTCATTTTCAGATAGAACCACTAAAACCGGCTAGAATTCAAAATTTTATGGTGGCATAAAAGGTGCCTTTGTTTTTTGTTTTTCTTGCCAAGCCACGAATATTGCTTTTTCTTGATTAAGACTGACACATTCCTTGAAACCTAGCCATCGAAGTATAAAATCGCGCACCGTCATTTCCGCTTCCTAAAACTATTATTATTATTCAAGATAGATCATTCGAATTTTTTTCACCACTCGGTCTGATTTTTCCTTTAGAACCCAGCAGTGCAGGTATGCGTTGTCGGCCTTCGTTTATTATTTCTGCAATCTACCAGAAACTAATATCGTTCTACATAGAGTAATTCTTCATATCTCTATAAATACTTCAATTCATCACTTCAAGTGAACGTATAGTTTTCGAAACAATGGAAAGAATCGTTTCTACAAACTTGCTAAACTTTTACGTTTACAACCATAATTGCTATTAAAAATATTCTATTAGAATGATGCCCGAAACTTGCAAGTAACACTTAAGTAAGTATCGATCAAGTTTTCAGATATATTTTTTACGCTTAAAATAAAAAAAAACTAGTTCAAAAATTAAGACATAATAAGACAAACAAAAATAAGACATCAAACTTGTTCTTTAGCTATTTTCAAAATTTTGGTTTCAAAACGATTCGACAGAATTATGACAATTATTTTAAAAAACATGGCCTTATGTCTGTTATTTAACATTTTCATATTTTAAAATGAATACTTGAAAATTGTTTTAACCGTAATCAATAATATTCCTATACTCATTGGTGAAAAAAAAAGAATGAGTGTATTCCAAAGACTAATTACACAACTGATGTAACACGTTGTCATTGAAATCGAAGATGCAGTGAATTTTACTTGATTATCTGGAAAGCCGTAACAAAAATAATATTAACGGCGGAAAAAGAAAATTTAAATGAAAACGTGAAAAAATGCGGCTGATGGGACGTTTCACGCTATATTAGGACTTTTCGTCCTCACGCCAAGCGCCGCTGGTCGGTGTAAACCATTCGTTGGAAGGGGAAGACTCCCCTCGTCTCAAACTCATGATCAATGACGCGAAGTGAAAGAACGTTATATTTCAGTCAATTTTTATCGCACAGCCTTGTGCATAGGTTCATTCGATAGAGAATGCTTTTATCTCTAAGAATCATTAAAAAACTCATTTTTCGTTTTTGGTGCTGTTAGCCAGGTTTCTTCATTCCACTCCACGTATTGTGAAATTCTCCTACGAATTTCTTACTTGAGCTGACTAATAAAGCACCCCTTATTTCGTAAAATTTTCATCGTTTTTATTTTACAAACAATGTAAAAATAGAAAATTCAAGCAACAGGTATGTACAGCATAGAAAAATTGATTACATTTAATAGACAGTCTTTGTAGTCATACCCGGTGAACCAACCGTGGAGTCCACATCCACCGAAATTTTACCCCACGTGTTGTGTTAAGCAAAAATTGAGGAAAAAACAGCTACATATTGAGAGTTTGTTTACGTTTAAATCCACAATTGACCATAAAATTGACGTTTTTTACTCAATTTTTGCCCAAGTCGAATTCAACAAACGTTGTAGGGTTCTGCGGTCGTAGAACCATACAAATTATGCCCAACTGCGTTGACTCCAAGAAACACCGAGAAACAGGCAAATGTTGAGGGAAAATTGGGCTTTTGTGGGGAGACAAGTTTTTGATGGTTAGGATAAATATTGCCCGATCGTGGGTATCCCCCTCCGCGCTGCGCGGCTGACTCGATTTTGTTTTCGAGTCAGCTGTCATCGACTCAGCTGTAATCAGCGAATTTATAGGTATAATGTACTTTTGACTCGGGCCAACTATTATGGAATCAATACACTCAGCAGGTAAGTTGGATATTTCTAGATTCCCGACTTTGCAGTGGAGATTCTGCAAAAAAAGCTGGAAGTCAAAGTCGGAGAAATGAGGGACAGAAAAATCGAGGTTAACGTTACATATTTTTTTTTTTGTTTTATCCGACATTTCAGCTCAACGCCGCCTGAACTATTGGTACGCATATGTCTAACTTTTGTTGAATTCGAGATATCGCGTTTCAAAGTCGTCAAAAGTTGGTCAAATGTTACGGATTGCGTGGACCACGCCCCATAATGACGTATGTCTAAAAATTTGCCAAATGTACGGCAATTGTGGACCGAGCGTAAAGTTGAGTCACGTTACCCGAAAATTGGGCATTTTTTTACTCGACTTCTTCACCCAACGTATTTTCCCAAAAAACAGGGTGGTACTGATGTCTTAGAACCAATGATTTTTTGCGCAACTCGACTAGGCAATTTTAACTCAAATCCAACTCCATTTGGTTCACCGGGTAGGTACAACTGTATCATTTTTCATAACGTTTATACATTTTTCTCTGATCAACAGAGTTAAAGACCTCTCAGTTAAATTTTTCTCGCTCATTCATTATACCGAATAAATTATCAAAAAACTTAAACCAGCTCAATATCCACGAAAGTTACATCTCAAGTTCAAAGAATTTCGCAAAACTTTCAGTTTGCGCTCTCCAACACATTGAAAACTGGATCCGAATTTTCTAGGATTCAGCATCAGAATCTACTTCATTATAGTTACCTGCAAAAGAAGATGAAATATGTAATTTCATTTTCACAATGAAATAGCCATTTTTTCAAAACTCACTGTTTCGATTGTACGGTCTGATCAAGAGTACCATGACCAATCCAAAGACAGTAGCGCCACCGCAGACAAACGTCAAAACATCTTTGTAATAGTAAGCGCAAGAATTCTTGCATTTGCTAAAAATAACGAAATTTACATTTTTAAATTGGCCAACAAGATTTCAAACTTGCATATTATAATGAGGTCTTACAAATATTGTATAATCATCACAAAAAATCCATTGCTAAGTTTGTCCGTGAAACTCATTGCACCATAAACGAAGGCACCATTTTCATTATGAGTTCCGATGTAATCAGCTGTCAATCCAAGACTCGTGACTAGCATGAAAGAACCTGCAGCACCTGAAATAAAAAAACGAAACGTTAACTTTTTATTCTCACAAAATGAACAGTAGTTTACTTTTATGCAGTTTTACTTTTCGAAAATAAAAACCTAATTTTTACCTATCAAAAGTGAGACTGGGTATATCTCGTACTTCGTGAAAGTGTCTCCTTGTCCGAACCAAATCCAGGCACACGCAGATAAGCCCAGAACGGCGCCCAAAAAGTATGCCACTTTTCTTCCAAGTTTCGTGTTGATATACTCGATCACGAGGGAAGCTTTAAAACTGCTTATGAACATGATCAAAGGCATAATTGCCAAAGAAGTCGTAGCTATTTGCAAAGAGTTTTGTAGATACAAAGGGATGTAAACTTGGGATAAGTTGACGAAAAGTCGAGTCGGCATGTAAACCAGCGCCACTTGGTAAAATTGAGGATCCTTGAATAGTTCCTTTACTGATCTCAAAGGTCGGCTCGACGATTCACCTGTTTTTTAAAAAAAACAACATCAAAAGTTTGTATTGAAAAAATCATGCCATGATTCGAACAAAAAATATGCATATATTTGATTTCTAGAGAAATAAGATAATTTTTGTACCTGATGAAATATTGTTCCCTTCTTTTACGCCTACATGAAAAATCGTGGAAGTGAAAAAACCGATAAGTAGTCCAATAAAAACAACATATTGGAATTTGTAAGCATCATCAGGAACAATCGTAGATGATGAATTGTTACTAGTTGCGCTCAGAACTACCCAGGTTACGACATATACAAGGATGTTAGAGAAAACAGTAAAAGTATATCTGAAAATTTAGAAACTATGTTCAGCATGAGAGATTGCAAAAATAGTTTATGACTTTTGTTTTTTATACTTGATTACTTTCATGATTACGGAAATTTTTTTATTCTAGATAAATAATTTTCTCATTTTTCAAATAAGTTAATTTTTACATTTTTGTGTTTAACTGACATAAATCGATGGAAAATTTTTGACTCACAAAACTGTGAGTCAACAAAATAAGGAAAATTTATATATTGAAAAAGAAGATTCATTGCCAGTTAGATGATTGTTTCAATTTAAGTGTTGTTAAAATTCAGTTCATTTTGCATCATATGAATTTTTATCAAATAGTGAATGATTTGCTGGATATTTTTTAAACCTTATGGCTGTGAGTTGTGTTCTTTCCTCCTCTTTGTTTGTGAGATCCGCAATTAGAGAGAGGTGTGATATTTGCACGGAAGCCCATCCAAATTGAAAAATAACTACAAATGCTGCATAGTACACCAATTGTGCATGTTGACTGGCAGTACTACATCCAATGCACCGTGAGAAGATGAATGGAAATGCAAAAATCACGCAAACTGTGCCTGAAAACAAAAAAATAATTTATAAAAATTTGTTAATTTCAGCTTCCTTATAAGAACTACAAAGCATTTTTTTTAACTTTTCGCCAGTTTCAAAATTAATCTAAATTTCCAATTCAGAAAATGAATTTGTTTTAGAATAATTTTTACCGAACAAATGCCAAGTTTTTCTTCGTCCGTATCGACAGAGCCAAAAATCATCTCGTATATCAGAATGAAAACCAACAAATGGCGTTGCCAAAGCATCAGCGATTTGGCCAATAAGTAAAATGAGACCTGCTGACATCGCATCGAATTGCATAACATGTTCGAAAAAGATAAGCAAGTACGTAAACCACATTGAAGCACAAATGTCGTTCATAACGTGCCCTATTCCAAACGACAATTTTGTGAAAAATGTCAGTCCTGGCATTACTTCTGAGTTATCATTGGCTATTGGTCTGCTTGCAGGCTCCATTTTTGGCGTTGTCGTTAAAAAAAAAATTTATTTCACTCTTGGTACCTATTCACTGTAAATGATAAAAATTATTGTTAGAACAATGCTCAAAAATATGTCATAGATTCCTTCAAATAGAGCAAAAATAGAGATTTAGATGTATAGGTTATTTCAAAAATGTATATAAACCACGAATGTATAATAATATAAATGCATAAACAGCACATTAAAAATGTATGTCATACCGATGCTTTTCGAAAAAAGAAAAAGAAAAAACTGATTTATGAACTGAAATATGTTTCCTACATGAAATATGCTTATGAATATTCTGGCCTTATATTTTTTTTTTTTCAATAATTTTATTTTTCCGATTTACTTTTGATATTTAAGTCTGTTTATTTTCTGGGATTGAAATTCACTTAAAAATACGTTCTGCAATTTTGTAGATCCAAATGCTGTAAAAATAATTTTTGAGTGGCTGTTTTAAACTTGCACTGAGTATTTGATCTACAGGGTGTCCCAAAGTCAGCGGATCATTTTAAAATCATCAATTTCTAATCCAATTCTGAGACACTTTTTCCTTTGCAATTTTTGGAAATTTGCAACATTTGGAATGTTATTATAATTGATTTCTGTCTATTTACTTTAGGAAAGACAGGATTTATCATAGAAGAGACTCCTCATCTTTCTTAGTTTACTCCTTGGGAATACTTGGACAAAAGAATATTATAACTAAAACAAAGGTGAGTCAGAGTAAAAATTGTCTTTCAAGATAAGAGATATCATTAATATACATTTTATCACACACATCAATTAACCCCACTTTTCTATTAGAGTAAGCTTAGAAAGAGAATGAAGGGGAGGGGCTTCAATCAAAAGCCCTATCTTCCTAAATAGTGAGTGCACGAAACTGAATTATTAATAATCAGAACGAAAAGTCCTCATTTTATTATTGATTGTTAGTTCTGATTATTAATAGTTCTGATTATAGATTCGTTATTGTGGAATGATGATTTTAACGATGGTTAGTCTGGACCAGAAATTTCTTTTGGCATTAGTCACGTGTTTGAGTTGGGAATAGAACATATGATTGATCCTGAAGAAGACCTGATGTAAGGTCGAAATATTGATCGTTTTCATCTTCTGTGAATAAAATTCGTTGACACAAGAATTGGCTCCAAGTATTCATATTTTGACTTTGAATTGAATAACGCTGTTTGGACGGAGCATTTTAAAGATTTTTGATTTATGAATAATTAATAAGTCTTTAAATTTTGCGAATTTTTAAAAATTGTAAAGGAAAAAGTGTCCTAGAATTTCATGAGGCATCGATGGTTTTCTGATGATCTTCCGACTTTGGGACACCCTGTAGATCAAAATACATTAAAGTAATATATTATTGTAGAAATACATTTATTCATTAATTTTCTGAATTTCTATAACTACACATTCAAATTTAAACTATACAAAATTATTTGAATAAAGAGTCATGTTTCATTTCATACATGTAATATTTTGATAAATTTTTTGTTTTCTACACACATTTTTCCCAATAAATATGTTTTTCACGTCAAACAGTTTAAAGAATATTATTTTATGCTTTCTACTTCATTAAAAAAAATGTGCTTTCCTTCCCATATATTTTTATAGTTCGAGTCTTTTTATTATTTGGGATCCAAATACGCTTGAAAAATGTCTTTTTAAATTTAAGAGATTCAAAAATGCTTGAAAATTTTTCTAATTGCTCGACTTCAAACTTGCTCTGGATATTTACACTAGATTATAAGATATATAATATTTTTTTAGAAAAAGGTCAACTATAAATTTCCTGAATTGATATTAGTTACATAAATAAATATTTAAATCATACGAATTCGAAAAGAAAAAATACAAGGAAAAGAAGCCCAGTTACATGTATCAAATATTTGAGTGAATTTTTTGCTGTATTTATACTCTCCTTCAAAAAAGAATTCCTAGGTCAAATAATTTGAGGAATATTATTTTATGCTTTAAATGTTTTTTACATGTGTTATTCTTCTTGTATTTATTATTATTACTTATTTATTCAAATGCTCTCAAATAATGCCTTTTGAAATTCAAGAGATTCAAAAATCTTCAAAAAGCTTTTTAGCTGCTCAATTTCGAACTTGCACCGTTCACCGAACATTCAAACCAAATTATAAAAATATAATAATATAATATTTAACGAATAAGTTTATTCATATTTACTCTGAACTTTCATTCATCAGATAAATTAAATTCTAAACATATAAATTTGTTAAAAAAAGGAAGAAAAAGTCTTTTTTATACATAAAATATTTGTATAAATTTAGATACAATCAAATTCTTATTTTTGAGGATATTTATGCTTCCTCCCTTTAAAAAAAATGCGTCCAATATATTAAATATTTTGATAATATTTTTTATTATTTTAAAAAAGTTACTGAATTTGAAAAATATATAACTCTGAATAAATATTTAAAAATATTGGAATGATTATTTTTTAACGCTTTTATAATAATTCGACAAATATTTTAACATTTTTTCTTTCCAGTTTTTTAAAAAATTTTTTTAATTTTTTTAATTCTTTCAAAAATTTAAGTCCGTTTATTATTCTAGACCCGAAGTGACCAATGAAAAATCTTTCCAAATTTGAAAAAAATTTAAATACCTTTTGAAAATCTAAAAGTTGCTCAATCTTTAGATTTGCACCTAATATTCAAGTCAAATACTGATCATATATTAAAATGAAATTTATATTATTATTTTTATTCAACATGTTACAATTACTTTGAATTAATATTTTTCAATTTCAAATAAATATTTTTAACTATTTTATAATAATAAGCTGAATATTTTAATAAATATTTTATCTTCACAGATTTTGTACAAAATGTTTTAGTCTTTTCAGTTTATTTAAAAATTTGAGTCATTGTATCATTCCAGTTCCGAAGTGAACGAAAACATACCTTTTAATATTTCAGTAAAAAATTTAAAAGTCTTTTGAAAATTCACTAATTGCTCAATTTTCACATTTTGATGTTATATTTAAATAAAATAATGATTTAAGCATTCTGTATATTATAATAACATTAAAAATTATTAAAATAACTTCAACTCAATATCTGAAAGAAAAAATCCCCAACTTGATTATCTTAAGTTTTAACTAAATGACAATTTTTGTTCATCGAAGGAAATAAAACAGGTTCAAAAATTTTGAAATCTTGGAAAAATTCAAGATAGTCTTATATACAGTAAAATTATATAAATAATAATCTAAAAATTCGTCCTTCATTCCTCGTTCTCTCAACAAACACAGAATGAAATACAGAACGTAGCAACAAGAATAAGCGTCTGATTTTTGTTATTATCAATAATAAATCCTCAACTATTGACACTCTCGAAAGAAAAGCAAAATTAAGACTTCGAATTTTTTTGCCGAGGACAGCAAAATAATGAGAAAAAAAATAACAGCTGTACAGCAAAACACAAAACTACATTTTCAGATTTACAACATGAAGAAATCATTGAAATGGTTCGAAAATTATACTTTGACGATTCATAATTAAAATATTACAGTATATTTTGACTGTCATGAATGTTTTCCTGCATTTTATACCATGTTTTTTTGCAGATTTTCACTCACCAATTGTCGAATTTTCGGCCATTTGAGAGAGTAATGGGCGATACAGATCGATACCTTAAAGTATCGATACTTTTAAACCGATACTCCGATATTTTGTGTCGATACTTTGATACCCGATATTTCTTAGCATCGATATGTGGCGACGCGCGTCACAAGCAATCCCGGGACCCTAGACGAACAAACCTAACCCAACCCGCAAGCGACCAATGAGAGCGGCCGGGTCTCGGATTGGCTGCTCGACTTCGCGCAAAATGGCCGACGTTTTTAAAAAAGGCAGATTTAGGAAAACGAGTCAGACGGTCGTCAATCGCGCGCGGAACACGACTACTCCAATCATAAGCAAATTTGTGAAGAGTTTTTATTTCAAGTACAGTGGCTATTTTTGTAATAAAATAAACGTAAGGTTTTAGTGCCAAACGGTCTTTTTAATTATTGCGTTGGCGCCCCTACGATTCTGACTCCACACACTCAGCTGTCAGACCTCATTTTAAAATTTTGAAAATAACGGTCTTTTTTAAATTGTGATTCACAAAATTCACAATGCAAGATGGCGGACAATGGCGCCAACCGTCACTTTCAATTCAAATATTTGTCGTGCATCAGTTTTTTCTTTTCGCTAAACACTGGAAAAGGAAAATCGCACGAACTTCGCTTTTTTTTTGTCAATTATTTTATCGCGAGTCGTGAAGATTTTTATATAACCTAAATGAAGCGTGGATATAAATCATTTCTCACGTAATTTTTTCATACTCATACCTTGGAAATTTATTTTCACTTATGTTTCTAATCATTTTTCCTTAATTTTTCTAATCATTAATTAAAAAGAGACGCTGACGACTGATCGGTTCAAGAATACGTTCATCTCTGTTTAACCGACTCCTTTCCAATTTTTAACTAGAAAAGTTAACTATCAATAAAACAATCAATTCAAATAATTTAATTATTCATTAAATCTTATTTTCACTTGTGATGAAACATTTGCTCGTGTCCCCTCTTAAATCATTCTTAGATTAAAAAAAATGCTAATTATCTTCAAAACCACGAAGAACTAGAATTATGTATGGAAATTATAATTATAATTTCCATACATATATGGAGGCAACGTAATTATCGATATCTATCGATAGATTTTTTCATTGATAATTAACATACCTAGTTTATATTTTGTTGACTGACGTTGTGGCGACGCGCGTCACAAGCAATCCCGGGACCCTAGACGAACAAACCTAACCCAACCCGCAAGCGACCAATGAGAGCGGCCTGGTCTCGGATTGGCTGCTCGACATCGCGCAAAATGGCCGACGTTTTTAAAAAAGGCAGATTTAGGAAAACGAGTCAGACGGTCGTCAATCGCGCGCGGAACACGACTACTCCAATCATAAGCAAATTTGTGAAGAGTTTTTATTTCAAGTACAGTGGCTATTTTTGTAATAAAATAAACGTAAGGTTTTAGTGCCAAACGGTCTTTTTAATTATTGCGTTGGCGCCCCTACGATTCTGACTCCACAACGTCACTGGCATCTGACTATGTCTGCATATGTATATACATGACAGTCCGGTGTTCATAAAATTTATCTTCTTTCTCTCTCTAGTGACATATAAAACATATACGTTTGTCCTTGTTCCAATAAACGTCAGTTCAAATGTGACTTCGTGAATACCTAACCTAACCTAACCTCAAACTGCCTCAAACAGACGAAATAATGTCTCATTAATTATTAAATAATTCATTTTTAAGCAGTTTTATACATTCTTAGGGACAAAAAAATTATCTAAAATTACAGTATTTTAGAAATTTATACAACTTTTAGTATTTTTTTCGCATTTTTCAGCATTTTACAAATAATTGTAGTATGCACTATTCTATATTCTTACAGATTATAAATATTTATAGTTTTTATAAAATTCTATGTAAATTTTTACTCTGAATTTTAAAGTTTTATAGAATTGTAATATTTCAAAAGATTTTTAGAACACAGTATTTTTATAAATTTCTGTTATTTTTAGTATTTTTTTTTTTTTTTTTTTTTTCAATTTCAAGAGTGATTTCATAAGGTATACTAGTTATTCTAATCATAATACATTGTTTATTTTAAATGATTTATTAGTTAAGACAGCAAACATTTGATTTCTAGATACAACCTAACTTCGATTAATTTTTTTTAAAACACTTATCTTGATATAATTTTGCCACTTTTCATCATCAGTTTAAGATCACAGATACGTGAACAAAAAAGACTTGAAAAAAAAAACACTTAATTTATAAAAATCAACAATTTATTCAAAAATTACAAAATACGTCAACAATTCCATAACTAAATATTTAACAAAGATGTATTAAAAATATATATTCAATTATTTCGTACATACAACTAAACAACTAAGACTTTATTATACTTCAAAATAGACGATAGTTTAAATAATCATTCTTTTTTAAAAAACATTCAGTCTTCTTTGTAAAATCTTTTGTTCCTGCCACTAAAATTAAGGTCGAACTTGGAGGATGAGGTTTTAAAATATCTAAAACATCTTCTTCCTTCAACCTGGAATTCACCAGCTTCACACCAGTCAGAATATTTTCTTTTTCTGATGAAACCAAAAATTATTTCCAAGGGTTTATTTAGTTTTCAAAACTGTTATTAGGTCAACTATCTTTTGAATTCTGATATGACTTGGTTTTTAAAAATTTTTACTATATCTCGATTTTTATCAAGATTTTTTCAAAAGATTATACGAAATCTTGTAGAATTTTCCGAAATCTACAAAATTGATGGAAAAATAGTTGGAATCGTACGAATTTTTTTAATGTTTTGAATTATAAAATTTCTTTTACATTTTGAAAAGTTTTCCGATTTTTCAAAATTTTCAATGTTTCTTACATAACTATTGAAATTATCAAAAATTTCGAAATTTCACACACCATATAACTATAGTTTTATGAAATATTGCACAATTTTGAAAATATATCAACAACTTCTGTACTTCTCAATGTTTTTCAAAAAGTTCTAAATTGTTAACAATCTTTCGATTTTTCAATGTCATTTAACTTTCCAAAATATCAAAAATTTCTACATTTTTATTGAAAGTTATAAAAATAATCGACGATCCTTTTACGACAAAATGTATTTCGATTACTCGAAAAAATAATTTTTCTGAATCACACAGTTTCTACAGTTTTACGAAATTTTTGAATTTTCCAAATTTGTCAGATTTATTAAAGGTCTCTTACATTTTCGATATATTTCAATTTTCTCGAAATATAAAAATTTCCGTATTATCATTGAAACTTTGACAATAATCAACGATTGTCTTAAAATTCAATATTTTTTTTATTTCACCAATGTTCAGAATAATCATAAAGTTTATGTATTTTCGAAATTATCAAAATTTTGCAGAATCTAAAATATTTTTCAACATTGCGGGAATTCCGAAATTTTCAAATGACTCAGACACGTTTAACGTCTTTAACATTGTAAATTAAAAATGTTTATTAATTATTCGAAATTTTTATGATTATTTAGATTTTTATTTATATTATTTTAAACGAATGCAATCTTCGTATTTTTTTTCTGAAATATAAAGACTTTTACTGACAATCAATAACGAAATTCATGAAATTCTCCACAATCTTTAAAATTTATCATCATCTTTTGGAATCCTACAATTTTCTTGAATTTGTACAATTATTAATATTCTCTAAAATATTAAATGTTTATATTATTAAACAATTTCTTGAATTGCATAAACGTTTTCAAAAATAATCGACGATTTTCGTAACAGAGATGAAACATGTCTTGAATTTTGAAAAATGTTATTAACATTCAAGTCTTTCTATTAATCTTACAATTTCCATAATTGCTCATGATCCTATAATTTTATCAACATTTCTCTAAATTTTCTATGGTTTTCAGTTTTTCAAAAATTTTTATTTCTACTGAAATTTTGGAAATAATCAACGATCTCTGTACAATATACGTTGTATTATTCTTACAATATTAATAATTATCACAGTTTAAATAATTTAACAGAATTTTTCTCAATTTGCAAAATTTATCATTCTTTTTCCTACATCCTACTAATTTTTTAAATTTTCTAGAGTTATTGATAATCTCCGAAAAACCAAACGAAAAACAACCCTATGCATTTTTCATTAATTTTTTCATATCATTTACCATACAAAAAATACTGTGTCCTAAAATACTCACTTTCCTGAGACAAAAATACAGTACACGAAAAATTCCAGTAGTCACATAAAAGCCTCAATTCTCCCTTCAACGGGATTTGCGAAAAACATCGAAAACTCGAAACCATGTGCATTCTCGAATCCTCCAAATCATCCTCAACAATACTTTTCGCCACCGGAAAAATTGCAGCAATAGCCGAACCTATGCTCAGCATTATTATTTTTTGGAAGCTGGAAAATTAATAACAATTAAAATCCATATTTCTCTCCGATTGGTATTGTTTCCAAATTTGTTAATTACCTATTTCGAGTGTACTCAAAATCACCGTAAGGTCCTCTGACCTCAATTTTTGCATTCGTTTCAATTTTTTCAAATAACTTGCTCATTTCCCCATCTTTGCAAATTTTCACGAGAATCTTCAGTTCCCTTGTGTTCCAGAAAATTGGTGTATAAGGTCTTGAAACTTTTCCTATCCGAAGGAAAATGTATTGACCTGGGTGAATTTTCACTCCTGCATTTTCTCCCATTTCTTCTGTAATATTAAAATTCAATGAATATTTGGTTAGTTTTATTTATAATAAATTTAACAGTTGATGAAAATTTTGCCACTATTTAACACCACACAATTTCCTAATATTTTGTTTATAATTAAAATTAAATACTGACCATAACAAAAAAATCTCAGATAAATTATTAAAAGAACTGGTGGGAGTGGGCGGGGGGGGGGGGGGTGTTACCTTAAAATTTGTTTATTTTTTTTTGTATGTACCTTCGAATGCGAATTGTAGAGTCAAAAAATCCTCGCTCACTTTGTCAACATTGCGAAGAAAAAAAGTGATGTATGATGACGGGCAAAGAATATTTTTTTCCGGGTTGTTAATCTTTTTTTTACATTTTTCCAAGAGTTCTTTGTGTGCATCCAAAATACAGGGATTACAGCCATTACCACAGCAATCTTCCGATGAAGGCGTCGGAGGTCGATTTTTGCAATTCATCATTTGATTATGAGATTATCTGATAGACAAAGAAATTAAAATTTATTCATTCAATAATAATTTTTCAATGATTTGATAAGAAAATTTTTCATAAAGACTTATTTTGACAAGTTCCAAACGTTTAAAAATGAATGAAAAAAAAAAAATTAAATTTGAGTCATTTCCTTTAACATTAGGGTAAAAAGTAATTATTATAATTGTTATTTAATGAATATTATCTGCCGTAATCTTGGGTGAAAATCGAAACAATTTTTTTTATTTTTTATATTGCTTGAATGTTCAGAGCTTCAAGCACATAAAAATACTTCAAATAAATAATGATTTCTTTCTTTTCATGTTTATAACAATGCAATTAGCGTAAATCTATAGCCACGCTAAATTTAGTTTTACTTACTATAAAAGTAAAACAAAGTACAATCAGAATCAATTACAATAATTTTACATCTTAAGCTGGTGCATATTTATTTTGAGAATCACGTTCTAATTTTTGTTGCCTGCAGTGATTTTAAGTTTTGTAATAAAATAATACTATAATAATATATTATTACATAACATAAATATAATGAAAGGTAATATAATGATATAGGAATAAAAAAAACTAAATACATCTATAATAGAAAAGATATTTTTATTGTAATATAATCTATTAAATTTCAACACAACAGTTTTTGTAGGTGAATTGTAAAATTTCTGGAAATTTTACTAAAATTATCGTACATCTTCGTAAAGTTTTCATGAAAAGTCTGTGAATACTTACTACATGCTTAAGATTTCAAAAACGAATTTATCAATTTAAAAAATGATAGTTTTTTTATAAGCCTAAAAAAAATTTTATAAAAAATAAATAATCAAAAATATGTTATTAACTGGAACCAAAAAAATCCAAAAACCTATGCATTGGTCTTGAAAATAAGGAACTACCAATAACATTTGGCGAAATTGAAAGAAAAAAAATCGATAAGGATCTCTACTTCTACAATATAATTTGGCGACATTTACTATACATATAATTATTGTATAGATGTAATATAATGAAACTATTAACATTCTTCATGTCGAAATATTTTGAGAAAAAATAAAAATAAACTTCTTGAGAGTCTCAGTTTAAAAAAAGTGACGTACATTTTGTTTATAAATAAATAACAACTTGCTTACAACAATTTGACAGCTGTCAGTAAAATAATTCAAAAACATGAATTATACCAAACATATCAAATAAAAAACTATCAAAATCAATTACAAATGAAAATAAAATTTGAAAAATACATAGAATATAAATTAATTCATCAATCTTATTTCCTATATTATTATATATTATCATACATATATTATACACGATGTATACATATATTACATGAATATTTTATATATTTATGTTATTATAATTTATTCAATTAAAATAAAAATAATTATTACTTTTTTTGTATTTAGTTTTTCAAATCAATGATCCATTGACACTGTCAGTATACCTATATGCATATCACGATCTCTGCTAATCACTGGAAATTCACATGAGAAGCGTGACCTTGAAAATGTGCAGGGGCGGGAGTGTAATCCAATCGCTGCAGCGATTATTGTAGGTTATGTCATGACTACGCACTGCACTGGAGTACACAAAGGAAATGCACTTTTGTCGCAAACAACATCGTTAACGAAAAACTTCGGCGCGTTCGGGAAATTCGCGACATCATTAAAGAAAAACACGTGAGTGAAATTGACACACAGCCCTATTGTGATGATATATATATGTGTAGAAAGAGACAGAGGCAATGACAAAAACAGCTGATCACGTGACGTAAATAAAAATATTTCCAGTACATTAAACACGATCGCGAATGTGCCGTGTTTATGATAATATTCTTTTATCGAGCATTTTTATTGTTATCCGGGGCAGATAATGAACAAAGACAACAATGACTAATCGTTATCGCGAATCAGACCCAAATCGAGACGTGTCAAGGTTGGATTTTGATTCGAATTTCTGCCACCATTATAATTCGTATGCGCATGTGTGTTTTTTGCATGCGTGCGTGTGTGTGCGAATTTAAAAATTTGAATTTGAATGAACCTGTAACGGATTCTTGATAAGTTATGATTTATACAAAACTAAATTACTGTCTAATCATTGCATCAAGTTTTCATTTGTTGCACATTTTTCGAATTTCCTTTCGAAATCATGAATCGGCATTCAAATTAAGATGAGTCGGATTTCGAATTCTGCCACCATTACAATTCGTGTGTGTGTGTGTGCGAATTCAAAAATTTAAATTTGAATTTGTGGAACCTAGCTGCCCAGTGAACAAAACCAGCCACACCTCGCCCAAAATGTACCCAATATAATTGAGTGAGATTGGCCAATAGTAAGATAATTCTGCGGCCCCTACAGGGATCACTGTTTGGGCAATTTTTTTGTACACTATATTCGGCTTAATATTGACCATATGTGGGGTACTACAATTTGACATTTAATAATAAAACATTTGCTCCATACCAACCCACTTGCAGCTCAATTTTTTTGTTTTCCTATTTTGTGAGCAAATTAAATTTTGTATGATATTTTAAAGTTATCATAAGTAAGTTCCCTATTTTTAGTTCACATAACACCTTTTTCTCCTATATAATATAATATACGATCTAGGTAAATACGTAAATCAACAGCTTTTATTTTCTAAAACAGTTTTTATTGCGCTTTTTCTAATTTCAAATGACACCTACATTATTCCTTACACAATTATTGATTAAAAAACTCACTTCCAGACCCTTTACCACGTAAATATTGGGGCAAACGACGATTTATTTTTCGACCTTGTCACGTTCTGAAACATGCAAACATCACCAAAAATCAGACAAAATACGACACTCGCGGTTTTCGTGACTAATCGAATACATGTTTTGTACAGAATCACGGATTTTTTACTTACTTTCCATAAATATCCGGGGTGTAAAGATAAGTACAAAAAAAACACGATTTCGCACTATTGTTTGCACCAAAAAAGGAGTGAACTATTGCCATGGCGTGACATATGCGTTTGTTTATGTTTATATTCTACATACTGTCAATATAAGCCCTATAGGTTGGCAGTTGTATTGCTCAAATAATTTGCCCCAACATTGGATAATTCTGCGGCACCAACAGGACCCCATATTTGGCACAATTTGGCAACAAAAATTGACCACCGTTAGGGAGAAACAGTGGGCAAACATGGGACTGTGCGCGCGCATGACAATATTTGTGACTAATAATAATCTGCAGTTTGGCCAATTTCATGGACCTCACGAAATTAGTTGAATGGAGGACTCAATTTTTTGTTCACTGGGTGTAACGGATTCTTGATTGTTATTACTAAAACAAAAAAAAACACTTGATTAATCATAATAGCATCAAATGTTTATTTTTTGCCCATTCTCAGAACTTTCTATTAATATCCTGAATCAAATTTGAATTAAAGACGAGTCGGATTTCGAATTCTGACACTGCTATAATTTCTGTCGTGTTTTGTGTAATTTACGTAGATTTGAAAGTTCGAATTATGAAATGATGTATTAAAATAATATTAATAATGAAAATACAGATAAATAAATAATGCTCAAATATTTGAATCTTATAATTTAAAACTTTTCATGGTTTAAATTAATTCATTCGCATTACCGACCATACTCAATTTTTCACCATCCACCATGATTTTCTATATGTAGACAACCTATGCTACTTTCTATTAACTTTACAATTTTCTTTCATTTTTCATCATTTTCCCATGATCTGTCAACCTTTTTTCATAGTTTCCTATCACTATCATGACTTTCCATAGTTTTTCAGAATTTTCCATGATTTCTCGTGATTTTCCTTTGATTTTTCGATGTTCTATCATACGAAAATAATATCTCTATGATTTTTTATCACTTCTCATTATTTTCAATTGGTTGGCATAAAGTTTGTGTAAATTTTATGCAATCTTTTCTACTCTGATAATCGAAAAGTTTAAGGAGTAAATTTTTTGCAACAGTTGGAGTGATGGATCCAATAGAAAGACAAGTGACTTTGAGACACTTAATCGAGCCTCCAGTATTTTTATGGATTTTTGCTATGACTATTTCAGGTATGCATAGATAATTGTAAGATATTTATTAATGTTTGAATTCTCAATAAGAAAAACCAGATAAACTACTTCCCCCTTCATTTATTATGTGTAAAACCTAATCTTCGAGAAGTTTTCATGATTTTATCACGTAATCTCAATTACTTCCAAAAATTCGAACTATTGTAAATTCATGAATTTAAATGAAGGTGAATTTCCGAATTTGTAAAATTCGCAATTTTCCTTCTGTGTAGTGAAAAAATTTACCAATTCAAAGATTCTTTTCAACAAAATTCAAGATTCACATAAAGAAAAATAACTTGATGCAGATCGTATGTCTTCTATTACTTTTTCTACATATCAATGAGTCTGAAAAATCTTACAAATTATTTATAAATGTTTTCGCAGGAAACATTTTCAAAGACTTGGTTATTTATCGAACATGCAGAACTCTTCTGGCTCCAAATAACACGAATTGTTCGATATTGCATGAAAAGAGCGATAGCCCCGAAGCAGTTCATTTGCAAGAACTGGTGCAACCTTATTCAAGCACAACTTTGATTCTCAAATCGCTCTGTGATCTATTGATTCCAGCATTCTTGACGTTATTCATTGGTCCTTGGAGTGACAAATTCGGTAGAAAACCGATTTTACTCGTCAGTTTAATAGGTGAAGAATGATTAGAAAATTCTAGTAGGATAATCTTCAAAAAATGACAAATCATTTCAGAATATTAAATTCCAAGATGAAATTCTCTTCCTGAAGAAAAGCTCTTCGTTTCTTCAGGATCTTACCTATATTGATTTTTTGTATTATTTACGGTCTTTCGTCAAATATTTTCATAGATTTCTACGTTCATAGATTTTTATAATGTCATGTCCTAAACTTGAAAATTTTGAAGGATCATGCTTAATGTACACAATGCTGGCGTCAATCAGTGAATTCGACGTGGACACCAAATACTTATTACTGGCTTCACTTCCTTACGCATTGGCCGGAGGCTTTTCCGGTCTTTTTACTTCGGCATTGTGTTATGTGGCTGACATAACGGATGAAGTCGTAAGGCCCAAAAGACTGGTCATCATGGACGCGACCATCAATTTCGGCATCCTGTGTGGCATATTCGCTGGGCCCGCAATTTTCAATCTTTTTGGCTATGCCACGGTTTTCGCTGTAGCTGCCTTCAGCTGTTTTTTTGGCTTTGTTTATGCCATATTTTTCCTCTCTGAGAGCGTTTCTCACAACAATTCCGTGAGTCCATTGATACGAGATTCATTAATGAATGAATCAGTTGTAATTAATCGATTTATTATACAGTCAATTACTTTCAATTTATTTTACAGATAAGTGTTCGAAACTTCATCGATCTCCAAGTGATACGAGATCTATACGAAACCATCTCAAAGCCGAAAATCGGGCTCAAAAGACTAGTCGTGGCATGTTGTACTATTTGCCTTATGCTGCATATTTTTATAATATCTGGGGAAGGAAGCATTTCTTACATGTTTACCACCACGAGATTAGGGTGGAATGTTTCAGATTACGCTTATTATTCGGCGGTAACGGTCATTGTAGGAATTATTAGTGGGATTACGAGCTTCAAATTGTTTCAGTCTCTTTTTGGTAAGGCTATTTTAGAGTGTGAAAAATAGGAATATTTATAGTCGAAGATACAGTTGAATTGAGAAAGTTGTTGATTTTTTATATGTCAGAGAGATTTTAAGGAATCCTTAGTAGTTGCTTAGGAATTGTCAAAGTTTTTTGATGTTGAAGTGTTGAAGTGTTTTTCAACAGTTTCGGCAGTTTTCTAGATTTCCCAAGTTTTTCTTTCGTATTTGTTAGTTTTTTTGATCTTCCTTATAATATTGTAAGATCAAGAGTTTCAAGCTCCCTTCAATTTTTCGCAGGATTTTCAGAAACTCTCATCATAATTATCACCAGCGTGTTCAGTTTCACAAGCAAATTCATTTTTGCCTTCACAATGGTATCGTGGAACATATTTTTGGCTTCAATTTTGGGAGCATTTGGTGGCTTGGCGGTTCCCTTGATACGATCTATTTTGTCAAAGTCGATACCTTTTCAAGATGTTGGTGAGGAGTTAATTATTTATTATAAAAAAATTACTTATCTTTGGTTGGCTTCAAAATTGCACATTTGTGGGTAACTTTATCGAGTCCTTGAAAATTCCTGAATTGTTTTCTTGACACAATGCTCAATGATCCCATAGGAAACTATTACCTATTTTGATATCGTTTTTCTTTATTTTTAACAGGAAAAGTATTTTCCATTACAATATTTGTCGAATCATTGATGGCAGTCGTTGCATCGCCTTTGTACACCGAAATTTACGTGAAATACATGCCACCATTGCATTATCCTTGCCCAGTTTGGTTGGTTTCTGCAATGAGCATAGCCATAATCAGCATGTTAATTGTCATCGTTCATTTGAGGCTCAATAAAATCGACGAAGTGCCTTATCAGCCTCAAAATACAGTGGAAGATGCAACCTAAAATAATGCTCTTGAAACATAATTTTTGATAAGAAATATTTCTGTTCAAAATTTTATACTCTATGTAGTACGTAAAAATAGTAACTAATATCGATTTTTGCTATGCTAAGGATATTTATATGATAAATTTATTCATTTAATGTCTCGTAGGTATATAGAAAAATTTGGGATATGTTAAAAATTTATACAGTCGAGATTCACTGTATAAATTGTTTCAAACTATTGATATAAGAATATCTATACCCAATATAAGATCGCTGGAATTTGGAATCTCATGTGGTGGAAATCAATTTTTCTATGATAAGAAGAATTTTCATTGAGCTATGAAAAATTATCTGTGATTAGTTTTTCGATACTGGAAAAATTTTACTGTGATATCTTTGAAATTTATTTATTAGGATTTTCTGATTATTTAAACAGTCGAATTTCACTGTTTAAATTTTTTCACAATCTTTATAGCTTATTCGTTAAAATTCGAAATTATGTGTGATTTTATTGCGATACGAAGAATTTTTTTCTGTTTATAAAAATAAAATTCGCACGATTAAATAAAGTGATTTTTTGATATTGTAAAATTTTTTCTGTGATCTTCTCGAAATTTGTACATCACGTTATACGATTGCATAATGATCTTTTTTTGTAACAACAGTATTATGTATATTTATGTATAATGACGAATTAGTCATTTTAATAAACTTTTGTCAATAAAATTTTTTATCGTTCATTTATTATATCCTGTCTTTTCTTTTTACAACAGTGAATTCAGACGAAAAATTTGTTAAAAATATTTATAATAATGACATTATTTACTCTATTATCCATTTAACCACTTTGGAGAATTATTTCAATCATCGATTGAAAAATTTCGAACTGCTTAAATTTCCGAACGCTCAGATTTCACCTTATAAACGTGCTTTATCGTTTCTAAGCATGCGTTTGTTTTCAAAACTTTTCGAGCGTATATCAAATTTTTGTCATGCGCCATCGAAAGAATTTAAAAAGCGACGTTTACCAGTTGTAAAAGTTAAAAGTTACAAGTCGGACGGAAAAATTTCCCTCGTCGATAATTCCCTCATAATTTTACGTAAGTAGGGATCATATTATTGAGCTTTTTTCATCAGATAAAATTTTACAATAGGAAGCGATAAGTCATAACCACATTTTGTTATTTACGGGAAAATTAATGTAATTGTAAACATTTTTTAATTTGAAAATGGTCATGGAGAAAAATTGGCAAATATGTCCAATAAACTTATTTGACAGGGAATTCATTTTTCTTATCAATTTGGGATTTTTTATGGGTGATAAGAATTATATAAACAATTGTTTACAAGACATTTTTTTAGGAAAATATACTGCGTTTTAGCGAAATGACAGGACGAAAAAAATAATTGACTTGGCATTTTTTATTTTCGTAATTATTACAGGTTTGAGATACAAATCTAAAGATGTTCTTTTGGAATGAAAATTTTGTCTATGCAATGCATTATTTTGAGGGAATATTATGAAGTATTTTATTTTTACATTTTTATGAAATAGTTTTTATGTGCAATAAACTATTATCTGGAACTTCACAGATTTCGATATTAATGTTCAAATCATGTTTAAAATTTCATTAGACTCCTCTTCAAGAATATTACTAAAGGATTCAATGGATTCAAAACATTAAATTTTTAGAAAATTTTTACAAATTTTTTACTGGTGTTGCTTCTCGATGAATTTCTATGCATTCTTCAACATGACAAGATATTTCATGACTTCTCGAGAAAATTTGTTTAATCCTTTCAAAGTTTTTGGAAAGTTCAATGAATTTTTTGAAAAATTTTGAGTATTCGCAACCATGTGTTTTAAGAATGGATGAAAAAACTTTCGTTGGCACATTTTCAATATTTATTGACAAAATTTCACGTTATTTCAATGTTTCATATAAAATTAACGAATGTTATTTAAAATTTCCTCAGTTTTTCATGATTCAACAAATTATTTGGAATTCATGTGATTTCAGTAATTTGTTTAAAAAGAAATATAGCCCAAAAATGTTTCTGGATTCAAAAGAACTTATTTTAGAAATTTTTTTGATTTCTTGAATTCTTCAAAACTGATTCAAAAAATGAATAAATACTCAGATAGTTTCTACTCGAAAAGTTTTCGAACATTGAGTAATATTCAAAATTTTTCCTAACACTTTTCACAATTTTTTAATTTTTACAGAAAAACCACGTTTATTTTTGTAAAATTTCTTGAAATATTTTAAACATGCTAATAAACTATATATATATATATATATATATATATATATATATATATATATATATATATATATATATAATAACTTACTATGCTTAATAACTTCAAAAAAAAAAAAAAAATTGAACTTACTCAAAAAACAGTAGGTTTTTGAAGAGACTCGAAAAAATTCTAAAAAAAAGAAAACTTAGACGTTGGAATAAATCGAGACCAAAAAACAGTCGTTGGTACATTTTCAATATTTTTTCTAAAATTGACGATTATTATCCAAAATTTCGTCAGTTTTGTATGATTATATAAGTTTTTTTTGAAATTCGAGGTTACTTTAATAATTTTACTAAAGAAATATATCGCAAAAATATTTCCGAATTTAAAAAGAATCTATTTTGAAAAATTTTGTGAATTCTTGAATACCTCAAAACTGATTCCAAAAATAAATAACTACTCAAATCAGTTTCTCTTCGTAAAAGTTTCCAAATTATACGTAATATTTGAAAATTTCTATAACTTCACAATTTTTTTCTAAACAATAGTTCACGTACATTTTTTACGTAATTGCTAGAAATATTTCAAACAGATTACAATTTCAAAAACAATAAAATTTTAAATAATTTTGAAAAATAGAAAATTCAGAGATTGGAACGAGTTCAATTTATACATTTTCAATATTTTTAATGAAATTCTAAATAATTTCAATATTTTTTCTCAAATCATTATCTAAAGTTTCCTCAGTTTTTTATAATCAAAAAGAAATTATTTAGAATTCAGGGACATGACAATAATTTTTTTTAACAAAATACATTGAAAAAATATTTTCGAATCCAGAAGAACTTATTTAGAAAATTTTTAGGATTCCTGAATTCATCAAAACTGATTTCGAAAATACATCCAATATTCAATCAGTTCCTACTTGAAGTTTTCATCTTTTAATTAATATAATTCAAAATTTTTCTAACACTCTTCACAATGTTTTACTTTACATAATTTCACATATATTAATCACAAAATTTCTAGTAATATTTTGAACGTATGCTTTCAATTTAAAAAAACAAAAATGTACAATCCAAATAACATTAGTTTTTTTTTGCAAAACTCATAAAAATTCTCAAAAAAATAGAAAATCAAGAGGATAAACTGAATTCAAATAAAAAAAATTCAATAATATACTTATTTCTCTTTGAAATAATGAGTTTCTGACTAAAATCGACTAATTTCCAAAAAAAAAATTCGACGAGGATGGGATTCGAACCCACGCGTGCAGAGCACATTGGATTAGCAGTCCAACGCCTTAACCACTCGGCCACCTCGTCACATGCTGATCCATCCTCCCACAACAAAAATGTGGTAGTGAAAATAAAAAAATTGCAATCAATGCCATAAATTGAATTCCCAAAAATACACTATGCTCAATTTATCGTCATTATGATAAAAAACACAGAGTAAACAATTAAAAGTCAAATGTAAACTTTTCAAAATAATTTACTCTCGGATTTGCGCGAGAAATTTTCGCACACATATATATGTGCGTATGTATGTACATGCATGTGTGTGATATATACACACAAATACATGCATATTCATTGAATTCATGTATACATGTTTTTATCACGATTCAGATTGCAATGATAACGATCTCAAGTTCGGAATTTTCACAGTAGTGTAACGAAAGAATCATCGATTTTTCGTCGTAAAAAAATTTAAATATCGAAAAGTTATTGCGAAAGTGACAAATTTTAACCGGAAAATTACCGAAAAAAAATTGAATTCAGGATGAAGTTATTTGATAAAATGGTAAATATAATGATTGAATTTGAAAATCTCGAGGTGTCATTATGGAATGACTTTTTTTTACGTGGACTGATTTTTTTCACAATTTTTTTCTTTGTTTATTCAATTGAATATGAAATATAAATAAAATAACGTTTGTTAGTTTTTTTGAAAATTTTTTTGAAAACAATGAATTTATTATGAAAGTGAGTGTCTCTGTGAGAATAAAAGAAAAATAAAAAGAAATGCGAGAACTACATGAACCTAACAAAAAACTACAAGGAACTATTAAAAATTTTATAAAACACATCGAAATCTAAAAATTTTTGGACTGATATTTTAATACAATGAAAAAACAGCGAAACATTTAAAAATATTACGGGAAACTTCGAAAAACTACAAATATATGAGTCATGAAAGAAACAAAAAGGTTAGCGTTTTTTTAAACTTCTAAAAAACTACACGGGAATATACAAGAAAAAACTTCTCCTGAAAACTACGCGAAGCTGCGAGAATGTTCGAGGAAAATGATATAGTCACCTAAAAAAAGCTATAGAGAAAGGTGAAAACTACGCGATTCATGAAACTATACGAAAACTACAAAAAACCACAAGAAATTTTATGGAATACATCGAAATCTAGCAAATTTTTCAGCAATACGTGAAAGTGCAGTGAAACGGTAAAAAATATTACGAAAAATTTCGAAAAACTACAAATATATGGGCCATGAAATGAAAAAAAAATTGAGTGTTTTTGTGGAACTACACGAGAATATAGAAAAAAGAGAAATAAATTCTTTAAATACTACAAAAAATTTTGCGAGAATATTGGAAAGAATTCAAAGGTTTCCAGAAAAAAGCTACAAATGTAGAAGATGTGAGACCTACATAGTTCATGAATCTATACAAAAACTACAAGAAACTACTAAACTACAGGATATTTCATTAAATATATACATCGAATTTCATAAAATTTTGGAACAAAACGTAAAAATACAGCGAAACAGTAAAAATAGTATAAGAAACTTTGAAAAACTTCAAATACATGTCGTGAATGAAAAAAGTCAATATTTTTATTAAACTACAAAGAACTACACAAGAATATAGGGAGTTAGAAAAAAACTTCTTGGAAATTACGAAAATACTGCGAAAATATTCCAGGAAAATCTATGGTTACCTGAAAAAAGCTACAAAATAACGTGAGAACTACGTAGTTCATAAATATGTACGAAAACTACAAAAAAACTAAAAGAAATTTTACGAAATAAAATATGAAATCTGAAAATTTTGGGGCATTACGTAAAAATATAGCCAAAATTTTTAAAAACCGTACGAAAAACTTCGAAAAACTACGAATAGATATGTCATGAAATGAAAAAAGCCAGTGTTTTTATAAAATTACAAAAAACTACACGATAAAGTAGAAAATATGAAAAAAATTCTTGGAAACTACGCAAAACTACGAGAATATTCAAGAAAACATATAGTTACCTGAAAAAAATACGAAGAAATATTATAACTACATGAACTTATTAAAAACTACAAGAAACTACAAGAAATTCAATGAAATACGTCGAAATCTAGAAAATTTTGGAGTGATACGTGAAAGTACGTCGGAGCGGTAAAAAATAATACGAAAAACTTTGAAAAACTACAAATACATCTGTCACGAAATAAACGAAAAAGTTAGTGTTTTTGTAAAATTAAAAAAAACTACACTAGAATATAGAAAATAGGAAATTCTCAAAAACTACGAAAAACTGATACGCGAATATTGGAGGAAAACGTCAAAGAAATGTGAGAACCACGTAGTTTATGAAACTTCACGAAAACTACAAGAAACTACATGACATTTTATGAAATACATCGAAACTCACGAAATTTTAGGGCAAAACGTGAAAGTACGAAACAGTATTATAAATAATACAGGAAATTTTGAAAACTACAAATAATTCATGCTAGGAAAAAAGTGAAAATTTTTTTTAAATTTTTAAATCACAAAAAGTTTCCCAAGAATAAAAAAATAGAAAATGACAAAAACTTCTTTGGAAATACGCGAAACTAGGAGATTATTCGAGGAAAACATACTACCTGAAAAAAAAGATGCAAAGAAACAGAACTACAGACATGAGTTCATCAGAAAACTACAAGAAACTGAAGAAACTACAGTAAATTTAATAACATACATTGAAATTAAAAAAATTTTGAAGCAATACTTAAAAGTGCGAAACAGTTAAAAAATTGTACAGAAAGCTTAAAAAAAAACAACTAAAATGTAGTTTTGAAGAAATTATAAAACATATATCATTAAATGAACACAAAAGTAAGTGTTTTTGTAGAGCTACCATATTTAAGGAAATTTTACAAAGAAATGTGAAAACTTAATGAATTTATCAGAAAACTACTAGAAATTTGTCCCGTGTAAGAAAATCGCATTTTCTTATAAATTTTTTACTAACTACAAGTTTTCCAAAGTTTGTTTTTTTTTTTATTTCATTTCCTTATGAGGAAAACGCGATATCTAATAAGAAAATGTGAAATTCTTACAAAAATATCCTAAAATCTTTATAAGAAAAAAAAACAAACATTATAAAAAATAATGTTCCTTTTAAGAATTCAAAATAAAAGGTCACCCTAGAAGAAATTGAAAATCTAAAAAAATTTTACATCTTTTTAAGATCTGTATAAGGTTTTTATAAAGTTCAGGATTACTATGGTACATACATTTTTCCATGAGTCTTACAATTAGAACAATAGGAGCTTACAACTATATACCAAGACTAGAAAAAAGTCATTATTATTACAAAATTCTAAATAGCATTAGATTCAAGACGTCAATTTTCAAATAATCGTAAGATTCATTGTTTTCAAGCATTGGATCATGGAAGTTTCCAGAGCCCAATGGAGGAGCTATTTGCTGGTTGAACCAGCATTATTTTTTTGGATGTTCGGCCAAGTTGCCAGTGGTAAATAACAAAGACTTTATTTCACTAGTATTTGATTTTTTTCGTCACAAAATTTTCAAATAAACAAAATTTTTACATTTTTTAACTAATAGTACTCATTAAAAAATAATTACATTATTATATTATCTGAATTTTCAGGTAAGGGTGGGCCCACGGGGAGAAGCCCCTGTCTGATACAGAAATTTTTATATTTCTTTAAAAAAATACTAGAACGTTGTTTTCTAGTTACATCATTGCTGTTATTGAAATTAATTTTCTTACAACTATAAAATACTTCATTTTTCTTTTTTTTCCCAAAAATTAACGAATCCTCATTTTCATAGAATAAATAAATACTATCAAGGGTTTTTTACTTTTTCGACAGTATTCGAGCATAATTTTTTTACGGTTAAAACTTGTAAATTTTGAATAGTTTAAGCAAATTTAAAAGTTATGTCATTATTTTTTTAACTGCTGAAAATCAGTGAAGTCGTTCGTAAAATATATGTATATCTTGCAGGCAACATTTTCACTGATTTGGTGATCTACAGAACGTGTCGATCAATGCTTGCTCTAAATGCAAGTTATTGTTCCATATTGCATACAAATAGTGATTCTGCAAATGCATTGGCACTTCAGCAATTGGTTCAACCAGAAGCAAAAAATACCCTTATGTGGAAAACCATATTCGATAATCTCATACCAGCTATTGTGTCCTTATTTGTCGGTACATACAGTGACAAAAATGGAAGAAAACCGATTTTACTAATTGGTTATTTGGGTAAAAAACATCATTTCTCAAAATTCCCAAATCAAATGGAAGTCAAGTACACTACTTTCTCAATGTTTCATAAAATGGCAAATCAGTCACAACTGCCAAATTGCTTTTTTAACTTTTGTACTACGAATTCCATGTACCAAAAATATGTCGAGACTAACAAGAAATATTTAAAAATTGAAAGGATCGACAATTTCTTGGTTTATAATGGGGTTATTATCAAGTCATGATATGGACACAATGTACTACATTTTGGCCTACATTCCGTATGTAATTTCTGGTGGATTTTGTGGAATCTTCATTGGAACTTTGTCTTACCTAAGCGACATAACTGACAATGCCAGAAGACCAATTCATATGATTTGGTTCGAAGTCGTTCTGGCTGTGGCGTCCATTTGTGGGACTTTGGCTTGTCCTGCAATGTTCAAGAATTTTGGCTATTCTACAGTTTATGGTGTTTCTGCAGTTGCTGGATTTTTCTCTATATTATATACAAAATTTGTCGTGCCAGAAACGGTTCCAATCATTGAAAAGGTACACTACACTAATTAGTCATTTAGAATCTTAATATATTTTCTTGATCTTGAGAGCAACTTAAAATGAAATAGATACCTAATGAAGATACAGAAGTAGAAATTATCTATGACATACTCAAATCTGTTAGAAAATCTTACGAAATTCAATACATATACAAGAATAATAATAATACTAGAAATTAAAAAATGAACTCATAGAAACTGGTTTAGAGAATTCGAAAATTTATTTTGATTCTGGAAATTGATACAACTTTCATTGCTCAGAGCACTGAATTTCAGGAATTTGTATAAAAATCTTAGAATCTTAGAAAATTCAAAAACACTGAAAATACTAAAATTTACTTAAAACATAAAAACGTTGATTGTATTTTTTCAAAAATCTATACAGAATTTGGAAATCAATGAAACTTTGATTCCTAGAGCATCGAATTCTGGAAAGTCATATCGGAATTCATAAACATTTTCAAATCCACTAAAAAATCAATTAATATACAAATATAATCGAAATATTGTAAAGTAAAAAGAGACTTCTGAAGCTGATTAAATTATTTCGAAAATCTATGACGATTCTGTAATTTGATAAGTCTTTTATTTCTTATGAAATGCAAGCAGGAAGTTTTAGATATCTATAAATGAATATTCTGAAAATCTCCAAATCTTCTTGAAAAACTTATGAAATTAAACTAATACGAAAAATACTGGAATTTTGGAAAGGGCTCGTAAATCCTGATAAAGTTTTTGCAACAAATATAATATACTCGAAATTCGGAAATCTATGTAAATGAAATTTTAGATTCCAAAGCATGAATTTCTAGAAATTCATATCGAAATCTAGAGTGAAAATCTTAAAATCTACTAAATGACTTTATGAAATTCAATACGTACACAAAAGTGCTAAAAATTCAAATAAAAACTGATTAAATTATTTCTAAAATCTATTGAAACTCTGGGAAATCATAAAACTTTGATTCCTGAAGCATAAAAATAATAAAAATCTCTGAATCTTATAAAAAATTGAAAATACCAAAAGTTATTACATACTTGAAAATGCTGATTGAATTTTTTCAAAAATCCCTACAGAATTTAGAAATCCATGAAACTTTGATTCCTAGAGCATCGAATTCTAGAAATCTATAAAATGAATCCAGAAAAATACCAGAAAATCCTATGAACTGTATGTCTTTCAAAAATTTATAAAATTTTGAATTCTAAAGAACAGATTTCCAGAGATCTACATATATCATAACAATCTATAAAAATACCAAAAATTTATTAAGATCCTAGAAAATCTGAAAAGATTCGATGAATATTAAAAAAAAAGACAAATTTCATGAATCCATGTATAGACTGTCTTATTAATCAATAAATTACTAGAAATCTCTCCATAAGTTCATAAAAGTACCGGAAAATCCTTCATATTTTATACTTAGACTTGGATACTGAAAAATATTATAAATCTATAAAATGAATGTTTTCTTTTCAATTACATCGATATTAAATATTATTTATTCAAAAATTCATTCGTCGAAGCTTCCTTTCCATCATTTCTTCCTTTCTAACCTAACTTTTTCGATTTTTCCAGAGTGCTCTGGACATCAAATTCTGCGTTTCAGTGGCGAAAGAGTCCTACCTATCAGTGACAAAAATTCGAAGAGGATTCAAAAGAAATATCGTCTGGCTATGTATAGCCATAATCGTGATAATCCAGATTCTTTTGGCTGGAGAATCTGGTATACTTTACATGTTCACAAGTGCAGTATTTGGTTGGAGTTTGTGGAACTTCGCGAATTACAGCGTCGCATGTTTGGTCTTGGTCAGCACTTGGGGAATCATCGGATCGAAAGTCATGAACAATTATTTACGTAAGCAAACATACAATGTGCAAATTGATGCAATTTCGGAAAAACTGGATCTCAATTATTTCTTGGTCTTCCAGAATTAACTGAAACCTTTGTTTTGATGATCACTTGCATCTTCATGTTGGCAAACCGAATGGTACTTGCTTTGACTTTTGAAGAATGGCATATGTACTTAGCAGTTGCATTTAGTCTTTTCAATGGGATGCTGAGTCCCATGGTTAGATCCATTCTTACGAAATCAGTCCCTGCTGAAGATGTTGGTAAGAAGTTGCAGAATTCAAGGTTTTCAAGCTTCTATGCATCAATAAATGAAGAATTCTATTGGAACACAAAATTTTTCGATTCCACAGGGAAAATATTCTCGATGACGATGTTCATCGAGATCCTGATCACAGCTTTGGTGGCAGGACCGATTTATCAAACTGTTTATAAAAGTTACATGCCACCAAAAGTGTACCCTTGCCCAGCATGGATGGTTTCAGGAATTTTCATAATCATCATTATGGCAATCACTCTATCGATTCACGTGTTACTCGAGAGGGAAATTCCAGTTCGAGTCGAAGCTGAGGGGATAAGCTGAACCCAAAAAAACTTCGTCATGCATACCAAAACTTCCGAATGTAGTCCAACTTTGTTGACTTTGAAAGTCCACCTTCATGACGAACTGACTCAACAAAAATTACTCCGATTTATCTAGTTTCTCCACGAGTGTACATATACTTTTTGTTACGTTTTGTAAAATGAAATTGAAGAGGAAATCATGAATTTGGGACTTTGAGTTTTCGGACTTCAGGTATTTTGGGGTTCTGTATGAGACTATATAGGAATACATTCATGAGGAAAATGGAAAAAATGGGATGTTGGAACGGAAGTGGTACCGAAAAATGGCCCAATCGATGAAATCGTGTCGACACACTTTCGAGTTTCATTCCCAGGGACGTTGGAAAGGCGAGTCTTCAGGGCATAACTTTCACGTTTCCAGACTGTCGAGTGTGTCATCTCGATACGTTTTTCCCGTCTTGATTTTTTTCTAGCAGACGGAAAATGCTGGAAAATTGGGCCGGAAAAATGACCCTATTTCAGTAGGACACGACATTGAGAAAAATGCAAGTTAGTATATCAGGGGCGTAGGCAGAAAAAATTTTCGGGAGTTTTTCTGAAAAATATTTTTCCTTCGGGATCTCATAATTTTTAAACTTTGACAAAATGGTTACAAGAGAGCAATTTCACAGTATTTTTTATTTTGGAATTTAAAAGTGCTGCAACTTTTGTTTTTTCGTTTTTGGAATTCGTGCCTGAGGTTTCAGTTTCTTTTACGAATACTTTTTGTATTTACGCCACTCTCAGGATTAATTGATATTGAGTAATATGATGTAATATGATGAATTAAATCGATGCTCTAGGAAACGAACTTCTAAAAAAATTTATATATTTGAATTGATTTTTGAGCAAATTTTATCCACACAGATGAAAGGCACATCATAAATTTATATTTTTTTCGTATGGTATGTTATTCATTAAATTTTGCACTACTTTCAGGTATTTTTATATGTTTCTAATATTTCTATGAATCGCTCAATAGATTTTTAGGAATTGATGATATAGTATCGAAACTTTCAAAAATTTTGAGCATTTAAATTGATTTTTCAGACGACAGTTTCTTTCATGAAGATTTTCAATACTTTTATTTTTATATTTTTTTATGATTCCTATACAATCGAAAGTATGTTTAATCGTATAAATTGTAAAAATTTAATTGGATATATTTTGCTTGTTTTCTGTATTAATTTCTATAATAATTTCCAAAATTATGTATAATTATTGTATATTATTCATAAATATGCTCGAGTATAAAAAGTTGTATAAATTTCTGAGAAAATTGTATCTATATACTTTTGATGTATCAGATTTCTATTAAACTAGTAAATTAGTAAACTACTGAAATCATACAATAAAATAGTAAAATAGTAAACAAGTGAAAAAGGAAAAATTGTAAATTAGCAAACTCGTTAACAAGTAAATTGGTTAATTGGTAAACTAGTAAACTTGTAAAATTCGTAAAAGTAAACTGATAAGCTAGTAAGCTCGTAAACTAGTAAGCTTATTGAATAAAAAACTAGTAAGTTAGTCAAATACTGAGCTTGTTATATAAAAAACTAAAAAGCTAGTAAGCTAGTGAACTAGTAAACTAGTAAGCTCGTTAACAAGTAAATTAGTAAACTAGTAAACTGTTAAGCTAGTAAACTTGTAAACTAGGTAGATAAAAAACTAATAAGTTAGTAAACTACTGAGCTAGTTAAATAAAAAACTAATAAGCTGGTAAGCTAGTGCACTAGTAAACTAGTAAGCTCGTTAGCAAGTCAATTGGTAAACTAGTAAACTGGTAAGCTAGTAAACTTGTAAAGCTAGGCTAGGTAGATAAAAAACTAATTAGTTAATAAACTACTGAACTAGTTAAATAAAAAACTAGTAAGCTAGTGAACTACTGAGCTAGTTAAATAAAAACCTAATAAGCTAGTAAGCTAGTGAACTAGTAAACTAGTAAGCTCGTTAAAAAGTAAATTAGTTATCTAGTAAACTGGTAAGCTCGTAAACTAGTAAGCTAGTTAAATAAAAAACTAATAAGTTCGTAAACTACTGATCGAGTTAAATAAAAAACTAATGAGCTAGTGAACGTGTAAGCTCGTTAACAAGTAAATTAGTAATCTAGTAAAGTGGTAAGCTAGAAAACTAGTAAGCTAGTGAGCTAGTAAACAAGTAAGCTAGTAAACTAGCAAGTTAGTAAACTAGTTAGATAGTAAACTAGTGAACGAGTAAATTATTAAATTAATATACTAGTATGTTAGTAAACTAGTAAACTTCTTTTTCACATTTATCTACTATAATATACGAAATCCTTGAGAATTCCCAAGTATATTTATAGATTACTTATATTTTTGTAGATTGCTACCGAGATTCAAAAAACTCTATGTTTTGAAATGCAAATTTCGATCTATTCTTAGTAATTTCAAGAAATAATATGAAAATTACATTCATATAGATTTTTCATGTTTTGTATCGTTATTCTTTTTCCGTATTTTTGAAATATTTGGGGATTTTGTTGCATTTTCTAGAATTTTTATAGATTAATAGTACATTCAGAATTCGATGCTCTCGAATCCCAAAATTTATACATTGTAGAGACATTTGTCGAGTTTTTTTATAGAATTTAAATAATTTCATTTTTTTTTTTTTTTGATGTTTCTATGAATCGAAAGATGATTAATAACAATAAATGGATTTTTTATAGATAAATGTTTCTGATTCATGTTTTCTACGTTTTGAAAATTTTTACTTTTTTTTTTAAATATATGTATACCGCTAACATTTTCATGCATTTATTTGTAACTTATGTTTTTATTGTTTATCGATGTAACTTTCTTCATTTTTACATGAAATATCGATTGATTTTATCAGAATTTCGGGAGGGGTTCGAGCCCCCAAAACCCCCCTCTGCCCGCGCGTCTGTAGTATATTATTGTGAGCGATCCCCTGTAAAACCGCTTTCCGCCTTACACCCCAGCATACACGCCACGGGGGTAGCCTATTCCCAGGGGCAACAGCCCCATCTGGTGTCGTTTCTCCCAAACCAATTTGGCAACGCCGCAAACCGCAGTCGTTTTCGAATCGCCGTGCGAGTTGCGTACCTCCGTGGCGCGCCCCGAAAACCGCGTCGACATGAAAAGAGCCTCGTAGAAGCCCCGGGGTAACGGTTTTTTCGCGGGTCCCGAATAAAATGCGCGACCCGCGACGACGCGTCGTGCGTGGAAAGTGGAGAAAACTGTGAAGGGCTGTACAGTACAGCAACGACGGTTAAGGGGTGGCGGGGAGGGGGTGGGTGGTACGAATGAGAGTGTGAGAGAGAGAAGGAGAATGCGGGTATAGTGACGTGCGGGAGTGAGCTCGAGAGCGAGTCTACGAAAAACAAGATGGCGGCGCAGCAGCGGCTATAGTACAGTGTACGGTGCGGAGAGAGCTGGGCCTCGATTTAAGACGAGGTAATTATTCGCAGCTTGACGCTCTTTTCAACCCCCCCAAAAACGATCCTTTCGATTCGCGAATTCGACTCTGAGCGTCACGAAGAATGACCCAAGATTTGCGAGGTGTTTTTCAGGGGATTTCCGGCTGCTGTCAAAGATCGATGGATGATTTTTTTTGGTTGCCCAAATCGGTGTTTTGACGCAGATATTAGCGATTTAAATGAGAGGGGAGGATTCCAATGAAGAGGGGTGGGGTTGGGAAAATGAGGATTGAAAGTTGATTGAATTCAAGTTTAAATAATTAATAATAAATTATTGTATGTGTAGTATAGTGAATTGATAATGGGTATAACATGCAATGGCGCACCATAATAAATACAATAATTGCATAGTTTTCATTAAAATGTGATAATAAACCTAAATAGTTAATAAATCATCTTATAATCAAGCATGCAATGTAGTAATAAATATGAAAAAAATATAACTTTCAATGTAAAATGATGATCAATATAGTTATGATATAATTTATAATGCAATATGATTGAGGAGTACATATATAAAATATATTTCAAATTTTTAAATTATTAATAATCAATAATTGTATGTGTAATATTAAAGAGTTAATAATGTAACATAATGTTATATATAATAATAAATGTAAAAATAATAGTGTTACTGTTATATCATAATAAATTTGTTAATTATATAATTTTAAATGTAACACAATAATGAACTCTAAAAATATATTATCTTTAATGCAACATAATAATGAATGAAATGAAAATATATTATATTACGTTATATTATAATGCATATAATAATATAATTTATAATGTTATATAATAATGAATATAATCATAAATAAATGATCATGTTCAATTCATCAAAACTCTTATTTATAGTAAATGATATTTAACCTAAGTAATCAATATTCTCATTCAAAATTTATAAATTGATGCTTATATTTCAATAATTATTCAGGATTGACAACTTTTTTTTTTTTCAACAACCTTTTTATTAGGTAATTGATTATAGTTGATATGGTATAAGTTCTGAGAAATTATTTCAAAATACAATGATAATATAACATATTCAACAAAGAGGATTAGGAATAATGATATTTATTGAAATTATTTGGTAATGATCAAACAAATTTGGATTTGGTAAAATTTATTTATATTTCAAATAGCGAAAAGACAGAAAATTAATGTGTGCAAAACAGTATGAAAATAACATTAAAATATATCTTATTTCATTAAATAATTTGGAGAATTTTTCCTTCGATATTCATTAATTTGAACTTGGAGTTTTTAAAAATTATTTTTTTGAAAGTTATTTAATTTCGTGTTTTTCATTTTTCCTAATTGTGATGTTTATAAACAATTTTTATTTCGACGTCGATTTATTGAATTTTCGGTTTTGTAATTTCTCGTGAATCTATTATAATTTTCTGGAATTGAAATATAAAATAAATTTCCGAATAACTAATCTGAATTTTCGCTCAAACTTTTTAACTAAACTTTTATCAAAATTTTTTGTGTTTTTTAAATTCACTGAAAATTCCATTTCTCAAAGAAAATTCAAAAGTTTCATTACTTTTCGTATTTATGTTTATGGTAATTTGTAGGTATTTGTTATAATATTCGTATTATCATCATTTTTATTCATTGATATTTATTAATTACTGATATAGAATATAAATAATGAATATTTATATCAAATAGAAATAAATTATCCAATATCTTTTATTAATTATGATAACTTATCATCATTGAAAGAATAAATAACACATTCGAAAAAAAAAATTGTATTCAGTGGATTGTCATTATTCATTAATATTCCATTGTGAATTATTTAATATAATTAATTCGATGGTAATTAACGTAATTTATATAATGGATATGACATATTTAACATTTGAAATAAGTTAAACAAATTTATTTTCGACTATTCTTTTCTGCATCGATTTCGATTAATAAATCATATTTGATGAATATTGAATTTTTTTCAAAAACTGCGAAAATATATAAAATAATCGAAGAAAAAAAGTATAAACATACGTAACGAAAAAACAAAAATGATTTATTTTAAAAAGTAACGAGATGTATTTCAATTATGTGATGATTTTTCGATAAATTATTATCATTCAGTATAATTGTTGAGAAATGAAGTCAGTTTTTTAAGAAAATATATGTGTTTCATTTATTATTATTTGTTCATCATAATTTTTACAAATTATTCAGTATTCTTGATTTTTTATCAATTATGGTTTGATAACGATAACTATTTGATATAATTAAGGTTATAAAAGTATTTAGAAGTGTATTTTGGCTTTATATAATAATATGATATATTCAACAATCAAAATTTTGAATGAAAATATAATTGAACAAAATAATTTCTTACTATTTATCTATATCGAATTTAACTAATATTTATTCATGATGAAAACTGCTGAAATATGAAAAAATGATGTAAGTCGAAAAATTTGAAAATAACGGAAGATAAAATATTTTATTCTAGTGATTTTGACCCTTATAAAAACCTTACAAGGTTTAAAGTCACTAGGGTTACATTCCCAAACGTAATTTCAAAAGATGCTTTAATTAATGATTATTATTATATTTTATCGCTAATAAATTATATGGAATCAAATATTTTAAAACAAATCATTGTATTTTGTTGATTATGATTTATTATTATTGATCTCTAAATGGTTATTTAAAAATATTGATTATTATCACGAATATACTAAATGTTTATGAATTAATATAACCGATCCAAAAGACATATTGAGAATTATATGAAAATGAAGATTTTGAACTACATAACTTAAATTATTTGATAATATGAAAGCAAATTCATTTTTCATGAATTTTTTTGTTCATTTTAATAAATTTATTCAAAATAATACAAAATGCCATCTTCTTGTTGAGATTCATTGAATTTTTGATATTTTCCATTATTCTTATCAATTTCATATTTTTAATTAATGATAATAACGATTCATCAGCACATGCATACTCGTTGAATAAATAATGTAAATATTGAGTAACATTTATCGGCGGTATTTCACATTTTTATTGTGAAATTTCTTTTCTTTCTCATTAAGACAACGGTATTTCGAATTTTTGAATTTCTATAAGAATAGATTTTAACGTTCTGAGGTAGTAAAAAAACTCGATCACGTTGCGCAGCTTATTTAAAAATTAAAAAACAAAAATGTGTAGTGGTATACTCATTGGGAACTTTTGCCGAAAGCGATACCGAACACGCCTTGCCCGGAGCGTCAGCGGTTAAAATGACAGCCCCGCACGCCGCCGGTTCCCAGCTACTCAACTGACCCTGAGAGATTTTGGCTCGTCAGCGAAAGGTCTTTTGCATTTTCGTCTCTTCTCGATTTTTTCCTTGGCTTTTTTTCGGTTTCAATTTCAAGAGATGGGCCTGCTTGTCGGCAATTTATTGGATATTTTTAATTGGCTGTCAAGAATTTTAAATTTTCATAACTGGGAGAGTAATCTTTTGAAATTCTTTTTGAGTCATTGATGACTTTGAAAATCCCAGATTCTGAAAGTTACAATTATGTGTAAATATTTTTTGAATTTTTCTACCAGTCCTGGCAAATTTTAATTGTAAGAACAGTTTTTTTTTTATTTTCCGAGATGGATTCGATGATTATTATATCTGGGATAAACAATCGTATTTTGAAGAACATTTTTAAATATTTCTTGAATTTTGAATTTGACCCGTGCAATTTAAATTGGCAGTCAAAAATTTGATTATGGCATTATTATTCGGTTCATTAATATTATTAGTGTCTGAATAAATGATCATTCATTTTGATTTCGTCAATTTGTCAGTAATGATAAAATGTCACTTGGACTGTTTTTCTGGTGGTGAAAAAAAATTTTTGCAGTCATATTGATTTCGCCTGGTGTTATTTTTATCTGAAGCCATTTTTTAATTGATGTCTGACGCGATCGACATTTTGTATGATTAAACAATTTCATGAATAAATCACGTTTGGCAATACAGCAAAATTTAAAAATTTGGTTAAAATTTTCATGGTGAAAATATTCCGAGTATTTAACATTTTTTCGTTGTCAAACTATTTTATCATTTTTAATGAATTTATCCCATTTAATGATCGTAGATTTGAAATGATTTTCTTTATTTATTTATGAATTCTAATGGATATCAGTAAGCTGATCATTTAAAATAACTTTTTGGATTTATTTTTGAATGTTCAGAGAAAATAAAAGAAACGAAATAATAAATTGAGTTGGCAGAATCTCAGATAGATAAAATGGAATAATAATTTTGGGAAAATTGCTGGAAAATGTTTTTTTTATAAATTGTTATAATGTATGTCTATCTCTTCGAATTGCATTGGCTTGTGGAGTTTTCCTGTTGTTGCATTTTTTCACGAGACTTTTGAATGTTTGCTGCAAATTTTTGGTGTAGTTCTGCAACTGTAGGAAATTTTTTTTGATGTACTTCAAGTTCCGAACGTTGAAAATTGAAGGAAAATAAAAAAGTATATGAATTTTTTTATTTTTTATCATGATAGGAAGTGCGACGAATTTTTTTGGGTGATCATAAGCTTGATGTTACGATAAAAAAGTGTTCGAAAGCAGCTAGAAAATTTTCCTCTCTTATATTAACTGATACATTTTTTTCTTTTAATTTTAAACGTTTGGAACTTCAGGCACATTTTTCTTGAGTTTTTTGGGAAAAAAAAATTTATGAAATGGACATAAATTTGCTTGTTTTTTTTTGTTTTTGTTTTTTTTTTTTAATTTTATCACAGTTAGCCACTTTTTTTAATGGATTAAATTCAAACATCAAAATTCTGGGTTTTATATTATTATTATATTATTTAGTTTTTTCAGAATGTTTTTTCTCTAAAGAAAACTTTTATCCCTTTAACTATCGTATTTTCGTGGTTTTCGGAATTTCGGAGAATGAGTTTTTGTGTCCGAAAATTCTATAATTTTTGAGAAAGTTATTTATCAATATTGCAATAAAATATTTTGTACAAAATAACGTTTTTTTATACTTGTGATGTGAGTTGGTTTTTGTAGTTTTTTTTTCATGCCTTTTTTTAGCTTATTTTGGCAAGTAGATTTGAAAAAAAAAAAATTCAGCTTCTCTCTTTCCCCTTCCATCCTTTAAACACATATATATTTATTTGCTTTATAAGAATTTTTTAAAATTCAATGAAATGAATCGTATATTTCTATCGAAAACTAAATTTGTATTTTTGAAAAGCTATCTTATCAATGTAAAGAATCTCAACATTTATGAATATCTGATTTAAAAAACTTGTAAACAACATTTTTCCTAGAAATCTCTCCCCTTTTTTCTTCCATTGTCAAAATTTTCGAAATGTCAGCCCCATTTTCCAAAATCGGACAATCTTTCATCTGCAATTTCATCCTAAAATAACTTCTCCAGTTTCTTTCTCCCCAAATCATTCACGAAGATCAACCATGTAAATTCCAAAGACTCCAGAAAACTTAAAATTCCTTCTTGTACCCTAATTTTTCCACTCACTTTCACATGAATTTCCACCTGCTGTGCTTTTCCTTTCTTTCAAAAATGTTGAAAAATGCCTTCTCTTTCAAGAAAATGAATCTATTCTCATTATGGAACATAAATCCCTTCGATTGTTATTTGTTTTTTTTTTTTTTTTTTTTTTTTTCGTCCTGCAACCATTTTTGGGCTCGAGGGGCTACACGAGAAACGTCGCTGAATGCGGGGCATTTTATCCATTTCATCCTCGGATTCGAGGGAATGCCACTTTGCGAACGAGCGAAGCGAGGGTCTCGCATTCGAAACGCGTTTTAAGGGATGAAGGACGTGTATAGGGATCTGGGTTTTGTCCCAGGATTTTCGGGGCTCCCTCGAAGCCAATGAAAAGGACAGATTTCGAGTGGGTTCTGGCCCTTCCTGGTGGGGGGGGGGGTTCGCGGGGAGAAGTCCCCCCGAAATGTAACCCTCGTAATGTGATTTTCTGATTGATGACGCCCCTGAAAAGTGGTCCTGTTAAATCTTCGGGCAGGGAGGAGGGGGTCTTGTTTTCTCTTTTTTTTGGGGGGGGGGGGGGGTCGACGGGTGAATACCCACGTTCGTAGAAAGTCGTCTTTATGGTTGTTATGCCGGGTTTTTGGAGGTACCTGAGGTTCTGTTGATGCATGAGTCTTGAAATTTTTGTAACTGAAATGATCATTGAAGCATTTTTGGAAATTTTCAGATCAAATTACTGTACCGGGTTTTGAATGGGAGTGTAATTATGGGGTTCATTTTTTGTCATGGGGGTTTTGAAAAATTGGAGATTCTGAGTGAAGGTGGAACAGTTTTTTTCTCGTATTAATATGCTTGAGATGACTTGGGATTTAGTGAACAGAGCATCTGTTCTGGTATTTTTTTTTTTTTATCTTGGTTGCTTAGAAATTCGAATGGGGAAAATTTATCGAATTTTGGAGATGGAAAAAAATCGTTTAGTATGTCTTACAAGTTACAAGATTTTTAAGTGTTTCAGAATCAAAAGTTTCTTAGGGTTTTTTGGTTTTTTAGAAAATTTTTAATTCTGCATTTTATTGTGAGAGTTGTAGAAATTTGAGGAATTTTTTTGAAAAGGTGTAGAATTTGATACTTCCTGAGTTTGAATAGTAAAAAGACGAAGAAGTGAATGGTGTTGACCATTTTTAATTCTGGAGAAAATTTTTTAGTTTCAATAAAACGAAGGTTGAAACATACATTAAAAAAATTTAAAAATGACAGTGGCATGCTAAGAATTTCATTAAGAATAATCAAAAATTTCTGTAAACACACAAACAAATTCAAAAATTTGTCAATTTTCGGTGATCTCAACTAATGAAGATGATAAATAAGAATATAATTTTCGAAAAAAAAAAGCTGGAATTAAAAAATTTCGGAAAAATGATGAGTTAATCAAGAATGTCGGAAATGAGTTACCAAAATAAAATTTTTAAATTCTAATTTCCGTCCCTGCATTGTTGAAAATGAAATTTTGAAAGAATCTCGTTATTTTCTAGCATGAAAATCATAAAAAAAAACTAATGATTTCAAGAAACACTACAAGAATAAGACAAACATCTTCTATGATAAAAAAAAAACAAAGATGGTAAAGTTAAATAAACGATTGAGGTATTCTTATAATAAATAAATACTTGAATTTTTTCATTGTGAATTTTTTTTGTCAAAATCGTGAAAATTTGAACATTTTTTCGTATTTTAAAATAAAGAAATCGAAAAATTACGAAATGTTATGAGATTGAAATGAAAATTCAAAAAAAGTCGTTGATTTTAGTTACATTACACAGAATAAACTGAAAATTTCACTACAGACAGAAATTCTAAAATTTGTCAATTCAGTTATTTGGCATGAACGAAAATAAGACGTGCAAAAAAGGAAGTAATTATAAACAATAATTGAATGAAAATTATATAAATGAAATTAACAAAAATATTTGAAACGTGTCTCAACAAATATTTTGAATATTATTTGCCCTGAAATATTTATTTATTATAAAAAACTATGTAAATTTTTACAATTAAACCTACTATATTACGTTACATTGTATCAATCATATTTTAATTTTAGAGCCCAAAGCATGGGATATTGCATGGGAGTGGAAAAAATTTCAAAATATGCGCCGAAAATGATGAAGGTTCAATTTCATGTAATCCAATCAAAATTGAAGAAACTTCAACTACCATTTGAATTATATTTTTTATATATCATGAGATAGTTTATCATTAATTATATTGTCACAGCATTATATTATGTTATATTATAATGAATAATAATGTTGTTAATAATATTTGGACTTCATAGCTCAAAAAAAAAAAATTATTGCATGGGAGTGAAAAAATAATTTCAAAAAGTGCGTCGAAAATAATGAAGGTTCAATTTCATGAGATAAGGAAATTAACCAAAATTTGAATTATTTTGAGTTTATCGTATAAAATTTATTTTATTTGATTAACTTATTATACATTGTGTACATATAATATTATAATAATACATCCATCCCATCATGTTAGATGGTATTAATTATATTTTAATTTTATAGCCCAGCAAACATAAAAAAAAATATTGCATGTGATTGAACCCCCCTCCCTTCCCTCATCGTATCCTCGATTAGTCGAAAAAATTCTCCTTCAAAAATTTTGCATTTGTCAATTTTTGTTTTTCATTTTTTTTTTTTTTTCTTCGAGCGCCTGAAAATTCCCAACTATCGATCGCTGACCTTCTTTTGTCAATAGCGCACCTTATCACACGTCGCGAAAAACGACGCCTTTTTTCGGCGTGAAAAACCGTATTTTCCTGGCAAATTGTTTTTGAAAGTAGCTTGAGTGCCGTAGTTGGTTTTCTAGTTTTAGAGCGTTATTATTTTTTTCTTTTTGGAGCCGTAGGTACGTAGGCAAAAAAGAACCAAGCTTCTCCGATATTTGCATGATTAGACGAAAGTAGTGACAGTAAGTTTGACTATTATTATTATTATTATTATTATTATTATTATTATTATTATTATTATTATTGTTGTTGTTGTTGTTGTTGTTGTTATTATTATACAGCATGCGAATCGGAAAGTTTTTACAGGCTCGAAATATTTTAATATGATTACAGATAGGGCTTGGACGACAGTTGAAACGTGGACCAACGAAAAGCGAAATTACCGATATAAATTTCGAGTAATTGCGAAAGTGAAACAAAAAAAGAAAGGTTATAATCGGACATTTGACCGTGGCCACGATCGCGGTAAGCTGATATGGAAATTGAATTTTTTTGTTGGAAATTTATGGGGGAGGGTGAGAATGGGATTTGGAAATTGGCGTCGGCGTCATGGGGATTTTCGTTTATGTTTTTTTGATTATTTTTTTTGGAAAGCGGCGAGAAAGACGTGGAAGAGGAATCGTCACGTCGGCGTCTATTTCGCGACGCGTAATTCGATACATTTCGTAACGTGCAAGGAAAATTCACGGATTTTTCCGAGGATTTCGGGGTGAAATGGCATTTTTTGGGGGTGTTGGGAAATTGCAGAAAAAATTTTATAAAGTTCGAAACGTTTGAAAATGGAAAAAAAAAAAATTGTTTGTACAGTTTTTAATTTTTGAAATAATAAATAGTTATCGATATGAAACAAATAATATTGAAGAAAAAAATGAGGTAAATAAATGGGTGAATGAATAATAGAATGATAAATTCAAAAAATGAAAGGTAAAATATAACAAAGAATTCTAGATATTGCATGAATAATATTTAGGAAAAAAAAAAAAAAATATTCTAGAAAAAACTAATACGTAGAGGATATGAGAGTGAATGATGAATAAATGAATTATTATCGATATAACACAAGTTTAATAATATTGGGAAAAAACGAAATATTGGAAAAATGCAAAAATCAAATAAATGAATGAGTAAATAAGTTAAGAAAGGTATGAATGAATAATAAAATAATACATTAAAAAAATCAAAATGTAAATAAGAATTATGGATATTACACGAAAAATATTGTAAAAAGCAAAATATTAAAAAAGTAATAAATGGAATGGATATGTAACTGAATAAATTAAAAAATAAGAAATAACTATAGAAACTACACAAATAACATACGAGATAAAACGAAATATTTTGAAAATAAACAAATTGAATGAATCGAGAAGTAAAAAATTTAAAATTAATAAATGAATCACAAATAATTATAGACAATACACAGATAATGTTAAAGAAAAAAACGAAATATTTTCCAAAATATAAAAATTTAATGAGTGAAAATATTAATAATAAATAAATGAAGAATAAGATAAAAGATGAAATAAATAAATATACGTAAATATTACACAAATAATATTGAAGAAAAAAATAAAATATTTTAAACAATAAATAAATATATAGATCAACGAATAATAAAAAAACGAATTGTAAACAAAATAGAAAAAAAACAATAAATAATTAACGAATACACATGAATAATGTTTAGAAAAAAACGAAATAAAAAGAAAAATGATAAAAATGAAATGGATGAATGAGTAAATTATGAATAAATAAATTGAATAAATGAATAAATAAATAGTAAAATAACGAATTCCAAAAATTCCAAACAAAATCTGAAATTCAAATAATGATCAATTATTCATATTAAACAAATAACATGTGTTATAACTAACTCTTTGTCAATTTTATCTCGATTGAAATATAATATTTGAAATTAAACAAAAACGGGAAAAATTGATCCCATCACTTTTTATATTCAAAATAATGAATGATTATTGATATTTGACAAAGTTTTTTCAATGTTACTAGTATTATTTTTCATTTCTAATATAAAATATTATAAATAAAAAAAGAGGAATTTTTTTCGTTTTCCATTTGATACGTCAAGCAAGAAATTGGGAAATTTTCAGGGTTTCTTTAGGTATTTAGAAAATTGAAAATTTCAGTAGAAGTTTCGAATAAATGAAATATAGGGAATTTTTTCGGATAATTATTATTCTATGTTATTCTTATTATGATTTTGCACTAATCGACAATTTTATCACTTTTTTTAAAAGAATATATTTGGACGTTTTTTTTTTTACTTTTATTATTTCAGCTTATTTTTTATGATTATCTTTTAACAGAATATTAATGTTATTTGAAAAAAAATTATAATTAATTATTCGTAAAGTCTCACGTAGTGTTTTCGTTGAACAAATTTTCTTAAATTTATGGATTTTTTATTCTTAAAAAATTAGTAATGAAAACGTGTCTGATTTACAAAAACACACAGTCTATATTTAAAGATTTAATTTTTCGTAATTCTGTAAGTGCAAAATATCAATTAAAAAATGTTTGTTTTAGATTCGTCGATTTTTTTTTTTTTTTTTTTTTTTTTTTGTCGAATAATAATTGTAATCTGTCCACAATAACATTAGTGAAAATGTTGAGAAATTTCGTCATTTTTAAGAATATTCTGGTTATCATCAAATTTGTTACTATGACCTTGAGAATTTTAAAACAATTAGATTTCTACGCAGTTCTTTTTTTCGAAATTCGAATTTCAGTGAAACGTAATTTTTCGAGAAAATTTCTTTTTGTTACAATTTTTTTTTCAAATTATACCAAATTATTCACGTATACAAATTATTATTGTTTTTTCAAGACTTTTTGTTATAAAATTTATGATAAGTTAAAATCAAAATGTACTTTTGTTGAATGGAAATGAAGAAAGTAAATTAAGGCATTTTTGTCTGCAATGTAATTTTTTATTCGTGTAATTTTAAATTTCGAAACAAGTTTATAACGAAGATAAGATTTGAAAATTGAAATCTGTGACAAGTAAAATAGGAAAATCTTTGTTAAAATTTATCAACTTGATATTAAAATTTTGATAAAAATAAACGAAGAAAAAAGAATTTCACAAAAAATAATATGAAACTCCATAATGTGAAAATTCGTTAAAAATGTAATGAACACTTGAAAAAAATGGTATTCGTATAATCATCAAACTAATGACTTAAGTAATTGATTCATTTTCCATTAAATAAAATATAGATTTCAATAATTCATCAAGTAAATAAATTCGCTTTCCTTTTATTTTCCCTGAAGTTTTTCTTTGGCAGAAAGGCATTCTTCTTGTACATAATTCGGAAAACTCGGAAAATTCCTCAATGAAAATACCTTTGGTGATCGCGAATGGTTTTCATTTCTTATTATTGTGGAAAATGCGAGCTTCTTCGCCGTTTGTTTAGCAAAGCATTTTTCTCCTTTGGCGCAGGTTGTTATTTCGGCCGCAAATATGCGCCTTGGAATTTCCCGCGACGCCGCGCACGCGGTTTCCAGTGCGAAACTTGATACGCAATAATTTTTTTTTTTTCTTGTTGGAAGAAGTTTGTTATCATTATTAATAAATATTCTACGTGTAATATATAGTATTTCATAAAATATTTGATTTGAAAGATAAATTTTATAATAAATACATTAATAATATATTTTATTATAATATTTTTGTACAGTTATATGCAATACAATTATTCAATAATATTATATAGTTTTTGAACCGTAAGAAATGTTAAAATTCTAGAAAAAAACTCGAAATTTTCTCGTACAAATAAAAAAAAAAAACAAATTGATGAATTGTTTTCATCTTATTTTTATGAAGATTTGAATCTTTCTACAATATCAAGCAATGTTGCAACGTCAGTAATGTTTTTTTTTTTTTTTTTTTTTACTGTATTCGAATTATTTTGAGAAGATCAATGGAATCATTTTTTTACTTTCAGTGGATTTTAAAGAATTTATCACTGTGTTTCCAGTTTCTTCATGTTTAAGCAATGATATTTGAAAGTTGAATATTTTTACGAACTTTTTGAAATATTTCTGAACAATGTTTTAAATAGAAATGTACATTGATGATAGTGATTTAGACAGAATATTTTTCTAACACTGGAAAGTCTCCTTGCACGACGGCCTCGAGCTCCTTACCTGGCGAACGAGGACTTTTTTTTAGTTGTTCCAACGGTTTCCAAATGACGTGTGGAGCTTGGATTTTTAGAATAGCACTTGACTCTGACAATATGTATTAGATTTCTTAACTATACTGTGGATAAAATATTTTTTCGAGGAATTTTAAGTACGTAATCGGATGAGTTAGGGAATATGTATATTATTTTTTGATAACGTGGGCCAATTCAAGTTTTTTTCATGATGGAATCTAATCATTTATAAATATGTCTGATTCAGCTTGAAGATAAAATTTGTTAGGGATTTTATGTGGAATTTTTATCAAAAAACATTGCTGTTCTTGAAGATATAAAATGAGTAGATTCTCCAAAAAGTTTTTTTTAATACTTTTTTTGTGCAGTTAAAAAATAAAGTCATGATAAAAGATATTTCATTTTGTTGTTTTTCGATCTAAGAATTTATTTTTGTAAACTTTTTTAATGTAGAAAAATTTGAAAAAGGTTTAAATTCTTAAGAAATTTTTAATTTTTGCTTTTTGAAGTTCAAAATTACACATATTTGAACTCAGATTCGAAATAGCATATTTCGAGAAACTTTTTTACGTTATTTCAAGCACTGGTAAATTCCCAAAATTGATTTGAAATCTTATTAAAATGCACCGTGATTCCTGAAAATATCTATAAATGAGAATAATCTGAAGAAAGTTCATTTTTATATTTTTCTATGCAGTTACGAATCCCGAATATAAAAACCTTTAGTTTCCTTTTTCAAACTTAAAATTTGATTTTATGAATCGGAGAATTTCATTTTTGAAAAATTAACGATTTTTATAACCATTGAAAAATTGTATTGTCTGAATTTGTATATTTGTGTTTTCGAGGTTGACTCTAATTTTAGAAAATTTCCAAATCATTAATTTTTGAATCTATAAGCTTGAAACTGCAATCATATACATCTCAAGAAATTATTATACAGTGTGACAAATATCGTCCAATTTCTAAAATTGATTCGAAAATTCATCTGAAAAACACTGTGATTCACAAAATTTCTTGTAAAAATTAAAATCTCCATAAAATTTATTCATGATTATTTTATTATATTTATTATTTTATTACGTATTACTTATTACTTATTTTGATACGTTGAAAATTTTGTTTTTCATAATGTCAAAACCAAGTTTAATCAATTTTAGAATTTTGTTTTTCAAAAATTGACGATTTTCGTGATCGATGAAAAAAATTTGTCGTCTAATAATATATGTGTAATTTTGTTATGGTGGTTGACATTTATTTAAAAAATTTTCCAAATCAATAATTTTTAATAAATAGCTCGAAAAAGCTAGTAGTAATGAGGATGTATGAAATACGATGAATATAAAAAGAAACAGGAACTGAAAAATCTATTACAGAATTGAAAATACATTAAAATTTGAATTCTCAGGCATTGAATTCCGGGAATTATTAAAGCTATTCAATAAAATGCGAAAAAATCAATTAAAATACGAGAAAATTCAACAAAACCATGAAAATGTAAAAAACCGTATAAATGTAAGGCAATTATATTGAATATTAAAATTTCAATTAACTTTGAGAAATTGATATACATACAATATTACTGGAACCGTCAAATTTCAAGAAATGGTTCGAAAATTCATTAAAATATATTGTGATTCTTAAAAATTTCCATCACTAATTAAAATCTCCAAAAATGTTGTTCTTGTTTTTTCTGTCTATTCAAAAATTCGAATTTTTAATCTTGAAACCTAATTGAATGAATTTTATAATTCAAATTTATAAAATTGACGATTAAAAAAATTCATCGTGTCAAAATGTATGTAATTGCGTTGTGGTTTACAATTTTTGTAGAAATTTTTTTAATTGTTAATTGTTGAATCCATAAGCTCGAAATCGCAATCATATTTGATTTAAATCTGAATTCATCCCAACAAATTATTATAAAGATATCGTCAAATTTCTAAAATCAGTACGAAAATTAATTCAAGAAACATTGTAATTCTCAAAATTTCCAGTTATAATCAAAATCATCCAAAAACTTATTTCTTCTTGATTTATGCGAAAAAATTTTGTTTTTTAAAATCTTATACCTCACAATTAGTATAATTTTAGAATTTGAATTTATAATATTTGACGATTTTCATAATCATCGAAAACAAATTATCGTCTTAAAATATATATTATTATGTTTAGGTGATCGACACTTATTTTAGAAATTTTCTAAATCATTTATTTTTGAATAAGTAGCTCGAAACTTTCAATAGTACTGAAACCGTCAAATTTCGATTAGAATTGGATCGAAAATTCATTTAAAAAATATTGTGATTCTCAAAAACTTACAGCAATCATTGAAATTTTCAAAAAGTTTTTTTTTAATATTTTTTTCTGTCTATTCAAAATTTCGTATTTTTTAATCTCAAAACCTTATTTAATACATTTTAAAATATGTATGTAATCGACGATTTTCATAATCATTGGAAAAATTTATCGTCTCAAAATTTATGTAATTATTGCGTTTTGGTGCTTGACAATTTTTTTGGAATTTTCTGAATCGTTAATTCTCAAATCCACAAGCTCGAGATTACGATCGTCTTAATATTTAAATTTATTCAAAGAAACTAATATTTAAAATTACTGAAACTGCGAAATTTCAATAATAATTAGAATCTTCAATAATCGTACTCTTGCTTTTTCTATCCATTTAAAATTTCGTATTTATTAATTTTTGAACTCAATTTCATGAATTTTGGAATATTAATATGGAAATTCACAATTTGAATTATCTTTACAAAAAACTGACTGTCTCAAAGTGTATGATATTTTTTCGAAAATTTGAATTCTTTCTCTAAATTTTGAACAAAACTTTTTGAAAGAGCGGTCATTCAACAATACTATGTGTAAAAAAGATATCATATTTTTTTCCTGCAACATCATTTAATGAATGAAAATAAATAATCATTATCTTGATCATCACTTTATATTGTTGATCATTATTACATATTGTTATTATAAATGGTTGGTCTTTTTGTGAAATTTCGTGAAAATTTTTTCGTGGTGTAATATCAACCTTGGGGGTGGGGGGGGGGGATATATGCGAAAGCAGACCACTCCTGGCTTAATATAGAATCCCTAATCCCAGCAATCGCGTCATGGAATATCAGCTAACCACGCACGTGTTGTGATAACAGACGCTTCTCAATATTCCAAACGAAAAGTAATCTAAGAATTCGTAAATTTGGATCTAACAGACAGATATACTGTAGCTCAGATCACATAAAATTATTTTAAAACAGTAAATTTTGTATTGTATGCACATTTTGATAGTTTAACATTTTTTTAAGGACGAAAAATGTTAATTATGGAACTAAAGATTTGTTGGAAACGTTTAAAAGTAAATTGTGTAAAACCTTTTTCTTTATTTTTTCGTAAAGAGGCTTGGAACAAAAGTATTGTCATGATGATTGAAGTGTTTTTGAAAAATTCATGATAATTGGAGGAGGAATCGATTTCACGTCCACTTTACTTCGACGGTTTCAACAAGGTAAATGTATGTAGTTGAAGAGTCTTTGAAAATTACGAGCTCAAAGTTTTGCGCGCAACTCGATATTAAATTTGTAACTTTGGAAGCGGTCATTACTGTGTGTATAGGGTGCATTGATGATGACGAAGTGAAAGACTGATAGACAATAGATTTTCAATTCAATTGTTTTTTCATGCAATGTGAGTTGTGGATTTTTCGAATATTAACAGAACTGTGTGGTTTTTGGATTTTTGATTTTGAAATTGTGGAATCGGGAAAGTTCTTTGAAAGTGCAATGATTTTTGAAAAATTTCGAATTCAGATTTCAAGTGATTGAAATAATGAGAAAATTGCAACTAAAACAAAGTTAGTCGATTAAGTTTCAGAATTTACAGCAATGAAGGAAAATTTTATGAATAATGTTTGCAATCTTTTTAAATTCCAACCAAACTCAAAATTTTTGTTTTATTGCAATTTTTTTCAATCCGAAATTTGAGAGTTCACAATATTATTTGTCAGGAAGTAGAACACTCGAGTCTAGAGAAACATTGCGAAAAATCGATCGATAGTTAATGATAGTACCGATATTCATAGACAAACTATCGGTAATTACTGATAACTTTAATCGATATTTCCCATCATGACTTGAAAGTTAACGATTAATACACCAAATTTTGAACTTGAGTCAAGCCAAACGAAACGAGAATTTTTTGTTTTTTGAAACTTTATTTCAAATGTGTGAAGAGTGTATTTTTCTTTTTGAAGAAAATTAACACGATTTTTTGATTATAACATTGTCTTGGAAAATTTGGAAAATTTTTGCAACATTTACGAATATTTAGAAAATGAGCAAAGAGTTTATTATTATTTATTATAATAACAATTTAGAGCGTAATATTATTTAGTTTTAAAGAGTACAAATATGACATATTTATTTTTGCTAAATATTTAATATTGAATTCAGTGAGATATTTCTGAATATCAAAATGTTGTTGATTAAAAAAGACAAAAAAATTGTTCCTATTACATTTTATAGTTGAAATATGAAATAATTATTGATATCAAACAAATGTTATCCAATCTTACTTATCATTTTTGTTTTTTATCGTTGTTGGTATGTAATGTAAAACAAAATTTTTTTCTTCTACGTTTGGAACTTCAGGCACATAAAAAAATTATATAATAATGGATATTTAGTAATTTATTATAGATTTCTAGTATTTTTTTGTATTTTTCAATATTTATCAAATTTTGGAGGATTTCCTATTTTTATGAATTTTCATTCTGTTTGTAGTATTTGTACAATTTTGCAGGATTTCCTTCGTGTTTCAATGATTGTGTTATATAAATTTTCAAAATTAAATTAAATTACATAAATTTCTAAAATTGAACTTTTGGAACTTTTTGTGGCATTTAAAGTTTTTAGGTTATTACACAATTTTGTCGGATTTTCGATATTTCTAATGTCTTAATGGATTTCTACATTGATTTCTAGAATTTGATGCTCTAAAATTCAGAATTCGGTAGAATTGCAAATTTTACTGATTTGTTCATGAAACAGTATATATTCATAGATTTTTACTCATTTGAGTATTTTTCGTATTTTTTTTTTCAATTTTATTTCATTAATTAAATCAATATTTATTTCATTTCCAGTATTTATAAAGTTTCAATATTAATTTAATTTCATTACAATTTCAATTTTTATACAATTGGAGAAATTGGGAATTTGATCTTTTGAGACTTTTTGTAGCATTTGAAGTTTTTACAAAATTTTTTCGAATTTTCAATGTTTCTTATATTTGAATGGATTTCTACACTGATTTCTAGAATTTCATGCTCTAGAATTCAGAATTCGAAAGACTCTACAATTTCAATGATTTTTTTAAGAACCAGATTGTCTTCATTGATTTTTGTACTTTTAATATTGTTAGAATTGTTTCAGTATTCATACAATGTCATACAACTTCAATATTGACTTGTTTACTGAATAAAAATTTAGTTAAATGTTCAATACTGAATAAATGTTCACTATTTATACAATTTCAATACAATTTCAGTACTCATTCATAATATTTGAAAAATTGTAAAATTCCAGGGTTTGGAACTTTTTAAATTACGGTAGGCTAAATATTCTTTATTGTAAATGTTTCAATTGCTGCAGTTATTGCAATAGTTGCTAAATCTGATATTTCCCAACATTTGCGACAAATGGAAACCTCCTCGGATCCGTTTAGTTAAATGTTCAATATTGAGTAAATTTTCAGTAACTTCAATACGATTTCAACATTCTTTTTTGTAAAATTTGGAAAATTGTAAAATTCCAACGTTTGGAACTTGAAGCACATTTCAGTGGGCCGAATATTTTTCTATTGTAAATGTTTAAATTGGTACACTTATTGCAATATTTAGTTGCTAAATCTGATGTTTCCCAACATTTGCGACGAATGGAAACCTCCTCGAATCCATTTAGTTAAATGTTCAATATTGAGTAAATTTTCATGTCCATGAACTTAGCGAAACAACATTTGCAAAAAAAGTTTTGGTATATGCCATTATTTGCCGCTAATTAATTGTGAAAAAAAAAATTTGTCGCTCAAATTGTTTATAACAAATTATGGCATATACCAAAACTTTTTTTTGCAAATGTTGTTTCGCTAAGTTCATGGACATTAAATTTTCAGTATCTGTATAACTTAATACGATTTCAACATTCTTTTTTGTAAAATTTGGAAAATTGTAAAATTCCAACGTTTGGAACTTGAAGCACATTTCAGTGGGCCGAATATTTTTCTATTGTAAATGTTTAAATTGGTACACTTATTGCAATATTTAGTTGCTAAATCTGATGTTTCCCAACATTTGCGACGAATGGAAACCTCCTCGAATCCATTTAGTTAAATGTTCAATATTGAGTAAATTTTCATGTCCATGAACTTAGCGAAACAACATTTGCAAAAAAAGTTTTGGTATATGCCATTATTTGCCGCTAATTAATTGTGAAAAAAAAAATTTGTCGCTCAAATTGTTTATAACAAATTATGGCATATACCAAAACTTTTTTTTGCAAATGTTGTTTCGCTAAGTTCATGGACATTAAATTTTCAGTATCTGTATAACTTAATACGATTTCAACATTCTTTTTTGTAAAATTTGGAAAATTGTAAAATTCCAACGTTTGGAACTTGAAGCACATTTCAGTGGGCCGAATATTTTTCTATTGTAAATGTTTAAATTGGTACACTTATTGCAATATTTAGTTGCTAAATCTGATGTTTCCCAACATTTGCGACAAATGGAAACCTCCTCGGATCCGAGCTGCTGCTGAAAAATAACGCTATCGCCGAGAAACCGTGACGAGCTGGCGTTGAAAAAATGACAATTACGTCGAGCGTCGCGATAAAGCGTCCGAATCGATTCGGACGACGTGAAAACGTTCATATGAAGGTTTTGAAAAGCGAAAAATGTCGCTTATTTTCGAGTACTTTTTCCTGTTTGCGAAGAAAACGCTGATTCATCGAGCGTGGGCCGAGCGACAATAAACCGCGACTCTGCATTTTTCTTTTTTTTGTTTTCTGCCCCGCAAAAAGCTCGAAAATCGCTTCCAAAGAAGCGAAGTATCATTTTGCTTTTTTTTTGCACTTCATTTATCGTTGCTGGTGACAGATAACGCCGCGCCCACGAAATTTTCGTCGCGAAACAAAGCGAAAATGGCGCATTGTTTTTTTTTCTCCGCGCTCTTTCGCGGCAGTGAAAACAGCTTTCACGACCGATTTTTCGATCCTTTCCCTCGATTTTTTCGCTCCATATCGAATTAGGGCGATCGCTTTCTTTCGAGGAGTTTGTGATTGGGCAATTTTGCGAGTTTCTAGGATGTCAGTTTGTGGTGTTCAAATTTGGAGTGGGAAAGAATGAATTTTGGGATGTTTCTGAAGTTATAAATGTTGGTAAATGAAAAGAAAAAAAAAACGAAATTGTTTTTATTACGTCTTATAGTCCGATGAATAAATAATTATTGATGTTTATTAAATATTATACAATGTCGCTGACTATTTTTCATTTTGATTTTGGATGGTAGATTTTTTTCTTTTTCAAAGTTTAGGTTTAAATTAGAGATGCAGGTTTTGTTGAACAATATAGATATAATAAAGAATAAAATTAAAATATGATTTCGATTATGACAATACAGTAAATTCATTCTTATCATATCATGGGGGCGGGGAGGGGGGGGGGGGCAGATGATGTGGGTATAATGGGTTCGACTGAAAAATTCTGCATGGGTATAGGTCCAAAAATACCTATGAAAAAATGCATTTATTTATAAATTTTAGTTTTTTCGACTTAACTTTTCATAACTTGAAGAATGTATAAAAATTGTCTGAAATTTTGGATTTTAATAAAAATTTATTGATTTCAAAAGTTTAAAAGATTACACGCAGTTTCTGTAGTTTTACAGCATTTTTAAAAATTTCTATGATCTACAAAATTCACGGGCATTTTCTGAAATTCTACAAATTTTTATTATTTTTTAGAATCATTGACAATCACAGGAATTTCAAATGTTTTCTGTTTTGAAAAAACATTTTTAAACTCCAAACTTGAAAAAAAATTCAATTTTTTGTAATTTATGAACGTTTGCCTAACTCATGCAAGATTTTCCTTAATTTTTCCCTACTTTTCAAGTATTCAAAATTTTCAATAAAAAAAGTTTTGCAATGCATATTTCGAAAAAATATGATGAACACAATTCACAAAATTATAATCATATTCGGGAATTCTACAAAAATTTTTATTTTTCTAGAATTATAGACAGTTTTTAAAATTTTCGATGTGTTATAATTTTCCGAAATTTTCAAAATTTTTGACACCATATCAACTACATATTAAAAACTTCCTCAACTTTACGAAAATTTGTGCAACTTATGAAGAGTGATTGTGATTTTTTGAAACTCTTCAAAGTTTTTAGATTTTTTTTTGAAAATTTTAATAAACTCTATCATGCATTTTTTAAATAAATAATAAATAGGTATGTATAATTAACACTATATAGGTACAAAATTTATTGAAATTTTATGGAATTCTATCGATTTTTCGAATTTTTTTCCATTCTTGGCAATCTTAAAAATTTTAAATGTTTTCGTATTTTAGAAGCTTTCAAAATTTTTAATGTAATTCAGACCATTTCACATTTTCGCGATTTTATGAAAAATGTCTAACTACGAAATTTTTATAGTTTATAATAATACCAAACCAACTAACAATAAGTACTCAACACTTTTCAAATTTTAGTTTAAAATATGAAATATATTATTATGCGTATTTTTAACAAATATATTAAGAAACTCCATTCATGTAGTTATAAACATTTTCTGAATTTCTACAAAAAATTTGATTTTTTTATATTTATTCACGTTTTCTATGATTTCCAGTGTGTTCTGATTTTTCACAATTCGCGGAATTTCTATCATGGTACCAACTACTTAAATTTGCCAAATTTTCAAAAATATATCTAGTTCATGAAGATTCCTTTTGATTTTTCAGTACTTTTCAAGTATTTCAAATTTTCATCGAAAATTTGAAGAAACACTATCATGCATATTTAGAAAAAACATGATTCTCAGCAAATTAATTCACATGTTCTGAAATTTGAATTTTTGAAAATTAGTGACAGTTGAAAAAATTTTCCATGTTTTGGGATTTCAAACTTTTAAAAAATGTCAATGATAATAAAAATTATGTAACTCAGTAGGGATTTTTGTGATTTTATATCGTTTCTCAAGTTTCTCAGCTTTTTATTTGAAAATTTAAAAACATCATACGTATTTCGACAAAATATTGAGTTATTTACCTACCCAGAAAAATCGCGTTCTGCCGCCTTTGTCATATATCATTTGGAAAATATTCAGCATCAGAAATTTACATCACAAAACACAAAAATTCTTAGGCATCTGACAAAAATTTCGAAAAAAAAGATCGTGCGTCAAAGAAATATCGCAAAGAAAATTTTTTCGAAATCCCGTTGTGTGTATGCTCTCGTGACAGCCAATGCGCGATTTAAGCAATGATAAATATTGTTTTTCTGGGACGTAACTTTTTGCAACGAGCACTTTAAATGGCGATGTTGGTTCGCGTGTGATTTTGTGCAATTCTCGCAATTGCGTTCATGATTGCGTTTTCTTTCGAAAACAAAATATTGCAAAGGTTATTTTCCATCGACATTTAAAAAAATTTTTACTCAATATTGTTCAACTTTCTTGATAATAAATTTTCCATTTATTTTTCCATAGTTTATTGATTTTTGGTGAATTCATGGATTTTTTCCTATACTCCAACTTTTCAAAAGTGAAACAAGAGTTGTTTTTAGACTTTCTGAGAAACCGCAGAAAAATTGAAAAGAGATATGAAAATAAAAAAAAAGTCGTCAGTGATTGAAATATTGGAATTGATTATTCCGAAACGGAAAAAGCGAGTGAGAAAAAAGAGAGAGAAAAAAAAAAAGAAACGCAGTTGTGTACCATCGTTGCAAGTGGCACACGTTTTGTCTGCGAGAGCTTCTTTTCGATCGATAAAAGCGACGGTATAAAAAATCGGCCGTTGCGCAACGGACCGCGAATTGTGACGATTCGCCACTTTATAGTCCAACTTGCAAGTTTTTCTGCGTCGAAATCGAGTTTCGAACGTACCCCAAGTTTTTCATTTTCCGGTTGAAAAAAATTATCAGTGAAAATCGCCATTTTTTTGTAGTTATTGCAACTTTTTTGAATTTGAAATGTTATTTTAGGATGGGAAATGGGGTTTCGAGAAAATAATATAGGGGGGGGGGGGTTTGAATTTCCTGGGGGAAAATAGTTTGGTTCCTGCAACCAAATTATTTAGTGAAATATGGAACAAATAAAGTCTTGGATATGAGAATCTATTGACACAGATTTTTACTGATAAAGGATTGGATAAATTAATTTTTGAAACTTTTTTTTAATACTTTTGGTATTTTTCATGATTTTTTAGTATGCATACAACTTGAGATTATTTGATATCATTATGAATTCTCCATTCTAGAATTTGATTCTTTAAGTATCGGAGTTGTAAATATTTTTTCAATATTTTTATAGATTTTTGAGAAAATTATGTATCTAGAATTTCCGGATCGTTTGTTCTTTATCAAATTTTGTATTATTTTTTAGAATTTTTACGAATTTCTAGTATTCATATGAATTGATGTATATATTTGGATAGTTCGATTTTACAGAGTCGGAAATTTCAACGATTTTGACTATATTAACTGAATTTCCAGAAAACACCATCATTTTTACAGATATTCAATAATTTTTGGTTTTTGTTCGTGTTTTCTTAGTATATACACAATTTGAAAAGTTTTTTGGCATATTTTTGGATTTATATAATATATATTATAAATTTCTGGAACTACAATATGTATTCTAGGATTCAAACTTTCATTTATTTTTAAGAAAATTATGTATATCCGCATAGTTTTTCAGTAGTGCAAGATTTCTAGTATTTCTCGCATATTTTTAGTATTTTTAAAACTTTAAAAATTTGTAGAATTATATTCAAATTTCTAGAAATTTTTTACGTTGCAATACAAATTTCTAGAATATAATGCTAAAGTATGAAAAATTCTAACGATTTTGAGTATTTCAATTGATTTTTCAGAAAACATCTATCTTTCACATAGATTAAATTATAATATTTTTTGGTGTTCTTTATTTTACATTCTTTTGAAATTCATACAAGTTACAGAAATTTTCTGCTTTATTTATATATTTCTAGAATAATATGCTCTAGATTTCCAAAACTTAAATTTTTAAGAAAATAATTATAGTTTATGAGTATTTAAAATTCTCTAATTTTGTTAGTAGTAGTTTTTGATTTCTACAATTTTCGTATATATCTTTATAGATTTCCAGAAATAGATATTCCAGAATTCAAATGTGTGGGAAAATGACATCTATGTAGATTTTTTGTTTGATATGTTTCTTGTATTTTCGTATTTTTTAAAAGCATTTTTGAGATTTTGTAGCATTTTCTAATATTCTTTAGATTTCAGTTATTTTCATTGATTGCTACATTATACGTTTTTCGGAATTTGATGCTTTAGAATTTCAAGTTTTATAGATCTTGAGAATATTTGTTAAATTTTTCAGAATATTATTATTTTCATAGAATTTTCTTAATATTATTACCTCTTCCAGATTATGTAAAATTCCAAAGATTTTCTAGTATTTTCCTGTGTTTTTATGTGGATATTGAGAATTTATTGCTTCAAGTCAGAAGTGCCGGAAAAAGAAGAAAATTCTGCATGGGTAAAATACTCAAAGATACCCATGCACAAAAGCACATACTTATAAATCGTAGTTTTATCGTCACGGTGAACTTTTCACGACTCTCAGAATTCATTGAGATTGTCTAAATTTTTAGAATTTTAGTGAAAACTTTTTGACTTTGAAAGTTTTAAAGATTACTCACAGTTTCTGTAGTTGTACAGAACTTTCGAAAATTTCTATGATCCATAAAGTGTACGTTACACACGTGAAAATCCACATGTTTGTTTACAAATCTACAACTCTAATTACATACACTGACATTGGTTTTGAACAATTATAAATGGGAAATTTCTCAAGTATTTCAAATTCCGTTCATTCTTGAAAAATTAGCTTATTACTGTAACTTGTTTTATTCTTCCCTGGAATAGTAATCCATTCTATCCGAATTTCAAGAGGGATTTGAACCCCTAATACCTCTCTGCATATGACCCTGTTTCAGAAACTTGAGATGTTTCACTTGATGTAGTAAAATCCTTCGACATATTACGACAAGTCTATGATTTTGCTTGAGAATATTGTTCAAATACCTCTTTTAATTACATTTTATTTATGAATGGAACGATGCAGTGACCGAACTTGATTTTCGAGAAATTGAAAATTGCGTTTTTCGTGTGTTTCGCAGGGAATGTGTGACATGTTCATCCAAACTCAGCAGACGAGCAGCGTCAACAGCAGCAGCAGCAGCGGCAGTAGCATAGGCAACACCGCTCACCATCATCACCACCATAGCAAAAAGCGAAAGTTGGATTACAACGTCAGCCAGCCGATCATCCAACACGCGGTCGTGCAATCCACCAGCGACTACCAATTGGACAATAACAACGCCCTGCAACAACGCTATTCCGTGAGCAGCAGCACAAACAACAACGCTTTCGGCTCGCTGCACAATAATGCGCTGCAAAAGATTAGCCCGAATCAACAGCAACTCGTGCGAGCTTCCACGATCAAACTACTAGACACGTACCAGCGCTGCGGCCAAAAGGTGAGATTTACAATGTCAATTAATTAAACAAACAAAAAAACAATCAAAATTGAAGATTGTAAGGAGACTTTATGAATGAAATGGAAGATGACTGCAAAAAAACACGTATGGGACGTAGCAGACGCGAAATCCTTTAGTCATCAAGTGTCTTACTTTTGGTGACGAGGCGACTGTCTGGTAAAAAGATGTGCCTGAAGTTCCAAACGTTTAAAATTATACGAAAAAAATTTATAAGTTAATATTAGGAAAAAAAATCCTTTAGCTGCATTTGAATACTTTTTGATCGGAACAACAAGCATGATGCTCCACAAAAAAATATTTGTCACGCTTTCTATCATGATAAAAAATCAAAAAATTCGCTTATTTTGTACTTCCGTTTAATTTTAAACGTTTGGAATGTCAGGTACATGTAAAAAGACGCTTTTCGTGTCCAATTTTTAGAGACAGCTTCAAACGTCTTGAAAACGGTGTCAGAAGACGTCTGAGAAGGTAAATCTGAGTAGTTCAAATAACTCACTTATCAACTTGCATTCTGTACACACTAGGGTGGTCGTTAAGATGGGTTAGGTGGAATTTTGATGGTGGTGCCCCCCAGAACGTTTCCAAATATTTCAAACAAAATCCCCGAATTCGTTCAGATTTTTGAAACAACAAGTTTCAAAAATGTGCGTCACAATTTTAATAACGAAATTCGATAGATAAACAAATTTCTGAAAAGCTACTTCTTAAAATGAGTTTCTTACTAGATAAATGACGCTTGCTGGAATGAATTATCTTGTATTAAACTATTCTATCAATAGTAATGGTCATAACGATAATAACAATAAAATTGGTAATAAGAATAATAATCATACGAACAATCTGATGAGCTAATGGAGAAAGGTTTTTATTGTAACACAACTTGCAATATAGTTAACTTTAAGATATCAATACCAAATTTATTGCTAAATATTGAATAACAAGAAGATCATGTATTTTAATTCTTCTAGGATCCAGCAGTCACTGAACAATATCAACAATTTCACAAAGAAGCGGAATTTCCATAAAAGTTTGCAGTTTTCGCGAAAATGGCTAGATTTGTTTGACAACTGAGACATTTACCTTATCCATAAATTCTAGAAAGTTGTTTTGTAATTGCAAATTATTTATCAAACATTGCAAACGAAATGACAGAAACATTCGTCAATCATGAATAATATTCCTTATTTGGGTTATTATTATTTTTATTGATGTTATTCTTATCCATTTGCAGATTATCCGTATAACAATAGTTCACGATCATTTCGAAAAACAAATAAGGTATCATTAGAATAACCAGCTTTTTCCCTTGACTTGTAAATGTATTCATTCTTATTTACCAATTTAGAACTATTTATATTCTTATTCCTATTCTTATTATTATCGTTATGACCATTACTATTGATAGAATAGTTTAATACAAGATAATTCATTCCAATTAGGGGTCATTTATCTAGTAAGAAACTCATTTTAAGATGTAGCTTTTCAGAAATTTTACCGAATTTCGTTATTAAAATTGTGATGCACATTTTTGAAACTGTAGCAATGCGACCAATTCTACTTGTATATTCTACATGTAGGTATACATCACATAGATTCTTGAAATCATGGTAAATTCTTTGTTTCATTGAAAAAAGCCGAAATTTCCATGATTTTTGGTTTTTTGGCTTCGAACCAACAGACATATGATTGTTTCAGACAGCTGCCAATTTTTTTGCAGTTTGTTATAACTAATCCCATGTTTTTTTAAATGCGTTAAAAGACGATTCTACCGGCACGGGTCAACGTTGTTTTAAAAATCTGAAAAAATTTGGGGATTTTTTTTGAATTATTTGGAAAAGTTCTGGGATAGCCACCATCAAAATTCCACCTAACCCATTTTAACGACCACCCTAGTACACACAATCCAAACTTTCATTTTATCATCATGCTAACATACGCAAAAGACTCTCAAAAGTCTCAAATCATTCGTTCAACCATACAATATCTGAATTCGGAGAATCAGGATTTCCGATGACCGTGTCCGAGCGAAATCTTAAGTGATCCATGACGTCAATGACTCCAAACAAAACATGGTCGAGTCACTGTGAGTCAAAGACCCGGAAACGGACTTTTAAAGGGACTTAACTGTAAGTCACGTCAAGTCTGGGCCAGTCTTAGACTTGAGTCTTGTACATATAGCGTTCCTAAGCTACAAGAAGACGTCTTGCTCTGTCTTCTTGTTCAGTTGTCTTGAATATCTGACACTGACCGTTCAAAGCATTTCGTCTGCTTAAACTCGCGTGTGTGATCTAGTATGGTATTTTTTCCACTTTTCCAAATGGATGATCCAGAACTTCAAATTGTTCATATCAAACTGGTGAGCAATATTTAGCGAATAAAAAAAATGTTATTACGATTCTAACTGATTGCTTTTGAACCTCGTTGCTGTTATACGCGCGCACGTTTGACATTGTTTAATCAGTTATTGAAAAACAAATCAAAGTTAGAAACAATTAAGGTCACGTTACATTTTTATGTATATTATTGATTCAAATTTTTCGAAATAGTTGTATGCTTTGTGCATAATTTTTCGAGATATGCCTTATTTTTGCACGTAAATATGACGATCGGTAATACATTTATCCAAAAGCTTAGAAAACAATCAATTAAAAATAATTATTTCATCATGAACACCTAATTATAGTAAAAATAACTGTGGAATTAGTAGGAAATAATGAGCGAGGGAAGTTTTTTTTACGTTTATACATGAAAGATAGCGTTTTCAGAAATATAAATTTTTAGAAATCTATTCAGTAATATATAGAAATACCAGTAATTACACAAAAGTCAATAAATAACATACTATAAGAAATTTCTAGAAATTCTCTGAAATACTTGAAATCTGTGTGTTTGTCATCTTCTTTAAAAAAGTATTAAAATATTCAAATTTTTTAGAATTTTGAATCGTAGAATTTCGAATCATTAAAGTGATAAATAATAATAGTATAATTGATAAAAATTGAAACCTTGGTGACTTATTGAAAATCACAAAAATCAAATCCCATTACATACATACGAACATGAAAAATATGTGACCCCGGACCCCAAAAGCTGTATAACTTGAAAATTCCGATGTTTGAAAAATTGTAGAATCTTTCTGTAACCACATTTTTAAATATTGAAAATTATCAATCCCAAAGGTCATATATTTTTCAGAAAAACAATTTCCAGAAATCTTATCTGTCTCTGTGATTCTGTATATAATTCTTGGAATTTATATTTCGAAATCATATTTCTGCAATTTTTCTGATTCACTTAGAATGACAAAGTGATATTATGAATGGTGAGCTTGAAAATCTAGCTTTTTATTTTTATTTGCTGGAGATTTCATCGTGATGATATTCCATTTCTCAATGTACAATACTAAAATATGATAGAGGGTTATTCTTATGTGATTGAGCATATTTTATATCCTTTCTTAGGAATTTTTTTGTCGTATTGCCTGCGAAGTCTGAGCCTGTCATATCGTGGATTCGAATTGAATAAAATTTTATTATTATTATTATTATTATTATTTTTTTTTTTTTTTCGTTAATTAGAATTCTAAGAATGCTAGATATTTCCTGTTCTTCCAAGAATTTTCGCAAATACGAATTACAGGACTCTTAGAATTCATCAACATTTTCTGGAACACTTCAGAATTCTTCGATTTTTCATCAAATTTTCTTAAGAATTTGATTCAAAACTTATTCAGAGTTCTTTTAGAAATTTCTAACAAATTTAAAATCCTCGTAAGAGTACCATTCAGAATTTATTCAAAATTAAAAATTCGAAATAAATTACATATCATCTAATATCATTGAATTGAATAATAAATAAATAATAAAACTCTGATTGAATAAAAATTTTATTAAGAATTTGTTTATCTAGAATTTATTAGAATATTTATTTATTGTTGATTATTAATGAAATGTTTGCGAAGTCAGAAAACGAGAAATATCTTTGAATGTTTTATGTACTCAGGAAATGATGTACCTGAAATTCCAAACGTTTAAAATTAAACGGAAGTACAAAATATGTGAATTTTTTGATTTTTTATCATGATAGAAAGCGTGACAAATATTTTTTTGTGGAGCATTATGTTTTTTGTTCCGATCAAAAAGTATTCAAATGCAGCTAAAGGATTTTTTTTCCTAATATTAACTTATAAATTTTTTTCGTATAATTTTAAACGTTTGGAACTTCAGGCACATCAGAAAATGAAATTTGGCAAGACTATTAAAAAAATTTTGTAATCGTGAATTGATTATTATTCATTATTTTTTACTTACTATTAATTAATATTTTTTTACTGACATCTCGACTAGATTAAAATCAAAAATAATTTATTAGGCCACTAATAATACTTACGAAATTCATATTTATGATAATAATGACTCTCATGATAATAATAATTAATATCTTCGAATTTAAATACCTATAATTTAAATAATTATTGATATATATCAATATATTATTGATACTAATGATTTGACAATCGAATTTTTAACGACCCATTCGAATTTTTGAATGATTCTTTAAAATTTGAATTGTGCAAGTAAAAATTAGAATTCAAGAAATATGTAATTGGTATTTTAAAATTTTCAAAAAATGATTGTTCATCCTAGATATTATAATTCTAAAATGATTATGATTGTAATGATTCTGTTAGGATTATAAAATTTTTTTTCATATTTTAATTATTGAGTAAGACACAAGTCAATATGTATACTCAAAAACTATCCAAAAATGTAACATTAAGCAACAGATACTCGAAAAAATCTCTAATATAACATCTTGAAATACGATTTATCATCATCATTATTGTAATTCTTAAATTTATGTTTAAAAATATAATTGGCTTAAAAATAATGACTCTGATATTTTTCATGACTAAAAATTTTCAAAAAATTATTGTTTAATTCAACCTGCGTTAGACAGTTATTAGAGGAAAATATTCATCAGCCAAATCGAATGAAAAATATATAAGTCAATACAAAAATTCAGAAAATATTTAAAAATATGCGACGTTCAAAAACTGAGATTGTTCGAAATAATCTATAATTCGTTTTAAAATACGATTTTCATTTCTAGAGTTGGTCTCAATGGAACTCACTAAAAATAAAAATTCGAAATTACGTGATTCTCAAAAGTTTCACAAAATTTTTCTCCTTGTAATTCAAATTTTACAGGATTGGCATTGCAAGTTTTTGCTGTCAATTTGAATTTTTTCATGAATTTTTCAAAGTATGACATTTAGAAGGTCGACATTAAAAAAAACACAAGTCAATAATAAAATTCAAAAAATATGACTTTCATCAATGTGAGATTTTCGAAACAATCGATCGTTCGAAATCTTAAATTACGATTTATAATGCTCCTTATAATTCTGAATGAAACTCGTTGAAAAATCAACATTTTGATATCGCATGACTCGAAATTGCGAAGAAAAAAAAAAAAAAAAAAAAAATAAACAGGACTGACAGTCGAATTTTTGCAAGAATTTTCAATTGTGCAAGACAATATCAGAATCTAAAAATATTTGAAAATTCAGAATCTGAAAATATGAATTATCGTCTTATTTATCAAATTTTTTTTATTTGTTTTGGAAAACTGAACTCTCTCAATAACAAAAATCCGATATCAAGTAGTTCAGAAGTTTCCAAAAATTTGTTAATGTCAGTTTCTCAATTCGAATTTTCCCATTAATTTCGCCAATTCGAATCATGGAAGTCAAAATATCAAAAATCAAAAATGTGACGTCTTGATATAAGGATTTTCGAAATATGTAACCACTACCTCTAAAATACATATTTTTAAACATTTTCATGTCTTGTAATTAAAATTTGACAAGATTAGAATTCAATTTTTCGTCTGCGAATTTGAATTTTTTCAAGAATTGATGAATTTCGAATTGCACCAGAATATGAAGTATAATTTTTTTAAACTGTGATATTTAGAAGCATATAATTTTGCAACCCTGGGAAAAATCGAAAGTCACCGTTTTTCCCTGCGTTATCGATCGTGCCTATAGAGAGCTTCGCTATTTTTCTTTTATTAATCGGATTCAATGACTCACTCGCGGTACATTCCGTTCTCGCTGAAACGCCAAGACAGAGCCGAAATCACGAGGAATGTCGCGTCGAGCGAAACGCGTCTCGTTAATTGGCTCCAATGAATCGACCCAGATAAGCCCGGCAAAACTATATCGATCCGTCAAACAAGTTTCGATTGCATATTATTTTATTAATAGACGGCGGCCATTGATAACACGAAATCCGATCAAGTTTTCCGAAATTTCAACCTGCAAATGATTTTTCCAATTTTTTGCCATTTTTTGGAGGTTTATGCCAAGAAATTTTGAAATTTGATGAGCAGGAAATCATGAAGATCGAAAAAATCCTAAATTTTGGAAAGGGTTCTAACAAAAATATTGTTTTATTTGGAAAATTTGTTAGAAATTGCTAAAATATATGGAAATGTATTAAAATAAAAATCATTAAATTAGATTTTATTGTAGATTTAGAAAATGGTTATTCTTATTTTTATTTCTTAATGAATAATTGTTATAAATTTTGGGATGATTATGCAAAATTTATATACTCAAATATTAAGTTGCAATTATTTGAATTTCGAAAATTAGGGTTCAACATTTCGAAATTATAAGATATTAATTAGTGTACCATATTTAATTGCAAATATTGTTAAAATTACAAATACCGAATTATGACCCCCCCCCCCTCCCCCCCTAAAAAAAATCATCAGATTATGAGAAATAATTTGGCAATGCCTGGAGATTTTTCATAAAATTTAACCTGGAATTCATAAAAATGGAATAATGAGATTTTAAATATTTGCTATTGAAATTATGAAAATGATATGGTAACCAATTTTTTATAACAAAAAGTAAAAAATAATTGAATTTTAACTCAAAAATTAGGCTCCTAAGAATTAAGCTATTTTTCAATTTCTCAAATATTGTATTCTCTCAATAATCAATAATTTATACAAATTCTATATTTATTCTTACTTTGATACTCTTTTTCAAAACTTATACAAATCCAGAATTTCAAAAATATTAAGATTCTATATGCACAATTTCATTCACTTGAAAATGGAAAAAAATTTTCCAGGTACATGTTATAAAAATCGTGCAATTTTATAAATCACAATTTTTCGATGTATGAAGTCAGATTTTTGGATTAAAAAAAAACCAGTCGAATATTTTAGACTCCAAAAATCGTAAACAAATATGAAACGATTTTGAAGGATTGCAATACATTTGAAAATATTTTTGTAACATCTTGAAAAATTTTGAAATGTGATTATTATTATATTTAAGTTTCTTATTTATTTTTAAATAATTTCGAGTGAAAATTTAATGGAAACTGATGTTTTCTTGTATAGAACAGAGTAAAGTTCAAAATATGAAAACTCGAGGTTATAAAATAATTTCAGAATATTATAATTGCTACCTTGAAAAATGAAAAATCCAGGAATTCGATTTCCAAAATATTCTACCATTCATATAGTCAATCAAAAATTCTTCTGAATTTTGAAATAATTTTAAATTATAACCTAGATGCACTACTAATTTTTTTCTTAACAAATTCAAAATTTTGAAAATTTTGAGAAAAGTTTTCATCAACCACGGCATATTTTAAATTTAGTTATTGTTTTTTAATGAAACTCGAGTTAAACTTTATCTATAATATTGCATTTCAAACACTTTACAGAATGTTTAAAACTACTAAACAATTTATTCAAAAAGACAAATTTTCAGAAACAAAATTTTGAAAATAAATTTAATATGAGGAGAGGTATTTTGCATTTTTCATTATTTTTTTTTTTTGTAAGTTGATATGTATTGAATTAAAGAATGTTTATTTAAAAAATGTTTTTTTTTTTTATTTAAACTGTTGATAAAAAAAGGTTTGGTAATTTTTTCATCATAAATAATTCAATTGGTGATTTTTTAAATTTATCAGTAATTAACGCTCAAACATGGAACTTATAAATTTTAACAGTTTTTCTGAATAATTCAAATTGAAAAAATACTTGATTCAAATGATTAAAAAATTGTTCATTTTTCCAGTTTTCGTATTTATTTCCAGCATCGAAATTTCGAGTAAACATGATGATATTGCTAGCGTATTCTGAGTTTATTGTTGATTTTGGTTCTTTTTCAACTTTTTCAAAATCTTAAAAATAAATGACGCCTGTCCTTGAGATCAATTTCATCCTTGATTTTTTTTTCGCAGCGTCAACTGTTAAGCTGTGAAAGCATGATTTAACATTGACTTTCCATTCATGAGTTAAAACTTTGACGCAATTTCTCGAATACTTGCACGTGGAAAAACAATCGAATTTTCATTCGCATAATAATAATCGTAATCGTAAAAAGTTTCTGTTCAATAACATCCATTTTTGTTAATGACACTATGAAAAGAATGATTTTCTGACTGAAGGATGTAATTTCGAATTTATAAAGAAGCACAACTTACTAAATTTGTTAATAGAAAAGTACCATCTCGAAATGTGATTTTTATCATTCAGCGACGACAGATATTAAGAAGTAATGTCTCTGAAATTCGAAATGTTGATTGAAACATAAATGAAATGTAAAAAAAAGTGTCTGTTTTCTCTTATCTTTAAAGTTGTAACTATTGATGTTCAGAAAATATAGTACAAATTCACTTTAATTTTGAGTAGAAATTTAAAAACGTTTTTTCTTGTGTTCATTTATTTTTCAAATGTTTGTAACTTCAGGCGCACATAGTTCCAATCGATATTTTATACGTCCACGTGGTTCAAAAATATTAAGTGAATTTTAAAAATTTATCATTCTTGCTTGTCCTTGAAATATAAAAATAATCACGTCTTTTAATAGCGACGATACGATAACTTTTAATCCTTTTTGACTGAAAAACATTTTTTTAGAAATTACAATCATGGAAAAGTACAATAGACTAGAAGTTATTATAACGAAATGATTTTTTATTTCTTTCCTTGATTATTAAAAGTTCATAATTCGATGATTCCTTTGGAAAATTGATAGTTGACTCTATTCAGTCGTTGAGAAACAAATACACGAGTAACATACGTTTTGAGAGATTTATTCCATTTTAAAACCAGTGAAATTTTTTCTTTTTAACAAACAGTATATTTGATAGTGTAATATTTTGGGTAGAAAAATATAAAATTAGTGATATATTTGTGAAACATTGTGTATTTTATTGCTGAAAAATGAGGATGCTCAAATCGGATTATATACGACTAGTTTTGAGGCTGGAGGATGAGGTAAAAATTTAGTTTTCGAAATGTACAGAAAATTTTTGGAGTTGAAATAGTTCAATTTTGGATGATAATTTATTTATCAAAGATGACATACTGGAAAATACCCATTCAAAAATGTATGAATTTATAATTTGTAAGGTTAATCGACTTGTTCAAATTTTCGTAATTTACAGAATTTTGAAAAATTGTCTAAAATTTTGGATTTTTAGAGAAAACTTTTTAGTTCTTGAAGTCTTGAGCATTAAACGTGGTTTCTGTAGTTTTACAGCATTCTAGAAAACTTGTGTAATCTACAAAGTTTACTTGCATTTTCTGAAATTCTACAATTTTTCAGAATCATTGATAATTTTTAGAATTTCAAAATTTGTCTGTTTAAAAAAAATATTTAAACTTCAAACTTGATAGACTTTTCAATTTTTCACGTTTCATGAAAATTTGTCTAACATGCAAGATTTTTATTTGAAAAAAATTTCATAACCCATATTTCGAAGAAATATGATGTACGAACACAATTCACAAAATTAATGAATGGAAATTCTACAAAAATTTCCATTTTTCTAGAAAAGATGACAGTTTTTAAAATTTCCAATGTGTTGTGAGGTTTCGAAATTTTTGACATCATACTAACCATCAAAAACTTTCACAATTGTATGAAAATTTATACAACTCGAAAAGTTTTCTTAAAAAACTTTAAAAACTCATGCATGTTATTCAAGAAATAATAAATACATTTGTATGATAATGAACACAATATACAGAATTAAATATTATTTTACAAAATTCTACTGATTTCGCGAATTTTTTTGAATTCTTTGAAATTTTCAAGATTCGAAATGTTTTCTGATTTGTAAAAACTTTCAAAATTTTGAATGTAATTCAGGCCATTCAAATTTTTCAGAATTTTATGAAAATTGTCTAATTTAGAAAGATTTTTCTTAATTTTGAAATGCTTTTTAAGTACTGCAAAAATTCATAAAAATTGTAATAAATATTTTTATGCCGACCTATTTTGTCAAAATACATGTAATACTGAACCCAATTTTGAAAATAATTCATGTTTTCTGAAATTTTACAAAACTTTCGATTTTTTAGGATATTTGGCAGTTTTCAGAATTTTCAATCTGTTATGACTTTTTAGAGTTTTTATCATTTCGAATAACATCAAACAAAATTTTTTAAAATTTATCAAACTCGTGCAATTTTTTGGTTATTTTTAATTATTTTTCAAGTATTCCGAATTTTCGTTAAAAATATAAAAAATATTCTAATGAATATTTTGAAAAAATATTATAAAAAACATAATTTATGAAATTATGAACATTTTATGAAGTTGTACAAAAAATTATCCTACTTGTATGGAAAAAACATGATTCTTAAAAATTAATTCACATTTCCTGAAATTTCACAAATTATGCGAGTTTTTGAAAATTCTGGACAATTTAAAAGATTTCTAATTTTTGGCAATTTCAAACTCATAAAAAACTACTAAAAAATTTTCAATGATCATAAAAAATTGTCTAAGATTTTTTAGATTTATCGACATTTTTTATGATTCCTAATATGTTTTGATTTTTTAAAATTTGTCTAGCTCACAAATATTTCTTTTGATTTTATGTACTTTTCGAGTATTTCAAAATTTCGTTAAAAATTTGAAAAAAACGTTATCCTGCGTGTTTAGAAGAAACATGATTCTTTAAAAATTTATTCGCACTTTCTGAAATTTCACAAATTACGCAAGTTTTTGAGAATTTTTGACGATTTGAAAAATTTATGATTTTTTTAACTTTCAAATTCATAAAAAACAACTAAAAAATTTTCAATGATCATAAAAAATTGTCTAACTTGATAGGAATTTTAATAATTTTTCTATGTTTTTCAAGTTCCTAAATTTTTTATTTGAAAAAGTCAAAACTTGCACGAAATACAAAAACAACCCTTCCCCCCCCCCCAAAAAAAAATAATAATAATTTTGTCAGTTACTAATTTATTACCCACCCGGAAAAATCTCGTTCTGCCGCCAATGAACGAAATTCTAAAATTTGTTCCCCACTTCCTTTGTGATACACGTATAAATGGGATTTCTGTCGATATAATCAAAACCATTCATAAGATTCCCTAACTATTGATATCCTAAGATAATATTTTTCCGTTGCAAGTCACGTGAGAATTTCTACCAAATGGCGTCTCGTATGGTAAGACCAATGACCCATTTTCTTTATCCCAAGTCTGGAAAAAAAATCTGATTCCTCCGACATTTGTTTATTGGTTTAACCGTGTTGAAAGGACAAGTTCCAAGTTTCAACTTGATTTGACAATCATATCCGAAACAAAAGTCAGTAAGACGATTCCTTATCTATAATTCAAACAGTTTCTATCATGACCCGGGTGACGTTTATTCTGGAGAATCATTTTGTATGATAGCATTGCAGACAGAAAATCCTTGTATTTTGCGTTAAAATGTTGTATTTTCCTTTTGTTCGCAGAGAAAATCGTATTCGCGGGAGGGTAATGGTGAGGGCTCGACGAACGCGACCAACGTAGGAGGCGGCACCGTCGCGAGTCAGCATCACTCTCTGCCGCAGCAACAACAGCCGCAGTTGCAGTCCCAGCAACAGCAACAACAGCTACACAAACAAACGAACGCGATGACCTCGCACAGCAAGCAAGTGGCAAACAACACAGGCACGAACAATGGCAACAACGGGAACAACAACGGCGGTACAAACAACGGGGGAAGCAATCCCCAGGGCGACGGCGATTATCAGCTGGTGCAACACGAGGTCCTGTATTCCGTAACCCACCAGTACGAGGTCCTCGAGTTCCTGGGCAGAGGGACTTTTGGCCAGGTTGTCAAGTGCTGGAAAAAAGGAACCAACGAAATAGTCGCCATCAAGATATTAAAGAACCATCCCTCCTACGCTCGCCAAGGACAAATTGAGGTGAGGTTTTGGAGCAGGGATTGGGTAAATTGGTGGTTGATGTTTGTGGTTTCATTTATTTTTAATGATGGAGAGTATTGTATAGGATGTCGTGGGGTTTTCAGAGATGTAAAGTCTTTGAAAGGGGAAACCCTGATTTTGGGGTGAAATTTTGAGTTTTTTTGGCTGAATTCTAGGTATGCTAGATCTGGTTGAGGAAAAGGATGTTATTTTGAGGTGTCAGAAAGATGCGTTATAGGGAATCTTGGTCAGGGGAAGAATGATGTGACGTGAAGACCAGCCATCAGCTTAACTTGAGAATATCTTCGAATATAAAAATTTTTTCATCTAGTTTTCTTAATGTTATCAAAAATTATTGATGAAACTGTATGATTATCAATTTTTGTATATTATGTGTTGGGGGTCATAAGATTTTCAGGATGAGATGTAAAGTCTTTGAAAGGGGAAACCCTGATTTTGGGGTGAAATTTTGAGTTTTTTTGGCTGAATTCTAGGTATGCTAGATCTGGTTGAGGAAAAGGATGTTATTTTGAGGTGTCAGAAAGATGCGCTATAGGGAATTTTGGTCAGGTGAAGAATGATGTGACGTGAAGACTAGCCATCAGCTTATCTTGAGAAGAAGTTCAGATAGGAATGTTTTTTATCTTGTTATCTTATTATTATTAGAGATGATTTATGAAACTGTATGATTCTAAATTTTTTTCTACAATAATATTATATAGGATGTCCTGGAAGTCATGAGATTTTCAGGATGAGATGTACAGGTCTTTGAAGGGGAAAACCTTGATTTTGGGGTGAAATTTCGAGTTTTTTGGGTGAATTATAGGTATAGTAGATCTGGTAGAGAAAAAGAATGTTATGTTAAGGTGTCAGAAAGATGCAGTATAGGGAATCTTGGGTCAGGGGAAGAATGATGTGACGTGAAGACTAGCCATCAGCTCATCTTGAGAATAAGTTTAGATATAAATGTTTTATATCTTGTTTTCTTAATATTATCAAATAATATTGATGAAGCCGTATGATCATCAATTTTTTTATAGGATGTCTTGGGGGTCATAAGATTTTCAGGATGAGATGTAAAGTCATTGAAAGGAAAAACTTGGATTTAGGGATGAAATTTTGAGTTTGTTTGGGTGAATCCTAGATATACTAGATCTAGTTGGCGAAAAGCATGTTTTTTTTAAGTATCAGAAAGATGCATTAGAGAAAATTTGGTCAAAGAAAAAATGGTGTCAGATGAAGATTACCCATCAGCTCATCTTGAGAATATCTTTGAATACAAAATGTTTTTTATCTAGTTTTCTTAATATTATCATAGAGTATTGATAAAACTGTATGATAATAAATTTTTTCAAACAGTATTATGGCATACGAACTATAGTGAAAATTTTTTTTGTAGAACTCAAGTCAATGATGTAAACGTGAACGAGAATTCTAAAAATACGTAACTTGTGGAACTTTCAATCAAAAAGTGGCTTGATTATGACAAATTTATTTTTTACTGTGGAGATTTCATTCTTCTTTTTATTCTTATATAATGCTTTTTTAAAATACGGGATAATACAAATTTTATCATCGTATGACTCAAGGTCTAAAGAGCAATAATTAAATCGAAAATTAACTTCAGTTTCAAGATATGAACTTCAAATTTGTTGACAGTGAATTGGGAATCAATAATCGTTTTGGGAATACAAATTTGAAACAAATTGATCCTAAGTTATCAATTATTGGTAGGAACAGTAAATCCGAATAATTTTTTGTTCGAAACGTGGCTTGAAAGGAGATTTATGATTTCACCTTTTGTTAAAAAATATCAAGAATTTTCTGACCTCCCCCCCCCCCCCCCCTATTTTTCATATCATATATTGAAATTTAAAAAATACAATAGTTTTTGTTCATTTATTAGTATTATAATTCATTATTTAAACACATAAAGTTTTGAACACATAAATGTTCAAAACTATTCTATACTATTTATTTATTTCGAAGAATTGGAATTTTTTTATAATTTCCAAAAAATTCTAGGAAATTAGGGAAACTTAAAATCTTGAGAAATTATCATAAAAAATTTCTATTTTAGGACTTTTCGATATTTTCTTTTGATTTACAGGTTTATCAAATTTTAAGAAATTGAAAGAACTATCTATCAGATTTTGTAATTTACAAAATCTGCTAATTTATCTTTAAAGATGAAATAAGAATAATAAATGTTTCAAAAATTTTTAAATTGAATTGAATGATATAACTGAAATTACGATAAATGTATAATAATGAATTTTTGATCGCAAACATTTATAATTTTTTTTTTTTCGTTATTTATCCATGAATAATAAATAGCATCTTATGCATCCTGTTTACTCATTTTGACAACTTACAGTCTTCAACTTTTCCAAATTAAAAAAAAAATTTAAACTCGAATTGTATGCCAAACATCTGAATTCACTTAATGTTTCAAAATTCATGAACCTTTTTTGTTTGAATAAAATTAGATGAAATACAATAATGTTATTCAATAATTATACAATGGCGAACTTTATGTTTGAAAATTTTGAAAGTATTCTTAATTAGAAATCCTTAAATTACATTAAACCTTTGGAAGTTCTTGAAATTTTTTTTTTATCTCAGAAAACAATGACTTTTTGAAAGTATTTTGTTTTAATTTACAGGTGTATTAAATTTCCAGAAACCGAAAGAACTTATAATCAAAATTTGCAAATTTTTTGGTATTTATGAAAATTCACTAGTTTTCTTTGTGTATAAATAATAATTGGAAAATGAATATAAACTAAATTCTGTTTTAATTTTCAAACAATGATAAAAAGAAAATAAATAAATAAATTCAAAAGCCACAATCAAAAAAGCCATAATAATCCATAAAAGATATTTTCTTTACGAATTATCTAATTCTGTCGAAATTAATTTTCCCTGCATTCGACTCAAAATGAAAATTCGTGATTGAGATTTTCCAATTCGGTCGTCTTGTATAAATAATGTAGATCGAGTTCGCTGTTTCGAGTCACGACTTTGTAATTATTTACAGGTCTCCATCCTGTCACGATTGAGCCAGGAAAACGCGGACGAGTTCAATTTCGTGCGCGCCTTCGAGTGTTTCCAGCACAAGTCGCACACGTGCCTGGTCTTCGAGATGCTCGAGCAAAATCTTTACGATTTTCTCAAGCAAAACAAGTTCTCGCCTCTGCCTCTCAAGTACATCAGACCAATCCTACAACAAGTGCTCACCGCCTTACTGAAACTAAAGGTAAAAGATTTTTAAAAATTATAATAATGGAGTATCAATTTTGAAGTTGAATTAAATTATTTAGAGTCTAAAATTGAATTAATAATGCTAATAATGTTAAAAGAATATTATTAAAAGTTAACGCATCACGCTGCGATTTGAGTGATGCATTTTACAATTATTTCATGTGCCAGTCTAATGGTTAAAGTGCAATGCTGGTAATTGGGACATCTTGAGTTCGATTCAAACTGTCGACATTTTTTTTTTTTTTTTTTTTATAACCACCGTTTATAATACGTAAATTTTGTTGATGAATCCGTCACAAGCATTGAAAATAATAAAAAAATTTTTATCTAAAGTTACAAAAAATCCAGACACAATTTTACGACTCTCCAAGAATGCTATAAACTTTATTTTTGGACGATGATTGTCATTGAAATAAACTTTCGTTCTCCAAAAAATTCGTAATTGACTCTAACATTTGACCCATCTTATTCAAAAATTCGTGCGTAATACAATTTATCGTACGTGAAATCAAATTCGAGGTTTGCAAAATAATGGAATGACTTTTTCATTTTTGATGATTTTAAAATAAATTGAGTCTGGTCTCGCGAAAGCTTGGTTGATTTGATCAGTTGCAGTTATTTCGCCAGTCGATGCTTTTTCTCCAATTGCGTTTTTAATGACACGCTTGTATTTATTCATGAGAGAACGAATTTTTTTTCTTCCACTCGAGTAATTGGATAAATGTAATGGAGTTGTCGTAACGTTGGCTGATGTTATTAAATGTTGAATCAATAAAAGCATGGAAGTTCGCATTTGCGATTGAATATTTGTGTATCGATTTTTTCACGGTTGGAAAATAAGAGGTTCATGAAGTTTTTTTTCTGATTTTTTTTAATCAACGTTTGGTTTTTCAATTATATGTGTACATTTTATTTTTTTAATTTTGATGAATTTTAGTTCAATTGAAAAAACCTTTAAAAATGAAAACAAATTATTGAATCAGATAAAAAAATTATGTTACAAGAAATATACAGAATGAAAGAATGAATATGAATAAATTGAATTTTTTGTCTGGATTCTCTTATCAGAATGATGAAAAATTTTGTTTTTGTTAATTAGCAATTAGGCCTCATCCATGCTGATTTGAAACCGGAGAACATCATGCTCGTGGACCCGGTGCGCCAGCCTTACCGCGTCAAGGTCATCGACTTTGGCTCGGCGTCGCACGTGTCGAAGGCGGTGTGCAACACTTACCTGCAGTCGCGTTACTATCGTGCCCCCGAGATCATCCTCGGACTGCCGTTTTGCGAGGCCATCGACATGTGGTCGCTCGGTTGCGTCGTCGCCGAGCTCTTCCTGGGCTGGCCACTTTACCCAGGAAGCTCCGAGTACGACCAAATACGATACATCAGCCAGACCCAAGGCTTGCCCACGGAGCACATGCTCAACAACGCGAGCAAGACCATGAAATTCTTCAACCGAGATACTGAGAGTGAGTTTTCTTTCTTTCTTTATTCACCCAGTAAACGTTTGTGGTCATGACATCATGTACACAGAGACATGTTCGTGCATACGTATGTCATCATGATGTCATGGCACGCCATGACATTATATGACGTCACTATGACGTACATATGCACAGACATGTGTACATGATGCCATGATCACGAATGTTGACTGGTTATAAAAAAAAAAAGAGTAAATTTTGTTCATCGTGAGAGAAGTCACACGATAATATAATGATTTTTAGAATGATGTGTATAAGAGTATTTTTGGTATGTTCGTGTTACAGGCAACTATCCGTTTTGGCGACTGAAAACTCCGGAAGAGCACGAGACTGAGACAGGGATCAAATCGAAAGAGGCGAGGAAGTACATTTTCAATTGTTTGGACGACATCGGACAAGTGAATGTGCCAACGGATTTAGAGGGTGGTCAGCTTTTGGCGGAAAAAGCTGACAGAAGGGAATTCATCGACCTTCTCAAGAGAATGCTCACGATGGACCAGGTAGTAATATCTAATCTGTGCTTTTCTCTGTTTAAGATCATTACAAAAGTCAGCAAATGTCTCTAGGAAAAAATTACAGTATTGATTATGAATATTACAATAATTATAATATAATAATTATCTGTATAAATCACAAAAAGTCACGGATTACTGTGAGTCACAAAATCACAAAATATTCCAAGTTCGAAAAGTCACAAAATGTCCCAAGGTTAAAAAAGGCACGAAATCACAAAATGTCCCAAATTGGGAAAAGTCGCAAAATCACAAAATGTCCTTAGTCGAAAAAGTCAGGAAATCACAAAATATCAAAAAGTCTAACAATGGCACAAAAATCACTAAAACACAAAATTACAAAATGTCAAACATCCCAAAGTCACAAAATCACAAAACGTCCTAAGTTAAAAAGTCTGAAAATGCAAAAATGGCGCAAAAATCACTCAATGTTACGGAACACAAGATTACAAAATGTCACTAATCCCAAAAATTCATGAAATCACAAAATGTCCCAAGTTGAAAAAATAACAAAATTTGAATTAAAAATTATCAAAAAGTCACCAAATGTCACAGTGGCACAAAAAGAGCAAAATATTACGAAACACAAAATTTCCTAAAATCACAAAATATTTAAAGTTAAAAAAAATCATAAATCACAAAATATCAAAAAGTCTAAAAATGTCCCAATGTCACAAAAATCACTAAATATTGCGAAACACAAAATTACAAAATGTCAGATATCCCAAAAAGTCATAAAATCACAGAAAGTCACAGATTACTAAGAGTCATTAAATCACAAAATGTCTTTTATTAAAAAAATAACAAAATATGACAAATTAAAAATTATCAAAAAGTCACAAAATGCCACCGTGGCACAAAAATAACAAAATGCTATGAAGCAAAAAATCACAAAATTTCACAAAATCACAAAAAGCAACAGATTACTATGAGTCACCAAATCACAAAATGTCCCACGTTGAAAAAAGTCACAAAATGTCACAATGGCACAATCATCAGAGATTCTTTTGGGAATTTGAAAAAATTCTTCATTAGGAAATATATTTTCGATTTATTAATTCGAAAAGTCGTTTCTACTGTAGCAAATTTATAAAAAAAATTATTATTAGTCTCCTCCTCCATTTGACCCTAATTTTACATAAAAATACACAATCCATGTCATGATACATTTTTTTGTAATTTATTATAATTACCATCGTAATGGTTTTTTTATACTACTTTGAAATTTTTGAAAAATCCTTTTTCTGATTTGGTTGCAACAGAAAACGATGATGGACTTTCTATCGATTGCAACATGAAGGTTTTATTCTGTATGAAATCTGAAGTAAAAGTTTGTGTTGTTTTTCATAAAAATCATATACTGATATTATAATTACAATATGTTACGACAATAATTATAAATTATATTAATTATAATATCATACTAACAACACTCAATCCCATATAATTTCAATTATATCCCACATCAATTGAATCAAAATTTTCACCTCATCACGTAACTAAAATTGCAGATAATTTTGAGGACATTATACCTTTATTTTGCACCAATTTTCCTGACAACATTGCAATGTGGAATTTTTTAAACCCGTGTTTCAGGAACGTCGTATAACACCTGGCGGAGCGTTGAATCACGCTTTCGTGACATTGGCGCATTTGGTGGATTACGCGCATTGCAATAACGTGAAGGCCTCGGTGCAAATGATGGAGGTCTGCCGAAGAGCGAACGACTTCACGGCGAACCCGGCGCATCACCAAGCACCAGCCGCGCCACAGGCGCCCCCGCCGACGTCACTCGTTGCCAACTTCGTGCCCACGACGAATGGTAGCGCCGTGACCTTGACTTTCAACAACCAATTGACGAACCAAGTGCAGAGGCTGGTGAGGGAACATCGGACCGCGCCCACGGGATATGACAATCTTGTAAGGCGATCTTTTTATATCTATTCATATATCATCATACATTTTATGTTACTTGTATATTATTATATTGACTGCATAGTATTATATATTGATATATCTGTGGCTTCCAGCCACAATCGCCGAAGTCACTTATGCCATAAGGCTCAGTTTACATGATATTCTGATGACGTTTTGAACGTTATGAGATGCGTGACTTCGGCGATTATGGCTGCAAGCCTAAGATTTATTTTATATATCTGTGGCTTCCCACCGTAACCGTGAAAGTCACTTGTGTCATAACGTTCAAAATTTTATCAGAATATCATGTAAACTGAGCCTTATGGCACAAGTGACTTTCTCGGTTATGGCGGGAAGCCACAGATATGTGTTTTTATATATTATTATTGACCTTCTCCATATTATGGATTTCTTGGTTTTGGAAATTTGAAGAATATTACTCAGTTTCTCTAGTTTATGAGGATTTTTGAAAATATTCTTCAATGAACTGTCGAATTTTTCAAGATTTTATATGTTTATGTCTGATACAGACTATTTCAAACTTTTTGAATTTTATAAAGACTTGCAAAAATTATTGGTAGGATTTTTGGTAGTTTTTATGCTTTTTAAGTTTTGAATAATTGCATTACAAAATGAAAAAAAAAAAAAAAAAAAAAAAAAAAACACTTTATCTTGCATCTTGCAAATAAATGTGATAATGAACACATTTTGCAAAATTTATGAACATTTTCTGAAATTTTTTAGAATTATTAACAGTCTTCGAAATGTATGTTTTTTTTCCATTTTTCAAAATGTTTGATATTTTATTCATTATGCAAACTGTTATGAAATTTCCAAATTTACAAAAAATTTGTCTTACTGGTACAGATTTTTTGCAATTTTTGAATTTCTTGCAAATTTTTTATTTTTCTTTAAAAAATGAATAAATAACGTAATACATATTTCAGAGAAATATGATAATGAATACGATCTGTAAAATTTTTAATCATTCCCTTGAATTTTGAACATTCCAAATTTTTTAGAATTATTGGCGATCTCCACATGATACATTTTTTGGTTATAAAAATTTGAAGAATATTATTCATATTCTCTAATTTTACAGGATTTTTGAACGTATTCTAGAATTAATGAAATTTATAAACGTTTTTTTGAATTCTACAAATTTTGCTAATTTTCTAAGACTATTGATAATATTTGAAAATTATCATGTTTTTGAATTTTTGAAAATTTTACATATAATACAGACTATTCAAAACTTTTACGATCCACTCAAGATTTGTCCAAGTTATTGATAAGATTTTTTGTGATTTTTTATTGATTTTTTTCAAGTTTTAAAGGTTTTTAGTACAAAATGAAGAAAAATACATTTTCTCGCATACTACGAAGAAATATGATGATAAATACATTCTGCAAATTTTATTAACATTGTCTGAAATTATCTGGAATTATCAACCAATTTTGAAAAGTAATATTTTTTAATTTTTCAAAATGTTTGACATCCAAATCATAATACAAACTGTTCAAAATTTAAATTTTCAAATGTTTTAAAAATTTGTCTAACTCATGCAGATTTTTAGCATTTTTTCAATTTTGAGAAAAAAAATTTTTTTACGTACTAACAATTAAATATAAAGATGATCTATGAAATTTTTATATGAATTTCTTATGTTTTGAAATTATTTCGAATTTTATAGAATTATTGGCAATCTTTACATTTTTAATGTTTTTTTTTTATTTCTCGAGAGTTGGAAAATTCTAAGGACGGTACGGACTACTTGGAATTAAAATTTTTTTGATTTCTTTTATGACGTTCAGACGTGTATTATTAAAAAAAATTATAATACATACCTCTAAGGAATTCAATAATGGACACTATCCACAAAATAATTAATATTTTCAACTATTTTCCGATTTTATTCTGACAATCTTCTCAATTTTCGATGTTTTTGAATTTTTTGAAGGCAATAAAGTTTCGAAAATATTACACGAACAATTCAAAACTTTCCGAATTTTATTAAAATTTGCCCAACCGATTATGAATTATTCGGGATTTATTAACAGATTTTTTTTTTTTTTTTTTTTTTTTTAAGAAAACAATCACCTTGCAATCAAAAAATTTCTCGAACTTTTCAAAGTTATTGACGATAAAAATATTCAATGTATTTTCTTTCAAAACTTTCAAATTTCATTGGAACTTTCCAAGTTTTAAAATATTCAATTAACTCGGCATTTCTTAATATTATTCAAGTTAGTCAAATTATACTTGTGAATATAAAAATCATTAATCATCCATGTTAAGAATAAATGTGATAATGAATGAATTCTTCAAAGTTAAAAAAACATATTTTTCGAATTTTGTAGAATTGTTGAAGATGAGGATAATAATTTTTTATTTTTCGAAATTTCGTTGATATTCATTTCAACTATAAAAATTTTGTCTAATTTTTTTGATTCCTTCTAAGTTTAACAGATATTGATGAAAAATGCATTAAAAAAAAAACACATCATGCCTGATTTCAACAAATATGATAAATAACCAAGCTTACGAAAAATATGAACGTTTTCTGAAAATTTTCGATTTTTTCAATATTTATGATATTTTTTTTATTAATTTTTCGTACACATATACTAAAATTCCCTTGAATGAATCGTTAAAAATGATGTTGGTGTAAAAATTAATTTTGTATTTCTAATTTTTAAAGTATCAGATATACAGCAACAGCAGTCGAAGAGTGGCAAATCAATACACCAGTTCCTCTGGTGAATCGAACAGTGGCAGAAGTGGGATGCACAATTTTTCACACCCATTGGTGCCTGGAATTTTGTGCCCTCCACCAGGGTACCAGACCATGCCAAGCCCTGCGAAACACGTTGTTGTTGCTCAGGTAGGGGTCTGCTGATATCCTCTATTTTTTACTTTTTTTTTAATATAAAGGCCTCAGAAGTAAATGAATAAACAGTGAAAATAATAATAAAAAAAAAAGTATCATCTTTGTGAAAAGTATATCATTATGTTCTAATTATTACAAAAAATAAAATTATCAATATTTAGTTCTATTTTTTATTCTTGGATGGAAATATGTATTGATATTGTGTAATGAAATATTTAATAATGATTGAAAGGGAAATTATTATAAAAGTATGGTCTTTTTTGTAATTGACATTTTTGTGATCAATTTTCTTGCTGTCGTATGTTGATTAAGAATTCAAGAATCGAGACAGTGAAAAATGATAAATTATGGCAAATTGTTGAGGAAAAAGGAATAATTGATGTTTAAATTTTATTTTGTTTCAGCCTCCACAAGCTCAGCAAGCGCCTCTGCAAATTCAGCCTTCCATCATTTCGCAGCAAGCGGTTGCTGCAGCAGCTGCAGCGGCTGCTCAGCAGCAGTACGCGGCCGTGCCGGTGTCCATGGTTGAAACGGGCCGACAGATGCTTTTAACCGTAAGCCCATATTATTTAAATCTAACACGAGACAGTCCCGAACTGGTGGTGTTTTTTTTTTTTTTTTTTTTTTTTCATCCCTAAATTATTATATTAAATTGTTCCATGCATTATTTACAATTTTTAATATTTACCATTCAGTATGTGATATTTAACGTTTATTAGTTCATATTTTAATATCTTATATTTAATATTTTCTGTCAATATTACTACATTTAATGTCATTCTGTCCCTAAAGCACCACATATCATTTTTATAGTTATTTTTGATTATATTTAATTTTTTTTAAAACAATGGATGATTGTATTCGATTTTAACATCCATTGTTTTATATATTTTTATTAGTATATTTCATTTTATTGGATATTTTTTTTAAATCCATGAATACTGCGTTACATTTTGTTACAAACACTCTTTCAGGTTCGTAGGCAGATAAAAATTTCGGGAACTCAAACCCCTCTCCAAATTCAGATGAAAATTGTTATTATGTAATGTAAAAGATAAAAAGTTGTAATAATTATTGTTTAAAATACATATGTTACAGCATTTTATTCATAAAATATACCTTCTTGAATACAAGGGAAAGAACAAAAAATTTTATGCAAGTTCTCAGAATGGAACAATATTTGGGATTCTTAATTTTACTAGCTCGAAAATAATGATTCTGGCTTCAGAAGACTTTATCTTGAACAAAATTCTAGTTATAAATGTTAGGCGATGAAAACGTAAAAAATAATAATTTAAAGAATAATTCCAACCAAGTGAATTTTGAAGAAACATTGGAATCTACGGAAATGCTCAAAATTACAGGAACTCTACAGAAATATTAAAATTATGAAAAACATATAAAGATAGTGTTTTCTGAAAATTTTATTACAAATATTAAAGATCTAGAAAACTTTAAATTCTAGAGTATCAGATTCTAAAAAACGTATTGAGCGATCTATAGAAATACTATAAATAGAGAAAATGGCTTGAAAAAAGCTACAAAATCTTATGAATACTAAAAAAATATGGAATTATAATAATTCTATAAAACACGAAAAATCTGTGTATATGTGAAAGCTATAAAATTACTGGAAATCGATCAAAATTTGAATTCTAAAAATCTATATAGTAATCTACAACATTTCTAGAAATCTAAAAAAATACTAAAAAATCTTTTAGAGTTTCGTAAATACTAAAAAAGTGGGAGGACTAATAGAAATCTTTCAATGTTCAAAAACAATGCAGATATAATTTTTCCAAAAATTAATCAAACTTTGAATCCTTGAACATACTTAAAATCTATATAAAAATCCATAAATATATCAGAAAGTTCTATAAGTTGTTTAAACACTAAAAAAATATAATACAAAAAAAATAACAGAAAGTATTGGAAATCTGTATAAAAAATACTGTTTTACGAAAAATCAATAAAAATACTTACAATATACTTGAAACAGTTGAAATTATTAAAACTAGCATTATCTTGTAGGAATCTATACATATAACGACGTACAAAAATTCTAAGCATTTAAAAAAAGACTAAAAATTCTTCAAAGTCCCAAAAATACTGAAAAAATGCGAGAAATACTAGAAATCTTTCAATTATGTTCAAAAACTTTGCACAATATTTTTCTCAATGGATCATAAAATTTGGAATCCTTGATAATTTTACATACACGAGAAAATCCTTGAAAATAGATTAAAAAAAATATAATATACATAAAAAAAAGTATTCGAAATCTGTATACTGTTTTTTTTTTTTAATAAACTAAAATACACAAAATCATCGAAATTTTTGATACTTAAGCATTAAATCCTCGAAAAAAAATTAGTCAAAATATCACAAAATATTATCAATAACATACAATATAACATTTCTATAAATCTGTGAAATACTTGAAATCGTTGTAGATTAGATTACCTCAAAAATCTTAACTTAAATCTTAAAAAAACATTACAACTTTGATTCCTAGAGCATTGAATTCTAGAAAACTTTTTAAAAATTCATTATTATTTCAGAAAATCCTTCAAGTTGTATAAATACTAAATAATCACAAAAAATACCGAAAGTACCAAAAAAAAAAAATCTTAACCTCAGTGACTTGCATGGAAATCACAAAAATCAAATTCCACTACACGAAATACTTTCAATGATTTTAAATTCAAAAATTTTTTCAATCGTACTCCCTCAACCAGATCGTCAGAATGAAAAATTCCAAAGGAAATACATTTTCTCAATCAATTCCTCCGAAAATTTGTCCTGCCTACGCTCCTGAATTTTTCCCTGGATTCTATAACGTCATTAAATATCTTTTTTGTTTTTTATTTTAGAATGCTGTTCAGACTTGGCCAACCGGAAGCAGGCAAATATCCGCACTTGTGCCCTCGTGGCAGCAATTGACACCTCAGCACGCCGCAATTCAACAACCTCTACTCAGCGACGCTGGCGACTGGAGCAGACCTCTCATTGTCGATAGTTCTGCCATTCTCCAGGTACATTTTCTAAATAATTCAATTTGCAACTGTCAGCCAAAGGTTCAAAATCAAATTTTTGAGGTTAAGTTTCAAGATTTTTATAACAATTCAACTAATTTTCTGTATAACAAAATATCAAAATGCAAGCCATGGATGATTATTACTTTATCGGTGATTGCGAAATGTGATTTAATGTCGATTCGTTTTGTGCAAGGATCAGCGTCCCGTGTTTCCCGTGGCAGAGGTGTACAACGCGAGTCTCGTGGAGCACCATCCATCCCAAAACTGGGGCAAACGCAGCGTGACGAAACATCACCAGCAGCACCATTTGGCGATGCCATTGCAGTCGCAGCATCGCCACGAGCACAAGAAGGAAACCCAGCAATTGAGCCCCGTGAAGAAGAGAGTCAAGGAGAGCACGCCGCCCAGCAACATACGACGACACTCGCCAATAAACGGCCATTGGCAGCAGCAACATCAGCAACAGCCGCAAATATTGCCCACGCATCATCATCACAGTGGCAAACACGTCAGCGGCCACGTCAGTGAGCTTCAGCAAATACCTTTCGGGAAACAGCCGACTATCACCATTCATGACACGCCATCGCCAGCAGTTTCGGTGATCACTATCAGCGACAGCGAGGACGAGTCGCCTGGGAAATGGTGAGGAAATGCTTTTTTTCGTGATGATTTGAGATGCCATGACATCATATGACATCATTGTGATATCATTATGATGATGTCATGATCACGAATGTTTACTGGGAAGTAGTAGAGATGTATGAAAATGAATTGCAAATGAAATGTTTCATGCAATGATTTCAGTATTCAACCGGTATCTCGGGTCGTGCACAGTTCGCAGCATCATCACGTTCAGCAACATCACCAGCAACAGCAACATCACCAACAGCAGCATCAAGTGCAATCGTCTTCGCACCATACGAGCAGTTCGCAACGCAGTGCTCAACGAAAGAACGTCATTAGCTGCGTGACAGTCGGCGACAGCGACGGCGAGGGGAGTCCAGGGCGCAATCACAGCCAAGTTTATCATCACCAGTTACCTCAGCACTTGCAACATCCACAGGTCACGCAACATCAGCACATCAAACACGAGCCCCAGCCACAGCATCACATCAGGTTTGTGGATTTTTTAAAATCATGCCGTGACGTCATTATGACATGTAATCATGACTTCATCATATGACGTCAGTATGTCATCAGGTCATAATGACGTCATTCTTCATATTTCCATACTTCAGATAAACGATATTTCATTTATTTAAATAATCCATGCCCTACCAAAGAAAAAATTGAATAAAAATGATGTTTTGGATTGTATTGTTGATAATTTGTTATTGTTTTGAAATTTTCAGTTCTGGATATTCTTCGCAGTCACAGAAAAAGCGTTTGTTGGCGAAAGCACAGTCCGAGTGCAACATGGCGAATATCGTGACCAAGCCCGAACCTGGGGTCGAGTACATGGCGCCGCATCCTTGCCACGCACCGGCTTGCAAGGAACAACCTTATCAAGTACAAGACTCTTTTCAATTCTACGAGTACCCTCATTATTTAACCCTGTATTGCGACTGTTCCGATGAACATGATTACGTTTCAACATACCCTGACCCTCATGGATATCCAATGTATCCAATCAGATGGGTTTGCACACGAAGCGACTGAAATATGAATAATGCATAATACATGTACATTGATGTGATTTGTTTGCAGTCAAACTGCCATAAATTTCTGAGAGTGCTTCAGAACATTTTTTCTAATGTTCGTAGGTTTTTCCAAAATATGTACAGTATCGAATGCCTTCTTAGTTTTGTGATTTGGGATCAATATGGAAGTTTGTTTACAAAGGATTCGAGCAAAAAGCTACTTTTTTACGGTTTATTTTGAAAAATAAAACTTTGACAAAGAAAATTCGATCCCTTTCCGGTTTTTGGAATGAATAAAATATTGTATGTGAAGGTTTTCTGTGGTTCTTTTGTTTTATTGTAAATTCAATACCTTTTAACTATATTTTTTGGAACCTTGGAACCTTTTTTGTTACCCTGAAACCTTCCATACTTCCTTTTCTTTTGATCCTTGTATTCTATTTCTGTAATTGAAAAAAAATATTGGAAACGATTTCTAATGAACAAGTCGCAGTGGCGTAGTAGAATATTTTTTTGAAGGGGGGGGGGATGAACAAGATGATTTGTATGTTGAATGTTTTGATTTTAATATGATCCCAAGTTAAATATGTTGGAAATTGGCCAATAATATTTTCGTAGAATTTTCCTCTAATTTTTGTATCGATTTCATAAATTCAGTTTCTATATTGTACAGGAAATGAAGAAAAAGTGGAACAAGTACGGAAATTTTTTATTTTACAATTTTACAAAATAATGCAAAATTAAATATTCAGTATTTCAGATTGTATTCTATGATTTTTTAGAAATAAATTCATTTCAATATGAAATACATTGTAAATTTGTATCAAAAAGAAATATTTACTGTATTTTTGGGAAGCTATTATTTCAATGAAAAGAATTTAAAAATTTACTATTTCGGAATAGAAAAATTCATGGTGAAATTTATCAACTGTTGAAAAACTTCAAATTTTATATTAAACAAAAAAAATGAGTTATGAAATCGTAGCTGATATTTTTTAATACAAAAAATACCCCTCCTCACTGATATCGATTACTAATATTCTTAAATTCCATAAATTATTTATGACGATTTTTTTCATCTGATTTACAATAAAACAAGAGTCAAAAACATGGGCATACCAAAGTTTGTGGATTAAATAAAAATGAAAATTTCTAGATAAAAACAATTAATTATTTTGGATCATAAATTTCCAAAATTATAAATATTTTGTATCCAAAAACCAAAATAACTCTAATATCATAAATTTGAGTTGATGAATGAAGAAACTCGTTCTTGCATTTAGTGTTCACTGATTTAAATTCATAAATTTTCGATGGACATTTTTTTATCAAATTTACTGAAAAAAGAGTTGAAAAAATTTGAGGAACAAAGAAATGGAAAAGATATGTTATATCGATATTTTGGATGAGGGGTTTTTGAAATTGACGATCAAAAATAAAATTTCCCATGCCAGAAATGCAATTATCAAATTATTTGATGTACTTTGTAATATTGGCTTATCATTCATCTATTCAATAATAATTGCAATTTAGTAATTATTTAATTTAATTATATTTTTTTACTTGTATATTTTTTATATTCGTATCGTAACTACAATTCAAAAATATTAATTCTTTATAAATTCATCTATTTGTTGCATTATTTTTTTAAAACAAAAGTTATAGCAATATTACGCAGTATTCAAATTTTCTGCACGAGAAAACTAAAGAATGCACATGTTGGTAAACATATTCTTACCTGAAACATAAAATAAGATTGAATGTTAGAGGAGTTGGCCGAATTTTATTTTCTTCGGGATTATTTGTTTCCATTAGTCGCTGTTTCGTGGGTTCGCGAGAATAAAGCGTGTTGGAACAATGATTTTTCTAGGACAACGGCTATGATATGCACGACTACTTCTTGCAGTACGTGACGACGAGCACGGCGCACCCGCACCTGCCGGAGCAGCACATCGTCTACACGACAGGTGCGGACAAACGCGTGTCCTGGCCTGGCAAGCGCAGCGAGTACAAGCATGAGTACGTGCAACCACCAGTAGCCCATTCCAGGGACCACCAAAAATGGGCTGTCGCGAATACAGTGCACCAGTACAGGTAAGAACGACAATTAATTCATAGATTCAATTAGCGTCAATTAAAAACTTACTCCATCACATTTTCCACCATTGAAGAATATATAAAATTATTTTATCCTGTACACTCAAACCTCGATTTCATTGAATGCATTCTCAATTAAAATCAATACCAACTAAATCGAGGTTTCAGTGTATTTGACTTTTGAATATCACCTTCAATAATTACATACTGCACTTATTTACTAAAAGATATATTGAATGATTACATAATATACTTGATTATTGAATAGTATATATAATTATTTAAAGCTGTGTCCAATTATCAAATGGTATATTTAATTCTGTACCTAATTATTGAATATTCAATATTGAATATTCAAAATTTTGGATTATTTGATATTTTATTGTATAATTGAATAGTATATCTAATTATTTAATATTACATGACATTCATCACGTATTCAATACTTTATTCAATTACTCAATACTTTATTTGAATATTTAAATATTAAATACTATATTGAATTAATATATACTTAAATAAATAATCGAATACTATACTTCATCATGAAGTGGTATATTTCGATATCAAATATTGTGTTAAATTATAAAATTGTATATAAAATAATTAACTTGTGTAACTAATTATCAAATACTTTCATCAACTATTTAATAATTTATTCAATTACTCAATACTATATTGAATAATTGAATACTATATACTTAATTATTATATAGTATATTTAATTGTGTACCTAATTATTAAAGACTCATTTATTATTCAATGCTTTATTCAATTACTGAACACTTAATTTCATTATTTGAATATTCAATACTGAATATTTAGAATTTTGGATTATGTAATATTTTATTGTATAATTGAATAGTATATCTAATTATTGATTATTCCATGAAGTTCATCACCCATTCAATACTTTTTTCAACTACTCAATACGTTATTTAAATATTTAAATATTAAATACTATATTGAATTATTATATACGATAATAAATAATTGAATACTATACTTCATCATGAAGTGGTATATTTCAATATCAAATACTATGTTAAATTATAAAATTGTATATAAAATAATTAACTTGTGTAATTAATTATCAAATACTTCCATCAACTATTTAATAATTTATTCAATTACTCAATACTATATTGAATAATTCAATACTATACTTAAGTATTAAATAGTATATGTAATTATTAAATACTAAATTTAATTATAAAAAAATATATTTATAATAAATTAAATCTATACCTTATCATCAAATACTTTATTTCATCACTCAATATTCCATTTAATTTTTTGAATATTAAATACTATATTTTATTATTTAATACTATATTCAAAACTAGATTTAATCAAATGGGTTTCTATAAATGATGGAACAGTCCTGGGGGGGGGGGGGGCATTAGAGTGCATGTGACGTCATACATTAAAAAAAAATTCGGAGCCCTGGGAAATCTAATCAATTTAGACAAAAAAAAATTAAATTGAAGACTGTTAGCCAGTGACGTTATATATTTTTGAAAAACTTGGGAGCCGAAAGAAATTATTTTCAAAATTGTACGTCATGGTAGTTTTAGGGTTTTTTGACGCCCAAAAAAATTAATGCGTGGTTGTGAAATTGCATGCGAGGGAAAATTTTTAAGGTAAATTTGAAATGGAAACGTTTTGGGAATGCAGTAGATTTTATTGGAATGTGGTAGTTAGACGTTTTTTTTTGTTTATTCATTTTTTTTATATTTTCTTCATGTTTCGATTTTCTATCAATGATCAAATCAATGGGTAAATATTCAATCATTTTTTACTTCATATCTAAAAAATTCTTTTATCAGAAAAAAATTATTGTAATATTGTCATGAATACACGCATATGTTCATTCAAATCGTTTGTTAGTAATAATTAAAAATTATTATATTTTATAGTCTAGTAAATCGCCAATTTTTTTGTAGAAAATTAATGAAATATAATCATTATAGCCACATACAGTTTCCAATAATTTGATATTAAAATCGATCTTAGGGCAAATATTTATGATAAGTTTATTTTTATTATCAAAATTTCCTATGACCAGCCCGGAAAACTACTTGAAATTTTTATTTTGAAACCCTCCAACGATTTGGCATGCGCACGTGTATAATTATTAAGTAGACTCGGAGATACGAATCGGTTCCCAAACGAATCCTTCTTGAAATTGAAAATTAAAAATTATCTTTAAATCTTGTAAGTGGGGGAATCAGGGGGGCTCACACAAATTTTTCAAGCCCGGAGAGACATATAGAACAGTCTAATAAAATACTAATAAATTCTCTAAAAACTATGAAGTTATAAAAATATTTAAAAAAAACTAGTAGTTCAATAAATACTGAAATCTTATCAATACACAGTTTTTTTTTTTAATATTAATAAAAACACCAAAAGAGCCATAAAATTTTCAGTATCTTTTTAGATTATCCAGAAAATATTGCCTTTGTATATTTCAAATATTCTAAAAAATTATATTAAATTTTGTTAGGATTTTTAGTATATTCAGTATTTTTTAGAAACACAGTATTTTCAAATATTTATAAAAACACTAAAAAGCAATTCTAGTGCATTCTATTATTTTCAGTACTTTTTAGCATTTTTTTTTTTTTTTTTTTTTGACCTTGCAGGAATTTCAAATATATTTATAGATTTCAAAAATTTGTATGGTCATCAATTATTATATGTTTTTTTGTGTATTTCTAGTATTCTAAAAAATTCTAGTAAATTTTATTAGGATTTTAAGTATTTGTTTAGTAGTTATTAGAAACACACAGTATTTTCAAATCTTTTTAAAAATACTAAAAGAGCCATACAATTTCCAGTATTTTTTCAGATTTTCGAGTAAATATAACCTTTATATATTTCTAGTATCGTAAAAAATTCTTAAAAATTTTAGTATATCTTATTTATACAATTTTTATGGTCATCATTTATCACATATTTCTAGTATTATAAAATATTCTAGTAAATATTAGTATTGTCAGTATATTTTCAGTATTTTTCAGATTTTGTAGCAATTTCAAATATTTTTATAAATTTATAAAACTTTGATGATTATCAATTATTATGTATTTTTTTTCCATATTTGTAGTTTTCTAAAAAATTCTAGTACTTTTTAGAAATTTCTGGTTAGTTTTAATATTTTCAATATTTCAATTTTTTAAATGAAATAGTGTTTTTCTTACAAAATTTTCTAGTATTTTCATAGTTTCTTAGTATAAATCATAAGATTCATCTCCGCTCTTGGGAAATTTGAGTGAGCACCACTGATCCCCCTAAAAAATTTAAATTCCTAGTAACTCGAGTCTTTATGAATTTTTTATGAAATCATATATAAAGTCCTTTATAATTTATCATTACACAATATTCATAAAGCTTTCATGTAAATTAATAAATTATATCGTTATTCACCTACAAGAATTGTATTAAATCGCTAAATTGTAGTTATTTATCTAGAAAAATTGTATTATCATTTTTAGAACAAAGCTGTAAATAAGTAATAGATAAATTATTTTGACTTTGGCCAGCGAACAAAAATTCAGAAAAAAAACTTTTCCTTGCGATTGGATTCGAAACTAGGACCCTCGAGGTGTAGAACTGCGACGATACCACTAAGCCATTCCAGTGATAAAAAAATATCTTTCATTCCTAATCCTCAGTCACTTGATATTGAAGTCAATAAATAATGTAGGATTGAATAATAATATATAGTATAAGTATGACCGTAAATAATATAATAATTCAATTCAAATAATTAATAATAAATTCATGATTAGATGATTTAATGTACATGGTGAACATTTTTTTTTTTTCAATTCCAGAAGAATTTTTATGAAGAAATTTGAATTTTATGGGGATATAATTTTGAACTTTGGGGAAGGATTCGTTGGTGGTGGGTGGGTGGGTGGGGGGGGGGGGGGTGGATGTTGTGTCCTCGTAGAAGCAAGAAGTATGTATGTATATGGCTGTGTTTTGGTGGGGTTGTCGTTGTAGGCCGAGCCAGGTAGTGGTGGGCACGTCGAGCCACCCTGGGCACGCGCACAGCCACCACGCGGTGCACCAGAGTCCCCGAGGTGGGGTCGGTAGTAGCGGGCAGAGCCCCCCCGGGGGCGTCGGCGGTGCCTCCGTGGTCGGCGTCGGGGTCGGCGCCGGGCCCCAGCACCTCGGCCAGCCGCTTTACCAGGAGTACGCGCACGTGCGCTCCCGGGCCCACGGGCCCGTTGTGCCCCCGCCCGTCTACGTGACCGCCGCGCCACCCTCGCAGGCCCCCGCCGCCATTCAGCCGCAACAAGTGCCCACCTATCAGGGATTCACACCCGGGTGGGTACCTAGACACCTAGTTGATGCATGCACGTGTGTATTACCTTTACATTTCTTCTCATTTATATAATCATCATTCATTACATTTTTCGGAGGGCGCAGGCAGGTAATAATAATAATAATGATAATAATAATAATAATAATAATAATAATAATAATAATAATAATAATAATAATAATAATAATAATAATAATAATAATATGAGCAATGTTTAATTTCAAGTAATTATAATTGATAATCACTGATAATCATGAATAATTGTTTATAGAAAAATTAAATAAATAAAACTAATAATTTATATTGATTAATAAAAAATGATTACTAATTTATAATAATTGGTAACTGATTTTAAGTAGCTCTTTTTCCGTTAGTGCCTAATTTTTTGCATTAATGATCAGTAATTTATTCCATTAGTTGCTATTAGTCACAGCTTACTTTTCATTATTGTCAAGATGTGACTAATTAGAAGGTTGACTAATTATAAAAGTACTCATTTTTAGTAGATGATCGCTAGTTGAAAAAGAGAAAAGAGCGCAACTAAAAATTAGTGATTTTTTACTAACTTACTCTGAGTGAATGTGTTTTTCTCACGTTATAGTAGGTTCCGTGTCATCTTAAAAATTTTACCCATGCTGAAAAACTAATTTTTTTCTACTTTCTTATCTTATATAACCAAGTTTCTTAAAGAAGTTTTAAACTCAGATTTGACAGTTTGCAGTTTCAAGTTTAAGGATGCAAAAAAGGGATTTCAAGAACTTTTTTTTCGAATCTATTTCAATATTCAAGACAAAAGCTTCTATACTTTTAGTTGCTTTTTTCGATTAGTAGTTTTTACATTAATGATGAGTAATTATTTGAACTGAATATTGGTAATTTATTACATTAGTTACGATTAGTCACAACTTGCTAACGGTTCTTAATGTCAAGATATGACTAATAATAAAGTTTAAAATCACTGAATATAAGTTCGAAACTACTGATTGTTAGTGAAAAATCACTAATTTTAAAAGAGAAAAGTATAATTTATTTTCCACTAATTTAATCTGAGAAAGCGTGTCTTTCTTACATTATAGTAGGTTCCGTGTCGTCTTAAAAATTTTACCCATGTTGAAAAACTAAATTTGTTCGATTTTCTAATGTAATATTACTAGGTTTTTTAAAAAATTTTGTTAACTGGGATTTAACTCTTTGCAGTTACGAATTTATTAATGCAAAAAAAGTTATTTCAAAAATTTTAAGAATCTACATACTTCAACTTTCAAAATGAAAGTTTATATACTTTTAGATAGTTAAATTTTTAATGATTTTAAAAATCGTTAATTTTAATGAATTTGAATTTTTAAATTGATATCAAGTTTTAAACAAACAGAAAAAAAGTGCATATGAAGATTTTTGGAATTCTCATGATTTCTAGAAATTTTTCATCATTGCAGTGTATTTGGAATTTCTATGATTTCTGGAAAATTTTGATTATTGCAATGCATTTGAAACAAATTTTAGAACATATTTTGAAATTTTTAATTTTCATTATTGTTCTAATTAATTTTCTTCAATTTTTTTTTTTTCAATCTAAATGAGATGATCTGCAATTTTGAGTGTAGAATCTCAAAAACAGGGTATTTATAAAATTTTGATAAAAAATTTAAAATCCCAAAACCGAAGCCTATATCAAGAATGCAAAAACAATAGATTGAATAAATTTTTAGAATCTATTCCAAATTTCAAAACACGAGTTTTTATACTTTTGTACTTTTGAATAGTAAATTTTATAATGATCATAAAAATCCTACATTTCACTAAATTTGATTTTTTTAATGTAATCGAGTTTTCAACAAACAGGGAAAAAGAAAAAATGAACTTTTTTGGGATTCCCATTATTTCTGGCAATTTTTGATGATTGCAATTCATTTAAAACGAATTTTCGAGCGTAATTTGAAAATTTGAAATTCTTATGAGTGTTATGATTAGTTTTATTCAATTTTTCTTTGAATATATGTGAGACGATATTGCAATTTTGAGTTTATAAACTAAAAAACAGAAGATTGAAAAAATTTTTCTAAAGAATTTTAAACTTCCAAAAACAAAGTTTATAATTTTTCAGAAAAACGATCAATTTTTTAGAAATTAAAAAATTTTATCATTTCACTTTTTTTTGGTCGAGTCCATAAATATACTAAAAATTTCAATCCCTCAAAATGGTAGAAAGAATTGATCTAAAATTCGAGTTTGGGTGAATATTTTACTGAATGGTAATTTTTTGGAAATTAAATTTGCTGAGTATAATTTCGACTAGTTTTAAAAATCAAATTCCAAAAATGTATTATACTCAAAAATGTATATTCCTAGAACACAGAAAATAGGGTATTTATTTCTGAATTATATTTTGGTAATTTCTTTCGTTCAAAGAAAGTTATTAAAAAAGTTATTTTTTAAAAATAATTGAAATTGGAAACCCATCTGCCTACGCCCCTGATTACTGTTACCATCATTCTTCATACTATAATATGGAAGAAGTTTTTTTTAAATAGATTCCATTTTTTAATGGCCTTTCCTCGCTCCTTACGACTTCTCGACGATGAAGATGAATTCGATGGCGAGAACAAAGTTTTCTTGTCTATTGCTTTTTTGGAGTTGATGCATATTTCATATATTTTTTTTCTTTTATTGTAGAATATGGTTTTTTTGTGGTGATTTTTTGAGGGATGAATCGGTACGATATTGAGACGTTTTTTTGGATGTTTTGAAGTAGTGCTTTTTTTTTGTTTTTTGTTTTAAATTTGGTGCTTTGTGTTGTGTAATCAAGAGCTTATCAAATTTTGTGGTTTTGTGGTTTGTGAAGTGAAAAAAGGCAGTTTTGCGCTTGAGATTTGTTTTATTGAAAAAACTTGTAATTGGATTTTGTAAATTTGAGTGATATTAAGTTTGTTGAAAGAATTTTTGAATTTGAGTAAGACGATTTGCAGTTTTGAGCTTATGATTGCGAAAGTGAAAGATCTATAAAATTTTTAGAAATAATTTCAACACTCCTACAGCACAAAATAATAATACTTTTGGACAAACGAATTTTTAAATAATTATGAAAATCGTAATTTTTTTTCGAATTTAATTTCCATAGTTTTCTAAAAATATTTTTGGGAATAAAAGAAAATGAAATTCAAAGATTTTCATTACGAAAGTTGTGAACAAAAAGTAAGAGATAAAAATATAATTTTTGGAGTTTTTAATGATTTATGAAAATTATTGAGAGTCATTAAACGATCGAAGATGATTTTATCGAGAATTGCGTAAATTTGGGAATTTTAGAAATATTTTATACGACATTATAGAAGTGATTTTTAATTCGAATTGGATTATTTGAAATTTCAAGCATATCATTACGAAATCGAAAGACAACAAAAATTATTTGAATCATTTTTCAATTTCGAAACACAAGTTCATGTACTTTGAGGCATTTAATTTTTGCAGTAATGATAAATATTGTAATATTTTATGAACTTTGATTATAGAATTTATTTTATAGAAATTGAGAGATTTATCAAAAATTTATTTATCTAATTTATACAAAAGTTATAAGCTGCAAAAAAGATAAAAATGAACTTGTTAGATATTTGAGTTATTCTCAGAAATTTTTAATTAACATGATAAATTAAAAATAGGGTCTCAAGAAAATTTTTAGAAATTCGACAGTTTCAGCAACATGACATATTAGTTTCTTGAAAAATTCTGAATTTGAGCCCCATCATTAACAATTTTGATTTTCAAAAATGACTAGATGGAGAGTTTTAAATTTTTAGAATAATTTATTTTTGCTTTCAAAGTAGAAAAGAAATCCATGTTATTTTCTAAATTAATTTACTGAAAGGACTCTTATAGAAAAAATAAATTCATAAAAAAATGTTGAGCCAGTTTTGGAAATGTGAGAATTTCAGTTATTTTACGTACAAATGTATTGAAGTAATTACAAATTTAAGCCTCATTAATTGTAATTTAGAGTTTGTGGATGGAAAAATGGATTTTAAAATGTTGAGAAATACGTATTTGGAGTAGAAAATTCATAAATATATGATTTCCATGAATGTCCTATCACCTTGGAGAATTTTTATCAATTTCGAGAGAATTCTCTACTAAAATTTTAACACTCATGAAATTTGAACAGTGATTCTCGGAATCCCAAAATTTATTCAATAACTTCTATTGTTAGATTGTAGTAAAGAAATCGACTGAAAATTTCAATCTCAAAAAATGTCATAAAAAATTTATCGATACCAAGCGATTAAATCAATATTTTTGAAAAAATTATCGTCAATATAGATTTCATAAATGATATTATAACATTTTTACATTGATTGAACTTAATCTTGAAATTATCATTTTCTTGTTTGAAAATCTAAAAGATAGTTTTTATGACGTAAAAAAATTTTTGTCGATCACACATTATTGTTGATTCTTGGTACAATATTTTAATTTGTAGTTGATTTTTCTCTTTTTTGTTACACATGAATTGGCTCTAAATGATAATTTAATGACTCATTTGTTGATGGAATATCGAATGAAACAATTCGAGACTCAATCGCAAATTCGAGAATACGAATTTCATCCCCCCAAAAAACACCCATAAACTTCCATTAAACTATCAAGATACAATAACAATAATGAAACCAAATCATGAGAGTGTTTAACTGTAACAAATTTTTACTACACTCGAACTCGCTTATTCGGCACATGATTATGCGGGACATAGCCCCCGTACAGTCCCGAATAAGCAGATTCGAGTGTATTCACAAAATTGCATTTAAATTAAATTGTTAAAAAGTAAGTTTTTAATTAAAGATAATAATGAAATAAAGAAGAAGAAAACAAGTGAGTTGTGGAAAAAAAAAAAAAAGAAACGAGGGGAAGTTGAGAGGAAAGGTTTCGACAATTCATAACTGGCATCATCATTGAAGATAAAAATGCAGCTACGTGAGACAGCAGTGTCTAATTTAAGCGACTCGATTTTGTTCGCAGCTCGTCTCCATTAACGTTGTATGATTCCAGTCGGGCGTTGCCACCGCCGGCGCACCATTCCTCAGCCCGGCCGTTGCTGGCAACGCACCAGCATCCGTTGCCCGCGCATTTGCAGCCCACCGCCGTCTACGGTTTGACCTCACTCTCGCCGGTCAAACATCAATACCAGTCCTCGTCCGGTCTCTGGTTCACCGAGTAACGCGCCCAGTAAAGTTACAAAAATTAACGAATTTTTCGGATTACGAAGAAACTGCAAAGTGGGGGTTGAAAAAAAGAAAGAAAACAGAAAAAACAGAAACTTTTCATCGTTTACAGCAATCGAGATCCGTCCCGAGACCAAAGTAATGTCCTTTTTCGAAAACATGGAATTTTTTTTTTTTTTTTCTTTCTTTTTTCGCCAAAGCACCCATCATGTATGTACGACTTAAAGGAAAATAGTCCCCAAAGTTTTCCAAGTGTTTTATTCCGAAGTTATTTTGTTTTGCAAATTCTGGGCGTTTTTTCGTATATAGGTTGGTTTTTTTTCTCCCCCCCACCCCTGTCTGACTTCCCTTGATTATTCTTCCCAAGATTTGGGGGGGGGGGGGTGTTTTTTCGTGGGAGGTTACCTAGAAATTTGTACATAGAATATCTTTGATTGTTGAAAATGGAAAAGAAGTTTGAGGCTTCTCTCAACTCAGGATGTTGATTTTTTTTCTCTTTTTTTTTTTCGTTTGTTTCATTTTTGGGCTGCGGGAAAGTCCCTGGAATCGGATTTTTTTGGGGGTTTTAGTTCCGTGCATTTATCTTTTGGGATTCCCGGCACTTTGCGTGGCCGTTATATAGGTTTTTTTTTTTGGGGGGGGGGGGGGGGGGGTTGTGCGTTATAGTGTCGAAGCATTAATCGCATTATTACACGTGTATCTAACCGAGTTGATGTGCCTGTTTAAATATGATTAATCGTATTGTAATTGTGGAAGTACATTGAAAACGCGTCGTCGTTTGGGTTTTTTTTGGGGGGGGGGGGGGGGTTGAACATATCATAGAATCTGGGGGGCGGGGAGGTGTGTTTTAGGCGTATGGGGATTTTGATGGCAAATTTTTAGACGAGAACTTTGAGAATTTGGAATGTCGATTATATTGGAAATTTTGGAATTTGATTTTTCAAGAATTTGAATTTAAATTGAAAATTGAAATTTTGGGGGCAGGGGGGGATTTATGAATTTGGGTTCAGGATTCAATTTTGGATTTATCAAGTTGGAGAGTTTTGAGATTTTGGGTTTTTAAGTTTTTTTTCTCTGGGATTTGAAAAAGGGAGATTGAAGAAAATTATACAATTGTAGTATCGAAATGGTTTGGAATTCGTGGAAAAAAAAATTATGATTCTGGTTTTTTCGAAAAGTTTTTGATTACAAACTTTAGTACAAAAATAAATAATGAATTCAAAAAATTTCAGTGAATTTTAGTTCTGAATAAGCGAAGTTCGAAAAAATTCTCGATTTTGAACTATACGAAAACTTTGACTTTTTTAAATCGTTTATTTAGAAATTACATGTAAATTCCGGATTAATTTTGTTACTTTTGAACCTTGGGATTTTAAAGTGAAAATTTTAAAAATTACTTCAGAATCATTTCAAAAATTTTATTCTTTGTGTATTTCATTAGTTTTTGTTTCTATACATTCTGTTATTTTTCGAAAAATTTCAGGTAATTGAAATTAATGAAGAAGTTGGTAATGTGGTATTTTAAATCAACAGAATTATCATTTTCCAAATTTTCTAGTATAATTAGACATTAAAAAACTAGTGAAGTTTAGAAAAACAAAAAGTTCGAAAATCAAGAAATGAAAAAAAATCCCTTCATTTTCTGAAACTTAATAATTTTACACAACTCTTTTATTCAAATTAATTATTTGTATCATTAGTCCTCTCAACCTTTGAAAATCCAAAATTTCATGATTCAGAAGTTAGAATTTTACGTAGCATAAATTTTTATATTCATTAACGATTAAATCTTTTTAATAGATTTTTGAACAAATTTTGACATCCTGAACTAATAAACAATTATCTCAAATACTACAATTTTATGTGAAAATAAGATTTTAAACATTTTTGTATTCAATGATTGTTTTCTAGAACCATTTTGTTGAAAAAATCGAAAAATTAAAAAACAAATATCAGGATTCAATAATTAAAATTTTACATTTTTGACAAAAATTTTTAAGTTAATTAACAATTGAATCGTTTCAATATATTTTCCAACGAATTTCAACATCTTGAATTAATAAAGAATTTCAATAACAAATAAAATATAATGTAAAAGTAAAATTTCAAGCATTGTATTCAATAACGATTTCCTATACTATATTTTTAAACAAAATCCAAAATACGAAACTAAATATTAGAGTATAAAAATTAAAATTCTACATGACCAAAGTCTTGCATTTTCATTAACAACCTAATATTTTAAGTTGATTTTTCAACAAATTTTGTCATCCTGAAATAATAAGCAATTACTTCCATGAATAACAAATGATCTAAAAATAGGATTTCAAAAATTGGTTTAATCAGTGAATATTTTTTAAGACGATATTTTTGAACAAAAAAAAACCAAACATCAGGATTTAGGGATTAAAATTCTTCATATCCAAACATTGTACTCTTTATCAGCAATCGAATAATTTTAATAGATTTTCTGACAAATTTTGAATTACCAACTTCTTTCAAAAATAGTATACTAGAAAATAGTGAAATTTCAAACATCGTTGCACTCAATCATATTTTTCAAAAATAATTAAGTGAAACAGTGTTTAAAATTTCCCCAATGTCTAGTACAATTCTTTAATAAAAAAAATCCAAATCTAACGTATTTCCATATGAATAAACATAGTTCAAAAATAAATTCGCCATCATAATTTTCCAGAAAATTCAACGACGACGCGAACGAATCGAAAATAGAATTTCCCGCGGGATCGTGTGTAAATCGCGACAACCGAATGGTGGTTTCGGGTTTCTAGTTGTGATATTTTATTAAATAAACGTGTTTTGAGGTCGTCGTAGCCGCGGCGTGGAAATTTCGCTATTTTCGCCAACACTCGCGCGGACACGAATTTTCCACGAGGAAGATCGTCGACGAAAGAGCCTTACGATAAAACGAGATTACAAGGGTCGATTTGTACTTTTTAGAAAGGGAAAGATAAGAAATGAAGGGAATTTCGTGTGGCCCTCGATACCGGTTTATCGAGGGAAAAATTGTTGTCGGTAGATTATTTCCTAATCTTGTAAATAGAACGTTTTTTCTCATAGAAATTATGTGGTATTTGTTTAGGGTTTAGGGGTAGTGCCTATTATTCGAGGTGGTCGACGAGTTTTTTTTTCTTCTTCATTTTCTTTTTTTTTTTCAGACACATGATGAATTTTCCACGCAAATCGTGTATTTATTTTTTCGAGATTTGCGTAGATCACTTGATGAGAAATTTGGAAAATTAATTTTCTTAGATTTATATTACACTGACTCGAATTTGGACCACCTCGTAGTTTAGAACTTTCGGCAAGCGAAGGTGAAGAAAAAAAATTATATATATTGAATAATCACAAGTATCGAGAAATGGACTGAAAAATTCGCGTTTAGATGGGGGGGGGGGGGAGGTTTGAAAGGGGGGGGGTGACATACATATACATTGGTGGTCAGAAAAATTTGATAGATGTGGGAATTTTTGTAATTTCCAAGATTATTTGATGATTTTATTTAATTTATGAGAAAATGAATTATTTAAATGTGTGAGAAAGATGAAGTTTTTTGATGGAGTGAATGTTCTAATTTAAGCATTGTTTTAAGGTTCTGAAAAAAACCATGAGTTTTTTGAAATAGAAAATTCATCTTCTTTATCGATTAATTTTAGATTCTGTTTCCTAGGATCGGAATTGTTAATCAATTTTTGGACTTAAATTCGAAAATAAGTGTAATTGTGTTATTTTTGAATTTTAAACGAAATGCATGTTAAAATAGGTTGATGCAGATTTTTCTAAAAATATGAATTTCATTGTTGGGATGGAAATTTCTTGTAAATTTTTCGATTTGAATTCAAAGATAAATGCAATTGTCATTTGTGATTAAAAAAAAAAAAAAAAATGGTTTAAATCCGCAAAGACTCGGAGTTTAATTTATGAATTCTTTCAAAACTGATTAAATTTTTGAAGGGTTCCTCAAAATAATGAAAATTTAGAAAATTTGCTTCATGAAATTTCTGCTATGAGAGTTGAGGGTTATTTTGAAAATTTAAAAAATTTTCGAATTCCCTATGTACAAGCTCTAAATTTCACATTGTCGAATGGAAATTCAAATAAATTCCAAGAAACTTAAAAATTGTTGGAATTCAAATTCTCGAAAGTGGTTTGAAAATTTATTTCAAATGCAATTTGATTATCGGGAATTTCCAAAAATGATAGAAATTTTCGAAATATTTATTTACTTATTTTTTTTTTTGGTTTTGTTACAACTCTTGTATTAAAAATATGTACCATTATTTCTTTCAATCTTAAAACTTGATATATTATAAAGTGTGGAAATTCAGTAAAATATACGTTTGTCGCAATCAATGAAAAAGTGGAATTTCTAAAAAATTATGAGCTTGGGTTTTCGGAAGATAAAATTCTTCATAAATATTTTTAAATATTCTGTTTTTGAGTTCTTAAGCTCAAAATTGCAAATTTTGTCTTATTCATAACAAATAAACATTAAGAAATTGATTATGATACTACTGCAAATTTAGAATAGGAATTTAATAGGAATCGCAAAGAAAAGTGTATTTTCCTTTTTGTTTTGTTTGGTTTAAACTCGATGTAATTAAAAAAATCAAATTCAGTAAAATTCATGATTTTTATGGTCATTAAAAAAATGTACTTTCTAAAAGTATAAAATTTGTGTTTTCGAAGCTGAAATTGATTATCACAATTTTTGAAATTCCCTGTTTTTGCATTCTTCACACAAACTTGGGTTTTGGAAGTTTAAATTCTCAAATTTGAGGAAATTGATCATAACACTGATGAAAATCTTAAATTTCCAAACTATGTTCGAGAATTCGTTTGAAATGCATTGCAATCATCAAAAATTTCTAGAAATTATACGAATCTCAAAAAAGGTGATTTTCGCTTTTTTCCGTTTGTTTAATACTCGATTTCATTGAAAAATCAAATTCAATAAAATCCACGATTGTTATAATATTAAAAAAAATTTACTCGTTAATTGTATTTGTGTTTTAAATAGTTGGAATTCCAACTTTTTTTTTCAATTCCTGTAAAATTGAGTTTTTCAACATCGGTCAAATTTTTCAACCGCACAATGTACAACACGTACACGAAATAGCGAGATATTTTTTTAAAGTCGCACCAGAAAATCAACACACCAAAATCCGTGAAACTAGGGAAAAAAAAAGATTTTCTTAGGGGGTGGAACTATGAAAAAAGATCCTCTATATTCTCTCACGAAACCTTAATCTTTGTAGTAGCATCACGATTTTTCTAGACTGTAGAAAAAAAAGTAAAAAAAAAAAAATGGTAGGGGAAACGCGTAATAATAATGTATACAAGAGGCATATTTTTTGAGGGGGAAAGGAAAAAAGAAACGTGTTTGGACTGATTAGAAAAAACGAACGAACGATGGTATTTCTTTGGAAAAAGAAAATAATAAATAATAACAACAATCAGGACTGAATCTACGCGTAGAAAATTTTAGCTTTGCCGTCCTCATAGAAGAAAAAAAAATTACAAACCCGGTGAAGCTGCCGTGGATTCACACTTTTATACCGCTTCGTTTCATCGTCGGTCCACGAAAAAATATCTTTTTACTATCGCGTATTTGGGGGTAGACGTAGGTAAAAATTTACTACTATTCTAGCCTGTCGAAAATAAAGAAATGTGTAACATATTTTAAAAAGTATTTATCGTGTTTACGGGGGTATTTTATTTTGTTGGTTTCTAGGTTTTTTTTTCTCCCCGTCTGGTCATCACTTATCGAGGTTCCAGTGTAGAAGCCTTGCGTGGGGATCGTGAAAAAAAAAAGAAATAAATAAATAAATAAAAAGACAACGCAGTGTTTAGCCGGGAAATAAAACCGTTCGTCATCACACGCGCATAATACAATCTGTTTTATGGAGTGATAGCTTTTATTGTGTACGCGAGGCCAAACCTTGTCACTAGAAGTTGTTTATCTTTTTTTGTATAACGCCATCGTGCTAATCAAACGCGCTAATTATACATTCAACCGTAGAAACGTTTGTATCATATCGAATCCTGTGACGATGGGTAAAGGGGGGGGGGGGGTAGTAGATTTGAAGGGATGCAAAGTGGTTTTTGGAATGAATCTTTACTGAAATTCAAAATGGAGTTTAAATTTTTTAAGAATAAGTTTGTAGTATTTTATTCGATTGAGAAATTCACAAACATCGCCTTTTATCAGAGTCCGTTCACCTAGATAGGAGCTGTGTCCGAAAATTTTCACCGCGCTCTACAAGCAGACGGCGCTGTTGAAAAAGTCGAACAAGTTTAACATGGAGGTGAACCGACCCTCCCTTTTATCCTTCCACCAAAAACATTTACTTCCAATGTCGAATTTCGGTAAAGTCTTCATTTCAAAATCCATGAAAATCCCGAAACTTGATCGCCGTCGATTAGTTATTGTTATGTTTAGGACGATTTTACGATTTGTGATATTGGAGCATTCTCTGATTGCGATCGTAGATTTGGTTCTGCTTTCGGTTCTTCTTCTGACTTCGTAATTTCGCGCTAAACATAATTTCGGATCGCGTGGCGAGTATTAACGTTTGTAATTGTAGACTCTTGGGGGTTAGGTGGATAATCAAAAATGACATGACGATGCAGCCGCGATGAACATCGGGGTGTCTGACAATCCTGGGATGAATAATCTTCTGTATTTCAACTAGTCACGAGAAATGAAAAATTCTTCGTTTTCTCGTTGGACCCTGTCAGACGCCCTGACAAAAAAAAGAAAGAAATAAAGAAAAAACCCGACCAACTTGTTTCCTCTGGAAAAATCGGGGCTGGAAAAAGCGAGGGGGAAGAAACGTTTCGTTGCCCATTATTTTCCGTGTACATATGAAATTTCCCGCATTTTCCCGTCGCTTTGTTCTGGCCCCAATATTGGATTCGTCGTGCGCTAAATTATTTTAGGGATCGACCAGAGTACAAAAAGTAGAGTTAGTTTGATCGCGAAAATAGTTTACCATCGCACGACGCGCGCTCATCCGAATGGAGTTTGATATTTATATTTTATATGAAGATTGAGGTAACGATGAAGAAAAAAAAAAAAAAAAAAATGGATAAAAACTAAGCGGATAGCTTCCATGTACGATATAGGACGCGCGGTAGTTTTGTGTACATTATTGTAGGATATAATCAAAAAAACTAAAGACTAATGCTTAAGGTGATCAATAAAGCTTTGGGTTGCGTGATATTTTGAGACGAAAATGAAAAATAAAAACAGGGAAATGGGTGATGCTGGCGAGAGTGTGGCAAGGAAATTGAGAAATGGCAGTTTTGCCGAGCGTTCAGTGAATAAAGTATGGTTCCTCGGCGTTTTAACGAGAATTCTCCTTGTTGTTTTATTTTTTTCGTTTTCCTTTCATTTTTTTTTTTTTTTTTTTTATGTATACCCAGTGAACCTGTGAGCTCGCAGCGTGCTCGCGGCGAGCGTGAAAATCAAACTCGTCAGGAGCTCACAGAGTACTTCCAGTCGTTGATAATTATTAATAGATATTTCAGGAAATTAAAAAGATAATTCATTATTTACAGTAATAAGTAATCACAATGAAGCTTTAAAACGATTATTTAATAAAAAAAATTTTCCCCGGGTGGGAATCGATCCCGTGTTCTGCGGAGTTGAACGTCAAAAAGTATCATATTAATTAGCATGAGACATGCACTTTATTTAAGCATTCTACACAAAACTTGAAACATGAGAAAAAAAACCAGCAGCCATCTGGTGAGCGCTTGGGGAAAGCGCGCGAATTTTCAAAATTCGAATATAAAGTAATTCAAATTTTGAAAATTCCCGCGCTCTCCAGATGGCTGCTGGTTTTTTTTCTCATGTTTCAAGTTTCGTGTAGAATGGTTAAATCAAGTGCATGTCTCATGTTAATTGATATGATACTTTTTGGCGTTCAACTCCGCAGAACGCGGGATCGATTCCCACCCGGGTGAAATTTTTTATTATTAAATAATCGTTTTATAGCTTCATTGTGATTACTTATTACTGTAAATAATGAATGATCTTTTTGTTTTCCTGAAATATATATTAATAATTATCAACGACTGGAAGTACTCTGCGAGCTCGTGGCGAGCTCGTGGCGAGCTCACAGGTTCACTGGGTATACAGAGTGACAAAAAATAAGTGTATAGTTCGAAACAAACTGTAAAAGGTTGATAAATATATTTAGGCGGTTTCGAAATGGCCACCTTTAGCACGAATACACCAGCTCAATCGTTTCACAAAATTCTGGGATATGGGCCGTAAGTTCCTCTACCGTTATCCGATTTAACTCTTTTTTTGACAATTTTTCGATTGTTAGAAGTGTTCGCAACGTGAAGAACGTGAAAATCTAAGCTTCCGTGCTATCTGATGCAAGGCTATAATAGTTGAGCGATTACTTGACATCGTTAAACAAAGTATTATAAAGAGCTGAAGCAGACAATAACAATTTTTTTTACTCCAGTACACATGCAACAATCGCAAAATAAGAGCAGTCGCTGAAAAACTTTACATTCATCTAATTGCAGAGAGAAGTTTGTATACACTTATTTATTGTTACCCTGTATGAATTGTTTGCACATTTTTTGTCATTTTATCAGGAAAAGTTTCTTAAAATAACTTCCAATTTGAACGATTTGTTCAATGCTGAAATGGCAATACCAAGGGGAAAAAGCTGGCTGATCTTTTACCTCACTAAAAATCATGGATTTTTTTTTTTCTTTCGTTCACCTTCTTCAGTTGGAGATGATCGTTGGAGCGTGGTTGATTTGTGCAAATCGTAATCTGCGATATACAATTGTAAAGTTTGTACCCGATTTCCATCGATGAATTTCTACAAAAAACTTGTGGCGTTACGCCAACTTGTACGTTGGAAAGTTTTTTGAACGCTCGTAGGGTCGATTACTCACGGATCAGACAATATTTGCAATTATTCATCCGAAATATTTGCTGTACTCGATGTATATGTCTCTCAGTTCTTCGAAATTCCAAAATGCCAAGAAATCCAGATTCATGAAAGTAAATCGTTGAAAATAATGATTATTTTTTTACTTGTACTTCGTGATTCGAATGTTCATTATGGAGGTAAGTACATGACACCCAAATGTATTGGTTTGCTTTTCAAATTCTACAGGGGTCATCAAAGTCCACGTTTTTCAATAATCACAAAATTATTCTCTTTGTGTGAATTCTTAGGGAATAATCAATCGTTCGAAAAAAAAACTCGACTGAATAACGTTGACACGAAAACAATTTGTGCCGTTCGATAACCTAATCGTCCCAAAAGCAGCACTGTCTAGTAACGAAAATCGCTTGTATTTTACAATGTACAAAACTAATAATTGCAATTACCAATCAAACTTATCGACTTGCCTCCAGGGTTGCAACTGACACGAAAAATCCGCATCTAGCGAAATTCGAGGTTAGATGACCTTGAATTACGCAAATTTCGCTCTGGGGAAAATTTTGGCAACCTTTCGCGCACATTTCCTACAGTTCCTTTAGTGACGCAACCAAGTGTACATAAATCAAATGCTTCATTGCGTGGAGAATTCGCGAGTTCTGTGTTGATAAAAAATTGTCCTGAACCTCTGGTCAGCCGAAATCGGAGGACCCTGATTTTTCCATTTCTCGCAAAATTTCCCTCAGATCGCGCACCGCCAACCCTCAAATATCTTGGACCAAAAATTAGCTCGTTGCGCTTGGTTAACGACTAATCGATTCGTTTTTCAATGTTGATATTCCAAACGTAGAACGTACTTCATGTTCTCCAATTAAAAGTCAATATATTTTGTGTACGAGCCTTTCGTCTTCCCGATCGGCCCATTTTCCGGAAAATTGGCGCGATCGCGGAAACTCGAGTTGCTGTTTCGTTGTACACAAAAGTAGGATTATAAGTACGGTACCAACTTGACAATGATTAATTGTAACAACCACCAAATGGCAAGTTCAGATAAAAAATGCATCATTTGAAAGGACAAAATGAACGCAATGTATCTTCTTCAGGAGAAAAATGCACACGTTCATGTTTCACATCAAAATCGCTATGAGCAGAACAAGACGCGTGCATATGCATTTGTTTTCTAAAGAAAATACATTACGTCCTTCCGCTGACATGATACATTCTTTCTTTGCACATGTCAGAAGGAAGCAGCTTTTTTATCATCTTGTGCAAGGAAAGTTTACAATAAAAAACGATAAGGTCTAACTCTACTTAAGGTTTTTTCGTATGAACGGGAAGAGCTCGTTCGCGACTGACTTTTGATTTCAACGACATTGGCAAAATTGTGCATATCAGATATTTGGCTCGGACATCTGATGAAGAAAGTCTTATTTTCGCGCAATTTGTAACGAAAATCTTGATGCAGTAGACGTTGGGGCGAAAATTACGCGCTGTTCTAATGACATGTATCGCCAATAAACGCTCTACGATTCCAATAAACAATTGAATGTTGCCTTTACGTCGCGGAAGGTTGGGATCGAAAATTTGAAAAACTTTTCATCATCTTCCTGCAAAAGGTGAACCAACCCATTCGCGTAATGTAACATGTTGGAAATGTTGATGATTGACTGTGGAATGTGTTGTATCGCGAATCCGCCATTACCTGGGCCTGAATAAACTGACGACAACAATAAAATGTGTGTTTTTTTTAAAATTAATGTCATGTGCATTCGGGGAGTTGGAGAAGATATTAATTCATTATATATTATTATCATTCAAGTTACTGAGATAATTACCAGGTGTACTCCTAATTCATTTCCGGTTTTTTTGCAAATAAAACACATAATTCCAAAAAAACCGTAAACTTTATTTTATTCAAAGTATTTTCCATCGCTTTCTACGCATTTTTCCCACCTTTCTGGTAAATTGTGGATACCACGCCAGTAAAAATCATTGCCTTTGGAGGTGAACCACGCGGTGAGCCATTTTCGTACATTTTCGTACGAGTCGAAGCGCTGCTCAGAAAGGGCATGGCCCAACGAGGCAAAGAGGTGGTAGTCGGATGGCGCCGGGTCTGGTGAGTAGGCCGCGTGATCAAGCACTTCCCACTCGAGCCTTTCCAGCGTGTCACGAACGACTTTCGACTTATGCGACGGCGCATTGTCGTGGAGCAAAGTCACCTTCTTCCGTCGTTGTTGATATTCCGGTCGGTTTTCCACAATGGCTCGGCTCAAATCTTTCATTTGCTGTTTGTAGCGAACGGCATTCACAGTTTCACCCAGGTTTCAGCAGTTCAAAGTATATAACACCGTACAAAGTACATCCCACCACACACACAGCATGACCTTCCGACCGTCACGATTTGGCCGTGCCGTCGATGTCGATGCTTCACCTGGACTCACCCACGATTCGTTGCGCTTAGGGTTCTCCAGGAAAATCCACTTTTCATCACCAGTAACAATACGATGCAGGAAAGACTTTCTTTTGTATCGTTGAAGCAGCATCTCACAGGTCACTTTTCGATTCTCCATTTGTCTCTCGGTCAGTTCATGGGGCACCCACTTTCCACGCTTCTGAATTTTTCCCATGGCTCGCAGACGTTTGGAAATTGCTTGCTGTTCAACTCCCAACGCATCTGCGAGCTGTCGTTGCGTTTGCGTGTTGTCTTCGTCTAATAATGCTTGCAATTCGGCGTCATCGAACGATTTTCGCTTGCCGGAGCGTGCGGCGTCGTTCAGGTCGAAATCTCGATTTTTCAACTGTCGAAACCACGTTTCACATGTTCCAAGTGTTAATGCACGATCGCCATAAACTTCCACAAGCGCACAGTGGCTCTCGGACACTTTTTTCCCCTGATTGAACATGAAAAGCAATGCATGGCGCATATGCTCGAAATTCGGTACAAAATTCGACATTTTTGAAGCGCAGTAAAAACTTACTGGAAGATTTTTTCGAGAAAATGTCAACGCAGTTCAAGCGCTCGATATGACTGAACAAAATGACATATGGTATGTGTTACCAACAGCGGTACAAAACAGAACGCCATCCATTGAAAAAACCGGAAATTACTTAGGAGTACACCTGGTAGTTCATATATAATCATAATACATGTAAAAGTGTGTAGTCAAAGGCCGTTATACATACATATATTTTTTTTTATCGTATGGAAGACTCCCCCCTTTCCAACTTTGGAAATTTTTTTTTTTCATCGTAGCATTGAAATAGTGTTGATCATAAGCCTTTTTAAACGCAGGCACCGATTATGAACTTCTTGTGGTAAAGAGTTCCATAAAGCCACCACGTGGTCAGACAGAAAGTGTTGCCGTCGCATTTGGTGATGTTTCTTTGTTCTTAGCTTCAAGGAGTGGCCTCACAATTTGTAAGTCACGGTAAGCATAAATTCAGGATATTGATGTATGAAGTATCAGACATCTTTCACAAAAAAATGAATCAACCAATTCATACTCATGGAACGTTCATTTTATTTATCTCTGAAAAATACTCCACACATGAAAAACAGTTAATCAATAAAACAAATTTCTTCTCGCGTTGCAAAAGACTAGGAAAGTTTCTGGTCTATTTCTCGGACGAAATTACGAGGTTTTGACTGTGGTTTTGTTCTCCAAAATTTTTGGCGCAGTCGTGCTTGTGGATGGAATGACGATATTTTTTGCTGGATTGTCAATCTGGGTTTCAGGAGTGTGATAGAAATACAGCATAATTGCAGCTGCCATCAAGTGCAAACCCACGATCACGGTTATGTAAATATATTTGTGCTTGCCTGGAAAATTTGTATTTATTTAAAAAAAAAATATTTTTATTGCACTAAGCAATAAAAAGTTTGGCAATTACCATTAATAACTGGTAAAAGCGAGCGCAGCAAAATTCCACCAGACAAAAAAGCTGCGACTCCAACCACAATCCATTGCAAACTGTTCACCGGAATCGCGCATAGAAATGTCACAGGGATGTAAATAAACAACGAGTAACCGTATAAACAAATTATTTCCAAAAGCCCGAGTTTGGTGTCCGACTGAAAATAGAAAAATTTTGGTTTTAATTTTGATCATCAAGATTGAAAAATTACTCGTTATTATTCATACCACAATCAGCTCATTTTCGGTATTTGGGGCCTGATCAGTCCATTTCAAGGCCGCCCAAATGGCCAAAGGCAACAGCCAAGCGTAAAGAAAAATACACGTTGCTGCTTGCGATACCAAATTGAAATCATATTTCCAATGTACTTTCTCGGACATGGCTGTGTTCGCGAACTGGAAATAATTTACTATGTTGCCACTGATGGCAATGGAGAAAACGAGGGTGATGCAAATCCAAAATGGCCCATAAAGATCTGGGTTGGGCCGAATGTGGGTGAGCAAATAATTTTCCGAACTTGTCGGAATCATGGATTTTACTATTCTTCCGAGTACGTCGTTTGTAGTGACGTTGAAATACTTCTGATAATACTCGATTGTCCAAAAACTGGGCAAGGGTTTGTCTAAAAAATATTAATAGTATAATGTTTCTTTGAGGAATAGGAAAATCATAAATTTTTGTATGTTTCTCTAATGTGTCGAAGCATAGAGAATTCGTCGCATATTTCCCTCTCAAAGGAACTTTAATGTTTAAATTTGAATGAAGAAAAATCGAATTGGAAAACGAAATGGATAGTTCTTAAATTTTTCTCTCCTTTTTTTTTCAAGTGCGAATATTTGTCAGTTGCAAAAAAATCAGTATCAATGTTACTCAGTTAAACAAGATAATTTATGAAATATGATGATAATCGAGAATATTATTTTCTAACAAAATATTATATCAGCATAAAAAAAGACTCAAAACGATAACAAAAAATATGATTTCTATTTTTCAATATTATTTTAACACATTTAATTTATCCTTGATGTAATTAACCAAGTGTATATCGCTCCTTAATGATGTAATCAATAGTATTTTCGATCTTTTGGAGCCAAATCTTTGTTGATTTATTTCATAATAAAAATTGTCTTCTATTTCTTTAATAATTTTATTTTCGTTTCTCTAGCTCTCGACCACGAGATTTCGGGTCCTCTTCAGGAAGTTCGTTACAATCATTTCTATAAATTCAGAATGTCAACAATTACCTAAATATTTAAAACCAGACTTTCATTTCTTTCTATAACTCACTTATTCAAAAAACGTGTTAATTCTATTCTCGATCTACATCACGTCAATTATATTCTCCCAATGATCATGTATCATTGATCGTTATTGTACTTGGCGTTTCAACGGATCGAGTAAGACTAATCAGAAACATCTCAATACCTCCATATTCATTCCGTCGGAGAAGAAAAATGCCGCCAAATGAAATTAAAATATTCTGGTTATGTGTTTTATCTTTGTAATTTATTTAATAATTTATCATAATTTGCGTTCAGATTTATAGTTTCGATCTGTCTATTTGTATTCTTTTTCCTTGACTTAATAAATATCATTTCGGCTATTTGTCGGTTGTAATAATTTTTTTCCAAATTCAATATCTTTGCACCATAAGTGTGCACTATAAATCTGAACGCAAATTATGATAAATTATTAAATAAATTACAAAGATAAAACACATAACCAGAATATTTTAATTTTATTTGAAGAGAAACGAAAATAAAATTATCAAAGAAATAGAAGACAATTTTTATTATAAAATAAATCAACAAAGATTTGGCTCCAAAAGATCGAAAATACTATTGATTACATTTAATTTACATTAAGATGATTTATAAAATTGTTCTTCTTTTTGTATGGACCTTCATTTTCAGCTGTTTGTTGTTGCAAATTTTCGGCATTAGGGATGTTGCCTGAGGGAGGGACGGGGGGGAAATTATTGTAGGGTTGTTGTTGGGGAACGTCAATGTCGAGCAAAGCTTGTCCACCAGACCGAACCGGGGAAAAGTCTTGGAACGAAATAAACTGCTGGTCGTTGGGATGATTTGACCTATTTCCATCCATTTTCGTCGTAAAAAAACTCTTCAATCGCGGTTTTCTGACATTTTTACTGTAATCAATTCAATTGTATTCTACGTGTTTTGTTTCGACTTTTGACGTATTCAATTGTCACGCCATATTTATAAAACTCACAACTCACGTGAGTTGGCAAGTTAGTGAATCACTCCCGACTCATAATCGATACATCGAATGGAATTCAAATTTTTGCAAACCATTAATTGGGACGCAAAACGAAAAACGCTTAAAATTCGTTGAATAAATAAAGGAATAACAATCAAAATCATTATGAAGAATTCAAAACATATAAAATTAAAAAAAAAACCTAATTTTTTGAGGTTTGGAAAACGTTCTTCAACTCTCCGTCTCTGATTCATGCACATTAAATTTTCAAGCTAATATTTTATAATCATTTGTTTAGAATTTTTTTCGAGTAATTGTAGTTTGTGATGTATTTTATGTAATTTTTTTTGTTTTCTTGTCACACATGAATAAATTATAAAATGATTTAAAACACATAAAAATCATTTCATAATATACTTATAATTATATTTATTATGAATAATTATGTAACTATTTAAGAGTAATAATATTTATCCCATCTTTGATAATTTTATGATAATAATTATTTTGATAACATTTTTATGTTAATTATTTTATAGCAATTGTATCATTAGCTGTGTTATAATTATTATTTTATAATAGCTGTAAAAGTTATTATAAAAATGTCATAGAAATAATACTTTTACAATAATATTTATGTAAAACAATAGTTTCAATAGTTATTATAAGAATTCTGTAAAAATTTTTATATCATTTTTGATTATAATCAAAATAACCGCATGTATTATTATTTATTATACTTATATCATTATCAACATAGTATTTTTGCAATAAAATATATTATATTTATATGGGATGATTATATTTTTACAATAAAAAGTCCACCCTAGTAGCTTATAGTTTTTTTATAATTCTTTTATACAACCCCTTATAGAATCTCGGTTTTTAAAAATAACATCTTGCTTTTTTTTTAAAGTGACTGCATAAAAAGAGCAATGTTTTATATAGTCACTAGTTCATAAATTTTATTTTAAAAAACTGAGATTTGTCAAGTGGTTTCATAAAAATTTATAAAAGCCCAAGTTACTATTAGGCTAATTAAAGAGAAAATGTTTTATGTTATAATCATAATAGTGATTATGTACCTAAAATTATTACAATCATAATAATATTACACTATGAGAAGTGTAATAATTATCATGTTATAATAATTATTTCGAAATTATGATACGTAAGAATATTAATAATAATAACACAGTACGATTACTAATATTACTATAGTAACGTGGCAAAAATATTTATAATACTTGTTATGAGAATTTGTACAATTTTTCTCAGCAACAATTATTAAAATTTATAATGCTTATAATAATCGTGTAAGTGTTATTATAAAATTTATTGTAAAATCGATTTGATAACAGTTATTTGTATATCATAAAAAAATAATTATAATAACTGTTATGCTACGATCATGATTGCAATTACGTACATACATAATAATTACAATATAAGTTATGTGATAATCATAATTATGTAATATCAATTATAATTTTGTAATTAAATAATTAAATTTTCAAAATCAATAACCCTCCGTATTTTCAAATAAAAAAAGAATTATTTGTTAATATCATAATTAAAATAATGATGTTATAATAGTAATATGATACGTACAATTTCTTTTAAATGATGAATCAACTAACTGTCTATACAATTTTTTCAAACACTTTTTTTTCAAATTCTAGCCCCCTTGTTTAAAACTCCGAAAACTTACTTAAAATTGATTTTAGATCCTGAAATTCAATCAATCAAATGATTTTAATCATGTACCGAATTTCATTACAAATTAAAATTCGAAATAATGCAAGAAAATGTTTTAGATTCATGCAATATTATTTTAATTTTGTTATCCTACATAAAATTTGCAAATCATTGATTGTGGTGGTTAAAAAAAAACTGTAATATTATATAAGTATAATAGAAAATGAATAATTATTCAATAATTATTATCGTCATATAACGTAATCGTGATTATGATAATATTGTTCAATAATTCAAGTATATGACATTCCCATTAATTATTCAACAATACCTTTACGTATTAATAAAATATAAAAATAATTCGTTTCGAATGACGGAAAATCCCAATAAAAAAAAAAAAAAATTAAAATACCGCTCTTCGGTTTGTTAAAAAAATTTAATCGAAACAAGCGAAACAATTTTTACATTCATCCATCTGGTCCAAAAACCAAATATTACGTTCCTATTTACAAAAAAACCTCACAACGTCAGAAGCCGAAAAAATGAGCTTGGAAAAATAAATATTGCTACAAGCCTGGAAAAAACCTATGTATATTAATTCTTCTTTTTCTTTTCGGCCTGAGCGTATCCACAAGCTTCCTGATACTCCCTCACGACCCTTTCTTGCACATCGGGAGGGCAAGGAGTGTACTTGGAATATTCCATCGAGAATTCGCCCTTCCCTTGCGTCGTGGAACGCAACTCGCTGGAATATCCGAACATTTCGTTCAACGGAATTTCAGCGAAAATAGTGAACCAATCGTCAGAACCTTCGATTCCCATGATCATGGCTTTTCTTTTCGTCATGGCACCCATAACAGTGCTCTGTAAAAAAAGGCATGAAAAGAATTTTTGAAAATTTAAAGTTATGAACATTAGAGAACAAGATTATATAATGAATGACAAAACAAATCTAAAAAAAAAAAAACGTTATTTTTACAAATAATTATGTAATTGTATTTATGATAATGATGTGATAATATTTATTATCATTATTTTACAGGAATTCAAATAATTAGGTAAAAAAACTAACAGTAATTACAGAAACATAAGTACTGTAATTATTGTTATTTGATTGAATATTTTTTTATCATTCCTTGCTTCTGTGGACTGTATTAGTATGATTTTGTCGGATAATGACTGACAATGATTTTGTTTGTTTGGGCTTATGTCGCCATCTTGTTTTTTATTTTCTCTCTCTTTTCTTTACAATGTCGCCAACCCACTCGACCAAAAAAATTTAACTAATACTGCCAACAAAACAAAATAATCATCAAACATCACAACAATTATTTTATATTAATAATACTATTAATAACATAACTATATCAATGAAGTAACAATTGAATTAATCAGGAAATAATTATTATTTATAATATGATTAAAAATTTTTCTCACCCTGAATTCCATGGGTCCTGTGATTTCAACGGACATAATGGGTTCGAGAATTTGCCAATTTCCCGAGTGAAAGCAATCCTTCATGGCTCCTATAGCTGCCAGGTAAAAAGAGTATTCCGAAGAGTCTACGATGTGGTGCATACCGTCGAGGAGACGAATTCTAACACCAGCAACTGGATGTCCACTCAACATTCCTTTCCCGCACATTTCCATAAATCCTTTTTTCACGCCAGGAACGTACGGTTTTGGCAAGTTTGTTCCTGTCGTTTCGTCTCTGAATTCAACGATGGTGTTTTTGTTTGGGGGAAGGGGCTGAAATATTAGCATTTTTTGGAATTTATTTGCATGATATCTACATTTTATAGTTTTTGTCAGACCTACATTTAGAATTTCGAAGGTTTTTTGAAATTCTAGATGTGGCTAAATAACTCAAAATTTTTCGATTTCAAAAATTTTTTAATTCTAACGGAATTTCTGCAGTTTTATGTAATTTCCAGAATTTTCGAAAATCTGGAAAATTCATCGACATTTTCGTAGATTCTCGAAAGTATCGAATTTCTTTATTAAATTGTTCAAAATTTTTATGTTTTAATTGAAATCTTCAAAATTCTTGACAATCTCTTTGTATAAACATTTATTCATTTTTCGAAAATTGGAAAATATTACAGTGTCTGTCGTTTTACAGAATTCTTTTAAATTTCTAAATCTACAAAATTCATCCACGTTTTCGTAGCTTCTGGAATTTTTCGAATTTCTTTATTAAACTATTGGCAATGTATTCAATTGTTTATATTTTTTTTAATCATACAAAACAACATTTGTATGTTTTTATTTTAATCTTTAAATTTCTCTACTGTACTAATAAAAATTTATTAATTTTTTGACAAATTAGAGAATATGTTTTGTAGTACTCTCAAAATTTTCTGAATTCACAAAATTTATCAAAAATCGTTAAAATCCTATTTCATTTTTTATCATTTAATTTTTTCTATTAAATTTCTCAATGTTTGAATTACTTACACCATTTTTTATTACCACCGTTTTCAAATTTTTCAAAATCTTCATCTTTCTATAGAATTCTTAAAATTTCCAAAAATTTAGAGCAACACTGTATGACAAAACATTTTCCAATATTTTCAGAATTTTTGAAACTTTATACAGTTACTGTCGTTTTTAGAAATCACACGTTTTTGCAAAATTTACAATTTTCATTTCTGAAATTTTCTGTTTTTCAAATTGTTCAGAATTGTTGACGAATTCCCAATTTTTCAATATTACCTATTTTTCAAAATTTCTTCATTTTTATTGAAATTTTTCAAATAATCAATTTCTTTATAAAACAAATTAAGTTGTAATTTTCATAAATATTCCTAATTTTACACATTTTTTTTTAAATTTTGTGAAATTGTTTGCGATCTTGGCATAATAAGTTATTAATATTGTTACTCTTACAATATTGGTAAATATTAGTTTTTTGATCAGAATATTCCCCAACCCACAAAATTTATCATCATTTTCCAAAATGCTACCTATTCTTCGAATCTCCTAGAATATTATATTGCATATTTTTTTTTATAGAGAATAAATACATATTATATATTATATTAACTATACGAAATATAATTTATAATAATCAAATATTTACTAACGAGATACAATAAAAAGAAATTATTAAATGATTCTTAACTAACCTCGATGACTCCAATGACTCGACCAAATTGTCCGGCACCACCGGATTGTTTCTTATGAAGATAATCAAATTCAACTGGCGCTACCAAAGTTTCTCTAAAAGCAACTTTTGGCTTGCCAAGCACAACTTGACAATTGTATTCTCGCTCCATTCTTTGCGCATAAATTTCCAAATGCAACTCTCCCATTCCCGACACAATATTTTCCTGCAAGAAAACAAAAGAAATTCAACAAAAATCAAAGTTTATGTTCATATAGCTCATTTTGAAAACAATTGTACAAAATTTGTTTAATGGAAATAATTTTTTTAAATTCAAACTCCAGAAGATGTATCATGTTTTTTTCATTACTTTGGAGTCGGGATCATAAGCATATCTGAATGTCGGGTCCTCTTTGGTGAAACGTTGAACAGCTTTGGAAAAGTTGTCTCTGTCTTTGGTGTTTTTTGGAGTGATTGACATGGAAACAACAGGTTCCGCGACGAAAATCGACTCCATAGAAATATCTGCATCTCTGTTATCCACGTAAGTATCTCCTGAAGCGCAATCGACACCAAACAAAGCGAAAATATCACCAGCGAATATTTCTTCCACGTCTTCCATTTGGTTCGAGTGCAAACGCACGAGTCTTGGTAATCTAACCTAAAAATTATTATTATCATTTTCTAAACCATAAGTAAATCAATTTTCGTCTAACCAACCTTTTTTTGAGTACGCATGTTATAAATTGTGGCATTTCTCTTTAAATTTCCTTGGTAACACCGAAAATAAGTTAACTGCCCATATTTTCCTGCCTCCAATTTGAAAGCTAGTCCAACAAAAGGATGCTTTCCACTTCTCTCGGGGTTCAAAATCACTTTCTGTGGCTCTTTTCTAAAAAAGAAAAGATTTATAAAAATTACGATTATTGTTCCTAAATGTGTTGAATCATCAATATATCCAACATTTACCCTGCGACTTCTTTCAAAGCATAATTCTGAACCTCCGTAGGATTTGGAAGATAATCAAGAACTCCATCGAGCAATGGCTGGACACCTTTGTTCTTCAGAGCTGTCCCCAACATAACAGGAGTGAACGCTCTTTTAATACAACTCCTCCTTATCGCTGCTTTGATATCCAACTCTGTCACTGGTTCTTCGTTCAAAAATTTTTCCCCCATTACTTCGTCCACATTTGTCAGACATTCAATGAGCTCTTGTCTTCTATCTGCAGCTTCTGTAATCACAAAGAATAAAAATGATTCAAATGACATCATCAATCTGCACACGAAAAAAACTCTGAAACTCACCTGATCTCATATCCTTTGGAATTTCCTCTTCCCTGATGATTTCTCCAAACTCGCCTTCCGAGATCAAAGCTTTCTGATGAACGAGATCTACAATTCCCGACATTTTGCTTTCCAAACCAATTGGCAATTGCAGAAAAGCCGCGTTGTGATTCAACTTTTTTCTCATTTGTTCCAAAACTCGAATGTGATTAGCGCCCATTCTGTCGAGTTTGTTGATGAAGGCTAAGCAGGGAACGTTGTAACGAGTCATTTGACGGTTGACGGTCAAAGTTTGGGACTGGACACCACCGACGGCGCAGAGAACGAGGACTGCGCCGTCGAGGACTCTTAAAGCTCGTTCCACTTCGACTGTGAAATCTACGTGACCCGGGGTGTCGATGATGTTGATGTTGTGGTCCTTCCACAGCGTGTACGTGGCAGCTGATTGAATTGTTATACCACGTTGGCGCTCGAGTTCCATGCTGTCCATTACGGCACCTACGTTGTCTTTTCCACGAACCTTGAAATTGAGAATTCAACATGAATTATATCAATATTCAACATTTTGAAATTGAAAAAAAAAATAAAATTTAGATATATATCTCAAGATAAAGTATTCAACAAGAATAACAATAATAGTGCATATTTTTAAATACTCAATAACTTGATATGGTAAAAATAATAATAATAATAATAATAATAATAATAATAATAATAATAATATTCATTTATTATTAATTAAAATTAATGTGAATTATATCCATTATATACATAGTTATATTATATTCAGGAATTATTATTTCATATGTTTCTCCAGGTGTGATAATTTACCAATAAAATCCACATGAAAGAACTAGTTTTTATATAGAAGAAATTAGAGAATAATATTTCTAAATTGACTAGTAAAATTTTTCTCAATGTTACTAAGGAGTAGGTGAGAAAATTGTGTATTGCAAATTCCACTTGCAGTATAATAAAGCCAACTGAGAAAAACCTAAAAAAATTTGAATAACTTCAATTTAAGCAAAATAACATCTAAAATCACTAGATTATCTTCACATTTTGAAATCTATTGCAAAACATGTAAATCTTCAAATTTTTTAGAAATAATAAAATACTTTTAAAAACTCACATTCAATAAAATTCCAAAAAATCGAGTTTCTAATCAAAAGAAATAAGTAAATAAAATTTTCAAGTCCACTAATAAACATTTTGCGATCCTTATTAATAACTATTGAAAAAAATGCATTGCAAATTTTATTCGCAGAATAATATATACCAATAATAAAAATGAAATGAAAATTCCATAACCTAAATTACAAAAAAAAAAAAATTATATCTAAAATCACTAGCATACTTTGAAATTTATTGCAATGAATAAAATTATAAATGATGCGAATCTTCGAAACATCGATACATGATAAATGACTATAAAATCTTACGTGGAATATAATTAAAAAAAATCCAATTTTTGATATTGAATAAAAAAAAACAAATATCAAATGAAAAATTAGGAGGAAGTCGAAATGGAATTATAAATCATTAATGAATGAAATTTAATCACTATGAAGATAATAATTTGATCTATAAAATATCGAAATTGAAAATGATTAGATAGACAAAATTTAAATTATTTCAAATAAATAATTTAATTCATGAAGTATCATTTTAGAGGGATATATCTACTCAAAATTAATTTGAAAAAATTATTAAAGTACCAATGGTCAATATATTTGTGAAAATTATTGCCAAGAAAATTTCATTTTTTTTTATCCATTTCTAGTATTAATAATTTTATTGATATTACCTAATAATAAATAATCAATTATTTATTTATGTAATTCATTAACTCAAAATTATTAATTAATTATTTGATTCATTTTTTAATTATATTCAAAATAAATAGAACATAATCAACTAAAAAGTTGACAGTAAACAAAAAATTAATTTACTATTGACAAAATTTGCTCTAAAAAATTCAATTGTAACTGTATGAAAATAATTACATTTTTCCTGATTAAAAAAAATAAATAGTATATTACCTCGTGCATTTCCGAAATTCTCCCGGTGTAAAACAAAATTCTCTCTGTGAGTGTCGTTTTTCCAGAATCGATGTGAGCCGAAATTCCAATATTTCGGATTTTCTCATTTTCCTTGAGCTCCGCGAATTTCTGATGGGTCGCCATAAATCTCGTTTTCGTGACATTCTGCAATTTCAAAATCCAATTTTATCAATAACTAAAACCTTTGTTTACAATTAGGTAACCTCAGAAATGACAAAAATATTTTGGCACTTACTTGAAATAAATTTGATGATAACAGTGATAACTTTTGGGGTTGCAAAAAATACTTCGTTGCGTTTGAAATTGTCATTTTTTAAAACTAATTTTATTCAACAATCACTGTTGGTTATGCGATGTAAAAGTTTAAGTTAAAATTCATAAAACACTGAAAAACACATTTTGTAAAACACAAAAAGTTAGGTATCGGTATTTTACGATATCGATCAATGTCGATATATTTCTTTTCGACACATATCGGACTCTCTATATCGATATATTAATCAATTGCCATCTATCGAATGGAAAATGGCGGCGCTGTGACGTCATAGATACAATCCATGGCAAACGTAAACACATGCCGCCATTTTATGTTCAACAATGGCGGCACCTGGCTGCACCAATCAAAAAGTTGACACGTCGTGCCCAGACTTTTATTTACAGGGATTTTAACTGGCATATATATGATTATCTGATAATCGTTAGATCGATATTTTCGTTGTGATAATAAAAGTACATCAAACTTTATTAATTAAAAAAAAAATTAGAGACAGAAACTTTCATTTTAGTGTTTTTTTTTTTTTAATTCACTTATTCAGCTGTAAGGTCAGTGATTTCTTCCAACATTAATTTTATCTTGATTTTGATTTTACTTTTTCAAAATATATGTTCTCAGTTCCGAGAATGTAATTGCAAAAATATACTCAATAAACGTTTTATGATTCTTTTATCACCATATTGAAGTTTCATGATTTTCATTTCTTCAAGTAAATATATTTAAAAATCACAATGAATTCAACTCACAAAAATATTCCTTATAATTTTATTAAAAATCATTAAAATACTAGAAATTATTGAAACTAACTGTTGTTATGCAAATATACTTGAAATCTATGTAACTTCAGATTCTAGAGTATAAATCTCTAGAAAATAATATCGGAATTTATAAAACTTCAAATCTGCTCCACTCAGAGAAATTTTCGTTTAGGAATGAAACGGAAAGAATTTCAAAGCCATCTCTTTTCAAAATGAAACGCTTACTCTTTCCTGATGTGAATAGTGAAATGGTACCCCTTGCACTTTGAAACGGAAAGTTTTCGAAACGCGATCCCTTTCAACTGTACGCAGGATTTTTCTAAGCGTGCGTATAAGATTTTCGTATAGGTAACTCAATAATTATTAAAATGTACAAAAATACTTAAAATACTTGAAATTAAAAAGAAATTTACTTATACTGATTTAATTATTCCTGAAATCTATAAAAATTATGCTGGCAATCAATAAAACTTTAATTTTCATGCAGAGCATTGAATTGTAGAAATCTTCAAAGGAATATGTAAAAATACTAAAATTTCTCAATCTTTGAAGTAATACTACGAGATTCGATATATGCATGAAAAAACGGAAAGTACTAAAAATACTGTTATTTGGATCATTAGATACTCCTAAAATCTGATTATATTTTTTAAAATATCATGCAGACTCAAGGAATCAATGAAACTGTGATTTATAGAGCGTAGAATTTCGGAAATCCATTTCAGATCCTATAAAAATCTTTAAATCTGCTAGAAAATCTTACGAAATTCAATATTTACATAAAAATACTAAAAATTAAAAAAAAATTCTTATAACTCCTAATTTAATTGTTTCAAAAATCGGTGAAGATTTTAAAAATCATAAACCACTTTGTTTCTTCGAGGATGACCTTAATTTTTTTTAATTAAGAAACCTTAATTTTCTAGGAAATCCAAATCTTTTGCAAAACTAAATTTATCAGTAAAAATACGAAATGCACTAAAATTTCATGAGATATGCTTAAAAATGCTAATAAAATTTTTTAAAAAATCTTTACAGATTTCGAAAACCCATGAAACTTTGATCCTTGAAGCATCGATTTTTCGGAATTCATTTCGGAATCTATGAAAATCTTCAAATCAGCTTAAAAATTTTACGAACATCGAAAAATACTAAAAAAACCCGAAAATATTAAATATTTAACAGATACTCGTAAATGCTGATTCAATTCTTTCGAAAATCTTCAAAAATTCTAGAATTTCAAATATTACTAAACTTTGATACCTGGAACATTGAATTTCAGATATTTATAAAGGAATCTAAAAAAAAATGAAGCAATTCCAATTCTATTTCACTCAGGAAACTCCTGCGTATAGTTGAAAGGGATTCCGTTTCCAAGTGAAAGGGGTTCCCTTTCACTGTCAATGGGGTCATTGGGTCCTTTCACTTTTGAACATCGACCGTTTTAAAATGAAAGGGTTTCATTTTTGAGGGAGATGGCTTTGAAATTCTTTCCGTTTCATGGCTAAACGGCAATTTCTCCGAGTGTGGGAAATCTTACGAAATTCAATGAGTACGAAAAAATACGATGAATAAACAAAAAATACTGAAATTTCATTCGATGATATAAATTGCTGATTGGATTTTTTCAAAAATCTAATGCACAGAATTTGGATGTCAATAATACTTTGATTCCTAGAGCATTGAGTTCTGGAAATTTATAAATGTTGTATCTATAAAAATACAAGAAAATCCTTTGAATCGTATAAATCCTTTAAAAATATGCATCATATAAAAGTAATTGAAATATATGATGTACATTAATAATTGTTTTGAATGAAATGAAACATATTTAGCTTCGAGTTCAATGAATTCGCATTTTAGAAATCTGAAGGGTGAAATTGAAAAAAAAAAAAAAAACCAAGAAAGCCTATTATCGAACGTTTTATAAAAAAAAAAAAAAACGATAAAAATGTTAAACCCCTAAAAATTACATGTACACTCATGAATATTCCTAAAGCTTTCATAACTAGAGTTTCAATATCTAAATAATCGATACAGAAATTTATACTTTCTATTTTTTTTTTCACTATTTCTACAATATAAAGGATTTTTCGATACTGTCATTGATTCCTGTAAAAATTTTACACATAAGATTCTCTAAATCCAAAGTTACATACCTGGATTCGCAGTGATTTATGGTTTTCAAGAAAGTTTCATTTGCATAGATTCTGTGTGTTCATATACTTCTAATATTTTTCGAATTTTTCAGCATATTATATTAATTTTCTGTACGATTTTTTAGTTCTGTGAATCGTATTTATATTTGTAGAATTTGATGCTCTTGAATTCAAAGTTCTTTATACTTTCAATATTTTAAAAGATTTTTTAAAAAGCAGTATCCATACATCAAATTCTAGCATTTTTATTATTTCACAGATTTCCCCAGAATTCACACAATTTGAGTAACTTTCTAGTGTTATTATGGATTTTTTATACAGACTTATATAATTCGATTCCCTGGGATCAAAATTTTGAGTGATTCCATGTATTGTTGAGAAAATTATGCGCACATCTACTAGTATTCTCCGTAGTTTTGAATGTTTGTAAATGATTTTATTGATTTTCTGCTTCTTCAATGCTATTTTATTACTACATCCAACTCTGTAGTCATTGAATAACATTTTTTTATCCTCAAGAAAAACTGAAAATTCGGTAATTTATTCATTGCATTTCTTGAAGTAAATTGGTGTAAAAGTAATTTAAAGGCTCTGTCCATAATTTTGAGTTGTAATAGTTTTCAAATCGCCACAAAACTCAAAATGTTAAGATATGAAGAAGAATATTTGACGATTTGGTGCAAAATAGATTTATTACACTTTTTCATTCCATATAGTAACAAAATTATGACAAAAACTATCTAATTTTACGACAATAAACCATTATATTACTTTCATTTTTAAACCTTTACAATAAAAAAATCGTAAGGAAGCGGGTAGAGTAGGCCACGACATAAAAATAGTTCAACTATGTATTGTTTTATCGTGCATGCATATTCAAGCAACCAACATACTTTTATTGCTTTGAATTTCTAAGGAAAATTTTCCCACGAAAGCCTTATTGAACATTTTTCACCTTGTTTATTTAACTTGACAGTTGACACGGATTTTGCGATAAATTTCCATCCTTGGAGAATCACGTGCAAAAAATGTTTATTTCTGTGTGTGAAAGAAGTAAACGTAAAATTTTTCTTCAGTAGAATATTCCAAACCTGGGGCTTTTCTTCGTGTATTTTGAAAATGAGAAAGTTTTTCTTTTTCTGAAACAAACTACAATTTTCACCTGCTGAAGAAAAATGATTTCTTTCGTATTTTTGGTTTTGTATGTTGATTAGGAATAATTTGTCTTAATCGTCATTTTGAGAAGATAATTTTGAATTTATACACAAATAATGTACATTTTTCATCCCCACAGTCAATTAGAATGTTACTACGTAGACCCTTGAATATTTTTGATTTCGAAATGCAAACAATTTTTAGCTGATGGATCATCAGATTCGCAAGTTTCCTTATTTCGAAAGTATTTAGGAAAACATTCCCCATTCGACTCATAAAATTTTATGGGAAAAGAATGATTGCAACATGACATTGCAAGAATGTAATGAAAGTATCAATCTAATAGCATGCTATCATCCCAAGCGAAAAGTAAAAGTACAATCAAACGCAATAATATTTCCTCTTTAACATCGTGCACCCAGAAGAACTTCACGAAATTTCAATCACTTTCTAACAACGAGGAAAATTATTTTCTCCACATTTTTCTTCAAAACCTCGGGTTTATTTATTTATTTTCCTCGCTATTGAATTTCGCAGATAAAAAAAACTCGAGTTGATTACGCATTGCCTTCGCGCACCAAGGACTAAGTAATTCTTTTTTCATGTCAAATCTATTTATTGTAAAATACCTTTTTATCAACCATCAGCGGAAAACGTGATACATCATTTACATTTTTTTAAAATGACAATTCATCGCGAAAAATTAACAAGGTCGCGCGTGTAAGAAAAATGGCTGGAAAATACAAGCGCTTGAGAATTGCGAAAATTAGTCATGTGAAATAAGATAATTGATCGGGGTGTCAATGTCATTGCTGTTTGTTGCATGTGTTCAAATTTCAAGTGTGTTTGCAAAAATTTTTTTTTTAATATTTACAAAACGGTATTTTAATATACCTCTTGAAATTTCTACGATGTAATTTTCTTGAGTTCAGATTTTCAATTTTTTATACTGTTTGAAATATTTCAATTTTTTCAATTGACTTTTCTGAACAGATTATATATTTTTCGTGTTTTTTATACAATCAGAGAAATTCCCGTTTAAGAACGAAACGGAAAAAATTTCAAAGCTATCTCCTTTGAAAATGGTAAGCCTTTCATTTTAAAACGGTCGATGTGTAAAAGTGAAAGGACACATTGAGAGTAAAAAGGAGTCTGTTTCACTTTGAAACAGGATTAAAATTAAATTTCGAAGCTTTATGCTATTCGAATAATTTTCTGATATTTTTATAGATTTTCACATAGGTATCTAGAATTTGATCCATGAGGTATCGAAGTTTAATTTTTCCAAATTTGCCTACTTTTTGAGTATCCATTAAGGAATGTTTTAGGATTTTCTGTTTTTTGGAAATTTTCAATTTTCGAATGGATTACTATGATCATGGTGTAGATTTCTAAAAAACTTTGTGCTTCAGAATTCGAAGTTTAATCTTTTTTTTTTATATATAAAGGGATTTTTCAGCAACAGTTTATTCCTAGATTTATGACTTATACGATTTCAAAGATTTTCTAGTATTTGTATTAATTTCTGTATCAATTATTTAGATATCGAAACTCTAGTTAAGAAGCCTTCCGAATTATTTCTAGAATGCGAATTCATTGAACTCGAAGCTAAATATGTTTCATTTCATTCAAAACAATTATTAATGTACATCATATATTTCAATTACTTTTATATGATGCATATTTTTAAAGGATTTATACGATTCAAAGGATTTTCTTGTATTTTTATAGATACAACATTTATAAATTTCCAGAACTCAATGCTCTAGGAATCAAAGTATTATTGACATCCAAATTCTGTGCATTAGATTTTTGAAAAAATCCAATCAGCAATTTATATCATCGAATGAAATTTCAGTATTTTTTGTTTATTCATCGTATTTTTTCGTACTCATTGAATTTCGTAAGATTTCCCACACTCGGAGAAATTGCCGTTTAGCCATGAAACGGAAAGAATTTCAAAGCCATCTCCCTCAAAAATGAAACCCTTTCATTTTAAAACGGTCGATGTTCAAAAGTGAAAGGACCCAATGACCCCATTGACAGTGAAAGGGAACCCCTTTCACTTGGAAACGGAATCCCTTTCAACTATACGCAGGAGTTTCCTGAGTGAAATAGAATTGGAATTGCTTCATTTTTTTTTAGATTCCTTTATAAATATCTGAAATTCAATGTTCCAGGTATCAAAGTTTAGTAATATTTGAAATTCTAGAATTTTTGAAGATTTTCGAAAGAATTGAATCAGCATTTACGAGTATCTGTTAAATATTTAATATTTTCGGGTTTTTTTAGTATTTTTCGATGTTCGTAAAATTTTTAAGCTGATTTGAAGATTTTCATAGATTCCGAAATGAATTCCGAAAAATCGATGCTTCAAGGATCAAAGTTTCACGGATTTTTTGAATCTAAAAATTTTTTTATAAAAATTCAATCAGCATTTTCAAGTATATCTAATCAAATTGTAGTATTTTTCATATTTGCATTTATAAATTCAGTTTCGTAAAAGATTGAGATCATAAACATTTCATCATTATTATGATCATAAACATCATTAAACATATGATGAGAAATCTTATGTTTAAGATTTTTACAGAAATCAATGACAGTATGGAGAAATTCTGTGAATTTTAGAAATAGTGAAAAAAATACGAAAAATACTAAAAGTACCAGATGTTTATGAAAAAGACATGTTCTGAAAAATCTTTCAAAGTATTAAAAAACTATGAAACATTGAAATTGAGAACATTGAATTTAACAAATCCACATAGCAATCCATTGTAATATTAGAAATCTATAAAAATCTTCGGAATTGATGTAAAATATCATTATAAATGATAAAAAAACGAGAAAAGATTGAAAATGATAAAAACCTCTGAAATACTGAAATTCTAAATAGATATTATTTTACCTAAAAACATTAATAACAATACTAAGAATCTAAAATTTTTTCGATTCAATATCATAGAATTTTATAAATCCATACAAAAATCTATGAAAATGCCAGAATATCCATTGTTCTTCATTAATGCTAAATAAATATAAAAATAAATCTATGAAATATTAGAAATCTCAAAAGGAACTGTTTTCTGAAAAATTTGTGAAAATATGAGAAAACCCTGAAGCTTAAATTTCAAAAGCATAGATTTTAAGAAATTTTTATAGAAATAAAAAAAAAAAAAATGAATATCTATGAATAATCTAGGAAAGCTGTCTAATATTATAAATATCACCAAATACAAAAAAAATATTTGCAATTCGTAGAATACTTGAAATCAACAAAGAGCCTTTTTTTTTCAAAAAACTGTTAAATTATTCAAATTTTCAAAAATTTGAATTACATGGCATCGAATTTTCAAAATTTACATCAAAATCAATAAAAAGGTTCGAAAAGCCTCCAAACTGTAAAAATAAATTTTCAGTTTTCTCATGTAAAACACTGAAAAAAATTTCGAAACGTTTCACCGAATAGTGATTTTGGTCAAATAAGCATTGAAAAATATTTACAAAAAAAAAAAAGAAAAAAAGGTCAAACTCATTGTTTATTCATGTAAGCATGAAAAATCGTCGATGTGTACGTATGATAACTTGGACGTATTTACGATTTCTGCGCACGATGAGAAATACACTCGCGTGTGTCTTAGAAATTTTCGAAATCTTTGATCGAAGAGAAAAAAATGTACCGTCATTATTATCGTAGTAATATATCATTACTATCATTCCATATTGACATAAATATTATCATAATCACTCTTATTAATACTATTATAAAAATACAATCATAATTATAACCCTACGTCAGATCTTAAGATTGTTTAAAAATAAAGAATAAACAACGTTAAGCACATAAATAATTATGTAATAACAATATCATATAATTTATTTAAAATACTCTTTTTCTACAAGATCACCACGACTAATTCATAATTCTTGTTGCAATGTTTTATAATCAAACTATTGTACAAATTTTATTCAATTTCCACTTCTTCGACCCGTCATTTCATTCAAGAAACCCAAGAAATGACCCAAACATTTGCAGACCTCGAGTGGGAAAAAAAAAAAAATGAAAAATCTCTATCGAAAAGAAAGAAAATCGCTGGTGTTGGCGAAAAGCTACGTCGAATTTTCCTCGGAGAATCAGGGGGTTCCTGCAAAGTGGGGAACGCGTAATAATAAATAGTGGCCGGAACACGCTCGCGATTTCAGTCGGGACTGACGATTCCGTTGGCACGTTATCGCGAGTATTTGCCAAGTCACTCGATATCGTTTGTCGTTGATTTTTGTCAAAAAAGCCGCGGATGGAGCGGATCAGAAGTCAACGATCGGCGCAACCGCGAAGAAAGCGCGAGCTTTTTATTTCATGGCGCTTGTAGAATAATCTGCGCCCCATTCATCATGCTCGCTTCGTGGTTCTTTATCAGCTGCCTGAGCATTTTCGTCTTTGACATCGTGAGATTTTCGAGGTAGGGTCGTAAACAATGGGAAAGTTATGGGTTTTGGACTTGGGAATTTTCGTTCTTATGAGGTTCTTTCAAGGTTCTCTTCGGAATACCTCATTTTTTCATGAAAAATTTGATGGGAATTGAAATTTATAATGATTGTTGCTTCAAAGGTTCTAGAGAAATGTTGATACTATTTTTCTGCTTGTATGTAAAAACTTTTGTGATAAATCTGAATATTGAAATAAAAATTTGTTTGTCATGTCAATGTAATGAACCTGAAATCAAACTTTTGAAAATAACGAATTGTTTTCCTTTAAAAAGTTGTGACTTGTTTGCTTTTTGAGAAATTATTGCAAAAAATCCAATTCTTATGAGAATCTTAAATTTCTATGTTCGATGCCTTCGTAATTGTGGTTCTTATGAGGAACAAACAAGGTTTTCTTGGGAAGACCTCATTTGTCATTTTTTCATGAAAAATTGGAGAGAAATTGAAATTTCTAGTGATTGTTGCTCAAAAGGTTTTAGAGGAATATAGATATTCTTTCTCATCTCGTGTAGAAAAGTTTTTGTAACAAATTTAAACATGGGAATGAAAATTTGTTTGATATTTCGATAATTGACCTCTAATCGAAATTTCAAAAATAACGTTATTTTCCTTTAAATAATTATGAAATAAATTTTTTTTGAGAGATTATCGTTAGAAAATTCTAATTCTGATGAGAACATTATTTTCTTATTTTCGAGGTCTTCGTGATCATTTTTTTATGAAAAATTTGGAGACTGAAATTTTGAATGATTGTTGCTTGAAAGGTTTTAGAGGAATATAGATATTTTTTTCTACGCGTGGATAAAAGTTTTTGTCACAAATTTAAAAATCGTAATGAAAAGTTGTTTAATATTTTGATAATGAACTGTAAATCGAACTTTTGTGAAAAAAGTGTTGTTTTTCTTTAGAAAAGTTGTTAAATAATTCGCTTTACGTGAAAATATTGTAAGAAAATTAGAATTCTCACGAAAATCTTACATTTTGATTTTCGAGATCCTAGTAATTTTGGTTTTTATGAGGTTCTTACCACATTTTCTTGAGAAGACCTCATTAAGTTCTCACCATTTGTTCACCTCATTAAGTTCTCAAATTTCAAAAAATAAATTTTCGAAAACATGAATATTTAATAATAATTGCTAAAAGATTCTAAAGGAATGTAGACACTCTGTTTTTACTTGTATGTGAAAGTTTTTGTAACAAAATTTTCATAACTTTTTTGACATTCCGATAATGAACCTTAAATCAAACTTTTTACAATAACGTGTTGTTTTTCTTCAGAAAATTGTTAAATTATTTGCTCTTTTAGGAACTATTTTAAGAAATACGTAGTTATTACAAGAATCTTACATTTTGATTTTCAATGTTTTGGTAATTTCGGTTCTTATGAAGAACACACAAGGTTTTTTTGAGAAGACCTCATAAAGTTCTCACCATTTGTGCCATTTTTTAATGCATAACTTGTTGAAAACTAAAATTGTTAATAATTGCTGAAAAGATTCTAAAGAAATATACTCTTTCTTTACTTGCGTAAAAAAGTTTTTGCGATAAATTTAAACATTGTAATGAAAATTTGTTTGATATTTCGATAATCAATCTTGAATCGAACTTTTGAAAATAAACTTTTGCCTTTCTTCGAAAAGTCGTTAAATTATTTACCTTTTGGAAAAACCTTGCAAGAAAATTTGAACTTTTATGAGAGCCTTACATTTTGATTTTACAAGATTTTCTTGGGAAGCTCACAAAGTTCTTATAAGTTGCACCATTTTTATGAAAAACTTGTTATAGACTGAAATTTCTCATTGAATTCTCATAAGTTGCATTAATTTCATGAAAAAATTGTTAATAATTTAAATTTCCAGTAATGATTCCCAAAAAAATTTTGTAATGAATTATAATAAACAAATATTTCAATACAAAGTTTTGCAAAAAAAAACCTAATCATTGTAAAAAATCCCAATCCTTATAATTTCCTCAAAGTAAAAAAACTACATTTCGATTTCTCGTCAAAATTTGTAATTTGCAAGATTAACTTTCGAATTTACAAAAAATTGAAACTTTCAGACTTACAAGTATTATTATCGAAAAATCATACATTATGATCAAATTTCATTAGTGACTTCGTTGTTCTTAAAAAAAAATTTTTTTAGCGATAAAGCTACTATTTGTTCAGAATTGCCGTTACGAGATTCCCCAGTAGTTTATCATATAATTCATTATTTATCTACAAAGCGAAATTTTGATAACAATTATGAATTTCCTACAATTTCCTACAAGAATATGTTCGAACTCTTGTAAATCTGAGAATTTTAAGATTTACTTAATTTTTCTTTTGTTTTGAATAAATTTTTCACATTGTGTTAACAAATGTTATATTTAAAAATCTTAATTATTTTCATAGTATTTCAGATAAATTAATCTATTCCGATAATTTCCAGAAATCTCTAGAAAAGTTCTAAAATTGAGAAAGTTTCTCGAACTGGAGAAAAAATAAATTTTCAAGTTAAATTAACCGAAATCATGCCGGATTCAAATAACCGATTCTAATTTTTTCCCATTTATCAATATCCTTTTTTTCGTCCATTTAAAAACTTTGCTTGAAAGTAGAATTCGTATCTAAAAACTTTGTTGCCATAAAATGATAAATTTTGCTCGTAGTTTCGAAATAATTCATTTTTTCAGACAAGTGCAACCGTCTCACATGCTTTCGAATGAAAAACAATTTGCATTTTCCTGTATTTTCGCAACTTTTTTATTCGATCATACGCTTTGATAAGCTTAACCTTCGTTCCGTAATGAACTTCACTCGTTGCACTTTATCTATCGTAGAAAAGTCAAACAATAATTTCAATGTTACCATTTTTTATAAATGTTCCATTGACTGAAATTTCACAGTCATTATTGAAAGCGTTAGTGTACCGAGTAAGGGAACTGAAAGTGCCTAGAGAAAGTCTGGAATGGGAACTAATCATCTTGTATTTTTTTTAATGTATTATTTCTAGGTTCCCTATAAATTTTTAAGTTAAAAATGGAAATCTGAAACTTATCTTATTTTAAGCGATTTCAACTAGAAAATTCAAGATCAGGATTCGAAAAAAATAGTATTTTTTTTCGTGAATGTTGGAATTTTGAATGTGAATTATTATATACTTGCCTGATTATTCAGATGATTATTGAATTTTTTATAAATTTAAAATTTATTTTATAAGCGTGTAGAGGAATCCAAAATAGACTATGTTAAAATATATTCATTCATAATATATTCATTCATAGATTTTTGTAGTTTTTCGTTTTTTCTGTAGTTCGTTGTACTGTTTAAAAAATTTTCTTCATTACACGTCCTTAAGTTTTTCCGTAGTTTTGTAGTTTTTTTTTTTCATTTTGTGGTATTTTTACAGCTTAAGAAGCAGCTACTAGCTATCTGTACAATATTTCATGTAGTTTTTTGTAGTTCATTGCATTTTTATGCATAAAATTCGTAGTTCTCAGAAGTTTAAAGTAATTTCAAGTATATGTTCGAATATTCAAGTATTTCACTGTTTGGACTTTTTTGTAGTTACGTATACTCTTTGAAATATTCATAGATTTTTGTAGGTTTTTCTCTAGTGCTATGCTCTTTTTAAAATTTATTGAACTTAACGTCTTGTAGTTTATTTGTAGTTTTATTGTTTTTTATTTTACATATTCTGTTATTTTTACAGATTCTGAAGTAGTTATTTTTATTTCGTATAGTTGTTTCTGTTGTTAATTGCTTCTTCATACAACCTCTTGTGGTTTTTAAGAGTTCAAGAGGTTCAAAGTATTTTCTTGAGCATATATACACATACTGCACTTTTGGGGATTTTTTGTAGTTTAATATTTTTTCGAAAGTAGTCACAGATTTTATAGTTCTTCATTGTAGTTTCTATGATTTGAACTATTAAACAATTTTCTAAATTTAGCGTTCAAAGTTTTCTTGTAGTTTTGTAGTTTTTTTCTTTTTCTGTTACTTTCATAGCTCTTGAAGTAGTTTCTTGTATTTCATGTAGTTTTTTGTGGTTTATTTCTTTATAAAACTTTTTGTAGTTCTGAAGAATCCGAGATTCAAAGTATTTGTTGGAGCATACATATATATAACACTTTTTTTAGACTTTTTTGTATTTACATATTTCTTAAATGCATTCATAGATTTTTGTAGTTTTCGTATCAATTTCTGTAAATTACTGTACGATTAAAAAATTTTCTAAATTTAACCTCCAGAAGTTTTTCTGCAGTTTTGTCATTTTTTTTCTATTCTTTGTTATTTTCATAGCTTTGCAAGTAGCTCCTTGTATTTTATGTAGTTTTTTGTAGCTGATTGCTTTTTTATCCAACCTCTTGTAATTCTTACAGAGTCCAAATTCAAAGTATTTTTTTGAGCATACACATACTTCTTGGATTTTTTGTAGTTCAACAAATTGAATACATAGATATACTATCAGTAGACTCTTGTAGTTTTCCTTAGAAAGTTACTATAAATTAATGCATATTGTTCAAAAATTTTCTTAATTAAACGTACTGAATTTTTTGTGCAGTTTTGTAGTTTTTTTGAAAATTATGTGTAATTTTCATAGCTTCTGAAATAGTTCTCTGTATTTAATGTAATTATTGAGTCAACTGATTTTCATTCAACGTTTTGTAGTTCTTAATCCTTTGCAGCACGGTGGGAAGACGTATATCCCACCTGGAATACTACTATTTTTTTTCAGTTTTCAAGTGCTAGTGACTCGACTTTTATGATTTTAAATTTAAATTTACTATATTTACATGTTGAGCCTTGAATATTTTGACTTTGTTATCTAATGGTGTTCATTAATTTGTCAATATCAATAGACAAATAGTGAAAAAAGTCACTTTTTGCAAAGAAAATTCATTATCTTGAAAAGTTTTCAACGGATCCATTTGAAAATTTATTATTACATGTTTTCAATGTCGCTGATTAAGAATTTGTGATAGATTTTCAAAACTCAAAATGGCGGATCCAACATGGCGGACCGAATTAGTGAAACTTATTCATATCTGTATGAAAATTGGTGTACAGGGCTTTACAGGGTCGCTGATTACGATTTTAATACCAGAATTTCGAAATTCAAAATGACGGATTCAATATGATGGACACAATAACTATGTTATAAGTATTGGTACCAAATGTTTTGTTGTTCAAGAAAAAAAAATTTTTCCAAGTTGATGACAACAATAAGTACCGCTCTCAGCCGAACCCGGAGACACGAACGAGGACGTAGCGGCTATCGTCTCTATTTTTTTTTTTTTTTGGTATTTTTTTTTTTTTTGGAATTTTTTTTAAATTTATTTTCTATTATGTTATATAATGCTCGATATAATAATTATAATTTATATAATATTATGTATTTTCTGCTGAATCTTCGAAAGGTCTCAGCATAAATTTTCTGCTTTATGTCCGAATGAAAAAAAAAAGAAAGGGCCCACCCATCGCAGCATTGTCAATAAGCTTTGACATGATCATCCGGTCGAAAAAGCATCATTAGGCAGATAAGAAAATGATAGCGTGACTTCAAGAATTTGTCTGGAATTCTCGTCTAGGCTTTATTTATCCGATAAGCCGTGTTCACCGATTCTTTCACGTTGATGGGTGTCAGATTTTCAGACAGAAGCGAAAAACCAGTTTGAAAACCTTCAGTTGTTGAGTATCGAGTTTTCCTAAAATACGTCCAATGCATACCTCTACGTTGGAGCTTCCATTCCATTCATGCTGATGCCAAACGCGGACGCAAGACGTGGAACATCAGAAACTGGTAATCTTTGGGCAAATTCACATCGCAAAATATTGTTTTTTTTTTTTTTCTCAAATGCCGGAAAGAGTAGAACTAACGGAACTTCCAAGTGATGCAGAATCTGCTAATGGACTTTGAGATTCATCGGATGATGAAAATTTTACAAACAAAGGCACAAGTGTACTACAAAATGATTCTGATGATGACTTTTCTGAAAACGAAAATGAAGCAGAACATTCAGTAGAAGAAGTGTGGACTAGTCGAGGGGAAAAAAAATGGGATTTACCATTTACGAAAGATCATGGGCCAAATATCCCCGACAGTGCTACATCTCCATCTGAAATTTTTTTCCGTCTTTTCCCTGATGACTTGTTGGATTGTATCGTTCAACAAACTAATCTGTATATTCAACAAAAACAAAGTGGCGAATCCATCACAAAAGATGAATTAACTACTTTTATAGCTATCAATATTTTGATGGGAGTGAAAAAGTCCCCTTCTTACCGTGATTACTGGTCATCAGATCCGAAACTAAACGATTCATTTATAAGTCCACCGATGACGGTCAATCGTTGTGGATTCATTTTGAATAATTTACACATTGCGGATAATAGTAAAGAACCTAAGAAAGGTGAGCAAAATTATGATAAACTCTTCAAGTTGCGACCCCTATTGACAAGACTTGGCGAAACGTTCAAGAACTGCTGGAAACCAAGCAAATATCAGTCTATAGACGAGTCCATGATCAAATTCAAGAGTCGGAGTAGTTTAAAACAGTACATGCCGGCAAAACCAATCAAGCGAGGGTATGAGTGTTGGGTAGGTGCAGACGAATCAAGCTATGTATGCGAATTTCAAGTTTACACCGGCAAGACAGAAAATTCTGAAAAACAATTGGGTGCAAGAGTTGTAAAGGAGCTTACACGCGAGCTTGTTGGTGGAAATCACCATGTGTATTTTGATAACTTTTTTACTGGCGTTGACCTCATGATTTCATTAAAAAAAGACCAGATTTTCGCATGTGGTACAGTGCGTTCGAACCGTGCAAGATTACCTAAAGGCACAATACTTGACAAGAAAATGAAACATGGACAACACGAATTCCAAACTTCAAACAGTGGCATTCGTTGGATCAAATGGATGGACAAGAAAGCTGTGTACTTTCTATCTAACTATCACGATCCACGCGATGTCACTTCCGTGAATCGAAGACGAAAAGATGGATCTCCAATAGAAGTAAGCTGTCCAGTAGTATATTCTGACTATAACAAGCACATGGGTTATGTTGACAATGCTGATCGTTTGCTATCAACATATAAGATTGATCAAAAATGAAAAAAAATGGTGGCTCAGGATATTCTGGCAATTTGTCGATCTGTCGTTGACTAATGCCTTCAGCATATATTCAGTCAGAGACCATGGAACTGCTTCTTTATCGCTAAAAAATTTCAGATTGCGCATAGTGGATGAAATCGTTGGACAAAATATACCTAAAAAAAATGGAAGGAAACGCCAGTCTACAGTAGTCGGCCACCACAAACCTCAAGTGCCTCTTGAAAAGAGACGTTCTCAATCGTCTCACATGCCGGTCTATGGTACACATTTTAGACGATGTGCTTTGTGCAGCACAAAAGCCAATGAAAAAAAAAGTGAATGGATGTGTAACGTTTGCGACGTACCATTATGTTTGTCAAAAACGAGAAATTGCTTTGCGAGCTACCACACTTAGTGTAGTAACTCTACACCGATGAAGTGAAATACGGTCAAGATTCACGGAAGATCATGTTTGTTAAAAGAAAGTTATAAATAATTCAGAAACTTGACTAATCATGCAAAAATTTGGGAAAAAAGGTGAAATAAAAAAAAAAAAATCCCAAAAATAAAAAAAAAATACTAAAACAAAAAAAAATGAAGACGATAGCCGCTACGTCCTCGTCCGTGTCTCCGGGTTCGGCTAAGAGCGGTAGATATTGTTGTTATCAACTTGGAAAAACTTTCCTTTCTTTAGCGACAAAAAATTTGGTACTGATAGTTATAACATATATATTGTTTCTGCTATATTAGATCCGCCATTTTGAATTTCGGAAATTTGATATCAAATTCGTAATCAGCGACCCCGGCAACCCCTGAATACTTATTTTCATATTGATATGAATAAGTTTAACTGATTCTGTCCGCCATCTTGGATCCGCCATTTTGATGACTATTTTCATGAAAAAATAATTATCTGAAAAATGTATGCTTCAGAAGGTTAAATTAGTTTGACATTTTCTTTTTTTTAATTCTATGAGAAACATATAATTTTCGACTGCTGGTCGGCCGATCGTGAATATCTTGTCTGACTGAGATTGCAAGTTAAGAATTAATGACAACAATTTATCAAAATTGAGATACTGACTACTCCAGACTCATGTTGGGCTTAAAATAATTCTGCAGCTTAAGTTTTACTAATTATCTGTTTTCTGAGTTTTAAATGGTATCAAATATTGATAACTTCAAATCACTAACCGGCCGTTCGTAAATTTCAGGTCTCACTGCGATGGAAACTTGAAAAGTATCGACAACAATTTATCAGAATAAAAATACCGACTTTTCAGACTTTCCTCTGGCCCGAGAAAATTCTGCAGCACTAATTAAGAGTCCAAAAGAGATTCGAAGTATTTTTTCAGCATATTTATGCTACAATTTTTGACTGTTTTTTCGTTCTGCATATTCTTGCAAGTATTCATAGATTTCTGTAGCTTTTCGTAGTAGTTTCTGTAAATCAATGAGTTGTTGAACGATTTTCTATATTTTAGGTTCTGATGCTTTTTTTTCAGTTTTGATGTTTTTTTTTCTTTTTGTGTTATTTCAATAGCTCTTGAAGTAGTTTCTTCTTTTTCATGTACTTTTTGTAGTTCATTTCTTTATATAACTTTTTGTAGTTCTTCAGAATCTAATATTCCAAATATTTCCTTATTAAGCATGTACACAACACTTTTTCTTGGATTTTTTTGTAGTTCGCCTTCGGCTCGGGATATAACTTACACCCTCGTGAGAAATTTATTTTTTCCCTAGATGCGAAATGTACTATTTTTGAGCATACATACACATACTACAATTCTTGGACTTTTTGTAGTTCAATATATTCTTAAACGTATTAATACAATTCGGAGATTTCCACAGTAGTTTCTGTAGATCAATGTATCGTTAAAAATTATTTTCATCAAACGTACTGAATTTTTGTGCAGTTTTTTGAAAATCATGTGTAACTTCCATTAATTCTGAAGTAGTTCCTTGTGTTTTATGTAATTTTACCTTTTGTAGTTCTGAAGAGTCCAGGAGATTCAAAGTATTTTTTTTGCATACACGTAATATGCTTTTTTTGACTTTTTTGTAGATCTATAAATTGTTGAAAGTATTTATAGATTTTTGTAGTTATTTTGTAGAAGTTTCTGTAGTTTTATGCATTGTTAAAAAATTTTTTTAATTCAACATCCTACAGTTTTACTATAGTTTTTTAGTTTTTTTCATAGCTTCCAAAGTAGTTCCTTGTATTTTGCGTAGCTTTTTGTTACTGTTTGTTTCTCTGTCTAACATTTTGTAGTTTAAGAGTCCAAGATATCCAAAGTATTTTTTTAAGGATACACATTTTACATGTTTTAGACTTTTTTACGTAGTTCTATATGTATATTCTTGAAAGCATGTATAGATTTCTGTGGTTTTTCTTGGTAGTTTCTTTAGCTCAATGTATTGTTAGAAAAATGTCTAAATTTAACGTTTCGATGTTTCTTTGTAGTTTTTCTATTGTTTTCGTTTCGTTTATTATTCCTTGCATTTCATGTAAATTTTTAAGTCAATGGTTTTTTCATTCAAACTTCCTAGTTAATTGTTTTTTCATTCAAACTCATTCAATCATTCATTCAAACAAAACAAAACAAACCTAACTTTGTTTCATTCAAACAAAGAGTTCCAAGAGATTCAAAATATTTTTTTGAACATATGCATACTACACTTTTTGGACTTTTTTTGTAGTTCTATTCTTCTTGAAATTATCCATAGATTTCCGTAGTAGTTTCTGTAAATCAATGTATTTGAAAAAGATTTTCTTTTTTAAAAGTCCGGAAGTTTTTCTGTAGTTGTTTTTATGTTGTGTTATTTTTATAGCTTTTGAAAGAGTTCTTTGTATTTCATGTAGTTTTTTCAAGTTAATTGCATTTCCATCTAATCCCTTTTAGTTCATAAATGTCCAAGAGATTTAATTTTTTTTTCATATACATACTACACATTTTAGACCTTTTTATACTTCAATACATTCTTGACAGTATTCATGGATTTTCGTAGTTTATCGTAGTTTTTTTGTAGTTTACTCCAGCGGGAAAAATTTTCTCAATATCATGCGTTGAAGTTTTTCTCTAGTTTTACAAATTTTGTTATTTTGTGCTATTTTTACAGCTTCTGAAGTATGTTCTTGTATTTCATGTAGTTTTTTGTAGTTTCTTGCTTTTTCATCCAAACTCTTGTATGTAATTCTAAAGCATCCAAGATTGAATTTTTTGTTTGAGCATACACATATCACTTTTTTTAATTGTTGTGTAGTTCAATATATTTTTAAAAGCATTCTTGATTTTTATAGTTTTCGTAGTAATTTCTGTAAATCAATGTACATACTGTTGAAAATTTTCTAAATCTAACGTCCTGTAGTTTTTTTGCTGTTTTGTCATTTTTGTTTCTATTCTCTGTTATTTTCATAGCTTTTCAAATAGTTCCTTGTATTTTATGTAGTTTTTTTTTTGTTAATTGCCTTTTCATCCAACCTCTTGTAGTTCTTAAGAGCCCAAGAGATTCAAAGTATTTTTTGAGCATACACATTCTACAGTACACTCTTTAGATTTTTTTGTAGTTTAATATCTTTTTGAAAGTATTCTTAGATTTTTTTAGTTTTTCGTTGGAGTTTCTGTAGTTTGATGCATTGTCAAAAATTTTTCCAAACTTAACATCCTGAAGTTTCTTTTCTAGTTTTATAGTATTTTCAGTTTTGTGCTATTTTTATAGCTTTTGAATTAGTTCATTGTATTTCATGTAGTTTTTTTCTTTTTTCTGTTATTTTCATAGCTTTACAAGTAGTTCCTTGTATTTTATGTAGTATTTTGTAGTTAATTGCTTTTTCATTCAAATTATTGTAGTTTTCCAGAGTCCAAGAGATTCAAAGTATTTGTTGAGCATACACATGCTACACTTTTTGGCCTTTTTTGTAGTTTGATATATTCTTCAAAGCATTCACAGATTTTTCAAGTTTTTCGTGGGAATTTCTGTACTTCAATGCATTGTTAACATTTTTTCCAAGTCCTGCAGTTTTGTTTTGTAATTTTATAGTATTTTCAATTTTGTGCTATTCTTATAAATTTGGAAGTAGTTCATTGCATTTCATGTGGTTTTTGTTGTTGATTGCTTATTAATTCCACCTCTTGTAGTTATTTTTTATTTGTGTGGTATATTTGCATCTCGTGAAGTAGTTCTTGGTAATAAATGTAGTTTTTTAAACTTTATTGCATATTTAGTTTTTCAGAATCTAAGTGATTCGTAGTGATTTTTCGAACATGGAAATAACAAAAAATTGTTGGTGTCATGCCTGAACCTTATAGAACTCTGTTTTTTACAAAATTTAAACAAATATTTGCTCAATTTCTGCTGCAGTTTAGAGCACGTTTTCACGGCAGATTTCGACTCGTACGTCCCTAAAAGAAATTTCCGAGTGTATTGGAACATACCAACATTCATGTGTCGCAAATATTCCATGGATTTCGATGAAATCAACCAAGACTTTGACATTATACAGAATAAAAATGACCAATTCCGAGGAGAACAGATCGCTATTCTATACGATCCTGGAGCTTTTCCGGCTTTACTCGAAGACAAAGCAGGTACATAAATAATGTATGAATTTCAATTAAAAAAAAGCAATAAATAATTATAAAAATATGAAGTCATCAAAATACCAATTAAATGGTGAATGTACAATGTCGATGAAAAAATAAGTTATAATTAATATTATATATATATATATTATATATTAATAAATAAGTTAGTGAACAAAAAAATTGCATGAAAAAAAGAATCAATTAATCACACAATAAAAGAATTTCCAACTATAAACTCAAGAAATTCGAAAATCGTAGAATCGTAATCAGATCGTCCAAGTTTGAGAAACCTTGAAATCTTCTTATATTTTTCTAATAAACTCCTGGCAATAATTTTTGCTGCCTTCGCCCCTGCAGCAACTAATTATCGATAAGCCCATAAAAAACCAGCAATAAAATTTCTCTCTTTTCCAGGTCGTTTGATACGCCGAAACGGCGGCGTACCTCAAGAAGGCGACCTTTCCGTCCACTTAGAAGTCTTTACTCGCCACGTTAACGAGCATATCAAAGACCCCAATTTCACGGGCTTGGCCGTGATCGATTTCGAGAGCTGGAGGCCCATTTTCCGTCAGAACTGGGCCTCACTCGCGCCTTATCGCGAACTTTCCTTCAACATTGAGCGCCGCAAACACCCAAGATGGAGCAAGAAAATGATCCAAAGCGAGGCCATAGAAAATTTCGAAAAATTCGGACGCGTTTTCATGGAGGAAACTCTGAAACTCGCCAAAACACTTCGGCCCCTAGCCAAATGGAGTTACTACGCTTTTCCCTATTGTTTTAATTTGAGCCCTAATCAGCCTTTTTCCTATTGCGACGATAGGGTTATGGAGGAAAATGATAGGTTCGATTTTTCAGAAATTTATGAAGCATTAAGCAATGGGGAACTTGAATGAATTTTTTTAATCGTTGATATTGTTGATTTATCAAAAAATATTAGACGTCAATAACATGGACAGTATATCTGTACATACGAAATCAAAAATCCACGTATCTTTCGAAATATTCAACTTTTAAAGAAACTGAAAAATACGTATATCAATTTTCTTTGAAGAAAAATTGATGCATGTGTCGCAAAATTTGATTTTATTTTTCATGCAAGTTCTCCATTCAATGATCAGTATATAGATTGAAATTTGATCACGATTTCAAGTGGAATAATGTTTCAATTTTATCTTGAACCACACAATTTTCAAAATTTGAATTCTCTATATATTTTCTGAACTCATGAGAAACTCATTGAGTTAGAAATCCCCTAAATTTTACGAAAAATCTCAATAAAAAACACAAACTTAACAATTTCAAAAAATTGGACAATCGGCGTATAAATCAACATTCAAAAGAATCATTCAACTTTTATTTTTTCTAACAGTCTCAAATTTTGAACTATTCCGAAACTCAAAATATAAATTATAATCTCAAAAAAAATTACAATGATAATAGTAATCGCAATATCAATAATATCAATAATAATAATAATAATAATAATAATAATAATAATAACAATAATAATAATAATAATAAAATAATATAAATGATAAATAATAGTCTTGAATAATAATGACTCTATTCTAAATTCAATACTTGTTAATTTGTTCTGTTCCATATAACTCAATAAACCTAAAAAATATTTCCCATTACCAAAATATTGTATATTTTATTCATCTTGGAGGCCAATATTATTAACATGAATATTCCTTGTAAATGTTTAAATAACATTAGTTCATAATTTACAGAATAAATTTCTACATTTCAATTAAAAGAAAGCAGTCAGTCCTTTAAAGAAATTTAGTACTTTGAATGAATGCTTACAAAAAATTATCCACATATTATAGAAAAATATTAAAAATCGAAGTAATGAATATGAAACAAAAAAAAATTAATGGTTAAAATAATATTTATACTGCAGTGTATTTTAATATAAAACAATACTTCAATTCCTTTTTAAAGTTATTGATTTTAATAAAATACGTATTTTTCTAAAATATTAATCCTTGAGGAACAAATTCCAGAATAGAGAAAACTCATTATTCCGTCTAATTTAGAATTGAAAAAACTAGATTATCAAATAAAATTGTGAATTCTTTCAAATTCGTTTAAATTATAATCACAAGAAATTCATTAACTTTGAATGTCTTAAATTTCTGTACGTAACAATATTTTATTTTAATGCAGAATGTCCTGGTTGTACAGCAAGGAAAATCTCCTTTTACCATCTGTATATTTAAGATCAGAACTAAATAGTTCCGACAGAATGGGTCTTATTCAAGGGAGAGTGAGGGAAGCTATTCGAATAGCACGCAATTTGAACCACTCTGTGCAAATTCTACCATATTTTTGGTTCAAGTACCAGGACAAACGAGACGTTTTTCTCAGTCGAGTAAGCACAAAAAAGCTTTCAAACAATAGTCCAACAAAATATTTAGAAGTTTTAGAACTTTAATAGAAAAATATCAAAAAGTTTCGTTTATGAAATAGAGACGTGAAAGATACGTCTTTCAAATTAATTTAAAATTAGCAAAAAAAACATTTGAAAAATTATTTTGATTGCAGGAAGACGTTCGAAATGGGCTCGAAAAAATCCTAAACGAAGGAGCCGACGGAATTATACTTTGGGGTAGCTCGATGGACGTTAACGGCAGAATTAAATGCCAGAAGCTGATGAATTATGTAAATGACGTTTTAGGGCCCGAAGTCGCTCGCGTAACAAAGCATCGAGCAATGCCAGATTACAGGGTATATAATGGGTCCGAGTTCGACGATTAAACTGTCGTTGATTCTTTTTTTTTCCATCTCCGAAACATCGAAATAAGTTTACAACAGGATTCGTCTGTTCTACACGGCAAAAATTTTCCATTTGGAATGAAATATAAGAAATATTTATCTCCTTGGCTAAAAATTGAAATTTCTTAAGTTTTACAAATCCGAATTCACAATATTGTGAGTTTCTGAACCTTTGAGGTTTGAAAATCCAAAAACGCATATTCTCGAGTTTTCCCAAAAATCGAAGAATTTGATTTTTTTATTTCAAAAGTGTGATGGTTTCAATAGACGAAAATGAAAACATTTTTACATGTACAGTTCTCGTAACTTACATTCAAAAGTTTAAGAAAAGTTAGTCACCGTGAATTCGACGAGTTAAAATTAGGAAACTTGAAATTTATCGATATCAACTATAAATTACTCACCGGTTTAAGTCGACATTCTCCACATACCGTAAATTCTGAAAAATAAAAGAAACAACCAAAAATTATAATTAGAAGATGAATTATCCAAATTTTGTTCGATATCAAAAAAGTTCAATCGTTTGTAAGAATAGAAATTGAAAAAATTACTTGGAACTTTTATTTTTTACTGCTGAAATTCGTAGATTAGAAAAAAATTTATATGCTGAAAAAAAAAAGAACTGAAAAACTCTGGAACATCTTAATATAGATAAAAAACCTGAAAATGTTCGAATTTTTAATAAAATTGAGAACTTTAAAAAATTAAAACTTTTCATCGGATTTCATCGATTCTCAAAAAACTGGCTCTTGAAATTCGAGAAAAAAAACTCAGCAACACCAAATAAACATAAAATGAACTCCATTAAACAATTTCAATCCATAAACAAGTACATTTTTTTTGAATTTTCGATACTACACAAATTCCTCAGGAAATGCCCTACTGGAAACAAGACGCAAACATGGTGCAAACACCTGACAAAAGTCTAACTTTCTTAATCCATTAGAGTGAGTTCCACTCCACATCGCGTCAAAATACTGCCACTTAAATACGGAGTGGACATTCACTCTCATTGAGTGAAATTTGACTCCAAAAAAGTAAATCATCACTTTTGGAAGGTTTGAATTCCAACCTTCAATTTAACTCAGATTCCTCTCTAAAACTTGAGTCAAGTTTTACTCTGGGAGAAGTGAAAATTCATTCCAATAAAGAATGTATAGTTACTCAAAAAGAGTTAATCGTCACTCTAAAAAAGTGAAAATTCATTCTTATAGGAGTTGAATTTTACTTTTCGATTTTTAAATCATTAAAAATTACTCTAAAAGAGTGAATAGTCACTCCCACATCCCACTGAGATTCCTCTCCGAAAAATGAATCAAGTTTCACTCTAACAAGAATGAAAATTCATTCTTAAAGAGTCTATTCAAAAGAGTGAATTTCCACTCTTAGAGAAGTTGAATTTGACTCTCAAATTCTACGTAAATTCTTCTTCGAAAAATTCGTTGAGTTTCACTCTAAGTGGAGTGCAAACTCACTCTAAAAGAATGAGTCGCCACTATAAAAAAATTATATTTCACTCTTTGATTCCACTTCGATTTCTCTCTAAACAATCGGTTGAGTTTCACTATAAGATAAGTTAAAAGTCATTTCAAAAGAGTAAATGGTCACTCCAAAAGAGTGAATCGTCACTCTGGGAAAAGTTAAATTTTACTTTTAAATCATGCTCAGATTCCTCTCTAAAAAAATGAGTTAAGTTTCACTTTGAAAAGAGCGAAAATTCACTCCAAACGACTGAATTGTCACTCTTAGAGCACTTGAATTTCACTTCGAAATTCCTCTCAGATTCCTTTTAAAAAAATTGATTGAGTTTTAGTCTAATAAGAATGACAATTCACTCCAAATGAATGAATTCAAAGGAGTGAATTTTTCTCGGACAAATGAGATAAGTTTTACTCTAACAAAAATGAATATTCACTCTAAAAGAGTCTATTCAAAAGAGTGAATCGTCACTTCAAAAGAGTGAATCGTCACTTCAAAAGAGTGAATTGTCACTCTCAGAGAAATTGAATTTCACTCTTTAGTTCTACTTCGATTCCTTTCTAAAAAATTAGCAGAGTTTCACTCTGAAAGGTGTCAAAATTGACTCGAAAGGAGGAAATCGTCATTTTTCAATAAGTCGAATTTCATTCTTAATTCTACTCAAATTTCTATCTAAAAACTGAAATGAATTTCACTCTAAGAGAAATGGAAACTCATTCTAAAAGAGTGAATCGTCAATCTTACAAAAGTTGAATTTCACTCTTTCATTCTACTTTGACTCATCTCTAAAACATGCGGTAAATTTTTAGAAAAGAAGTGAAAATTTACTCCAAAAGAGTGAATTGATACATGCTCTTAGAAAAATCGAACAAAATCGAACACTGTCAAATTCTGCTCAAATTCTTTATCTCAAAAATGAGTTGAATTTTACTCTAACAGGAGTATAAGTTTTCTCCAAATGAGTGAATGGTCACTCCAAAAGAGTGAATCGTCACTCTTAGAGAAGTTGAAATTTACTCTGCAATTCAACTCAAACTCCTCGTAAAAAAATGAGTTGAATTTCACTCTAAGAAGAGTGAATAATCACTAAAACAGAATTTGAATTTCTCTCTTAAATTCTACTCACATTCTCCTATAAAACTGAATTAAATGTTCCTGCTTTCGATTGACTTTACTCTGAAAGAGTGAAAAATCACTCCAACTCAGAGTGACACTATCCTAACTCAATGCACCCTCAAAATTCACTCCAGGAAATGAACATAATAAAATAACCCCTCAAACTTTACGAAAAACTCTCCAAAAACTTTTCCCAAGCAAAAATCAATGAAAATTATAACTCTAGGAAAAACTCGAGAATTTGAGCAACCCACGCGCTTTCGCCCGATGAAAATGTAAACCGACAAAAACAAAGGTTATTGCATAATTACACGAGTAACACGACAAATTGTCGATGTAAATCACGAGTCCACGAGGTAAATAGAAACGACAGTGTCGCGAGGAAAAAACCTCCATGAATTTGTAAATAACGTTGAAATATCTGGGAAAAAGTTTATTATCCATAATTAAGTCGGTCGTGGATGAATGTGTGTTTCGCAGGAGGCGTATGTGCTTTCGATATGTTATATTGCAAAATGTCAAGGTGCCCCGATGCAGTGGCAACGCGGCTTTGTGGAGGAACCGGTTCCAAGAGCAATGGGGAATAACGCTGCAACGCGGCTTAGAAATGAGTTAGAACCGGAACACTTTACGGAATATCGCAAATTCGCATTGCGCACACAAGTAACAGTATTACGTGTACATAAGAAAGAATGCGTAGGATTAAATTTCATTGCTCAGGGTAGAAATAAAAAAAGTGTCCTTAAATTCAATGTGGGTGATTAGAAACCAAATGATGCATTTTTTTGATAATAATTGTGATTGGGTTAATAAATAATTAAAATATTGATCTGTTTTTTTACACCAAGTTATCCATTCACAGAATTTGCATGGTCGAAGGATAAAATAAAAAATCCTCCCAATATCGAAGTACGAATTTCGCATTCTCTGTTATTTCCATAATTTAAGATGTCATGATTTTTTTTTCGAGTAAAAATGTTTTAACATAAAAATTTGGAATGACTTCATCATTCACAAATGATGGAGTGATTAAGCCAGATTTTCTCTGATTTCGAAAAAGTGTATTAAACACAAGTGTATGGAACTCCATTTTGTAAACAATTAAATATTCATGTACATCGCAACTGAGGTCATGTAATTTTCTCGTATTGATCATTGAATGAGGAAAATACTACGACGGTCATGTAATCTTATTCTTCGATCATTTATGTAAATGCAAGTCAAATGCAACGCCTTCAAAATTATACTTTTCCTTTTCACTGAATTCGAGTATGCAAATCAGTAACTTTCAGATAAATTTTTTGTCTTCATTACACTATTTAACATTTTTTCCAGTAGTTTTGCATTTTGAAAAAAAACTTCAACTCTGAAATAATAGGAAGAAATTAATAATGCAAAAAATTTCCTGAATAATCATCTATTTTCTAATCCCTCGTGAAAATGCAAGTAAAAAATCGAAAATTGCTTCGCTTTAATGACGAAAATAATGAAAAACATGGAAATTTAGTAGCATAGAGAAAAAGGAGCGAGTTTCTCGTAAATATTTTACATTATTCATGCGTTATAATTACAGTGCACCGCATGAAAGGAACTCCGCGATCACGTTCGATTTTTTTTCTCGATCCCATATTTTCATCATTCAGACGCTTCGGCATCGACAAAGATGTAGCAATTTTTTTAACGTGATGTTGACGTCATCGCAGAAACAGGAAATTATTTTTCGTTCTTTTATCAAAACTGGAATAGCATATATTCGAGAAAAAAAATGTTTCTATAATATGATTTGGGAGAAAACCTTTACTTTAAATCAAAGATCTCAGAAATTTTCGAGTTTTTCTGAAATCCTCTGAAATATTTGTAATTTCCGCAGAACCCTATGAAAAAAAACTAGGTAATCATGAATTGATTTAAATTAATTTTATGTGTTAATAAAATATTCCAAAAGATTTGATATCATCGAAATGAATAAATGCCGTGTGAAAAAGTTAAAAGTACTCATTTATATTGTCCTGAATATGAAGTAACTGTCGTCTGAGAAGATTGGTCATTCCAGTTTGGTAACTTAACGGTGAGCCAAAATTTATGTCCATATCGGAATTCTGAAATTCATCAACGTGTGATTTTGACTTGCGAGTGTTGAAGGAATTTTAATTGCTTCTTTGCCTTGGAAAAATTGGTCTTTCAAGTGTTAAAAGATTGAAAAAGTCAAGTTTCTTAGGAAATTAGTTGAATTTTCAAAATTGATCTTTTAGATGAGTAATAAAATTCTAACAATTCCGTTTTTTCCTTTTTTGTGCAGTCCTTGTTTTTATGTTATTTAAAAATATTTTTTTATTTCAATAATTTGTTAATATCTCAATAATTAGGCCTGAAGACTCGTTATTCAATAGAAGAATAGGTCATCAAATAAAAAGATGTTTTTTCGCAAAAAATTTAAAAAATAAATAATTTGAAAAATATATTTAGAGCACTATTAACATTTTTAGGAATTTAAAGTCAGTGATTAATTTGAACAATCATTCCAGATAAAAAAAAAATTTGCAAAAATTGAAGGGATTTGATACGATGGGAACGAATAAAAAGGCCGCCGAAAAAAATTGAAAGTTCGCATTAATATGCGAGCATCAACGTTCTTAATATTTTACAGCCAAAGCATTACACTTTCTTAACTTTCAACGAATTGCCTTGAAAACAAAATTAAATCAACGAGAAAAATTCTGATTTTTTTTCAAAGCAAGTTCAGAAAATGCAATTCAAAGATCTCGAAAAACGTTTGAAATAAATAATCTAAAATTTATTGAAAGGAATTTTAAGAATCTTGAAAAGAATTTTAGCAATATTTTTTTAAAAATTTCGGATTTCTTTAGTTTTTGAGTTCAAATATTGAATATGATGGACAAAGACAAGAAAAATTATTTAAACACTTGTTTGGCATTTACCAATTCCAAAATGTCAAAATCTGAATAATTCAAACAAGAAAAAAGTAGATTTATTGAGTTCTCAAACTAATAGTGATTTTTCATCAATTTTTAATCAATTTTTGAGAAAATACTTTGGTACACTCCAAGTTCCAATTTTATCAAATTTCTATAAGATCCTTTATGAAATTTCCTAATTCATTATAAAATTATCCAGTTTTTATAGAGCAGAAAACACCATCACTTTCTAAAGATGATTAAAATTTAAAACTAGTTGCACCAACCATAAACATGGTTGTGCCATATCTTACTGCATATTTATATCGCCAAGATGGTCATGACAACCACGCAACTTTTTCCTCAAAATCTCAAGACTATCCAAAATTTAAGATTGCACTTCTCTCGAGATTTTCGTGCTTTCTTATTTTTTATTCCATTTACAGTCAAAATGTAAATTACTCAATTCGTACTGAAAGTTTTTAGGTTTTGTCATCAATATGTAATCAAAATCCTCAAGAAGCTCAAAGAAGAGACTTCCTCATTATTTTGCTTTATAGTGCCCTAAACAGACATTTGGGGCACTTTGAGAACAAATAAGAACTCCAAGTTCTGTATAGAAGTGCACAAGAGAATCCTGAAATTGTCCTCAGAATACACTCATCCTCCCAAAAGCATCAGTTCCAAAAGTGTTGGTCAATCCAGATGTCCAATGTACCATGAAGAGAAAAGTGAATCCTTTCTTTTCATTCCCATTCCCTTTTTTCTTGCATTGCCGATACGAAAGTTTTGTCATCAATGTGTAATCAAAATCTTCAAGAAGCTCAAAGGGGAGACTTCCTCATTTTGTCCTCAAAGTTCCCTAAACACTACAAAACAGACATTTCGGACATTTTGAGGACAAAATGAGAACTCCAAGTAACGTATAGAAGTGCACAGAAGAATCCGGAATTTGTCCTCAGAAGTTCACTCGTCCTCCCTAAAGCTTCAGTTCCAAAAGTGTTGGTCAATCCAGATGTCTAATGTACCACGGAGAAAAAAGTAGACATTTTCTTACCATTCCCATTTCTTTTGTTCTTGCATTGCAAAAATGAAGCTTTTGTCATCAATGTGTAATCAAATCCTCAAGAAGTTCAAGGAAGAGACTCCCTCAATTTGTCCTCAAAGTTCCCTAAATACTATTAAACAGACATTTTGAACACTTTGAGGACAGAATGAGAACTCCAAGTTAGTCCTCAGTGGTAGTTTCCGTTCTCCCAAAAACGTCAGTTTTAAAAGCACTGGTCGATCTGGATATCTAACATATCGTGAAGAGGAAATTCAACATTTTCTTTTGCGTTCCCATTTTCTTTGTTTTTGCATTGCTGAAACGAAGGTTTTGTCATCAATGTGTAATCAAAATCCTCAAGAAACTTGAAGAGGAGACTCTCCCATTGCGCCCTTAAAGTGTTCTGAGCAGACATTTTGATCTTCTGAAGACAAAGTAACAACTTCAAGTAATGTACTGAAGTGCACATAAGAATCCTGAATAAGTCCTCAGAAGTAGTTTTCGTCCTTCCGAAAGCGTCGGTTCCGAAAGTGTCGCTCAATCCAGAGGTCTAATGTACCATGAAGAGAAAAGTGAACATTTTCGAGCGCATTCGCTCACCCGGACCATATAGGTCACACACTCAGAAAGTTTTTGCCTCTGGATCCATGTCCCAAACTCAAGCACTCAAAACCCCAACCTAAGTCTCAAAGTAAAATTCCCTCAAAGTAAAAATTCTCTGCAAACAAATCAAAAGACCCCATCCATATCCTATCAAAGGCTTCCAAAGTCCCAAAAATCCATGCCCCATCTAAAATCTGGGTCCGGGCGGCGTCTTATGACGAATGCGCTTCAGCACTAGGACACGACAAGCTTCACTGGTTCGAGGTGTAAGGCCTCGGGCTATCGCACTTTTTACAGTACGCCGGGTATTCAAAGATACACCTCCGTGGGGCCCCCTTCCCCTCCTCGCCCCTTTAGGCCCCTTCCCACTTGGCACCTTTCGTAACGTCGGCGTCCTCGGCTGCCGACTCGTGCCGTCCTCGTCTGCGACTCGGAGCCGGGCCCTCGCGCCTTCTCCCTCGTTCTCCAGGTTTTTCCCCCCCGGTGGACGACGACGCCGGGGAAGAGGAAGGTGGCGATGGTAGTAGGAGAGAGAGAAACCGAAGGAAGAGGGAACCGATTTCGCGAGATATCGGCGAGAGAGTACAGTCTCGCGCTCGGTTCAGCCGGACTCGGTACCCACGTGAAAAACCTCGACCCCCGGGGAGAGATCGCGAATAAAGAGGGAGGAAAACTCGAAAAAAAAATTTTCTTCCATCCCCCTCCCTCCCTCCCCCCTGCCTCCCCGGGCCCTTCCCCCGCCACCTCCCCCCGGGGAAAACTCGGGCCTCCCCCCCCCCTCCCCCCTCCCTCGCAACCCTCCCCCCCCTGTGTGTATGCCAGATAAGGCCCCGTTTTCTGCGCAGCGCGAGTGCCGATTCGCCCGAGTTATTGCGCAGTGAAGGATTTTTTTACGCTCCCAGAGGTGAATTTTCCAGATTTTCCGGGGAGAGGGGTGGGGGAGGGGGGAGGTGGCAGGAGGAGGAGGGGGGTCGTTCCTCGTTACGATCATTAGTCTTCGTTTTTCCTTTTTTTTTCCTTTAGGTCTTTGCGGAGGTTCGGGGTCGTTTGTCTTCGGGGGGTGTGTTTTTTTTCTCTCTCGGGTCCCCTCGTTTCGCCCGAGGGGCCCGGGCCCTCTCGCGAAAAATTAGTACCGAGGAGAAAATAAAAGCACGAGAGTGCCCCCGGGGGGGAACGAATGAGGCGAGGAAAAAAAGGATACCGCGATGGCGCCACACGTTCGGCGTGTTTCGATGCATCCTCCCGTGCTGTTTGCGATTTTTTTGCTCCGGGTCGAGGCGATCTTTCTCTTTTCTTTGGGCTTCTTCGGGGTTTTTTCCTCTTCTTTTTGGTGTACCCTTTCGACCTATTTTACGCCGTGCTCGAGTGGGGGAGGTGGGAGGGTGGGGCCTGGGGTCACTCGGCTGCGACTCGTGTAGGGAACCCTTTGGGGATTTTGATTATTTAGAAAAGTGTATGGGAAAGGGGATTTTTGGAAAATTTTTCTTTTTTTTTGTGTAGAGTGACTTTATGAAAATTTGTATAAGTTTGATAGTTATTATAAGGTGAAGTTTGAAAAACCTTGTAAGAAACTGACATTCACCAAAGAAGTCTTTTATTGTGGTTCATGACTTCATGATTGGAGGGGTGATTGGCTCTTAATGAGGATCATTGCATCGTGAAGAATTAAACTGACATTTCTTATAAGAATTTTTCGATCAATTTTTATGGCAAAATATTTTCAGAATTGAGAGACAAATTTGTACATATTGTTCAAATAAGTGAGTTTCTAGTGCATGTAAGAAAAACCGAGTATGGTTGAAGTTGAAGAAACAATGCTTAATATTATACTGGAGTTTTTTCAAGAAAATTTCTGTTTCTTATCAGATTTTCATGAAATCACTTGATAGGAACTGGATAACTTATACCTAAGAAGTGTATTAGGTCACCTCATAAGATAAAGGAATTTTTTTCTAAGGATTTCATTTGTTATAAGGTTCTTACTTTTTGGACTTTGGAATTTTTCACCAGATTCAGTTTTTTAAGACACTATCATAAAAACCTATGATTTGCGAATTATATTGCTGATACGTTAATCAAGATGTGAGGACGTTGAAAAAAATGAATACGATTTATGCGGAATGTAATTCAAAGACCTTCTAGGGGTAGGAAATAAACGAGAACTAAACTAAATCATCGAAAAAATTTTTTAGTAATTTTACCATTTTGTGTAAAAATTACTTAAATGTCTCATGATTGTAACTTTTTCATTTTCGAGTGGTGAAATAAATTGTATTTCTAGTTAAAAATAACTTGTATGCTTTTGAATCTAGTATTTTCCTTAAAAAAACTGGCCAAAACTAGGTCGACTTAAAATTCAGTATACTTTGAGTATTCTTCTTGTTATTTTATTTTTCATACCATCTGAAGGATTTTCAGATATCTTCATGAATTTTCTTTATAAATTTTCAAAATTAGATATTGTAGATTTCACTGTTGAATAAATTTATGTAATTTTACAGATTTTCGAAATTTTGATTAATTTTGGATCATCTTGATTTTGGATATTTTCCGTACTTTCCAGTATTTTTCGCATTTTTTTGCGAAATTACCATACAACTTCTTCTGTAGACTACTATTTAGCATTTTAGAATTTTATGCTCACTCTAGAATTTAAATTTTAATAGATTTTCGGTCTTCTAATGAATGTTTCGGTAAACATATTTTTCTAAATTTTTAATGTACCTGGAGTTCCAAACGTTTAAAATCAAATGAAACGAAAAACTTAACAAAATTTTGATTTCTCTTAACTTGGAGGATTCTGTAAAATATTTTTTTGATGAACATAAGGTTTATTATTCAGACAAAAAAGTCCATGAAAGCATCAGAAAATTTTTTCTCTTGATTACACGTATTTTTTTCTTTTTCGTTTAATTTTAAACGTTTTGAATTTCATAAATATACATTTTTATTACTTTCAATATTATTCGTATTTCTTTTTAGAATTTACAAATTCGAGGACCATTGCAATATTATGATAGATGCCTTTATAGATTTTTGGAATTCAATGCATTAGGATTTAAAGTTTTATACATTTTAAGTTATGTCGTTGATTTGTGATAAAAGTATATCCATATAAATTTGAGTGTCTTCAATATTTCTTATATTTATACTATTTTTCGTATTTTTAAGTATTTCAAAAATTTTTTAGAATTCTTCAGTTTTATCATAGGTTTCTATTTTTTCATGGTTTTTATTCAGATTTCGAGAATTCTACGTTCTTTCTTTATTTTTCTTCGAACTAAGTTATTATTTACGATACAAAATTAAATATTTATTTACACATTTTTTTTAAGTTCTTAATATTTTCTACGTTGTTTCATAATTTGTATATTTTGTCTCATAAAATCTTCCTACTATCAAACTTAACTGAAGAAGCCTCCATTTATTTTTTTATATATTTTTCGAACTTTTATTGAACTTGGGAGAAAAGTTACTCAATGACGAAAAATTCAACATGTCGAACTAGAATACATTAGTTTTAAAAGGATTCTGCACTTGAATTACATTTTTTCTAGCTCCAATAAAAATATGAAAATTTGGACACATATTGATTACATTTTTTTCAGTTTTTCATAAAATTGCATAATTGCTATATTTGGCTGAGTCTGCACTTTCAAATTGTGATAGTTGTCACATGGCAAAAAAATCCAAGATTTTGAGTTGCATATTCATAAAAACATTTGACGAGTTAAAAAAAATCATGATAATCCAATCCATTGAGCTCATATTATATTAATTATCAAGCTGTCGGCCATTTTGAAATTTCTCATAAGAATGCATTTGATGAAATCTTCTAAGAAAAAAACTGCATGAAGCTGTTTCGATTAATTCTTCATAAGAAATTTCAGTTTCATACGAGGTTTTCATAATGTCACATTGCAAGAAATTTCATTTTCTCATAAAAATTTTATGAGGACTAAAATCACTTAGATCGCTTATTGAGACCTTATCACATAAATAATAAATCAATTAGTAAATCCATAAATATGTGAAACTTCTATACACCTACGTCAGTGTCAGAAAAATGATATTCTTGTTCAAAAACTTGGAAATTTCTTTGTTAATTTTGCAAATTCCTTCTCAAACCTCATAACCATCAACTACCGAATTCCCCGATTCCAAAAACCTCACTCGCCCTTCCATCCAAAATAAATTATCCTCGAAAACTCAAAAAATGACCCTTAAGACATTTCTCAGACACGGGAAGAACGGGACGAATGTTCTCTCGGAGGAAGGGAAAAAAGGGACGAGTTGTTACAATTGCTTACACGCGATCGTTACAAAAGGGCAGGAATTCCCGGCGAAGCTGTTTCTTTCTTCTCCCGGATTCGCTGTGCTTCGATCGAATTCCGCGATCGGGGATAAAAACCGCGATCCCATAACAATTCTCGTTCTTTCCCTTATTGGACTCGGGTCACGATTGGTCCCGGCAATCCTGCGGCTTGTCTTATCGATGCACTCGCGGATCATTTCTTTTGCGGCGATCTTTTTTCATTCCTTTTCATTCTTTTTATCGCGCACTTTGATTGAAGGTTGGGCATTTTTTCAGAGCCATGGAATCGATATGGAATCTATGCGCGTTGCTCATTATCCCGGCGATGCACTCTTCCTTCGTACAAGCCCACAGAGAGCACAAAGTGAGTGGTTTAATAAAAATTTATTTTTCGTTTCCTTTTATGAACCTGCTGGCATTGCTGTTTTACATGGATATTGCGTCTGTGATGAAAATTGAGGGCATCAATCAGGTTCAGAGAAGAAATTTAGTCTTTATATTTTGTCCAAGCTTTCGGGCAGAATTTTATAGCATAAATATGGTAACATTATTTTGCTTGATTTCGAGGAGACAATGTGTTTCTTTTAGTAAATGAATCAATTGTTTTCAAGGAGGGGGGATTATTATTGTATTTAGTCGAAATAGACATGAAAATGTTTTTACATTTTTAAATAAATAACTACAAAACTAGAAAAACATGAAAAAATTACGAAAACTCCTATTGCGTTAGACAATCTTTCGTGATCATTGGAAATTTTTTAGGTAGTAGGTATTTTATAAGTTTGAGATTACGAAAACAACGGAAATTTTTTCAACTGTCAACGATTTTCGACAATTCGCGAAATTTTCGAATTTTCAGAAAATATCATTGAATTTGTTGAGAATCGTGTTTTTCCTGAATTTCCAATAAACAACTAAGAAACTTAGGAAAACATTGTAAAATTCCGAAAATTCCTATTGAGTGGGACTATTTTTTATGATCATTAAAATTTTTAAAGTAGTAGGTATTTTTAAGTTTGAAATTACAAAAAAAACGGAAAATTTTCTAAATGTGAGTAACTTTCAAAAATACTCGAAATTTGCGAATTTTCAGTAAATATCAAGTAATTTTTCGAGAATCATGTTTTCCCTAAATATGCAAGATGATGTTTTTTTTCCGAATTTTGAACAAAAATTTGAAATGCTTGGAAAGTACCTAAAAATCAAAAGAAATCTTTCCAAGGTAGACAAAAATTTATAAAGTTTGGAAAATTTGAGTAGTCAGTACCATGTTAGAAATTTAGCGAATTTCGATAAATCTTAAAAAACCTGAATTTTTTAAGAAGTTTTGAAAATGTTTATAATTTCATGAAAAATACTTTTTATTATATTCCTTAAAAATATGAATAATTTTTCATATTTGTAACGAAAATTTCGATTACATGAAAAGTATGAAAGATCATTTTACGAGCTCGACAAATTCAATGAAATTTTAAAAATGTTAAGTAGTTAGTTTAATGTTATTAGAAACTTTACAATTCTTGGAAAATCATAATAGTAAAAATTCGAAAAACTGCCAATAATCCTGAAAAAATCGAAATTTTTGCAGAATTCCAGAAAACATCCATCATTTTTAAAACTGTGTTCGTAAAATTGTAAAATTTTTTCATGAAAATTCGGATTACTTGAAAAGCATTCAAAAACTAAGAAATTACTGATAAGTTAGATAATTTTTATAAAATTTCGAGAATTTTAACAATAGTCTGTATTATGTTGAAGAACCAGAAAACATTTGAACTTCCTAAGATTGCCAATAATATTCAACAAAATTCGAGAAATCGGTAGAATTTCATAAAATTGTTCTGAATTTTGTATATCGTATTCATTATCTCACATATTTATTATTTTTTCAAAATATGCATGATAATGTTTTTGAAATTTTCGAAGAAAAATCTAATAAATTTGAAGAGTTTGAAAAAATAACAAGATATCTTCATGAGTTGCACAAATTTTTGAAAAATTGTACAAGTTCTTGAAAGTTAGTATAAAGTCAAAAATTTCAAAATTACGGAAAATCATAACACACTGGAAATTTTAAAAACTGTCAATAATTCTAGGAAAATCAAAAATTTTGTAGAATTTAGAATATGTTTATCAATTTTGTGAATTGTGTTTATCGTATTTCTTCGAAGTATGCATTTTTAAATCTTTTTTCCTAATCCAAATCAAAGATACTTGGAAAGTACTTAAAAATTAAGGAAAATCTTGAATAAGTGAAGCAAATTTTCATAAATTGCGAAAAATTACGTTTGAAGTGAAAAATCATTTTTTCAAACAGTGAACATTTGAAATTCCATAAATCGTCAATGATTTTAAGAAATTATAAAAATTTTGTAGAAACCCAGAAAATCCACGCAAATTTTGTAGAATATAGAAATCTTCAAAAAAGCTGTAAAACTATAAAAACTGTGTGTAATCTTTAAAACTTGAAATCAAAAAGTTTTCACTAAAACTAAAAAATTTTTACAAATTCTGTTAGTTTTGAAAATTCCAAAGAGTCGATAAAACTAAAATTATAAATTTATGCATCTTTGGATATTTTACCCATGCAGAATTTTTCATACCCACATCTTCTGCCACCCCTGCTCATCACTTAAGAAAATCATTAATAAATCAGATTAAATTTGGAACATCAAAATTCGAAAGGTCCACCGTCAATAATTATAAAAAAAATACAAAAACCTACAATAAAAACTTTGAACCATTTTGTCGTTAATTATTCCATCTATTTCACGAAATTTCGCAGTCATAACAGAAACCTTTCATGAAAAACTCATCCTTGTTCGCAGACAAATGGCAAAAAATTTGTTGATCTCGTCGAATGCATAATGATTTGGGGGCAATGTCTTTGCAGGTGCACAACATCGTGTTGTACCCAGACAAACAGAGTTGGTGCAAAACGTATCCTATAAAACAGGTGGTTGCTTGGCCACAATGTTCGTCTCAGGAGCTAGACAATAATGTCTGCGTTGGCGCCTGCTTTTCATATATGGTTCCTCACAGCGAGCCTTCTGCTCCCGGGGATTTGATCCGACCATACTGCGATTCTTGCCAACCTCTCGCCAGCGACTGGCACACGGTACGCCAATTTTTGCAATTTAAAACAGCCCCTTTCCATCATTTCATCGAACATGTAGTTGTGAAATCCAGAACGATTTGCAGTTCACACCATCTAAACCAACCGAAATCCACAGGTCACTCTCGACTGCAAAGACGAGGACAACAACCCAACAACGTTCCAAAAGAAGGTCCAAATCATAACCAACTGCTCCTGCACTTCCTGCCTGGAAAGTTCCAAGATCAAATCAGACTACAACACGCTGCTCCAGTCTCTCTCAGACGATTCCCCAGACAAAAGCACCGGCTCCCATGAAACTCCAGACCTTCTGCACAGCCCACATTTGAAGACCAAGAACGGTACTAAGGACGGCATCCAAGTGAACGAAAGGATTCGTCTTCTCTTCAAAGAGTTCAAGGAGAAGGAGAACGAGAAGCTGGAAGAACTCAGCAAGAAAGAGCTTTTCACGAAACTGGAGGAGAGGGATCTGGAGAAGATTCAAGAGCTTCTGAGCAAATTCAGCCATCGCCAGAAGCATCGTCCTCTGGAGGAGTCGAAGGACAAAATGAGTAAGGAAGAGGACAAAGAGGAGGAGGAGGAGGAGGAGGACAAGGAAGAGGAAGAGGAATCGGACACGAGGAATGGGAGTGTTGAGGAAATTCAGGGGAAATCGGAGTCTTCGGATTTGCCTGTGCCGCAGGTTCAGCAGGAAGTTCCTGTTCTGCATAGGGGTCCGCATCATTCCATGGTCCTGGATTCGGACGTGAAGGAGAAAATAGACGTGGAGCCGCATTATCTGCATCCTGCGGTGGCTGGACAAGAGATTAGTTATCATGGAAATGTTTTGGTGCAGGATAAGACGAAGAAGGAGGATTTGGTTTGAATATGGACTTGGGGGGAAAGTTGGGAATTATGAAATTTTGAAACGGTGGTCATTTTTCGTACATGCTTTGGTGGTCGAACAGAAGAAAAGTGCCAAGTTTTGTCAAAATCAGTGTTCTGTAAATCAGGTCAAGCAAAAAGAGGGTTTCCATGAAACATGCATGATTTTTTGTTTTTTAACTAGAAATTGAAGAACTGAAGAAATATTTAAAATCATGAAAAGTCCTGAAGGATTAGGAAAATTTGGTAGAATTTCGAAAATCATGAAAAGTTTGCACTATGTTTGAAATTTCAAAACTTTCGACGAATTGGAAAAATTCTAAAAAATTCGTCATATTTGCACAATTTCAAATAATGTTCTTTAATTTTTTAAATTTAATTCATTTTTGCATTTTTTCGAAATATAGTTCAATATAGAATAAAAACTTGGGGATTTAATATGTATTAAAAAATTACAAGAAATTCCGATAAGATGGAAACATTTTTATAAGATTGAGAAAAAGTTCTGCAGCTTGAAATATGTTCAAAATTTTGGAAATTTCAGAATAGTAAAAAAGACAATGGCATTTTAAAAGGGTCAATTCGAAAAATTTGTAGGATTCGAGGAAAATTTCATACATTTTGTAAATTTCGTTCATTACTATGATTTTTCAGAGTATGAATATTTTTTCGTTCTAAGTGAAAAATAGGAAACTGAAAATTCTGTACTGAATAATATAGACAAATTTTAATGGAATTTGGAATTTTCTGAAAAAGTTTGAACTGTGTTTCAAATTTGAAAATTTAGAGCGATTTCCAACGAAATTTGTACTTTCAATATCTTCGATACTTGGAAATAAAATTTGGAAAATTGGTAGAATTTCGGAAAAAAGTTTATAAATTTTGTAGAGTGTGTTCATTATCATATTTCACTGAAATTTGCATATGATAATTTTGTTGATTTTCGAAAGAAATCTGAAAAACTTTGGAATTCTTGAAAAATTACTAGCAATAATAATAAATTGGACGAATTCTCATGAAATTTAGATAGTTAAGAATACTTTGTATAGTGTCTAAAAATTTGAAAATTCTATGAAAATTTGAAAAATTTTAGACAGTTTTCCTAAATTTTGTAAATTGTGTTCATTATTATATTTATATTTTCAAAATGTACATGCGCCATTGTAATGTTTTTCATTTCTTAAGAGAAATCTTAAAAACTTGAAAAGTTTCAAACAATCGCAGAATATTTAAACAAGCTGTCAAATTTTTATGAAATTTCGAAAGTTTTGAACAGTTTGTATTGTGTGTTGGAACCTAAAAATTATTGATAAACAAAAAAAAGATTAAATATTTCGTAAATATCAAAAATTTCATGAAATTCGATAAAATTTTTCACATTTAGTTCATTATCACATTTCTTCAAAATATGTGCCATAAATAAAATATTTTTATTCTCTGATGAAAATCAAAAAAATCTAAGAAATGTAAAAAAATTACAAAAAATCCTTCTAAGCTAAATACATTTTCATTATATTAGGAAACTTTAAAACGTTTTCTATTCTCTTCAAAATTTGGCTGAAATTTCAAAGTTCATCTATAATTCTACAAAATTTGAAAAATGTGAAGGATTCCAGAATATCTTAATGAATTCTGTAGATTGGGGAAATTTCGAAAATACTGTGAAATCACAAAAACCATAAAACATTCTCAAAATTTTGAAAAAAAAAATTCATCGTACGTAGATCGTCGATGGTTTCGAAAATGTTATTAAAAATCTCGAATTTCAGAAAATATTTATAAACTTTGTAAATGGTGGAAATTTTTGACCATTTCATTACAGACTATAATTTTTAACGAATGCATTTTTGGATGGGTATTTTTATGTATTTTACCCTTCCAAAATTTTGACTCTAAAATCTCATAATTTTTCATACAAGCATTTCCCTTAAGTACGATAACAAAATTTTTAATACGTAATTATGTGTATAATTGTTGCGCTGGACGCCAAATTAAAAAGGACTGCGGAAATTGCGTGATTCCTCAATTGGACTGATTTAAAATTTGGAGTACAAAAATTTATCAAATTATTCTCACGACACAAAAAAAACAATTATTGTCGTGAGAAATGAAAGAAATTTTGAATTATTTGTTATTTCGACACAATGCGTCTCACGAAAAAAATTTTCGTTTTTACTCTTGCTCATTTGTTGTCCTTGTTTTGTTTATATGCTTAATAGTTTGTTGACTAAGCAAAGATTCCGGTAGATCTTTCAAAATTTTATGTAGATATAAGAATATGTTTCCTTTTTGCAATATTCTAGACAAATAATAATGTTAGTGCTGAATTCAACTGGAAAACAAATTTATTGATACGTATGAAAATATTCTTTACATTTGTATACTTTTTTGGCAATTTTTTTTGTATAGTTCATCTACGCTTTACAAATTTTGGGCAGTATTTTTAATGCTAAATTCCATGTGGTTAGGTAAATTACACAGAATTCTTCATAGAAGGCCAAAAAATGAAAAAATACTAACTATGTAATATTTCTTAACAATTTCAATTCACAGAGCTAGTATAACTAGATTTTTCTTAGTCCTTGTAGCGATAGAATTCTTCCATCTTAAGCTTTAACATTGTTATATGATTGTTGTAAAAATTTTTTTTCGTGTATCAGGATAAAGTTTATAACTATATAAATATTTAAGTAAAAAAATGTATATATAAGTACGTCGTATTACATAGTGTTCAAGATTAACCCTTAAAAAGATCAAAGTTCAACTTGAAGTGAAAAAACGATATAAATATTATTAAAAAAAGGGGCCAAAAGGATTTTTTGCTTCAAAATGAGAAGAAATTTTATTTTGTGATGAAAAATGATGTTTGGAATTATATAAGTGTTTATATTGTGTAATATAAAAGATATATTTTGTGAAACAAATTTAAGAATTTTTTATAAAATGACGATTGACTAGTTTTAGGAAAAAGAGTTGCGAAATTGATAGATAATTTTATGGTGATTTAAGGCGAGATGTTAGAGATTGCAGATGAATGCGAAACAAAGATTTTAATATATATACTGATACAGTTTTGTAATATTAATGTTATTCGTCTCATTATTTGGAATTAAACAAATTGTACTTGAAAATTCGTTGCAAGTTTTATTTTTATCTGCGTATGGAAAGAACTGAATGAGATTTTATGTTTGAAATTGGGTAAAATTTCATCGAGATTTTTTAACAGAAAAGTGTAATAAAAAATATAATTATGAAATTATACAGAGCATGATCAATTAAAAATGTCTTCGTATTTATTATTTTTGGAAGAGTCAACTTGAGAATATTGCACATTTTTATTTTGCAGACACAAATTTTTCAAATATTCTCAAAAATTCTGAAAACATAGGAAAATTCATACTAGGATTCGAAATAATTTCGGTATTACAAAAAGACACGAGGTCTAAAATGAGCAAAGGAAAAGTGGGGGCACCTGAACTACACCGGCAGCTGCACCTTTCGGGCCCCGTTTGTTTTGGGCCTCACACTACAGACGGGCCTCAGTACTTCCCAAGTTGTGGTACCTGATGGGTCGACGATCTCCGTGACTTTGGCAAATTTTACGGTATTTGAATTTCTTTTTAAACGTTACTTTCTTTGAATATAAAATTTTTTTTTTTCCACATTTTTCGAAGTTGTAAATACTCTTTTTTTTGCATTTCCCAAATTTTTCTTTTTTAGAACTTGTTGAAGATTCCTGATTTTAATATTTTTTTATAAAGTTTTTTTATTTGAATGTGTGTATTGTTGATAACGAAAATTTGGAATTAATTTCATAATCAAATTTCATAGATAAAATTTATTGATAAAGTTTTTTAGTTTTTGAAATGACAGTAATAATTAGTGATATAATGAGTTTATTTATTGCGAAATTTTTTGAAGACATGCATACTTTTTTCATATTTTCAACTTTTTTTTTCATAATGGTTATTTACTCAAACTGTCATTTTTTTAAGTATCCTGAATCCTGATTTAAACGATCGAACATTTTCTGAATAATGATTTTAAAAAGTTCTGATCTGTGTTTTTGAGTTGTTTTTTGTCCCAGGAAATAACGATTGAAGTAACGGAAGATTTTTACTGAATTCATTACTTTTTGTGTAAAGTATTGACTTTTGATGTGAATAAATTGTTTTTGTGACTTTATTCATTTATTAAGATATATGTTAGATATTTCGAATGTTGCGAATTTCGAAACATTGAATAGAGAATTTCAAGCATGTATTTTTAGGGTGTCCCTAACTTAGATTTCAATTTCATCAATACGAATGTTTCAAACAAATTTATTTCATATATATGTATTCAAATTTGGAAACTTGCTATAAAAATGTAAAATTCTAAAGTTTTTGAAATTGTTACAAAACATGCAACCTTTCCCGTGTTTGATTGTATTTACTTTTTTTTTTGCGAAAATCACAAATTTGTTTACTATGCAAGAAAGTGAAAAGAACAGAAAAATTTTTAAGGATGTATTTGAAAAAATTTGTCGTAGATCACACGTTCAAATGAACGCGATTTTAAATGAAATTTATATTGTAGTTACCCTCGCTACGCTCCAAATCGCGAACTCATTTTTTTTTTCACTGTATAGCGTAATGTACTATTCAGAATTCTTACTTTGAATAACTCAAAAATACCAATAATTCTAGCAATAGAAAGTTCAGAATTACTATTATAAATGTTTCTCAAGGTTCAGTAAAAGATAAAAAATTTGATAAATTATTTCAAATGAATAAAATATGAAAAAAAATTAGAATCTACGAAAATGCTTTAAATCTAAAAAAAAACTTTATACAAACTCTGAAGAAATACTGTAAAAGTAATAGAAATTTATGAAAGAATCGTTTTGTCAAAAATTCAAACAAATTAGATCTATGAAATTTTGAATTCTAGAGTATTAAATTCTTCATGGCATAAGAAATATATTCAATACTGAAAAAAAAAAACAATGAATTTTTTATAAAAATCTATGAAAATACTGAAAATTTATCAAGATTTGAATTCTGTGGCATGAGGCTCCAGAAATCTAACTTAAAATCTGGCAAAAATACTAGAAAATCTTTCGAAATTTCATAGATATTAGAAAATTAAAGAAATACTAGAAATCTTGTGACTCTCAAAATCCATATAAAAAAGCCGGAAAGTTCATTGATCTATATGAATATTGAAAAATACGAAAAAAAAGCAAAAAAACTGTAAATATCTACAAAAGATAACTAATTACCTGAAAGATCAATGGGAATACTTAAAATCGTCGAAATTCACAATAATTTAGCATCAAATTCTATGAATCTATTCAGCGTTTCATAGAAATGTTAAAAAATCTAAAAATTACTAGACAATACTACAAAATTGTATAAATTACATACGATACAAAAACTCTAGAAATCAATGAAATACTCATCAAAATCTGGGTTCTTGAATATTTTCAGAAATTTTATTCCTAGTACATCGAATTCTAGAGAACTATAAAAATCCCTCATCATATCAGAATATTCCCCAAGTTGCATAAATTCTAAGAAATCATGGAAAATACTAATAGTACGAGAAAAAGAATCTAAATCTCCAGCATGAAAACCTCAATATATATATATTGGCTTTAAAATTCTATAACTTTCAAACCCTGAAATTCGAAAAATTGAATGGAGCACCCCTACCGACACTTTTTTCTCCATAAACCTCAAATTTACTCAAAATACGTTAAAATAAAAATAAAAAACACCCAACGACCCACCCTCAGGAACCGCCATTTTGAATCTCCCAGTGCTCCCAACATAAAAATTCCTTCTAGTAAAACCCGGCAAACTCCCCGCACTGTCAGAAATTTTTGTATTGGTTTCAATAAACTTGTGTTGGAAGTTTTTACATAAACGCATGTTAAATTTATCATATACTGTGTTCTATAAATTTCATAAACGTTTCTGAATTTTAATAAACCAGCCTGTGGATTTTATTGAACTTGTATTTGGAATATTCATACACATGTATAGTAAAATCTGTATACTGGTTTATGAAAAAAAAAAAAACAATTTCTGTGCATTTCACTACAGGTTTTCGAAAATTGCGAAGTAACTCCAGAAAAGTTTTTCGCCTCAAGGGGGATTTGAACCTGATACTTTCCTACCTATACATTTCGACTACTGAGCTAATGTCACACATAAAAAATGTCATTTTATGCATATTCAAAGGTGTAATGCACTAGTTTAAAACTTTTAATAAACATTCTAGGGATTTTCGTAAGTTTCGAGTTACTTTAATATACATATTAAATATCAACACTCAAATAACTACTTCACAATTTTTAACACAACTTTCATACATCAAAGTTGATAAAAATGAAATAACATTTCTGTATATGATGCGCATTTAATACACTTTTTAATAAACTCTTGACACATTTTCAGAAGCACATAATTTTTTTAATAGACATGTTTAATAATCACGTTTTCATACGCATATTTATGACTTTTTTGAATTATGAATTTTCTTACTATCCTCGATATTTTTAACAGTGCAGGCTACGATTGGCAGCCCTGGGCCCCTTCATATGCTTCATACTCAGATCCCACCAGGAGACGCCGCGGTCGCGGAAAATACAAAAGCTCGTTGCAATATTTGCAATTTCTCGATATATATCGCGACTTCCCACGCCGTCTCTATATCGTGGCTGGTCGCGAATTTCTCCGTTCGTACGTCATGTCGCGCTCGCGTCTTTTCAAGACACTCAGACATGCGCGGCCTCGCGATTTCTGAGTGGCTTTTGCAGTTTATTGGCAACTATTGCAACGAGCGATTATCCCGTGTCACGGGGACCCATTCAAGATGATAAATGGCAGCTCGCCGATGGAGGATATCGTGTCAGAGGTAAAAAGGGCACGTACTCCTCCAGAAATTAAGTAAACTTGTGCAAAATAATTAATCCCAATGTAATTTATCTTTCTGGATTTCCCAGAGCAGGTTTTGCTGGGGATTTTGTATGAATGTTCTTTTTATTCAGTGGGTTATTGATTTCTTTAATTTTGATAAAATATATTCAAAGGGTGTAGTGTTTGGAAGAAGGATGAAATTTATTCAGGGGAGGGGTGCTATGAAATTGTAGGAATAGTTTTTGATTTTTCAATATTTTCAATTAGTAGGGTGTCCTTTAAATGTATATAAGTAATTCAAGGATTTTATATCCTGATTAATTTAGACGTCATTAACGTTTGGTAATTTTATTTGGAGATTTTTTCTGGTTTGGGGACTGGTAGCCAAATCAATGTCAGATTTTCGATTAAATTCAAAATTGTTCAATACTGAGGTCCAGCTGTAGGTGTTTTTAAATACTTGAAAAGTTTCCCTGGTTGGGGTACTCAGGTTCTTTCTATGCAATGGACTATTGATTTTTAAAATATTTTTGTAGAATCCAGGGTTCCAAATAACAGTAAAAAAATTAATAAAGGGGGAGGGGTTTGAAAATTCAGAAATTGTGTAGGCATACTAGATGACGTTTTAATTTTGCGAAAGAGTGTCTTCTGGAAATAACGATATTTAAATAATGAAACAATTCTAAATCTAAATGATACTCAAACAAATTTTTCATTCTCATAATAACCTTGGAAAAAAATTACATTTTTTATAAGAATTTGATTTCTTGGAAGGTGGACCTTTTGAAAAACTAAAATTTTTCGTAAAGAGTTATTCAAAGGAATTTTGCAAATTTTTTTTATACAATTTTACCAACTGCATTTCTAAAAGAAATTACAGTTTCTTAAAAGGTTTTTATGAGGATCAAAATTACTAGGGATTATCATTTAAAATGTCATTGATGTTTTCTGATTTGCTGGAAAAATTAAAAGTTTTTTTATTTAGTGGGTATTGATGTCTCTAATATTTATTATTCAAAGGTTGTAGGGTTTTAAATGATGGTAGAATTCATTCAGATATAGTGTATACTATATAGGTTTTTTTATGTTCAACATTTTTTAGAGAAATTTCAATAAATGGCAGTTGCACTTCCTAGAGAGTTAAAAAAAACTTTTGTATTTTTGAAAATAATGTATCACTGATTTTTCTAAAAGAATGTCTTCAAACATACTTTCTACTAGTCGATTTGATTTAGAATTGGGTAGGATAGGTAAATTATTATTATTCATCAAAATATTACTGCAAACTTATAGATGATGAACAAGAAAAATTATTTAAAAAATTCTAAACTGTTTCATAATGTTACAGTAACATTTCAAGACTTTTTTGAAAGCCTTACTAATGAATTTCGCGAAAAATTCGTCTCTTTTTTAAAGTTTCTTAAATTTTTTAACAGGATCAGAAAATGGCCTTTGGCGAATGAGACAATTTTCGAAAAATCTAAAATATTTCACGAAAACTTTCTGCACAATTTCGAAAATTGTTATTTTCACACTAAATAATCGATTTTCCAAATATTTCAATCATAAAACTATTGCTTAAAGTTTCTTGATGACCATTAGAAGCAAAACTTCCGAAACTTTTGAAAAGTTAGTCAAATCTATTTTGATTCAAGATTTCAATTTGTAGGCTACTTTGAAATTTAACAAATCTCCTATTTCTAAAATTTTCCTCTTATTCATATTTTTTCAATTCTTCATGTTTGTATATTTTTTTCTCGATGCTCGTAAAATTTATTATAAGAGCAACTTTTCAATGACTGAAGTATAATTCATATTGAAAAAGATGATTTTTTTCTTAACGAGAAAATAAAATCCTCTCATTAGATTGCAATTTTTTTCATGTCAAAATTTTACTAACAAACGTTTTTTCAAGCACGACTCAAATTTTTCAATTCCGACTCTCTAATAATAATATTATCAAGCTAAATATTGTTAAATAAACTAAAATTATAACTTTTTATCACTCCACTTATTTTCATCAAATGAGATTCAATTCATTCTTCCTGTTTCTCGAAAATTTGTGCTAATTTATTATCAAGATTTTCCATCTATCAACTCAGAAAAAATTTTCCTCCATCGCGTACTTTTTTGTTGCGGAAACATTGAAGTGATAAAAAAACGAAATGGCGTTAATTAATGTCAATGTTGATTAACGTGGCTAGCTCGCAATAGCCGGTTTCGACGTTTACTCCAATGAGTAATTATCCCGATATAAATATGTTCCAATGCGAACATGTGTCAATTTATTCAATGAAAAAAAGGAAAAGAAAAAAATGAAAAAATAAAAAAGGCAGTAAAAGTTAAAGAAAAGTCAAATATACAGGATTTCAAGTAAATCAATGAGTTTTCTGAGATATAACACAATTTCAAATTTTCAACATATGTAATTTGTCATATTTTCAAATGCAGTCGGTAATTTTCATCTTTATCTTTCTGTTTGAAAATACAAGTCATTTCATTTTTGCAGGGAAACATAATATAAACGAGCGTGCAAAAAATGACAAGTCACTTTTGTCTTTTTGCTGTTTTCTTACAATTAGTGAGTGCTTTTTGTTAAATAACAATATCTAGAATAACAATATCTATTGTTGGATATATGCATTGAAGAATTTTCTAATTTCATAAAAATCTCTAGAACCCCCTCCCACATCAATTTTCCCACATTTCCTCTTTTTGAATTTTTTTAAAAACGTAATTATGGTACAGTTTCCGAAAAATTCAAAAATATGAACATAGACAATCTATTTTTCCCCTTCTTTTTCCTGGAAAATTTTGCCACTGCAAAAAAAATCCTCGTGGAAACAATCCAACATTTCTCTACGAAAAATCCTTGGTTTGACAAAAGAAAGTCAACGCTCTACGCAGATATTTTTATCGAGCCGCAGCCAGAAAAGACGCATTGAAGAGGAACCGATAGCACCTGCCATAAAAGTTTCACGCTCGAATTGAATCTCTCACGATGCGCCGATAAAATTTTTAGCATTAATCGAAAAAAATTTTATGAACTATAAGGCTATAGGTTTAAGCACGCTTTAAAAACAGCGACGTAGAATTACTTGAAATAACAATAATGTGTACACAAATGTTGACCAAGATTTTTCATGTTTTTTTGCGTGTACAGAATAGTGTATGCATAAGATACTATTTTTTTATATTAATTTATTAATAATTTTTTTATTTAAAGTATACACTATGGTAGTAAAACGTCATGAAATTTTAGTTAACTAGTAGAAGAAATTCATCAATAATATCAAAAATAATTATTCATATATTCTTCCAAAAACGTTAGAAATGAAATATTTTTTAAATTAAATTTTCAGTACTTTTAAAAAAAAGATTTCTTTTGGCTGTTACTGTTTTGCCAAATTTTTTTTAATCGTGTATTAGTAATATGATATTATTTTCTTTTTTTTCATGGCAGGACACGATGATGGAATGCGGAAGTGATTTCGATAATTTTGCTGACGAAACAACAAATAGATTTATGAATTCTGCGCCAACGATAAAAGGTAAGTTTTTCTGACTGTTTTAATGTTTGAACCACTTAAATTCAGGGTTTGGAAAGTTACTTGCAAAAAGGTAACGCGTTGCGTTACCGTTACAAAGGTGAAAAAAGTAATTCGTTACGTTACCGTTACTTGAAAAGAAATAGTAACTTGTTGACGTTACTGCTTAAAAAAGGTAACGTCTCGTTACTTTCACGTTACTTTTTGGAATAAATTGAATGTAAATAACAGGACATCGAAAAACTAATGATGAAAAATATATTATTAACGTACTTGTGGTTTTGTTGCATAGAAATTGTTTATTTTAGATGTAATAAAAAATGTTGATCCGTAATTTTTCACCTTGAAAAAAAATGAATCAGCTTGTTCAAATTTTTATGTTTTGTTCAAGTTCACAAAACTTCTGAATATGATATTTGATTCAATGTTTAGAATTTTTTTATATTTTTCAGTATGGATAAAATGTTGCATGATTTTCTAGTATTTTTATAAATTTGTACCATTTTTTTGTACATTGATGTATAGATTTCAAGAATTTCATGCTATAGAATTCAAAGTTCATTCAATTTTATTTGTACTTGAGAGGATTTTTCAGCAAACAGTGTCTACAAAGATTCTAATTTCCTTTGATTTTTTTGATATTTTTCGAATTTTTATACGATTTGAAGAATTATTTAGTATTTCTGAAAGTATTCGTATTTTTCAGGATGATAGAATGTTGCAGAATCTCCTAGTATTTTTACATAATTTTAGTATTTTTATAATATAAATTCATATACACATTTCAAGAATCTGGAACTCTAGAATTTGAGCATAATGAACTTTTCCGTGTTTTACAGAATTTTCAGAAAAAAAAATCTGTATAGATTTCCACTTATTCCACTACTTTTCGTATTTCTTCAGTTTTTCCATGATTTCAAGGATCTTTCATTATTTTTATATATAGCTGTATGAATTTCTGGAATTCGAAAGATTTTCAATGTTTAATATACTTACACGTATTTTTCATTACGTATTTTCTTTCTGTATTTCCAGGTATTTGTAGAATGTTGTGGAATTTTTGAGTTTTTTTAAAGATATCTCTTTGAATTTCCAGAATGAGATAAAATAAAAATTGAAAGTTCTATCGATTTTTCAAAAAACAGTTTCTTTATAGATTTAGAGTGCCCTCAATATTTTTTGTATTTTTCACAGAGTTATACGATTTGAAAAATTTTCTTATATTTTCATAGAGTTCTATCAACATACATTTTTAGAATTAAAAGCTCGAGAAATGGATGTTTCTTGATTCCTAGAATCACATAAATTTTTGAAGAATCGAATAACAAAACTAATGAAAATCTAGTATTTTGAGTATTTTTTTGCAAACTTACAAATTGCTAATATTCCACTTTAAAGTGGAAATTAAATTAAACAATTGTTCCAATAAAAATTACCAATTAATTTTTCATTGCGTCATTTCTTTCTGTATTTTTAAGTATTTATAGAATGTTGTGGAATTTTTGAGTTTTTTTTCAAAGATATCTCTTTGAATTTCCAGAATGAGATAATATTGAAAGTTCGAAATTTCTGAAGTATTTCGATTGATTTTGCAGAAAACAGTTTCTTTATAGATTTAGAGTGCCCTCAATATTTTTCGTATTTTTCCCAGAGTTCTACGATTTGAAAAATTTTCTTATATTTTTATAGACATATATTACATAACATATATTTTAGAATTAAAAGCTCGAGAAATCGATGTTTTTTGATTCCTAGAATCGCATTAATTTTCGAAGAAATAAATAACATGAAATTAATGAAAATCTAGTATTTTAAGTATTTTCCCAAATTTACAAATCGATCATTTGCCACTTCAAAGTCAAAATCAAATTAAACAATTGCTCAAATAAAAATAATCATTATTGAGTTTTTTATTCAAAAATGAGCAATTTAAAAATTACTTTTATATCTCAGTTTCTGAAATTTCCCTAAAAAGTTACAAATTGTGCTAAAAACTTAATGAGACAGATAAAAGTAACGTAAAATAACAGGATTTTCGTTACTAGTTATCGAAAAAAAGTGACTCAATGTAACGCGTTACGTTATCGTTACAGTAAAAAATGTCATGTTTTAGAATAACGCATTACTTCCAAACCCTGCTTAAATTTAAGTTAACCACCAATATGCAAAAAAATTACAAATCATGACCTAATGATAAGTCATTTTCAAACTGACACTGCAAATTTCTTCGAAAATAACCTCCATCTCGCAAAAACCCCTCAAAAATATAACCTAAGAAAGCAAGAAAATAAAAATTCCCTCCACAGACGCAGCGGAAAAACTATTGACCCTCCTCGAAATCGACCATTTCGAAGACGACATTTCTCTTTCCGAGGACGAAGGAGTCGAAAGCGACATGTCGGACGACGAAGACCCAAATTACAACCTTCTCCACCAATTAGCTCTTTCCCTAAAACACGAGCAAGAGCAAGAACCTCCTCAAAAAACAAACCTAGACCGTCCTAGAAACCTAAAATCTTCGCCCCCCGAATTTTCCGCTTCTGGCAGATTTTGCGGGGAAGAAAATTCGGAATTTTCGCCAAGAATTGACGCGTGGATTTCGGGTTGGGACGAATGCGCTGCCGAAAGTCTTCGGTACCTGGTCGAAATCGAGGGTCTTTCGAATTGTCATCCGACGGTGCTCGCGGTCAAACGTCACTTAGAGCTTCAAAGGCAGCGACTTTTGACCTCGTTCACCACGTAAAATTCGTTTTGTTTCTCTGCAGAGACTTATTTCGCGGCGTCATAAACGTCTTGGAACGTTGTTCCTGGCAGTCAAAATAAAAATTTCGAAGGGGTCCATTGCAGGAAGTTCGAACCTTGCTTCCTTCGGTCGTTGTAGCTTGAAAAAAGTAGTGGTACACGAGGAAAAAGATTTTCTCAAAGGGACTGTTTAAGAATTTTTTTTACAGAACAGCAAGTTTGCTTCATTTTAATATACAAAGTTGTTTAGATTGTATCAATTATGAATGTTCTATAATACTGATCATTTCAGACAATCTAAACAATTTGCATGGGAAAGGCAAGGAATACATTAATTTTCTTATAAATAAAACTCAAAGTGTAAATTTTTCTCCATGTGAATTACTTTTTTTCTTTTCACTTAAATTTCAGTTATTTTGTGATTAAAAATTTTCAAAATATTGACTATAAAGTTAATGACAGTACCTAGAATACTTTTATTTTGACATTCATAAAATCCAAAAAGTGCAATTGCGATACTCTAAATACAGAAATATTTACTTGAAGTATCACAAAAACCGTCCAACTTCGCCAATACTTGCGAAAGTATGAGTATGTACTTTCACTACTTTTTTCAATAACAACCTTGTACAATGTAGTTTTTTACACGAAGCAACTCGTGCACTTAGGCAAACTACCAATGAACATTTTTATTAATTTTTGCAGGGTTTGGAAGTAACGTGTTACCCTAAAACGTTACATTTTTTACTGTGACGGTAACGTTACGCGTTACATTAATTAACAAGTAACGATAATAGAAATGAGTTACTTTTGTTTGGTAACGAGTAACGAAAATTCCGTTACTTTTTACACGTTACTTGAGAGATATGAGTAATTTTTAACTTTTTTATTTTTGAATGAAAAATTCTATATTCATCATTTTAAATGGAATAGAGTGAAATCTTAGTAATTTCGACAAAGAATATGCTTTTTGACTTTTTTTTAGAAACCTTCACAATTCGAAACATTTGGTTTTTGAAGTACGCATTAAAATAAATAAAAATTCTTCAAATCTATAGCAGAATCATTGAAATTTGTAGATCCCGCTATAAAACATAACGACAATAATAAATACGGAAAAAATGGAAAATATTAAAATAGCTAGATTCTAATTGATTTCTTTTGAATGCTATTAGATTATTCAAAAATACTAGAAAATTTTTTAAAGCTTAAAAATCTGTAAATAACTCAAAAAATATTGAGCTCAAACTGTTTTCAGCAAAACCGATCGAAATACTGCAAATAGATTCAAAATTTAAATTCTAGGAAACCTTTTCATGGAAATTCAAGGAGATATTTTCCAAAAAACCCGAAAAATTCTACATTATCTATATGAATTCAAAGAAATACAAAAATAAAATACATATTAGAAAATTACAAGTAAAACTATAGAACATTAAAATTTTTTTAATTTTCATGAATAGAGCATCGAATTCCATAAATTTATAGAGGAATATAAAAATACTGATCGATACTTCAAATCGTAGAAAAACTGAAGAAATACGAAAAATATGGAAAGAAATGAAAATTTATCAAGACACTGTTTTCTGAAAAATCCTTCAAAACACAAAAAATATAATGAACTTCGAAATTTCGAGCTCGAAATTCTCGAATTCTATATAACAATTCATATAAATATGCTAGAAATATAGAAAAACACTAGAAAATTCTACAATATTTTCTAAATCCTGAAAAAAACGAATAGTTCCAGAAATACTGAAAAATCCTTCAAATCATAAAAAAAATTGAAAGAGCGCAAAAAAGATGTAAAGAAATAAAAATCCACATAGACACTATTTCCTGAAAAATCTTCTCAAATTCAAAAAAGTTTATTAAACATTGAATTCTAGAGCATGAAATTTTTGAAATTTATACAACAATGTATAGAAAAAATTACTGAAAATACTAGAAAAACCTGCAACATTTTACACATACTGAAAAATACACTTACATAGTATCAAAAATGTTAAAAAATCTATGTAGATAACATTCTCTTGAAAATCTACTAAATTCGCAAATATTTCCTCGCGGCTGACATTGAGTGAAATGTTATATTCAGAAATTTCCAAACTGAAAAAAAAAATATGAAAAATCGAACAAGCTGACATTTTTTTCAGGCTCCAAAAGTACAGATTGAAAATGCTGAATGATTTTCCCTACTTTGAAAAATTATTTATGAAGTACTCGTTCAAACAAACAGCAGATCTTAAAAATATGATGTTAAGTTCAAGCAAAAAGTTGAGTTTAAACTAAAAAAAAAAAAAAATAATTAACACGTTTCTGTTCTTTCGTCTCGAACTATTTTATTACATCCGAAATCAACATTTTCTAGAAGAAAACCACAAGTAGTTTGATATTGTTTTTTCATCCCTACTTTTTCTGTCTTGCCATTTACATTCAATTTATTCCAAAAAGTAACGTGAAAGTAAGGGTACATTACTACAGTTATTATTTCTTTTCAGGTAACGGTAACGTAACGATTTACTTGTTTCACTTAAAAATAATTGTAACGTAACGCGTGACACTCTTTAAGTAACTTTCCAAACCCTGAATTTTTGAGTGAGAATAGTAGAATAGATTGGTTTTTTGGGGGTAAACCGAGCTTTTTTATTCGGGTGATGAGTACTTTTAAGCGGTCGAAAAGTCTGTGAAATGTGTTCTTTCATTATTTATTTAAGGTATGTATACATAAACTATGCGTGTCGTCATTTTTTTATTACGTGTATCGTTTATATCTTTCTATGTGTAAATATGTATTATATTGTTTCAACAATCGCGCACATTGTTACTTTTACATCGAATTGTTGTAGGTAGTAATAAATTCGATATTCAAGAATCAATTTCAAAATATTTCTGTCACCCTATGCGCATTAAGTTAAACAAAAAAAAGTCATCAGTAAGTACAGGATAAAAAAAATTTCCAGCTGTTTTTGAACATTGTTTGATCATGATGAAAAATCAAAAAACTCATATATTTTTTCTTTTCGTTCAATTTTAAACGTTTGGAAATTCAGGTATATTGTTACACTTTGTAATTTTCTGAATCAGCATTTAAGTTTTATCATTTTATACATTTAAACTGCAATTTTTTTTGTTTTTTTTAGCAAAACAATAAAATTTTTTGCACCGGGCGTTTGCTTCGTTCGGTAATATCGGTAATTGCGCCATACGCGTCCAGTTTCACTTTCCAGAAGTAACGGCTCGGAAATTATGGACGGCGAGACATTATGAAATTCACGAGGCGAATATCAAAAGCGTTTTCGCAGCGCGCGACAGGGCGTTTGGCACGCGCACATTGGAAACGAACACCTTCGCTCCTGAATTTTGCGAGAGCATCTGGTGTTGTACGAAAGCACATGCCACGCATCTGCTCCGAGCACTTTTCTTGTCTCGGACCTTGCTCGGGCCTTTTTCGAGGCCTTTTTGAACCCGAGCAAGTTTTCGAACATACCTGCCATTTTTATACATAAATAATCGAGTATATTCAAGTTCAACAAAATTTGTAAGTCCAAGAAACTTACGAATTATCGTGCAATGAAATCTCTGCAAAAAAAGAAGCTTTAATGAAATAATTGAAGGGGGGCCCAAACTCCTCCTGAAATTGAGGTAAATTAAACACAAATTGTAATAATAGAAAGTAATTATCAAGAATTATAATGATGATAATGGAAATGAAGAAACTATAGAAAATAATAACAACAAGGAATTAAAATTACTGAAAATTATTGAAAATGTACTTATACTATAATCTAGACGACAGAACCAATTTTCATGTAAGTTCCCAAAGTTAGACACTATTTAGAGTTATTGATTTTCCTCAACTCAATAATAACAATAATCCTGGCTTCAGAAGTATTTTTGGATAGGATATTGTAGAATTTAAAATTTACAGAAAATTTTTTGAACTCTGTGAATAAAATAGAAAACAATTAAAATCTACGACAATGTTGAAAGTTAAAAAATTTTGGAATCCTAGAGCGTTGGATAATGAAAAAATCTGCATAGAAATCTTGTATTAGAAAATCTTTCGAATCATACAAATACCGTTACTACATACCAAATCTTTTAAATATTAAAAAAATTTCAAAATACAAGAAATCTATGAAATACTGAAATTCAATGATGTAATTTTTTCAAAATTGATTTCTAGAGCATCGAACTCTAGAAATCTTTATATCAAATGTACGGAAATACTAGAAATCTCCAAAAAACACAGTTTCATAAAATCTCAACAAATACTTATAATCTACAAAATTTTGAATTGAAGAACATTAAATCCTCAAAAAACGTACCCATACAGCAATTTGTAGAAAAACAAGAAATCTATGAAAATACTAGAAAACGTTCAAAAATCTTATAAATATTGAAAAAATATGAAAATATTAGTAAAAAAATAGAATATAAAAAATGTAAGTAGATTAAATTTTCTAGAAATAAATATGAAAATACTGAAAATCTATTGAAATTTGAACTATAAATCATTGAATACTAGAAATCTTTATAACAATCTACAAAAATACTAGAAAAGTCTTTGAAATTTCAGATATACATACTAAAAAAATTCGAGAAATATTTAAAATCTATCAACAGTAAAAAACTACATAGACAAAATTTTCTCAAAAAATTACAAAACTTTGAATCCTAGAGCATATAATTCCAAAAATTTATAAAGTCTATAAAAATAAAAGGGAATTCTTAACATTATGAAAAGTAACAGAAAAATACGAAAATATTTGAAAAAAAAAAAAACGAAAATTTCTGGAAATCGGTATAAAGGATACTGTATTCTAAAAAATATTCATAATCATTGAAATTTTCAATATATAGCATCAAATACTAGAAATATATAGAGCAATCTATGGAAATACTAGAAATAAATGAAAATACCAGAAAATACTACAAAATTTTATAAATAAAAAACAATACAACAATTCTAGGCATCTATTAAATACCTAAAATCTGTGTAGATATTAATTACTCAAAAATCTATAAAAATACTAGCAATTTGTATTACTTTGATTTCTAAAGCATCGCATTCTCGAAATCTATAAAAAAACATTGGAAAATTCTTCAAAAAAAATATAAATACTTAATAAATATGAAATATAAGTACTGACAGTATTGTAAAAAAAAAAGGATTGTAACCTCAGTGATTTGAAAGTTAGAAAAATTGAACTCCATTTTATTAAATACGAACATAAAAAAATGTGCGACTTTGGACTCCACAAGTTGTACAATTGCTAAATCCTGAAATTTCAAAAATTAAAAATACTTAATCACGTAACTTATTAATCAGAGATTAAAAATTAACAAATCCCAAAAGGAATATATTTTTCTTAAAAAGCAATCCTGAAAACTTTTCTACCTGCACCCCTCAAAATAATAATAGATCATTGAAAATTCACAGCAATATAATCATTTATTAGTTCTACTCGATATTTTACAATAAAAATGAATGTCGATTCCTAAAATGTCATCATTCACTCCAAGTTTTCTGAATTTGAAAAACTATAACTAATAACTAATAAAAATTGATTTCATCATGAAACTTTCCATTACTAGAAAAAAGGTTAGAAAATTAATTAACAAAACCACTTAAATTAAAATAAATTTCTATACTCCCGAAATTCCACTCAAAATAAGTGAAACTTCTATTTCTACTCGAATTTATTTCATCAGTTTTTTTTACTTTTTTAAATTAACAATTCACTTATAAAAGGTAAAAGAGTGTCATACTCAAATTTTCCTATCATTTTCAGGTTTTCTCGCTGTCATTCCCATAGAAATATAAAGTATCAAAATTTGAAGATCAGATCATCGCAGCTGTCAGTACAAACGTCATATGGTAAGCTGTAGAGATGAAATTTTGGGCCCCACGCAACTATGAATTCGAGGAACACGTGGTTCCCAATTAAACTGGCCCAAAATTTTTTTTCTGAGCGTAACAATGTCCATTCGTGAGTCGGTCTTAGAAAAGGTGCGCGGCTTGATTAACTTCAACTGATCGCGGTTTTGGCTCTTCCGGGCAGCTGCCGGCGTTATCGCGAAATCTTGCATCTTGAGACTTTGCTAAAGCGAAAGACCTGAATCCAGAAGATTTATTAATGATATTCAACGAAAAATATCAATTTTTGCAATTTTTAAAATTCTTTTAGAACTAATTTTCCGTAAAATATCTTCGATGTTTTCAAAATTTCGAAATTTGAAAAATATATATTTAATTTTGAGTTCTTGAAAGTAAGAATATCTAATTTTTATAGTTTCAGAATGTTCATGGATTAGGATTTCAAGATAATTGAAATTTTAGTTATTTCAAATTCAATTATTTATTTGGTTACTTGATTCATTCAAATTGAATTAGTTTTTTTAATCTATTTTTTGCGTTCTTTTAATTTTTTCAATCTAGATAAAATTTTTTTTACTCTCTAAGATTACATTGCGAAATTCTTCTTCTTTAAAAATCATCATCAATATAAAAATTAAAATTACAATGTAAACTAAGCTTCATTCAAAAAATCATCTTCGATCCACACAAAATTTACACACTTTTTCGTGCACGACTTTATGTAAATTTCAGGTAATTAATTCACATGAAAAGTTGTCATAATGAATTCTATGAAAAATACGTAGTTCACATGATTTTTATATTAATATATATTTCGCAAAAATTTGCTGTAAATTTAATGCAAAAATCACGTACACTTTGATTTTTATAAGTAGTTCCCACAATGTTTGCAAAATATTTTTACTTCGAAATTCCAAACAAGCATAATTTTTGATACTCAGAAAATTGATCAATTTTGTAGTTATATCTTCGATCCCTACAATGTTAAATGAAGAATTTTGGTTTTTCAAAGATTGGCAATATTTTTGAAAATATCAAAAAATTTCTGAACATACAGAAAATTTTTATAAATGATGTAGATTTTATTCAATAAAGTATTTCTTTGAAATATGAATAATGATTTTTTAGTAATTTTTTTAGTAAAAATTCTAATCACTTGGAAAAACTTTTCTAAAATATTGTAAGTTTAACCTTGTTTGTTTTACGGGTAGAATTTTGTGAAATTCGTAGTTATATCTTCGATTCCGAGATTTTAAAATTAAGAATTTTGGTTATTTGAAGATTGGCAATATTTTCGAAAATCTTGAAATGTTTCTAAACTTAAAGACAATTTTCATAAATAATTTTGATTTTATTTAATGTAGAATTTCTTTGAAATATGAACAATGATTTTTTTCGAAACAAAATTTCAAAAATTTGAAAAGTATCAAGAAATGACAAAAAAAATTGAGTCTATGGGAAAAACTTTTCTTAAATTTATTAACTTTAACATTGTTTGCCCTACGTATAAAATTTGGTAAATTTTGAAGTTATATCTTCAATTCCTAGATCGTAAAATAAAGAATTTTGGCTTTTCCAAGATACGCAATATTTTTGAAAATATTGAACGATTTCTGAACTTTAAGAAAATTTCTACGAATCGTGTAGGTTTTACTGTGCAAAGTATTCCTCCAAATATGAATGATGATTTTTTAGTTATCGAAATTCAAAAAACTAAAAAGTATCAAGAAATTTAAAAAAAATTCGAGTTACTTGGAAAAAACTTATCTAAAATTTGGTAAATTTAATTTTTTGCTTAACGATCGAAATTTTCCCAATTATAAAAATTATGAAAAAAGAATTTGTTCATAATCGTCAATCAATTTCAAGAAATTGAAAAAATTTTGTAGATTAATGGATTATATGGGTATTTCTTCACTTGTTAGATTGTATGTTAAAAAATTTCAGTTTTTTAAAGTTCTGTGGTAAATTTTTGATGCAAGTTTTTCGGTTGGTTAGCAACAGGCAGACACAGGCAGATGAACTTCCGACAGCTGTGGGACCCGTGCCTCACACGTGCCCTCGACTACGAGCTAACAACAAGAGGCCTAAATTGATATGATTGGTGATCCAATGAAAAAAAACTTTTCATTATCGATCATCTAAGAATGCCCTATCCAAACCACAAGGAAAAGAAGCTTGAATAAGAATCAGGGCTGAGAATCAAAAAAAGTTTTCCAGAAAAATTATTATACGCAATATATTTTTTCATTCTTTCGAGTTCAATCATTCTCAATTTATAAGAAGAATAGTTAGGAAATGTTTCAGGGTAATTTGAGACACTCGAAATTCAGGAATTCTGAGTTTACGAAAAGTTCAGACTTTTTTTGTAAGGGCTACCAGAATATCATCTTTTTAAACTCATTTTATCATTAAAAATGTTATTCATTCCATCATGTGTGCTTTAATTACTGCATGAAATTTCATGGCTACCTGAAAAAATTGCAGATCACTAGAGAGTGAAAATACTACTACAGAGTGAAAAAAATAGTGATTATTTTCACTCAAAATACCTATTTTAATCCTTCAAATTTCAGGAACCTTAATTGACCTTCCGGAACTACCCTCTCGAATTTCATTAAAAAACTATTTTGACCAATAACCCTGCAAATTTTCAGAAGCTTTTAGACCTTGTCACATCTCTGCTCATTTTTCCAAAAATGAAATTAACACAACTTGAAAATAATAAAAGTTTCTTCGTCCAAAATTTGATAAAAGCTTGAAATATTGAAGCTGTTATTGTTTTTTTGCAAATTATTAATTTTGGAAGAGGGTTGTATTATCAGCTCGCGAAAACACGTATTTCTTGGGATTCGAGGGTTAACTTGTTTGGATTTTTCGACGTCGAGTTGTTAAAACATAAATAGCATTTGAGGCAGTCATGGAAATTCGACCCATGAGTCCCGGACCCACACGATCATTGAATGCAGTGCCATATGATCCCGGATTCCGTAGGGGGGGGGGGGGCAACGTCATTGTGAGTTCGACCCCAGCTGCGCATAGTCTGTGCAGCAGAGAACTTGGTTCAATACTCATTCTTACTTGTTCTTAGTCACATACAGTTTCAGTCCGACGAGACAGCATTCAGATCCATCTTCCAAAAAAAAATCATCGAATCTACACTCTACTACTCTGCAACCAAAAAATTTCATCAAGGTGAGAATTTTCTATAAAAATCATGGAATTTAATGCAAGAAGTGTAGTTATATGAAAAATCAATCATGGAATATTCAGCTTTGGAAATTTTCAAGTTGTTTTCTTGAAAATGTTGTGGGCGTTTGATTTCTCTAGTATTTTGGGTTTTTATAAAGTTTTTATAAAACTCCTTATGAAATTTCGGTATTTTTTTATAAAGTCACATTGTAAAAAAGCAGAATTTTATCATAAATACCTAAATTTCACGAGAAGTTTTATAAAAACTCAAATTACTAGGGATCTCGAGAAAATTAAAGAAAAATTGATTTGTTGAATGTTTTTTATTTGAACAATAAAAAAGGTGATTTTATTTATTTTGAGGTTTGTTAGTTTTCTCATGAGAATTATTCATTTTATGCATTTTTTTATTTTGTTTAGTATTTTTGTTAGGAATTCGATCGTGAATTCGCAACTTTCGAAGATAAAAAATTTTCTATGGAAGAATAACAAAAAATGGTTTAGAAATATTTAAAATTTGTGTAGTTATTATTTAGTCAGTTTTATTTTGATGACGTATCTTTTAAAGGTCCGTGTGCAATAATGTATTTGGATTTTTATAATGAAAAAAATTGTTCATATATGTTTAATAAACTTTTTTCAACAGCAGATTGATTTTGAATTATGGGTGTCATCAATTTTTTTTAATTTCATAAATTTAACTCAAACTTTGAAGGTATATCGTATTTTTTTCATACTTGCAGATTTTATACAAAATTAGAATAGTTAAAATCAAGTCAGAATTTTCAAAAACATAACAAAATCATTATCTATATTCGCATTTTTTTAAAAATATTTTTGATTTATCTCTTAAATTTCTGATGATTACAATTCTTCGGTTTTCCATCAATGATTTCAATTTTTCGTAAGTTTTTGTATTTTAAGTATTCTCGATGACTTCAAGAAAAATGATCTAAATTTTCTAAAATTTTAGAAAATTTATAGTCTTCTTTCTTGAAAATTTTTTCTATTTATTTCAAATACCTTAAGACCTACATCATCAGTACGATTTTCCATCAAAATTTGACTTGAAATTTGTTATTTAACAACTTCGTATATGGTCTTGAAAGATATTACCGAAATCTTTGAAAATTTCGATAGTATTTAGAATTTTTAAAAAAGTGATTTTCCTGCCAAACATCGATGAGAAGTTCAAATTTGTATCAGAAATAAATAAATTCGATGCTACATTTCTAAAGTATTCTCGAAAGAGAGAAAAAATTGGATTTAAAAAAAAAAACAATATAAATATACTATATTTTCATTACTCAATGAGGGATATGTGAAATTGTATATAATCATGTAACATCCATAAAAACTTTGGATGAATTTGTTGAAAAATAGATATCCTGGAAATCCATGAACTTAAAAAAAAAATCGTTGATCTTATTAATCAGAAATAATATGAAAATAAAATAATTTTGAAAATTTTGCAGAAACCAAAGAAAATACGACGAAATTCGAGCTAATTGTAAAAATTTTCAGAAATTTAGGACAGTTCAATTCTTTCTGTAATCGAAGAAATTCGAAGTAATTCATCAATAATTACCATCTGAAATGTATAAAATGATATGAATAAAATTATTTTTGAAAAACAATTGAATCACTGTAATTCCATACGGGAATCATTTATTTCATTGATCGTGAAATGTTAAATGCTTTTAAATTCATCATCGTACAGTATGAATAAAAAAATTGACAAAATTATGGAGTTATATATTACGAAAAAAAAACAATCAATTCCAAATTGTATATATATCATTTACATTATTATTATAAACAATGGATATTATCAATAATTGATATTCTTCCTTTATTATTATAATTATTTATGATGATGAAAACTATTGGTTACAACAATAATTATAATTAGTTCCTTAATTTTCGAATGTGTGTCCTGATTCTCCAATTTTTCTTGAATCTAGAAAAAATTGTATTCATCAAGTGCATACAAAATCCTGTTAAAACCAATCTATTCTAGTTCGATATACTGACTTTTTTGCCATATCTAGTAACTTTTTTTCTGATCTCAATAAAAATCTAAAAAAAAAAAATATAAAAAGATGCATGGAGGTTTTTTTCGTATATTTTCGAAATTCCTTGCAATCTTGCAATGATTTGATTTCATAGAACAAAATTTTATAAGACAAAGTATGAACATTTTGAAACACTATAAAAAATTAATAAAAAAACTTTGGAAAAGTGATGTATATTTTATTGTGTACGATGAATTTAGAGAAAAATAAATAAAAACACCTTGACTTATACAAATCTACACTCTCAGAAATTTTTCTATTCAATATAAGAGACCTGTCTTTGAAGCAGATTTCCCATACTGTCTATTAAATTTTCTATGAAAGTTACGGACGCAACTATGGAGAAAATAGATACTGTCTGTGAAAATTATAAACCTATGAAATCGAAGTGTTTATTTAAAATAAAACAGACATTGAAATCGTTTTACCTTTAAATGATTTCTAATTGAAAATGTGTATTCAAACTCTTTTAAATTCAAGCGGATTTCGACGTAATACATTTTTTTGGAGAAGATTTACCTTAATTTATCAACAGCTATTTGATTGAAACAAAAAATTTATATTGTATGGAGTATGAATTGTATAACAAAAATATATTGTATATTTGATAACATGCAAAAGATATTTTAGAATACCCAAACATGTAGTGTCTTGAAATGAAATTTATAATAATAAAAAATATTGAAATCATTATATCTCTTACGAAAACAATGAATTTGATATAAATTTCTTTGAAACACTTTTCATATACGTGTCCATGAAATTTCAAACACGATTTTAAGAGAAAGTCTATAAAAGATGTTTGAAATTCCAAATTTTTTTTACAGTAGAAAATTTTATTTCATAAAAATTTCATTGATGACGAAAAATACAAGAAGGTAGTATAAATACCAGAAATATTGAAAATACTCAAATCTATGTCGACATGGTTTTCTCAAAAATTAACAAAATTACATAAAGTGTATGAAAATTCGAATCCAATTTTATTAAATTTCAGAAATCTATTCAAACATCCATCAAAACACCAAAATTCCCTGAACTCTGAAAAAAAAACGTAAGAATCTGTTGAAACACAAAAATCTATCCAACTTTTAATTCTGTAGCATCAAATTCCAAAAATCTAAATAGCGATAATAAAAAGTTATAAAATCGTACAAAATTCTAAAAATGCTGAAAAATACAAAAAATATTAGAAATTACAAAGTTTTCTCTAGTAAATGACCTAAAATCTATGCAACTCTAAATTATATTCAAAATCCATTTCTAAAAAATTCCAATAAAATACAGAAACCGTAAAAAAAGAAAGGAAAATTAAAAAAACAAAATAACTCCATACACATGCTTTCTGGACATCAGAAAAACAAAAAAATTTCATGTCACCATATTTTCAAAAATTCTAGGGAAAATTCTGGACCTTTTCCCAAAATTAGAAAAAAAAACCAAACGAACTCTCCTTCTAGAAATATTTCCGTAAACGGTTTACACAATATTAACCCTAAGTTTACAGGAAGTTAACCTAATGTTTGTACAAAGTTTACGTAAACAATTTCTACAATTTCCACAAAAAACCAAACTTGTCATTCCCAGTAAAAGAACTCGTTGTATTAAAACGTTTTAAAATAAATAAATCAAGAAAATTCAGAAAAATCCTTCCTATGACCCACTTCCAACGAAACCTCGAATGCCAGAAATCTTTAACGTAATCATTCATGACTGGCAATTTTTTCAGATGATACCAGACACCGAAGCCTGTCCCGCAACCCCGGCGGAAGTTGCAAAAAAGGAGGAAACCTCGAGCACCGAGGGTGATAGCGAGGGGGAGGATGTGAAACGAGATGAGGCCCAAGTTTGTGTGACTGCGTGGACGATGTATCTTCAACTCGTCACCGCACTCGAAAACAGAGGCGCCAAATTCGACAGAACATCCATGATAGACGCCATGTACCGAGGGACAAATTTCATCTCCTTCGAATCGCAATGATTGGGACCTTTGGGGCCTCGCAACCGAAAAATCCGCGATTTTTCGCGCATGATTTCGTAACCGTGCAAAATTTTCGCAAGTAATGCCAAAAAGAAGATTACTAGTCACGAAGATAAGAAATTTGTATGCCCACTCAGAGACGTAATTAACTAATGCAGAGGATAATTTGTAATGGAGGAAATCTGACTGGATCTCGAGATTTTATCATTCTCTGTTAATTAACGTCATTTTTTGACGTCAGTAACGAAGAATTTACAGAAAATGAGGAAAATGGTAGAATCGTTTTGATATGCATGTAACGTAATTTTATGTCACAGTGACGTCGCAAAGCGTGACATTACAAAAAATTAATGCAAAGGATTATTTTTTAGATGAAAATTCGAATGAATTTTGAGATTTTATCATCCTTTATTATTTAGTGTCATTTTTTGACGTCAGTAACGAAATATTCAGAGAAAATGAAGGAAATAGTAAGATCTTTCATCATATGCATACAACACAATTTTACGTAACAGTGACGTCACAAAACGTGACAATACAAAAAATTAATCCAAAGGATTATTTTCAGTGACAAAATAACTTTTTTTTTTCAGACGTCAATAACAAAATATTTAGAAAAATCGAAGAAAATAGTAAAATCTTCCTTCGTTTTCGTACAGCGCAATTTTACGTCACAATATGACGTCGCAGAACGTGACGTTACGAAAAATCAATAAAAATTTTATCATCGTGAAAATATTAAAAATATTATGTACGTGTAAAAAAACGTGAATTCACGTCCTGTGATGTCCCTGATTTAATAATAAGAATATATTTCTATTTCGTGCGATTTCGTACATGACTACAGGCCCGAATATATTACTTTTGGGACCACAGATTTCGCTCAAAAAATTGAGAAGATAATTAACTTTTTTCTTCAAATCCATGCTTAGTATGTGTAAAACGTTCTCAGTGGTTGATCCAGATTTTTAGCTAATTTTTTAAGAGAGATGAAAGATAAGATTGTAGATATATTAATACTAATGACGATAGAATGATCAGAAATTGCGAAAATTCGAAAAATTTCCCAAAATGGAAAAGACACTACAGAAACTTGAAATTCTGCAAAATTATACGTATCCCAGTTTGGATTGAAATTGATTGAAATTCATTTAGTGAAAAATTCACGTACTACAACCTTATCAGAAAAATATTGTACGACACATTTACGAGGGTATAAACTCAAAATAACCAGAGAATGGGGCTACTCCCCAGAACCCCCCTAATACTTGTCACTGCTCAAGAAAATACTCGAAACAGTAATTACAAAAATTTTCCTAATAGAATACTGAGAGGCTAATGACCAAAAACTGTATTTACTGTGGTTATCTAGTCTACAGCAAAAATACTCATTTCTATTTTTTCATTGTAACAATGTCTAACTGAAACAAAACCTACAATGTTCATCCATAGTACTCTTGAAAAGTACGTCATCATGGATTTTCCACGAATTTTCGTTCCCCTGATTTTCCAACACTGATATTGTTTATAAAAAAAATATTCGCTACGAAAAGACCAAAATGGTACAGTAGGAAAAAGTTGTTTTAAGTAGCTGAAAAAAGAACCATATTTTGAAAGGTTCGTCGACATAGAATATATTTACATTTAATTTATATGTTTATCGATCGACGAAAGCGTGCATCCAAATTTTATGAAATTTGGTTGAATTTCAGTCAGCTCGTATGTGCAATGGTGAATAAATTAAATTGGTGAAAATATACGTGCCATTTGTTTACTCTAATGTATGAAAACATTTATTAATTGGTGATAGACAATAAAAATTGTGAAATGGGTGAAAAAAGAGGAAAGTGTTGCGTATTGGAAAATTTCACCGAAGACGAAATTGCTCATTCCCATGGTGCTGCCTCTAAGGTAACGAAATTTATTAGGTTGCTGAAATCCAAATTCCATGATGTAGAATGTTTTGACTTTTGGTGCCAGTTGTACCAAGGCATTCCTAGATAATGTTAGCACATGAACAAAATTTCAAAAAATTCAAGTAAATTACGTTTTTCCTGGAGTTTAACGGAATTTTTCACAATATTTCACAATCTCCAAAATGTATGTAAATTTGTTTATTTCTACAGGTTTTTGGAAATACTCAAAACAAGCTTAAAAATTTTTCAAGTTATGAATTTTTCATAATTTTTAAAATTTAGGACACGGTACAAATTATTGCAGACTTCTATAATTTTTGAAAAATTTGTCAAACTCATTGAGATTTTTCGTATTTGTTTAATGTCCTTCAAGTATTCCAGAATGTTATAAATGTATGAAAAAACATTAACATTAATTTTTCGAAAAAATATTATGACGAACGCAATCTCCATAGTTCATGAACATTTTTGAAAACTATATACAAATTATCCAACATTTTTCAGAGTTACCGACGTGTCACAAGTTTTGGGTATAATTATTAAAAAACATTCAAGATATAGAAAATCACGCCATTATTCAAATTTTCTGCAAGTTTCAAATACTTTGATGAATTTTCGACACCTCAAGAAACTGTGTACCTAAAAAAATACATGTCTGCAACAAAAACACTCACTGGTTTTTTTTTTTTTTTTTACTTAACATAGCATGTACAATAGTAACAGTAAGTTCACTATGAAAATATGACATCATGCATTTCTAACGAGTTTACGTTTTTCTGGTTTTCAATACTGATATATTACCGAGGAAAAATCACGAATTACGTAGAGACCAAATGATGGTACAGTATGAAAACGTTGTATTAAGTAGCTGAAAACAGTTTGATATTTTAAACGTTAGCTGACAACATGATGACGACTTAAGCGTACAATATCATTTTCTCATATTTTTCGTATTTCTCTATCATTCGTATCACAAATTCGATAATTTGATCATTTGATGATGCAATGATTTGCATAAAGCTACGTTGTTTTTTGATTCTGTAGCTAACAAATGATTCGACTTTGATTGTGCAATGAATGACCCTTTGTTAGTCAGACAATACAATCCTTGCAATGGGAACACGTAAAGATGTAAAAATAATTAATTACACTATTAACATTCAATATTTTTGATGTTATTTATAATGGGAAAGTGAAGGAATTCAATCGGTGAAGAAATTGTGCCGATTTCGTATATTCTGTTGTACGAAAACGCCTATGAATTTGTTAAAAACAATTATGTAATACAGTGCTTTCGAGATCAAAATGTGACAACCGAATTGGAAAATTTTACCGCTGCAAAATTTTTCATCCCTATACTGCTGCCTCCAGGGTAACGGAATTCAGTGGATTGCCGAAGTCCAGATTGCATGATATTGAATACTTGTTTTGATTTTTTGGGCCAGTTATACCAAGGCATCATATAACTTTTGTATGCACACATCGCACATGAACAAAATCGTAGTTATGGTTTCATTTTTAAGTAATTTCTACTTCCGGGAAATAAATAATTGAAATTTTTTCAAATTCATACGGATAATCAATTTTAGAATGGTATGATTCAAAGAGATTAGAATTTCTTCTTTCTTTGTTTATCGCTATTAAAGCAAAAATGTCATTTACATATATAATAAGCGATTGCAAGCAAAAAATTTGATAAAAGCTAGACATTGTATAAAACAAAATTTTACATCTTAACATTGACTTCTGCTTATCATTTGACGACTCTCACTAATCAAAATTCTCAATATGCATTACTTTTATGATATCGCTCAAAACACACTGCTTTTGAAACTCGTTGCCATACATTTTGATTCACCTCATGTTTGGCACTCCGGAAAATTTGTCCGCAATTATTTGACCAAGAAAATTATAAACAAACATGGCTGCAATGCCCGTGACAAAAAAAACCATATATCTAGCAATTAGCGAAGGGTCGCCCAAGCTTATAAGTAACTGAAAAAATACTTTGAAAAATGTTGATCTAGCCTTGAATAGAATTGTATCAAATCTGCTACCTACTTCAAGAAGTACAGGGTGCGCCATTTCTTATATCGGCATGTAAACATTGAATAACTTGAAAAAAAAACAACCGATTTCTGTAAATGAGGTATTTTTATTTAGTTTGGTCCTTTACAATTTATTTAGACTAGTTTTTGAACACAACATCAATCAAGTGGCCGCCCTTATTGTTCACAGCAAAATATGCCCTTTTTGCGGCGTTTTCCATTACCTTTTCGAGCATCTCGGGTGGTATAGCAATGATTTCGGCACGAATATTTTCCTTAAGCTCTTCAATGGTCTGCGGCTTGCTGGCGTACACTTTACTTTTCAAATAACCCCACAAAAAGAAGTCTGGAGGGGTCAAATCTGGAGATCTGGGTGGCCATTCAATGTCGCCTCTTTTTGACATCAGACGTCCAGGGAATTTTCGTTGCAGAAACTGGATTGTTTGATTCGCAGTGTGGCAGGTCGCACCATCTTGTTGAAACCAGTAATCTTCAAGACCTTTTTCACGCATTTGTGGGCAGACATAGTGAGCCAACATCCACCGATATCGGTTTCCATCGATCGTTTGGTTCTCTTTGAAAAAATAAGGACCAATGATGGTTTTGGCGCAAACGCCGGCCCAAACAGTAACTTTTTGGTCATGCAATGGCGTTTCATGGATCTCGTGTGGATTCTGCGTTCCCCAAATGCGGCAATTTTGCTTATTAACGCCTCCAGAAAGTTTGAAATGTGCCTCGTCGGTCATTAAAATTCGCTTCCAAAAATCAGGTTCAGTATCAACTATTCGAGCGATTGTTTGTCCATATTCCAAGCGACGTGGATGATCTGTAGGCAATATTCTTTGTGTTAATTGCATTTTGTACGGAAACAAATGCAAATCATCTTTCAAAATGCGCCGTAGAGTGGTTCCACTGATGCCGAGATGCTGAGCGCGGTGACGATATGAAACTTTTGGGTTTTGGGCAACGCTCTCTCTGACAGCTTCAATCAGTTCATTTGAACGTCTTGGTCGTTGATGAACGGGTTGTTCGCGATCTTTCACTGTCCCGTGGTCACAAAAATTCGACACCAAACGACGAATAGTGTTGTCAGATGGTGCCTGTTTGCCAAGATATTTTCGACGATATGCTCGTTGAGTTAACACAACTGAACGACTATTTTCAATGTACAAAGTAACTATTTCAGCGCGTTCTTTTGGTGTGAAGCGATACATGGTTGAAATTGTACTGAATTGACGTTTCCAAAACAAGTGAAGTCAAGTAAATCGGTTGTCAAATGTTTAAGTTATTCAATGTTACAATACCGACATAAGAAATGGCGCACCCTGTACGAATTTGGTTTTCCAGTTTATACAGAAGGTAAAATGTCCAAAATCGGATTTTTCATCATGCTACTTAAATCCAAGATTTGAAATTTTTCGAAAAGAATATCTATTTCTTTTTCGTATTTAATCATTTGATCAATTATTTCTTTATTTATTTTATTACACTCACAGCATGAGCCGACGCTCCAGTATGAATTATATTCGAAATAGTCGTAAACAAAAGCAAAATACCAGCTGGTCCTACTACGATTCTCGTTAACCTATTTAAAGCAAATGACAATATAAATTCTTTTAAATCTCACATCAAACAACAACTCAAAGAAACTGAAAAAAATTACAAACTTCAATGAATCTGAATGTCGTTTTATCGAATACCTCAAATTGCCATCAATTTCCCGTTGGTTAGTTTCTCTACAGTTCATTTCGAACGTCAATCTATGAAATAAAAACGTTTTGCATTGATTCGATCAGAAATTCCATAAAATTGACTTCATGATTCATAAAAACCATTAATTAGGTTCTCACATTATGGTTCTCAAAATTCCAATCGTATAATGAAGAATAATCACCCATAAGGAAAAAAAAGCAACGTAAAGAAAAGTAAAAATGTTCGCCCCCATCAAATTGAATGCGTAGATAAATTTCGTGTTACGAATATTTATGCATTGAAAGATATCACTCCCGAGGACGAGATTTTCTTTTCTAGGACATTCTAAGGGAAGTAAAATATCTAGAATCTTTGGTAAGAACATGATGACTACCGCTGGTTGAATTGCGATTTGTATTAAACCTAGAATTTAATCAAATTTATGCAATGTTGAAATTTTTACTTGTGAAATTTATTGTTTATTAAAAAAAAAAAAAATTAAGATTAACCACGAAATATTCAAAAATGAACATAGCTAGATTTTTTCTTATATTCAGTAAAAATGTTCCATTTCTTTGTCTCTTTAATTACCATTAGTAAGAGCTACAGACTTTTCGGCACTTTTTACTGTATCATGCATGATTTTAAGATCGTACGAACGTTTCAAACATTCCCAATCATTTTTTATAAAATCGTGAGCTTGCCTGTTCTTTAAAAATTGCACAGCACATAAGTAACTAATAAAAATGAAAAATATATCACAATAGAACATGTATTTGTTCACTGTTATTCATCAACGTCCCTGGCAGAAATGGTTTTTGTAAACACTGTTTACGTAAACTTTATGCAAACATAACATAAACATCCTGTAATCTTTACGTAAACATTGTGTAAACAGTGTACGTAAACTGTTTACATGCTATTTACATTAAGTTTACGTAAACATTTCTACAAGGGGTCTTATGCGAATGATTCATGGTAAGTTGTGTTATGTAAGATAATGATGATTATGATGGCATGTCATTTGCGAAAAATCGGTCTCCAATTGAAGTTTTGTCGATTGATGTGTGTGATGAGGGATAAGTAATAAGGTTAAATACTCAACAAAGTCTAGCAAATAAACTACAATTGCTACTACTGTTATGAAAATAACTATGATGTTGAGGAAACCAGTGACAGCAATATCTATGTCGTTAATGTTATTTTTCATGCGTAATATCTGTAAAAAAAACATTGAAAAGTAATTAAACTAATTCAGTTGATTCCCAGTCATAGTTTTTGATTTGCCTTACATTAGAACCATCTATTTTCAACCTACTGTAGACGTTGTGACGGTGATCCTGTCTTTAAGTCCGCAACAAGACTTCAATTTTTCATTCGGATTAGTTTTTTTCCTTTTTATGTCGGTAAGTTTGTACTACTTCGTAAATTAGATTTAAGTATTCTTATCTGTTGTTAAAAAACTATGACTGGAAATGGACTCGATTTCTTTATAAACGTAATAATATCCAGTGAAAAAACAAAAACCTACCATCTAAGGTCATTGAAAAGTGTTTAAGCGAGTCTGAAATTTCCAAAATTTAGGGTTTTCATTGTTTTTTTTTTAGTTCAATTTGTTTCTTACCTCAGCGACAAATATTGGTAAGGAACAACCATAGAAGTATGCCGCAAATGACAGCCTATATAACATTGGTTGGTAGGGCCACATAAATGCGATCTTCATGATGTTTCGATACGAGCGTAGATGCATTTTAAATACATCATCCGACTTTGATTCGTTTGAATAAGACGCTTTCATAGCGGAATTCAATGTTCACTTCGTGAATCAAATTTTCATTATTTGAATGATCGGGTAAAAACTGATGGTATCTGTGATTAAAGAAAAAATTTTAAACTCCACTGCATTCGTTTTTATTTTATTTTATTTATTTATTCATTTTTTTTTAACTGACAAATGTCAGTAATAGAAAATATCGATAGCGCAATGGTTATTCTATTTGTTACAAATTGGACAATTTATACATCCACCGTAGTTTGAGAAAATTTTCATAATATTTCACAATCTTTAAATTTCTGAACGATTTCTACAGCCACACTGATTTTTCTAATTTTCTAGAAATATTGACAGTCTTCCAGGTTTTCAATGATTTTTCTTATTTTCTAAAATTTTATTAAAAATTTCGGAACTATCGACAATATTTGTGAACTGAAATATTTTTTACTTCTGAAAAACTGAGAACATTATCAAGTTTTTTTTCAAGAAAAATTTTCAGAATTTTCTGTTATCTGCAAAGTTATCATCTTTTTTCCGAAATTCAGAACTCCATTGGGATTTATCATATTCTAGATATCTTTTTATTTTTCATAATTCCAAAAATTTCCGAATTTTTGTTGAATTTTCGAAACTGTCGACCATTTTCATGAGGTAAGACTTTTACTCATTTTTAAATACTTCAAGAATAGTATCCACTTTCTGTCATTTTACAGAACCTTTTAAATATTGCATTATTTACTAGATTTATCAACATTATCGGAAACTGTAAAAATTTTTCCAAAGTTTCCGGAATTACGAAAATCTTCAAAAATTTCCAATGTTTTTATATTTTTGAAAATTTCTACAAGTTTTGACAATCTCCGTAAGATAAAACATTTTTAAATTCTTTTAAAGGTTCAGAATGTTGAACAGATTTTCTGGTTTAGTAATTTTCAAAATATTCCACTATCTTTGAATTATCTAAATCGATAAACATCTGAAATTTTACTTTTTTCAACTTTCGAAAGTTATTGACAATCTCCACGATTTGCAATATTTATTGAATTTCTTCAGTTGTACGAACTGAAAACATGAATAAAGAAATGTAAAATTATAAAATTATTATTTCATTACGCTCTAATAATAATTTGTAAACTACAAGAGTAAAATATGCGATTGCTATACATATAACTCACTTGAGTGGGAAAAATTTTATCTTTTCTTATATAATCTATCAAGAACTGACGTACATAGTAATTTTTACAATGCACCAGTTTTTACTCTTCAATATTTTAACGAGTAGGATGAATCTGCAATAATATTGTGGAAGTTACAATATTCCAGTGATTTTCACCATAAATACAGGGTGCGCCATTTCTTATATCGGCATGTAAACATTGAATAACTTGAAAAAAAAACAACCGATTTCTGTAAATGAGGTATTTTTATTTAGTTTGGTCCTTTACAATTTATTTAGACTAGTTTTTGAACACAACATCAATCAAGTGGCCGCCCTTATTGTTCACAGCAAAATATGCCCTTTTTGCGGCGTTTTCCATTACCTTTTCGAGCATCTCGGGTGGTATAGCAATGATTTCGGCACGAATATTTTCCTTAAGCTCTTCAATGGTCTGCGGCTTGCTGGCGTACACTTTACTTTTCAAATAACCCCACAAAAAGAAGTCTGGAGGGGTCAAATCTGGAGATCTGGGTGGCCATTCAATGTCGCCTCTTTTTGACATCAGACGTCCAGGGAATTTTCGTTGCAGAAACTGGATTGTTTGATTCGCAGTGTGGCAGGTCGCACCATCTTGTTGAAACCAGTAATCTTCAAGACCTTTTTCACGCATTTGTGGGCAGACATAGTGAGCCAACATCCACCGATATCGGTTTCCATCGATCGTTTGGTTCTCTTTGAAAAAATAAGGACCAATGATGGTTTTGGCGCAAACGCCGGCCCAAACAGTAACTTTTTGGTCATGCAATGGCGTTTCATGGATCTCGTGTGGATTCTGCGTTCCCCAAATGCGGCAATTTTGCTTATTAACGCCTCCAGAAAGTTTGAAATGTGCCTCGTCGGTCATTAAAATTCGCTTCCAAAAATCAGGTTCAGTATCAACTATTCGAGCGATTGTTTGTCCATATTCCAAGCGACGTGGATGATCTGTAGGCAATATTCTTTGTGTTAATTGCATTTTGTACGGAAACAAATGCAAATCATCTTTCAAAATGCGCCGTAGAGTGGTTCCACTGATGCCGAGATGCTGAGCGCGGTGACGATATGAAACTTTTGGGTTTTGGGCAACGCTCTCTCTGACAGCTTCAATCAGTTCATTTGAACGTCTTGGTCGTTGATGAACGGGTTGTTCGCGATCTTTCACTGTCCCGTGGTCACAAAAATTCGACACCAAACGACGAATAGTGTTGTCAGATGGTGCCTGTTTGCCAAGATATTTTCGACGATATGCTCGTTGAGTTAACACAACTGAACGACTATTTTCAATGTACAAAGTAACTATTTCAGCGCGTTCTTTTGGTGTGAAGCGATACATGGTTGAAATTGTACTGAATTGACGTTTCCAAAACAAGTGAAGTCAAGTAAATCGGTTGTCAAATGTTTAAGTTATTCAATGTTACAATACCGACATAAGAAATGGCGCACCCTGTATGTCTGACAAAACTATATTTCTTCCTTAGTAAATATCACTCAAGCAAAAATGTAAGACATCACGAAAAAGTAGGGATTCTGTAAAATTCTCTTATATACCACATCGATACTCTGATGACTACACTATATCCCTAACTCGACTGGCTAAAGAAAAATGCTCAACTGAGTAACGTTACTAACTTCCAAAGTACAACTCGCTCCCAACATCCCCCACCATCATTAAAGGGTATTTAAAATAATTGGACCTATTTTGTAACTGAAAAAAGTAAGTTCAACTACGGACTTTGCGTTTTTTTCAAATTCACTTAATTGCGTAATATTGGCTTATTGTTAAATCAATGATCCAGAGAGCGCAAAAAGAGGGTCGCGAATTTTTCTAGTCGTACACTTAGACAGAAAGTTTCCTGTACAGTCGTGTCGGTGAGAAAATGATAGAAAAAAAGTTATGAGAAAATACTCAGCTAACGTCAAGATATACAAAAGATATTTGTGATATGTCTTTTTGGTTTGATAGTAGTTTTTAAGGGTTTCTTGTTAAAATAAGTGTTGGTGTTCGATTCACACATAACTTGAAATTCATTCAATTAAGTTTTTTAAATAACGAACAATGAGAATTTATTGCTTGTTTTTAAATAATTTATTCATTAATATGAAGAAACGTACAAAAACTGAAATTCGATGAAAACAATTTTTGTTCAAAAATAAGGCAAAAGAGAAATGATAATAAAAAACACCCATTATCACTGTTTTATGGCAGTGATTCCTATCTTCAAAAAATATTAACAAAACTCTCCATTCAAATTTGGAAACACTTACTTACTATAGATACTCCAGGAAAAAGTCAGATTTCTTTAAAAAGCCTCTGTTCCGAAAAATTCAATCATACGTTGGACATTTTTATGACCCAAGCCGGACGCCCAAGATTCTCAGATGGCGGTAACTGAATAATCGTCTGATCTTTATAAGTGCTCCACTGCAAAATTCAAAGGCTTTTTAATTTTGCCATTGCCATGAGATTCAGTTTACGTGAAGTTGATGCAAAAAATGTGAACGACATTCAAATATCAACTTTTACCACAAAGTCGACATGGAGTTAACACAAATTTCTAAAAAAACTTCAGGTCAACACTTTGCATAAACTTCGCGTAATGTTGCTGGCAAATTTGCATATTCATATTACTCTTTTTGAAAATTTCTGAAAAAATTACGAACCGTTATTTCTTGCTTCGACCCCAGCAAGCTCATAGCAATTTTGCCAACATTTTTGACACTCCCCAAAGTCAGACTATTTTTCTCTGGCCAGTTGAAAAATGTCGCATAAACAAAACCATTCGCTTTGTTTTCCGTGTACCAAACGCCACTTGTGACGGAGTCGTTTTGTACTTTCCAAGGATTAGTATCGTAAATTGCTTCGCCATTTATTTCAAGCCATCCGCTCATTTGCTCGAGCCTCTCAGCGAAAATGGGCGTTATCATGCCATCTTTGGTTGGGCTAACATTTATCAGAACATTTCCCCCGCAACTGACACTTTCAACTAATTCTTCTACCAATTTTTTGAGGCTTATGATGTCGCTCAATTTCGCGTTGCGACGATATCCCCAAGATTCCTTGTCAATTGCAAAGCAATTTTCCCATTTGTGTTTTTGGAGAACTCCTGAATATTCAAATATTGACGATTTAAATTTGTTCAGTGGAGAGCTGAGAGTCATAATAAAACGATCGGCGATAAAATAGAAGAGATTTTATGCGTTCAATTTAAAATTTCCGAATAGTTCTTTGTACTTCTTGGCAAGTAGAATTAGCAAGCAAAAGAATTTGAAAAATTGGTTAAATAGCTCAGGTATTTGTACATTTCAAAAGAACACTGGAAATACCTGAACTCAAAAACGAGGAAATTTAAGGAAATTGTATAGAAAGATCGAAAATCCTTTCATATAATGATTATAAACTGTTAGATAAGATTTAAATTCGATATTCTCAAAGTTAGATTCAACCTCCCTTTTTTAGATCCTAGAATTACAAGGTAATTGTTGTAAAACTAAATGTACCTGGATTAAAGTTATCATTACAAGTATAAAAATCCCCATGTTCGCAAAGATCGTCTTTTCCCCATCTGTCATTCACAACAACCGTGTCTTTTACAGGACTTTTATTGTAAAGCCAAGCTAAAAATTCCTTCGATTTCCAATAAGTATCCGAAGCACCATTAGGGCCGTCAGACCACAAAACTTCGGGTCTGTAATCGTTGACAATTTGGTGAAGTTCAGGCATCGACTTCTTGTTAACGTATTCTTGACTTTCGAAATTGTTGCTTTTATCTTTCATGTATAAGGGATTGAACCATTCGAGCAAAGAGTAATAAAGACCGAACTTCAAACCTTCTGCTCGAACAGCATCAGCCAGTTCGCCTGAAAATTCGTTTTGGTCGATATTTTACGTCCTCTAAGACTTATAAGATAACTTATTTCTAAGTGGAACCACAATGAAAACTGTTGTTAATAGTCATCTTGAGTTAAAACTGATGAATTTGGGAAATAACGGATTGGGCAACAAAAAGAAATAATGTACTTGCATATTCGGAAAATGTACAACTACTTTTTTTGAAATAGTGGCTCACTTTTCTAAAATGACTTAAATTTTTTTACTATTCTGAAAATTCATCGGAATCATCGGAAATTTTTCCAGTTACGAAAGAGTTTTTTTTAGATAGAAAAAATTTTATGTCAAACTAACAATTTTTGGAAGTTTATGAAAAACAACGTTTTATTTTCCAAACTCCTGACACTAATGAACATTACCTACAAGGTCCCTATGGGGACCAATATCCCTCGCATTCCAGCCAAAAGAATATTTCGAAGGGAATAACGTAAATCCTTCGTGATGTTTCGACGTCAAAACGACGTATTTTGCCCCTGCTTTTTTGAACAATTTCGCCCATTGCGAGGCATTAAAAAATTCTGCAGTGAAATCTCTACCAAAATCTTGGTACGTGAATCCTGGAGGATAGTTCTTTTTCATAAAGTCGACGTATCGCTTTTTTTCATCAGCTGTGACAAATCGTTTTTCCCTGTTACTATACATTTTTTATTAAAAAATTGTTGCGAGCTTATCTAGCTGACAATAAACCTTTACCTGATTTGAAAATTTTTTTTACCTTTTTTTCTTGTAGTTAATGTATACTCTCGGAAAGCAATTGATTTATTAGATAAAGACATTTATATGAATTTTGTTTCAACGATATTTTTAAGCTGTATTGTAGAAATCAGTAGTAATTTTTATCCAAATCTTGGATTATACTTGTAAAAATAAAATTTTCTAAATGTGATTTCACTCACTTTTCCAGCGGTACCAGAACCATTCGTTTCCAAAACTGGGAACACTAAAAACACCCCAGTGAATGAAAATTCCAAGTTTGGATTGATCATACCATGTTGGTAGAGGTCGAGAATCCAGACTCTCCCAGTCTGGTGTGTATTTCTTATCACTGTTGAAAAAGTTATTTTTATTGTTTTCTTTACATATTTTTCAGCTTACTTCAATAAATTTCTCATCCAATTTCGTTTATTCTGTTTTTCCCAGTGTTTATATCACAGACATTTATTTCAATTTTTTTCATACCCAACTATTCACATTTTATTTCATGTATTTATCTCTCAATAAATTCATCTTTGAAGAATGAGAAAAACTGCAATTTATTATTTTACTTAGCCAAAAACTGAGGAAAATATATGCTTTACATTCTAACAATGACTCTCGTTACTGAACATACCTTGTAAAATTAATTTTGTTTTCGTATCCTGAAGCTTCTAGCGATCCCTTCAAAAGTGCAAAAACTATAAAAAGTATGATTTTCTCCATGGGGATCACCATGTCGACTGGAATTTCTTTTCTTCAATCCTCGACGCAGTTAACTTTGAAATGTTTACTCACTGAAGATTTTTGTTACACGAGAATGCTTGTATGGAAAAATGTGGAAAAAAAGATCGATATCGATCTATCTTAAGATAGTACGGTTCATTGAAGCTCGTAAACACACTGCATTAAAGTTTTTGGTAAAATTGTTGAGCCACGTCGATATATTTTCATACACATTAAAATCAGTGTCGATAAGAAGTAATAACATTGCAATATCGTGATATAAGTAGCTTCATTTATTTAAAGAGAAATAAAGTACAACGACGAATCGATTAGTATTGTTTTATTTTTAGTTTTCGGTAATCTTCGTATAATATTCTGAAAACTTGCATTTATACAGTTCACACGATTTTCATATATGAAGTTAAGTTTTCTTCAAAACGAGATATTAGAATCTTATACTTGTGTTTGATGAATTTATTTATTGATATAAGAAAATATACAAAAATTACAATCCTTTCGAAAAGCATGTCACACATTCAATTCGATACTCATAATCCTTGTCAAGATATAAGACGAGAGATGTGATAAAGAAAAACACAATTATCTCAATATTGTATCACTATTTATTTGTCAGTGATTCCTATCTTTCAAATTCAAAAAAAAGTATTTATTTCATTTTGCAAACACTTGTTTCCCATAGATACTCAAGGAAAAAATCAGATTTCCTTAAAAAAGCCTCTGTCCCGAAAAATTCAGTCACTTGCTGGATATTTTTATAACCCAAGCTGGACGTCTAAGATTCTCAGATGGCGGTAACTGAATAATTATATGATCTTTATGATCTTTCCACTGCAAAATTCAAAGATTCTTTGATATTCCTTTTGTCATGAGATTCAGTTTATGTCGAGTTTATGTGAACTTGATGCAAAAAATGTAAACGACATTCAAATCCAAATTTGAAAAAACTTCAAATTTGAAAAAATTTAAAAAAATTTACCAACCGTTATTTTCCGCTTCGACCCCAACAAGCTCACAGCGATTTCGCTGACGATTCTGATATTTCCCAAAGTCAGACTATTTTTCTGCGGCCAGTTGAAAAATGTCACATAAAGAGAACCTTTTGCTTTGTTTTCCGTGTACCAAACGCCACTCGTGACAGTGTCATTTTGATCAGTCCAAGGTTTAGTATCGTAAATTGCTTCGCCATTTATTTCAAGCCATTCGCTCATTTGCTCGAGCCTCTCGGCGAAAATGGGCGCTATCGCGCCATCTTTGGTTGGGCTAAAATTTATCATAACATTTCCCCCGTAACTGACACTTTTAACTAATTCTTCTACCAATTTTTTGAGGCTTATGATGTCGCTCAATTCCGCGTTACGACGATATCCCCAAGATTTCTTGTCAATGGGCAAGATATTTTCCCATTTGTGTTTTTGGAGAATTCCTGAGGAGTTACAAATTAAAGATCAAAATTTTGTCGATGAAAAACTGAGATTCAGAATTGAACGATTGGCAAAAAAAGAAATGGAATTCGATGCAAAGAATATAATACAGTACTATGCAGACATTTGTAAAATTGCCAAAGTGTCTCCTGTATCGTAACACTAGAAATAAAAAAAACTAGTAATTCTTGGTCGAATTGAAAATCTTTTGACAAGTGATGATGGTCAGTTTTATCTAATATTCTCCAAGTTATATTCGATGACATGTTCTTAGATTCTAGAATTAAAAACAAACTGTTGTAAAACTTAATGCACCTTGATTGTAGTAATAAGTACAAGTATGAAAATCTCCATGTTCGCAAAGATTCTCTTTTCCCCATCTGTCATTGACAACAACCGTGTCTTTGACAGGACTTTCGCTGTAAAGCCAAGCTAAAAATTCCTTCGATTTCCAGTAAGTGTCAGAAGCTTCCCATTCACCATCGGACCACAAAACTTCGGGTTTGTAGTCCCAGACGATTTGGAAAAGTTCAGGCAGCGACTTCCGGTACACGTATTCTTGGCTTTCGAAATTGTTGCTTCTATCTTTTATGTATGAGGGGTTGAACCACTCGAGCAAAGAGTAATAAAGACCGAATTTCAAACCTTCTGCCCGAACAGCATCAGCCAATTCGCCTGGAAATTCATTTCGATAGATATGGAATGCTAAGGTTTCTTTAATATTCTAAGAATTTGTTGGAATCGTCGAAAATTTTTTTAATTACAAGAAAAAGTTTTTCTTATGCATGAAAAGTTTTGTACAAACTGAAAATTTTCTGATTTAATGATGATAATTTTTAACACTCCTGAGATGTTCATCACGAATGAAAATTACCTACAAGGTCCCTATGGGGACCTACATCCTGAGCCCTCCAGCCAAAAGAATATTTCGAAGGGAATAACGTAAATCCTTCGTGATGTTTCGACGTCAAAACGACGTATTTTGCCCCTGCTTTTTTGAACAATTTCGCCCATTGCGAGGCATTAAAAAATTCTGCAGTGAAATCTCTACCAAAATCTTGGTAAGCGAATCCTGGAGGATAGTTCTTTTTCATGAAGTCGACGTATGTCTCGTTTTCCGCAGCTGTGAAAAACCGTTTGACTCTTTTACTATGCACTGCTTTAAAAAATCCTTTTTACTTTATCCATCTCATTAAATGAACTGTCATTTTATTTTAAAAATTTGTTGTGCAACCTTTGGAAAAATATTTCTTTCCCTAAAAATGTTTTGTATGTGAACTGTAGAAATGATGAGAAAATTTTTGTTCGAATCTTAGGTGATACTTGTGCGTTTAAATACGACTTTTGTAACGTCATTTCACTAACTTTTCCAGTAGTACCAGAACCAATCGCTCCCAAAACTAGGAACACTGAAAACCCCCCAGTGGATGAAAATTCCAAGTTTGGATTGATCATACCATGATGGTAGTGGCCGAGAATCCAGACTCTTCCAGTCTGGTGTGTATTTTTTGTCACTGTTAATAAAAATTGTTTTTATAGTTTTTACTGTATATTTTTTGTTCTTCCAATAAATTTCTCACTGAATTTCGTTTATTCTGCATTATCCATGGTTTTGATCGCTAACATTCATTTAATTACTTTTCGTACACCTAACTATTTACAATTTATTTTATTTATACATTCTTTATTAAATTGACCGTTTAAAATGAAGAAAATTTGTAACATTTTCGAGCTAAGGCAAAAAATTGACTCGCGTTATAGAACGTACCTTGACAATTCAATTTTGTTTTCAATTTCTGGAGCTGCTAGCGATCCCTTCAAAAGTGCAAATACTGTAAAAAGTATGATTCTTTCCATGGAGATCGCCATCTCGACTGGAATTTTTTTTCTTCAATCTTCGACACAGTTGTATATGAAACTTTTTCTTTCAACAAGTTTTTTTACACGATTACTCACTGAACATTTTTGTTACACGACAATGCTTATATGAAGAAATGCGAAAAAAAAATCGATATCTAATAGATATATTATCATATCTATCTATTTTAAGATTACACGATTCATTTAATCGCGTAAACACAATCTATTAGGTTTTTGGTAAAATTGACGTAACACGTCGATATTTCATACGCGGTAAAATGGGTGAAGGTAAGGAAAAATGACTTTGTGATATTGTTATATTGGTAGTATCATTTTAATAGAAAAAAATTGAATATACGCATAAAGTATACGACACGTAATTTTTTGAACAACATCCTGAAAACTTGTAAACTTTAACATTCTAAAAACTTCAATTTTTTAAAAATGAACTTTATGAGTAAATATTCTTCAAGGAATAAAAAACAAAGAATAAATATGTAGTAGATTAAACTTCAAATATCTTCTGGAATTGTAGCCTGAGCATAAATTTGAAAACGTCATTTGAAAGGGCAGACCAATAGCTTTGAAATGGTACATAAAAGAATTTTGAAAAAAATTAAATTTTGAGTCAATATTCTTCGAATAATCAAAAACCACCAATAAATATCTAGAAGATTTGACTTAAAATAACTTCTCTAATTTAAGTCTGAGTATAAATTTAAAAACGTCATTTGAAAGGGAAGAACCATATCTTCAAAATGGTATATAAAAGAATTTTAAAAAAATGAACTTTTTGAGTAAATATTCTACGAATAATAATAAACCGCCCATAAATATGTAGACGATTGAACTTGAAATAACTTCTCCAATTAAAGTCTGAGTATAAATTTGAAAACGTCATTTGAAAGGGCAGACCCATAGCTTTGAAACGGTATAGAAAAGAATTGTTTAGAAAATTAACTTTTCGAGTAAATATTCTTCGAATAATATAAAATTACCAACAAATATGTAGTAGATTTAACTTGAAATATCTTCTATAATTGTAGCCTGAGCATGAATTGGAAAATGTCTTTTGAAAGTGCAGACGAATTGCTTGAAAATGGTATTTATAAGAACTTTTTATAAAACGAACTTTTTGTGTAACTATTTTATGAAGAATTAAAAACATCTTATAAATATGTATCGGATTAAACTTGAAATAACTTTGTATTTGTACCCTGAGCATGAAATTAAAAACGTCATTCGAAAGAGCAGACTAATAGCTTTGAAATGGTATATAAAAGAATTTTTGCAAAAATGAATTTTTTGAGTACTATTTTTTTAAGAATAAAAAACAATGAATAAAATACACGGTCAAATGTAAATTCTATACGTATGTTCGGTAATTTTCTTTGATTTGGTCATAGATTTATTGTGGGCGAATGACGATTTTACGTTTTATTCAGAAAAATATTTTGCCAAAATTCAAATTCTTGCCTCATAAAAAAGTTGTAATTTTTGAATGAACCATAATATATTTTACTTTTTTTTTACTCATCGACTCGAAATATTGACTTGAACCATGAGGTTGGGTCTATTTTCGTAATTTCCACTCTTCGAAAAATTACAAAAAAAATTTTTCTATTTTCGGCGTCAGTCATTGCTGAAAGCAACCCAGCCTATGCACGAAATTGAAAAAGTAATATACAAAATTATGTTAAAAGTACCAGATAATTGCATTACAATTTATCATATATTACTTATTATTATAGATTATAGGCTAAGGAAACAAACATTTCTTGTCCGTTACATTTTGTGTGTGGTTCTGAAAAATTTCAATTTCAAAGTGAAAGTAAGATGTAAATAATTTAGAAAGTCGAAACATTGCTTTTTCATAGTATATACATTAATCAAATCTATTTTTCATCCATAAACTCGATTTTCTACAAATTCGTTCACTAGGAACAAATTTTCATTAGCTAAAAGAGTATTCCTTGATATTTTTATTAATTCAGACCAAACTTATCGGCGCCTACTTGTACGAAGTTAGCAGCCTTTGACAAACTTTAAAAATAGCCATTCTGGTGAAAAAAATTCAATTTATGTGCTATTATAAAAATTGAGGGGATTATGAAGAGGACTCATTTTTTTTCTCGACATTGTCACGATTTTTATAGTGTAATCGAGTTTTTTCAAAAACAAAATGATAAAATCTTCTTCCACTCGTGTTTGGAACGTTGATTTATTGATATGACTAAACAAACAAATACTGAAATTCACTCGAAAACCTTGTCTTACATTAAATTCGATGAATACAATTTTTGTTAAAAGATAAGACAAGAGACGTGATAATGAAAAACACCTATCATAATCTTAGAATTAAATCACTATTTTTTCGTCAGTGTTTCTTATCTTTCAATGTAACAAAAAAAAAAAAAAAATATTTTATTTTGCAAACACTCATATCCTATAAATACTCCAGGAAAAAGTCAGATTTCTTTAAAAAGCCTCTGTTCCGAAAAATTCAATCATACGTTGGACATTTTTATGACCCAAGCCGGACGCCCAAGATTCTCAGATGGCGGTAACTGAATAATCGTCTGATCTTTATAAGTGCTCCACTGCAAAATTCAAAGGCTTTTTAATTTTGCCATTGCCATGAGATTCAGTTTACGTGAAGTTGATGCAAAAAATGTGAACGACATTCAAATATCAACTTTTACCACAAAGTCGACATGGAGTTAACACAAATTTCTAAAAAAACTTCAGGTCAACACTTTGCATAAACTTCGCGTAATGTTGCTGGCAAATTTGCATATTCATATTACTCTTTTTGAAAATTTCTGAAAAAATTACGAACCGTTATTTCTTGCTTCGACCCCAGCAAGCTCATAGCAATTTTGCCAACATTTTTGACACTCCCCAAAGTCAGACTATTTTTCTCTGGCCAGTTGAAAAATGTCGCATAAACAAAACCATTCGCTTTGTTTTCCGTGTACCAAACGCCACTTGTGACGGAGTCGTTTTGTACTTTCCAAGGATTAGTATCGTAAATTGCTTCGCCATTTATTTCAAGCCATCCGCTCATTTGCTCGAGCCTCTCAGCGAAAATGGGCGTTATCATGCCATCTTTGGTTGGGCTAACATTTATCAGAACATTTCCCCCGCAACTGACACTTTCAACTAATTCTTCTACCAATTTTTTGAGGCTTATGATGTCGCTCAATTTCGCGTTGCGACGATATCCCCAAGATTCCTTGTCAATTGCAAAGCAATTTTCCCATTTGTGTTTTTGGAGAACTCCTGAATATTCAAATATTGAGAATGAAAATTTTTGTACTTGAAAAATGAAAGAAAGAATGGAACTGTCTTTAATACACACACAACTTTAAATTCTGTATCTTATTGTGATAATCAGAACTAGAAGTACCTGGATTATAGTGGTCAGTGCAAGTGTAAAAATCTCCATGTTTGCAAGTAATATCTCTGCCCCATCTGTCATTGACAACAACCGTGCCTTTGACAGGACTTTCGTTGTAAAGCCAAGCCAAAAACTCCCTCGATTTCCAGTAAGTATCCGGAGCTTCCCAATCACCATCAGACCACAAAACTTCGGGTCTGTAATCGTTGACAATTTGGTAAAGTTCTGGTATCATTTTCCGGGCAACGTATTCTTGGCTTTCGAACTTTTTGCGTTTATCATCTAGGTATAAAGGATTGAACCACTCGTACAATGAGTAATATAGACCGAACTTCAAACCCTCTGCTCGAACAGCATCAGCCAGTTGGCCTGAAAATTCATTTTGGTAGATATTGCGTATCCTTTAAGACTGATAAGAGAATATTTTTTTTTATGTGGAATTACCATGAAAATTGTTGCTCAATACTTTCTTATGTTTAAACTGAGAAATTTCAAGAGCAATAGATTTTTATCTTCAGATTTTGTATTTTTCAGAAGTCAAACTCATTTTTCTATTAGAAACAGCGAAAATGCAAGTCAATCAAAATTTTTACAACGTTACGTAAGGAATTTCTTGTTAATTTTCAAGTAAAATTATTCATCTTAAAGTATTTAATTGAAATATGATTTACATTTTTTTCAATATAATTTTGGCTGTTCTATTATCAAAATTGGGAGAGTATGGATTCATACAATATTTGCATTTGTTTTTAACTTTCTTTGTCTCGATTGTCACGACTTACTGGTTGAACTGATTATATCTTGAAGTAAAACATTGTATTCGTGTAAAGATAATGGAATAATATAGTTATCAGTTGTGTGAAATTATTCCTTTTGTTTATTCTCAGTTCTTCCCTGTTTCACAATGTCTTCAAGAATTTCTGACGAGAGCTTCTTATTTTCAAAATTCAACGTTTTGTTTCTGTCACTGATAATTAAGAAAATATACTTGAAAAAAATCAGAAAATACTGATGGAAACGTTGTAAAAATGAATTAAGTAACCGGTCAGTGAAAAATACTAGAATACTTGTAATATTAAAATGATGTAAAATCCGAAAGATAACCAGAAATTTATCATATCTAAATCTTGAAAACTTTCAACATAATCTAATAAAAACTCGAATTTTTTAATACTCGAAGAATTCGTTGAAATCGTCGGAAATATTCTTTAGTTAATAAAGAAAAATTCTTTTTAAATGAAGAAAGGTTTACGTCAGACTAAATTTTTGGTAGTTTACGAAAAACTACGTGTTATTTTCCAAACTCCTGACACTAATGAACATTACCTACAAGGTCCCTATGGGGACCAATATCCCTCGCATTCCAGCCAAAAGAATATTTCGAAGGGAATAACGTAAATCCTTCGTGATGTTTCGACGTCAAAACGACGTATTTTGCCCCTGCTTTTTTGAACAATTTCGCCCATTGCGAGGCATTAAAAAATTCTGCAGTGAAATCTCTACCAAATTCTTGGTACGCGAATCCTGGAGGATAGTTCTTTTTCATGAAGTCGACGTATGGTTTTTTATGCATAGCTGTGAAAAATTTTACGTCACTTTCGCTGTACAGAATCTTAAACTAATTGTTTTCAAATAATTCAAATTGTGGTTTTTTGTCTTTGTTTTTCGTAGTTCTTACATACAATAATTCTCAATTTCCAGGAAAATAGATTTGAAATGTTTCTACACTCTCAAACGTATGAAATTATAGTAATCGTTTTAATAACAACATGTTTACTTAAATATTAATATTTAAGCAATATTTGATGTTACCAACGTTTTTTCTTTACCTTAGGTGGGAGTAAAAAACCAATTTTTTTTTGTTTCCCTCTTTTTCTAACACATTGTTGAATTCTCAAGGGTCATTTTTTCAAAAACATGATTTACTCGATATTGAGTTAAATGTTATTTCAAAATGAAGAAAATTTCCGGATCAAATTTCGAAATTTCGAAATGTAATTTCGCAAACCTCGCCAATTGTACCAGAACCATTCGCTCCCAAAACTAGGAACACTGAAAACACCCCAGTGGATGAAAATTCCAAGTTTGGATTGATCATACCATGTTGGTAGAGGTCGAGAATCCAAACTCGTCCAGTCTGGTGTGTATGCTTTATCACTGCTGATAAAAATTGTTTTTTTACAAAAAAAAATATTTAATACTTTAGAGACAAGATAGAAGTACTATAAATTCACAAAATTCCTCAATAATATCAAGAATAATAAAATAAATAATTAATAAAAGATTTTGTCTTTTTATATTAACTTCGATAACAAATGTTAATAAAATTTCGCAGTTTCGAATTATTTTTCCTACTATTGTACACATAAACATTGAAAACTGAACAAACTCGTTTTTGGTCATTAATTTGGAAACCTGTATATTTACTTCAAAATGAGGATTTTCATTAATTTTTTCTAAGAGTCACGAAACCAGAATTACTTTATAAAATTTTAGTCAAAAAATCACGTAAAATATAAAGTGACTAATCCAAAATTTTCCCTTTTAAATTATCGAATCGAGAATGTTTCAAGTGAAATTTCACAGGAATTATTTTGATTTCAAGTGAACATTTTAAGCATTGTAAAATACGGACGAAAATTTTCGATATTACGAGTTTTAGAATGATTTCAATACCAAATAATTTCGAAAATCTTCTTCAGTCTATGCTGTTGAACAAAAACATTTTTGTTTTTTATTAACATACATTTTTATAAAGGATTCTCATTTGTATACTTTTATTTCAAGCATATATAATAGTCAAAACTTAACTTCAATTGTTATAAATCATGGATTACTATCATTTACATTTTTATAATTCAATGTTCTACTTATTTTTTTATAATTTTGTCTAGCATTAATTTATTTCGTTCTTTTCTTTGAATTTTTTTTTTTTTTTTTCACATAAATAATAATACAAGATAAAAAATTCGAAATAATGATGAAAGAAATTGATAATGAATCATTTTAACAAGTACATGCTTTGCTCTTATTACAAGTCATTGTAATAATACAAACAACTAGGTGGAAATATTATTAATCAAAAAAATAAATTATGATTAGTATTTTACAAACTTCAGTTTTGTATTGCAGCCCTAGTTAATAGAGTTAATTAACATTTCATTACTTTCTGTGATTTTGATCATTTCAATTTCACTAAACTGAACCCTAGTAATTTCGATCCTTTATAAAAACCTTATGAGAAAAGAAATTTCTTAGAAGAATTCAATTTCTTATAAGGTACACCTCATAAAAACCTTAAAAGAAACTGAATTCTTGTAAGAAATTTTTTTTCTCACTAGGTTTTTATAAGGATCAAAATTACTAGGGAAAATATTTAATACCAAAAATGAAAATAACTAAAATAATGCAAAACTTAAATCAGTATTATAGTTACATTATAATTTTATATTACAGTTTGTTCCATTTTTTTCTACAGCTTCTTATCATTTCATTTCTTTCACATAAATAAAATAATCAGGCTGAAGTCATAAAAAATTACAAACAAAAGTAAGAACTTATTATTAGATTCACAGTTTTTGAGAGAAAAAAATTTCACCCTTGGTCCATTATCATATTCATTATTGCATACTTCATTTTATTATTTTACTGATAATATTCATTTTTCATCATTCATTTCATTATTCTTTTATATTCAGTCTACGATTTTCAAAAGTATAATTTTTTGAAAAATTATGAAATTTCACTTATTCAAGCGAAAAAAAAATTTTTCTTCTTAATTCTTTCGATATTGAATATACCTTATAAAATTAGTTTCGATTTCGTATTCTGAAGCCGCTCGAGATCCCTTCAAAAGTGCCAAAACCGTAAAAAACACAATTTTCTCCATAGGAGTCACCATTTCGACGTGGCGTATTTTTTTCTTCAACTCTCAATGCAATCTTTCATTACTTAATTTACATAAGAAAAAAATGTAAAAGGTTGCACGAACTGCAGTTTTTCAGTACACACTACAATGTTTATATAAGGAAAGATCAGTACCATCAGAACAAATACATCTAGAGATTACGGAGATTTAAAAATTTTTTCAAATAAACATGAGATAAGGCGCATTGCCCGGTGTTTTTTTCCGATTATTGCTACCAATATACATTCGTTGAATCAATTTTCAAATGATAAATATTATCAGGAAACGATAAATTCAGATTAAAAAATTGCAAAAAATGATTCCTGTGGCTGACAATTATACATTTTTCATCATTTTAAATCATTGAAATTAATAATACTCATTCTTATAAAAAACTGAAGTAATATTTAAGCTTTTCTGTCATATTTTTCTTTTTTTTTTATTAATTTATAGTCGTTTGAAGTTCGAATTTCGTGGTATGTTGAATATTTTTTGAAATTCCCGCTTTTTATTTCCATGTAATTGCATCATGTATATTCTTGTGATATTGGGATGATATTGTAATGATATTGGGTATTTTTGTGGGCGTAAGATTTGACCAATAAATGACCTTCAACCTCGTGCGTTATCAGCAGTTATCTTTTATCTTGCCGGTCACATATTTGTATACACTATTGTCATAAATTTGTCGATCATTTTACCTACATTGTTTAAACTGATTCGTGAAAAATTATTGACAAAAGAGTTTGTTAGGTTCATTCATTCATTTTTATATTCGAGTGAGATTATTTTCTTTTTTGCAACGAAATGGCGGTGCCACGTGTTTTGGGAAAATTGTTTAGGTAACAATTTTTTATTTATTTAAGATTAAAAGAGGTCAAAAGTATATTTTACAAAAAGAACTTGGATTTTAAAGATATTGAAGAAGATGTATCTACTAGATGTAAATTTTCAGGTTAAATAATAAAAATTTTCTTCTTGTACATTAATTTGTGTTTACATTGTATTTACATTGATTTTTAATACTATTCCAGGGAACCTGAAATATATTTAAATGATAAATAAATAATGATACTATTACTTTCATAAATAATTTTGGGGTATAAGTAGTGATATTTTTGAATAATAATAATTTTTTCATGCATCATAACACCTTTTCCTACTGTAAGAAAATTTTTTCGTTTTTTTTTTGTTGTTTGTAAAATTTAGTGACAAATTTATCAGTTAAAAAATGTGTACTATTATCTTAGTAATGAAATTTTAATGTACCCGATGAAATAATATATATTTATTCATTTTCATATATTTTATATATTTCATTAAGAATTCAAAAATGTCTATTCGTTTTGTTTTGTAAATATTTCTTTATTTTCAGATAATAATAATAGGTATACTGTTGTTTTTTTAATTAATGCTATATTATTTTTACACAACTTCTATTGTATGTTTTTGTTAATTTTTGTGTCTCTTTGACCAATTTTTGATTTTTCATGTATGTAATCACGATTTCAAAAATAATTATTCTTATTGTTATAGAAATATTTATTTATATTAATAAATTTATGGTAATTACAATCATCAATTGAGTTTTACTGTAAAAAAACCATATTGATATATATTTGTATACATTTTTTCAGATAATTTACAGATATATTATTGTTTTTTGTAAGAAATTTCTACCAACTTATTATTACACATTTTTTGAACCCTTGACTAGCAGTTGATTTTTCATGTTTTTAATCAGAAAATTGAAAATTCATATTTTTACATTCATTGATTAATGTTTACTGAAAAGAAAAAGAAATTCACGTTCATTTTTATAAATTTTCAGATAATGATGGGTACATTATATTATCTTTGGTATATTAATATTTTATTATTTTTAAATTTATTGATTTTTACTTCTATATTTTCTTATATAGTAACATATAGTCGAGAATCCTAAAAGGTTCGGAGTTCCCAAAAAATTTAGTATTCCCGAAAAGTTTTTGTTGAATGTTAATGTTTCATTTTGAATTTTTTTTTTTTTTTTTTTTGAAATGGGTGACTACATTTTGAACCATACAAAAAATATTATTCCACGTCTTGAATACTATATTCCTGTCATTGTTACCTGAAGTGAAAAAATTTTAAAATTGCGAAACTCAAAATCCCAATTTCTAGTTCCCAATTATTAAAGTCATCAACTATATAATAAATATATAAAAATATATCTGTGACTTCCCGCCATAACAGACAAAGTCACTTCTGCCATAAGGCTCATTTTACATGATATTCTGATGAAATTTTAAACGTTATGGCATGTGTGACTTTGTCTGTTATGGCGGGAAGCCACATATATAGTAATAAGAGTATAGAATACATTATATATAATAATATATATGAATATAATATATTTATATGTATAATTTATGCATGTCATTGATATATCGAATTAAAATATTGTTCCGACTATTTGAATGATGATAATGATGAATAATAAAATATATTAAATGTACATATACTAATAAATAGGATACAATCAAATATATGTACTTTTTACAGTCACATCGACGACCACAAAGCCGACTACATCGAAAACTTGCGCCAAGCTGTAGCCATAAAATCAGTCTCAGCATGGAAAAACACTCGAGAAGACATCGTGAAAATGATGCACTGGATGGAAAGCAAACTCAAAGCAGTCGGTGCCAACACCGAAATTGCTCCACTTGGAGACCAACCTTTCCCTGATGGAAGCACTTTGTCTCTGCCTCCAATCCTCTTTGGCAACCTAGGAAACGACCCAAAAAAGAAAACCGTGCTGATCTACGGACATCTTGATGTGCAGCCTGCTCAACTCGAAGATGGCTGGAACACCGAACCCTTCGTCCTGACCGAAAAAGATGGCAAACTTTTTGGCAGGGGTGCCAGTGACGACAAAGGCCCAGTTCTCGCCTGGTTGCACGTTTTCGAAGCATTCAAGGCTCTGAATGAACCACTGCCAGTGAACATCAAGGTGAAATTAAAATTTCTACGAAAAGGGAATTTGATGGAAATTGGATGTGCCTGAAATTCTCAAATGTTGGAAGAGAAAAATAGTAATAGCGTATAATATTTGTTCAATATTATTTTTAAACATTTGGAACCTCAGAGACACCTTCAATTCCTTGATTTACGAAATGACGAATTTTCACAGTTCGTCTTCGAAGGCATGGAAGAATCTGGAAGCGAGGGCTTGGACGATTTTTTGTACTCTAAGAAGAAAACTTTTCTCCACGACATCGATTATGTCTGCATTTCTGATAATTACTGGCTCGGAACGACGAAACCTTGCGTGACCTATGGTCTTCGCGGACTTTGCGGTTTCCAGTTGGAGGTTCAGTGCGCTTCGAAAGACTTGCACAGTGGCGTTATGGGAGGAACCGTACACGAAGCCATGAGTGACTTGATTTATTTACTGAATGGGCTTGTCGACAAGAATGGGAAAATCCTCATAGAAGGAATTTACGACAGTGTAGATCCCCTAACCGACGAAGAACGAGCAACTTACAAAGACATCGAGTTCAACTTGGTCGAATACGCCGAATCTATTGGGGCCACTAAATTAGTGCACGAGGACAAGGTGATTTTTCATGTTTGTAAGCAGGGACGTTGCAATGAAATTTTACATTGAAGGCAAACTCAAGCGTTGAAAAGATGGGTGTATATTTATTTTAATGTATCAATTATTTCCACTTATTCGAGCATTATAATATCTTAGAAATCGAATAGCAAGCTCAAGCTTTTACTTTTTAATTTTGAAAAAATTATATCTGCATACATTTAAAGTATTTTATACTCTGGCTTCCCTTTGTCAGGTATTTCATAGATTCCTAGAATTTTCAGGATATTTCATATTTAATACGAATGTTACTTTTCGTTATCATCAACTTTTAGTAGGATTTTATAGAATTCAATGCTCTGGAATCTGAAATTTTGAAGATTTTCAGTACTTTGATAATTTTCCAAAAAAAAAAAAAGATTCTTAATTGATTTCGAATATTTTACAGGTTCCTCAAATTTTAGTTACTTCTTGTGTTATTTCAATATCCGTGAATTTTATCGAATTTTCTAGTATTTTGATGGATTCTCAATAAAATTAAAATTGGATGCTCTAGGATTAAAAATTTCAAATATTTGTATGGCTTTCAATAATTTTCTTTAAAATTATATCCAAATAAAATTGCAGTATTTTATAGCTCCCTATTAATTTTAGTGTTTTTCATACTTTTCAGTATTTATAAAATTTCGTAATATTTTCTAGTATTCTTTTAAGACTTTTTACATGTTTTTCAGTATTATTAATTTTCATTAGGATATGGAGAAGCTCTGGAATCTGAAATTTTGAAGGTTTTCAATGCCTTAATAATTTTCCAAAAAAATAGTATCTCCATGGATTTCAAATATTTTACAGATTCCTCAAACTTTAGTTACGTCTTGTATTCTTTCAATATCCATGAATTGTATTGAATTTTCTAGTATTTTGACGATTTTTCATTCAAATTCTGAAAATTGGATGCTTTGGGATTTAAAATTTCAAATATTTGTAACACTGTTACTGATTTTTAATCAACTAATATCCACATAGAATTTTTGAATTTTAAAGATTTTTATTATTTTTAGTCTTTTTTGTATTTCTCATTGTCAGTGTTTATGGAGTTTGGTAGTTTCTCCTAGTATACAACTAGTTTTTTTTCAATACTTTTGAGTGTTAATAATAATTTTCTAGGTTCTTAATATGTATCTAGTATTTTTAAAAAATTCAATATTTACTTCTAGAATTCGATGCTCCAGAATCTAAAATTTTAGAGATTTTTTAGTCTAGTTTTTTGATTAATTTTTAAAAAACAATACTTCATAGATTTCAAGTATTTCGCAAATTTTTCAAACGCACTACATTTTGTATTTTTTCAATATTCATGAATTTTATACAATTTTTTTGTATTTTATATTAGATTCTAAACATACTATCAGGATTTGATACTCTTGGATTAAAAGTTTTATAGCTTTTTATTTTTACAATTTTTCAAGAAAATAATATCCTTACAGAATTTCAGGGATTCCTATAATTTTTATTATTTTTTATACTTTTCAGGGTACATAAAACTCCGTAGTATTTTCTAGTGTTCTACTAGGTTTTTAATATTTATGGATTGTTATATAAATTTTACGAAATTGATCCTATGAATCTATTCTATTCATTATTATGTAAAATGAAATTCTTTCAAGTTTTATAGATTCTTATCATTTCAAACGATTAAGTATTTTTCATATTTTCTGAACATGCTTTGAAATTTGAACAATTCTCTTACATTCATGCGACGTCCCTGTTTTAAACTGATTTCTAGATACTCCAGAAACATTGTTTCTGACCTTCTATCTACTCAGCTCAAAATCTCAACTTTTTCCACTCAACATTCCCCAATTTTCAATGCAGAGCCAAATCTTGATGAACCGTTGGCGCAACCCTTCGCTCTCTATCCACGGAATCGAAGGCGCCTACAGCGAGCCTAGCCTGAAGACCGTGATTCCTGCCAACGTGAAAGGCAAATTCTCCATTCGAATTGTGCCCAGCATGGAACCTGAAGACGTCGAGGCAAAAGTCACTCGTCATCTGAACGAGATGTGGAAGCAACGTGGAAGCCCCAACGAAATGAAGGTCGTGTCGATGGGCAATGGCAAACCCTGGACTGAGAACCCGGATCATCCTCATTACGTTGCAGCCAGGAAAGCTACGAAACACGTTTACAAAATCGATCCTGATTTGACTCGAGAAGGGGGATCCATTCCTGTGACTCTCACGTTCCAGGAAATCACTGGGAAAAATGTTTTGCTTTTGCCTCTCGGTGCTGGGGATGACGGAGCCCACTCGCAGAACGAGAAAATTGATGTTCGAAACTACATCGAAGGGGTGGGATGAATTTTCCAGAAAACTTGATTTTAATAACCTCATAGATGAATTAGTATCAATGATAGATCAATAATTTTAAAACCCGTATCGAAACCCCAGGAAAAATATAGAGAAATGAAATTCTCATAAGAAATTTCGTTTTCTTAAAAGGTTACCTTATAGAAGTTAATTTGGTTATGATTTGTCATGTATTTTTTCAGTTCTTTTGGATCAGGATACAAAAATATTTGTCAATAAGTTATTTGAACTATAGAGTATTGTTGAAAAAATATTGGAGTTGGTTTTGTATCGACAAACTAATGCTTACCTATTAATTAGAAATCCATTATTTCGAATTTTGTCTTTCTCAATTTTCAATGCCAATTTTTTTATCGAATTTACTATGAAATAAGTTTTATTTCAATTTTTAGGAAATATAAATTTTTATATCGGAAAAATTAGTGATATTGATATGTTGGCTGAATTCCGTTAATATTGACATAATCGCAGTTAATGATTAATTAAATATGGTAATACATTGACATAAATCAACCTTTATTTCATATTTTTCTCTATGAAATTTATTGTATGATAATATAAAATTGAATTTCTAAGTCGCACATTTTTTATTAAAATAACAAAATGTTTTTCTTTGATTCTTTAGTCATTCAGTCAAAAATTTTGAACGATTTGCACATTTTTCAGTTATGTTTCAAACCATGACTTTTATACGATAAAAAAATTATATTTCGTCTAGCTATAACTTCCTAAAAATGCAGTAAATTTTATTTATTGCTACGAATTTTCGTTTATTTTAAAAACACCATAAATTTATAATTTTGAAAATGTATCCAAAATATTATGATTGCGACTCTATTTTAATCCAAATTTTTTATTTTTCATCAGTTGAATCTATTCGTATACGGTATACTGCAACTATTTTTTATTCTTTTATTTATCAATTTTTTTCGACTCTTTTACTTTGTAGTAAATTCGATAGAAAAAAAATCTCGATCGACAAATTTAATCATGAATTCAAAACACTGAATTACAATAATAAAGAAAAATTGTCTTCATTTCTTACACAAAATTTATTGGATTTCATTTCATATGCGGAATTTTCATAATTTCTCATCTTTAATATCAATATCGTAAATTTTTTATATACTGAAACTTCTATTTTTCATTATCTTACTCCATAACTATAACAATTTGAAATTTTTCTATTTTTTGCCTTCTTCTTAAGATTTTATAGTAAAAATGGAAAAAAAAAAAACATTTAAAAGTCTTCAATATCTAAATTTTTAAATCCTCGATTTTCGATTAAGTCAATATAAGTGAGGTAAATGTTTGCTATTTAAAAGTCTTTGCATTGTTTAATTTTTCAATCGTTCAATCAAAATTAAAAATTTTTCAATCAATTTTTTGATCCAGAAATTCTCAAATTTAAATTCCTCTTGATTGCAATTATAAAATTTTCGAAAATGCAGCGAATTGCAGTAAATAGTATCAATAATAATAAACGAAAAATCGATAGATTTTCGACTTTGAAAAAAATTAATTATTTCTCTTTCCTTCGCCTATTTTTTCTATGTATATTTCATGCATAAGTAATACAGATTTTTTGAAATCATTCTTAACTTTAAATTCTAAAACAATATCGAAGCTATTGTCAAATTCATATCGGCAAATTTTGACATTTTTCATTCTAAATTTTCCTGATTTACAAGAATATAAAATATCTTAAATGATTATAACCGAGTATTTTAGTTTGTATCGTATTCTAATGACTGATTTTTTAATTCAGTTTTATCATATCATTCTATTGTTTTCAAAATTTTCATATTTATTTCATTTTGATTTCAGACTAAACTTCTGGGCGCCTACTTATACGAAGTTGGAAACCTGTAAAACGGCTTTACAGCAGAGATGACTGAAAATATATAAAATTATTTTTATAATGGCTCTGAACTTTGTTTCATGACCAAGATATTTTGTATAGTTCTTCTTGATTAATAAACCTACTTAAATAGAAGAAAAAACATGAACTATTGAATATTACGAAACCAATCATACGTTGTAACAGATTTTGGAAAACTACGCATATTCTAAACATTTACACATCAAAATATTTATCATTTCTCAAGTTCCAGACGTCTCCGACAATTTCCAAAATACTGAAAACGCTTCTTTTCTGAATTATTTTCTTATTTATTAATTAAGAACATTTAGGAGTTTACATTTTTCTCCAAAAAACACTGAAGAAGAAAATTTTGAATTTTCTCGGGCCTGTTCATCAAAAACACGTCTACATCACTGGTATGTTAATTAAGTAGTAATATCGATGTTACGTCAGGCACATCGATTGTAAAATTATTGTCGACTTTTCAGATTGCAAGTTGCAAATTTTTTGCGTGGGGGCAGCAATAAAGAAGAAGTGAACATTGTTACTATTGGCTGCCACTGTGGCAACGAAAATCAGACAATTGTTTTTGCCGGCACCGCCCATTTCATTCAATTTCTTTACGCTGCACGTAGCAGTGCGTAGCAGATTACTACTAATCACGATCGTGCCACGTCAAATCTTATCATTAGTTCACTGATTAGTTTCTCAAAATTCCTGGCAGTTTCGACAAGTATCGAACGGTGTATATCCGAGGTGAGAAAATTTGAAAAAGTACAGTTTCGCCCGGCGGCGTCGCAGCATCCCGGAACGAACCCTGCATATATTGATCGCCACTGCAATACGGTTGCTTCTGCAATCCACGCACAATCCGCATTATTTCTCATTTCATTCCCAAGAAAAATATCAACGTCGTGTCTCGTCATGAGTGATATTCATCTCGCCAAAGGTATTTTCATTCAGTGTGTTTCACGCTATTAAACATATATAATTAAACGGGTTCTTCTGAGGCCGACTAGATTTTTTAATTAAGAAAATGTGAATTAATTAACTTTTGAATGGGTATGGTACTTTAATGCTTGGGTACATTTTAAATTATTGTGAGATGTTATAAATGTTTTTGAAATTTTTATACATGGCTGAAATTTGAGTTCTATTATTTATTGTTACATGATTGTTGAAAAACTATTTTTACCTGACTTTGTAATTCTTGGGTCGACTCATTAAAAGAATGATTCATTAGTTATTTAAACATTCATGAATATTTAGTATATACATTCAATAATTATATATTTAAAAAAATTTTTAATGATAAAACATTTACTTAATATTAACTAATATTAAATACATCAAAAATACATAGATTCCAAAATATTCGTGAATATTTCAATATTTACTGGTTATTATTTTTTTATACACCATATTTTGTTCATGTTATTTTTTTTCTCATTGTGTAGAAAAATGAAGTTATTGTTAATGCACGACATTTTTCCGTAAAAAGTACATAAAGTGTAATTTTTTCTATAATATACAATATCTTTACTATCTATATTTAAAAATATTAATCATACTTTTACATTCGTTTCGCTTAAGATATTTTAATTATGTAGATTTACACTCTAAACAGAATCAAACCGGTTTTTTTGAGGCCGACTAGGATATTCTAATAAAGATGTGAATTAATTAATTTTTGAATGCAAATTGTTACACATGGTTAAAATTTGCAAGTTATATTATTGTCATAGTATCTATTTACATATAAAGTTATATTTTTAGTGAAGTTGTATTATTATTGGAAAACTATTTTTACATCACTTTTTAATTCATGTATTGATTCATTAAACGAATAATTCATAAGTTGTTTGAATATATTCTTAAAAATTTTGAATAGTAAGAAATTCATTTAATATTATCAATAATAGTAAATACATCAAAAAGATATAAGACTTAAAATATTCATAAATATTTATATATCTACTTGTTGTTCGCTTACAAATTTTTGTATAAATTATATTTTATTTCATTTTAATTTTTTTTATTGTGTAGATAAATCAATTCATAGTTTATGAATATTATTTCATCTACTACAATTTTCCATATATTATGCAATATTGTTATTATTTCTGTTTTATACTATTGTGTATTGACATTCGCATGTCACATAAATTTTCAATGCCGATTTTTCACATTAAATTTACCACACAATGAGATTTAAAAATATGGGCCAAAAATAAAAGTATCGAAAATATGTACAGTTTTCGATTCAATTATTGAAAAATAGATATTTCTGAATCAATGAAATTTGTGATTTTGATATTCTGGGTGAATCTCGTTAAAAAGGATATTAATTATGATATTATAACGATCAATCACTATTTTTAATATCTCAACACAAATTTATCGCCTTCATTAATCATCTTCCTTAAAGATATCAATCGAAAAATTTTCATCATAAATGTCTTATTTACAAATTTTTGATCACAACATGTTTTCTGTTAAATTTTTGAGTCATTCAAACAAAAATGTGCTATTTATCAAATGATTTACACATTTTCCAGTGTAGTCAAAATCCAGAATTTTACATGTTAAGGTAAATTGATAATAGTTAATTTTCGTTTTTTCAAACTCATAAAAATAATCGATTTATAAAAAAATTATTTTAATAATAACATTACAATGAGAAAAATCATCAAACAAAAATTAAATGTTAGACTGGGAATATTAAAAAAAATTTTAATTTGAAATATTCATCTAATTGTTGATAATTTGACAATTTGATAATTTTTACAGGCTCAGAGAAGCCGAAAGAAGTCGAGGGACTGGCTCGACTTTACAGCATGAAGTACTGTCCTTTTGCGCAACGAATTAGGCTTCTTCTTTCGCTTAAAAAAATTCCACATGAAGTTGTTAATATTAATTTGAAACTGAAGCCAGAATGGTACTTTGAGGTAAATACACAAACTCGATATAAAATAATAAGAATTTTTTGATTTTACGAAAAAGTTTTTGTATAAGTATGAATAAGTCGTTTTGCAATTAATTACATTATTCTTTACTCATTAACAAATTTTTAAATGGGATATTTTGCAATTTATTTATCTACAGAATTCACATGAATATTTTTTCTTGAAAACATTCAAAAAGAATCATAGAAATTTGAAAAATTTCTGGGACGAAATCGTAAAAATATTCTAAAATTTTGAAAAATTGCGTCAGTTGAATGAATCATTCGAAATTTCCACAAAATCTCAGAAAATTCTAAAAAATATGAACATTTCCCCATTTGAAAAAATATGCTCTAGTAATTTTGAACCTTATAAAAACCTTATAAGAAAAAGTAATTTTTTATAAGAATTCAATTTCTTATAAGGTGACCTTATAAAAACCTTATAAAAATTCAATTTCTTATAAGGCGACTTTATAAAAACCTTCTAAGAAACTGAAATTTCTTATAAGAATGTATGTAATAAAATTTTATATAAAAAAAAACCTTATAAAATTTTTTCGACCCATTCTTTATAAGAAATTTAAGTTTCTCATAAGGTTTTTATAAGGTCGCCTTATAACAAATCGAATTCTTATAAAAAATTACTTTTTCTTGTAAGGTTTTTATAAGATTCAAAATCACTAGGGTGCCTTAGTTTTCTGAAAAACTTGAATTGATACAAATTCACAATTTGGGTAATTCTCTGAATATAAAAAATGAGAATGAAGTAAGCGTTCCTTAATGTTATCAACATTCAATAGCAGTTAATCGAATATGCAATAAAAATTCATTATAATATATTATTGCAATGATCCAATCAATAAATTGTAATGAACGAATCCCCTCATTTTTTATCCTTTTTCACAGAGAAAGTACCAGAAACTTTCCTAACACTTATTAATTAAAAAAAAAAACTTCATAATCATCTTAAACTCACAAAAACTATGTAGAACTACATAAATTAGTCTAAGATTCTGAGAAACTATATACTGTAAACAAATACAAGATAGTTTGTAAAAATATTTCTTACAAACACGAGATTTGATAAATTTTGAATTTTACAGATTCACCCAGAAGGGAAAGTACCAGCTTTCATCGACAGTGATGGAAAAGTCGTCGTGGACTCTACAGTAATTGCTAATTACATTGATGAAAAATATCCGGAACCAGCACTGTACCGAGATGACATAAAACCACGAGACTTAGAACTTTTGGAACACTATGACAAGGTATAAAATTATTTTCCATACGAAGTAAGCATCAATTTAAATAAATAACGTGTTATTACGGAATTGACATAAATGGATTATAACTAAATCATGTAATCATTATTATATGATTACGCATATTCAGTAATCAAGTAATGTAATTGTAATACCGTTCTAATACTTCTAAAAATGAACAATATAAAAAAAAATCTTAAGCTAAATGGCCCAAGTTCAATATAACTGTCGCTAAATCTCAGAACTCTTGATCACACAGAGCCAATACTACCAGTATCAAATTTTAGAAGGAGCCATAGCAATATCCAAATCAATTCTATATTAATTCAGAATCTACATAAACAACAACAGAAAAAAACCTCTGCACAACTTTTATCATATAGAATTCAATATAATTTTCTCGTTTTCAGATAATCAGAGTGTTCGGAATGAGCTACCATGGCCAGGACAAACGTCCATTCGAAGAAATAGTAATGGAGATCGAGGATTATTTCGTAGAGTTCGAAAACGAACTGGTATCACGATCAACCACATATTTTGGTGGGGAAAACCCCGGAATGCTCGACGTTCTCATGTGGCCTTGGGTCGAACGTGCCAAATTGCTGCCACTTATGCACGAGCAATCTTACAATTTCAACAAAGAGAAATTCCCTAATTTGGTAACTATCACCTGAATTGTTCCGTTATACATTCTTGAACTTTTCAAAATAAAATATTTATTTAACCAACTCTTGGCTACCTTTCATATCACGTTAAATCAGAATTCATCTCGAACATTAGAATTGAATTTTTTAAATATCATTTTCCAGTACAAATGGATCTGCGAGATGCGCGATCTAGACTTCGTCAAGGCAAACGCATGCAATTACGAAGACGTCGCTCGCCTCATCAAGTCCATCAATGCAGGCAACACCGACTACGACAATTTCTAAAAACAATTACCTCGAAACAACACTCGCGCTTTTTACAGGTTAATTAAAAACGTGTGTTATCTTGTAATCTTTTACTTTTTTATAGCGTCAAATGTCTATCGCTTTTCGCGTAGCATACGAGAAAACATATCTTCCCTGGATCCAAGTGCTATTGCCTTATTGTGAAGAGACAATAAAAAAAAATTTCAATTCCACTTGATGTGTTGTTTCCACAAAATTTTTTTGTCAATAAACTTCAGTAGGTGCGTAATGAAAAAATTTTAATCATGCAAATGAATTTCTTTGATATAATTTACATTTGTTTTCGAAAACACACATACTAAAGTTAATAATGGTAGTTTTAATAAAAATACTTCTCTCAGTGTAAATATGAAATATCCAGGAATCTCGAGAGTCAAAAGAAGTTTCACAATGTGCAACTTCTTTTGATTTTCAATTTATAAAGAAAAGAAAAAGGAATTGTATGTGCAGAAGTCGTTGCAGCTTTTTATTTACAAAAATAAGTCTTGCGTTGAATAATTACAGTAATTAGAGCCTAAAATTATTTCATCAATTGACTGTGCTTTCCTCTTCTTCTTCTTCTTCTTCTTGATCAAAAGAGAGAACAATTTTTTGTTTTTTATCTTTCTTCTCCTTTTTCATTGCTGGATCCTCCAGTTCTTTTTTACTTTTCTCAACCGATTTTTTGGTTTTGTTGAAAACTATTTTCTTCGAGAGATCTGCTGGGGCGTTTGCTTCGACTAGGAAATTTAATAGAATTAGTTTTTATTCTAAAAAAAATGAGTAGGTATATTGTGCATATAAAATAATAAAAACCATCTTCTTGTTTCTTTTTTTCTATTTCAAATTCTTCTGCTGTCAAATCTCCGTCTTTCAAAACGACCACTACTGGTTTTTCCTCTTCTCTGTCTTCTCTTTCTTCTCGTTCATCGTCTGATTCATCATTGAATTGACTTCTCTGGAATATGATTAAATAAATTTGTATAAAACTTTGGAATTCGAAATTTTGATTAGTAGATTTTGAGAGTATGAAATAAAAATTGTAGCATTCTAATGTAAAAAAGTTGCAAGCTTCTTTATAATTCTCGAACCAGCAAATTTTTATCCATGATGATTTGAGGGGTAAAAGTAAAAATGTGAGATTCTTCGAAATTTCGGAATTTGGAAATAACAATTTTTTTATTTTTGAATTAGAATGTCAGTTTTTTAAAATCCTGGAATGAGGTAATTTTTAATTGTAGATTAGGTATAATATGGTGATAAAAATGTGCAATTTTAGAATCATCAAATATTCATTTATGCATTTTGTGGGACTGTACATAAAAATTGTGGGTTTGAATCTTTGAATCAGCAAATTTTCATGAATCAATTTTGAGGGTATGTGAAAGTAAAAACTTACGATTCCTTGAAATTTAGGAATGAAAAAATTTTTATCCATGAATTTTCTAGCATGTGGAAGTTAAAAAATTGAGTTTTCTTGAAAGATTAGAATAGTCAAATTTTAATTGGATTTTAAGGAATATGGGAATAAAAACTAGATGTTTCTTGAAATTTTGAAAATAGAAAATTTGAGAATCAGCGAATTTTTATTTATGGATTTCAATACAGGAAATGAAACATCCAGGTTTCTGGAAATTTAGAATTTAGAAAATTTTCGTATCAGATTTTCAAGGATATGAAAATAAAAATTAGAAGTAACTTGACATTTTTGAGATAGAACATTTTTATCTATGAATTTTAAAATATGTAAGGTAATGAAAAATTGTTACTTCTGGATATTTTGGGATTATAAATATTGCATTGATGGATTTTGGAGAATATGGTAACTAAAGAAGGAAATTCCTCGAAATTTTATAGATACATAGCAAATTTTCATTCATAGACTTGGAAGGGGTGACATTGAAATTTTAGAGTTCTTGAAATTTGGAGTTATTTTAGCGGATCTCAATTCATGAATTCATTACATATTAAATAAATAAGTAATGTTTCGTGACATTTTGGAAAAAGAAAATTTTCATTCATGGTTTTAGGAGATATGACAGTAAAAATTCACAGTTCCTCAAAATTAATGAATAAGCAAATTTTTATTTATGGATTTTGAGGAATATGGGAAATAAAAATTTGATGTTTTCTAGCATTTCTGAATTAAAAAGTTTATTATGTAGAAATTCTGTATATATGTATGTTTTCGTTCATGGATTTTAAGGAACATTAAAACTGAAATTCCAGGTTCCTTAGAATTTTATTGTGAAAATGAAATTTTTCATTTATTCTATGGATATTTTTAATAAAAATATAAGGTTTGTTAAAGTTAAAGCATTGGTAAATTTTCTTTCATCTTTTTATATTGAATTTTTGAATTGATATTTAAAAAATAAGAAGAAAAATTTTATATTCTCTCAACTTCTTTTACTGTAACTTTTGCATTATTTTGCTTCCTAATATGTATTTGAATTTAACAATTATCAAAGTCTATAAAATCAAATAAACAACGTTTTGACATTCAAGAAGATGAATCAGACTCATCATGTAAGTACATGATAATTTGAAACAATTTAAAAATTATTGTAAAATAGAAATTCAATGTATAGTGAACAATAGTAATTAATTATTAATAATAGTACATATTACTTTGTTATTATTACGTAATAAACAACGAGTTATTCTGACATACAAATTCTCAGTTCGAGTAATCAAAGACTTATGTAAGATTCAACATATAATAATTAACGAATTATTGTGAAACATAAAGTCAACACGTAATGAATAGTAAAAGGTAATAAATAATCATAGTTATATTCGATAATTTGTCATAAATACGTAATAATTAACAAGTTATTGTGAAAAAAAATTTCTGATTCGATTGATCAGAGTCTTATCATTTAAAAACATACATAATTATTACCAATCATTGTGAAATGTGAATCTAGTACATAATAAACATCAATAAGCAATAATGATAATACGTGATAATTGATGATATATATAAAATAATCAACAAGTTATAGTAACATAAATGTTAAATTCAATTAATCAGATACTTATGTAAAAAGATACATAATAATAAGCAACATATTGTAAAATATAAATTTAATATGCAAATAAGAATAATAGGTGGTAAATAATAGTCGATGATAAATATACACTAATTAACGAGTTACCGTAAAATATAAATTTCCAGTTCAATTAATCAGAGACTTTTGTAGAAAAAATACAAAATTATTGAAAATTTATTATGAAATATAGATATAACAATACACATTCAACGATGATAAGTAATGATTAATAATAATACATCAAAATTTAACATTAAAGGATAATAATTAACAACTTACTGTAAAGTTCAAATCTGATAATAATAAATAATTAACAATAATGGGTAATAATGATTAACAATACCTAATATTTAAATGTAAATACGCAATAATTAACAAATAAATAAATTTTGTGAACCACTTATTAACCTTTTAGGCATCATTATTTCCAACTTAAAAAAGAATATAATAAATATTAATCCTACCTAATAAAATAAAAAAATCTACCTAATAAAATAATAAAATAAAAAAATGTATTTAATAATAAAAATCCTACCTTTGTATCAACTGTTGGACCTTCTTTATATCCTGCTTGTTCCTTCAAAAGCCTCAAAAATTTAGGTTCTTCTGGTTTAATGTATGCGACGTTATGTTTTCTCTTCGACATTGTGATTTTCACTGAAGCGAAACCGATGTGTTAATTTAAATAGATTATTATAATAAATTAAAACTTCACGATCTGCTGCCCAAACGGAAACTTTGACAACAAATTAGTGTACAATAGTACTATATACGGTCGAAGAGGTAAACATAAATACATGTAAAAAAACACATTGTGACATTTCTCTCTTCGCTCTGATTTGTTGAATCAGTGAGATAAGACGTTTTTCTTCAACAATATGGCGAGTTTTTAAGGGTAAAAAAAAGTATATCTATATTAACAATATGAATATACGATTGTCAAAAACATATGTTCTTGGATTGTTCTAGACGTTCTGGACGTGTTGCCTGCAATATTTATTAATAATTTGTTGAATTTTATGTATTTTTTGTTAATATATTATTCACCGAAATGTCGAGACATCGTGATATCCGATCTATGAATTTATCCGAAGGTCAGTAAAGTTTATAATTTTTTTTTTTTTAATTAACCACAATTCTACAAAAACATTTGCAGCTTCATTAGAAATTTTTTATTCAGTTTTTATTTCAAGATTTTCGTTTTTTTTTTTTAGAGTATGATGGATACGATGATGACGATCATTATGGTCGTTCTGTGGAGGATGATTTTTGCATTTCGCCAGGAAGTAAGTATAAATTTACAGAAATTTATTGTAGATATTGATTGTCGTTTTATCACGTATTTTTTAATTTGAAAGGTCTATAATATTTGATGGCATAATATTATAATAACGTGAGTTTATATGAAATATGTATATAATTTTATACATATATTATATAATAAATATTTCATAATGTTTTTTTCAATATTAGAAATATACTAATTATGTTTATTATATTATCAATATATAGTGTAGTTGATGTAAAATTTATGATTATAAATTAAAAATACTATATATTCATTTAATTTAATAAAATATAGCACTTGATATCATATATTTTACGTCCATTATATTTGTAATACAATTATTATTTTTGAATATTATTCAAAATTTCATAAAGATACTTACCATGCTCATTGTATATATATATATATATATATATATATATATATATATATATATATATATATATTTCTTTTGTACAATATAAAAATACTTCATATTATTTAAATACCGATTTTCGATCTTAAAAACTTGATTCTCCCAATCAAAAATTTAAGACTTAAAGATAGAAAATTTGTATTGAAAGAATATGATAATGTTACAAATGATTTATCATTATTTGATATATTTTTATATTATGCAAAAATATATGTATATGATAAATATAGTAAAAATATTCATTATATTGTAAAATTGCAAATCGATGAAATTTTATATTTCTTGGATTCCATACTCAGATTTTTTTTATTTTTCGATTTAATTCTTGTTTTTCTTTTGTCTTTTTTTTTAAGGAATATATCATGAATTCTACAGCAGATGAATGCAGAAAGCCGATTCACATTTTTTGTTATAATTTTCATTAAATAAATTTTACATTCAAACTTCAATCAATTCAATTTTAATCTATTTAAAGGGTTTTTTTATTATGTTCGAATTTTTTTCTTTTCAAAGGAAGAAACCATAAATTCTATGGATAATCGCATAATGCGCCAATTTACGTATTTTATTGTCATAAGTTTAATTAAATAAATTATACTTTCGAACCTAGTGAAATTCAATTCCAATCCATAAACAATATTTTCCCACAATATTCAAATTTCATATTAAAAGTATAAAATTGTTATTGATAAATTTATCGTCAAAGAATATCCATCATTATTTTATTTGTATTTTACATCAATTTAGTCAAAATGTTCTAGTCATACATTATTATTGATTAATTTTTTGCTCATCAGCTCAAGGATTCATGTTTGATCGCTCCAAGACACAAAATATCTCCTCTTTTTTTGGAGAGGAAGAATCGCATTCTGAAAAATTGCCAGAACTATCGGATTTGGACCAAGCTAAACTCATTTCCTGCATTGATATTGTTCGCAATATTATCAGCAAGGATACCATTTCTGACCACGAACTTTCCATGAGACTCATCGACTCGAATTTCAACACTGAAGAAGTCATTGACAAAATCCTCAATGAATCTTCGGAAAAAAACGCGGCGTGTGGGTTTTGAAAATATTTAGATTATTGAATCTTGCAAATGTTTCAATTCCATGTTGTTACACGAGGAAAAGAATCAAACAAGTTTTCAAAATTATATAAAAAAAGTTAAAGCATTTGATTCTAATGACAAGAAGTTCTCAAAATCGTCTATTTATTGTTTACCAAACCTTGAAAATTAAAATATTTTTTAACTCAAAATCATAAATTTGATTTACATCAGGTACAAAAGAAGAAAGAAATCTTGCAAAAACGTTTAAAAATATTCTGACATAAATTTTAAATAATTATAAATTGTTATTTGTATTTCAGCGTCATCTTCCATGGAAAAAACAACGTTAAAACTTCCATCAGGTAATATTCTTGCATTAAAAATTATCTTTCAAAATTCTAAAACTAATTCCATAAAATTACAAACTTTAGACATTCTTATGAAATTTATACATGGGTCATTTCATCTAAAATTGTCCAGGTGATTCAGGTTGAGTTTATTTTTTGTGTGGAAATTGTTTATAGCATTTCATCAATTATCAAAAATGTCGATAAAGTTTGTTGAAAAATTTTGGATATAACGTTAACTACAGAAACTTTGTAAAAATCTTGAAATGTTGAGACGCAAAATTTGTTTAATTCAAAAAGATAAAATACACGTCTTATGAATTTCAATAGAGAATCTATTAGAAAAATGCTTACTCAAAAAATGAACAATTCGAGATGAAACGACCCATACATGTACATTTATTTACATTTCCAACAATTTTTATCGAACGATAAACACAATCTAATATAATTTTTTTTCTCTTTTTTTCATGTTCCACGTTTGCTCTTCGCAAGGTAAGGTTTTTCGCCTACAAAATCTTCTTTCGCCATTCCCAAATTAGGCTTCTCCAAAGATCGTCTAAAACCAAAAACTACAAATTTCGGAAATTTATCCGACCTCACATCCCATCATCTCAAAAATCCCCCTTCAACTCCGAAAAACGATCAACCAACCAAAAAAACCACAAATTTCCAAAGCCTTTCCGATCTCACAGCTCACCATTTACAAAACTCCCAAGGCAAAAAAATCGTTCCCAAATTTTTGGCCAAGAAACGAACCGAATGCCCAAACCCAAAATTAAATTTACCTTCTAATAATCAAGAAAACGAATTGTCTTCTCGAGTTACAAATTTACGATTAGAGGAAGACGAAAAAATCGATTTGAGCTCGGCTTTAAAAAAATGCACTCTAAATTCACGTACAAAAAATGACGTGGAAGTCGAGGGAAGCAAGAAAAAAAAAATCGAGGCCAAAATTTTGCAAAATGTTATTCCAAATGCGAATGGGATAATGAAAAGAAAAAACGTGTCTGGTCTGGGGAAAATAATTACCAAAAAGTGGCGTTTGGCTGGCAAAAAATTAAGCGTTTCGCATGATTTGAGCTTTGGGAACGTTAAGAGATTTGATTTTTCAACGCCATCACCTGATGACATAATTCTGGTTCGTTTGAGGAGGAAAATTTAAAGTAGTCAGGGAACTTTTGAGGGGAAAGTTGGTGTGATTATTTTTTTGAGAAAAAAGAATGAACAAATTTTCATCATTTTTGACAAATTTAATTAGGAAAATGTGATAAGAAATTCTAAAAATTTATCTTAGACGAATTTTTGCAAATTTGTTGTAGTCAATAAAAGTGACCGTATGGAATAGAGAAAATCATTATTCGTTCGTTTTTTAAATATTTGCTGTATGTTATGAAAGAAAATGTGCTGTTAAACGTTGATTTTTCCAACCTCTAGAAACATTATTTAAAAAATCATTCCTGTTGATTTAAATACACTTAAATTAAATTAAAAAATTTCAATTGAATTCAATCATTCTATTCAAATAAAATAATCAATCATTCCGAATATTTTTACGTAAATAGTTGAATTAATTCAATTGAATTAATCAAAGTAGACGGATGTATATACAAATTTTTGATAATTCTGAATAGAACCTAAATATTACCATGATTTGGAAAATTCTCTATACATGTTATCAATCCTGAAAAATATTCGTTTTAGAGAAATTTCAGTCAATAAAATATAGTAAAATGTCAACGTATTTTGAACATTTGAAATGTTGATCAATAAATGTACCATATTAACGAATGCCATTTTATCATTATTATAAGTAAAAATGCATAGTCATGAATAATTACATTATAAATAACAATGAGAATTACAGATTTAATGGAATTATTCTTTACTTAATTTTCCCTGGATGTGTGCTCTTATTACTAATTATTTATTATCATCCAACTTTTTGAAGTACCATCGATCTTTGAATTATATAATGTAATATTTAAGTAACATCGAGTTGTGACTTATTTTTATATGTTCTTAAATTACATTGTACATCACAAACTCGTAATAAAATTTGCAAAATATGAAAATCGTTAGTGTTTTGAAAACTCACATTAATAATACCTGAAAATGGGTCTTATGGGAAGTTTCCAGCTGAAAAATTAAATAAAAATCATGAATTTACGAAAAAAATGGGTACAGATTAGAGATGTTATATGAGTAATATGGAATTTAGAAATAGGTGAAATATCGACATCGAAATCGTTGCAAGTGCCAAAAACGTCAGCTGCAGTTCCTGTTCCTGGGAGATTGAGTCCAAGGGTCGACAGTCCACGAACTCCACGATGTCAGAGTCCGACTTCGAATCCAACTACACCGGATATGCGTAAAAAAGAAAATAGAAAATTGGCCTCCTCGAAATCGAACACGCCTCGATGTCAATCACCCAACCCGGATTTGGAAGCGAGGTATTTTTTTTTAATTCAAATTTTAGAAAACCTCACTATAAATTTCACAACAAAAAAGGTGTCGTTGAAATTTCTTGATTTATAATGATGTGTATTGATATTATTCAACAATACATCAATTACTCAAAATTTTCCTTCATATGACACCAAACTGAATTCTCTTGACGATTTGAGATGGATTAACACTTTAATATGAACATTTGGGATTTTATGTTTAGGATCGCAAAAAGCATAGAAGAGGCTTTAGCAATGTACAAAGCAAAGCGAAGTGGAGAAAAAGAACAGCTCCATCTGGTCGTGGTTGGCCACGTGGATGCTGGCAAAAGCACTTTGTTGGGTCGTCTTTTGTGTGACTTGGGACAAGTTTCTTCGAAAACGATCCACAAGTATCAGCAGGAGAGTAAAAAAATTGGCAAGCAGTCTTTCATGTATGCTTGGGTTCTGGATGAAACTGGCGAAGAAAGGTCAGAACTGAGCATGTTAAATTCCAAAATCTAAAGAAATTTTGGATTTTCTGAGGAAAACCAAAACCTACTCTAAGATCACGAAAGATTGGAGTATTCGTAAGAATATTATGAATATAGTAGAAGGCTGAAAGAGCAATGCATTTTTCTCTACAGAGAACGTGGAATCACAATGGACGTTGGCTACTCAAAATTCGAAACTAAAACGAAAAACGTGACATTGTTGGATGCCCCAGGGCACAAAGATTTTATTCCTAACATGATAATGGGTGCTACCAAAGCTGATGTTGCTCTTTTGGTGATCGATGCTACTCGAGGGGAATTCGAAACTGGTTTCGAAAGTGGAGGCCAAACCAGAGAACACGCTCTTCTTCTGAGATCTCTTGGTATATTGCACGTTTGTTTATAATTTCCATATGTTCATATTCATATTTTTTGACCTGTTTTGAAACTAGGAACATGTGGATTTTCAGGTGTTTCGCAACTAGCAGTCGTGGTCAATAAATTGGACAACGTGGATTGGTCTAAGGACAGATTTAACGAAATTGTAGATAAAATTAGCATTTTTCTGAAACAAGCTGGTTTCAGAGATTCCGTCACTTTTGTTCCCTGCAGCGGGATTTCTGGGGAAAATGTCATTACAAAACCAAAAACGTCTGGATTTTCTAGCTGGTAATTATTAACTGAACATTTTATTTGTAGTTTCTTGGATTCATTAGGCTTATTGTATTATAATCAACGTCATTTTTACAGGTACAACGGACCTACTTTGCTCGAAATCATCGACAGTTTCAAGAGTCCAGAACGACCCATTGACAAACCATTTAGGTTTTCTGTGAACGATGTTTTTAAGGGCACAGGATCCGGATTCTGTGTATCTGGTCGCGTGGAAACGGGAATGGTCTCATCTGGAGAAAAAATACTCATTTTTCCTCGAAACGATCCGGCGCTGATTCGAGGTACTTGAATAGTAGTAGTAGTAGTAGCAGCTTTTATTGCTTGCCTTTCGGCTTGCAATGAACTTTCAGGACATCAATTTATGCAATTAGTAGTAAAATGACTCGATAATGGCATTTGAATTTATTTTTCAGGTATTTTGGTCGACGAGTCGCCAGTGCAAAACGCTTTTGCAGGCGACAACGTGACCCTGACCCTCACGAACGTGGAGCAGCAGGACGTCGCAGTAGGCGACATCCTCTGCAATCCCTATTCCCCAGTTCCAACAACGACTCGCTTTGAAGCTCACGTCGTCGTCTTCAACACCAAGACCTCGATAACACGAGGAATGCCTGTAGTCCTGCACCAGCAGTCCCTCGAGGAGCCAGCGACAATTCACAAAATCATCGCTCAGCTCCACAAAAGCAGTGGTGAGGTTGTTAAAAAGAAACCACGTTTTCTGCCACCCAACTCGAGCGCCATCGTCGACATCGAGACCGAAAAACCCGTTTGCATGGAACTTTACCGGGATGTGAAACAACTCGGGCGAGTCATGCTTCGTGTAGGTGGCACCACTGTCGCTGCGGGTCTTGTTACGAAAATAAAATGATTATGTTTTTCTTTCCACATTCGTTTTATTTTAATATTTATATTATATATACTCTGAGAAATACATGATTTATTGAGATAGTTAATATTTTGGTTTTTGGCGTTGTTGGTGTTGAAAGTTTAACCGCACGAGCCGCCAGCGCAGCCACCCATGGGAACTGCCATGGTTCTGAGGGTGTTTATTCTGCCAATCCTGCGAATGGAGCCACCAGGCCTAGAATTCAATGTGGGATTTTTTTTATCCATTGTTAGAATCTTTTATTTATTAGAAAATCTGGAAACCTGGATATGATTGTTTTTCTTCATATTATGTGTATCCGAGTTTGGATGTAAAAACAGTTCATTGAATAAAAAATTGGAATTGTTGTAATTAAGTTTGAGGGATTTCCATAGCTATGAATCTTTGATAACTATTAAAAGAAATATTTCAGTTCTGTTTTGAATCTCAAATTTTTTGATTTACTGGAATGTTGAAAAATTTCTTAAGACTTTGTTAAATGTTTCAAATATTCAAAATACTCATTGATTCAACATTGTGAATTTTTTGAAAGTTTACCTTTTAACCTAGACATTCAAAAATGATGTATTATATTTCAGTTTTCCATAAGAATAAGTGGAACAATTTCTGATTACACATAATGGCGAATAATAACATATTTCAGTGTTTTTCTTTTTAAACATGCCTGTTTCATTATAACAATTAGCAGGAATCGAAATTTGAATCATCATCCAAAGTATCATTTTTTATTATACTGAAATATTTACTTTATCCAGATATTTGATAAATAATTCGCTCTTAAAAGCAATTATAGAAAGTACTTAATTTTACCTTCAAAAAAATGGCTAATCATTGGATCATTACACATTTTAACATACTTCGTAATGTATCTATGCTATTGCAAATTTTAATTACCCATTTCGTGAGCCTGAATTGGACGATCCTCCCAAGTTTCTTATTCCTGAATAACCCGAGTTTGCAGATGACGTCGTAGGAGTTGACTCAAACCCAACCAATGTGCGGAAACTTGAAATGAAATTTTTTTTAAACAATTCCAAGTCGAATCAAAACATAATATATTTTTACATATAACATCATAATTATATAATAATCAATTGTAAGTGAAATATGCAATGAATAAATATTTATAAAACTACATCTTATGTATAAATTTTACATATATATTCGGTATGTGAATTTGTAATGCAATTACACATTTACATTATTAATTTGTAATTACATAAAAATATCAAATGATTATCTAATATTCACAATAATACGTATGTGATTTCTATATATTAAAAAAAATGAATCTAATCATAATAAATAAATAAAAATATGATTGATAAAAATATTGCATGTTCATGGCACAACATACATAATAAATTTACGAAAATTCATAAGTTCCATCGACAGTGATTTTTTAATAACAAAATACTTCCATATTAACCACAGTATATTTTAAAATCTAGCCTCCACAAATCAAACTATCATTACAATTGTTCTCCCAATTTTCAAAATTTCAATATCTACTTACAAAAGGAAAACAACGTCAACGACATTCGAGATAAATCCAGAAATATTCCAGCTACTCTGGACAATTTGACCGTCTGGAAAACACAAATCCAAAATCATGTAATTCACCAAAAATCACTTGTAACGTTTTTACAATAAATCATAAATTAATAACCAATCCTTACCTGAATTCACTTGCACCATTTTTCAAACTGTCACTTTACGAACTGCCAAATGATTCCTGCCAAAATAGGCAATACAATGACACTTTCAAACTTTTTAAAAGGACACGTCAACCATAATGAACAAGTAATTTTGACAGGTAATTAATAACAGGATAAAAAAAACAGAACGTCCTTGCGCAGCTTTCTTCTGATTGGCTCTACCCAACCGACGCCATATTTGTTTAGAAACGTCATGCGAGCGAGTAAACAAGTGTTTTGTGGTGTTTTGAATGAGTTTCAAGTAATTTTTAACATTTTTGAACATTTTTAACATATGTCGCCTACATATTATCGCGCAAATTTTTTATAAACTTTTGAAGATGTCATGTGCGATTAAATAGTGCAAAAGCCGAAAAACAAAAAAGTAGGCGCGAGTGAAACAGTAAAATTTCATAGATTTCCAAAAAATATCGAATATCGATCAAAAAAACTTTTGGAAAGTAGTCAAAACTATAGGGCTATAAGTGGGCAGTTTTATGATAACGTCAGAATTTTTCCCCTGTAATAAATGTAATGTTCAATTTGTTGTGTATTATTGCAAGTAAGAGTTGATTAATTATTCGAAAAAAAGTTGAATAAAATAAAAATAGATACTGTGGTCCACAGGACAATTAAAAATTGCCCAGTAAACATTCGTGATTATTCGTGATTATTGATGGCTATGGAAAATCTTGTAGTTCATGAATTACAGACTATTACAACCGGCAGGGTAGATTCCGATTGTACCAGCTGATCATCCAGATCATTTCATTTGAATAATTACCAAAATCACAGTGTTAGAGTTGGAGTTTTACATGGATCTTTTATAATTGTAATCACTGAAAGTACAATTAATAAGTTAGATGCCAGAAAAATATAAATTATATATTTCGCGCCAAGAAATGATCAGGTTGATCAGCTGGTAGAATAGGAATCTACGCTGCCGGTTGTAATAGTTTTGTAATTCATGAATTACAGACTATTACAAGATTCCCCATAGGGTGTCATATGACGTATCAATGCTTCCGCATATGTATGTCATCATGACGTTATATGCTGCCATATCATGACATGTCGTCATGATGACATACATATGCAGAACCATTGGTACGTCATATAACATCAATAATCACGAACGTTGACTGGATGGTTTAAAGGTATTTTTTGTGTCAAGATGATTTTTTCTTATTTTCGCCTGGAAAAAATTTGTTTTTCAGCTCAAATATGCTCAATACACTTTGAAAAGAAATATACAGTCGAAGATGATTTACATATATTGTACGGGTTGCCAACACCATTAAAAAAGCGAACCGTCAGAGCCGACGCAGTTCCAAGTTTACTCTTGCTGGAAGCGTGAGTAATTCATATTTTTACGAATATTTAATATTCTTCAATATTAACAGTAAATTTTTTAAATATCAATAATACATTTACATACACATATTTTGACAATTAGATATTTGATGATATAAATGATTTCAAGGAAGAAAAAATCCAAGTAATACTTTTAAAATATTTTACTTTTTCCTCAGAGTTTATGAGGTTCTCAATCTGTAAAAATCCTACACACCTTTCACATTTTTGCTAAAAGCATTGTGACATTAAATTATACGCATTAAATTATGTAAAATTATTGTCAGCAAATATTTATAAATTTTATTATAGGAGAGCAGCAAAAATGTATGATTTTTTCTGACACCAAGTAAATTATCTAAACATGGGCAATGAATGGAACAAATAAAATGTTCTTTTTTGGAATAAAGGATGTTAATTATTATATAGTTTAGACGACTCAACCGAAACAGCAGCGAAAAATGGAGGCAATGCCAATGATGACAACAACTGTCCAAATGTCAACACTAACTACAATGCCAATATCGATGATGATAACCATTCAATTGAGGTCAACTATTGTATTAATAATCAACCGAACTCAACTTTGAATCATGTGGCCATTGAAAAGAGTACAGGGATGTTACAGAGTCCTCGGAAAAAGTATGATACTATTTAATTAACATTTACAAACTTGATTACATATTTATTTCATTAAATTGTTCATAAATAAATTAGAAAAGTGAAATATATATACATAGTACCAACAAAATTACTAGGAAACTCTGAAATGCTTTAAAATTATTGCAAATCTAATAATTACATAAAAAATGAGAGAAATACTAGAAATTGATGATTGCTAAAAAAAATTGTTAGATGTTTTCCTGAGCAATTAGGTAAACTTTCATTCAAGCGTATGTATTTCAAAATATATTTTTCAAAATTCATAAAAATACCAGAAAATGCAACAAATTGTATAATAACGAAATACTGGAAATTTCTATGAAAGAGTTGTCTACTAAAAAATGAACTTGAATATACAAAAATTTTTAAAACTTCAATACTATATCATCAAATTCTGGAAGTCTATAGAGTCATTTGTAGAAATATATAATGTCTATGAAAATACTAAAAATCTATTAAATATTGAAAATCTGTTCACTCATGAGTCAACTTCTAAGCCAGGTTCAATTAAACCATTCTTCCTACTTTTTTTGCTTGCATTTTTTAAATTGTAAATCTCGAATTCTTAAATGTTTATATGTCAAATTTATTTGTAATGCCTAAATCTGCCTTCGCTTAGTCGAAATATCCAAAATTTTGTAACTTATATATTATAATAATAATAGAAATAGTAAGTTGTAGAATTTTTACATTGAAGGGCCCGGGTAAGTCTTCGAAATTTTGTAATGTCTTTGTACAAATGTCCTTGAAGTTGGCACCCCTGAATGTGAATTTTTTGCTCAAAATTAGTCATTCGTTAGTCCAACGTTAGTCCACGTTTGTCCAAGTTTTGCAAAAAAGTTATGTGTGAATCAAAAAAGTCACTAGATATTTCACGAAAATTCAAAAATGATCATATCGTCACAAAACCTGGACTGTTCGTTTGTCCAACGTTAGTCCACGTTTGTCCAAACAATTTTTTCGTTTGTCATCCTTTCTATTGTTATAAATAAACGAATCGGCTAATTTAGCAACGAGCAACACGTTTTTTTTTTTTGTTGAAAGGCTTCTATTGGTTGATTCAACCCTTTTATTCGTTTGCCCAAAGCTCGAAATCGTTTGTCCAACCGATGAACTCATTTGTCCAACAAGATTGTTGTTATTACAATAGACTTTTATAATCTGGCAATAAAAAAATTCAAATTTTCAGTGTTGAACGCGTTCGTTCGATTGTCCAACCTTTTCATTCGTTTGTCCAGGGCTCGAAATCGTTTGTCCAACCAATAAATTCAATTGTCCAACAATATTATTGTTATTAGCATAGAATTTTATAATCTGGTAAAAAAAAATTCAAATTTTCACTGTTAAACGCGTTCATTCGATAGTCTAACCTTTTCATTCGTTTGTCCAGGGCTCGAAATCGTTCGTCCAACCGATAATTATTGTTATTGTGTTGTTGTTAGCTGTAAGAGCAGTTCTTATGTTTGCGATAGTGTTTATGTTTGACAAACGAAACTTTGTTAAGAAAAGAGAATTAGAAGCACAAGAACTATTTTTCTTTACTGGAAAAACACTATCTCGTTATTTCTGAGAAATAACATTTTATAATTTTACCATTAGCATATTATAAAATTCTATGCTAATAACAATAATATTGTTGGACAAATAAATTTATCGGTTGGACAAACGATTTCGAGCCCTGGACAAACGAATGAAAAGTTTGGACAATCGAATAAATGCGTTAAACAGTGGAAATTTGAATTTTTTCATTACCAGATTATAGGAATCTATAGTAATAACAGTAATATTATTGGACAAATAAATTCATCGGTTGGACAAACGATTTCGAGCCCTGGGCAAACGAATGAAAGGGTTGAATCAACGAACAGAAGCCTTTCAACCAAAAAAAAAACTTGTTGCTCGTTGCTAAATTAGCCGATTCGTTTATTTATAACAATAGAAAGGTGGACAAACGAAAAAATTGTTCGGACAAACGTGGACTAACGTTGGACAAACGAACAGTCCAGGTTTTGTGACGATATGATCATTTTTGAATTTTCGTGAAATATCTAGTGACTTTTTTGATTCACACATAACTTTTTTGCAAAACTTGAACAAACGAAATTTTTTATTGGACAAACGTGGACTAACGTTGGACTTACGAATGACTAATTTTGAGCAAAAAATTTGCATTCAGGGATGCCAACTCCACGGACCTTTTATACAGAGTAGGTTGTCTCAATAATTTTTATTATTGTCGTATGTACGAACCATGAATTTAGGTTTTTCAAATTTAATGTTAAAAACTTATTCATAACTCAATGTTTCCAGGTTGTCTCATACTGAGGAGTGGCACCAAATTAGCATTTACTGTGATTCACTTCTGGGCGAGTTAAATTCAAAAACTTTTGCAGAAAACATGCATCAGGCCATGTAAGTCTCTTTATTCCAAATTTTCTGTTCATTTATGTTCCTTGAAAAATTTGTTTTTCGGAACATGAAAAAATATTATTTTTCAAGTATAACATATGAAATAGTGAAAAATCATTTTGAAAGCTGACAAATTTAAACTTTCAGTTAAAAAGTCAAGAAGAATGAATAGTAAAGAATTATTGAAAATATATGTTATTATTTATGTTGGTTACATTACTTAATAAAATCCCAAGGGATCATTTTTCATATACATACTCTCTGGAAATGCTGTTTACATACAAATTTCATATTGTCATTAACGATCTACAGACAGAAGGGAATGACTTTCATCATGAGAAATGTTTTTATCAAACGATAGATAATAATTACCTAAATTTATCGTAATTTTTCTGTCCTTTATTAAATGTAGTACCACACATTCTAAAATGAAAATGGCTATAAACATATGTGACTGTACCAAATTTGTACTAAATAATACATATTGATTGTATGCAAATTGACACTTCCACTTATTTACAGGGAACATTGGAAAAACCGATTTGAAAACCTTGGACTGCAAGTCAACGCTTGGCCGAAACATATAACAAAGAAAATTTGGACATCCAAAATCAATTAATGTAGAAACAACAAGGGATGGAAGAATTAGAGATGAAAGTAAACAACAGCTACCCCAAGAGTTATGTCGAAGAGCGTCTCAATACTGTCTTCACGCCTGGGCAAGTCAAATTGCTCCTTTTGAAAAATCTCAAGTGGGTTAAGAGGACAACCAAAGATATGTCAACTGGCAGCACACGACCATGACAATCAAAGCTACGAATATTAAAGACTGACGCATCACATGCCACTTCCTGCTCCGTCAACCATTCAAAAATAGGTCGGTACTGTCTATTTTCAACCTGGAGTATTTAATTATCTGTACATACGATGGAAGAGTTTGAGATGATGAATAAATATAATAATTCAAAAATGTCATATGCGATTTCGTTTTTCTCTTCACAACTTCCACATTTTATGTAAATTTCATGTGTATACCAAAATCATAGCTCCACATCAATTACTCAATATACTTTCCACGATTCTAAACTTTTATAACTTTTTATGTTAACAATTCTTCAACGTATAATTTATTTCTCCACATAAACTTTCATAATGATATGTTTTTTTTCACGTTATTGTGTGAATGTGATATTCCTCAATTATTTATGCGGAACCATAACATTATGATTGTTAAAAAAATTTTCTGTTCATACTTAAGTTTTTTTTAAGTTTCTCTTCTGAAATTAAATTATGCTTACATTACTAATATACTAATATTTATCGTCTATAACGTTCGATCACGAAATATACGTGCTAAAACAACATTGTTACATATTGAAACAGTTAAACCTAGTATATAAATACTCTTCGCAAACTTCACAGGAGCGTTTTGAATTTTTCGCGCGGAACAGCAAACATGGCGTCGCAGGGTGAATGCGCGAGTTGGACACTTAGCCATCGTAAAAACAACCTATCTAATACTAATATCTCAGTTGAAATAGTATCAAAAACAATGTGGCGGTTTTTTCAGTTCGATATATCTCAATCAAGATTTTAAATTCGCCCTAACCTCTCCCCTCCCTCAAAACAGACTTTACATGTGTATGTGGATTTGTGTGATGTGCGAAATTGTCAGTTAAATTAAAAACAGTTATAAAACGTTGAAATTCTCGAAGATGTCGGAGGAAAAGCCAATAATGGACGAGGAGGAAAACTCGGTGACGATGCTGGACGTTTTGCAAGAGGAAAATCAACTCGAGGAAGACGCGAACGCCGTTTTAGGAGCTTCGGATGACAAGAATTGCACCTACGCCAAGGTTTGACAATATCACGAACGCGTTTTTTTTCTCCGAAAAAAATCCAACTTTATGTACACGAAATTGTCGGAAACTCTTTTCCTTCGAAAATGCAAAGCTTTCTCTAAGACATTTCGGTTCTTACGAAAACTGTCATCTTCGAATTTTTTATTTGCGCCTCATAAAGTTTCCGGGGTATAATGGCTGTGTTCCCCTACTTTCACTTCCCCAATACCTTATTTTTTAATTGTTTTTTTTTATGTCAGTTTATGTAGAAACAAATTTATAAGAATAAATGGTAACATGAATTTTTGTAAATGCCTTGTTTCTATAGACAAATTGTTGAAATTTATCAATGTATGTGTAATGTAATGTAAATGCTTTGTTCTAAATAATATGTATGTACATTAATGAATTAAATTGTGATTTAAAGTGTACTCTGATGTGTAATGAATATGTGTCATTTAAAGAGTAACTTGTATTATTTATTCAAATATTATAATTTTATATTTTAATGTTCCCTATTTATTCAATCTTAATGATAAATATCATCAATTTATATTCATTTGGAATAATACGGATATCATTAATGAATATACATAATATGTGTAATATCAAAATTAATCACAAGTATTATTTAATATAAATGCTAAATTTGTTTTTGAACAATAAATATTCACTGAATAAATGTTATTAATGATTTAAATTCATATAATAAATTCGTGTCAATTAATATCTATTGAAATAATGAGTATTTATCAAATAAATATTAATGTGATAAATTTTGTCATTCATTATTATTGATTAATATTCATAATAAATACTTTTGAATTCATACAAACCTTTCTTAAAAAATATATTTTTCACAAATAAATATACAATAATGCATTATTTTATTATTAATAATAGTGAAAATTGATACATCTATGCACGAATTGTAAAAATTAATGGTCATAAATGTGCAATATAATTATTACACAACTTGAAAAATCTGATAAATTTTATAATTTAAAATAATTTCAAACTTGGTCTTCAGTGAACATTCTGATACCAGATAATGAGTCCATTAGGTAAGTTCGTTTGTTAATTGTTGTCATTGAAAAGTTTCTGATTTACAGTATATAAATTTTATAATATTTCCCAGAAATATATTTAGAAAATTTTATTCTTTTTTAATCAAATATATTATTTTCTTCATTTATATACTTTATTATATATTTACATTCAAATAATAACTCCTAAATTCTAACTATTTTTTGTACGGTGAGTCCTGAAAAATTCCAAGTCTTTTTTCCCTCTTTGCAAATATTTAAAAAAATGTGTGTATCTATATTGAATTTAGAGATTGTAAGCCCAGTTACTATTCCTGATTATTTGTCGCCAAATAGAAAGTTTTTTCATTGTATTTTGAAATTATCAAAATCTTCACATTGTAAAGTTGTTGAAAAAAGTTTTCCAAATTTCTCAATTCACTCGAAAATTGTGATACAACTTCAATTGCAGTTTTAAAATTTTTTTAATGGAGGTCAAAATTGTTTAACAAAAAATATATAATTTGCTGAATTCGCAGTGCAAATGGTTCTCATTTCTGAAAATAGAATACATAAATTTTTCAATTTTGAAATTTTCGTTACCTTGATGATAAGCATTCATATTTAATCCTTTATTTTGAATTAAAAAAGTTTTTGTTTTTTTTTCACATAGTTTTGAGAATTCACCTGTATCAAATAAATTACCTTCTTCAATATTTTCGTTCGATTTCCAAAAATTATAATAAATATCACATTAAAAATTTGTAATCAATGTAGAAAAATATGTTAACAATAAATCTAATTAATGTAATATAAATATAAATGAAAAAAAAATGTATATATTGCTTACATAACTCAACTCAGAAAACTCAATTTTCTGAATTTTTAGATTAAAAAAATTTTTTGTATTCATATTCGATTATATGTGTCTAATTGGGGGGGGGGGATATTTTAACGTTTAAATGATTAAACGTAACATGAAAAAAAACTCAAATGTAACGCCTGATTTAACGTTATCTCTCTACAATTTTTGCGTCATACTTTATAAACGCAATGTAAAATCATGGTACCCTAATCCACATGTAAACTCACGAAAATAAAAAAAAAAATAAAAACTTCGTTCTGAATGATTGCAAAAACTGACCTTTGTTGATACACCGTCGCCTCAGCGCTGTTGCCAAATCCTTTTAATTTGCACTGTAATCCTCATTGTAATCCACACTGATATCCTCACTGTAATCCTCAACTGTAATCCACACTGAATTCCATAACTTGCGACGAAACCTGCAGAAAATCACGAAAAACCCGCGTAATTAACGTTTTTCGCGTCGCGCGGTGTTGCCGGATTTCAAAACGACCGTTACGACCGTTGAGATTCAAACAGATTTCAAAATGGCGGCGCGTCGCTCCACTCCTCCCCTCTCTGCCCCTCAACGCGAAACCGTTGGCGGGAAATTTGCAGGATAAATTCGAAGATTTTGGACACATCGCTTGATTTTCATTGGCTTCGATGGAAAACCCCATGAAAAGCGGGAAATATGCCCCGGGGCAACGAATCTCGACCGAAAAACGGGGAAAATGAAGGGAGCATGGAGGAGCGAAGGACACACTTCGATGCACTAACTGGCACTAACATTTACTAACACTGTGATCCACACTGTAATCCAATTTGTTGTTAATCCACACTGCATTCCAATTAATTGCGATGAAATCTGCAGAAAATCGCGAAACACCCGCGTAATTGACGTTTTTTTTCGTCGCGCGGTGTTGCTGGATTTCAAAACGACCGTTACGATTCGAACGGATTTCAAAGCGGCGGCGCGCCCTTGCCTCTCCCCCCGTCCCTCTCCCACGCACTACCAAACCGGTGGCGGGAAATTTTCACGATAATTTCGACGATTCCGGACATGACATCGCTTGATTTCCATTGATTTCGACGAAAGGTCCCCATGAAAAGCGGAAAATATGCCCCGGGGCAGCGAATTTCGACCGAAAAACGGGGAAAATGATGGAATATGGAGGAACGAAAGACACGCTTCGAAGCACAACAATGCACTAACTGGCACTAACGTCAACTAACACTAGCAAGGCTGGCCAATGGTCATCGCGCTCATATATACACATACACACACATACAAGGAAATCCTGGAATACATTGTAAACAAATGTAAATTTAAAAAATACAACTGCAATTTCGATGAAAATCGATGGGTTTTCAGTGGGATCGCAGCGAATTGTATTATTATGAGGTTTTGCAGGGGTTATTTACGAATGCAAACGAGGAGGCAACAAGATGCAACGAAAATTTTGAAATTTTTCGAAAATCAAATTTTTGATTTACTTATCAAGTAGATGCGTAATTTTGTTGTATTTTATGTTAAAAATTGTATATATTATAAAGTACATAATTTTTAGAATTATAATAAAATATTTTTAATATACAGTTATTACAAATATACATATAAAATAACTAGTTTTTAAATATAAATAGTATGAAGTATAATATAAAATAATTTTTCATTCTATCATCTACTTATTAAGTACATAGACAAGTAATTTCATCATAATTTTATTATTTTTTGAAATTTCTTAGAAATTGTAGTTTTTATACTTCGGTTGACATTTTCGTAAAAACAGTTTGTATTTCAATGAAAAATTAATTATTTCAATTACAGAGAAATCAAATTCAATTCATGAAATGATGATTACAGAAGAATTATGGAAAAAAATAATTTTAAATCAAAATATTGAAATTCAAAACTAATAAACATTCGTATAGAAAAAGAAAAATGAATTAAAAAAAAGTAATTTTATTAAATGGAATCTTAAATTTGCATATTTTTTATTATTGAAAATATTATCAATATAAAATTGTGTATTTTTATAATATATAATATAGATAAATATGAATTTCAATTTATGTAATTTTGAATATAAATACAAAAGTATTCTAAATAATTGTTATTTGGAGTTTCACAATAAGCAAATATAAATATATATATTTAAGAAATATGATTGTCCAAGATTTCATGCAATAAAATATTAATTTTTTACCACAATTTATTCATTACATATCCATTTACATGTAATCAGAACTTAAATAATTAACTATTAAACATTTTCAAGTTCCGAACGTTTCAAATTTAGGATTTTATACTATTGGAAATATGGGAAAATAAAAAAGCTATATATTTTCTAAATCAATTGATTAATTAATTTGTCTTTTTTTCTCAGGGCTACATTGGAAGGCAGGCTCTGTACGCGTGCAAAACTTGCTCTGGCAAAAATATGAGAGCTGCAGTTTGTCTTGCTTGTAGTTTCCATTGCCACGAAGGTCACGAGCTCATCGAATTGTACACCAAACGCAATTTCCGCTGCGACTGTGGAAATTTCAAATTTGGGGACAAAGCTTGCAGCCTCGATCCAGTAAAATTTTTTACTATAAATTATTCCATAGAAATTATTATGATTATAAATTAATTATTTCATTTTAAAAAGGAGTTATAATTTTCAATTTTCTTCCTTTAATCATAATAATTTCTTGGAAAAAAATTTTTGTTATGTTGTTTGAAGACATGATCATTAAAATTTGTTGGTTTTGCTTGCAGTCTAAATCTGAGTCCAATCTTGACAACAAATACAACCAAAATTTTGATGGGGTTTACTGTACGTGTGCTAGGCCATATCCTGATCCTGAAGACCAAGACAATGATGAAATGTTGCAATGTGTCATTTGCGAAGACTGGTATCATTCAAAGGTGATTTTTTTTTTGTTTCAGTAAATCTTTTTGTATCATTTTATCTGTATTTATTAACTCTTCTTTTTTCTTGAATTTTGAGTTGGTCAGAATACAGAATTCGATTTCAAAAATCTGTTTTGTAATAATATGTAAGTTTGCAACTTTTTGAAATTTTAAATAGTCGTAATTCTTTAAAAAAAAAAAAAACCTGGCAATCTTCAACTGAATTTTTGTTTTTTTAGCATCTGGGATCGTACGAAAACAAACCCGAAAATTTCGAAGAAGTTGTGTGTTCCCAGTGCATGAGAGACAACGATTTCCTGTGGCGTTACTTTCCCGAATATTCTGGTACAACTATAGTTTATTTAACAATTAAACTATTGTTAACATATAGTATGAATCAGCTTACATCAAATTCATATTAACTAATAAATTTATCATAATTTGAAAGATTTAAAACTTATTTGCATGATTAATTTGGCAGATATAAATTATTTTAAATGGTTGATTTCAAGCTTTATTATAAATAAATCTCTTCATGGATATTGAATTTCAAATATCTTTTACATTCCCTCAGCGAAAAAAGACACCACGAAAGGAAAAACCGATGATCAAAAAGATGAGAGTCTGGACGTTTTGAACGTTTCTGAAGCTCGTTGCACAATGCCACAAAAAGTCGAAATCCCTGGCAATGACACTTGTTGTTACTGGAACGAAGGTTGGAGATCTGCTCTTTGCAAATGCGAGGATTGCTTGAAAGTAAGAACAAAATTCAGCTACAATTTTATTATTCTCAATCAAATATAACAATCTTTTAATTTCCCCTCATTTCGAGGTATTCTAACTAAGCAATCGTGGAAATGAAAAATTCAGTAGAAGATTCTAAGCCCTTGTAAAAATATGTATATTTCTGGGTACTAGAAATCTCAACTTGTTCAAAAAAAGTAGAGAATTGAGGATTTTTGATTCCCACGAAGAAAAAGTTTGTTTGAAATGATGTTTTTCTTTTTGTTTGTGAATAGATGTACGAAGAGAAACATGTCTTGTTCCTTGTGGACCCCACGGATAGTGTCCAAGCGTACGAGGAAGCTGGCAAAGCTAATCAGCACGAAACTCAGTACGAGAAAGGCATGAAAGCACTCGCTTCTTTGGACCATGTTCAGCAGCTCAACGCTATTGAAGGCACGCCATTTTCATATCTGCAACATCAATTTTTACTTTCCAATTGTGCAAAATATAGAGAGAGCAAAATTTGAAATTTTCTTTACTGCAATTATGGCTTGATTCATTTATATTATTTTTATTCATTTTTGCTTGTTTTTTCAGAATACAAAGTGATGAAGGAAAGCCTCAAGCAGTACTTGCAAAAGTTTGCAGAAAATAAAAAAGTCGTTCGCGAGGAGGATATCAACGAATTTTTCACAATGATGAACTCTCGAAAACGACAAAAAGTCGAGGTGCCCACATTCTGTCGCTGATTCCCCTCGACCTTGGAACCGGCAATCATGAGCTCAGTATTCTCCATTTTTCATTTGTTTTCAGGAAATAATCTGGTTAAATTTTTATACATATCTCATTTCAACATCATTCTCAAAATTTGTGTTTTTTTCTACTTATAATCTTTTTTACATCATTTTTTTTGACGTCATTATGGGTCCGAAAACTAAAAAAAACAAAAACAAGAAATCTTACCAAATTTTGGATACACTCATACCTCGACTCCATTGAAATCCTTGAATCGAGGTCTGAGGGTAATTACTAAACGCATGCTGTATTTTATAAAATTGAATAATTTTTACGTAATCATACACAATGTTTCCTTTTATTTTTTACTATAGTTTTGTACTAATTTTAATTGCTTCGAAATCAAGAATTTATTTACTTTTTCTCAGTTGGCTCGTCAATTTTTAGTGGCAGAACGACGATTGGTTCATTGAATTTTGGCTTGTCAGTGTAAATTGACCATGTTCTCGCGTTGCAGTCGAAAATACCTGGAAACATTATATATTATAATTTTTTATTTTGCGGTCATTAAAGATATGGATTCGATGGTTAATTGGGTTTTTTTGGAATTTTTACCAGTGGCTATGGTTTTTACGTAGTCGTCCTTTCCAAAATCCTGGTAAACGCGATAGTCAGTGCCAGTTTGGTCGCTTAAAATGTCGATCACATCTTGTTTCGTTTTTGGAGGCTTGTGCCTGCAAATTGCGTCCATTCTGGAGACGCTGCTGTCGATTATTACACCGTTGACTTCGGGTACATTAAGACGGAGATACCTTGAAAATTAAAACAAAAAATTGAATTTTTTGTCAGATAATAGTTTTTTTTGGAAATTCCGTGTAATTATATTGATTTGAATTTAGGAAAATATAAGAAATCCATAAAAATAGAAAAATTTGTCAACTTCAGAGTCTTGTAAGAACAGAAATAAATAGAACTTTGATCAGTGGGAAATTCGATAAGAACTACATAATTTTAAAAAAAAGTTGAAAATATTTAAAATACTAGTTGATAGATGAATACGAAAATTCTATGTAGACATAATTTTTGCTAATGTTTATGAAAATAATAAAAAAGTATGCAACTATCTTTGAGCATTGAATTCTGTAGATCTATAGAGAAATCCATTATACTATGGAGAAATCTTCGAATCGTATAAATATTGAAAAGATCTGAAAAACACTAAAGGAACTAGAATGCTATGGCATTTTTTATTCTTAAAATACTTTTTTTTGTTTTTAATTATAATTGTTTTCTGAAAAATCTATGTTTAAAATACCTCAAATCTGACATATTTTGAATTATAGAGAATACAACTCGAAAAACTTCTAGAGATTCTTGTATTCTATGAAAATTTTCAGAAATTTCGAAAATCTAGAGAAATGTAAGAAAAAAAAACCCCCCAAAAAAATATATATACATCAGATCATCAAATACTGGTATCCTATGCAGACATAATTTTTTCAAATATTAATTAAGATACTTTTTGAATCCTTGAGCATCAATTTCTATGAATTTATAGAGAAATCCATTATAGTATGGAAAAATCCTCAAATAGTATAAATATTTATTTATAAAACATTGAAAAGATACGAAAATTCTATAAGAGCTGTAGAGATATGAAATGTGAAAAATCTATGATGATATCATTTTCTAAAAAATCTATAAAAATACTTGGAATCTAACATATATTAATTTCCAGAGTATAGTTTAGAATTTTATACAAGTGTCATGAAAAAACATAAAATCTATAAAAATTCTATGAAATTTCATTAAAACAAAAAAATACTATAATTACCCAAAAATACACCAAATCTATGAAATATTATAAATCTAGTTTACATCTAGAAAAAATATGCATTTGTATATTCATACAAATATAGTTTACATTTAAATTTTTATTGATCCTCTTAACATTTCGACCCCCCACCGAGTCAAAATTTTTGTAGTATTTTCTAGCATTTTTTATAAAATCCGAGTTTTCTTTACATGGCTCCATAGATTTCTAGAATATGATTCTCTTGAGTTCCAAGTACCATGCATTATTTTTTCAATGTCACATAATATAATATTTATACCAATTTAAACTAATTGTAAGTTATTCAAGATTTCTTTTCACACAACCATCACATTTTTTTGCCCCCAGATTATGAAATTCAACCCAGTTATTTGTTTATTAATTTATTCAAGTAGCCATAAATAATATGTTGGATTATTTCTGAGAAGGATGAAGAAAAAATTAGATGCAAAAACAAACAGAAGTAATTACTGTTATTTCTCGTGCTCTGTCGTGCTTCAATATAAAATTATGATTCACGTGGCTTTATTGAAAAAATTAGCACATAATTTACTCATTATTTATTGTAATGTTACTTTTCCTTTGCTTATGAACAGAATCGATGTATCTTTTGATACTTAAATATATTTTTCTAAATATGCACGATAATGTATTTTCGAGTTTTGAACAACAATTTGAAATACTTGAAAAGTACTTGATGTCCTTCATGATCAAAAAGAATCTTTGTGAGCTGGGCAAATTTTCATAAATTTTGAAAGTTCGAATAGTTAGTACTACGTTAGAAATTTTGAAAATTTTGAAAAATCATGACACATTGGAAATTAAAGATGTCACTAGATCTAAAAATATCAAAATTTTTGTTGAATTACAGAAAGTGTTCATAGTTTTATAATTTGTATTTCTTAATATATTTCTTTGAAATATGTATAATAATATTTCCTATATTTTTGAGTGGTCGGTTTAATGTTATAAGAAACTTTAACAATTTGGAAAAATTATAACACATTATGAATTCCATGAACTCTGAATAATTCTACAAAAAACGAAATTTTTTTAGGATTTCAAAAAACGTCTATCATTTTAAAAAAAGTGATCATTTTTGCATGTATTTTGATGAAATAGGGATGCATAAAAATATACTTATAATTTTTCTATGAAAAACTAAGAAAAATTATCATATGTTAGACAATTTTCATGAAATTTCGAAAATTTAAAATAGTCTGCATTACGTTTGAAATATTGAAAGTTTCTAAAAATCGAAAAACATATGAAATTTTCAAGATTGCTAATAATTTGATAAAATTTAAGAAATCGGTAAAATTCCATTAAAATTTAATGAATTTTTAATATTGTGTTTATTATTATACATATTTTTTATTTCTTTCAAATATGCATGACAGAATTTTTTAAATTTTACGAGAAAAACATGAAAATTGGAACAGTTTCAAAAAATCACAAGAAATTTTCATGAGCTGTACATATTTTCGTAAAATTGTGGAAGTTTTTGATACGTAGTTGGTATGATGATAAAAAGTTTAAAAATTCCGGAAAATCATATTACATTGCAAGTTTTAAGAACTGTCAATAATTCTAGAAAAATCAAATTACTTGTAGAATTTTAGAATATGGTCATTAGTTTTGTGAGCTGTGTTCATCATATTTCTTCAAAACATGCATAATGAAATTTTTTCGATTAAAATTTGGAGGGCTTCGAAAGTATTCAAAAATGAAGAAAAATCCTCCATGAGTTAAGCACATTTTCATAAAACACGACAAATTGAATAGTCTATTATATTTAAAGTTTGAACATTTTTTTAAAAACAAAAATCATTTGAAATTCCAAAGATTGTCAATGACTCTGAAAAATTATAAAAATTTGTCGAACTTCAGAAAATACAAGTAAATTTTGTAGATCATATAAATTTTCGAAAATGCTGTAAAACTGCAGAAGAAACTGCGTGTAATGTTTAAAACTTCCAAAATTAAAAAGTCTTCACTAAAAATCTGAAGTTTTAGACTATTTTGGGGTAAAATTCTGTGATTTTTAAAAAGTGTTACAAGTTGATAAAACTAAAATTCATAAATGCATGCATTTCTGCATGGGTATTTTTGAATATTTAACTCGTGTATAATTTTTCTGGTGGGTAGTCCTACTTGCAACTGCTAATTTATTAAGGATAAATAAATTTGAAATGAATTTACTTTCAACAACTAGATCAACCTATAAATTTTATTCATGAATTCGTTGATTAATGGTTCAAGAACCTTATTTCATTAACTCAAGTTTTTCAATATTCTTAATCATGTACATACATTATATCAAATGGCTTACTAATAATTCATCGTTGAACCTTTTGATTTAGGTTTTAAAGAATAGGCAGTTTTTAATAAAAAAAAAAGGCAAGGGATATCTCCCCTTTAAATTAATGTTTAGTTAAAATTTGTTAAAATCTCATTTATCAATTTTATTTATGAACTTTTTGATTAATGGTTCAAGAACCTTATTTCATCAACTCAAGTTATTCAATGTTTTCAATCATACGCATAAATTGTATCAAATGACTTATTAATAATTCATCATTCGACCTTTTCATTTAGTTTTTGAGAAATAGGCAGGTTTTAATTAGGGGGAAAAAAAAAAAAAACAATTAGGGGATGTCCCCACTTGAATTGATGTTTAATTACTTGTTGCAATGGAAGATGGTTTCGCCGGGAGCGGCGGTGGCGACGTTCAATTGGGAGCAGTTGGTGCCCTCGAGAACGGGGCCGATCTCCGCGTTGTGGAACACGCGGTCGCCGCCCTGGTTGAGAAACGTCATGTTCACCGAGAAACCTTCGGCGGCGCCGTGACCTTCGTCTCGAAGTGCCTCTTGCGCTTGCACCGAGTTCTCCGCTCCCAGCAAAGCTCGCGTTATGAAATACCGAGCTGCAATATTCAAATTCCGTTCCGTAAAGCGAATGTCCTCGAGGTCGTGCACAAGACAAGGCTCTCGGAAATGACCAGCAATAAAGCCCTGAATTTCTCAAAAGCCAAGATTTGGATGATTTGCTTACAAAAACCCCTTGTGACAAAAAACTACTGAAAACTATTGGTGACTATTGATCAATAGTTTCCAATAGTTTTTTAAACCTATAGTTTCCAACATTTCAATAGTTTCCAAAATTATTGAAACTATAGACATTATGAAATCCACTGAAAGATAAATTATTGAAACTATGAAAACTATGGAAACTACTAGAAGATTAATTATTGAAGCTATGGAAATTTTTTTAACTATTTCAATGATTGGAAATCATTGAAAATCATCGAAAATCTTGAAAGTGATCGAAAATTGTTTCCAATTTGAAAATTGCACTAAAAATTGTGCTTTCAGAATTTTTATGCAAATAATCATTAAATTGTGATTTCAAATCGGATTTGAAAATCAGTGAAAATCATTGAAACTATTTTAATGATTGAAAATCATTGAAAATCATTTTTAATTTGAAAATTTCATTATAAATTGTGATTTAACAATTTTCATGCTAATAATCATTAAATTGTGATTCCAAATCGGATTTAAAAGTGATTGAGAATCATTGAAACTATTTCAATCATAGAAACTTTCAATCATTGAAATTATGGAAACTATAAGAAGGGAAATTATTGAAATCATAGTAACTATGAAATATACTGAAAGATAAATTATTCAAACTCTGGAAACTATTAGAAGATGAATTATTGAAGCTATGGAAATCATTTAAACTATTCCATATAGAAAATGATTAAAAATCATTGAAAATCTTGAAAATGATTGAAAATTATTTTGAATTTGAAAATTGTACTAAAACTTGTGCTTCCACAATTTTCATGCAAATAATCATTAAATTGTGATTTCAGATTGGATTCGAAAATGATTGAAAATCATTGAAAATCTTGAAAGTGATTGAAAATCATTTTTAATATGAAAATTGCATCAAAAATTGTAACTTAACAATTTCCATACAAATGATCAGCAAATTGTGATTTCAAATCGGATTTGAAAATGATTTAAAATCATTGAAGTTCATAGTTACAATGATTCAACATCACTGAAACTATTTCAATCATTGAAATTATTGGCAGGAATATTATAGGAACTATTGAAACTATGGAAACTATAAGAAGGGAAATTATTGAAACTATTAAAACTATTGAAATCATTCAATAGTTTCTCGATAGTTTCCCAATAACTCTAAATAATTTCTAATAGTTCCCAACAGTTGCTAATAGTTTTTTATTTTCATTATTTAAATAGTACGTAATATTTAAATTATCTTCAGATAGTAGGTCTTTCTTCACTGGGCATAATAATAATGAATTAAATATATGTATATTTTAATAAATCGAGTAGGTGTTTATCGACAAGTTTGATTTGATTTATTAATTTTAATTAGTTTTTCCTGCTTTTATATGATTAATTATTTATAACCAGTTGGAATTGATGGTAAAAAGTTCTATGGGAAAATGAATGGTAGAAACAAAATTGTAATTATGTAAAATATACAAGTGATCCTTGGCCTTGTTGAAAAGTATTATTTTCATCAATCCTATTATAAAGTAATCCAGGGCTTACGCGTTTTTCCGGACTTTAAGGTTTTCGCGCTCAAAGTGTTGATGCTGTAAACGAGGCCATGGTTGTTGTATCCCATAGTGTAGCCTGGCAAAAACCCAGCATAACTTAGGGACATGAATTTTTCCTCCCTCAGACCTGGCTCCTGAACGTGTGCGTCCACGAGGTACCAAAAATTCAGAGTCTCTGCCAAGGCGTCCTCGTTGTGGCCCAAAATTTCCTAAAATTTTACCCTTCGACAATTTTTCTTCACTAAGAAGATGCACTGAATCGTACAAAAAGTAGAAGTGAGTTACTTTTCATTAATTTTTATTTCTTATTTCATAATTCAATGAATTATTTTTCAAACAGATGCATTATGGCTCAAAATATTATTAAAATATAAGGATGTCTTGTAGAATGGAACTTACTTTTTTTAACAGTTACATGTTCCAATTTTTACTATCTTGCAAAAAAAAAAACTATACAAAGTGTATATTTATAGCACAGAATATCATGAAAATATGGATATTTTACCATGTAATACTTTAGAATGTTTTTTTTTTTTTTTTTATTCATTTAAGATGTTTTATGCATTATATTTGTAATTTTTTAAAGGATTGAATATCGATAAATGATTTGCAAAGCTTTTGAAATTCTGTAGGTTGATAGCATGTTTCTTAAATGTATTCAATGAAGTGATTGTTTTTGTTAAATTAAATTTACTAACTTGTCCTGGATGATTGCAAATTATTGAAGAACATCCAACAGGTTGATTATTTCCTTGTGTTCCTTCTGCAACGTTGGGCACGATGTCGTCCAAATGCATAAGGAACAACTGCAAAAAGTGTTTTTTTCTGCGTTTGAATAATTGAAAAAAAAATATGGTTTTTATCATATCATTTCTAATTTATCTGTTATATTATTTTTATTTTATTCATTGAGACAGAGTTAATCAATGGACTAATCAAAATACTGTAAATTTTATGAGAATGTGGCTCACTCGTAATTTTTTTATATTTTCCAAGTTTTTTTAATGTATATTAAAAAATGAAAAAAAAAAACATCATCAGGCATACTTCGAAGAAAATATGATACTGAGCACTATTTATGAAATTTGTGTATATTTTCTAAAATTTATCAAATTTTTTGAATTTTATATATTCATTGAAAATTTTTTAAGTGTCGATGTTTTTTCATTTTCCAGAATTTTCAACGTTTCAAATGTAATACCAAGTATTTTAAACTTACCTAATTTTATAAGAATTTGTAGAACTTGAAAGTTTTTTTAGTAATTTTTTCATACTTTCTAAGCTTTCTGAATTTTTATTGCATAAGAAAAATAACATAATCATCAATACTTCGAAGATATATGATAATTAACGCAATGCACAAAATTTATGAATATTTTCTGAATTCTTACACATTCTTCGAACTTTTTGGAATTTGTAGGTGATCTTCAAAATATCAAATTTTACAAATTTTTCAAATCTTTATCAAAAAATGAGAGAACATGATTATCATAGGTATTTTGAAGAAATATGATTATAAACACAATCTATGCAATTCATAAAATTTTTCTGAAATTCTAAAAATTTTTCTGAAATTCTAAAAATTTTACGAATATTTCAAAATTAATTATAACATTTGGAATTCGTAATGTGTTTTTATTATTAAAAATTTCCGAAATTTCAAGTACAATACAAATTATTTCTTATGCTCCGAATTTCATAAAAAAATTTTAATTTTATAAGATTTTTCGTGGTTTTTTCATATTTTTCAACTTTTTCGGATTTTAATCGAAAAATAAAAAAAACATCAAGAAGTACGATATTACATACATACTGCCAAATTTATTACCATTAATAGAATTGAACGAGTTTTTCGTATTTCATGGTGTCATAGAAAATCTGTAAAATTTTGAAAATTCCAGGAATCTCAAACATAATAAAAACTATTAGAAACTCTCCGAATTTTATAAAAATTTGTTCAACTTGTAAGATTTTTCGCGATTTTCTCATACTTTTAAAGTTTTTCAGATTTTCATTAAAAAATGAAAAATAAAAAAAAACACTATGCATATATTTCGAAAAAATATAATCAACACAATTTTTAATATGTAAGAGAATTTTCTGAAATCCAACTAACATTTCGAATTTTTCAAAATTTTTAATATTCTGATCATCATTAAAACTATCTAAAATTTTCTAACCTTTTTTAAAAATTTATCCAAGTTATTAGGATTCTCTGTATTTTTCGAATATGTTTCAAGTTTTATTAAAAAGTAAAAAAAAAAAAAATGAAAAAAACATGACTATCGCACATATTAAAAAAAAAAGATAATGAACACAATATGTAGAAAATTTATCAACATTTTTCAATGTCATGCTTATTTCGAACAAATATGATAACGAACACAATATACAATGTTTACGAACATTTTTTCTAAACTACAAAGTTTTTGAATTCTATAGAATTATAGGAATCGTTTGAATTTCAATCTACTGTAATTTTTCTACATTTTTAAAATTTCAAACGTGACGCGAACTATAGAACTTTCCAAATTTTATAATGATCTGTGCATTTCATTGAGTTTTTTTATAACTAGTATTTTGAAAATTTTTCAAATTCAAATTGAAAAATTGAAAAAAAAGACGAAAAACTTTATCATGCGTATTTCAAAGAAATATGATAATGAATGCAATCTTTTTCTGAAATTTCGTAATTTTTTCGAATTTCCAAAAGCTAATTTCTTGAATATTTTTCAACTTTCTAAAATTTTCATTAAAAAATTAAAAAGCCTGATTATCGTGCAAATTTTGAAGAAATATGTTAATTTTTTATTACTTTACCAAGTTTTATAATTCTACAGAATCATAACAAAGTATTGAATTTTAATTTCAATTTTTGGAAATTTCAAACGTTATCTATTGAAAAAAGAAAAAAACCTCGTCGTATTTATTTCGAAAAAACTATGATAATAAACACAATCTTTAATCCGCTGATATTTTAAAATTTTCAATATTTTAACCAATATAAAAACTATCTTAAAATTTCCGATTTTCATTAAAACTTGTCCAAGTCTTAAGGATTTTTTGTATTTTTCAAATATGCTTTAAGTTTTTTTATAGTTTGAAAACATGAAAAAACATGCCTATCGTACCTACACATTGCAAAGAAAAATGATAACGAACACAATCTATAAAATTTATTTCAATGCCACGCCTAGTTCGAAGAAATGTGACAATGTACACAATCTACAAAATTTATGAACATTCTTAAATATTCAATAGTTTTAGAATTCTACAGAATCAGAGGAAATGTTTGAATTTCAATGTATTCCATTTTTTCAAATTCTTAAACAGGATGGAAACTATATAAAAGCTACCAAATTTTTTAATGATTCGCGCAACTCATTAAGATTTTTCGTTAAATCAAGTTAAAATGAAAATGATTTATTCAAATCATAATTAAATTATGATAATAAACACGATACACAAAGTTTCAGAATTTTCAAATATGTATTTTAATTTCTCAAAATTTTCAAAATGTTAAACATCCAATGATTCATGCGAAAACTTCCAATCATGCATTAAATCCTTTTCACTTCACAGATCATCAAAAAACTACTGCAAAAAACCGCGAAGAACGACTCGATAATTGTTGTTATCTTGATAACTCGCTGCTTCGGGGAAAAAAAGCGAATTAAATCTGAAAACGCGATTCCTTTGTCCAGTGGTAATCGTTGCCGAATGATTCACTGGAATAAATAATAATAATTGGCCGGCGATTACTCAATCGTCGGATCCACGTGCGAGAAGACAATTATCGTTATCGAAAAGGACATGAAAAAATCGCAAAGCCAGAAATAGGGCTCGCAAGAAACAATCTCTCTCGATTTCTCAAATGGAAAAATGCAATGTTCACGCGTATGTTGCAGTTTAGAAACATTTTTTTGTGCAGGAAAAGTATTTTTGGAGTTTATTTTTGATGTCATTTCAAAATAAAATTCATTTTAAATTACAATATGAAGTAAAATAACATTATGGAGTGTAATTATTAGTTTTTTTTGCACAGAATTCTGCTTGTAAATCAAAGAAGAAAAAAAAGTTAAGAAATAGTAATTCTAAAATTCTGCCTGGCAGGGACTAAAGAGATTACTCAAAAATGAAGAAATTTTTACCTTGTGAAAGGGAACGCCAGATCCATCAGCCGTGCCTTCAATTTCTCTTACGTATTGAGGAAATTGTTCTTTTACACAGGCTAAAGTTTCGTCGTAAATTTGACGTCCTTTCGGCGTTTCATATAAGGGAAGATACGTTTCCTGAAGAGGACCATATCGATCCACGAAATCCACAATCATTTTTGCAAAAGTTCTGCCCTGGAAAAAGAATTCAAATCTTCAGAATCGAAATTTCCCTATTACGATTTCTTCCAGTTTTGCAATAAAAAATAACTTTTTTTACTGGCAAAACATTGGCAAATTTTTCAATCGAAAAACAGCGCGATGAAAAACAAAATTGCATTTGTCATTAACTTGGCGATTAATGACAGTAATCTTTGGATCTGAGCTAAAAGTGAAGGGTGCGCTCTTATTTCGTTGGCACCTGTAGCGATCCAAGGTCGGCGCTATTTATTATAAACATTCAATTTTAGAAAGTTTAAAAATCGGAGATTTTGACCCTGACGAAAATTCGCGATCAATCACGCTCGCGATCGCGATTAGCGTGCGCTACAAGTTCTTGTCTTTGATTTCGCGCTAACGATACAAGTGCATTTTTTTTCCTTTTTTCTTTCATCTCGGTTATATGGGACGCTGGGAAAATGGCAATCGTGATTTTTCGATTTGCGAAGATAAATTATTTCTCCCAGGTGTAGGTGAAGTGGGAAAAATTTACGAGGGATTTTGCTAAATTGATTTATTTTCTCGAGAGGTCGTTTGCATGTTTTTGAGTTTAACATTTTTTTATGGTTTTCAAGTAACTTTTTATGTATTATGGAAATTCGGTCATGTATTTGAATCTTGAATAATTTTTGAAATATATATATTTCGGAAATTTTCGATTATGTATTGGAATTTTCGATGAAACTTCAGAATCATCAAGAATCTTTTAAACTCTTCATCTGGAATCGTTTTGAAACTTTCCTCAATTTTTAATGATTTTTGAAAACTTTGAGGAATTTAATTTCTCCGAATTTTGATGTATTATGGAAATTTTCGATCATACATTAGAATCTTGGATAATTTTCGAAATTTTGCAACGAAATAATTTTGAACATTTTGATTGATTTTCAATATTTCGAAGGACTTTGGCAAACTCTAGGAAATTTGTTTCTTTTTATATATTTCGAAAAATTTTGAATAATATTTCGGAATCATGAAGGATCTTTTCAAAATTTTCATCTGAAATTATTTTGAAACTTTTCAGTTTTTTCAATTATTTTCGAAATTTTTAAAAAATTTCTTCAAATTTCGCTCATGTATTAGAATCTTGGATAATTTTCGAAATTTCACAACCAAATAATTTTGAATATTTTGATTGATATTTAATATTTCGAATAACTTTAGCAAATCTATGAAATTTCTTTATATATTTTGGAAATTGTCGATTATGTATTGAAATATTCGATGATACTTGAAAATCATCAAGAATCTTTTGAATTCTTCATCTGAAATCACTTTCAAACTCTTCAGAATTTTAAATGATTTTTGAAAATTATAATCAATTTCTTCAAATTTCGATGTACTATGGAGATTTTCGATCATGTATTGAAATCTTGAATAATTTCATGAAGTATTCTAACCGAATAATTTAAAAAACTTTGATTGATTTTAAATATTTCAAATGACTTTGGTAAACTCCATAAAATTTGTTTATTTATACATATTTTCCAAATTGTCGATTATGTATTGAAATTTTTGATTATACTTCCGAATCATTACGAATCTTCTAAATTCTTGATCTGAAAAATTTTGAAACTTTTCAGTTTTTTTAATGATTTTCGCAAACTTTAATAAACTTCTTCAAGTATCCAAATTTATGAAAATTTTTGATCGTACATCACATTTTTAGACGATTCTTCGACAGTATAAAAATTTTTAGAATTTTGAACGATTTTTTCAAACGTTAAAAAATTTCTATAACTTGATAAATATTTTGGGAATTGATGGTTCGGTGTAGTAATTTTCATGTTTTTCTGAAATAGTCATTAAGGTTTCCATTTTTTTTAAAATGATTTCTGTAAACTGTCACGAATTTCTTAGATTGTTTTAACCTATTAGAATTTATTGATCATGTGTTGAAATCGTCGATGATTCTTCGATGATCTTTCGTATTTCAAATGATTTTTAGGAACTTTCAAAATTTTTATATGTAATGGAAATTCTCGAACATACATAGAAAATTTTGATGATTTCACGAAATAAACAAGAATTTTTTAACTAAATTACTTAAAATAGTTTAAATTACTCTCGGTATTTTCAATGTTTTTCGCAAACTTTAATAAATTTCAAGTTTGTAAGCATCATTGAAATTTTCGATTATGAATTGAATTTTTCGATGATTCCTCCGCATTTTCGAAAATTTTCTCACTCAATATTCTGACAGAATTTTTAGTACCCCAAATCATTTTTGAAAATTCCAAGAAATTTGTTAATTCTTTTTATATTATAGAATATCAACGGTCATGTATTGCAATTTTTTTATTATTCCATTGATGTCACAAAATTTTCAATATTTTGAAACCCAATTGAGTCATAACATATTTTCGTACTTGGAATTGTTTTCTCATACTTCAGAAAATGTCCACAATTTTCTTTCTATTCTGAAAATTTGTTTATCATTTATTGAAAATTTAAAAATTTTTAGAATTATAAAGAATTTTTAAACTCATGATTCTAAAATGGTTCAAATTGTTTTGGTTAGTTATTTGAATTAGTTTTGCATGCTTTAGAAAATGTTTATAACTTTTTTTGAATTACCTATCATCTTTCGAAAACTTGATGATTCTTCGACACTATCAAGAATCTCTTAATTTCTGAATCTACAAAAATCAAAATAATTTTTCGTTATTATCATTTGGCAATTTAAAAATTTCGAAACTGAGCAATCTTGAAAACGATTTTTCGCTCATGCCAATCAATGTACTCAAATTCCCCACGTTTTTTGCTTCTCGAGTCTGTAGAAATTTAAATAAAAATGTTGTTGTTTAAAACCCAAAAATTCTTGAAATCCGGCACAATCCTCCGCCCAAATTTCGGAAAATTGAACTTTTATTTTTGCCAGACTGAGTTTTAATTAAAATTGACGCTCCTGCATAAGCAGGAGACGAAAAATTTCCTGTCAAAGGAAAAATAGATATTAGATAACGAGAATCTTAATGGATTCATTGATCGTGGATATTGCATAAAACGCTTTTTCTCGCTCCGATAAAACTCATTAAAATCAAACAGATGAATGTGCGGCGTCGCGTGACCGAGTAAACACTGCAAAAAAAAGTTTCGTCCAGAGCAATTCAAGCGATCTATGTATGGAAATTTCATCGCTCTATGAATTTGTTGATATAAGTTCAAATTTTCTTAAACATCTGAAACCTTGAAATTCTCAAATAAAACAATATTCTGCCAATTTTCAATAACTTTTTTACAATTTCCCTTCTCTAGAAATTCATTTATTCGTGAGATTTGCTCGATCCCTCGCTTCGCTCGTGCGCAAAACTACAAAATCGTAAAAACTCTTTTTTCTGCCCTTCGAACCCTAACGTATAATCACAATAAATAAAAATTCTTTCAAAATCGAACCTGGGAGTGAAATATGTAGTTTTTTTTGCGGCGTTACTGATGGAGCGAATCAATATTTCGTCATTTTTAATTGAGCGCGGATCATTGGTTCAGCAAGGATTTCTAGTTTTCAGTTCGTGACAATAAATGACATGCCGTGGTGCGTTAATGTCTGAATTCGCCCGAGATTTGCAATAACGCTCGTACAATTAATATTTACACACGTCCGCGTAATTAGCATGATTATTGAATCGTTTTTCGAGTATCGTATTGTGCAATGCCAATTCATCAAGGAGCATTTGTCTCCATTGTTTCTGAATATTGCGGATTTTTCCTTGTTTTTTCCTTCTGTTTTTACGAATCAGTGGATATCGAATATTTTCAAAGAGGAAAAGTTTTAGCTTCAAAGATTGAAAATATCCATGAATTAGTACCTTTTTTTTAATTTTTTGAATATAAGATTCTTTGGTTTTTCATGAAAATTTTTTATCCTTGTCGTTTCCAAAATAATCGTAATTTTTTTGTAGAATGTTTTTGCAACATCGATGTTACTGAATGCTGTGAAAATTTTGGATTTGAAAAATTTCATGATTCGATCGAACTACAAATCTTGAAAATCAATAATTTAGTTGCTTAATATTCAATTTTGAAGATGGAAATTCTCAAAAAAGTCATGATTTTCTAAAAACAACAGTTTTTGGAAAATTTTCAAGGAAATACTCTAGATTTTTCAATCTATAGGTTTTTACTCAATTTCGAGAAAAAAAATTATTTCTCACTCAATGCAAACCGAAAAATAATAGAAAATTGAAAAATTCGTGAATTTTGAATTTTATCTTTGTCTCTCCTATGCTCTTCAAATCGTAAAAAGTGTGACAGCTGCGTAATATCTGCATTCTAAAATTCATGAAATCAACGTATTCTCGAATGGAAATTTATGCGCGATTTATAATTGAACATTAAAATTCCTTTATTAATTTTTTTTTTCAAATTCTTCATAAAATATGTAACTTATTCAAAACAACGAATAATTGTACAATAATAATTGTAGTTTCAAGAAATAATTTATCATTATATTTCGTTTAAAACTCGAAGGGGCAAAAATTACGTCAGTTAAATTTCGTAGTATGATTGAAATTCAACCAAAAAAGAAAAATTATATGCAAATGATTTACGAAATTTACAAACGTGATGTAATTTGCAAAAATGATAGTGAAGAACCTCCCTTTGAAGCTGTCAAATAAAAATAAACAATGTGCTCGCAAAGAACGTACTTTTATTTATTTCATGGGCAATAAGTGTGCTTCAAGAAAATTATGCCAGTAAAAAATTAATTTTTGTATATTTTAGTGAAAGAATAGAATAAACCGTTCTTTAAAAAATATACCTGGTTTGAAAAAGTTGAAATATTATAAAATTTTACTAATCTAGTAAGTTTAGCTATAACTTCTAATTTGTTCAGTTATACATCATTTCACGGATCATTTTTTCGTTATTTCATTTACGTTCATTTTGATGACTCTATCAGATGGTGGAAATTCCAAAAATGGTAAAAACATATTACATAACTTTTTATCTACTCCTATTATTATCATTATTGTATTGTTATATCAGTTATATCGATACATTAAAAAGATTCTATATTGGTATGTATGATTATGAAAGTGCATATATGTTCCATTCAAATGAATATATAATCTATATTCCACTTAAAAAAATACGAACATTATATATTACATTAATTTTTATCATCATTAAATGATGAATATCATTTTTTTATTGTTATGGTTGTTACCACTTTTCTGTGTTTTATATGTTGTTATTTTACCACAAAATCATGCAATATCATGCATAATATATAAATAGATTTATACATGCATCTTTCGTACATCATATTGACTGCATCTGATTGTCTGAAAATGGACTCCATCAGTGACTATCTGGGTACCTATGCATTTTTTCGTAAACGTATTTTATCTTTAAATTGACTATACATTTTAAATTATTTTACACACATTAAATGTACAAAATGATATAATAAAATATCTGAAATTTAAAACCATACGAATGGTAATGTAAATAATGAGTAAATAACTGTCGATCTACGAAGAAAATTGAACCTTCCCTCTATTCCCGAAAACAAGCATAAAGTTGAAAGAAATTCCTGATCTATCTCCAAAAATTCACGTGTCTCATAAATGCGAAACATCTTACGATATCGAATCCAATTTCGTAGTGGGTCCCCCGAGTATAAATAATCGGAACCGCGTTCCGTCTCCCGATATCGTCGTTTTTCGGCGCCTCAATGGTCGTCATTTCGAAAAATTTCCCCAAATCACGCTAAAATCAAACGTTCAAATCCTTATCACCTCGCGTTATCATTGATAAGTAAACTCTAACTCGCGAAATTCGCACAGATGATTCATGCAAAAACGTGGAAATTTTCCATCTCGGAAATACCGCCGAAACGATCAAACACAAAATTTACTTAATTTAAGTAAAAAAAAGTTTACAACAACACTCCTTAACACGAAATTCATTCAGGCAATACATTTTTTTACGACCCAAAGAGTGTTTTCAATTACGCTCAAGGTCTCTACAAAAATAACAAAATTTATCTTTGTTATCAAAGCTGTGAGGAATTTTCAAAAGTGAGTTTTTTGATGTTCAGGTTTACAATTGAGGAAGAAATCGAGAGTAAAGGAAAAAATGATCAAGAAAGGGCTTCTCAGACGTGTTGAAAAATTCGGCGGTCGTGGTTTTTCCTGTTCTTGGGGGGAAAAACCGTTTGGGCGATTTTTCCGAGAGGGAAAATTGCGTGGTGGGGTGCTTTTGCGTACTTTTGCGGAGGTTGCGACGGCGGTGAGGACTGACGCGCGACTAAACCCGCGACATATCGCGGTCCGCGTAAGACTTCGACGGCTCGTTATCGCGTTAGCCTTGTGCGTAGAGTGAAAATCCCGAGACCTCGCGAAAAATCACGACCGCGGAAAAACAGCGGATCAACCGGTGCTGATTCGGGGATTTCTTATTTTTCAATATTTCACGAGTAATTTTTTTTATTAGGAATTAATCATGAGTGTCTGTTCATTAGGAGCGTAGGTAGAGAAAAATTTGGGTGAAATCACTCAACATTTCATCTAAACATAAACAAAATTTTGATAGTGAATAATAGACTATCAAAATACGAATCATACATAAAAAACAATGCAGATAAATAATAATACTGATCATGATAATCAAATAATCAGTATGAATATGAATAGTTAATGAAAAACAAATAAAAATTATGGGACAGCTATTAGGTCTAAGCATTTTCGAGTATTTTTCACGATTATGAAAGAAATTTCAATACGTTGAGCTCTGCAATATATTTATTCGAAAGTACACCCTTCCCAAATAGTTTCTTACAGAGTCCATTTTCAGACCATCAGATGCAGTCAATATGATGTATGGATGATTCATGCATATAGCTTCAACCTATTTGAACAAAAATATCGAATTTTTGTTTGTGCATTCATGTGAGAAATGAGAATGAAAGAATAAGGTTTCAGTCATCGTTCAAAGAATTAAATAATGATTCGAATATAGTGCTATAGCATTATGCATGACTGATTGTTCTATGTTGGTGTCAAGATGGCGCAATGCAAAATTTTTTTTGTATATCTCAGAATATAACTATATATTAAAGTATAGTGTCAGATGATGAGAAAGCAACAAAGTTTTTTCGTTTGTTTATTAAATTGTAAATGACTAAGAATTTTCAATATAGAAGCAAAAATTAGATTTTTTCAAACACTGTGAGTATATTTATTCAGGCATGTTTCAACAAACTTGATACACATTTTGATGCATAAATAATTGTAGGATAATAAGGACGTATCTTTGATGAATCTTTGTCAAATTGTACTCAAACATGAGCAGTCATGATGTTGCAATAATTTCTACCCCTCTGCTATCTGGGTAATATATATTTTCCTCATCCTAAATATAATGTAAGCAGATGTGAAGTTTTACAGTTGAAGCCCTTTCCGAATTTCGAGTAACATCAATTATTATTTCTTGCATGCATCAAAAAAAGTAAGGATAATAAATCAATAATGAATTATATGCAAGAAATTAAAAACGATGCAGCAAAATAATATTAGGAAGAAAAATTAAATAATCTATAAAACAATTATTTATAAATAATGAAAAAAAGTAAAAATGATCAAAAATAGACCTACTGAAATCTCGAGAGCATTGCACAAAGTTTCACTAAACTTCTTTAAGTCGCACAATATTTTGTTAACTCCAAAATAACTATTCCGGATTTTAATAAATAATTTTTCTAACAAAACTCTAATTACACATGTTTTGCTATGGTAACGCAAAAAAAATTTGAAAAATTTCTTCAACCTAGTAAATAATACAAAAAAAAAAAATCATCATCTACAGCAATACTAAAATACTTAACAACTTTGAATCCTGGAAAGTTGAATTCAGAAAAATATAAATCTTCCAAAATTTCTAAACGATACAAACATGAAAGAAATTATAAAAGTCACATTAAATGTACGATATATTTTATGTGAAATTTCAACAGATACTTGAGATCTGTAAAACTTCGAAATCAGAAGAAATACATCATAAAACACGTATATATAGCAATCGATAGAAATACTAGAAATCTATGAAAAATACTAAAAAGAGTGACAAAATCCTATGAATTTTAAAAATATGAATAAAGTACAAGGAATTTTTAATTTATTCAACATTTATTTATAGATGCAATTTATACTAGACAATCTTCTGAAAATCTATAGAAATTCAAATTCCAGAGCCTAGAGAATTCAAGAAATCTATACTAATTTATACTCCAACCAACAAAAAATTGCAAGTAACAAAAATCCATCAATATTCTATAACTATGTAGATATTTTTCTCAGAAATTTAAAAAACTTATAATTCGAATCCTGAAGCATGAAATTTCGAAGTTCTGTATAGAAATACATAAAAATACTGGAAAATTTCTGAAATTATAATATATCCTGAAAGAAGATGAGATCGAGAAAAATACGAAACACGAAAAATATGAAAAAAACGAAATATTATTATTATACAATCTGTCTGAAAGATACTGTTTTCTGAAAAATCTATTCAAGTTCCGAAAATCTTTGAAATTTGTAGTAAAATTGCACCATACCAGAATTCTACGTAATGATCTATAAAAATACGAAGTACCTGATGAATACTAGAAAAACGCTAAAAAATTATGTAAATAACATACTATACGAAAATTTTAGAAATCTATGAAATACTTCAAATCCATGAAGGCATTATTTTGTATGAAAATCTATATAAATATTCAAAATTTTCTGTTTTGATTTCTAGAGCACGAAATTATACAAAACTGTATTGGAATTGATAAAAATATCATAAGCTCCTTAAAATCGCATTAATACTGAAGAAATATAAAAAATACTCAAAGTATTAAAAAATTACCAAGCTCCAATGAGATTAAAAACACGAAAACCGAATTTCATTACTTTAAAAATTTATATAAGAAATGTACGACTCTGGACTCAAAAACTTGTATAAATTTAAAATACCGAAATTTCCATCTGGGTTACTGATGAAAAACAAATACCATTTTTGGCGCATTTATGGAATTACAAGATAATAGGCATTGTCATAACTCGGTGATGGATCATCTTCAAGACAAAAAATGAACTATCCTTTTTTGGTTTGTTCGCGTGAGAAAAACTCACAAGTTACTTATACGGTCAAACGCGAAACAACGCAAATTTTCCGCTACTTTTCAGTGTCAAGATTATTTAGAAGTCTGATATGTACGGCTTCGCGAAGCCTCGCAGTTTAATCTTTTCGTCATTTTCGGAACAAGAATCGACGCCTCCAGATATATCTTCGTACCACGGAAGGATGTCGTAAGGTTAAAAATTTTTTAGATTCAAAATCTTCAACATGAATAAATGATAATAACAAGACTCATCAATTCAATTCCTTTTGGATAAATACAATCCATAATTAAGAACTAGTATAACTTGTTTATTCACAAAGTTATAACATATTTACATCAGATATTCTCCTACAGCACAGTACCTATAATAAAATCACTTTTTGTACTCGCGAAACATGAAAAAAGTACGTTCAAAAGAAATTCTTTTCAACGCAAACGAATCACCAACAAAAATTCAACAACACGTATTGTATGTAGATTTCAACGTCTCAGCTCGTACAAAAATTAATTATTATATTTACACTCTTTCACTCAACCGATCAGACATAAAATCACGTTACTTTCGACTCATGAAAAGTTATAAAAAATTGGTCGACACGGTTTATGTTTCCAAATTACGTCGAGAGATGGGAAATATCAAATGAGAATAATTTGTATGAATTTTAAACTCAAGGAACGTCAATATTGGCACTTTTCGATAATTGATTCATATCAAAAACCATATTTTGAAATATTGAATCTAGGTTTTACAATATAACCCTTCAGGTAAAACTGACATGAAAAATAACGCGAATTATAAAATTTGAGGTTTATTAAGTATAAACTAATAACATCGATACACGTACCTTTATGTATTATAATTAACGAAAGAAATTTGTCGATAATTATAATAACAAAGCAGCAAATATCACATTATAATTTCCAAGTTCAGTGATTCCCATCCCTCTGTTTCATGAGATTCAGCAAGCTGCAGTTCGTTTAGCTTGTTGGGCAGCGATTCGCTGACTCCGTCGCACTGGCATTGGAGAATCTGTGTCCATATATTCCGAATAATCACTTTTGTCGTCCATATTTTCATTTACGTAATCCCAACATCCTATGACTCCGTCCCACTGAAAATTCAATGTTCCAATAATCAAACGTTTTCCAAAAAAATAGTCGTTGAAACAAAAAACTTGAACGAAACAATCATTCAATTACCGAAGAAGACACTATTTGTTGGAGATGAGGGTGCCAACTGACGTCTCTAACGCAGCTTTTGTGACCATCCAAAGTTTTGACTATTTTTCCTGTGAGAACGTCGTATACTGGAAACGAAATACAAGTTTGCATATTATAATATTATTATGTATAATTGGAAACTTTTATGACCTCTTTCCCCATGCAAATGTTCTTAAAAAAAACCATCACCTTTTATTTTTGTGATTTTTTAATTTTGTAATAATTTCGCTCAATTTTGAAAATATTCTCCACATAAACAGAAAAACGAACTGGAAACATAGCGTCATGATCATTAATTGGAAACCAAATTCCTTGACTTGAGTTTCTATGGTTTCCACGTTGGAGTGTAACCTTGTGTTCATTTTCACCAGCAATTAAAATGGTATCATAAGTGTTGTTAATTACTTATGACTCGTCCGTAACCACAGCCAGTGTAAATGTATCGCTGCGACGTCGTGGCCGCCGGAGAAAAGCGACATCGAATGTGAGTCTGCAAAACGGCGTGGCCCCTGTACGTCATCACGCTTGTGTCTCCTTCCAACATATCCCTCGCTTTGAAAACTGTAAAAAAACAATAATAAAGTCGATTTTTCCAAAAAATTACGATTTTATCCTTATAGACTGTTTTTTTTTGTATTTTCTTTTTTTTTTTCATGACATTCTCAAGGCAAATTTTGTTCAGTTAAAAAAGTGAAATAACGAAAATATGAGAATCCCAGTATAAATAAAGTTTAATGTAAACCTAAATTATATATGCTTAAATTACCAACTATTCATCAATGAATAATATAATTCAGTTATTCATATTAATTATAATTATGAATATCATGTTATTTTGAACATACAATTTGTTTGAATCAAAAGTATTTGAAAATACAACAATTTATTCCATAATCATAACATAAATGATATTTGATGAATTATATTGAATGAAATTTGAAAGATTCAGGAACAAAAATCCAAACATTTAATGCCGTATTAATTGAAATTGTCAAATTTTTGTACTAACGAATAAAATTGCAGTATAGATAGATAAATAAAAAAAATTAAAATTACGTCTTTTTGGCACTCGCTGCCATCGATAATCCCAATTCTGGAAAGCCACCGCTTTTCTCGTGTTCCTCTCGCCCTTGGAATCCGAAAACACTCGAATGTCCCAAAGTTTAATCGTTTGGTCTTTGCTGTTTGTCACCAAACATCGCCCATCGCCCCTGGAATCGATGTAAGTAATTCCGTCCATATGCCCCGCCAACAAACCCACAGGTCTTGGATCAGTTTCACTCAAAGTTCTTCTATCCCAAACCTGTAACCAAAAATATTTTTTATTCAATCCCCAATAATAAATATCAAGTTTTTTTCATACTTATTAAAAAGAAAATCATGTATTATCCATAGAAAATTTATTATACATAATTTCATATTATTTATTTCACGATAAAGATGTTTAAAAAGTAAATTTTAGCTTTTATTATCTACCAAATGATTTGCATGTCGATTTCAAATGATGCAACGTCATCAAATTACTTCAATGATGATCCAACGTCATAAAATTACTTCAATCATCATCCGTCATCAAATTTTGTCAAAAAAACGTTTACTCCAATAAAACAACGTGTCACAATCAATACAGTGAAAATCTGAATTCACATTTTTTTTACCTTACACAAACCATCGTCACCGGCACTGTACAAAATTTGCGACGTGTCATCAGCGAATGCGACTGTATTTACATCATCGTCGTGACCTTCGATCTGAGAGAAAAACAATATTTTGCCTAATATTATTCCAATTCATTCTTTGTTTTTAAAGATAAAAATTTAAAGTAATGTAGAAAAAACTGACCCTGAGTGCACGTTTATTGCATTCTCTGTCGTAAATGTACAAAAAACCGTCGTTGGCGCCACCTAGAATTTCCCTCCCGTCTTGGGAAAATACCAGTGAAAATATACAAAAACGACGTTCGCCAGGACACAGTGACAACGATTCTTGAGCAGCGGAGTCTCCGTTAATTGGGCAAAGGTATACTGGAAAAGATAAGAAATTGAAACTATAATTAGTTTGTTTTTATTATTTAATAAACTTATTCGAATATTATTTAATTCTTTTTACCATACAGATGTTATATAATTTCATTTATTATTGAATGATATGTAATGTCAATAATCATAAGTGGTATTTGTTGACTTCACATCGAAATTAATGATTACTGGGAAACAAAGAAAAATTTGGCTAAAAAATCCAAGTATTATACTTTAATTGACTTATTATAAAAATATTAAATTATTTGTGAACTTACAGCATTCAGACCAACTGGAATATACTATGTAATTTCCATCAGGGCTGAAAGCGGTGTCTAGGATACTCCAACCAACATCTCTTGCTGCTATTTTTTCGTATTTTGAACAATCTGAGAGGCCACCATTGTGGGTCTTATACAAGCGAAGAAATCGGTCTGAAACACAACATTTTTATAGTTAACACACGTATTTCATAAAAGAGTCAAATGTCTGAAGAATTCGTATTTTCGAACCGAAATATTGAGACACTGTGCGATTCACAATTTAAAAAGAAGAAGTGAGAATTTGTGTCCGAAAATGCGATACTTGGAATGAAATTTTGAAAATAATACACGTGGTCATGATTGAAAATGAGAAATTGAAAAGGAATTTTATTTACCTTGGCACGCCGTCAAAAAGTAGTCACCATTTTTTGAAAATGAGCCACAAAAAGCTTTGCCGGCGTATTTGGCCACTGTTTTCATGCGGTTTGGCAGGAAATTGCTGAAAATTCTACATTTCTGCCCAGCACTGAAATTTGGACCGAGTTCACGCTTTCGAAGCAACGAAGTAACTGGACATGCCTTGGCATTTTTTGAATCTCCGAGACCACAAGCTTGTTTTATACTCAGGCTTATTTCACTTTTCTGCAAACAAAAATTCATCACTTTACATTGTGAGTAATTTCATTTCTTGATTTTTTATCTCCCTATTCGATGGAAAATATCAAATAAATATAATACTTTTGAGTGGGAAAATTCTTATAATTTGTGGTTTGGAGTTTTCCTGATACTTAAGAATGTTGAAGATTATGGTTATAAAAATTGCAAGTTTTAGATTCAGTATTTTATTCATTGGATATGAAATTATTTCATTGTCATGATTTATTTTGCAAGTTTCGATAACAATCTAGAAAGTAGTAGTGGAATTTCAAGAAAGACTGATAATTTGTAGATTGTGAAAATTACATAGAACTGTGCAATATTTTTGGGATTTTGAAAGATCTTAATTATTATTTAAAATTGATTACGATTCTTATATTTTATGTTTTTTGATTTTCCAAATTTGTCTTGAGATTTTCAAAATTACTGACAGTCATCCTGATCATTTTAGAATCATTAAAAAACTTTGCTAAAATTTAAAAATTATTGCCAATATTCAAAATTATCCATTTTCAAATATGTACTATCAAAATTTCTAGACTCTAACTGAAATTTTCAAAATCATGGACAATCTCTGTATAATTATACTTATCTGTATATATAAGTATATAATATACTCAACTCCAAGAAGGCTATTTCATAGTGTCTGTACTTTTGAGTAATTACAAAATAAAAAAAATTTCGAATGATAAAACGTTTTTTGGTTTTGACAATGTTATGAACATAAAAGTTTTCGTATTTTAATTGAAAAATTAAGCTAGAATTTTATAATTATTGCCAATTTCAGAAAATTTTAGATTTTGGGATACTATTAAAATATTTAGATTTTTCATAGAATATTTAAAAATTATAGTTTTGAACTCATTCAATATTTACTATTATTATTTTATTTAAATTATTTAACATATAATACATTTGTTTATTATATGTGATCGAAATTTGCAAAATTATAGACAATCTTCTCTATTACTTTAGAATCATTGACAAATCATACTAAGATTTTCGCATTATTATAAATTTCCAATTTTTTTTCTATTTTCCGAAATAATTAAAATTTCTGGACTCTCATTCAATATTGTATAATTATCAAGAATATCTGTATGACAAAACTTTTAATTCATAAAATTCCGTGAACTTTATACTGTTTCTGTAGTTTTACTTACAACAAAAATGTTATTACTAATGATTTTTTATATATTATTTTGAGCTATTGACTGTTTTATCTATCATTTTAGTCATTGACAATTGGTGATGAGATTTTCGAAGAGTTGTAAATTTTTGTGATTTTACGTGATTTTTGCATGATAATATTATTTTGTGATTCGAGTGTGTGCATGTTTGTGATATTTTTAATTTGATATTTCAACGTGACAATTTACGTAATGACATCATACTGACATCACGAATCTTTACTTGGACGTACAGACTTTTACATTTACATATATACATAATGTATCATGTATATAATATAATCTATTATTGATGTTTAAACAATTGATAATTATACAATATTTGGAGTTAGTTGATTGCAAATTTTTTATTTTAATTTTCAAATAAGGAAATCATTCGATTTCTTCAAAGAAAGAATATTAAAATCAAAGTTAATTTGTGAACGAAATTCTTTTATGTAAAAAAAAACATTTCTCACATCAATCCTGGACGTGTTCGGCGGCACTGTAATTTTCGGCAACTGATTATGTACAGCATAATCCTCGTCGGATTCATCCTGGTCGTCCGTAACGATATGTATTTGACCGCTAAAAAACACACCAAAAACCATTAATAAACAACACAAATTAAAATTAAAAACATAACTCAACAAATAACAATCGTTTTCCCCGAATTCAAAATTCAAATATTCAAATTCAAAAAAAAAAACCGTTACAATTAAATGGCAACACTGCGCAACAAAGAAATGTGGCAACACCGCAATAAAGAAATTTGGCAACATCCGGAAACGAGGAAAAACGTTCGAGAAAAAAGAGGAAAAGTCCAATATTTCACTTATTGTTAGTTACAAACAATTAATTCAAATATTCCAAAATATCCAGAAAACATAATCAAAAATTTTCAGACATAATCTAATCAGCAGGCAATGTCCATTTCGCCTGCGCAATACAATTCCGAGTATGAAGTTGTTATATGGAAGAAGGGTCGTTATTATTACAGGTTAGGTCGTTTAATGGGCAAAAAAACCTTTGAATCAAATAACGCAAAATCGTGGACAGCCCGGCCGTTTGTTCGCCCTGCTCGAGATCCATCGTATTCTGGGAATCGGAATTCCCCATGCGGTAGCAGCGATACGTTTATTTTGCGACGCACGAGATTAAAATATTATCGAGATCGGGTGATGATCGTTTGTTTGTTTGTTGTTTTTTTTAATCCACTATACACTGCGCGCGCGTATGTACATTCAACTACTATGGCTACTACAGACTACTAGTAGTTGCTTTTATTATGTTTCTTTATTTACGTATGATGAAAGCTCATTGCATTTGTACATACTACATTGAGGCGCCGGAGTGGGGGGAATATTTGCGAGTGTGTTTTTTCAGGTCTCCTTGTGTTTGAAAATGGCGTCGATAGCTCTTTGTTTTTTACCGAGTTCGTAAAACGAACATTGGTATCGAAGAAAATAGGAACATCTGCGCACTTCGTTCCCTAGGTTTTGAGGAACATCAGTTGTTTTTTGGAACCGATATTGGAACAGTGTGAAACAATGTTGAGCACTGGGGGCGGGGAGGGGGATGATACGTACATACATACCGGAAGTCGTGAAACAATGCGAAACAAGTTCCGGACGAAGGTTGCAGAATGCGGTGATTGTCTGTCTCACTTCAGCTTGTTTGTATGATAGAGAGAGAGGAATGAGGAAAAGACCGTTGAAAATGGCGCGAACAAAGAGAGGATTCGGTTATATTTGAAATGTGGAACGTGAGGAATGTAGGAAAATTGGATATTGCTTTGAAAAAAAGGAGCTTTATTGGTTTTCGTACTAGAATAGAGTATTATTGACAGTTTTGGAAGTGCCTGGTTTGACGAAAAGTAAAATTGCAGCCCGAGACGAAGCCGAGGGTCGTAATCGTTTCGTTAAATTTAAAGTTTATCATTTTCTGTCCTTCTTTTTCAAGTTATTTCATGTAACGCTGTTATTTTTAGGATTTTTCGTTTAAACAATACAGTTTTGGAAATTTTTGAGGATATTTCGTTTTTTTGTATATTTCTAGCATGTTTTTAGACTATTAAATAGTTTTTCAGAATATGATGATTTGGAATTCGAAATTTATTTCATTTTCAGTATTTAAAAGAATTCCTGTATACTCCTAGTATTTATCATATTTTTTCAGTATTTTTACAGTGTGGACTATTTTCTGGAATTTTTCTGGATTTCTTTATAGATAACTAGTATTCGATGTTCCAGGATTTAAAGAATTATATATTATGTATTTAATAATTTCATTGATATTGTGGAAAAACAATATCTACATAGTTATTTAGTATTTTATTTAATTATAGTATTTTTAATATTTTCAATATTTTGCCGCAATATTAGAAATTAGCAGGACTTTCGAGGCCCTCAATGGATATCTGGTAAATATTTATATAAATTTCAGTATAGATTTCCAGAATTCGATGCTCTGGAATCCAAAATTTTAACCATTTTTAGTGTTCTTATACATTTCGAGTGTTCCACACATTTATACAAATTTTAGTATCCAAATTTTTTTTCAATTTTCATGAATTTCATAGAATTTTCCCGTATTTTGATATGTAGATTCATGTAAGGATTGAATGCTCTAGGATTAAAAGTCTTAAATATTTTTCATATATACATAAAATTTTAGTATTTTAGATTACTGTTGTTTTTACTCTTTTCAATATATTTCAGCATTGAAAAAATTTCGTAATATTTTGGAGTTTTCTTCTAAATTTCTGATTTTTTTTATGGATTGCTATGCAAATTTCAAGAATTTGATGCTTTGAAATTTGAGTTTTATAGATTCTTAGTATATTTAAAATCAATGAGCCGACTTCTAAAAGTTGTCAATTTCCAGTAACAGTAACAAAAAAATCCATTTTTCGATTTTTTGAAAATACGATAAATATTCCATATGTTAATTATAAAAATACTGTACAATCCTTTTTTTTTTTCAATTTTCTTCATGTTCTTTTTATGTTCGTCATTTATTGTATTTAATTACTTGGACATGGAAACTTATAAATATAAATTTTTCTCAACAATAAGTAAAATATGTATATACATCCACCAATTTCAGTTTTACACATTTCATAGTTTGTCATTACATCCACCAAACCAACATTAACTAAATTATTTATACTGTACAAAGTTGGTTTCACAGCATTCAAGGCAGTGGCACTGCGTTCAAAATCATGTTAAAAAATTCTGCATTTATGCAGAATTGCATTTACCATTAGGGCAAGCCAGGAAAAAATTTCGAAAGCAGTGATAAAATTTTGAAAATTCACTTTCTCAAAGTGCATTGTTTTCCTTTGTGACGAGATTTTCAAACAATGTTTAAGCTTGGTCTAGAAAATTCTGGAGTAGCAGAGATTTTTTCCTCTAACGATATAAAATTCAGTTTCATACTTTTTGAGTCTCAAAACGATTTCCCTGATAAAGAAAAGTTACAACAGAGTATCTTTTAATCAGTTTTCATCTTCTCTACTATAAAATATAATTTCTTCCTCTAGTTTCAAATTATTTTCAAAAAATTCAGACTCGGATGGTTAGATCACTCTGACCCCCTTTTTCTCCCAAAGAAATTGCTTATCGGAAAACGCACAATTGGCGAACGAAAAAATCGCGAGGAAATTGGTTTTGCTGGCATTGTTCTTAGGAAATTCACCCTTTTCGAAAACGCCTTCGTCATTAATCAACGATTCGACACAATAGACTGCACTGTGCAGCATCCGTCCTTGTTCGACATCGCGGAAAGGGCGAGAAATGAGGAAAAGTTTTAGTTCCGGAAAATTAACACACAACCTTCGGCAAGCGGAGAAAATCGAATGCCGCGTTTCGTGCCTTCGTGTCGATTGCAATATAAACTTCCAACCCCATTTGGCAGATCCATATCGATAATTTCATCGCCCATTTGATTATGATAGTCATACATTCTATTACACGCGATTCGCGTTTTGATTCGACTCGGATGCGCTACACGAATTGACGCGATCGACAAATATGGTAATCAAAGTAAAGAATCATGAAAAGTAAAATAAAAAAAGTACACGTAATAATATAATAAATACATGTTATGGTTCGGAACAAAATTGCAAAACTATAATAGTATTTGCAATATTTGCCGATTTTTTAAAACAGAAAGAACATTATTATGTATATTTAGAAGAATTATGATAATAACATCAATCTACGTTTATAAAGATTTCGTAAGTTTTTCTCATCATATAGAATTTTTGATATCTATTCAAATTGTTAGTATTTTATAACTGTAAGCCAAATAAAATGGAAAATATTAAAATATTTCGTAAATTGGTAGGAAAGAGGTTTTGAGAAAAATTCGAATTTCCAATATTTGAACAATTGCGTATCATGAATCGAGGTAGAATTCTTTTATATTGACATTAATTATTTTTTTCTCGTTGACTAAATTCACAACCATCGATTGAGTTGAGAAGTGGAACAGCGTAATTGTCACTTGTGTATTTTTATAATTGAGAGACAACGGTTTCAAAGGGATGAAAAAGTCATCTCGCTGCAAAAATTGTTTCCTACTTCGCGCTAGAATTGTTTCCGAAATCAATGAAGAGTATCGGAATTTTCCCAGCTTTCCTTTTTTTTCTTTCATTTGCTTCACTTCTGCGATTCTGCATTTTGAATCTTTCATAAAGTTGATATTCTTTTTAGATAAATAATTTCATTGATTAGAAGTAATATCCTTAGAGTTTTAATTTTCTGAATAAATTTGGAAATATCGTTCGGCTGACCAAATACTGATTTATCTACTTGTAGTGTTCATTGCTCTCGCCTTTTTTCTATATGGAATTGAAACTGAAAAAAGTTTGGTGCAGCGGATGCACTTTTTTTTGATAGTAAACGTAATGGTTGATAAAATGTATTTTCTTGTAATTAGTAATTATGAAAAGGTTATATGATGAATAGGGATTGAATACAAACTATTAAAAACTTAAAAAAATTTTGTGTGATTCAGTGAGATTTTTGGCGATTTTTCTTGAGATTTTTCAAGTTCTTCAGATTTGAAATCCAGATGATAAAAAAATAAATAAATATTGTTAAAATATTTCGAATAAGTGTGATTATAAACACGATCTACAATATTTCAAATTTTTCAAAATTATTAATGATCTTCACAATATTGAACGGTCTTCAATTATTCGAAATCCTTAAAAATTTAAATATACTACAAAATTTTCGAAATTTTCCAAATTTTATCGAAATTTTTCGGTGTATGAATATTTTTCGCGATTTTTCGATACTTTTCAGAATTGTCAGATTCAAATAAAAAAAATATAATATTATTATGCATATTTCAAAAAATATGATAGTAAACTCAAGATACAAAACTTATGAACATTTTCTGAATTTCCACCAATTTTTTGACTGTTTACAAGTAATTCGCAGTCTCTTCAATTTTTAATATTTTTTATCGTTTGAAAATTGTCTAAATATCAAACATCATACAAGCTATTCATAACCATCTAAATCTTTTTAAAATTAGTCCAACTCATGAAGGTTTTCCCTAATTTTAATACCCTCCAAGTTTTTTGAAATTTTTGAAAAAATGAGAGAACATTGTTTTTCATGTTTTGAAGAAATATTACAATGAACCAATGTACAAAATTTACACACATTTTCAGAAATTCTATAATTTTTAAAATTTTATGAAATATTCACAATCTTTGAAGCCTTCAATGTCTTTTCACTTTCTCAAAATTTCATGAATTTCAAACTGAACACATACTGTTAAAAATTTTCTGAATTTAACAACATTTTTTTACTGAGTTTTTTGGTAATTTTTTATGCTATTCAAATTTTTTTGACGTTTTTTGAAAAATGATAAATATTACGCATATTTCGAAGAAGTATAACAATGAAAACAATCGATACAATTGATGAAAATTCTCTGAAATTTCACGAATTTGTAGAATTTCGTAGAATATACACTTTAACAATATTCAGAATTTTCGATGTTTTTCATTTTTATAATTTCCAGAAGACTTTGAATTCCAAACAATTTTTTTAAAAAATTTAATCCGGAAAAAAAAAAAACAAAAATGCTGGAAGTATGTATGACAGATACTGTTATCTAAAAAATCAATTGAAATACACAAAATCGTTGAAATTTCAAATATGATTAGACTGTATCATCAAATTCTAGAAATCTAGACAGCGATCCATTAGAATACTTGAAGTCTATAAAAATATCCAAATAAAGAAACAAGTTTATAGATGACTCAAAAGTCTAGAATTCTAGAAACATATGGAATTCCTTGCATCTGTGTACTTTGGTAGTGTATTATTTTCCCGAAATCTTTAAAATTACTACAAAACTTCTAGTACTTTGATTTTCAGAGCATTGAACTTAAGAAAGCTGTAAATAAACATTAAGATAATACTACCCAGATAGAAAAGTGGTATAAATTATTGCAACATCATGACTGCATATGTTTGAGTATGTTTTGACAATGATGAATCAAAGATACGTCCTCGTCATTCCACAATCATTCATGCATCGAAATGTGTCTCGAGTATGGTTGAACATGCCTGAATAAATATACTCAAAATGTTCCAAAATGTGATTTTTTTGCTAATAAAAATAATGAATCATTTGCAATTTATTACACAAATGAGGAAATTTCATTGCTCTCTAAAAATGTGACGATGAACTGAAAAATATAGTTATATCCTGCGATACATAAAAAATTTTTTGTGTAGCACCATCTTGACACAAACATCTAACAATCAGCCATGCATAATGCTATGGCAACATATTTGAATCATTATTTTGATTATTTGCACGATGACTGAAACCTTCTTGCATAGGATTGTGCGATGATTGCACCGAAATGTGTGACAGACGATTGCATATCGTTTCTCACACAAATGCACAATCATAGCGCAATTCGTTTGTAGAATCAGTTATCAAAGATACGACCGCAATATTGTGCAATATTTTATAAATCAGATGCAGTTACATTTGTCTATTAATTGATCAAAGATTGCGAAATTAACGTTTTCTCTCATATAGGTTTAAGCTATACGCATGAATTATGTATACATCATATTGACTGCATCTGATGGTCTGAAAATTGACTCCATCAATCCGGGTATAAAATTCTTCAAAACGAATAGATACTAGGAAATAAGAAAAAATGAATATTTGTATAGATGACTCTGTATTCTAAATAATAAATTCAATTACTCAAAACTATAGGGATTTTCAATACTATAACACCGAATTCTACGAATTATAAAGGGATACATAAAAATATACAAGAAATCTTTAAAAATATTTAATACTCTCCAAGATGTTATGAATAACGTGAGCCACGAAAATTCTAGAAATCTAAGAAATAACTTGAATCTTTTTAGATATTATTTTCTTAAAAATCTATAAAATCTGAAAAAAACATGCTAAAATGATCGTAAAAAGGAAATCTAAGTCTAAGTGTCTTGAAAACCACAAGCACAAAACACGTATGACATGAACAGCGTTCTTCTCTGTACTCCCAAATTTCTACAACCTAAAAATCCCAAACCCCTCAAGAACCACATCATCCCAAAAAAACCGCTCTTAAAAATTTCCTTCTGCCCAACACCCTTTGAATACCACCATCAAAGAGGTAATTTTTTTCTGAATGCATCTCCCGAAGTGACTCCAAGTTGCCGCAAGTGCCTCAAGAGATGAGCGACTGAGAGGGCCAACGTGACACCCCATACGCTCGGGAGGGCGAAAGAGGGAGAGGAAGAGTGGCCGCGTGTCTGGTACCTGCGGATCCTCTGCATCTGGTCACGGCCGAGATGTCCTCGACCTTGACCCAGATATGGGGCTAACAGGGAATTAGGCAAACGAGAAATGGGGCGGCGTAGGGGCAGGGGGCGAAGGGGCCGCGTAGGAGGATATTGATGCAGCCTGCCGGTTGACAGCAGCACCCCGTGCGCCGAGCTACCTGCACCGGCAGCCCAGGTCCATACAGGGTGTTCCCTACGAAATGGTAGCGTCCACTTCGAGGTATCCCTGTGTACCTCCTGGTTTCAGGCTCGTCCTCCAACGCTGTCGAGCCACTTTCACTTCGGGCTTCCATCATTATTACAACAAAATTCAATTCAGACGCTGAACCCAAGGTAAGAGAATACATTGGCTCCAGGAAATCCATTATTTTGGAGAATATTACAACGATATTGAAATAAAGTAACTATTTTAAGGGTACATACAATAGTACCCTAGGAAAGGCACTGTCATAGAAATTTCTGAAAACTTGTGATTTTGGCGAATATCAACGATTCACATGGAAAGAAATGTACACTCCATCTGTATAGCTTCTGTATTGCTCATTCTTGAATGCTATCATACCAGTTTTCTTCAAAATTCAATGGTGATGGGCGGCAGAAGATATGGCTATGGTGGGTAGGGCTACCATGAAAAATTCTGCATGGGTAAAATATCCAAAAATATTCATACAAAAATGGGTAAATTTAAAAATTGCAGTTTTATCGACTTGTTAAATTTTCACTACTCATCGAATTTGTGAAAATTGTCAGAAATTTAACTTCTTCGTGAAAACTTTTTGATTTTAAAAGTTTTATAGATTACACGCAGTTTTTGTAGTTGTATAGAATTTTAGAAAATTTATTTAATCTACAAAACTTCCGTGAATTTTCTGAAATTCTACTGGTTTTTATTAATTTTTCAGTCATCGACAATCCTTAGAATTTCAAATGTTTTCCATTTCAAAAAAAAAATATTTCAACTCCAAACTTAATAGACTTTCCAATTTTTCCCGTTTCATGAAAATTTGCCCAACTCATGAATGATTAATAAAAAAAAGTTTCATAATGCATATTTCAAAGAAGCTTAATGAACACAAATCACAAATCACAAAATTAATGAACATATTCTGGAATTTATCACAAGTTTTGATTCTTCTAGAATTATTGACAGTTCCTAAAATTTTCAACGTGTTATGATTGTCCAAAATTTCCAAAATTCTTGACATCGTACCAACTATCAAAAACTTCCACAATTGTACGAAAATTTGTGCAACTCATGAACATCTCTTGTGATTTTTTAGAACTCTTCAAGTTTATTAGATTTTAAAAAATTTAATAAACACTATCATTATTCTGACGAAATAATAAATAAATGACGAGCATGATATTATACGAAATTCATTAAAATTTTATGAAATTCCACCTTTTTCTCGAATTGTTTTGAATTATTAGGAATCTTCAGAATTTCAAATGTTACCTGATATTTCAAAATTTTCAAAATTCCAAACGTTATGCAGACTATGTAGAATTGTCAAAAATTAATGAAAATTGTCTAACTTATGAAGATTTTTCTTAGTTTTCGAATGCTTTTCAAGCACTGCAAATTTTAATAAAAAAATTTTACAAATACTTTTATGCATAATTATTTCGTCGAAATACGTATAATAATGAACACATATAAGAAAATGATGGAAGTTTTCTGAAATTCCACAAAAATTTCGATTTTATGTAGGATGTTCGATAGATTTTGAAATTCTTGATGTGTTACGATTTTTCATAATTTTGTTATATTTTTTAATAACATCGAATCAATTACTCAGCACTTTCAAAATTTTATAAAATTTGTCAAACACGTAAAATCTCTTGGTGTTTTCAAATACTTTTCAAGTATTACACATTTTCGTTAAAAATATAATAAATGTTATTGTATATACTTTCCAGAAATATAATACGAAACACAATTCATGGAATTAATGAAAATTTTCTGAAATCGTACAAAAATTTTGATTTGTGGACATTTTCTATAATTCCTAAAGTGTTCTTATTGTTGCAAAATTTGCCAAATTTCGTACATGGTATTTACTGCTCAAATTTTCCAAATTTTTAAAAAATTTTTTTGTTTAAAATTTTTGTTAAAAATGCGAAAAAACATTATCGCGCATACTTATTTAGGAAAAACGTGATTTTCTTAAAAAGTCAATTCACATTTTCTGTAATTCCGCGAATTTTCAATATCTATTTACAATTTAGGAAATTCGCGATTTTTTTTACATTTCAAAGTTACATAAAACGTCCAAAAAATGTTCAATGATCATAAAAAATTGTGCAACTCAATAGGAATCTTCGTAATTTTTCAATGATTTTTTAGGTTTTTAGTTACAAGTAACATTCCAGTTTTTCGGTGAGACATTTGTACAAAACTTATGCAAACTTGTAATTTCGCAAACATCAACAATTTACATGGATAATTAATTACGTACACTTCATTTTACAATGTAGTTATTCAAATACAAAAATGATCAATGGTTATAAAATGTTCCAAGCTCCATTTATAATAAAACTGATTAATTCCATATTTCAATAATATATGCTTCATTAAGACAATACATCGTATTTATTGGCATAAAATGTTTCCCGCAAAAAGAGGTAGCAGAAAAAAAACTGTTTTCAACCTCTTTTATCATACCAAAAACTGAGAAAATAGTCGGTGAAAATCGCAATATTGCATCACTTATTCCGCAATAAATAAACAAATTCAAGAAGTGTCACTTGAGATTCAATCATCTATCAAACTCTCGAAGTTGAAAATGAGAAGCCAATCGAGTGTTTGACAAATCGAATAAGCACTTCGTAAATCATTTCTCTACTTTTATTGCAAATGATGCAAATGTCTTCTACTTACATTTTAGGTGCTTTTATTTTTGTTATGATTTTTTCAAACCTGTATTTATCGATGATTCTAGGCGAAAACACATATAGAAAAATACAATATAAAAAATGACATTTTATACATTTGTTTACTATTTGTTAAAATAATGCTACATTTTTAGATGATCTGCTGACTGCTTTCCTAATTTCGTTAACGATAAAAGTAGTTTAGCAGAATGAAAATTATCATGTTCTACATAAGTTTCATAGTTTTGATGGTGCCATTTGTACAAAAATTTAGTTTATTTATTTATTGTTTCACTTCGTTCTTTTACGGTTCTGCTATGAAAGAAGTTTAAGTCTCTTGCTTTTTTCTTGTCACTCATTGCTTTGGGCAATTTCATCTCAAATTATACAGGTAATTCAAATTCAAAAGAATAAAACGAAATTCAAAAAAAATTTGTTCCCGAGTTCGAGATTTCTAAGGTTACCCCACAATTTTCCAGAAATCTTATATAATGAACTTTGTTATTTTCGAAAAAAAAGAAGCACTCAAATCATTAAATCTCCAGATCATGAATTCTTAACATGACCTCTGAATACTCTGAAATTCTTCAATTTCCTTTCAAATATTTACTCCGAAAGATGCATTGACTTATTCTGAAGAGCCTCAAAGTAACTTTTGATCAACGAAAATCGATTCCATTGGAAGTAATCTTTTTCAAAAGGACTTTGAGCTTCATCAAAAATTTTTTAGTACGGAGATGGAGGATTTCCTAAAAGCCACGAAGTAAATTTACTCTGGATTACACTGAATGGATCGAGATTTTTCAAAGATTTTCCAAGGTTCGAAGTTTTATGAATTCTCAGTGTTGTCGAGGATTTTGATTTTTCATTATTATTCACTGAGTTGTAAAAATAATGAAATTCTATTCAATTTTTTGAAATTTTGTTCAATTTCGAGAACTTACATGAAATCAGTTTTTACGTTCTCTAGATTTCAGTAAGTACATAAAATTTTCACCTATTTTATTATTTATGATAATTATTCTTTCATTATAAGTATCTTTGTTATTCAGTTTATACTATTATAAATTTTTTTACTCTACATGAAATAATAGATTAGTCCTACCCAAATTTTCCTACAAATACTTCAATAAATTCGCGAAAATTGTTACTAATTGGTGCAGAAAAATTCGCCATAATTTCAGCAACCAAAAAATCCTAGCTCTGTTTCATCCACGTTTTAATTGCAAGTTTGTTGTTCCGATTATTGAGCTCCTCGTTATTTGTTAACGTTCATAGCGTAGTTATAACGAGTTGGCAAGTTTCATATTCACGTAATAATCAACCGGTTAAATCCAATAACACGCCAATTGAACATCGTTTTATGTATATAATCAATTATATTGAAGTAAATAAGTTGAAGTTGGGATCTACTTCGCTCAATTAATGCAGAATATCGCTTATGTATCCAATCAAAATTGTCTGGCGATTGTTTACTTTACATGCACCTCTGCAGTGGGTTCTATCGATTGATGTTCGAACTTTATTGTCACGCGGAAAGCTCTCGCGAGCTTTACGATGCAATAAAATTCCCCACTATCGGTTATTTTTACTGGTACTTTTGATTTTCATGATGCAAGTTACGAACAGTCTTTTGAAGCAGTCAATTTAGTTAGTAGAGTGTAATTAACTTTACAGAATAAACAAAATAAACTGTTTTGGGTTTTTTTTTTCTAACTTTCAGAATTGGGTTTTTGAATTTCAGGGTTGAATTTATTCTGTTTATTTACTTAGGGCAACTTTTATTGACAAATGTTCAAACACTTTTCATGTAATTTGTCATAGGAAGAAATGTGCACAAAATGAAAAACTCTAGACTGATGATTACTCGAACCAGTGAAACGTGTGGAAAAGTGAGATCTACCATGAGCAAAAAACTTGCAATTCATCAAATCCTCATTTCGTGCAAGCTCAGAACACTGACTTTTAGTGCTCTTTGAAAAAACATGAGCTTTTTGAGAGTCATTCTGCAAGGAGTCCATTCATAATAATTGATGGAATTTTGAGCCAGATGTTTTTGCCTGTTAGGGAAATTATTGAGAAATTTCGATTTTTTAAAAAACATCTTATTAGGATATTGACGAAATTCATCGAATTTTTCATCACGATCCCCAGAATTTTCGGGAAATCCATTGATACCAAAGTTGGTCGAAAAATAATAAAAAATCAAAGTGACCCTCAACCAGAAGAATTTATATGAATCCAAAAATTATAGAATTTCCTCTTTTCCTGCACTACAATGGATACAAAAACTTCACAATGACTATAATAAATATTCATTTGTTGAAATAAGAATATTACATTATGTTGAATTAGGAATCGGACTCGAAAGATAATTACATCAATTTTTGTGAGTATCTGAAGGAATCAAAATAACAAGAAACAACGTGTCAAATTTGTAAATAATCATTTAAGAATTACACATTGATTTTGTATTCCATGAAAAACATAAAACAAACTTTTCTAAATACTCAACATTAAAAAGTATTAACTAAACTTTTCCAGAAACAATAAAGAAGAAATAATTTTTAAGGTAATCAGAAAATTTACGAAAGTGTTCAATAGTTTTCAAGAAAGATTTCTTTTAAAAGGTTTTACCGTTTTGAAAGCTTCCGAAATAATTCGTGAAATATTTCATGAAAGCTTTATTGAAAGTAGAATATTTCCTAATTATTCAAATGCAGCTTCTATTAACCTTTTAAATTTGGGAACCATGTCAAATGTGTCAGAATGTATTTTCTGAAAGCATCTATAACTTTTTCAGGAGAATATTTTTCAGGGCGATCTGAAAGCTTACAGTAACTAGAAAACCTTACGTAATTTTATGAATAAAGAAAAAAAAATGAAATACGAAAAATACTAGATATTATTTAGTTTTTTTGAAAAAGTTATTAGATTCTTCGAAAATTTCTGTAATTCCAGAAATCAAGAAACTACGATTTCTTGAGCATTGAATTCTAATGATATATGTGTATAGAAAATTATAAAAATACTAGAAAAAAGTTCAAAATTTTAACAGTCTATTCAAAATTCAAAAGATATTGCGGACACTCTAAGTCTATAAAGAAACTATTGTCGGCAAAATCGATCAAAACACTGAAAATATTTCGAACTTTTAATTCTAGGAAATCTAATTCTTGAAATTCTGAATGTTAAAATTTTCCAACATTCTATGAATACTAGGAAATACAAAAAGAAAATACATGTACAGAAAAATTCAAGCATATCTATGGAATATTAAAAATCTATACAACTTTCAAAACTAGAGCACTGAATTTTAGAAATGTATACAGAAATATACTAGAAAACTGAACAATCCTTCAAATCGTAGGAAAACTGATGAAATTCGAAGGATACTGAAAGAAATCTATCGAGACACCAGTTTCCCGAAAAATTCTTTTGGAACATGAAAACTGTATTGAACTTGACATTTTAGAGCTCGAAATTCTCAAAATCCATGTATAAAAATTGATATCAAAATGCTTGAGTATATAAAAATACCAGAAAATCCTGCCACATTTTATGCATCCTAAAAAATACGGATAGTTTCAGAAATGCTGAACAATCCTTCAAATCGTAGAAAAACTGAAGAAATACGAAAAATACTAGAAAAAATTAATATTTATTGAGACAGTGTTTTCTGAAAAATCCTTTGAACGCGAAAAATTGAATAAACTCCAAATTTCACAGTTCGAAATTCTCGGAATCTATAACAATTTAAATGAAAATGCTAGAAATATATAAAAATACTAGAAAATCCTGTAACATTTTATAGATTCTCAGAAACTGAAGAAATACGAAAAATACTAGAAGAAATAAATACACAGTGGAACGAAAAAAAAATCCAAAGAAAATTTCACATACAACGTGTACTTTATGACCTCCTGAAACTATTATCCTGAATGTTTTTTTCTCCATCACGTCGCATTAGCGAGTAATAATTTTTTGAAGATTTAATGATTTGAAATTTGTACCTTCTTCAGTTTTCACGCTTTCGGATCGTGAAAAAAACTATCTTGTCCAGTTTTTTTCGTAGATCTCAAGTATGCGATTTAATTTAAGATTTAATTGCTCCTTCAACAATTTAGTTGTCATACGAAAAAACTGTTTCTCAGAATCATGGAGCAATAATTGACCCGCGACGGCTAGCATTCGAAATATCAATAAGGTTTATTCTTTCTCTCCACTTTTTTTCGAGGACCACAAAGGATCCCTTCGCCCGAGAAACGATTTTTCGGATGCTAGCCGTCACGGATAAATTAGTGATTGATGATCCCGAGAAACATTTTTTTCGTATAAAAATTCAATTGTTGAGGGATCAACAAAATCGTAAATTCAATCGCATATTTGAGATCTACAGTAAAAACTGAACAACATAGTTTTTTTCACGATCCAAAAGCGTGAAAACTGAAGAAGGTACAAATTGCAATTTATTAAATCTTTATCACTCGCTAATGTGACGTGATGGAGAAAAAAACATTCAGGATTATAGGTTCAGGTTCAATTTTTCCAGTTCGAAATTCTCGGAATCTAAAGAAATTGAAATGAAAATGCTAGAAATATATAAAATACTAGAAAAGCCTGTATCATTTCATAGACCTTGAAAAATACGAATAGTTTCAGAAATACTGAACAATCCTTCAAATCGTGGAATATATATACGAAAAATACCGAAAAGAAGCAAAAATCTATTCAGACGCTGTTTTCTGAAAAATATCGTAGCATTTCATTGAAATCGTTTGAAAGATCTCGTTAAGGGAGGTTCTAATCCCAACCCCCCCCCCCCCCGTCCGCTACAATATTTGGCTCCTTGAGAAGGATTTGATGGGACATTATTTATGCATATTCGGATCGTTTCTCCATATGATCATGAAATTTCATTGGCCCGAGCCAAGACGAATTCCTGCAGTGGTCTGCCCCTGCAAGAATCCAATAAGAATCGGAATGACTCGAGTGCTGGGGTGCAGATGCACTTTGGCACTCTCGTGGGCGACGTCGCCTATTTCCAGGCCACCCCGTAGAGCCCCGTATCCCAGGCAGCGAGGATGTCTATACCCTGGCCAAAAGCCACGCAGCCGCACGAGGAGTCGGCCCCTTCTCGCTTCCTCCTCCTCGTGGCCAGGTCTGTCTCGTCGTGGGCGCCAACCCACGATCCTCGCTCCTCAGTCTCGGGAGCGACGTGCCACGGCACCCTCCTCTCAAATATTCCCTATCTCGCGTCGCAATCCCTGAACTTCAATCAGTACATTTTCCAAACAACTCAAGCAGTCCTCAGCAACTGATTCGACAGTCCTCTCTTATTCCTAGCTGATGAAAAATCATCAAATCCCGGTGATTCAGTAAGCTAAATTGACCGATTTTCAGTGAAAATCAGCTGGGACATCAGTGAATTTCACTGCTCCATTGGGTCGCATTGATTCATTTTTAGTGGGAGTCAGATGGAGGATTTGTAAATTGCGGTGATCGACTTTCAGTGAAGCAATGTAGAAATTTATTGAATCAGGCAGTGACTACTGATGATCAGCTGTTTTTGACTGATTCGAATTTAGGGAGTAACATGCTCGTTCGCGAAGGTTGAATACCGCGTTATCGCCCCGGCCAACTTTCGGCAACAGGTGAGTGAGTCGTCGCGCCGGGACCGCTTTTTCAGCACATATGTTCTCTATTTTTTTACTTGGTCATAGTGAGGTTCGTTTACGATATTTTTCATGTTTTTGCAGAGTATTTTTTATCGAATTATTAATTATAAAAATATGAGACAAGATTCATTTTTGTGGTCATTCTTTATTTTCAAATTTTCTATGTAGACACAATATTTTGCGAATGCTTTTAAACAGTTTTAATGATTGGAATCCGTTTTGTAGAAAAATACTTTATTTAATGTGAAAAACTGAAATTTTTCGTTCTAATCATTTTGCCAGTGTTTAATGGTATTGAAACAATTAATTTTGGTTATGGAAACATAATTGCCTCATTTTGAAATTCTTTGAGAATAGCTGGATATTTTTTTCGATGATTAGAACTCGTTGTTTTAACAAAACATCACTTTCTTGGAGCCAGGGTGAATTTTACCCAGTCTGATTATTTTGCAATTTTACTAAAGTGTGACTTACTATAGTGTGAAGTGAATAAAAATTGTGGGGGGGGGGGGGTTTCTAAACAGTGACCAATACGAAATTTTTATGTGATTTTTGTGTAACTGTTACAAGCTTAGAGTAATGAATAATGGAGTGTAATGATAATTTTTTAATAATTATTGATATTATTTATTGATTGGTATGGAGAGTAAATTTTTTTAATGAAATATCAAAAGAATCCTAGAGAATATTGCTATTTTTGGAGGTATTTTTTTCTTATTTTTGGATACTCGTGTAATTTTGCCTAATTTTCGTGTATTTATGAAATTTTGTAGGATTTTTTATTCTGTACTATAATTTAGGCTCTGGAGATCAAAGCTTCATAGATTTTATTATTTTCATAGAAACAGACTGGGATAGTGAGTAAATTATTTTAAGAAGCATCAAATTATGATGCTGCAGGAAACATTGCTATTTTTGGCAGTATTTTTTTGATTTTTGAGTATTCATGAAATTTTACGGAATTCTCAGCTTTGTAGATTTCTTGAATTTTGATATGTTGTTGTATGATTTACCATCACTTTATGCACTTGAAATTAAAGTCTTCAGATTTTATTATTTTCATAGATAATTCACTAGAACAGAGAGTAAAATATTTCAGGAAATATCAATATACTTCGATGCAATGCTGCAAGAAATATTGCTATTTTTTTGAGGTACTTTCTAAATTTTCGTAAATCCATCTAATTACATATTTTGCTAGATTTCTAGTATTTTTGTGGGTGCTCACATGATTAACAATAATTTTTGCCCTGAAGATAAAATTTTATTAATTCCATATATAAATGATTTGGACAGCGAGTAAATTATACTACGAAACATATACATATAATTTGATAAAATGCCCTAATAAAGACTATTACTATTTTTTGTAGTACTCTTCTAGTTTTTGACAATTCATAAAATGTTATTTTATTTTTGAGCCAGCGTAGATTTCTAGTATTTTCATCAATTTATGTATAATTTATTGTAATTTCATGCTCTGGAGATCAAAGCCTTGTAGATTTCATTATTTTCAGGGATGGATATAGTAAATAATAATGAAATTATATATTTTCGTAGATAACTAAGAAAAATGTTTCACGAAATAATAACATACTCTCAATGAATATTTTCTATTTCTTGCAGTATATAATAAATTTTCGAATATTTACGAAATTTTGTAAAATTTCTTTTTATAGATTTCTACCATAGTGTTTTTATGTATTTCTGTATTATTTACAATAATAAACGCACTTCAGTCTGTCATATTTCATTAAATTCATAGAAAAAATGGAATCAGAAAGTGAGTAAATTATTTCACCAAACATCAACATACTCATAGCGAATGCTGCAGGAAATATTGCTTTTTTGAATATTTTTTTTCTAATTTTCAAATATTTATCGAAATTTTTAGATTTGTTTTATAAATAGATACCTGGTATTTTTGTAGTTTTGTACAAAATTCACTATACTTTTTTGTCCTGGCGATTAGTCCCATATATTCCTTTTTTTCTTAGATTTTCAAGAAAATGACATCAACATGCATTGTAAGAAAATTCCTACTCATTTTATAAAAAAATGTACATATCAGGGGCGTAGGCAGAGAAAATTTTCGGGGGGGGGGGGGGTTTCTGAAAAATATTTTTCTTTCGGGATTTCATAATTTTTAACTTTCAACAATATGGTTACAAGAGAGCGATTTTGAAATATTTAACATTTAGGAATTTAAAAGTTATGCAACTTTTGGAACCCAGAGTTGCACATTTTTCATGTTCGCATATAACATTTACCTATGTAGTTTGATTTTTGTGATTTTCAAATGTTAACTGAGGTTTCAATTTTTTTTGTACTAATACTTTTTGTATTTATACCACTTTAAGGATTATCTGATATTAAGTATGGGTTCCTATAGAGCTTTTCAAAATTCGATGCTCTAGGAATCGAACTTTTAAAAAATGTATGAATTTTAATTGATTTTTGAGCAAATTTAACTACGCAATTAGTAGTATTTTCACACACAGATAGTAGTATTTTCTAGTATTTTTATATATTCATAATATTTCTATGGATCGCTCAATAGATTTTTAGTAATTTATGCCAATAGTATTGAAACTTTCAACGATTTTGAGAATTCAAATTGGTTTTTCAGACGACAGTTTCGTCAATAAAGATTTTCAATACTTTTCTTCCATATTTTTTTAGTATTTTTACAAAAAAAAGTATATAAATTCAATTGAGAGTTTTAATTTTTTTTCTATATGAATTTCTAGAATAGTTTCTAAAAATATGTATGATTATTGTATTCTATGAATTAATATGCTCGAGGGTAGAAATTTTTTTAATTTCTAAGAAAATTGTATCCACATAATTTTTATTTATTAAAAGATTTCTAGTGAACTAGGAAACTAGTAAACTAATAAGCAAGTAAACTGACAAGCAAGTAAATTTGTAAGCTAGTAAACTAGTAAGCAAGTAAGCTAGTAAACTACTGAAATTGTAAAATAGTAAAATCGTAAACAAGTGAAAAAGTGAAATAGTAAACTAGTAAACTTGTCAAATTTGTAATAGTAAACTGGTAAACTAGTAAACTAGTTAAATAAAAAAACTAGTAAGCTAGTGAACTAGTAATCTAGTTAACTCACTAACAAGTAAATGAGTAAACTAGTAAACTGGTAAGCAAGTAAACTAGTAAACTTGTGAACCGGTAAGTTTGTAAACTAGTCAGCTAATTAACTAGTAAATTAATGAGCTAGTAAACAAGTAAACTTGTATACAAGTGAATTATTAATTTACTTAACTAGTAAACTAGTAAACTCATTTTTCACATTTTTCTCGTACAATATACGAAACCCTGGAGGATTTCTAAGTATTATCATAGATTACTTATATTTTTGTAGATTGCTACAGAGATTTAAGAAACTCGACGCTTCAAGATGAGAATTTTGATTTATTCTCAGTAATTTCAAGAGTTATTGATAAAATCGCATTTATATAGATTTTTCATATTTTATATCTTTATTCTTTTTACGTATCTCTAAAACACTTAAAAACTTTTGTTGCGTCTTCTAGAATTTTTATAGATTTATAGTATATTCAGAATTAGATGTTCTAGAATCCTAAAATTTATAGATTGTAGAAGCATTTGTCGAGATTTTTCAGTTTTCAGATTATTTCAGTTAGATTTAACAGTTTTTCCATAGAATTTATTTAATGTCATTTCTCTTTTAGAGTTTGTATGAATCAAAAGATTTATAATATATTTCTATGGATTTTGTATAGATATCTAGAATTCGATGATCTAAGATTCAAAGTTTTGTAAATTTTCAGCGTTCTCGTAGATTTCGCAACAATTTTTCTGATTCATGTTTTCTACTGAATACTGCGTTTTGATAATTATTACTTTTTTATTAAATATATTCTGCTGATGTTTTCATGCATTTTTTCGTAACTTATATTTTTACTGTTTAACAATGTAACTTTTTTCATTTTTACATGAAATATTGATTGATTTTATCAGAGTTTCAGGAGGGGTTTGAATCCCCAAAACCACCCTCTGCCTACGCGCCTGGTACAGTTTTTCTCATTAATGCCTACACTTGAATCGCATTCGAAAAGGCAAAGGCAATAATGAGAAACACTGTACACATGTTATAACGACCTACTATCACTATTATTAAAATTTTGTACAGTTAGGTGAATGAACTTGAAAGTTTGTGAATATGTAATAAATAAATCAATTTTAATGAAGCTCAATGAAATACAGTATTGAAAAATGATCTAGAAACAGAAAACGGATGTTTAATTTCGACTGAGCATCATGAGAAAAAAAGGAAAAAAACCTGAAAACACAAATACGAACCGGAAAACCCAATCCGTGGTTATAAAAAGCTCGGGAAACGGAAGTGCCCCGCCTCGGGGCTTTTAATCAAAGCCCGATCAAAACGCGTAAAAAGCGCGTCCCCGTCATTAGCGTTTCGTCACGATCGCGCTGCAAAGATCCCAACGCGTCGATTAAAACGGGCTTTTCAGCGCCCTCAGTCCACCCCTTAATTACAAAGCGATTCGTCGCCTACTGAAATGTACAATACACTTTGCCCGGCGTATACTAATACGCACCAACGCCCTGTTATTTCCACTACAGCCAGAAACCAACTTCCCCGTGAATTTATTCCACCCCACCAAAAACAAAAACACGGACATTTCCTTCCAGCATTAAAAACTTTCGCCGATCATTTCCCGGCTAATCCGGGTTTATTTCGCGAGGGAATATCAAATCATCACGGGGCGAACTTTGTTTCGTGTTTGGGATAAAAGGGGAGTACGAAATGGCACAGGAAAATATATGTTGGTCCCCTGGCAATGCGATGTTGATGAAATAATAAAGAAATTAAAGCGAGGCTGCAGAAATGTACGCGTGAGTCGGAATATAATTAGTGATTAAATCATTAGATGGATTATTATTTATACAGAAATATTTGCGGTTATTTCACAGAGAGAAAGAGAGAAACACGGCTGACACCGAATTTTATAATTAACTTTCCTTCCAACCTCGAACTTCTCATAAAGAAACCAAACTGTTGTTTTTTTTATCATCACCAGCTCCTTTTTCTCGCCCATACTTACCCGAGTGTGGTCTTAATTGAAAAAGTTGCCTCGTTTGTCGCGGTTTTTTTTTCGGCCCGCGCCAATTGGGGCAATTTTTCTTTTTTCATCCCGGGTAATTTGGCGAGAAAAATCGCCGGGAAATTCGAGTTTCCGACCGAACGCTCGGTACCTTCCTTCGCTATCAAGTATTTCCCAAGTAGAAAAGGGCTAGAAATTTGTTTTCGCTCGAATTCACCGAGGGTTCTTTACTGCGAAGCAGAGCCTCAACTTCGTAAATCTCGTTTCACGGTTGACCCACATAAGGTGGGTGAATTTTTAGTCATAACCAGTGGTGAAATTAAGCAAGGGTTGGGACAAGGGGAAGGATTTTTTTCAAGTAACGTTTTTATGGAAAGCTATTTTTCCGAATGGAGCTTTCGTGATGATGAAATGGATCTTTATCATTGTAGGTTGCATCAAATTTTTCAACAGTTTCAAGAATTTTCATGAAATTCCTCAATCTCGCTCGGAACTTCCTGTTTTTTAATAACTTTTTCATTAAAACATCATTTTTCTACTGTAGCGTGAAAAGAATAACAAAAAATAGAAGGTAAAAAGCACAAATTGCCCGAAAGTTTGTATTTGTCATAATTGCAGCTACGAGTTTAGAAGAGATATAACCATTCCCTTCTGCTAAATTAGAAACTAGATCCCATCGATCACGGATTTGTCAAACTTTCAGCAAGTCTCATTTTATCTCGCCCTCCGCATTTTTCGCCTCAAATGTGGAGGGATTTCAGAATAACCGTGTTTTAATGAGGAGGGAAATTGAGTTTGCGTCGAGTCGGCGCGGGCGCCTGACCAAATCTCGGTTGTTACTACTTGGGTGAAAGTGGATTTCAAAACTTTCCGTGAAACGGATCCACTAAATCCACTTTTAGTTACAGAAACCGTGACAAATATAGCATTTTTATTGGGTAAAGGGGAAAAGAAAGAGGGGGGAAATTGAAAGGATGTGTTTGGAATTTAACGAGTGTTCTGGATACAATATTCAAGGTATGGTTTGTATACTGAAACGTTACTTTGCTTAAAACAAACTTATTATTATTCAAGAAAACGCAAAAAAAGTACGAAAAATAGCGATAGAATATTGTAAAAAAACTGTTCTAATCAAAAGATTTTTCTCAATTTTCGAATACTTTGGGGGATTTTTTTAGAAAGTCATTATGAAACAAAAGAAACATCATTTTGCATATTTTGAAAAAATATGATCTACTAAGTATACAGAAATATTTTCCCCTCACAAAGTTATAAAAAAGTTCAGCTCGTCGAGAGCTTCGAAAAACAGTAAAAAAAATCCCCCTCAATAGTAGACTGAGAAAAAAGTATAGTTACTATTACAATACTGTATAGAACTGTGGAGTCATTGAAGTATTGTACTTTTTGTTTAATATTTATTCCATTTTTTGTCATATTATATAGTAAATATTGTCAAATTTTATTACAGTACTGGATATATTTGGTTGTCAAAACTCCTATATATATTGCGTTCTCTGCTATACTTTTTTTTGTACTTTTTGCAACATCATATTTTAATTCCAACTAATCCACACTTCAGAAAATGCCATACAGTTTTGCCAGAATTCAGATCAGTATAATTCTTTTCACAATATTTTTGTGTACTTTCTAGTATATCATATTGTAATCGATACAATATTGGAAAAAGTTGAATACATATTGTGAATTTTACAATGTATGAATTTTCGTAATGCATATACTTAAAATTACACTATTTTTTCTTAATGCATGAAAAATCATATTATACGAACTGAAACAAAAATTAGAAAAGGTAAATTATTTGATTTGCTGTTTCACTATACACGGATAATAAATCCCGTGAACTAGTAGAGTGAAAATTACGATTAATATGCTACGATTCGCATTTTCTAAATTTAAAATTTTCTGAAATTATCTGGTCGAAACTGGCATACATATTGCATTTTGTAGAATGTAACGATTTTTACTAGACAATATTGTAATAAGTAAGATAAAAATGACGAGATTTGCAAGAATATTGTAAAACCTGCAATATTATTGTAAAACTGATTATATTACAGTAATTTTTACCGTATATATGTCATTTTACTTTGATTAAAGTATAAAAATGTTCGTCTTGTAAAAAGCTACGAGAATCAGTAAAAAAAATCACCATGAGTTGTAGGAATTTTATTGTGAAAATTATAATGTACGATTTACTTGTAGAATCGCAACTGTAACTACACTCAAAAAAAATATAGTGATAATTACAATATTGTTTTGTACTTTGGAAAAAGTGTGAAGTATTGTACTTTTTGCAAGATAAATAGCAGTTTTTGTCTTCATATATTCTAAAATGATAATAGACGAATTTCGTTGTAAAAACTTGTATAAGTATTTCGTTTTCTACTATACTTTTTGTACTTGCAATATCATATTATAATTCTTAAAAATCCAGATTTCGGAAAAAGCCATACCATTTTGCCAGCATTCAGATCTGTGTACTTCTTTTTGCTTTATTTTTGTGTAGTTTCTAGTATTTCATTTTGTAATCAATACAATACAGGTAAAAGTTGAATGTATATTGTAGATTTTACTATGGATAAATTTTCGCGATGCATAGAATTGAATTTACAATATTTCACCTCAGTACATGAAACAGCATATTTTTCACTGTACACGAATGTTGAATCCTGTGCACTAGTATAGTAAAAATTAAATTTTATATCGTATAATTTGCATTGGGTGTATTAAAAATTTTCCTAAATTATCTAAGTGAAAAAGTATTGTAATTTGCGCAACATAACGATTTTACTATACAATATTGTAGCAAGTAAAATGAAAATAACGAAATTGGAACTAATATGGTCACACTTACACAAATATCATAAAACCTGCAAAATTATTGTAAAATTTACAATTTTATAGCACATTGTACCATATTCATAGTAATTTTGATCATTTTAAAAACCTTATAAGAAGGAGAAATTTTTTATAAGAATTAAATTTCTCATAAAGTGCACCTTATAAAAACCCTATAAGAACTTTATTTCTGATAAAGTGACCTTATGCAAACTTTGTGAAAAACTGAAATTCCTTATTAAAACATGATCGAAAAATTTTATAACACTTTTTTTTATAAGATAGAGTCAGATATATTCTCATGAGAAATGTCAGTTTCTTATAAGGTTTTTCTAAGGCCACCTTATAGCAAATTGAATTCTTATAAGGTTTCAATCAAATGCACCTTATGAAAAATAAATTCTCACAAAAAATTACATTTTCTTGTGAAGGTTTTATAAGGATCAAAATTACCAGGTATATTTCACAGAAGGTAAAATATTTTTTATAACGTAATTTTCACTTGTTAAAGCAAATTAGAATTTCTGTGACATCAATATCTTCATCTCTCAATTGGAAAAAATGCAGTTCTGCTAATTTAGTCTATTTCCCCCTGGATATTTTTCATCCAAGGACTTATTTTTCACATTTTTGTATCTTGCTTGAAAGCCTATCCTCCCCTCTACCTCTTTTTAGTCAAATCCCAACAGCTACAAATAAAAAAAAAAAAGGAAAGAAAATAGATTTATCAGGAAATAAACTGACCATTCGACGTGAAATGTCCACCTTCTCTAATCCATTGGCCGCGACATCCGAGAGCCCCGCGCGGCCAATTATCGCGCAGTTTCATTCATTGACGTTTTGATCCCGACCTTGCGACGTCGCGGGAGAGGAAACGTCGCTATCAAGAATCGTATTTCCGTCGGGAAGCTGGGATTCAATTTGTGCCTCTCGCATCCGAAAGCCATTTCCGCGGCTCGGTGTTTACGCCCTCCTCCTTTTTATTTTAAATTTTATTTTACCCAATCTCTTCTCCCAAATTTTGTGTCGTGTGCTCAAATTCGACTCACTTTTTAATTTTATTCAGGACTGTAAAACATTAGTGTACATTTTGAAAATGGTAATTTAAAAATACAGCACGAGAGGAATGAAGGGGGTTGGAGGGATCAGTCCTCGAAATCGTGGTAATGAATTTGTTTTTGAAAATTTGACGGAGTGATTCGTTATAATTTTTTTAAATTTGGAAATAATGCATGAAATATCAATTTTTAATTATGTATTTGTTTATCAGTTACTCTGAAATTTCAATATGACTTTTTTCATAGCCAGCAAAATATTTTTGGAGGTAATGAACAATGATGAAATTATGTTCTCTAAAACCATGCGGTTATTTGATGAGTACGATAAAAAGTATAAAAATTTTTATTACAGGGAAACAAGCCGAAATAAATAGGCAAATGAGATTGGTATCTTTACGGTACAAGAATTTAAATTCATGACTTTCAGCCTACGTGACTCGTAGAGCAGTTAAATTTTAATTAATCGTCAGGGATGAAAACTTACCAAAGAAACAGTAGAAAATGTACGTCGATGTTTTCATGTATTGTATCAATCGGGATATTAAAGACATGATTTTTTTCTTAAGAAACTGGAATATATGTTGCTGCTTGGTCGAAAGAATTAGACACGTATTATTTATTTATTGGGAAAAGAGAAACAATTAAGGAAAAAATAAAAATATGCTTTTGGAGTTATTTAATGTCGAAAAATTGAGTAACTTTTGTTTTTGAACTGATTAAAATTTACTTATGCTCATTTAAAAAAAGTTTTCACAGTAGAAAATATGAATTTTCTTTATCCGAAAAAAAAATCTACTAAAAATCAAAGAAAAATTTATTTTTGACTAAGAGAAAAATAGACGTGTCTCATTATTTCGATCAAGGAGAAACATTTTTCAAATGCATTAAAAAATAAAATCATGTCCTTAATACACCGGTTGAAACTAAATGAGGCATCATCTAGTCCTTTTTGACATATACGAATTTGGTAAAAAGTACTAGGATATTGTAAGTTTCACAATAATATTGCCGGTTCTACAACATTGTTGTAGTTTTTAATAAACTATTGCAAATTAGGTCATTTTTATTCTACTTATTACAATATCGTATATATACTAAAACAGTTATATTGTACAAATCACAATAGTTATGTATGTCAGTTTTAACTAGATAATTTTGGAAAATTCAAGAGCTACAGAATGCAAATTTTACTATAAGAAATGTGAAAAGTTACATTTTTCAGATTAGTTTGATATAAAATCCTGTCTTGAATACACCGGTTGTAAATAGATAAAAAGCATCTTTACTTGAAAGAAATCTTAAACTTTCTGACATACATATGGTGAGAAGTACAATAATATTGTAAATTTTAAAATACTATTGCAGGTTTTACCAAATTATTGCAAATTCGCTCATTTTTATTTTACTTCCCACAATATTGTATATTTAAAATTGTTGTGTTGTACAAATTACAAAATGCATGATACTTTTTACTGGATAATTTTTACTATACTAGTATGCAAGATTTAATATCCGTGTATAGTGAGACATTGAATACAAAATTTTACCTTTTATCATTATTACTTTTTGTGTTATTATAATACATTTCATGTGCAAAGAAAAAAAATATTGTACATGTAAGTATATGTATCGCAGAAATGCACATCATATTGCAGAATCTACAATATATACTTAATTTTCCTAAATTGTAGCAATACTGTATAATATACTAGGAAGTACACAAAAATATAGCAAAAAGGGCTATACACATATGAATACTAGCAAATTTGTATGGCATTTACTGAAATTTGGAGTAGCAGGAATTACAATTCTAGATAGCAAAAAGGAAGAAAAAAATTATTCCAGTAGTCAATTAACTACTTAAAACACATTTTCAATAGTATACACCATTTCGAAAGGTCACTATTTCCCCACTTCCAATTCCACTTCTCTTAATTATTCCCTTTCCAAAGGAACTATAGACTACAATTTTTCGCCCCATTTTTACTCCCCCTCGAATTTTACGTTTTTCATCGCGTGCGGGTTTTTTCGACGGCGTGAATTATTAATCCGTTTGTTGGGTTGGCTTGACAAATTGCGGGGAAGGGCCGTGGCTCGGCCTCATTTTTTCTAACGATACTTTACGTTGCGACGTATCTCCTCGTTTCCTACGGGAAACTTTCGCGGAGGCTTTCAGCGCCGGGAAAAGTGCATTTACCCGGGGCCAATTTTTCTAACGTGCCGAGTTGCTAATTTATCGCTGATGATGTGGCAACGGAAATATTTTTCTTTCACCCTAACGAGAAGATTCAGCGCGATGTGGTAATTTTCGTGGGGTAAATCTGGGTAATTGTGACAAATGCAATTTTATGCAGTAAAATTTGTCAAGAGTTATTCAAAAGATAGGCGTTTTTTCAGAGGAAATCACGTAAAACATAACGATACACTGAGAAAAAATGCTATTTTCATGTGGATGAAAAAAATCTTGTACTTTCTGCCGTATGTATTGTAAAAAGTACAATATTATTGTACTTTTTACAATAATATTGCAATTTTTACAATATCATTGTATTTTTTACAATAATATTGTAAAATCTGCAATATTCGTTTTACTTATTACAATATGTATGCCAGTTTCACTGTAAAATTTCGGAAAATTTTAAATCTAAAAATGTAAATTTCACTGCACAAACTGCAATTTTTACCATACATGGCAAAAAAAATGAACTGCATCACTTTTATTCAGCTTTTTCGAAAACTGCATCGTATTACAATATGATGCACTAGAAACCTAGAAAGTATACAAAAATATTGCAAAAAGAACCTATATAGATCCGCATACTGAAAAAGCTGTATGGAATTTTCAAAAATCTGGATTAATAGGAATTGCAATATGATGTTGCAAAAATACAACAAGTATAGTAGAAAACGGAAGATGTATAGGAGTTTCTACAACAAAATATATCTATAATTATAATATCGTTTGACAATATTTACAATATGTTATTTCAAAAATTGATATATTATCTAGGAAAAAGTACAATATGTCAGAGTGATTCCCGTTTAGTATACGGTATTGTAATAATTACTACAATTTAGGTAGGCTGGTATAAATGATGCACTGTATAAAACTACAAAATTCACTGGCAAAATATTTTTCAAAGTTCTTTGTACAGTAATTTTTCTAATTTATTTTCATCTTCCTAATTCAAAATTATTCACCCCAATTATTTTAATAACAATCAGAACTATTGGTTAAAATTATTTAAAATCAAAATTCATTTGTTTCGCACAATTTGTTCATTTCACACTCGCATTCATTCGCAGAATATTGCGGAGTGTAAGCACATTTCGAAATAATCGAAAATTTTGCATAAAGCACAATATGATGCGATTGTAAAAAGAGACTCGAATATTGCATCTGTGCTACAATGCAGCAATTTTGCTGGAATCACAATCGAATGTTGCATATTTACGATGACGCGGCTTTGATAAAATTGATATCGAAAAGTGGGTCGATAAGCTGATTGTTTGGGGATAAAAAGTTCACTTCTGCTTTTCGTATTGTTCGGAAAAAAGAGGGATTCCCTTTTTTTTTTACCGACACTCGTATCGTTAATTTTTAAATTTGAACTTTTTTTTAATAGCAGGAAGTTTAACGCATCAGATATTATTTTCACTTGATGTATGAAACTGACGTACACCCAGAAACCAGTTTGGTTGGCTCAAACAAACCTTTGGTCGATATATGACCAAGCAAACATTTGGTTAGCTCAAATAAATTTTTGCTTCGAGCAAACAAGTTTTAGTAGGCGATAATATATTTTTGGTAATGACAAACACATTATATTTAGCAGTCATAAATATTTGTTTGACTGAACCAAAGTTTGTTTTTGAGTGTACTAATAATGAGTGAAAACTTTGATTGACTGGAAAACTGCCAAACCTGATAGAAAGTTTGCAAGTTTTTAGGTTCCTAAGTTTGTAAATTCGTTTCTGGCGCGATTCTAATGGCCCTGAAATATTATTTTGTCGACAGGTACAGGCTTACGAGATGTTCGCCAAGTTCAAAAGTAGCGGTAACGCGCCGAACGCCCTGGAATCGAATCCCATCTGGAACCGTTTCGAGGTCGGGAAGCAATCCGCGACCGCTGGTCCGGAAAACGTTTGGAGGATCCTCGAGGGATATCGCAAGAGCGATGGCAAGGTAATCGCGCCTTTTTATCAGTCCCGAGGCTCCGGAAATGCCCCCCTTTCTTATCTCCCTCGATTTCACCGCTTTCTAGACCACCTAAACCAGCCCAATGCCCAATCATCGCGCCATCTTTGCACCATCCGATGCTGCACTAGACACCTAGTAACTATTGCAGTAAATAATACTGTACTGAAATATTGTTCTTTTTGCTGTATAATCTTGTCAACATTATAAAATGACTTCCATTATTATATTTTTCATTTATGAAGAATTAATCTTAAACTATAGACAAATATTCCGATTCCTTAATTCAAATTCCATTTTTCCATAACAAAGTCAAACTACGTGATACAGTAAAAAACGTCCCTAATAAATAACGATCCACAAAAAGATCTTCGTGATATTGTTAGAGACTTGAAAAAAAAAAGGAATCTTGACATCTTTTATATTCCATTGGAACTGGAATGGTGAAAAGGACTCGCACAAAGGGAAAACTATGATGTAATAAGGGGACGTTGAAAAGGCTTCGAGTTTCGCGGAGAAAAATAATTGCGAAGAATAATTGTGTTTTCGTGAAGAAACACAATCGTACGAGAGTGCATTTTTATACGGCGCGAGTTTCTCTGCGATAGGAAATGTTCTGGATGGAATTTCGTTGGTGTTTGATGAAAAAAATTGCCGTTTTATAACTTTTTATGACGCTAGAAAACTCAGTTGTACAGTTTCCTTTGATGTATGATATTTGGTTACGTTATTGCATTGCGAAATAATAATCGGGAAAGAGAAAATTGTTGGTTTTTGGGATCGGAGAGTTTTAGTTTCTTTTACGATTTTGTGCCAAGTTCTGTACATTTTAATTTTATTGCCTTTTAGGTAATATTTATGATTCAGTATTATTTATTACGATCAATAATTGTGTTTAGAATATTATTTTTTATACAGAGGCGTAGGCAGAAAAAAATTCAGAAGGGGTTTTTCGAAAAAATATGTATATACTCAAATATTATTATATATCATATACTATACATTGAAAGGAGTACGATTTTTCCATTTTTTAAATTTTGGGACTTTGAAGTTACACAAGTTTCGGAGTCCAGTGTCATACATTTTTCATATACATTTTAAATATAGCGAAATTTGGTTTTCATGATTTACATCTCACTGGGACTTTAAATTTTTTATTACTTCGAGTATTTTTTATATTTATTCAGTATTTATGCAAGTTAAAAGAGTTTATGATATTTTTATGAATTATTATACAGTTTTGTAGAATTCGATGCACTAGAAATCCAAACTCAGAAAATTTTGAATGTTTTGACCAATTTTTGATATAATAATGCCCTCACCATAGATTTCTAGAATCCTCTTATAGTATGTTATTTATATAGTTTTTTAGCATTTTTTTTAGTCTTTTTATAGTTACTTCGTATTTCTATAGATCATTACATAAATTTCTAGTATTTGATGCAATTTTACTGAAAATTTCAAAGATTTTTGGAACCTTAATCAATTTTTCAGAAAACAGTATCTTTCAGATACATTTTCAGTGCCTATTTTTTTTGGAATTATAAAATTTCGTATTTTTCATGTTTTCTATATTTTTAGTGTTTTGAGATTTTCGCTATCTCGTATTTTTTTGGTATTTTACGATTTTAGGTATTACCCAATATTTTTTGAAACATATTTCTATATAGAATTTTTTTAGGACTAATATACAGATTCCTAGTAGTAGATTTTTTAGAAAACAGTATCTTTCGGACACATTTTTAGTACTGTTTTTTTGGTACTATGAAATTTCGTATTTTTTATATTTCCTATATTTTTAGTGTTTTGAATTTTTCGTCATTTCGTATTTCTATGGTATCTTACAATTTTAGGAATTATTCAATATTTTCATGTACATATTTCTGTATAGAGTTTTTTTAGGACTAATATATAGATTTCTAGTATTTCTATAGGTCATTATATAGATTTCTAGTATTCGATGCAATTTTATCGAAAATTTCAAAGATTTTGGAACTTGAATAGATTTTTCAGAAAACAGTATCTTTCAGACGGATTTTTAGTATTGATAAAATTTCGTATTTTTCATATTATCCATATTTTTCGTGTTTCGTTTTTTTTAACCATCTCGCATTTTCCAGCATTTGACAATTTAAGGAATGTTCCAATATTTTTATGTATTGCTATCAACAATTTTAAAATTTCATGCTTTGGAATTCTTATTGTGAGTTTTATAAATTTCTGTAACAATTATATCTACATAGTTTTAAGAGTATCGATAGATTTTTATAGTATAGTATATTTTATATTCAGAATATATTTTTAGAATTCTAGGCTCTAGAATTTCAATTTCGATAGCTCTTTGTTCTAGAAATTCGTTCTAGAAATCTATTAAAATTTTATCTACATAAATTTTAAACCTGTTGAAGATTTTTTGTATTTTCATATAATTTGAAATTCATAGGATTTTGTCGCTCTTTATAGTATTTTTTACAGATTTCTATTATTTCGCTATTTATACGTTTTTTATCATTTGTTTCTCCAAATTTCGAAGTTTTACAGATCTTCAGTAATTGTTGAAATTTTACAGAAAATATTACTAATCGTAGATTTAACGTGACTTTTATTACAATTTCTTCCATGTTTGTATAGTTTAGACATTTTTCTAGTATTTCTAAAGATTTCTATTTTTCTGAATTCGATTCTTCTGGATTCAAAGTTGTTAAGATTTTTAGTATTGTTATAAATGATGATTTTTTTTGTATAATTCAATAGATTGAAATAATTTGTCAAATTTTTTTGCATTCCCATGGTAAAAAATGTGTAATTAAAGATTTTTTAAATAAAAACATTTTTTTTCGGAATAGTTATTTTTGAGCTAAAAAAATTTTCTCAATTCTAAATATTGTGCAGTAGGTCTATTTTTGATAATTTTAACTTATTTTCATTATTTATAAATAATTTTTTTATAGATCATTTTATTTTCCTTCCGAATATTATTTTGCTGCATAATTTACAATTTCTCGCATATTTATTATTTTTCGTTTCTTATCATTAATTTTGCTCATATTATTATACGAGAAATATTTTATCAAGTATTGAAAATTTATAGATTCAAGATTGCAAATTCAACATTTTCGTTCAAATAGGTTTAAGCTATATGCACGAATAATTCAAGCACAATATTCACTCCATTTGATTGTCTGAAAATGGACTTTATCGCTTGCTGTTTGTGTTATTACTTTATTATAACATAATGTAAATATATTCTTGTACCCATTATTATATTTTCTCTTTATGTTATTGTTTATTTCATCATTGTAATAATTCCTTGTTAAATAATTTACAAATAAAACTGCTAAAAAAATGTTCATTTCCCATTATTCTTTCGTACGAACACATTTCGAAAAATAGCCTCCAAATCAGAGAAACCCCAGGAATCTCTTTATTATTTTATCATGATCGTAACTCTCATTTCAATTCCGCAGGAAGTGTCTATATTCGTATTCGAGAAGCGCTCGGTGGAAAAAATTCACAAGCCGAAGCGAAAAGAAACCGTGACTGAAATCCTGCGCAACGGCGTTCGTCATTTGGAGCATTTTCGCCATCCGAAGAATTTACAAGTAATGGAAGCAAGCATTTTTTCCCGGGTAAACCAAGGAAGAAATCAATTAAATTCCCCTTCATTCCTTTTAAAATCGGAGAAAAACTTGAGCGGAGAAAAATTTTTTCAAGGGCTTATAAAGTTTACTTGAATAAGAAAAGGACAAGGATGATAGATGAATTATGTCCTTGATTTTTAAAGGAGTCTTTGTTTATTTTCTCCATTTTTAATAATATTCGAGCCGAGAAGAAAAAATATGCAGGAAAAAAGAAAAAAATCCGGGATATGCAAACTGAAGCATAATTCGCAAAGTTAAATATGCGTGATGGGACACTGAACAAACCGTAGGAAACAGTATTCCTGTATACCAGACGTCCTTCATTTGAATAACAGATTTTATCGCGTAATTTTGTTTTATCCTCTCTTTTCAAAAAAAAACTTCACGAAACAACCTTGTTACATGAAATTGTTACAGATCTTCGATCTTGTTACTCGTCTTTTGTTTTCTCTGGACGTCGTAGCAAATATTGTATGTACGCAGTATGAGGCGAAACTCGATTTGGGTCAAGTACAAAGTTCGCTTCTTGTTGCACATAATATACTATTATTCTATGCAAAACACCCGAGTTTTTCGTTGTAGGGAAAAGCTTTCATTCAAATGCCATTGTTTCGTTTCATCTTATTTGCTTGTTTTTTCTTGTCTGATAAAGGATACTGAAGGTTTTTAGGGATGCTTGGGCATTTAGAGGAGTGTGAAGAATCGTAGTGGGAGTTCTGAGGAGACATTTTTTGGAGACCTTGATTTTGAGAGTAGGACAATTAAATTATTTTTTAATTTGATGAACAATTCAATAAATGGTTCACAGTTTTCATGGTTTCAGGGAGTTTTCAACAGTGTACAAAATTTATCAACATTTTCTGAAGTTCAACAAGTTTTTCAGTGTCATCGACAATCTTTGCAAATTTCTATGTATGTTCTTTGAATTTTTAAATAATCCTAAATTCTTGAGATACTTTACGTTTCACGTCCATTTTTTCCGTAGATCACCGAAATTTCCAAAATTGTCCTTGACTTACAAAATTTTAATCGTTTTCCCAAACTATACGAATTTGGAAAATTCTTTATTTTTACTGAGTATCCTTGACATTTCAAATTATTTCTTTTTTTCATAATTTTTCCAATTTTCATAATTTATAGAAATTTTTAAATGGTCGACGAAGTACGTCCATATTCATTTAAAAAAAATCATTGATAATCTTTGAAATTATTAATGTTTTTTGATTTTTCAAAATATAAATCTATATTTTTATTAAGATACTTAAGGTTATCGACAATTTTCGGGCAATAGAAAATTTTTCGATTTTGTCGAAAATTTTAGTTTAATTACATAGTTTTCGTAGTATTACGAAATTTTTAAAATAATTGATGTCCGACGTCCATTTTTTTTTTTTTTTTTTTTTTCATTATTAAAGATAAATTATTGGCATAAGTCTGATGTCAAGATCTTGAGAATTTGATGAAAAACAATGAAAATGTTAAAATAATTTATATTCTGATTATCAACAAATTCCTTTCTAGAATCACGATTTACTTAATTTGATGGTATCCAAAGTGAAAAAAGTTCGCTCCTTGAAGTAACTTTAGAATACAATTTTTCTTGATTCTTTTAGTTTGGGGGGAAATTCTAAATGAGAGACAAGTTCTTTCCGAATCTAATTCAAATTATTTTTATTTTTGAGTTTTCAAAGTACTTCTACGTTTCTTCGTTTTGAGAGAAAAATTCTGAATCAGGCACTAAAATCCTGAAATTCAAATATTGAGTGTATTTTATATTTGAGTATTCAATGTATTTTTCTGAATTCTGCTGTTGTGAGGGAAAAGCTTCGAATAATAAGAGTCTAGAAACCTGAAACTCAAATACTTAATGTATTTTTTCATTTCTGTATTTGAGGGGAAAATTCTGGAACCCTGAAACTCAAATGCACAAGGAATTTCTTATTGGAAGACTCAACGTATTTTCATAATCTTTTGATTTAAGGGAAAAATTTTGAATCAGGCACTGGAACCCTGAAATGCAAATGCTCAATGTATTCTTGCACTATTTCATTTGAGGGAAAACTTTTGAATTAGAGACTAGAACACTTAAACATAAATACCTGATGTATTTATAGATTTTTTAAATAATAAGTGTATTCAAATACTCCTTCAGTTTAAAGGAAAAATTCTGGTTCAGGCACTAGAACCCTGAAATTCAAAGACTAACTGTACTTTTATGTTGAGTACTCGATGCATTTTTTTTCAATTCTTCTGATTTGAGGTAAAGATCTGAATAATAAGAGTCTAGCAACCTGAAACTCAAATACTTAATGTATTTTTTCATTTCTGTACTTGAAGCAAAAATTATAGAACCCTGAAACTCAAATACTCAAGGAATTTTTTATTCAAAGACTAGACGTATTTTCATATTCTTTCGATTTGAGAAAAAAATTCTGAATCAGGCACTAGAACCCTTAAGTTCAAATACTGAGTGTATTTGATGTTCAAGTACTTAATGTATTATTCTAAATTCTTCTGGTTTCAGGAAACAATTCTGAATCAGAGTCTAAAACCCTGAAATTCAAAGACTCAATGTGCTCTAAATTTCAGTACTTAATGTATTTTTCTAAATTCTCCTGATTTGACGTCAAACTTCTGAACCAGAGTCTGAAACCCTATATTCAAATACTCAATGTATTATATTTTTTCATTTGAGGGAAAACTTCTGAATCAAAGCCCATGACCCACAAACTTAAATACTGAATATGTTCATAAAAAAAAATACTGAATGTTTTTAATATTCCTTCGATTGAAATACAAAATACAAAATTCTTAATCAGAGACCAGAACCCTGAAATGAAAATTCTCAACACCCACTGTGGAAAAGAACACTTACTTATTTCGTAACTTGGGGCAGGGCTGGAAATATTAATTTCAACGACACCAATCGGCATAAAAAAATGTTCAAGGTCGTGCACACGGTCGAGGAATGCCCTGAGACGCTGGCATTCGTCTCGGAGCCGGTGTTGGCGTCGTTGTCAAACGTTCTGGCCTACGAGGAACAGAAGGCTGCGAACGTGCTGGCGTCACCGGCGACGCTCATGCAGCACCACAACGCGCAAACCCACCACGGCAACCAAAGCAACCGGCCTGGTTACGTCAAGGAATACGAGATGCTCGACATGGAAATCAAATATGGCCTTTTACAGGTAGGACGTCTCCCACGTCCCTTGGCGATCCACGCGAATAGACATTTCGAAATAGACGAGACGAGCAAGGGAAAGGTCATGTGCAACTATAAATAAAATGCATCATCGACGATGTAATGGCGATATTTTTACTTGCTCTTTCATCATTAGAAGAGTCCATTTCACGATAGAAGTTAACCAAGAACAATTTCGATTTGAAAAGAAGAAACGAGTCTGAATCAGCAAGCACGAGAATCTGAGGAACGAATTTCAAAGAACTATCGGACGGTTTTTTCAACTTTTCCACAAAATTAGCGAAATACATTTGTTCCATTTCACGAAGAAAACCTTGACATTTCCCATAAGCCAATTTCCCCTCGAGAACAAACACAACTTGGATTCGCAAAACCCTGTAAAAGTCTGGAAATTCGCAAATGTAATTTTACTGGCGATTGATTTTTACCAAGGATTGGAACAGATTGAACGTTGGTGAATTTCATGCCCTTTTTAAGGATGGTTTTAATGCGTCGTTTTATGGATTGTTTATTCATAGTGTCGCTTTATGAATGTCGTTATTTGTTTAACGAGCGAAACGCTCAGATCGTAAAGCTGTTTACAACTAGTTTTTGAAAAAAAATTATGCATTGGAAGGCAAATTGGTAGATACAGTGTGAGCATACAAACGCTAATTTATTCTTTTGGTGAGTAAATGAAAAAAATTAACAAGTACAGGGAAAAGGGTTTTTTAGTTTTATTGACTTGGATGGGTTTTAAGTTTTATTTTATCGTCAAGAATATGTTTCTGGAAGTTTCAAAGAAGTTTGAAATGTAATAGTAAAAATAATTTGAAAAATTATTGTACAAATTATTTTATTATCTTGTTCTGACTTCACGAATTCATGTCTGAATATCCTAAAAAATAAAAAATTACAATATCGTAAAAATTTTCTTCGATAGCACTGAAAGACGGCCACAAATATAAATTCCCTCTCATGAGATCGTAATTTCAGTGGTTAATCCAACGATATGGTCAGCCCGTAAATGTTTTTACTACTTTTCTCCAGTAAAAAAAGTACGACTCATCATTACAAGTTTCCAAACATAAAAACGTAAAATTTGTAGGCAATATTTTTCAAGTTTTTTTTACGTTTTTCAATATAATAACAATAACACAACAAAAAATCCAGACTTGACGAACTCTCATTTTATCACTAAAATTCCCTTACTGTAAATTACTCAATTACATTATTACACTTCAGAATTTTCCCTCCCACGTGAATTAGTATCAATTCATGGCCCGAAATTTCCCTCATCGTCTCCGATACGCAGATAAACTTTTCACTTTTCCACGCTCGGTTAAATCAGAAAATTTCGCGTTTAAACGAGATATCATCCGGAGGAAATTTTCGCTGGAGTTTGGGGGTCGAGGAATGGCTCGAGGGAGGTTTTTTTTAATAGAAGATGAATTTGCCGATTCAACGAGCCGCGAAGGATCCATTTCCATCAAGCTGGCGTTTCCGCGATTATTAACGCGTCGTTTGATGTTGCAGATTACCGAAGCTCTCGTGTACCTGCACATGTCTTGTCATCATATTCATAGGAACGTGAATCCGAGTAGCATCATCATCACCAAAAAAGGCACGTGGAAGCTCTTCGGTTTCGAATTCATCGGTTAGTTTATTTCCAAGAATTTTGATGTTCTCATGAGTGGGGTGGTTTAATATTCTTCCTAGAAGAGGGAGTGTTAATTTAATCCCTTCACGAATACGTCGCTGGTTATTACTCTTGAGTTACTTTCATTGGTGTTGAACTAGAGAAAAAATATTATTATGATTCATGCAGATATTTTTAGAATTGTTTTTATGTTAACACAGCGTTTACGAAAATTCCCCTCAATTTTTCAAGTTAACCTTAATTTTTTTTGCACTTTACTTTCAGGATTATTTTTGCTACTTGATTTAAAGGTTAACCCTCAACTTGATTTTTTTCAGGGATAACACTTGACTTTTCCCCTTAACCTTCAGGCTTATTCAGACTACGGAATTTGAGGGTTGACCTTCAATTTTCAAGGTTAACCATGAATTTTCAGGGTCAAATCTCAAATTTCAGGGTTAACTTTCAACCTTTAAGGTCATTTAGACTATTCAATTTGAGGATCAACCCTAAAATTTAAGGATTGACACTCAAATTTTAGGGATAACCTTCAATTTTTATCAATAACCCTCAAACTTTACAGCTTAACCTCAGCTTTCAAGGTTGAATCTCAATGGTGAGGGTTAACCCTTAAAGTTGAGAAAAAAATATCAAAGTTCATGGTTTATACCCCAAAATTAAAACTTCGAGGTTTTCTCTTGTGGTTTTGCATTTTTGAATGCAAAATAACGAATCAAAACCTAAAAAATATATTCCATGGTTTATTGACGATCACTTTTACACATCTTCATTTTTCGTACACATAAAATCACTATAAGTATTGCATCAAAATTTTGAGAATATTGAATTTAAATTTTAATCCCTCGGAATTGGGTTTTGATAATTTAGTGGCATTTTTCACTTTTCGGCAAGAAACGTATTGACTGCCTTTCTCACGGAAAAATATTGGAATAATTATTGAATTTTTTTTTCAATATCGTGTATTTTTCGACGAAAACCTCAATTTTACCTCTTTATATTAACTCACGTTTAACATACTATATATTTGTGGCTTCCCGCCATAACAGAGAAAGTCACACATGCCATAACGCTCAAAATCTCATCACAATATGATGTAAAATGAGCCTTATGGCATAAGTGACTTTCTCTGTTATGGCGGGAAGCCACAGATATATTTACATAGGTGATCATTGAAACAAGATCCAAATTTGATATTTTGAAAATATTTAGTAACAGGTGTATGTGACCTTAAAAATGTTAGGGTTATCCCTAAATGTTGAGAGTTAGCCCTAAAAGTCGAGGTTGGCATAAAAGTTGAGAGTTTACCTTGAAATTTAAAGGTTAACCTTGAAATTAGTTGAGGGTTAATCCTGAAATTGAGAGCTAACCTTCAAAATTCGAGTGAACCCTTAAATAGGTCCAGGGTCAACCCTGAAAGTTGAGAATCAATCTTTAAATTTGAGGGAAATTCAGAGTTAACTCTCAAGGTTGAGAATATTTCTGAAATTCGAGGTTTCACCCTGAAATCGGTTGAAGGTTAGCTCTCGAGATTGAGGATTAACTCTGAAAGTTGAGAATTAACCCTCAAAGTTGAGGATGAATCCTCAAATCGGTAGAGGGATAAACTCTTAAGGTTAAAGGTAAGTACTGCAAATTAAGTGCTAACTCTTTAAATCGAGGGTTCACCCTGAAAGTTGAGAGTCAACCTTTAGGGTTGAGAGGTAACCCTCAAAGTTTAGAGTTAACCCTCGAAGTTAACTCTGGAATTTATTGCGCTAAAATTGTTTAATAGTTATAGTTAACCTTGAAATTTGAAGGTTAACTCTTAAAATTAAGGCTTAATCCTGAATGTTGAGGGTTAACTCTCAAAGTCTAGAGCCAGCCCTGAAAGTTGAGAATTTATCCTTAAATTTGAAGAAAGTTCAGAGTCAACCATCAAGGTTGAGAACATCTCTGAAATTTGAGGTTTCATCTTAAAATCGGTTAAGGTTAACTCTCAAGGTTGACGGTCAATTCTAAAAGTCGAAATTTAGCCCTCAAAGTTAACTAAAATAAGTAAGCCTGAAATTGGTTGAGATTTAACCCTGAAACCAGTTGCGAGTCAATTCTCAAAGCAAAAAATTAATTCTGGAAGTTAAGGGTTGCCTATAAAAATCGAGAGCCAACCCTGAAAGTCGAAAACTAATCCTCAAGATTGAGGAAGGTTCAGACTTAACCCTCAAGATTGAGAGCTAACTCTGAAATCTGAGATTTCACCCTTAAATTGGTCAAGGATTGACCCTCAAGGTTGAGAATGAACCTCAAAATCGGTTAAAGGATAATTTTCAAGGTTAAGGCTCGATCCTAAAAATTGAGGTTAACTCTCAAAATCAACTATTCACCCTGAAAGTTAAGAGTCAACCTTCAGAATTGAGAGTTAATTCTAAAAGTTGAGAGTTAGCCTTCAAAGTTAACTCTGAAATTAGTTATACTAAAATTGGTTGATAATCAACTCTGAAATTTAAGGTTTAACAATGAAAACGGTTGAGTGTTGACTCTCAATGTTAAGGGATCATCCCTAAAGTAAAGGCTCAACTCTCAAGGTTAAGGGTTTACCCTGCAATTTGAGGGTACACTCTCAAAATTGAATGTTAACACTGAAATTTTACTTAACCCTCAAGCTTGAGAGTTAACTCTGAACTGTTGAGGGCGATTTCCGTCAAGGTGATTCAACGCAAAAAAAAGCTTTCAAGAAAACAGGAGAATACATCAATTGAAAGTAAAAATAAACTTTTGCTTCTAAAGAAGGATTCAAAAGTTGTTGAAAATTATCGCTTTTCAGAAGGGCTAAGTAATAGCGACATGCTGGACCCAATTCCTGTACCTCCCTGGACCAGTCGCGCTCCGAAAGTCACACAGCCTAATTTGGATTATATTGGTAACATTTTTGAAAATTATTTATACTACTTAATTTCTCTATATTATATAATTTTTATTTCCAAATGATACCATACTTGCATATTAGGCAAATTTGAAAAAATTCTACTCTAAAAACTAAATTACAGTGAAAAAACAGGAAATAAAAACAAACTTCCCCGCTAAAAATTCCGCCCTCGAAACACGAGCATTGCTAAATTTCAAGATCACGTGCAGTTGAGCAGAGTGATGAAAAAACAGCAATTGCGAGATTTCCAGCGTTCAATTTTTCATTATTGTATTTTCCGGCGCGATTTACCGCTTGAAAAATCACGCAATATTTTCCTAGCCCCGGAAGTGCAGCAGAAAAAAAGCGGAAGCGTGCTCAGCGACATGTTCAGCTTCGGAATGGTAGTGTGCGCTATTTTCAATCACGGTCGGCCCTTGATACAAGCCAACCACAGTGGCTCGGACTATCTCAAGCAGCTCGAAACGGTAAGTCCTGCACGAGGAAAATCCAATTCCCTTTTCCAGCGTATTATTCTACGCGGAAATATTTATCAGAGAAAACGCGTTGCAATTTTTCACCCGCGAACGGTGCAAGTATTCACAGAAAATGTATCAAGGACTTGGCTTTGGTTTCGTATCTCGAATATCAAGTAAAATATGGTATGATCGGAAGATGAAAATCATGCAAAACGAGAGAAAAAAAGAAATCAACGCAAATGATGAGAGTTATCTTTAAATTGTAATGCAAGAATTACGAAATGTCTACGATTTCCATGATTTTAGGATAAATATTGTTGTTGGTAGTATATTTATAATTTTTTTTGTTAGTCATGTATTTATGACGAAGAGTGATTTTTCTACTCATGATTGATATTTCTATTGCTAGTTGGAAGACCAGGTGAGTAATTTGTTACCTCGAGTGCCGATTCCGTTACAAGAAGCGGTTTCAAGGTTACTTCACAAGGACCCCCGACAACGTCCCACAGCTCAACTTCTCTCGCTCATCAAGTATTTTACGTAAGTGTTAAATGAACTCGTCAATTACCCAGATTAACTTGTACATGTAAATTTACGATTTAATGAGTCGAAATAATCAGCTGAAACTTTGAATTTGAGAATATAATCCTGATTCAAATTCAAATTCGAACTTGAAAGATTTCAAAATAATCATTGAATAATTGAAATTCAAGAATGACCTTGTAATATGTCAGTGATCTTAAGAAAACTCAAGGTCACTCTGAAGAAACTTAAACCTGAATTCTGAAGGTTACACTTAGGTTTTAGAATAACCCTTAACCAGGGGCGTAGGCGAAAAAAATTTTCGGGAGGGGTTTTTCTGAAAGATATTTTTCCTTCGGGATTTCATAATTTTTCATCTTTGACAATATGGTTACGAGGGAGTGATTTTGAAATATTTTACATTTCGGAATTTGAAAGTTATACAACTTTTGGAATCCAGAGTTGCACTTTTTTCGTGTTCTTGAATATTATAATTCGATTTTTGTGATTTTCAATTAGTTACTGAGGTTTCAATTTTTTTTACTAATATTTTTTGTATTCATACCATTCTTAGGATTATCTGATATTAGGTAATATGGGTTTCTATAAAACTTTCTAAAAGTTAATGCTATAAGAATCAAACTTCTAACAAATGTATATATTTGAAATGATTTTTGAGCAAATTTTAACCAAACAGAGAAAAGGTACATCATAAATTTTATTATTTTCGTATGGTATATTATTCATCAAATTTTGTACTTTTTTCTGGTATTTTTATATATTTCTAATATTTCTATGGATCGCTTGATCAATTTTTAGAAGTATTAAAACTTTCAACGATTTTGAAAATTTAAATTGATTTTTCGGACGACAGTTTCGTTTATAAAGATTTTTATTACTTTTATTCTATATGTTTTTGGTATTTCTGCAATTAAAAGTATGTTTAATTGTGTTAATTGTATCAATTGAATTGGATGTATTTTTATTATTTTCTATATGTATGAAATGATATATGTATGAAATTTCTAAAATTATACATAACTATAGTATTATATTAATAATTGTGCTCCGGGACAGAAAAATTTACCAATTTGTACGAAAATCATTTCTACATGATTTTTATGTATTTTAAAATATCTCGTACACTAGTAACCTATTAAACTAGTAAACTGGTAATGTAGTAAACTTATAAGCTAGTAAACTAGTAAGCTAGAAAAAGAGTAAACTAGCAAACCAGTAAGCTAGTCAACCACTCAAATAGTAAACAAGTAAGCCAGTAAACTAGTGAAGTACTGAAATCGTAAAACAGTAAAATAGTAAACAAGTGAAAAAGAAAAATAGTAAACTAGCAAACTCGTTGAAAAGTAAATTATTTATTTAGTAAACTAGTAAACTAGTAAACTAGTAAGCTAGTGAACTCGTTAACACGTAAATTATTAATCTAGTAAGCCAGTAAACTACTAAACTTATTTTTTACATTTTTCTAGTACATTATACGAAATCCTGGAGGATTTCCAAGTTTTTTTTATAGATTACTTATATTTTTGTAGATTGCTACAGAGATTTAAAAAACTCGATGCTTTAGAATGTGAATTTCGATCTATCATCGGTAATTTCAAGAATAAATGATAAAATCACATTCCTATAGATTTTTCATGTTTTATATCGTTATTTTTTTTTCGTATTTTTGAGATATTTACAAGATTTTGTTACTTTTTCCAGAATTTTCATAGATTTATCGTATATTTAGAATTTCGTGCTCCAGAATCCCAAAATTTGCAGGTCGTACAGGCATTTGTCGAGATTTTTCAGAAAACATTTTTTCCATAGGATTTATTTCATTTCATCTTTCTTTTGGAGTTTGTATGAATCAAAAGATTTTCAATACTTATATATGGATTTTATATGGATTTCTAGAATTTGATGATCTAAGATTCAAAGTTTTGTGAATTTCTAGCATTTCCGTAGATTTTCAGTTTTCTTGATTATCACTGGGTCACGACAATTTTTCTGATCCATATTTTCAACGTAATCCTACGTTTTGACAATGTTTACTTTTTTATCAAATATATAATGTTAACGTTTTCATGCATTTTTTTGTAACTTGAATTTTTTTGTTTATCGATGTAACTTTTCTCATTTTTCCATGAAATATTGATCGATTTTATTAGAATTTCGGGAGGGGTTTGAACCCCCAAAACCCCCCTCTGCCTACGCGCTTGCCCTTAACTAATTATTTTTGGAAAATGCCTCTTCAGCCAAAATATGAGATCACGAATAAAGATTTCTGATTTGAGTATAGAATGTTTCTCGAGCAATTGGAGTGTTAATTAAACGTAATTAGATCAACAGACGAGTAAATTTTCTCGATAAAACTTGGCAGTCAACTTGAAAAGAGCATAATTGTGTGTTTACAATGCAGCGACCCGTCAGTCTACGCTTTGCAATTTCTCGACGTCATCAACATGAAAGACCCGAGGGAGAAATCTCACTTTTATACCAATACTCTTAAAGAAGCGCTACCTTACATTCCTCGCGTAAGTGAATTTCACTCGAAAATTAAATGGGCTGGCCAGTGGCGTAGTCAAGAAAGACAAATCCTCACAGATAATTTTTTTATGGGTTAAATAGTTGAAATATGTAAAATATACGTGCAAAATATCCAAAATGTTTGTTTTAAAAAATATAATATTTTCCCAACACTACGTCACTGGGTTTCGTGTGAACGAAAATGACTAAATAAAGAAATGTGTATCGCAGAAACTTTGGTATCAGCACGTATGGCCTTACCTTGAAATTGAGGCCAAATCTCAGGAAGTGTTTGCGTCCGTTTTGCAGCCGATGCTTTACATCATACAAAAGAGTTCCAACGAGGACTACGAGCATATTATCTGGCCTTCGTTCAAGTACGAAAGAATTCCAATCTGAAACAAAATCAAAGTCATAACTCATTAATTCATTGTTTAAGATTTTCTTCGCACTTGTGACAAATAAATTTCATGATTCTCATCGAAATCATCAATGGGACATTTTCAGTAATTATTTATTTAATGACTAAGTACGATACTAAATCATTTGCATCATTTTTCACTCAGTTTCTAATGAATTTCTAAGGACTTTCTTATCACTAATTTGGAAACGAAGAAAATTTGCATTTCTTTGCCTTTCTGGAGTTAAAAAGAAAATCATTTTTCCTCTAGAAGAACTCCTTTTTTATTTCCTTAGGACACTTTTGTCCTCGCCGAAAACCATTCAAGGCACGGTGGGTCTTTTGGAAAATTTGCATATAATCCTGGAGCAAACTCCAGCTGAGGACATAAATAACGTCGTTCTACCGATGCTGTATTCGTCCTTTGATGTCTCTACCATTCAAGTGCAGGTACGTCATAAAGCACGAAAAATTCAGAAAGCATCTAATAAAAACATCTATTGATTTTCCTGATTGGATAATTGAATAAAAAATTGGAAAAATCATTAATTTATGCTGATTTGAGGTACGAATGCGATATACCAAATGAATTTTTCGGCTACGTGATTTAAAATTTAAATCAGATTCTTGTTTGAAAATCTGTTATGGTTTTTAATAGGCTGGCATTATTAGATTATTTATGGCAGCATCATACTGCATTTTACATTTTTCGACAACTCCAAGTTTTTAGGTAACCAACTTATCAATTAATAGTTCATAAATTATTTGGGTAGTCAATTTTTCCCTAAAAATAATATAAAAATATTATTTCATAATCATTCTATAGACTGAAAATGCTTGTTTTGTAAAAAAGTAGATTCAATAGTAATATAAAATTCATAGACCGCGGCTTTTTTTGCGGTGGCAAACGTGATCGATTACTTGGACGACGGGGCGATTCGTCGGACAGTTTTGCCAAAGCTCAAGCTCGCTTTCGAAAAAAACTCGACGATCACGAAGGTCCTTATGAACGCGTTATTGCGGATCTTGGAGAGGCTTGAAAAACAACAAATTATCGATGACGTTCTTCCGATTTTGTGGCAAGTCAAGCTCCAAGATCCCGAAATCATCATGCGGGTTGTAAGTAAGTAATGTTTCTGACATATTTAAAAAGTCAAGGATTTCTTCATTTCCTCTTTCTATCAAACCCTTTGGATAGTTGTTTCATATCTTTTTGGAATCTCATTTATCCACATTATGTTTCATTATGACGGATGCCTTTTGGAAGACTTTCAGTTATATGAAAAAATGCTTTATTTTTCTTGGTCAGGTATTTACAGTATGATGCTAAAGGACAAAAAATATGGTCTTTCGGTGTACACAATGGCTACTCGGGTGATGCCTTCTCTACTTCCGGAAACTGTGAACGCCTCGCTCAATTTGGACCAGTTCAACATGCTTTTGGAAGTTCTGCAGGAGATGCTCAATCAGATCGAGAGGTTAGTTTTTCTTCTAACAAAGTGGGGAAGGAAGCAAAACAAAGAAAATACAAAACTTTGCTGAAGAGGGTCATACAAAGGACCAAAATCTCAAGAAAATATCAGAAGAGAAGTTCTTCTTCCTGGAAGAAGATTTTCCGGCTTCAGCAGATTAAAGTTCTGAGTGGTTGCAAAACTCAGAAAATGTCATAGTGATATGCTTCAGGTGAATTCGGAAGACAAACTATCGAACTTGAAATGTTCCAGGAATCAAAGGAACAAGCTGAAACTCGACAACATAGCCTCTTCGAGTCCAGAAAGACATAGGACTCTGCCACATCAGTTCAGTACAGACAACGTGCACGCGCCACCGTTCAACATACCGAATCTGCGATTCAGCCAGAGAAAAACATCGTCGGCTGAAGACGTTGACAGGAAAAATTCCATTGGTAGAAGAAAAATTCGTATACATTTTAATACTACACACAACGTTTATTACCATACTCATAATCACTTCGATATTCCCCAGGATCTATATCCATGACAGCTTCTGCGGAAAACATGTCCAGGAAACAGTCTGTTGCTGGTCAGTATCGTAGAATATCGTTTGACTTTTGTAATTTTGGACTTGCAGAACTGATGGTATTCTTTTAATTGAAGGCATGCTTGGAAGTTGGTGGTTCGGTTCAACTTCGTCAGCAAACGAGAGCAGCAATTTCCTAAGGGTGGCGAACACGATGACGAGTCGCCGTTTGTCGGACAACACCCTGATGGCACCGAAAATTCGGATCGCGCCATCATGTGCGAGCTCACCCGGAGGCACCCCAGGAGGCGGTCTTCCAATTCGGCGCCATTCCAGCACCATTCCCCAGGAACGACGGGGATCGAACATGAACTTGTCACCACCAACGGTAGAGTTTTCATATCACCCTCCTACCCCATTCTTCATTTTTCATAATTTTCTTTACATTCGCTGCCTTCCGAATTGCATTCATTCAGGACCAAGATGAATTTGTATCTACAGGTTGTGCCAACAAGACCTTTGGTATTTCAACCAATTGTGGCAAATGTGCAAGATTCTGAAACGTCATTAAGTACCATTTTAGATAATAGTTTGGAAACAGTTGGGCCAGTAAGAAAAGTGTTAAAACACCGAAGGTCTAGACGTCACAGCCTGTATTGAGAAGAAGCTACTGGAATGAGTATGTTGAGAACTTGATCTGACGTGGGTTCAGCTGCAGGGTGGTTTGCCGATCACCAGCAGTAGTGTGCCGTACTTGCTGAGCTCGAGTTTGACCAATATGAGGGGGAGCTCGCGTCGACCTTCCGTGTCGTCTACGACGTCCCAGCAGGGTTCAGGGCTGCTCCATCAATTTGGCTTGGTAAGACAACCACCCCCCATCTGCCTCAACCTGAATGGACCACCAACACTCTCTCCATCATTCCAGCTACCGGGACAGCCTTCCCACTGACCCTTGGTTACAGTGTAAGGATCTCTGTGTTCCTTCGACCGATCTGATCTGTCGCCTGCCAGCCTCTTTCATTTCTTTCTTCATTTCTTTCTTCTCTCGACCGTTCGACTTCTCGACATACTCTTTGACTTTGCCAAAGACACTGCCACTTCAGTCAGAAGTGTATTCGACAGCACTCTCTAAAGTGGTGGAACAAATGATTCCACTTCTGACTTTCTGCTTTAGAAGAGTGTAGAATCACTCTGAACTCGAATGGCAGGACTCCAACTCTACCACCGTGTCTTGTACCACGTCAAAAGAGTACCATCAACTGACTCAAATCCTCTCGACCATTAACTGTCTCGCCTCTTTGTCTGTCAAAATCTTTCACCCTCCTTCTGTCTCTCTCTTCTTCCCTCCCATGAGACATTACACACGACTTTCCTCAGATAACATTGCCGTCACATGCGAGACTGGTATTTTTGCGCATGAGCATCGCTAAGGAAGCATTTGTTCCTTGACAATAAAAATGAACATCAGCAAACAAACATTGCTATGTCTGCAGCTTTGGTGAACCAGCGAAGTCTGAGATTTTCCGAGAGATATCATGCTTTACGCAGCTTCAGTGACACGATTTTTGAGACAGACAATTGTGGGTCATTCCGAGTCGATTCGTGCGAATGGAAAAAATTTCCGAATGGGTATGGTTGACTGAAAACGATTGACCTCTCATTTTGTTATGTTTTGAAATATTGTGTACGATGTGCAATACCGCATTTGATCGTTTTTGGTACCGTTTTGACGACTTACATTACAGCTTTACATGGAACGTTAATTTATTGGAAAATTTACTCTGATTTTACTCGTTACTAAATGGAAATTATATCTCTTATTATTTCCGAATCTCTATAACAAAAGTAACTTGTCCTACTGCTGACTGAAGGGCGCTAGAAACACCCTAGCCCATGTACTCCAGCACTACAGATAATTATGGAAAAACTTATTCTGCTTTATTCTGGCATGGTTTATGACATTCGCCTTTAAACTTCTTGTTCATCGATCAGCTATTTCCAAAATTCTTATAAACGAATCGACAAGGAATGGCCCTGTTCAAAATCGACCAAATATTGCCAATTCTCGGGGGTTTTTGTTCCAGGACCAACTGTTCTCTGGACGGTCATAAACATTTGCAAGTACCGATCGACCCAGAGACTTTGCCGGTCGCACAATAAGCAATCGCCGATTGGGCCACGTGAGCCTCGATCGGCTCCCTTCCCCCCTTAAAAAAATAACCAAAGGCTACAAAAGGAAAGTTTTGATGTCCCAAAAGCCCTCCAAGTCATCGTCTCGCAAGTTGTTCAAAAGCGCGCTCGTTGAGAACCTGATTACGAAAACCAGAAAAAATAAATAAATAAAAAAAACCGAGCACCGTTACAATTAAGCAGTTGTTAATTAGGTGTGTCTGTGAGAGATGTTGATGTGCACCCACAATCGAGAATGGTCACATTTTTTTTACATTTTGTAATCGGCTTCTCGCGTTAAGAACCCAAAAAAAGGAAAAATCGTTTTGTTTTTTCTTCCTCGGGAAATTTCGGGTTTTGTGGGGATGATGATGTAAAAAAGCTCACTCTGTCTATCCAGTCAATTGTTGTGCTCTAATGACTCTTGATATGTCACGCATTTGTTTGTTTGTAAGGTAGCTTTTTTACAAAAAAAGAAAAAAAAAGACGCGGTCTTGGATCTCGATGTAACGGCTCCGTGGACTTTGAGGTTATGGGGGTATTTGACTCGGGCCTTTTTATCTGAGATTCGGAGACTGCGGAAATTTCGATATTACTATTTTTGGCGTGTTCTCACTAAGCTGCCTCGTCTTTTGACGTGGTCGATCGACAATCCCAGCTTCGATCTTTGTGATCGCGGCGATCTATGGGGAAATTTTCGTGTTAAGAGGGATATTTTTTTATGGCGCCACGTGGCGTCCCGGACTTCGGAGGTTGTGAAAGTATTCGAAATTGAAGTTTTAGGTTAGTTTTCTAAAAAAACGCACTTTATGGCTTTATTCTTCAAAAGTGGTGGAACGTATGGTAGTGAACATCGTAAACTAGCATAAAAAGTTATAATAATTTTTGCCTGTGGGAAATTTATTTGTTTTTAAATGAATTACAAATTTGAATATCATTTTTGAATATTCACTGCGACCTTTGAAATTTTCTGATCTCGTAGTATGAAGTTTTGTGAAGAATGTTGAGTATTTCGAATCCCATCGTATTACATTTCACATTTTCTTTCAACCTCCGAAGTTTAGAAGTACTTCGTGCAGTCGTAGAGAAATGTCACGCGATCCAACACGAAACCCCCTTTGTATGACTATACATCCTTGCTGACCTCGAAAGTCTGACAATCCTAACTCTTTAAGTGCGAACTGAGCTTTCCTCTTACATTTTTTTTTCTCCTCTGAACCTGAAACTCTGAAAAATCTCTGGACAAAAGCTGTTTCTGAGACAATCAGTGCATTTTTCATAATTCACCATTAAGAATGCATTTATTTTTATATTGTTTTTAACTTCACTGAATCTCAGTGCAATGAATAACTGATGCGTCGTTTTTTTGAAAAAATCTATATATTCTTCAGTCCAACAAAACTACTGATTTTCTCAACTGTCTCTTAGTGAATAATTTCCACTGCAGAGAATCAGTAAATTTTCACTGTTTCAGGTGGAGAGTTTCGCCTTGAAAAAATCGTGTATTCCTTTTCTAAAGACTTTTCAGCAATACCGAGACTTTTCTTCGTCTATAAGAGTATAAAAAAAACTTTTCTTCGTGAGTGTTCTTGAATATTTTGTGTATCCTGTATAACTTTCCTGTGGCGAATTTTCGAACGTAGCCTAGTCCTATTCTGTGATACTCTGCGAAATGGACATTCACTGTATTCGAATCAGTGAAAATTCACTGATTCCCAAGTGGAGAAAAGTTTTGTATGGAGTAAGGGGTGTTCAAAATTTATTTACAGTAATTAATTTTATCGAGGTTAGAGCTAGTGAAATTGAATTTACGAAATGGGGAAGTTGTATAATTTTTTTTTTGTGTATATCGTAAGTTTCTCAAAAAATATAAAATTATCAACATTATCAATTTAAAAAAAAAAAAATGAAAAATTAGGTATCGATATTATTTTCCACAGAACTTCTTGATTACTCAAAATAATATTAGGTTAAGGTAATATTAAAAATTTTTTTTGGAATCCTAGAAGACTGTCTAATATTTTGATATGGTGTCTATTAAAAAGTTTAAATGACGGAAAATACTGAAACAATAGTTTTCTAGAGCAACCCAGAAAAATTCATGATTCTAAAAAATTGAAAGTATTTTTCCAACAAGACTTTAAATGAGTGAAAATTGCAGACAACGCATAAAATATTTTTTCAGGTTCCAAAAACTGAAATTCAGTTCATATAATTAAAAGGTTTTGCAAATACCAGAAGACTGAAAAAAGAAAAAGTGTATAAATGTCAAGGAACTGAAGATTCAAAATAAATAAAGGACTGAAATGAAGTTTACGTTGATATACAATAAAATATTCCTAAATATTTTTAGATATAATAATTCAATTAGTTTATTTTTCATTATTCAAAATATTATATATTCATTATCGAACTATACATAGTGATACTTTATGATGATAATTTAAAAAAATTTTGATGATCCGATGATTTCGAATTAAGGAACAGTTTCAGCTCACTGGTAAATCACTGAACGAATCAGTAATATTTTCACTGATTCAAATTAGCAGGGCAATGTCTGAATTTCTAATCGCTTTTGAAACCCGATGAAAAATGAAAAAAAAAGAAAATAAACGAAGGCCTGTACAAAAACAAGGAACGTCCGTCGCGAAAAAGGTCGTCTCTCCAGCTGCCATTTTTTCGCTCGGGACAAATAAAATGCTCACCGATGAAAGAAATGTTAACAAAAATAAAACAAAAAAGTTGAACAAACAAACGTACGAATTGTTCAAATGGCTTTTGTACCTGCGACATAGAGATTTATTTATCTACCAGATGTACAAATATAGAAGTTATTATATACGTGTTATGAAGAGAATGAGGTGAAAGAACTGGCGTTTTTTATAATGAAAAAATTGGATTTTCAAATGTTTTCGAAAATATTTTATCAGGTTTCAATCTGATTTTATTTACAGTAATGGAAAATTTTTTAGAAATCAGGCATAAAAACTCTTATTTTGGGAAATAAAAACTATATTCTTGTGGCATCCGATTTTTTGCAAACCCGAATAATTGTCTGTTCACCCGAAATATGAAAATTATTTCAGAGGTCAAAGCATATTTTATATTTTGGATGGAAAATAGCGAGATTGAACTGGAATCAATATAATCTTTGAAAGTTCAAATTTTCGAATAACATCTCATTCATTTAAAATTTAGATCATCGCTTTGAAATTTCGTCGTTTTAGAAAAATTTCAAAACTACTCGCCTGCTTCGAAATTATTTTTTGAGAGAAATATTCCACTGTTTTGTGATGAAAGTGGTAAAAAAAGACGTTGAATTTGAAAAACTACTCGCTCAAGCTTGGATACAAAGTTTTTTGATTGCTTTTGAATTTGACGTTATTCTGGAATTTTTCATGATAAATGTTCAATATTTTCTTATTATTTTTGAAATGATTTTGAAAATAGATTTTGAAAATGCTCCTAGATATAATTATTTTGCGATTAAGAGATTTTTTGAAAAATCTCCCAATCTAATGTCAGATTTTTATGAAAAGTGAAAAGAACACCTCGAATTTTTGAGTTTATTTTAATCACGATTTTTACAAGAAATTTGATTTAACAATTTAAAATCATATATTTCTCTTTAGTTTCTGTATTTTCTTAAATAATTCAAAATTATATATTTTAAAATAATTTGACCAGCTTTATGCCAAATTTTCGTAAACACTAAAAAAAAAAATCATCAAAACTTCAATTGATTTTATTAACGATTCATGAAGAAGATTTGAAAGATTTCAAAATAGCTTGATTCGTTTCTGGCACTTTTTCAAGCAAATCAAAAAATTTTTTTGGAACGATCCGGAATCTCATTAATTTTAGATTTTGAGATTTTTCGTAAAATTGTCTTACTTAATGCCAAATTTTCATGAAAACTTGAAAGTAGTGTTCAAATTTTCAAACTCATTCAACTAACAATTATTCAAAGAAATTTTAAAAATTTTCGAAAAAAACTCGGTTATTTTTAACATTTTTCAAAGCATATAAAAAAATTTTCTTGATATTATCTAAATCTGATGAATTCCCGATTCGAAAATTTTTCGATAAAATTTTCTCTCCTTATGCCAGATTATCATGAAGCCTTATAAGAAATCTTCAAAATTTTTAATTCGCTTTAATGACGATTTTTGAAAGAAAGTTGGAATTATTTAAGAAAAATTCTGGCCAATTCTGACGCTATCTCAAGCACATTGACAATTTTTGAGAAACGGTGCAAATCCCATAAATTTCCAGTTTTTTGAAAAAATTTTCAGCTTTCTGCTAAATTTCCATGAAAACTAAAAAAAAACCCTCAAAATTTATTATTTATATTATTTTTAATTTCTGGAGGGAATTCAAAAAATTGCAAGAAATTTTTTGGCTACTTCTGGATTCTTCCTTAATCACATGTAGAATTTTTCTTGAAATGATGGAAAACTAACGAACTTCTGATCTGGAAATGCGCCGAGGAAATTTTCAGCTTCATGCCAGATTTTTATGAAAACTTGAAGGATATCTTCGAAATTTTGAAATTATTTCAATAACAAATATTCAAAAAGATAAGGTGAATTTCAAAAAAAATCATTAGTAACTTCAGACACTTTCTTGAGTATATCGAAAATTTATCTTGAACCATATCTTTCAAAGTTCTGTAAATCACACAAGCTTTGACATATTTTATGATTTCTAGAATCCAGAAAATTCGAATTTATTTGGGTACAGAAAACTTCAATATATGGAAAAAATTTTTCCAAATGCCTCGAAAATAACTGAAATAATGATAAAAAAAAATCAGAAAAGTTTTGAACGAGTCGTTTTTCAATGCACCGAATGCGTAGGAAACGTAACGAAACTCAATATTGTAACATATGCAATCGTCGAGGTTACACCTGAATACAGTTGATGTGGCTATCATTATTGTTAGAGAACGACTAAAAAGTTAAGTGTCCTTAATGTTAAGAGCGACTGGCGCGTCTGATCAATCGTCTACTTTAAGGCTTGTCACCAGGGCAACCAAAAATACGTTTTCAAATTTTATTTCTATTCAAACTTCACCTCTACCCCAAAAGTTTCCTCAAAACCATTCAAAAAACATTAATATAATGGAATAATAAAAAAAAAAGGTACAAATTAAAATTTTTTTTTGGAAAATGACTCAATCTGTATTAATTTCTAGAAATTTTGGAGTGTCGGCCATTAGATTGAATGTCAGCATAACAAATCAACAAAAAATATCCAAAAAACGTCACATAATGGCAGATTTTCTTTGTGTAATTTTGCCAATTGGTACGAATTTCGAATATAATTATATACTTTCAAAATTGTTTCCAGTATTTTCTGTTGCTCTGCTTATCACTATAATAAGCATATGTGTATAGCCATTCAGCGGGACAATCCTCAATAAGTGAAGTACTAAATACTAAAAGCACGTATGATATAAATAAATCATTCAGTGACATGAATATATATATATATATTACATTACGAAAAACGCAATAAACAGAGAAATACTCAAAAGTTGTTTCGATTTCTCGTCGCTGTGCAGCGAGTGATTCTATTATACATAAAGGGAACCGACCTTTTTTGTATCTTACGTATCAACGTTTGAGCATGTGAAATGTATATTTTCTTACTTTTACGATTAATAGATGAATCGATGAATCGATCAATTAATGAAGCTCTAGAAAATCTGTGAAATCACAATGATGTCCAAACTTTTGGAGATGACAAAGAAAAATTCTAAAAATTTTGCAATCCATGTATTCTTTCTAATGTTGCTATTGTAAAAATACAACATTTTTAATGAACTCATGAAAAGCTCACAAGAAATTTGAATAATTGTTTATTTGATATTTAAATTAAATGACTGCATAAATTACGAACTTTCCAGTCAAATTCATTTTTTATTGTGTTAACACGTTTCGAACAGCAATTTTCTGTCCCTTGATCAAATGCTTTAAACTCAAAATACAATTAAAAAATATTCTGTTGGAAAATGAATTTATTGTGTACCCTCAAATCACGTAAATTTACTGTAAATATCATGCAACGCCATTCTCACCATGTTTGTGCAAACATTTATGGACCTTTTTGCGACTTCACATTTTTTCTAGATCGCTTAAAAACAAAATGGTGCTTTTAAGTCGCGACACCAAAGCGATTGCGCGGTGACGAGTTTTCGAAAAAAGTGTGTAAAAATGCAGATTCGTAAAAGCCTATTCTGATCAAACAGCAAATGTTTACTTTTTTAAGATCATCGTGTTTGACGTCAATATGTATAGTGAACATAGAGATTAGCATAGACAAATACAAAAATTTCAGCGTCAAGGAAATAAACAATGATTAAAAATATTAGAAAAAAATGCGATCGAAGCGTTTTTTCTTTAATTTCACCGAACTCGTTAATTCTGAAACGAAAGGACCGAAATTTTGGAAAATCATGAACTTTAAAAAGGGTTTAGGAACGAGAGAAAATTGAAGTTTGAAACGTAGTAAACTTTCAAAAATATGCAACCTACACGAAAAATGATAGTTATAATGATGATTTGTACAATGATGTGCAACAGGTAGAAAATCATCGCGTTACACAAGAAATTATGAACCTTTTTTTAGAAGTGGTCGAGTTTTTTCGGCAAAATTTTCCTCGTGTATTATCGAAAAATAAGTTTTTATTGTCGTCGTGCATTTTTTATCACATTTCGGAAAACTCTGCCACGTGTATATTTTTTCTGCGTACTCTCTTGTGTACCGGAAATGTGTCAAATAAATGTAACGTCTCGCGCAAAACGTTAATTGCTGAACATTATTTGGAAACCTTTCCAGTTTTGTAAAATTCTTATTTCTAAGGAAAAAGAAGATGGTCTGGGAATTGTCGAATAATTATACAACCCCAAAATCGTATAGTTAATGCATATGATACGTTTCATGTTAATAGAATCGATTAGAAAAATTAGATCAGGTTAAGCGTTTGCACTTTTTTCGACCTCAACACGTATAACTCAAAAACTACTATTTTGAGATCATCAAAAACACCATATCAATTATCGACAAATTTGTAAACCACTATTGTATATTAAAGATTATACATATGTCCTTCAATTATACATTAAAGAAAAAAACCTAACTTAAACCACTTAACACACAAACCGGTACTGACCGTTAAATAACGGTTTTTTAAAATTGTTCCTGAGCAGTTTCAAACACACCCGAACATTCCCGAAGTTTGCCGAACACAACCGAACATCCACGAAGGCACGAAAGCATGCGGACCATATTACATAACCTCGCATTTCAAACAAATAGTGTCCACAAAAATAACGAATTCTCGTGAACCCAATCAATCTCAAATAAATCAAGTTTTTCCTACGTACCTGAAAAACGCGACTTCAACGACAATCGTTCCAAAAATGGATGAAAATGGAAATGTCATTAAATCCGGTGCGGGATTAATTTTGTGGGTGAGGAGCATGACTGCCTCCGAACTCGCTTTCGAATTAAAGTCCCGAGGACTAAATCAGTTGGGAGGCCTCGAAATGTTGAGGATCCGTCTTCTAAATTTCGAGAGCAAGAAGCAGCCGAGAGAGCCAGAAGAACCTTTGTCGGAAATTTCGAATTCCAAGAACAGGTAAGGCATTTTCCTCTCATTGTTTTCATGAGTCGGTGTCGAATTTGGCGGCCATTTTGAACTTGCACTGTTTACAATGTATATAGGTATACTATTCAATCCGTGCGACACGGCGCGACGCACGAATTTTCTGTCCTAGCGTGTTGCGAGTGTACTAAAAAAATGTCGGCTTTTGCATGGGTGAAAAGGTGTTTTAGAATTATTAAAAATATAACAGTTTTTTTGAGTCATAGGTTGGGATAGTTTTTTGAGATTTAAGAGAAATAATTGATGAAAAAATTCAGGATGAATTCGGAAATTATAATTATGTTTTTACAGTTTTTTTAAACGATATTTTTTAAAATTTGAAAATATTTTTTTAAGTATCATTATTCCTGGTAAAAATATAAAATGAAAAATCAAAAAGTCAGAAATTTGTCAGTTCAAAGTCTAATGCGAATATTAGTTATTATGAATTTTTCAGGTTTTAATATATTGTCGTTTTCAGATTTTTGAAATTGACTTGAATATATAAAAGTTTTGTGGGAAGGATTCAGAAAAAACGTTTCGATTATTTAAATTGTTAATAATTTATTATGTATATTGAAAATTATATTATTCCTATTATTGTCAAAAATAGTAGTTAATAATTACTAATATTGTTACTAATTACTTGATTGTTGATATACTTACCAATAAAATATGATTTTTTTATCAAGTAACTCAAGGATAACGATATTAAAAAAACTGATTACATAATATTTAATGTATTTTCGTTATTTAAAATCTATATTATTTATAATTTTTATTTTTAAGATTATTTAAAATTTGTTACAATTTCCATAGAAATAATCCGAAAAATTGTCTTCATTGGTGATATTATTATTAATATTCTTAAAACTGATGACATGGTATTTTATGTATTTTTGTAATATTGAATCTATTCTATTTATATATCATATATATTTTTGATATTTACTGAAAGTAGTTGAATTTATATAGGAACGATTTCAAAAAATTGTCTTGCATACTTATATTTTTTAAAAATGTTGCTCTTTACATTGTTAATAATAGTATTCGTTATAAGATCGTTACTCTTTTTTCAATAACTAATATCATTTTTATTCAACATCTGATTTGCTTATCAAAAAACCTCGAAGATTATTATGGAAAAATCCATAACGTAATATTTTATATGTATTTATGTATTTATCCTATTTGTTAAGATATTCTGTACATGTTTAATTTAGATTATCATGTTTCATTTCATTTTTCTTTTTTTTTGATTTATTTGATATAATTATTTTTATTGAAATTTACTCGCAATGTTATGAATTTCTTACAAATGATTTGGAAAAATTTGCCTTATTAATAATAATGTTACATTATTGTTAAAAATAATTTGTATTGTCTCGTATATCAATAAACAATATTGTTACTTAATATTAATTTTGTTCCTAACAAAAAAAACCAATATTGTTAATAATCAATAATATCATTACTATTTTATAATATAAGGTTCACATCTAAAATCAATGAACAAAATTATTCAACTTGACATACAATTTTACAGAGATTCCAGTATAGAAAACTCATGTTTTTTGCATGTTTGGTTCAAATGTCTGGTAAAATCTATCAGTATTTTGTTTTCCGAATAACTACATTTGAGATAAAATATCTTACAATGTACAAATTTTGTACTTGGGTGGCTTGATGAATATTTTTGTATAATTTTTACTGCGATAACGTTTAACACTTGGTTCCGTGTATTATTTCTGTTAGAATTTAACTTACCATTTTTCAACCAAAAATAAATTCAAAACAGACATTATTTTCAATGAATTTATTTTTGAGTTTGCCTTATCTTGACTCGCGAATCAGTGCCACAGGATAAAAAAATTTTGAACGTAAGTATGCACTAATCTGCTATCCAAAAAATTTCAATCAGTATGAATTTAGATTTTACATATTTTATAATTTTGATATACATTTTTGTGACTCTTGGGTTTCTGAAAATCTGCATTTTTTATTATATCCATAAAGTTTTAATGTACTTAAAGAAGAACGTTAAAAAGTGAAAATCTAAATAAAATCAAGATCAAATTGTTCTTAAAAACCTAAATTATTTTAGAATTACATGAAATTCAGGAAAAGCAAATTCCTTATTAATGCACATTAAGATGAATTTGACAATTTCAGCTCGCGAACTTTCATGTCTCTGGCCCAGAGAGTTGCTATAGAAGAGCTCTCCAGGAAAAACGTTGAAGAGATTCGCTCGTGGGGTTTGACTTTTGGCAACAGAGACAATCTCGACGCCGACAACTTCATTGAAAAAATTACCCAAAGACGCGAACAATCTAAGGCAAATATCAGGGACCAAGATTTGCTTGAAGCTCTGCCATTCATGCTGGTTGCCTCCAGCAATTTGTGGTATAGGCTACAGCATTTTCGGTGGAAAACGTGGGAAGATTTTGTCACCAGCTTGAAACAAAAAAAGTTAGAAAACCCAGAATCTACTCAAAATATTAAATATTTGAATTTCAATCATAATTTTATCTCGATTGATGATTCATTTTTCCAGATTTTATTATAGAGAAGTTACTGAGGAATCTGAACAAGGCAACTTCACTAGAAATAAAAATAACACAACACCAAAATCAGCAACAACAACAAAATCAACAACAACAACAACAACGAAATGCAAAAAAACAGAATGTCAAGTGATTTAAGACGTTACTGATTTTGAGTTGGGATTGCAAGCAAACGAAATATTTTCTATTTTCTTTGATTTCTCGTGGCAATAAGACATAATTATTTGTATTTTGACGTTTCAAGAGTTCAATGTAAAGGAGAAGAAACTCGAATTGGTCAGTATCTAAATGTTGAAAATTAACAGGTTCTGAAAGTGTTGTGTACAAAGGACCCTCATTAGTCCTGAAACCGTATTATTTTTCTACTTGACCTGTTGATTTCATTTCGAGTTTCAGCTGCAGTTTTGAGTTCTGGATAATTTTTAAATGTATGTTATTTGAAGGGTTGTGATGGAATAATTTAGATCATTGTTATTGAATCATGAGTCAACAGTTAGAGAAATGCCATTTTTGAATTTTTGATTCAAATACAGTTTTGATTATGTATATTTCAGTTTGAAATCAAAAGCAGATCTCATAACTTGGAAATTTTTTGAATCTCTTCAATTATGAAAAGGTTTGCATTTTTATGGTGGATCAATAAAAATCAAATGATATTATAAACTCAATATGATGTATAAATTTTAATTTTTATTCAATAGTCTGACATTTTAATGTAAAATTTATCTGTACATTATGACAAAAATTTGGTAAAGAATCTGATTAGGATTTAATTATGGTTATTATTATCTTGTGAAAATGTCGATTTTTCAATCAAAAATTATTAAAAAAATCGACTTTATTACAAAATTATTGCATCATCTAGCAGAAAAAGAACTGCTATTACTGAATGTTAAACATTTTCAATTCACAAATATATCCATAGATTTCCCACTGGGTCGAAACAACTAACTAATTCTATCCACTTTACTCAATTTTCCAGTCAATGATTCCTCTCATTGACTGCGAAAGTCGAGTAAAGTGGATAGAATTATTAATTCAGTTATAAGAATCACCGAAAATTGTGTTCCGGTTTAAGAAAATTCGAAAAAAAAATTTTTCAGTATCTTTCTTATTAATTTTAATTTTTCAATGAAAAAAAAATTCTGGAAATTTTGTTATTGAATCAAAAATTATTCATGACAAAGTACAAAATAAGAAAATTTATTTTGAATTATAGAATAATTTTGTGTTGCTCTTGAAGCAAGATGAAAATTTCGAATCTCATGTATTTTCTATTTTTTTTTTTTTTTTTTTTTTTTTTCTAGTAATCTCACCTGAGATTATTGAAATTATGAATTTCATCTTATGTTCGAATATCTGTATTCACAACCCTGAAGATTATAAAAAAACTCGAAATCGATCCTAGATAACAAATGTTCCTAATTTTTTTTCTCTCATTGTATGGAACTGTTGAGTTAAAGTTTTTCCATGTAAATTCGTTACTGATTTATGTCGAACGGTTGGTTGTACGTATTCTAAGCAACTAAGGTACAAAATGTAGATATATTGTGAGATATTTTGCTTATAAATATGTAGTTATTTAAGAAACAAAATACAGTGTATTTTTAGCTCTGAACAGAGCTGGAATTATTGATTATTAAATATTTTGCCTAGGTTAACACAATTATTTGTTTTTATTATACATTCTCCCATCCATTTACTTACATCAAATACCCAAAAAACATGAGTCATCCATATTAGAATCTTTTTGAAATTATTGTAATTAGAAATTTTTTTGAATTGTATGAATGTTGATTATTTATTGCTGATTTTTCATGTTGAAATATGTAATATGTATTCACTTGAAAATTTACTCGAATGGTTAAGTTATTTTTGAAGTTAGTTATTTTTTCACAGCTGAGATACATATATGCATTTAATTCTGAGAAAAATTTTATTATACTTAAATAGCTTTATTCGTGCATTAGGAGTAAACATTTAATTGCCCTTAAAAGTTTCGTCAGTAGCGAATTTTATTGTAAGAAAAACGAGGTTCATTCTAGACAGCAAGATATAGAATTACAACAATGTTATTAAGATTTTCTTCATAAAATGATATTTTTCTACCAAACTGTAATAAATTATCGATATTTTCTTTAATGGTTAAGCGTCGGTTCAGGACATACAATAGATTTTTTATCAATTTGGTAGATTAACAAATGCTCAACGGAATGGTTCACATTGCAAGTCAAATGTTCGTAGTCGGCAATACGAATATTATTTGAGACACTGATACGTTTCGATCCTTGCAAATAAGAAGCGAAATCAGCGATTGGACAATCGCAAACGAGCTGATTTTCTTGCAGTAAGATGCTTGTATTGAAAGCTTCTGGTACTGGAGCAACAGCGTCTTCATAAGTGAAATCCAACTTGTTAATCTGATTCCCTTTCACATCAATGACCACACTGTGAAGATTAAATCGCACGTCAGAGCTCTGAAATTAAAAAAAGACATGAAAATTATATCAGTAATCCACAAAATGATCATGAAAATGAAAGAAGGAGTTTACATCAAGCTTCTTCAGATTGTTGAAGCTCAAGTCCAAGTATTCGAGATTGGGAAGTGTCTGCCATGTAGGATCGAATCCAGAAAAGTCATTGTGAGAAAGGTAGAGTTTTTGGATTTTGGGGTTCGAAAAACTGACGGTGCTGAGTTCGTTCCCTGAGAGATCTACGATTTCTAAGTTGTTGAGTCCTTGGAAAAAGTCATGAGCGATAGCTTCCAATTGATTGCCGTTCAAGTAGAGTTCCTTCAGACTTGACAGACCATGAAGAAGGTATCTGTAAACGAGCATGATCGCTAATTATAGCCCCTCGGTCTTACTTCTCTTTTCTGTCTGAACCCCTAAGTTTCAGTAACCTTACTTAGATATGACCACAAGGCTGTTGTGAGACAAATCCAAGAACTCCAAATTATTGCTGTTACTGAAGATTTGTCGAGGCAAGTTCAAGACCGAGTTCCACGAGAGGGTCAACTTTTTGAGGTCCTTTAGACCGTAGAATATCTCTTTCTCGATGTTTAAAACATTCGTGATAGCGAAGGAAATTTCTTGAAGGCGTTCGTTATTCCGGAATAAGTCCTTCAGAAGTGACAATATGCAAGATGATTGCGTCGAGTCTGAGCTGTTTTTGAATGACAAAGTGATCTTTTCCAGATCGCGCAAATCATCGAACGCGCCGGCTCTGATGGCTGATAAGGTGTTGTGGAGTGAAGTGAATCTTTTGAGTTTGGGGATTGTGGTGAAGAATTGTTTGTTGATTTCCATGTCAGCACAGGTTAAATAGAGTTCCTCGAGGTTGGACATTCCTTCAAGGGCTTTCACCAGAAGGGTTGAACGGGCTTCTTCTGTGATTGTGAACTGAAAGTGATGGGAACGTAAAATAAAGGATTGCAGTTTGGAAAATTGTTATTACACTGGCCGATGAAATGTAAGCCTAAATCGCAAGTTTAATTTGCAAATTGCAAGTATAAAATTTGTCTGATAGTGATAGTGATAATGTGTCTCTGGTATCTTTAGAGGCCTTCAAATAAAAAACTTACCCCGTTTCCTGCACAAGTGTTGAGCTCGATTTTAGTTATTTTGCTTCGGTCGAATTCAAGTTTTTGTATGGGATGATAGAACCATGAAAGCACAAGATTGGATGACAAGCTCGTTATAGAGTTGTTGCGAATATCAAGAGACTGTAGTAACAAGAAAAGCAACATTAAATACTTGACTTCATTACATATGGCTAAAGGTGAAGGTAGAAAAGGATTTTAGGGGTCTAAACCCTTTTTGAAATTGAAGTAAAATTTCCCAAAAAACACCTAATATATTCTGCCTTCGCTCTTTAATCCTATGATGAATCATCGTTTTACCTCCAATTTCGGCAACCAATTCTCTTCTGTCATGCTTTCAATATTGTTGTTGGCAACTTGCAAATCCACAACATACTCGTACCCAGGTTGAGTCTTTAGTGGAAGCTTCGTCAAGAGATTTCCCGTTAGGTCGAGAACAATATCGTTATGAGAACCAGGAACCAAGCTTGCAGGAGCTTCAGTCATGTTCAAATAAGAACAATCTATTTCAACTTGATGAGAATCTTCATTCAACGTACATGAGCACGAATCTGGACAATACTCCGTCCAGTCATAACAGCCTAAGCCGGCACCTACGAATTCCGAAACTTTCTCGTTCCGAACTGTTTCCGATGGTCCATCACACAACAAATCTTCATGTGCGAATTGGACTTTGCTGTGCTCGGCATACTTTTGCAAGGTCAATTGGTCCGACAAATATTTAGCGAAACTTGCAACAGAGCAGTCGCATTGCATTGGATTATTTCCTACATCAATGAAAGTAGTAGGAAAATCTTCGTTGTCAGGTACTTTTTTTTTGTAAGAAAGTCGAACGTGACGAATTTGGTTCGATTTCAGATTAACTTCCAAATGCTTGGATTGATAAAATTGCAGGTCTAAGCTCTGGAAAATAGGGGTACTTAATTAAGCAAGGTAATCAAGGACACATCTAAAAAAGGAGGGAGGGGGGGGGGGGCGTTTGTTAAATTTGATTCCTGTTTGTTGACTAGTTTTGAAGTAATATGTTGTAGAAACTCGTCAAATGGTAAGATAATCTGGTAACTAAACATTCCGAGTTGTTTTGCAATGTGACGACTGAAATGAGTGTTAAGTGTAGACTGAGCTTTAAGATTGAAGTAGGGGAGTTTGAATAAAAATCCAAAACCTATTCTGATGAATGCAAGGGAGTAATGTCAAAATGGACAGATTACTTTGATGCTGAAAAACCAGTTATTTTACTGCACAGTCTTGTTGAAATAAGTTTATACGTGCAATGCCAATCGAGATCACCTGGAAGAAGAACAATTTTACTTACACTTAATTCGGGCAAAAGATTGTACGACAGATCGAGTTTTTGGAGTTCACGAAGATTGACACGCCAGTCGGAGAAAATTACGGAAATGTGGTTGTGGCTTAAGTCAAGACGAGTAAGCTTGCTGTTCTTGAAGAACGGCGAAGGTCCAAAGAATTCGTTGAAGGTCAATTGATTGTTCGACAAGTCCACAACCTTTAAGACTGGCAGATTTACGAATGAGGATTCATGCACACTGTGCAGGTAATTGTTGTGCATTCTGAACACCTCCAACTTGCTCAATTTCGACAACAAAGCACTGAAAGAAACATTTGCCTTTTGTAGACTCATGACTCGAGCATTGCGTAGATGATTTCTTACCTTGAAATCAAAGTCAACTGGTTGTAAGACAAGTCGATTTCTGTCAAATCTTGATTATTCTCGAATAATTTATCTGGTAGGGATTGGATACCATCATTGACTAAAGCGACTACTTTCAGATTTTGGAGGGATGCAAAGATGTTCTCATGAATCGAGCTCAAGTGAGGAATGTTATGTATGCGAATTTCAATCATTTCCTTATTGTTAAGGAATAAGTTCTCGTCTAAAGTTGATTCCAAGCTAAGATCATCTTCATTTTCCTCTTCAAACTGTATATCTAAACTCTTCAATTTTCTGGCAAATTCGAAAGCCTTGCTTTGAATGTCTTGGAACTTAAAATCAGTCAAGGAAATAGAAACCAAATTAGTTCCCTTGCTGAATGTATCTAACGGTATAAGATCAGAGTTTGCATTCTCTATTTTTAACGTTTCCAAATTAGTAGCTTGATCCAAAAAGCACTTTATACCTTCCGAAGCATTAACAACATCCTGAAACATAAAATCGCAATTAATTATGTACAAATTGAATTTATCTCTTTTACGTACATCATAAAAAAATGAATATAAATCGAAGGAAGCTGTTGTCACTGCGTTGTGATCGAAAACGAAATTTTCCAAAAAGGAGAAGAAACTCCTGTCTACATAGAAGTTCTGCAAAGGATTGCCTTCCAAACTCAAACTCTAGAACACAAATATCGTTGGATTAGGAAAATCTGCATAGTTTAATGAACTCAATCTTGATGCTTGTACCTTGAGTTTGGGTAAGGTGTTGTTAAAAAAGAAATCCGAAATGTTGTTTTTAGTGACATTCATTTCCGTAACGACTTCATAACCTTTCTGACTGCGAGTAGGAAGTTCCGTCAGGAAATTAAAAGCCAAATTGAGTTTAGTATCAAAGTTTTCGATCACTGGCAGTTCGTTTGGTGCTCGTGTGAGATTTCTGGATGAGCAATCTATAATGTAAGATTTTTCTACGGGTACTTTAGCGCAATCACACAAATGCGGACATTTGAACAAGTCTGTGAACGGGACGACTCGACCATCAGGGCTTTGACATGTGATTCGTTCTGGATTTATTTGAATGCGGCTCGTGCTCGCGAGGAAAAGATTTCCTTGCAAGAATTTAGCAAAGTCTTGCGATTCTTGGGAATCTTGACTGCATTTTATGGGATTGCCGTCGAGGACAATATTTACATAGCCGGAATCTGGCCCGTGAACTGGCGCGTTTTCTTTGTTTTTCACGTAATTTAATTCGATGGTAGCTATTTTGTTGCATTCCAAGTTCACTGTGATGTGTTCTTGAGTAAAGGCAACATCAGAGGACTGAAAATAAAGTCGTATGTTTACATCCACGCTTGAGAAAGATATTGTAGGAAAAAAATAAAAAAAAATTGAAAAAATTTCATTGTGTGAATTATAGTATAATTTCTACCTGAAGACTAGCAATATCATTGTTACTAATATCGAGGTAATCGAGGTTCTTCATGACATCGAGCCAATCTGGAAATATCTTCGAAATGTGGTTGTAACTCAAATCAAGTCGCACAATCGAAGGGCTCTCGGCGAAGGGCGATCTTTGCAGTGAGGGATCAATGATCAGTTCATTCCTCGACAAAGAGACTTCTCTTAAGGAAGAAAGGTTCTTGAAAGTATTTTCATTTATGCTCTTAATTTGATTGTTGTTGAGATTCAATGTCTGCAATGACGTCAATCCTGAAAGACTTTTTCTGAAAACAGTAAAACCCGTGTCACTTGTAAATTGTTCTTTGTAGCAGACATTTTGAATGATGTCAAGTATGAAGCACAAAATGTCTAAAGTTACATGTTTTTAGAACCAATGCTCCAGAATCTTGAGATTCATAGAAGAAAGTTTAAACTATGATTAAAGTTTGTCAACTTACTCAGAAAGTTCAGTTATATTGTTGTTCGACATATTGATGTCTACCAAATTTTGACAGTTTGCGAAAAAGTCATCAGGAATTTTGTCAACCTGTGATCCAGTAAAAGTAAATCGTTCGACAGCATTATTCGGTCCCAAACGAAGTTGCTGCAACGACTTAATGTTCATCATTCTTCTGATTTCGAATTTCATAGTCGACCCTCCATTAAACAAAACTTCCAAGTCCTTCAAGCTCTTTAGTTCGTCCAAAGCTTCATTTTCCACGCTCAAAGTCTCTTTGTACACAATAACGAGTTTTTTCAAATTCTTCAAATGGGCCAGGAAATCGCGAGTCAATTCCACATGTCGTGCTCGAATTCCAAAGGTCTCAAGTCCGCTCAGAGATTGGGCAATTTCTGGATCAAATTCGAGTAAACTAAAAGTGCTCAAGCTTAATTTTTGGACTTTGTCGAGTCCTTGGAAATTCACTGGTCTGGCATTCATGTCGAATTCGTTGTTAATAGTCAAATCGTTTATATTCGTCAGGCCCAATTGTTGCAATATCGCACCTAAAGATTTCTCTGCAGGCAAAGGGCAATTCTGCCAAAAGACTTTTTGGACATTTCGAAGAAGTCTCACGTTTTTAGCGATGAAGTCGAAAGATGTGATGAGGTTGGGGCATTCGATTTGTAGGTAGTTCGGTACTGCGTTGAATTTCAAGAGGAAATTTTGGCCTTGGATGGCTGCGTTCGAGCATTCGAATGTGCAGTCTTCTGTGGTCAGGAGCTTGTCCATTTGAATACAGTTTTGGGATCTTGGTTTCCAGCCTGTAAAATTTCCAAGTTTCAGATTTCTGGAGAGGTTGTTTTGTTTTTAACTTTGAAATGTTATAATTATCTCGTGGATTTACAGTTTTTGTTTTTTTTTAATGTTAGTGAGAAAAACGTAATTTTATCTAGTGTGGATCGCTTCTGAACTCTGGAACACTGATAGATTTTTTAATTACTTGATTTATAGAAATGTACTCTCTTATGAGTTTTTTTTGTGTGTTTTTTTTTTTTCTAAAAGTAGAGGTGTGCAGAAAATGTGGGGATCTTTGACAGAAATACCAACTTTGAAAATTTTTATAGATATCGTAAATAGAAATACTCTTTTGGTAAATTTTAAGCATTTTCCACAGTTTTTCAGTTTAACGGAATTTTCGTAACCCCTCAAACCTCAAAAACCCCCAAAAATATTTTATGAATATTTTTGCTATTCTACTTATTTTTCAAACTTTTCAGAAGAACTGACAATCTTTAGAGCTAACAATTTTTTCAATTAATAAAAATGTTTTGGAATTTCAAACATGGTATGAATATTCTTTAAACTTTTTGATTCTCGCCAAAATTGATCTAACTTATTCTGATTTTCCGTAATTTTCGAACTAGAGTTTTAAAGATCATTATTAAATAATAGAAAAATTGATGTTTCGAAAAATATAATAAAAAATGCAATTCATAAATTCTATCAACATTTTCGGTAGTTTAAAAAATTTTTAAAATTTTTTAATCATTGACAATCTCTAAGATTAACAACGTTTTTTCAATAATCTAAATTTAAAAAATATCAAACTTATTACAAACTTCAAAAATCTTTTTGAATTTCGTCAAAATTAAATCATGTCATCTTTCGTAATTTTCAGGTAAGAGTTTTTTAGATGATTAATGTTGAAAAACGGGAAACAAAATTACGTATGTTTCAATGGAATTAAATTTATAAAAACAATCTATCATTTGTCATGAACACATTTTGAAGTTTGACGATTTTTTTAAATTAATTCAAATGAATAGACTATCTGTCGAATTTTTGATGGCTCTTTATTCTTTGAAATTTCAGAAACCATGATCCTAATAAAAACTGTTCGATGCTTTCTGAATATATGAAAATTTTTAAAAATCGTTTGAATTTTTCGGAAATTTCTTATATTCTTAGTTGTTCATATTTTGTTAAAGAATGAGAAAAAAACATAAGTTTACGTACTTTTAAGAATTATTATAATTCACGAATCCTACAAATTTTCGAAATTTATTCTGAAATTTTATACATTTCTGCAATATTTCATATTTATGGATGATACTCGGAATTTCTCATGATTTTAGATTTCGTGAAATTACAAACATCAGACAGACCAATAAAATCTTTTTTTATTTTTCAATTTTTTTTTGAAATTTTGAATCTTTAATTTTTTATATAATTTATTTTCAATTTTTTATGTTGATTATCCCATTTTTTTTTTTTTTTTTGATAAATTTGCTTGAGTCTGAATTTTCACGCATGTGAAAAATTACTTTTGACCGCACTTTGATAAAAATAGACAAATTTTTGAACAATACACGTCAATTTAAATAAAACATCAATATTTCTAGGTTTTTAATACACCTTACAAGTAAAATCATTCGTTTTCGAAGAAAAAAAAGTATAATATTTCCTCTTCATGTTGCAATCAAAAGAATAATTTTTGCTACTATGAATGGAACCACGATTCACTAAGCCAAATGTGTTCTCGAGCATTTGGTTTTTAAATAACCCTGGAATTGTGAAAAATCTAAAAATTTTGTAAACTTGAATCACTTAATTTGCTTATTTTATCACGTTTAATTACGTAAATGTCTCCGTGTTTGACGGAAAAAAATTGCACAATCAAGGGAACCAAAATCATTAATTCTATTGATAATAAACTTGTATTTTTTGGTAGATTTTACAGATAATATGCAATGTTTCATGAAGCTGACATAAAATCTAGCAGTACCCAGTAATATATAAAAAAGCTAAAAAACAAAAGAAGTAAACCTCAAACCTACTAATCTACTATTCAAAATTTGTAACTGAGACTTTCACTACTTCTCAATGCACGAAAGAACACAAATTCGGCAATATTGTATATATAATAAAGTCTAATAAAACGTATGGAGAGTGAGATTATCACAAATTTACACAAACCTTGTTTGCATACATTACTCGCGTGGATGGTGCCTACGAGGGCGAGAAATAGGAATCCTCCCCAAAATAGTCCCATACTGGATGCCAGAATAAGACCTCAGAAGTTCAGTTCTTGAACTGCAATAGAATTTTCATTTAATTAATCAAAATATAGTACCACAAAAATCGATTTATTCGTCATTTTCACGATAAAAAAATACATATAACTGGAAAACTTACATTCCTACAATAGCAGTTTGAAGTCTTGAAGAAACCTCAAGAAAGTACATTTAAGAAAATTTCCAGGCCTTTTATGTTCACGAAAATAATGAGTTTCGAAGACATTAATGAGTCGGTGATCAAACAATCGATAGATTGTAAACATAAATGTTCATCAAATCATTTCTGAGTATCACTTCAAAGAAAAGATATTATTTTTTTGTAAAGATACTACTTCTACTTTTTTTTATCAAATGTGCTTCATCCGGACGAAAGCCTCTTCATCCTCATTATTTATGCCTCTAAATGTGATTTTGAAAGTTTTTTTTAAAGTTTCGAAGAGTATTTGTTCGTTAATCTTTTCCTGTTTTTTCTAGCTTTCCGGTCGTTCTATAGATGTCATTTGTCTGGATGATAAATGATAAAACAGGAGATACTTTTATGATGTAAGTCATCGACTTTGTTGCTAAAAATAAATAAATACATGAAATTTATCATTTCTTAGGTCGATAATGAAAAAAGTTATACTTAGTGAAAACAGCACGAGTTTAATTTTTAAGGAGTGATTTTTTAGAGGAAATTTTGAGGTCGAGAAGTAACAAAAATCAATATAATTTTTAATAAAACTGATCTTTTATTGTTTTCATTCCTTTAAGAATTTTCAGACATACAATTTCTGACAAGTGCCCTGAAAATTTTCTCAGTAACAATTTTTACTGTAAGAAAAAAAAAGTTCATTCTAAACAGCAACATATGAAATTCCTATAATATTATTATTTTTTAACGCGAGTTATTTCTATTATACAAAACTGTAAGAGATCATAATTATTTTCTTGAATTAGGCTGCGTCGGTTGAGGACATACATTCGATTTTTTATCAATTTGGTAGATTAGCAAATGCATAAAGGAATTCTTTAATTTCTTCTTGCACGTCAAACTTTCAAAGTCAGCAATACGAACTTAGTTCGAGACACTGATACGTTTCGATCCTTGCAGATGAAAAGCAAAATCAGTGATTAGACAATCGCAAACGAGCTGATTTTCTTGCAAAAAGACGCTTGTAGTAAAAACTTCTGATACTTGAGCAACAGCGTCTTCATAAATAAAATCCAACTTATCAATCTGATTTCCTCTCACGTCAATGACCATTTATGGTCATGTAACCCTACTATTTATGTATATTTTCCAAATATTTCAAAATGTATACTTTTTATAGTTGATTAATTCATTTTTCGTTTTTTATATTGAAAAATTTGATTATTTTTCATTCATGATTGTACATAAGTGTACCAACTATGAAGTAATTTTTACCTACAGTTTTTGCTGCACCTTCCATTTCTCTTAGAAAATCACTCGAAATTTGGAAAAAAATGGAAAAACTTGGAATCGGGCGTCAATCGTAAAGTCCTGAAAAAATAACGACTATTTCTGTAGCAATGATCGTTCCATTATTTGAAATTTTATTTCTTTGAGTTCTTTATTCTAAAGGAAACTGGATTTTCCGGAAACTGGTCTTTCGCGATGAAGGATTCGGAAATTCGAGTTTCCGGGAAAATGGTGGTTCAGGAAAATAAACAGGAAGCTTGGAAAAATATCGAATTAGAAGGATAAGGGCTAAAAATTATGGGAACCGATATTTTGTTGTTCAAACCATAAATCCGTTCAAAAATACAATTTTCATTACATCAAGAAAAAAATAGTGCTTTCTAAACTCGCGTAATTTCTATGTAATGTTAACATATTCTCAGAAAAGTGTACAATACATAACTCAACACTTAAAAACATTTCCATTCAGCCAAACCGTTAGAAATCGTTGTTTTTTTTTCATGGATTTTTAAGCCTCAGTTGACGACATACAATCGATTTTGGATCAATTTGGTAGATTAACAAATGCTCAACGGAATGGTTTATATTCTTTTTGCACGTCAAATTTTCGTAGTCGGCAATACGAACATTGTTCGAGACGCTGATACGTTTCGATCCTTGCAAATAAGAAGCGAAATCAGCGATTGAACAATCGCAAACGAGCTGATTTTCTTGCAGTAAGATGCTTGTATTGAAAGCTTCTGGTACTGGAGCAACAGCGTCTTCATAAGTGAAATCCAACTTGTTGATCTGATTTCCTTTCACGTCAATGACCACATTATGCAGATTGAATCGCACGTCAGAGTTCTGAAATTAAAAAAAGACATGAAAATTATATCAGTAATCCACAAAATGATCATAAAAATGAGAGAAAGGGTTTTACATCAAGCTTCTTCAGATTGTTGAAGCTCAAGTCCAAGTGTTCGAGATTGGGAAGTGTCTGCCATGCAGGATCGAATCCAGAAAAGTCATTGTGAGAAAGGTAGAGTTTTTGGATTTTGGGGTTCGAAAAACTGACGGTGCTCAGTTGATTTCCTGAGAGATCTACGATTTCCAAGTTGTTGAGTCCTTGGAAAACGTCATGAGCGATAGCTTCCAATTGATTGCCGTTCAAGTAGAGTTCCTTCAGACTTGCAAGTCCTTGGAAAACGTATCTGTAAACAAGTATGATCGTTAATTATGAACCTTAAGCCCTTTTTTCCCTTTATTGACGATGGCATGCAATTGGTTGTCGTTCAAGTAGAGTTCCTTCAGACTTGTCAGGCCTTGAAGGGTGTGTCTGTCAATGAACATGATCGTCAGTAACAGGGCAGTAGACAAAAAATTTGATGAGGAAGTTATGAAGAAAATACATCATCATTTCCCTCGGGATGGTTTATAATTTTTGAATCTTTGAAGATATGGTTTCATAGAGTGTGATTTATCAATTTTTTCCGATCTCGGCAATGTCTAAGATGTATAACTGATGGAGTTCAGAGTAGCTTATTTTTTGTTTTTGCAATTTTTTTTGACATGTTTTGTTGATAGAACCAAATTTCTATGCGTTTCAAGTCACTGGGGTGAGGTTTTTTTTTGTTTTTTGTACATTTGGTATATTTCATATTTCTTCGGTATTTGTGGAACTTGTTGAATGATTGCTTGTGGTTTTATCATGGATTTCTATATAGTATTTTAGAAACTTACCATATGCTCCAGGGCTCGAGGTTTTAAAATATTTTATTTTTATTCTCATCAGATTTTGAAGGAATGAAATGTCGCCATTTCTTTTCGGTATTGTTGGTTTCTTAAATTTTTGTGTTTTGTAGTATTTGTGAAATTTTGTAGCGTTTTCTGGTATTGTAAAAGATGTAGAGAGTTCTATATATATCGATGATCTACGTTTTTTTAGTATCTGGTGCCTTAGAGATCAAAGTTGTAAAAAATTTCGGTATTCTCATAAATTTTTGAGAAATTAGTTTTGAGGAACACACAGATTTCGAGAATTTCAGTATTTATTTTTTATTTATGAAATTTTGTAGTATGTTTTGGTATTTGTATAGAATTTTAGATTTTTTTTCATTGCTTTGAAGATTAATAGAATTTGATTAAATGAAATGGAAAGTTTCAGAGATTTCGAGTACGCAAATAGATTTTGAAGAATTGAAACAGCATTTTCAATACCGATCTTCATTATTTTTCCCATTTTTCAGTATCTACATAGTCTGAATCAATTTTCTGATATTTTTATCGATTTTTGTGGAAAATTTTCAGGATTTAGTGCTCTAATATTCCAAGTTTAATAAACTTTTGGGACTTCAAGTATCACGTATATCGTATTTTTCGGTATTTTTTCAAAAACTGAAGAATATTCTTGGTATTTTCACAGATTTCCAGGATTTTTACGGATTGATCTATATATTCCTAGAATCTGACGGTCTAGAAATTAGAATTCTAAAGAACTTTGGTATTTTAAAAAAATTTTTGAAAAAAAAATGTCCACCCAGATTTTGGGTTCTCCATTAATTTCTAGAATTTCTATATTTTTTGTAACTTATAAAATTATGTAATTTTTTCTATTATTTTTAAAGATATCTGGTAGTTCTATGGATAGCCTTGAAGATTTAGAGAGTTGCATGCTATATTAGATAAAAAAGTATCAGAGATTTTAAATACTTTCATTTATAAAAAAAACAGTATCTTAAATACAGATTTTCAGTACTTTCAGATTGATGTACAATTTTCTGGATTCAATACTCTAAATCTTTGAGGTTTCATAAAGTTTTTTGAAAATAGCACCTACAAAGATTTCGCGTATTATAAAATGTCTATAACTTTCGTATATTTCCTTACTTGTGGAATTTCGTAGATTATTCTGGTATTTTCATAGATTTCTAGTATTTCTACGAATTACTCTATATATTTCCTGAATTCATGGTTCTTGAATGACAATTTTTAAAATAATCAGTATTTTTATAGATTAATGAGTAACCATATACATAGATTTTGAGTATTCTGGAGATTCCTTGTATTTTACTACTATCTGATGGTGATAAATTTTTGTTGTGTTTTCTAGTATTTTGAAAAATTTGCAATACGCATATGAATAACGCTATATTTTGAGAATCCAATACTTTAAAATTCGAATTTCCAAAGATCGCGAATATATGTTGCTGCTTTTCAGAAAACAGGTATCTAATAGATAGGTATCTAGTATTTTTTCAATTTCTGTATGATTCATTAAGTTATCCCAGCCAAGCATATATAATTTAGAATTCTTTCGAAGAGAAAAAGTTTTCGAAGCCAGGATTGTTGTTATTTTCAGATTAGTAAAGTTCATAATACTGTACATTTGTAAATTTCAAGAACTACTTGTTGGGTCTTCTAAATTAAAGTAAGAACATTTTGGATAATTCAACCTATTTCAATCATTATCAATCATATTTACTAGCTACTCCATTTTCATGATTATTTTTTTTCCTTATTAACCGTGCTCCCATTATTTTATATCTATTATTACTACTTAATTTATTCTTACATGAAACAATAATGAATTCTACTTGAATTTCAAGAGGAGTGTAAACCTTCAAACTTCCCTCCATCAACTCTCCTGATTTTAACAAATTATTTTATCAAAGCAATCTCAGATCAAAACTGAATTCCGAAAGGAATTATAACTGTCAAGCTCCCCTCTTCTCCCGCCTGTATCCCCCACTAAGCATGAGTAAACTTACTTGGATATGTACTCAAGGCTGTTGTGAGAGAAATCCAAGTATTCCACTTTACTGCTGTACTTGAAGATATTGCCAGGCAAGGTCTGGAGCGAGTTCCATGAGAAGGTCAACTTTCTCAGGTCCTTCAAACCATGGAATGCCTCTCTATCGATCATACCGAAATCCGCGATGTTGGTGAGGGAAATTTCTTGAAGTCGCGTATTGTTCCGGAATGCGTCCTTTAGAAGTGACAATGTGCTTTGGTAAGACGGTTGCGTCGAGTCTGAGCTGTTTTTGAATGACAAAGTGATCTTTTCCAAATCGCGCAAGTCATCGAACGCGCCTGCTCTGATGACTGATAAGGTGTTTTGGAGTAGTGTGAATCTCTTGAGCTTGGGGATGGCGGTGAAGAACTGTCGGTCGATTGCGATGTGAGCGCAGGTTAAATGGAGTTCTTCTAAATTGGACATTCCTTGAAGGGCCTGCACGAAAAGGGCTAAACGGTCTTTGTCCGTGACATTGAACTGAAAGTAATGAAAGCAGAAAATAGAGAATTGCAGTCAGGTAAATTGTGATTACAATGGCTGATGAAATCGAGGGCTAAATTGCAAGTTTCATTTGCAAACTGCAAGTCACAATCGCAAATTGAACCCTAAATTTCGTCATATAGTGATACTATGTCTATGCCATCTTCAAGGACTTGCGAATTGAAAAAAAAAATTTTTAACAACTTACCCCATTTTCTACGCAAGTGTTGAGCTCGATTCTGGTTATTTTGCTTCGGTCGAATTCAAGTTTTTGCAATGGATGATAGAACCATGAAAGTACGAGATCGGATGACAAGCTCGTGATAGAGTTGTTGCGAATATCAAGAGACTGTAGTAACAATGAAGTAACGTTACATACTCAAACTTATTACTTATTACTACGAGCGTAGGTAGAGGACGTTTTTAGGTGTTCAAACGCCTTGAAAATTTCATGTAAAATAGTATATTTTTTTTATAGAAATAGTTAAAATACAAGCTATGAAAAAATGAATATTGAAAATGATGAGAACAAATATAACGAATAAGTGAAAATTATCAAAAAGTACTATCCGAGTTCCAAAAAACAGAAAAATGGTTTCTCTAAATTCTCAAAGTTCAACGAAATTCAGAACTCTTAATTTCACTAACTCAAAAACAACGATCCTGCCTTCAGGAGAATTTTTCCTTGAACAGAATTCTTATCATAAATGTTTGGCGGGAATAGTAGAGAAAACAAAAATATGGCATGTTGTTTCAATACGGCGAATGATGAGAAAAAATAAAAATCTGCGAAAATGCGAAAAATCTGAAAAACTTAGAATCCTGGAATATCTGATTCTAGATAAATGTATACAGAAATAAAATAAAATATGTACAAGATAGTCAGTCAAATCATAGAAGCACTGAAGAAATTATGAAAGTATAGAGAATATTCTAAAATACTGTTTTCTGGAAAATTTCAACAAATACTGAATATCGAGAAAAACTTTGAAACAGAGTATCAAATTTCAAGCGACGTTTGAAAAAATCAATAGAAGTACTATAATGTACAAAAAGTCAATGTGGAAGTCATTTTATCAGACATTTTTAAAAAGTATCATAAATATTCGATGTGTACTAAAATATTTAATATTTGTTAAGTAATAATAAAAATACGAGAAAACACTAAAAATATACTAAAATTTAATAATTATGGTGATACAGTTTTCTTAAAAATGTATGAAACTTTGATATTGCAGCATGTTATCCTAGAAATCCATAACAATACTTGTAAATTCTGTAAATTTTAAAAATACTTGAAATATATGAACAAAAAGCACTGCGAATCTTTGTAAAAGATAGAGTTTCATTAGAATCAAATAAATATAAAAATCGTTGAAAATTTTGATATTCTAGCATGATATTGTAGAAATCTGAAAGAACAATTCACAAAAATGCTTTGAATCAATACTATAAAATTCAAAATCCATAAAAACCAGAAACCACTACAAAATATTATCATCAACATAGAATACGAAAATTCTGAACATATACAAAATCTTGGAATACTGTGGAGACATTATTTTTTCAAAAATCTATAAAAACATCGAAAAAACCTTGATCATAGGATCCTAGAAAGTTGTAAGGAAATCCATAATTATATCAGAAAATTATCTAATTCGTATAAATATCGAAGATGTAATGAAAAATACGAAAAGTATTATAATTAAAAAACAAAAAAAAATTTTCATGTCACCTCTGTCATATGCAAATCCCAAAAATCAAATTCCATTATAATGATTACATCAATAGAAAAAGTGCTCCCCTGACTCCAAAAGTTGTATACCTTTTAAATTCGAAATTCAAAAAATCGTACTAGAACTGAAAAATCCGGAAAGAACATTTTTTTTCAAAAAACTACACTCGATTATTTTTTCTGCCTTCACCCTTTCATCTTACGATGATATTTCGCTTCACCTTCAATTTCGGCAACCAATTTTCTTCCGACACGCTTGCAATATTGTTGTTAGCAACTTGCAAATCGACAACGTACTGGTACCCAGGTTGAGTCTTAAGGGGAAGCTTCGTCAAGTGATTTCCCGTAAGGATGAGCACAATGTCGTAGTCAGAACGAGGAACCAAGCTTGCAGGTGCTTCAGTCATGTTCATATAAGAACAATCCATTTCAAGTTGATGAGAATCTTCATTCAACGTACATACGCACGAATGTGGACAATATTCCGTCAAGTCAAGACAGCCCATGTCCGTACCCACGAATTGGAAAACTTTTTTGTTCCGAACTGTTTGCGATGGTCCATCACACAGCAAATCTTCGTGTACGAATTGGACTTTACTGTATGCGGCATGGTTTTTCAAGGTCAATTGCCCTGACAAATATTCAGCGAAACTTGCAACAGAGCAGTCACATTGCATTGGATTATTTCCCACGTCAATTAAAGTAGTGGGAACATCTTCGTTGTCAACAACTTTTTTTTCGTAAGAAAGTCGAATGTGGCGGATTTGGTTCGATTGCAAGTTGACTTCCAAATGCTTGGTTTGATGGAATTGCACGTCTAAATACTGGAAAATAGAGAAATTCAAAGAAAGGTTATCAAGGACGCAGCGACAGAGGGGGAGGGGTACATTTACTTCTTTTTCTTCTGGTTGTGGACAAGTTATGTGACAATATTTTGTAGGAAACGGTAAAATGGTATGGTAAGTTCGTAACTGAACATTTCGAGTTTTTTTGCGATGCAAAGACTGTCATGATTTGGAGCGTAGACAGAGCCTGAAGATTGAAGTTGAACAACTTGATGAAAAATTCACAGATTTGTTTTAAGGCTGGAAAAACTGTCATTTCACTACAAAGTCTTGTTAAAATCAATGTAGATGTCCAAAGCTACTAGACAGCCCGTGGGAAAAGAACAATTTTACTTACACTTAATTCGGAAAAAAGATTGTATGACAGATCGAGAATCTCAAGTTCGAGAAGATTGGTGCGCCAGTCGGAGAAGATTCGCGAAATGTTGTTAAGGCTTAAGTCAAGACGATTAAGCTTGCTGTTGCTAAAGAACGGCGAAGGTCCTGAGAATTCGTTGAAGGTCAATTGATTGTTCGACAAGTCCACAACCTTTAAGACTGGCAGATTTACGAATGAGGATTCATGCACACTGTGCAGGTAATTGTTGTGCATTCTGAACACCTCCAACTTGCTCAATTTCGACAACAAAGCACTGAAAGAAACATTTGCCTTTTGTAGACTCATGACTCGAGCATTGCGTAGATGATTTCTTACCTTGAAATAAAAGTCAACTGGTTGTAAGACAAGTCGATTTCTGTCAAATCTTGATTATTCTCGAATAATTTATCTGGTAGGGATTGGATACCATCATTGACTAAAGCGACTACTTTCAGATTTTGGAGGGATGCAAAGATTCTCTCAGGAATCGAGCTCAAGTGAGGAATATTATGTATGCGAATTACTATCAATTCCCTATTATTAAGGAATAAGTTCTCGTCCAAAGTTGATCTAACTCTGATACTATCTCCATTTTTCTCCTCAAACTGTATGTTTACGTTCTTCAATTTTCTGGCAAATTCGAAAGCCTTGCTCGAAATGGCTTGGAACTTGATGCCAGTCAAGGCGATGACATTTAAATTAGTTCCCTTGTTTAGTGCTTCTAGGGGTATAACCCCAGGGTTCAAAGTTCTTATACTTAAATGTTCCAAACGGGGGAGTTTATCCAAAAAGTCTCTTATATCTCTCGAAACACTGTCAGTGCCCTAAAACATAAGATCACAATTAATTCTGCACTAATTGAATAAACACCACTAACGTACATCAGAAGAACACGAATCAAAAGTAAAGAAAGCCTTTTCCAGTGTGTAAAAATCGAAGTACGCATTTTTCAAAAAGGCGAAGAAATTTCTGTCCACATACAAATTCCTCAAAGGATTGCCTACCAGACTCAAACTCTGTAACACAAACATCGTTAGATCAGGAAATTCTGCTCAGCTTAATAAACTCAATCTTAATGCGTGTACCTGTAGTTTAGGTAAGATGTTTTCCGAAGAGAAATTCGAAATTTTATTGAAAGTGGCACTCATTTCCGTAACGACTTCATAACCTTTCTGACTGCGAGCAGGAAGTTCCGTCAGGAAATTGAAATCCAAATGGAGTTTAGTATCGAAGTTTTTGATCACTGGCAGTTCATCTGGTGCTTGTGTGAGATTTCTGGATGAGCAATCTATGTTATAAATTTTTTCTGCGGGTACTTCAGCGCAATCACACAAATGCGGACATTTGAAGAAGTGTGCGATCTTGAAAACTTGACCATCAGGGCTTTGACATGTGATTTGTTCTGGATTAATTCCGCTGTGGTTCGTGCTCGCGAGGATAAGCTGTCCTTGCAAGAATTCGGCAAAGTCTCGCAATTCTTCGGAATCTTTGTTGCACTCTATAGGATTGCTGTCGAGGACAATATTGACATAGGCGGAATCCGGTCCATTAACTAGTATGTGTTCTTCGTTTCTCGCGTACTTCAATTCGACGGTTGCTATCTTGTTGCATGTGAATTTCACTCTGATGTTGTTTTGAGTGAAAGTGACATCCGAGAACTGGAAAGGAAGTCATATGATACATGGACATAAAGGTTTCGTGGAAACAAATGAAATTGCTCAAAAGTGAATATGATTCACTAGGTGCGTAGTTTCTACCTGATGAATGGGAATATCATTGTTACTAATATCAAGATACTCGAGGTTCTTCATGACATCGAGCCAATCTGGGAATATCTTCGAAATGTGGTTGTAACTCAAATCAAGTCGCACAATCGAAGGGCTCTCGGCAAAAGGCGATCTTTGTAGTGAGGGATCAATGATCAGTTCATTCCTCGACAAAGAGACCTCTTTCAGTGAAGGAAGGTTCTTGAATGTATTTCTATGTATGGTCTTAATTTGATTGTTGTTGAGATTTAACTTCTGTAAAGACGTCAATCCAGATAGAGTTTTTCTGAAAACAAAAATTATCTTGTGTTATAAGAAAATTAAACTCCAAGCTCAAGCGCTCTTCGGAATTTATTACTTTTCCCAAAATATCGGAATATCTCATTCCTCATGTCTCAGAATTTGTTATATTTTTCCAGTTTGATATGGCAGTTTTAGGATTACGGAGTGATTACTCCGTTCTTCAATGGATTTCTCTACAGGTTTTTAGAATTTGACGCTGTATGATTCAAAATTTCACATATTTTCCGTGTATTCGTAGATTTTTGATAAAAAGAAATGTCTCTTTAGTTGAGATTTTTGATAAAACTGCTGATATTTTTATGATTATCCGTATTTTTTACAATGTGTAAAATTGAGTCAAAATTTCATGTTTCTTTTATATTCCGACATTTTTTTAGATTTCCATATATATCTTCACTAGAATTGCGAGCTATAGAATTAAATGTTTGTGAGATTGGCAGTATTTTAATAAATTTTTCTGAAATCAAGTTTTTTTTTTATTTATAAGTTTTTTATACTTTTAGTGTATTCGTATTTTTCCATTTCAATAATTTTCTGGCATTTTTGTTGGTTTCTACAGGGATTTATATAATTCGAGGTTCTATCGATTTTGAGTTATCCTATAGTTCAATAGAAAACTACACTGACACAAACATTAATTTCAGGTACTTAATGTACTTGTATAATAATTATATTTATTATGTTATAGAGTATTTGTAGTATTTTATAATTTTTACTAGATTTAGAAAATTTGGTACACTTTATGGATTATTGAAGTTTCAGAGATCTCTAGTTCTTTTAGTGTATTATGTATTTTTCTAGCGCTCGTGAAATTAAATGGATTTTTATGCAGATTTCTGGAATTCTTCATAGTTAAAAGCTTGAAAGGTTTTAAGTATTTTTAGAATTTTTGAGACAATTGTACCTTTATTGAACACTTTATATTTTGAAAAATTCAATTGTTTTTAGTCGTTTTCTTGTTTTTCAGTATTTTAATACATTTGCTTAGTATTCCATATAGTTTTCTTCAAAGCTGTATATAATAATTATTTTTTACATGTAATCATATGTACACTAAAATATTTATAGTATTTTCACAATCAGAAGAATTTTCTGTATTTTTAATGGATTTCTATAGAAATTCTTAGAATTAGATGCCTTAGAATACGAACTTTAATTGATTTTCAGTAGTTTTATGGTTTTTGGAGAAAACTGTGCTGACAACGAGCTTCGATACCTAATCGACTTTCAGTATTATTAGTGTATTTGACATTTTATAGAATTAATAAATTTGTTAGAATTTTCTAGTTTCTTAATGAATATCTAGTATTTTTGAAAATTTCAATATAAATTTCTAGGATTCGTGGCTCCAGAGTCTAGAGTTTCTGAGAACTTCAGTATATGAATAGATTTTTCAGGGAACAGTTCCTTCAAAGATTTCTAATTTCATGGAAATTTCAAGTTCTTACACTATATTTCGTAATTTTGAAGTACTTCTAAGATTTAATGGATTCTCTGGTATATTTATGGAATCCTATGCATATTTTCTGTACTGTATGCTTTAGAATCAAAAGTTTTATAGATTGATTAAAAAAATAAATAAATTCAAACCCTGACTCCGGTTCGGCAACTCACTCAGAAAGTTCAGTTAACCTGTTGTCCGACATGTCGACGTTCACCAACTTTTGACAGTTTGCGAAAAAGTCATCAGGAATTTTTTCGACCAATGATCCCTTGAAAGTGAAGCGTTCGAGAGCATTATTTGGTCCCAAACGAAGCTGCTGCAAAGACTGGATGTTCATCATTCTTCTGATTTCAAATTGCGTAGTCGGTATTTCTTGGAACAAAACTATCAAGTCTGTCAAGCTCTTCAGTTCGTCCAAAGCTTGAATTTCCACGCTTAATGTCTTGCTGTACACAATAACGAGTTTTTCCAATTTACTCAAATGGGCCAGGAAATCGCGAGTCAATTCCACATGTCGAGCTCGAACCCAAAAGATCTCAAGTCCGTTCAGAAATAGGGAAATGTCTGGATCAAATTCGAGCAAATGAGAAGTGCTCAAGCTTAACTTCTGGACTTTGTTGAGTCCTTGGAAGTGCTGTGCTCTGGCATTCATGTTGAATTCGTTCACGATGGAAAAATCGTTCATTTTCCGCAGGCCCAATTGTTGGAACAGTGAACCCAAAGATTTTTTTGTGGGCAAAGGGCAATTCTTCCAAAAGACTTTTTGGACATCTCGAAGAAGTTTCACGTTTTGAGCGATGAAGTCGAAAGATGTGATGAGGTTGGGGCATTCGATTTGTAGGTAGTTCGGTACTGCGTTGAATTTCAAGAGAAAATTTTGGCCTTGGATCGCTGCGTTCGAGCATTCGTATGTGCAGTCTTCTGTGGCTTGAGGATGGTATTTTTGAATACAGTTCTGGGATCTTGGCTTCCAGCCTGTGAAATTTTCAAGTTTGAGTGCTCTGGAGAGGTTGATTTGTTTTTAGCTGAATATATTGAGTGTAATCTCCTGGTTTTCCAGAATTTCTCCTAAACATCAGTGAAAAAACCGCAATGTTTTATGGGATCGGTCTTCAACTTAAGGATATCGATGAATTTCTCAAACTTATACTTGATTTCTAGAAATTCACACTTTTATGAGAGGTTTTAGTGTTCTCTTGAACTGTACGCTAGAGGCAGAGGCGGCAGAAGATGTGGGGATGGTAGAGGCAGCACTACCAATTTTGAAAATTTTTGATCCGTATAATAACTTAAAATACTAACGCGAAAATGCATCAAATCACAAATTCTAGATTTGCGAAATCGTTAAAACTTTTAACAATTGATAAAATTACTAACGTGTTTAGAATTACCGGTTCATATTGGAACATTTGGAATTTTGGGCGATTAACTTACGATAAGAGGTTTTTTTGATTCTAGAAAGTTTCAAGTATGTTACACAGTTTTTGCATTTTTACGGAATTTTCAAAATTTTCAAGGAATCACAAAACATGCAAAAATTTTTGCGTGTTCTTTCTCCAAATTAAAAATTTTTTCCAGTACTATTGACAATCTTGAGTATTTGCGATGTTTGTTTTTTAATTTTTTAAGATTTTTGAAATTTGAAACATGAAACAGACTTCTTAAACCTTTTTGAATTTCCTCTAAGCTAGTTTTTAACTTATTAAGATTTTCTAATACTTTCAGATAAGAAATGTTCAAATTCACATTGAAAAATGAAAAAAAAAAACGTAACGCATGTTTCTAAAAATATAATAATACACAGAATTTACACATTTTATTGACATTTTCCGTGATCTTAAAATTTTTTTCAATTTTTAAGAATTCTGACAATTTTTAAGATTCAGAATTTTCAAAATTTCGAACTCGTAAAAACTTTTCAAAACTTTTTGTATTTCGTCAAAATTAGTCTGACTTTTGAGATGTTTCGTGATTATTAAATTGGACTTTTTTTATATTTTCATTGAAAAATTACAAAAATTATGTATATTTAAAAAGTATAATAATATACACAATCTATACCTGAAACTTCATGAATTTTTTCTGTAGTTCGACAATTTTTTCATTTATTTTTAAAATTATAACCAATATGCGGAATGTGAATGTTTTGTTAATTGACAAAAATTGTTGACAACCGTAAAAAACCATTCGATGCTTTCTGAATTTCGTGACAATTTGTGCAACTCATTAACGTTTATCATAATAATCTCATATTTTTAAAATTTTTCATTATTTCTTGAAAAATGAACAAAAAGGAAGCCTAATTGCACGTATTTGAAAGAAAAATGGTAATCAACGCAATCTACAATATTTTTGGACATTTTTCTGTATTTTCAAGAATTACTGGAATGTTGCAAAATTATTGATCATATTCAACATTTTAAATGGTTTTTGATTTTGCCAAATTTTTCAAATTGCAAACGGAATACATACAACCTGGTAAAATCTTCTTCAATTTTTCAAGGATTCGTTCAAATTATAAATTTTACCTATTCGCAATTTTTCGATACTTCTCAAGTTTTCCAAATGAAAAGTAAAAAATGAGAAAACATTATCATGCATATTTCGAACAAATATGTTGATTAATCTCTTACTTGGGTCTAAATTACTACTCATCCGAAAAAATCGCTTTTCGCCACTCCTGTCTAGAAAATTACAATTTTATCAAGCAAACTGATTTTGAAATAAAACATTAATTTTTCAAAGTTGAGAATACAACTTAACTCGTAAAATCATTTATTTTCGAAGTCAATATATCTCTGAATTATTTATATAGCCAAGCTACGAAGTTTGAAGAGCAAACCCTTCATTACTTCAGCATTTTTCAAGAGCCATTCGGAACTAGTAAAAACATAAAAATGTAGAAACCGGTCAACAAATAGTTGAGTAGTAGAAAAATAAAAAAAATATAATATTTCCTCGTAATGTGACAGTCAAAAGAATAATTTATGCTACTAATAATGGAATCATGATTTACGAGTGTTAATTTCTTCAAGAACCTTTATTTTTGAATTACTTTGGATTTGAGAAACATCTAGAAATTTTGTCAACTGTATAAGATGCATACACCTTTTTTTCACGTATACTTATGAAAATATCTCGGTGCTGAACAGACGAGAAATGTTCTACAATCAAAGGAACAAAAATCATTAGGTCCACGGATATCAAATTTCTATTTTCAAGTGACGCAAATAAGTTCGAAGTCAGTATTACTAATGATCGACAATGTTCTGTTTAACTAGAGTAAAAACAAGCAGTCTCAACTAAAATACAAAAAAGCTAAAAAAAAAAAAACAAGAAGTGTGCTAACTTCGACCTACTAATCTACTATTCGAAATTCGTAAGTGAGACTTGCACTACTTCTCAATGCAAGACAAATTACAAATCTGGCAATACTGTACATACAATAAAGTCCAATGAAATGAATGGAGAGTAAAATTCACAAAAATGTACACAAACCTTGTTCACATAACTGACTCGCATGGATGGTGCCGACGAGGGCGAGAAACACAAATCCCCCCCAAAATGGTCCCATACTGAATGCCAGAATAAGACCTCAGAAGTTCAGTTCTTGAACTGCAATAGAATTCTCATTAAATGTTCCAAAATTTAATTCCCAAAAATCGATTTATTCGTCATTTTTAGGATAAAAGAATTAACATAACTGCAAAACTTACCTTCTTCCAACAGCAATTTGAAGTCTTCAGAAGCTTCAATAATGTGCCCTCGAGCAAAATTTCCACGCCTTTTATATTTAAGAAACTGATGAGTTTCGATGACAGCAATTAGGTGACAATCAAACAAGGAGTAGGTTGAGAATGTTTGCTTTTAATTAGTTCTTGAGTATCGTTCGATAAAAAAGTTACTATTTTGTTGTAATGACACTCTCTGCACTATGTTATCGAATGTGCTTTATCCTCATTCGTGTACGTCTTCAAATATAATTTCGAGAGTTGCTTTGGAAAGTTTCGAAGAATATTATTTGTTAATCGACCTTTTTCTTTTGTTCATCCTTTCCGGTCGTTGAGAGTAAATGTCATTTGTATGGACGGTTGATGATGTGATCAAAGATACGTTCGCGATATGAGAAATTTACTTTCTTGAAGAAAATGGAAAAATACGAGAAATTAATAAACTCTTGGAAAAACACTGACATGTAAGAAAAACACTCATCTAAAAAGAATAATCTACCTCTGAAGAAAATATTGCCTCTTCCTGCGATGAAAAAAACAGTGAGATCGATGTTCATTATCATTCAGGGCAAATCAACAGATATTCATGTTCTTCTTATGTAACTGAGAACTATTTATGAACTACAGATAATTAAAACTAAAAAATTGAGAATCTACTAGATACATGGTGACTTGCTTTTAACCATAGTTCTGCATTAAAGGCATACCATTAGTACAGTTTTAGTGACGTTACTGGTATATATCATCAAAAATATCAGAAAGTATTATTCTGTATTCAATATATTTAGATAAAACGTCATTTATTCAAACTGATTTCTAGAATTCCAAGTTTCTTCTGTCTAAAATTTTCATGATTTTCAGTATAAGAAAAGGTTTTTCAGAAAATTTTAATATGTAGAGATACATATTTTTGCATAAATTCGTGAAACTTTGAGAACGTATCGTATTTTCCAATATTAATGAATTGAAGGTCTCAAACCCTTTTCCAAAACAACATCCTCACGTAAAATTCTTGAATCATGTCGAAACTTGTGAAAATTCAAGCTTTAATATGTTACTTACCCAAAAAAACCAAATTCTCTACATGATAATTTCAGATTCCGAAAAATCAAAACGAAGACGTGCTATCAGCACGTTATATATGTATATACTTTCATAAATCATGAATAACAAAATTTTAAAAAACAAAAGAAAACACAAATGAAGAAAATGAAAAACACAATACATTCAAGAATTTTTCAACAAAATAAGTATGTAAATAATGAATAACAGAGAAATAATAATCCGTAGGAAGAAACAGAATAAAATATTAATGATTTCTCTATATTATGAATTATTGTCTCATCCTGTGAATGAACAATTATTCAGTGAAGTTTAATTCAGAAAAATGATTTACGATAGTTTTAATGTTGGGGAAATGCGGTCGGAGAAAATGAGCAGAAATTCCCATTTTCGGTAAAATAATTATTCGGAAAATATAATTCTCTCATATGATCATTGTAGGAAAAGGATTCGGTAAATTTTATTTTTTACTTCTCAGAATATTAAGAACATTTTTTCCTTTCAAAAATAAAACTTTTCAATATAAATGAGATTTATCAAAAATTCTTTTTCGATAAAAAAACACAATTTTTTGTAAAAAAAATTTGATGTATATTTCATAAGAATGTTTTTATCACTTTTCTATACTATAAAAATGTATAAGACTAGAAAAGTATCAACAAATTATGAAAAATCCTGAATTTGACAAATTTTCATTTAATTCGGAAAGTTTTATGTAGTTTGAGTTATGCTCAATAAATCGAAAAAAATAAAAATATACAAATATACTCAAAACTTTAAAGATTGTTCATGATTTCATAAAATTCAAAAAATTTGTAAAATTTCGGACAATGTACATAAATGTAATAAATTTAGTTCATGATCAAGTATGTAGAGTAAGATGCACAAGTGAAGAAATATACTATTGAAGAAAATATAGATAATATTTCAAGTTATTATCTTAGAATATATTAATTAATTTTAGATGAATTAGCGTAGATGTTGCAAATGTATTTTTTTTTTTCTAAAGATTAGTAAATAGTTCTTAAAAAAAAATAAATTCATTATGAAAACGATTTTCAAAAATTTTTAATACTTATTTAGTTGAAAAAGTAACCAAATTAACAATTTTTTAATTATTTTACTTCACGATGAGTGAGTAAAAAAAATCTTTGAATATAATTTCGAGGAGAAAACGGAAGAAATCACTCCCTCACAAATTGAATTCATTCTCTTCTCACTGAATCGAATTTTTTTCTTTATCATCGACTTAAGATATAATACATTTTGTGTATTTTTGCTTTTTTGGCAACAAAAGTAAATCACTCATATCACGAAAGTATCTTTAGTTTTATCATTAATCGTCCACACAAATGACATTCATATTCAACGAATGAAAAAGATGAAAAAAAAAGAAATGATTAACGAAAAAAGATTCTCCGAAACTGTCAACAAATCTCTCGAAATCACATTAAGAGGTGAAAACTATTGAGGATGAAGAGGAAGAAGTACATTTGATAAAAGAGTAAAAATAGTATAATCACAACATGATAATACCTTTTTTTTTTGAAATCATACTCAGGTATTATTTGAAAAACATTTACATTTACAATCTATCGATTGCTTGATCGCCATCTCAGCATTTTCGTGGATATAAAAGGCGTGCAAATATTGCAATTATTATACCTTCTTAAAGTTTCATCAAGAGTTCAAATTGCTGGAGAAAGAAGGTAAGTTAATGAGTTACGTAAATTATATCATCGTGAGAATGATGGATAAATTAATTTTTGGGGATTAAAATCTAAAAAATTGAGGGAAAATTCTATTGCAGTTCTGAACTTCTGAGGTCTTATTCTGGCGTCCAGTATGGGACTGTTTTGGGGGGAATTTGTGTTTCTCGCCCTCGTTGGCACCGTCCACGCGAGTAATTTGTGTGAACAAGGTTTGTATAATTTTTTTGCTAATTTCACTCCCCATTCATTTTATTGGACTTTATCGTATGTACAATATTGCCAAATTTGTGTTTTTTCATGCATTGAGAAGTAGTGCAAAACTTAACTACAAATTTTGAATGGTAGATTAGTCGATTCAAGTTCCACTTCTTTCGTTTTTTCAGCTTTTTCGTATTTTATTGGATACTGCTAGATTTCATGCCAGTTTTACAAAACCTTGCCTACCATTCGTTGAATCTGCAATTTCTAAAATGCATTTTCAATATTATTTTTTTCCAACCATCAATTTTTTTAATTATGAAGAAAATTATTAAATTAAGAAAAATCAGAATAACTTTGACCAATTTTGACGTGACTCAAAAAGTTTTAAAAATTAGTACCATGTTTGAATTTCTGAAACATTTTTATAAATCGAAAAGGATTGAAAGTCCTAAAGATTGTCAGTTATTCTGAAAAGTTTGAAAAATAAGTAGAGTAGCGAAAATATATATAAATTATGTAGCTTCTGGGAGATTTCGAAAATTCCTTCAAACTGCAAAACTGAGAAATATGCTTCAAATTTTTCAAAAGAATATTTCCATTTATTATATCTCTAGAAAATTTTCAAAGTTGGTAGTTATCTGCCAACCGTCCCTACATTTTTTACGCACCTCTACTTCTAGCATAAAGTTCAAGAGGAACACAAAAAAACTCGTAAAAGTGCACATTTCTATAAATCAAGGAATTCAAAAAATCCATCAGTATTCTAAAGTTCAGGAGCGATCCACTAGAAAAATCGCGGTTTTTTCATTAACGTTCAAAAGAATTTTACTCTTAAATTATACGGTTAGAAACAAACCAACCTCTCCAGAAAACTCATACTTCGAAATTTTACAGAGTGGAACCCAAGATCCCAAAACTGTATTGAAAAATACAATCTCCAAGCCGCAGAAGACTGCACATACGAATGTTTGAACGCAGCGATCAGAAATGAAAATTTCCTCTTAAAATTCAACACAAAACCTGACTACCTAACAATCGAGTGCCCCAAACATACCACATCTTTCGATTTCATCGCTCAAGACGTGAGACTTGTTCGAGATGTCAAAAAAGTCACTTGGAAGAATTGCCCTTTGCCCACAAAAAAATCTTTAGGTTCGTTGTTTCAACAATTGGGCCTAAAGAAGATGATCGATTTGTCTATCGTAAACGAATTCGACATAAATGCCAAGACACAGCATTTCCAAGGACTCCAAAAAGTTAAAAAACTAAGCTTGATCATTTCTCATTTTCTCGAATTCCATCCAGACATTTCCAAATTTCTCAACGGGCTTGAGACCTTAGAAATTCGAACGCGGCACATGGAACTGACTCGAGCTTTCCTGGCCCATTTGAAGAATTTGAAAAACCTCGTTATTGTGTACAACGAGACATTAAGCGTGGAAAGTCAAGCTCTGGACGAACTGAAGAGATTGACAGACTTGATAGTTTTGTTCCAAGAAGTGCCGACTTCAAATTTCGTAGTCAGAAAAATGATCAACATCTTGTCATTGCAGCAGCTTCGTTTGGGACCAAATAATTATGTCGAACGCTTTTCTTTCACTGGATCATTGGTCGAAAAAATTCCTGATTACTTTTTCAAAAACTGTCAAAATATGGTCGACATCGACATGTCGAACAACAGGTTAACTGAACTTTCTGAGTGAGTTGGCAAACCTGAGTTATAGTTAACATAACATATTTGAGCATTGAGTTCCGAAAATATTTATAGGATTCAATACATATACCTCAGAATCCACTGAATTTGATAAATACGAGAAAAGTACTAAATATACACTTAAATCAATATGTACTTTCATATCTTGATTTGAGCTTTCCCCCCTCCCATTAAAGATTGTGTTCCTAACCAAGTTCGAACTTTTGACTTAAAAAATAATAACGAATACCTCACAAGCAGTAAAAATATGTAACTTTAGACATACAATATTGAGTACTCAACAGAATTTACAATTTTGAGTGCAAACAATAATTTACAAGTGACACAAGATAATTTTTTTTTTTCAGAAAAACTCTATCTGGATTGACGTCTTTGCAGAAGTTGAATCTCAACAACAATCAAATTAAGACCATACATAGAAATACATTCAAGAACCTTCCTTCACTGAAAGAGGTCTCTTTGTCGAGGAATGAACTGATCATTGATCCCTCACTACAAAGACCGCCTTTTGCCGAGAGCCCTTCGATTGTGCGACTTGATTTGAGTTACAACCACATTTCGAAGATATTCCCAGATTGGCTCGATGTCATGAAGAACCTCGAGTATCTTGATATTAGTAACAATGATATTCTCATCGACCAGGTGGATATTATTTCATAATTTACTCGATGAATTTACATTTTTTCGTTTATTCCCAGCCGATATTCTTAAATTTGTGTTCTCCAACTGACGATTTTTAATCCTAGATATTATTAAAATGACGTAATACTAATTTGTTATTCAGGGACGTAAGCAAACGAAGGTTTTTGGGGTCATTCGATTAGATTTTTATATGTAATGATAATAAGATAATTGAGGTTAAGCAAATTTTATTTTTATTCGCGCAACCTTTTCCTTGACTGCATGTTTCATATCAACTGCTCTCCTAGTACATATTCCTTTAAAAAGTACTATAAGGCCCTTCATTTTTTTTACCCTGAGTTTTTTTTATACTTGGGTTTTCGTAACTTACGATCTCTAATCCCAGATATCAATAAAATGGCGATGAAAATTATATTGTGCTGTAAATCAGGGGCGTAGGCAGTGGGAAGTTTTAGGGAATATTATATTTAATTTGAGAAAAGTTACAATAATACATTATGAATGATGTAAGTTCAGATAACAAAAATATGCGTGAACAAAAGAATAATGAAAACCAAAAAGACATCATGAAAAACATATTTCCTTTTTTTGCCATGAAAAAAAAAGTCAAATCGATGTTCATTGTTATTTGAGACAAATTAACAGATATGAACGTTTTTCATAATATGCAACTGATTGTTACTTCTGAACTATAGATAATAAAAGCTACAAAACTGAGAACCTTACAGATAATTAATGACTCGCTTGAAACATTGAAAACTTTTTAGAGTATCGAATTCAATAAATATCTATATATTGTATTTTTTTTAAATACAAGACATCTTTAAGGATCCTACAAAATACTGCTACATTTTATGAATACTGATGAGAAATCTGAAAAATACTTTAGACGCTAAAAATTTATGATCTACTTAAAATCTATTAATGATTTTCTTGAAAATTGATAAAAGTATAAACAATCTGTAAACCTCAAGTCTTAAAGTATTGCATTCCAAAAGAACTCCAGATTACTCATCCAATTCTCTAATAATTTTTTCTATTCAGTTTTTTCCATTTCATAGTACGATCGGAATTATTGAAAATTTACAAGGGCCAATTATAAAGTTTGAAAAATGAATATATTTGATAAATTTTCAAAAGAATTATTGTAATTCTTCATGACTGATACTATTAACGAATCCTATGATTTGCTGAAAAAATTTTTGAAACTCACTTTCTTTTTTCTATGAAATGAGATTACTAAAAAAGTAATTTTTGTAAGACATTGTATTTCTATTATCTAAGAATTTTTAACAACAATTTTTAGCTTCTATATAAAAAGTCAATAATGTGTACTCTACGACAGAGTGCAAATCATTGTTCAGGAATTTACGTGAAATAATTCAAACAAAACAGTATAAATAATGTGAAAATTCACCGTATGGATAGCTGCAAAACTTTTCCTCGTATTTGAAAGGTTTTGTCTTGACAGCAAAAATTGTTTTTCTTAATATTCTGCGAAGGGAAAAGTCAAATCCGCGATTTCGAAAATATCCGAAAGTCTAACATCAAAGCTCAATATTTGTTGATATATTGATGTGTATAGCAAATTTTAAATAGAATACGAATTGGGTTTTATTTTAAGCAGTTGTATGTGTAAAGGAACTTTGTTCAAAATATGAAAAAATTCAAGCTTTTGCATGTACGAAAAACAGTTGCTGATATATTATTATATTGAATTATAGCAGAACGCACAGTGAAAAATTATTCATATCGATTACATTACGTACATGTATCAACTCAAAAATGATTTTTACCAACAATTTTAAGGGTATTTTTTATTAATTTTTAAAATTGACTCGAAATTCAGAAAACACTTGAAAAACTCAGATTCTTACGTAAACGGAATTAATAACTGTCTCTGTAGTGATAGTCGTTGATATATTCAACATTTGTTTGATCAAGTATTTTCATGAGAATCTGGTAAAACGAAATTTTCAAGAAACTCATCCTTAGGAATACAAGATTCAGTGATTCGAATTTTTAAGAAAATTAACAAGAACCTTTAAAAAGTATCGATATGAAAAGATTAGGTCCAAAAAATGAATAAATTCTAATAAGTTTTTGTGAAACTGATATTTTATTGTACGAATAATGATGAATTCGTTGTATAATACAATTTCCATCACTTCAAAAAAAAAAACTTCCTAAGCTTGCGAAATTTCGATAATGTTCATTTTTTCAGGACATCGTAAAATATATGAATAAAAACCCAAAATAGTTTCCATTACACCAAAGTGTAAGGAATCATTGTTGATGACTTGGAGTTCTAAAATTTCTATGCAACGGTTTACAGCATCCAATCGTTCGTGGGTCAATTTGGTAGATTAACAAATTCAAAAAGGAATTTCGTACATCCTTTTTGCATGTCAAGTTTTCGTAGTCGGAAAAACGAACATTATTCGGGACACTGATCCGTTTCAATCCTTGCAAGTAATAAGAGACGTCAACTATTGAACATTGGCAAACGAGCTGATTTTCTTGCAGTAAGATGCTTGTAGTAAAAGCTTCTGGAACTTCAACAACAGCGTTCTCATAAGTGAAATCCAACGTATCAATGTGATTCCCTTTCACGTCAATGACCACATTATGCAGATTGAATCGCACGTCAGAGTTCTGGAATTCCAAGAAAAAAAGTCATCCAAAGTCCAAAACATTATCATAAGAATGAAAGAAAGTGTATTACATCAAGCTTCTTTAGATTGTTGAAGCTCAAATCCAAGAGCTCGAGATTGGGAAGTGTCTGCCATTTGGGATCAAATCGGCAAAAAATATTGTGGGAAAGGTCGAGTTTTCGGATTTTTGGGTTCGAAAAACTGACGGTGCTCAGTTGATTCCCTGAGAGATCTACGATTTCCAAGTTGTTGAGCCCATGAAAAGAGTCATCTGCGATGGTTTCCAATTGGTTGTCGTTCAAGTAGAGTTCCTTCAGACTTGTAAGGCCTTGAAGAATGTATCTGTGAACGAGCATGATAATTAGTAGCAAGGAAGTGGGCAATGACAAATTCCAGATGAGAGATGTTTGATTAAAAAATGTCTATATTATGTATTATCTTACTGAAACATTTGCTGAAGACGGTTATGAGACAAATCCAAGTATTCCAATTTACTGCTGAACTTGAAGATATTTCCAGGCAAGATCTGGAGCGAGTTCCACGAAAAAGTCATTTTTCTCAGGTCTTTCAAGCCATAGAATACGTCTCTATCGATCAGACCAAAATCCGTGATATTGGTGAAGGAAATTTCTTGAAGCCGCTCGTTGTTACGGAACAAGTCGTTCATGAGTGAAAGCCTGGTGTGGAACAGCGATCGCGTCGGAGCAGGGTTGCCTCTGAATGACAAAGTGATCTTTACCAAATCGCGCAAGTCGTCGAACGCGCCTGATCTGATGACTGATATGGTGTTTTGGAGTAGTGCGAATCTCTTGAGTTTAGGGATGGCAGTGAAGAACTGTCGGTCGATTGCAATGTTAGCACAGGTTAAATAGAGTTCTTCTAAATTGGACATTCTTTGAAGGGCCTTCACGAAAAGGGCTAAACGGGCTTCGTCTGTGACATTGAACTGAAAATCATGAAAACAGAAAATAGAGAATTGCAAGTCAGAATTACCAATTGGATTCTTAATTACGTTGCGTGGTGATATTTTGGCTCTGACGTCTTCAGAGGCTTCCGAATCGAAAATAAATTTTTTACAACGTACCCCGTTTTCCACACAAGAGTTGAGCTCGATTCTGGTTATTTTGCTTCGGTCGAATTCCAGTTTTTGCAATGGATGATAGAACCATGAAAGTACGAGATCGGATGACAAGCTCGTGATAGAGTTGTTCCGAAGATCAAGAGACTGTAGTAACAAGAAAAGTAAAATGACATACTTGACATTGTTTCTAATGGCTAAGGGCGTAAGCAGAAAAGCATTTTAGGTATTTGAACTCTTTTCGAAATTCATAAAAAATTAAAAAAACTTCTGAAAACTTTCTATGCCTCTGCTCTTTCATCTTGTAATAATAAATAACTCTACCTTCAATTTTGGTAACCAATTCGCTTCCGTTATGCTTTCAATATTGTTGTTGGCAACTTGCAAATCCACAACATACTCGTACCCAGGTTGGGTCTTAAGGGGAAGCTTCGTAATGTGATTTCCCGTCAGGTCAAGCACAATGTCGTAATCAGGACTAGGAACCAAGCTTGCAGGTGCTTCAGTCATGTTCAGATGAGAACAATCAATCTCAATTTGATGAGAATCTTCATCCGACGTACATGAGCAGGAATCTGGACAATACTCTGTCAAGTCATGACAGCCTAAGTCCGTACCCACGAATCGGGAAACTTTTTTGTTCTTGACCAAGTCCGATGGTCCATCACATAACAGATTTTCATGTACAAGTTTGAGTTTCTTGTACATTTCTTTAGGTTTTAATGTCAACCGCCCTGACAAATATTCAGCGAAACTTGCCACAGAGCAGTCGCATTGCATCGGATTATGTCCTACATCGATTAAAGTAGTAGGAAAATCATCGGTGTCAGATACTTTTTTTTCGTAAGACAGTCGAAGGTGTCTGATTTGGTTTGATCGCAGGTTGACTATGATTGGCTTAGTTTGATGGAATTGCAGGTCTAAATTCTGGAAAACAAATTATTGCCACTACGAATATTACATATTTTGTAATAACTTGGCAAATGGTACAATAAGTTGGTAAATGAAATTTATTAGTTTTTCAGCGATGTGATGAATATCATGATTTGTAAGCGTAATCTGAAACCGAAGATGAAAGTTGGAGAACTTAATTCACAATTCAAAAACCATTATATCGAATGTAATTATAGAATTCAGAATGCACAGATTTTGTTTGAGGCTATAAAAACTGTAATTTTACTGTAGTCTTGTTAAACTTTATTTATATGTGCAATGCCACTCAAGATTACCTTGAAGAAGGACAAATATACTTACACTTAGTTTGGGCAAAAGATTGTGCGACAGACCCAGTTCTTGTAGTTCAAGAAGATTAACACGCCAGTCGGAGAAAATTACGGAAATGTGGTTGTGGCTTAAGTCAAGACGAGTAAGCTTGCTGTTCTTGAAGAACGGCGAAGGTCCAAAGAATTCGTTGAAGGTCAATTGATTGTTCGACAAGTCCACAACTTTTAAGAGTGGCAGATTTACGAATGAGAATTCATGCACACTGTGCAGGTAATTGTTGTGCATTCTGAACACCTTCAACTTGCTCAATTTCGACAACAAAGCCCTAAAAGAAATATTAACCTTTTGTAGACTCATGACTTGAGCAATGCGTAAATGTTTCTCACCTTGAAATGAAAGTCAACTGGTTGCCAGACAAGTCAATTTCAGTCAATTCTTGATTATTCTCGAATAGTTTATCGGGTAGAGATCGGATACCATTGTTGACTAAAGAGACTTCTTTTAGATTTTGGAGGAGTGCGAAGATTTTCTCAGGAATTGAGCTTAATTTCGGGATATTATATATGCGAATTTTTATCATATCCTTATTACTGAGGAACAAGTTCTCGTCCAAAGTTGATTGCAAGCTGATACCATCTTCCTTTTTTTCCTCAAAATATATATACAAACTTTGCAATTTTTTGGCAAATTCGAAGGCCTTGCTTTGAATGCCTTGTAACTTGAATCCAGTCAAGGAGATAGAAACCAAATTAGTTCCTTTGTTTAATGCATCGAACGATATAACATCAGAGTGCGCGTTCTCTATTTTCAACGTTTTTAAATTAGTGGTTCGATCCAAAAAGCCCCTTACACCTTCCGAAGCATTAACAACACCCTGAAACATAACATCGTAATTATTTATGTACAAATTAAATAAATCTCCTTCACGTACATTATAAGATGTTGAATATAAATTGAAGGAAGCTGTTGTCACTGCGTAACGATCGAAGTATAAATTTTCCAAAAAGGAGAAGAAACTCCTGTCTACATAGAAGTTCTGCAAAGGATTGCCTTCCAAACTCAAACTCTAGAACGCAAATATCGTTGGATTAGGAAAACCTGCACTAATGAACTCAATCTTGATGCACGTACTTTTAGTTTAGGTAAGATGTTTTCCGATAAGAAATTCCGAATCTTGTTGTGTGCAGCAGTCATTTCTGTAACGACTTCATAACCTTCCTGACTACGAGTAGGAAGTTCCGTCAGGGAATTGAAATCCAAATTGAGTTTAGTTTCGAATTTTTTGATCACTGGCAATTCTTTAGGTGCTTCCGTGAGATTTCTGGATGAGCAATCTATGTTATAAATTTTTTCTGCGGGTACTTCAGTGCAATCACACGAACCCGGACATTTGAACAAGTCTGTAATCGTGACAACTTGACCATCAGGGCTCTGACATGTGATTGGTTCTGGATTAATTCCTTTGTGGCTCGTGATTGCGAGGGAAAGTTTTCCGTGCAAGAATTTGACGAGGTCTTGCAATTCTTTGGAATCTTGCCTGCATTCCAATGGATTGATGTCGATGACAGAAACCGCTTTGGCGGGACTTTGTCTATTTACTGGTTTATATTCTTCGTTTCTTGCGTTCTTTAACTGGACGGTTGCTATCTTGTTGAACGAGAAGTTTACTGTAATGTTTTCTTGAGTGAAGGTGGCATCTGAGATCTGAAAATGAAGTTGTATTATATGTAGAAACGGGGAAAAGCTTTTTTGGAAAAGAAGTTCAATTGTTTTAAATTGAATATGTCTGAATAGTATAAAAAATTGAATACAAAAAAAATAGTTTATTCATAGGGTGAATCATAAAATAGTTGCTACCAGAGTAATTGGAATATCATTGTTACTAATATCAAGATACTCGAGGTTCTTCATGACATCGAGCCAATCTGGGAATATCTTCGAAATGTGGTTGTAACTCAAATCAAGTCGCACAATCGAAGGGCTCTCGGCGAAGGGCGATCTTTGCAGTGAGGGATCAATAATCAATTCATTCCTCGACAAAGAGACTTCTTTCAATGAAGGAAGGTTCTTGAATGTATTTCCATGTATGCTCGTAATTTCATTGTTGTTGAGATTTAATGTCTGTAGGGACGTCAATCCTGAAAGAGTTTTTCTGCAAAAAATTATCTTGTGTTACTTTCAGATTATTGTCTATCGAAATAATGAGGTCTTGAAAATTGAACTTGAAGCTCAAGCAGCCTTTGAATTGATTATTTCCTTTAAAAAATCACAATATTTTATTTCTTATGTCACAGTATTTTTATAATCTTTTCAGTTATTGTGCCAGTTTTAGGCTTGTTTCGTACTTCGATGGGTTTCTCTACATCTTTTTAGAATTTGTGGCTCCAGAGTAGAGAACATCTGAGAACTTTAGTATATGAATAAATTCCACAGAGAACAGTGCCTTCATAGACTTCTTATTCCTTAGAAAATTCTAGTTCTTGCAGTATATACAGTAGTTTTCTAGTACATATAAAATCCAATTGTTTCTCTGGTATATTTATGGAATCCTATACATACTTTTACAACTGTATGCTTTAGAATCAAAAGTTTTATAGATTGATTAAAAAAATAAATAAATTCAAACCCTGACTCCGGTTCGGCAACTCACTCAGAAAGTTCAGTTAACCTGTTGTCCGACATGTCGACGTTCACCAACTTTTGACAGTTTGCGAAAAAGTCATCAGGAATTTTTTCGACCAATGATCCCTTGAAAGTGAAGCGTTCGAGAGCATTATTTGGTCCCAAACGAAGCTGCTGCAAAGACTGGATGTTCATCATTCTTCTGATTTCAAATTGCGTAGTCGGTATTTCTTGGAACAAAACTATCAAGTCTGTCAAGCTCTTCAGTTCGTCCAAAGCTTGAATTTCCACGCTTAATGTCTTGCTGTACACAATAACGAGTTTTTCCAATTTACTCAAATGGGCCAGGAAATCGCGAGTCAATTCCACATGTCGAGCTCGAACCCAAAAGATCTCAAGTCCGTTCAGAAATAGGGAAATGTCTGGATCAAATTCGAGCAAATGAGAAGTGCTCAAGCTTAACTTCTGGACTTTGTTGAGTCCTTGGAAGTGCTGTGCTCTGGCATTCATGTTGAATTCGTTCACGATGGAAAAATCGTTCATTTTCCGCAGGCCCAATTGTTGGAACAGTGAACCCAAAGATTTTTTTGTGGGCAAAGGGCAATTCTTCCAAAAGACTTTTTGGACATCTCGAAGAAGTTTCACGTTTTGAGCGATGAAGTCGAAAGATGTGATGAGGTTGGGGCATTCGATTTGTAGGTAGTTCGGTACTATGTTGAATCTCAAGAGAAAATTTTGGCCTTGGATCGCTGCGTTCGAGCATTCGTATGTGCAGTCTTCTGTGGCTTGAGGATGGTATTTTTGAATACAGTTCTGGGATCTTGGCTTCCAGCCTGTGAAATATTCAAGATTGAATTTTATGGAAAGTTCGTTTGATTGTAACTAAACATATTTGAAGTGATCTCGTGGTTTTCCAGAATTTCTTTGAAATGTCAGTGATAAGACCGCATTTTTTATGGGATCACTATTGAATTTGAGAACGGTAATGGATTTTTCGAAATTGCACTCGATTAACTATAATTTACTCTTTCATGAGTCGTACTGTTGTTTCTGTTTTAAATTAAAACAATGATTTCTTAGAGTTCTGAATACAAATCATTTTGTCCAATCATCAATTTACAAAGTCGGTTAATTTCTGAATAATTTATATAGTCAACCTACGAAGTTCCAAGTGCAAACCCTTAATTACTTCAGCATTTTTCTAAAGACATTTGGAACTAACAAAAACATGAAACAGTAGTAAAAGTCTACAAATAAGTTAAGTAGCAGAGAAAAAAGAAATATAAAATATGACCAGTTTGAGTGACAAGTCGCACTTGGTCGGGACGTGAACCTAATCAATTTTGAAATTGTCACTCCTCACTCAAATACTCTTTGTTGTACGACCGATGTGATTAATATACGATCAGTCAGTAGTAGGTTTGAGTCTGACGCTCAAAAGAATAATCTATGCTACCAATAATGGACTCATGATTTACAAGTGTAAATTCGATTGAAAACCTTCCATACACGAATCACCCTGGGATCGAGAAAAATCTTAAAATTTTGTATATACCTGTTTTTCGACGTATACTTATGCAAATATTTTGGTGCGGAATAGACAAACAGGTGTTGTACAATCAAGGAAACAAAAATAATCAATTCCACTGATACCAAATTTCTATTTTTAGTACACGCAAATCATTTTCAAGTCAGTATTACTAATGATCGACAATGTTCTGTTTAACTAGAGTAAAAACAAGCAGTCTCAACTAAAATACAAAAAAGCTAAAAAAAAAAAAACAAGAAGTGTGCTAACTTCGACCTACTAATCTACTATTCGAAATTCGTAAGTGAGACTTGCACTACTTCTCAATGCAAGACAAATTACAAATCTGGCAATACTGTACATACAATAAAGTCCAATGAAATGAATGGAGAGTAAAATTCACAAAAATGTACACAAACCTTGTTCACATAACTGACTCGCATGGATGGTGCCGACGAGGGCGAGAAACACAAATCCCCCCCAAAATGGTCCCATACTGAATGCCAGAATAAGACCTCAGAAGTTCAGTTCTTGAACTGCAAAAGAATTCTCATGAAATTTCCAAAATTCAATTCCCAAAAATCGATTTATTAATCATTTTTAGGATAAAAGAATTAACATAACTGCAAAACTTACCTTCTTCCAACAGCAATTTGAAGTCTTCAGAAGCTTCAATAATGTGCCCTCGAGCAAAATTTCCACGCCTTTTATATTTAAGAAACTGATGAGTTTCGATGACAGCAATTAGGTGACAATCAAACAAGGAATAGGTTGAGAATGTATGTTTTCATTAGTTCTTGAGTATCGTTCGATAAACAAGTTACTATTTTGTTGTAATGACACTATCTGCACTATGTTAAGGAATGTGCTTTATCCTCATTCGTGTACGTCTTCAAATATAATTTCGAGAGTTGCTTTGGAAAGTTTCGAAGAATATTATTTGTTAATTGACCTTTTTCTTTTGTTCATCCTTTCCAGTCTTTGAGAGTAAATGTCATTTTTATGGACGGTTAATGATGTAATCAAAGATATGTTTGCGATATGAGGAATTCGCTTTCTTGGAAAAAAATGAAAAAATACGAGGAATTCATAATCTTTCGCAAACACATTGACATAGAAAAAAAACTAATTCAAAAAGCATAAAAAAAATATTGCCTTTTACTACGATCAAAAAAACAGTATAATAAAGTTTCTTTACTATTTGGAACAATTTAACAGATGTAAATGTTTTTCATATGACACGGAGAGTAGATAAAATGCACAAAACTGCGAAACTTGCTACAAAATCAATCGCATGATCATCAGTAATCGATTCTAAATAACCACAGATCATGAAATTAAATGATTTGACAAAAAATCACGGTTAAAACGTGAAATTCCGGAACGGAGAGGCTGGAAACGCGTAACAAATTTTTTTTTGATTTTGCGTGGCACTCTTGGTGCTGCAAGAATAACACGAACCTTTGAAAAATATCAATGTAAAAAAAAGGGTCGAAAATAATAGAATCCTCGTAAATTCTCGGAAAACTGGTATTTAATTGTTCAAATCATCATAAATTCGTTAAAAAATACAATGGCCATCACTATAAGAAAAAAAGTGTTGCCCAAGCTTGTAAAATTACAATAATGTGACTGTTTTCTAAGAAAATCGTAAAATACATAAAACAAAATTCAAAAGAATTTTTATCCAACCAAACAGTAAGAAATCATAGTTGTTAACTTCAATTTCTAAGCATCAGTTAAGGGCATCCAATCGTTCGTGGGTCAATTTGGTAGATTAACAAATTCACAAAGGAATTTCGTACATCCTTTTTGCATGTCAAATTCTCGTAGTCGGAAAAACGAACATTATTCGGGACACTGATCCGTTTCAATCCTTGCAAGTAATAAGAGACGTCAACTATTGAACATTGGCAAACGAGCTGATTTTCTTGCAAAAAGATGCTTGTAGTGAATGCTTCGGGTACTTCAGCAACAGCGTTCTCATAAGTGAAATCCAACGTATCTATGTGATTCCCTTTCACGTCAATGATCACATTATGCAGATTGAATCGCACGTCAGAGTTCTGGAATTCCAAGAAGAAACGTAAATTACCTCATCAGTTCATAAAATGTTTACAAAAATTGAAGAAAGTTATTTACATCAAGCTTCTTTAGATTGTTGAAGCTCAAATCCAAGAGCTCGAGATTGGGAAGTGTCTGCCATTTGGGATCAAATCGGCAAAAAATATTGTGGGAAAGGTCGAGTTTTCGGATTTTTGGGTTCGAAAAACTGACGGTGCTCAGTTGATTCCCTGAGAGATCTACGATTTCCAAGTTGTTGAGCCCATGAAAAGAGTCATCTGCGATGGTTTCCAATTGGTTGTCGTTCAAGTAGAGTTCCTTCAGACTTGTAAGGCCTTGAAGAATGTATCTGTGAACGAGCATGATAATTAGTAGCAAGGAAGTGGGCAATGACAAATTCCAGATGAGAGATGTTTGATTAAAAAATGTCTATATTATGTATTATCTTACTGAAACATTTGCTGAAGACGGTTATGAGACAAATCCAAGTATTCCAATTTACTGCTGAACTTGAAGATATTTCCAGGCAAGATCTGGAGCGAGTTCCACGAAAAAGTCATTTTTCTCAGGTCTTTCAAGCCATAGAATACGTCTCTATCGATCAGACCAAAATCCGTGATATTGGTGAAGGAAATTTCTTGAAGCCGCTCGTTGTTACGGAACAAGTCGTTCATGAGTGAAAGCCTGGTGTGGAACAGCGATTGCGTCGGAGCAGGGTTGTCTCTGAATGACAAAGTGATCTTTTCCAAATCGCGCAAGTCGTCGAACGCGCCTGATCTGATGACTGATATGGTGTTTTGGAGTAGTGTGAATCTCTTGAGTTTAGGGATGGCAGTGAAGAACTTTCGGTCGATTGCAATGTTAGCACAGGTTAAATAGAGTTCTTCTAAATTGGACATTCTTTGAAGGGCCTTCACGAAAATGGCTAAACGGGCTTCGTCTGTGACATTAAACTGAAAATCATGAAAACAGATAATGAAGAATTTCAATCAGGAAAACTGTCCTTACAATGGCTGCTGAAATTAGGTGCTAAAAATCAAAATATATTTGCAATTTGCATGTCGTCATTGCCGATTGACCCCTTAATATCGTCACATGGTGAATATTTGTCGCTTAAATAGTTAGGAGCTTTCAATGTGAAAAAGAAATGTTTCAAAACTTACCCCATTTTCTACACAAGAGTTGAGCTCGATTTTGGTTATTTTGCTTCGGTCACATTCAAGTTTTTGCAAGGGATGATAGAACCATGAAAGCACGAGATCGGATGACAAGCTCGTGATAGAGTTGTTCCGAAGATCAAGAGACTGTAGTAACAAGAAAAGTAAAATGACATACTTGACATTGTTTCTAATGGCTAAGGGCGTAAGCAGAAAAGCATTTTAGGTATTTAAACTCTTTTCGAAATTCATAAAAAATTAAAAAAACTTCTGAAAACTTTCTATGCCTCTGCTCTTTCATCTTGTAATAATAAATAACTCTACCTTCAATTTTGGTAACCAATTCGCTTCCGTTATGCTTTCAATATTGTTGTTGGCAACTTGCAAATCCACAACATACTCGTACCCAGGTTGGGTCTTAAGGGGAAGCTTCGTAATGTGATTTCCCGTCAGGTCAAGCACAATGTCGTAATCAGGACTAGGAACCAAGCTTGCAGGTGCTTCAGTCATGTTCAGATGAGAACAATCAATCTCAATTTGATGAGAATCTTCATCCAACGTACATGAGCACGAATCTGGACAATACTCCGTCCAGTCATAACAGCCGAAGTCCGCACCCACGAATTCCGATACTTTTTTGTTTCGGACTAATTCCGATGGTCCATCGCACAACAAATCTTTGTGCCCAAGTTGGATCTTACTGAACGTTGCATGGTTTTTCAAGGTCAATTGGCCTGACAAATATTTAGCGAAACTTGCTGCAGAACAGTCACATTGCATTGGGTTACTTCCTACATTAATGAAAGTAGTAGGGACTTCTTCTTTGTCAGATACTTTTTTTTTGTAAGAAAGACGAATGTTGCGGATTTGGTTCGATCTCAGGTCGACTATGAATGGCTTGGCTTGAGAGTATTGCAGGTCTAAATACTGGAAATCAGGAAAATGCAAAGAAAGTTTATTAGAGACGTAGTAACAGGAAGGTGGGGTTACAAATATTTTTTTACTGCTTGTTGACGTATTATGTAAGTATACATTGCAGCAACTCGTGAAATGATCTAATAAGTATTTCATATGTGCAATGCCACTCAAAATCATCGGGAAGAAGAGCAAAGTTACTCACACTCAATTCGGGCAAAAGATTGTACGACAGATTAAGATCTTGGAGTTCGAGAAGATTGACACGCCAGTCGGAGAAAATTACGGAAATGTGGTTGTGGCTTAAGTCAAGACGAGTAAGCTTGCTGTTCTTGAAGAACGGCGAAGGTCCAGAGAATTCGTTGAAGGTCAATTGATTGTTCGACAAGTCGACTATTTCTAGGGCTTGGAGATTTACGAATGAGGATTCATGCACACTGTGCAGGTAATTGTTTCGCATTTTTATCTCCTCCAGTTTGTTCAATTTCGACAACAAAGCCCTAAAAGAAATATTAGCCTTTTGTAGACTCATGACTTGAGCATTGCGTAAATGATTTCTTACCTTGAAATGGAAGTCAACTGGTTGCCAGACAAGTCTATTTCAATCAATTCTTGATTTTTCTCGAATAATTTATCTGGTAGGGATTGGATACCGTCATTGACCAAAGCGACTACTTTCAGATTTTGGAGGGATGCAAAGATGTTCTCAGGAATCGAGCTCAATTTAGGTATATTTTTTATCCCAATTAATATCATTTCCCTGTTATTGAGGAATAAATTCTCGTCTAAAGTTGATTCTGAGTTGAGACCATCTTCCTTTTTCTTCTCAAACCGTATGTATAAATTCTGTAATTTTTTAGCGAATTCGAAAGCCTTGCTTTGAATGTCTTGGAGCTTAAAATCAGTCAAGGAAATAGAAACCAAATTAGTTCCCTTGCTCAATGCATCGAACGGTATAAAATCAGAGTTTGCATTCTCTATTATCAATGTTTCCAAAGTAGCGGATCGATCCAAAAAGCTCCTTACACCTTCGGAAGCATTAACAACACCCTAAAACATAACATCGTAATTATTTATGTACAAATTGAATAAATCTCTCTTACGTACATCAGAAGAATTCGAATATAAATTGAAGGCAGCTGCTGTCACTGTGTTACGTTCGAAGTAGAATTTCTCCAAAAAGGAGAAGAAATCTCTGTCCACATACAAGTTCTGCAAAGGATTGCCTTCCAAACTCAAACTCTAAAGCACAAATATCGCTGGATTAGAAAAACCTGCGCACTTCATAGTGTCATGAACTCTATCTTGATGCTCGTACCTTGAGTTTAGGTAAAATGTTATCAGAATAGAAATCTGAAATGTTGTTGTGTCCAACAGTCATTTCTGTTACGACTTCATAACCTTTCTGACTGCGAGCAGGAAGTTCCGTCAGGAGATTAAAATCCAAATAGAGTCTAGTTTCGAAGTTTTCGATCACTGGCAGTTCGTTTGGTGCTCGTGTGAGTTTTCTGGATGAGCAATTTATTTCATAAATTTTTTCTGTGGGTTTTTCAGTGCAATCACATGAATACGGACATTTGAAGTAGTCTGCAATCGCTACAACCCGATCATCAGGGCCTTGACATGTGATTCGTTCTGGATTTATTTGGATGTTGCTGGTGCTTGCGATGAAAAGATTTCCTTTCAAGAATTGGTTGAAGTCTTGCAATTCTTCGGAATTATTCTTGCATTCTATAGGATTACTGTCGAGGATTATATTCACTTTGGCAGAATCTGGTCTATAAATTGGTATGTCTTTGCTGTTTTTTACGTAATACAATTCGATGGTTGCTATTTTGTTGAACTTCAAGTCTACTGTGATGCTTTTTTGAGTAAAGGTGACATCCGAGAACTGAAAACAAAATCATATGCTACGTACATTTTCGAAAAATATTTTGTCGGAACAAATTAAGTCAATAAAAAATGAATATTGGTCATTAGATGCGTACTTGAAAAGAAAGTTATTCATGCAGATAAAATTTACTTGAATTTGACGAAATGGTTTGTATCGATCATAAGAAAATTTAGTTAGATAATGATATTTTTTTTCTTCTGAGCATATACCGCAGTTTTTCCATTTCAAATGAATCTTAGTAGTTCTAGCAAAAATACTTTTCTGAATGTAGATCAACCGCATCAATTTTTTTTGTCAATATGGTCAGTGAATGAGCGTTGTTTGTTAAGTATTATAACTATAGCGAATTTTTGCATTTGCATTAATCTGAGAATCCCGAAAAAAGAGTCAGTCCAAAGTTTGTTAGTTTGAATGCATTTCAAAGTTTATCGACATTCCAGAGCATGCATGATCAATCAATAACAAGGGCGTAGGCAGAAAAAATTTTTGGGAGAGGTTTTCTGAGAAATACATTTCTTTGAATTTTGAAATTTCTAATCTTCGACGACTTTTTAACTAAAGCATGATTCCGAAAATTTTTTAATTTTTTAAATTCTAGAGTAATAAAACTTTTAGAGTTCACAGTTGCGCACTTTTCACATACGTACTGGATATTATGGAATTCGATCTTAGTAATTTTTAATTCACTGATGTTGAGATTCTTTTTTTTCCATCATACACTTGATGTTTTTAATATTTTTTAGTATTTTCACAGCGTCTATACAGCTTTCTTAAATTTGATACACTAGGAGTTAAAGTTTTTACAGATTTAAGTATTTATGTATAGATTTTTGAGAAAAAATATCTATACAGATTTTATGTATTTCGCGGAGTCAGAAAAGTTTGTGCTTCATGTAATACAATGAATTTTGCAGTGTTGTCTGATGATTTTCAAGATTTGTAGTATTTTTTCAGATCGCTCTATTAGATCTCTAGAATATATTTCAATATTATTAAAAGTTTCTACAGTTTTGAGTATTTTAATTGACTTTTCAGAAAACAAATTTTCATACAGATTTTCAGGACTAATGGTTCCCTTTTTTCATTAATGATTTTTTTTGGATATTTGCTGTATATATATTCTGAAATTGATGATGATGATCTCGTCCCACGCCCCTGATTAACTAAGCGATATAATTTTCAATGCCATTTTATTGTTATCTGAGATTGAAGATCGTAAGTTCCAAAATCCTAAGTATAAAATAAGATCTCAGGGATAACAAAATAAGAAAAAATATCAGTTCATTGAGTGAATTACTGAATAATTTCTACCTGAATACTGGCAATATCATTGTTACTAATATCAAGATACTCGAGGTTCTTCAAGGTTTCGAGCCAGTCTGGGAATATCTTCGAAATGTGGTTGTAACTCAAATCAAGTCGCACAATCGAAGGGCTCTCGGCGAAGGGCGATCTTTGTAGTGAGGGATCAATGATCAATTCATTCCTCGACAAAGAGACCTCTTTCAGTGAAGGAAGGTTCTTGAATGTATTTCTATGTATGGTCTTAATTTGATTGTTGTTGAGATTTAAATTCTGCAATGACGTCAATCCCGAAAGAGATTTTCTGAAAATAAAAAAGAAATATCTTGTGTTACTCGTAGATTATTGTTAACCAAGATCATAGGGTCTTGAAAATCAAACTTCAATTATAAGTACCCTTTGAATGCATTACTTTCATTAAAAATTCACAACGTTTATTTCTCATGTCTCAGTATTTTTTTAAATAGGTTTCTCTACAGATTTCTGGAATATGTAAATATATTTTTCAAGGAATAGTCATTTCAAATATTTTCAATTTTTTTAAACATTTTAGTTTTTTTAAGTATATTTTGTATTATTTTGGTACCCACAAAATTTAGCAGACTCTCTACTCCATTTATGGATCCCTATACAAATTTTGAGAACTTATTGCTCTAAAATAAAAACTATTATAGACAGATGAAAAAAAAATAAATTAACACCCTACATTACGTTTGTCAACTCACTCAGAAAGCTCAGTTATTCTGTTGTCCGACATGTCAATGTTGACCAATTTTTGACAGTTTGCGAAAAAGTCATCAGGAATTTTTTCGACCAATGATCCTTTGAAAGTGAAGTGTTCGAGAGCATTATTCGGTCCCAAACGAAGTTGCTGCAACGACTGGCTGTTTATCATTCTTCTGATTTCAAATTTCGTAGGTGACACTTCTTGGAACAAAACTTCCAAGTCTGTCAAGCTCTCCAGTTCGTCCAAAGCTTCATTTTCTACGCTCAAAGTCTCTTTGTACACAATAACGAGTTTTTTCAAATTCTTGAAATGGGTCAATATATCGCGAGTCAATTCCACGTGTCGAGCTCGAATTCTAAAGGTCTCAAGTCCGCTCAGAGATCGGGCAATTTCTGGATCGAATTCTAGCAAATGAGAAGTGCTCAAGCTTAATTTTTGGACTTTGTCGAGTCCTTGGAAATGCACTGGTCTGGCATTCATGTCGAATTCGTTGTTAATAGATAAATCGGTTATATTCGTCAGGCCCAATTGTTGGAACAGCGAACCCAAAGATTTTTTTGTGGGCAAAGGGCAGTTCTTCCAAAAGACTTTTTGGACATCTTGAAGAAGTTCCACGTTTTTAGCAAGGAAGTTGAAAGATGTGACGTGTTTGGGACATTCGACTACTAGGTAGTTCGGTGCTGTGTTGAATTTCAAGAGGAAATTTTCGTCTTGGATCGCTGCGTTCAAGCATTCGAATGTGTAGTCTTCTCTGTTTTCGAGCTTGTATTGTTGAATACAGTTTTCGGATCTTGGGTTCCAGTCTGTAAAATTTCCAAGTTTCAGATTTCTGGAGAGGTTGATTGGTTTTTAACTGTAAAATTTCAGAGTAATCTTGTGGTTTTCCAGGTTTTCAGCAATTTATTCAGTTGATTGATCCTTAACTCTAGAATACTGATGGTTTTTTTGAATTACTTGATTTATATGAATGCACACTCTTATCATTTTTTTATGTTTCTCTTGAAACTTATGCTAGAAGCAGAGGTGGCAGTAAATAGTTGGCAGAGATAGTTGGCAGAACTACCAACTTTGAAAATTTTTCAAAGGTTTAATTTATAAAAATATTCTTATGAAAAATTTCAACCATATTCCACAGTTTTGCAGTTTTACAGAATTTTGAAAATCTCCCAGAAGCTCACTTCTTAATCTCTACCTATCAGAAAAAATCACTTTTCACCGCCCCTGGTTAGGAAATCAAGAATTTCTCAAGCATACACTTAAGAAGAAAAAAAGAAATGTTTTTTTGGTTCAAAGTACTCCTAAAATCAAATTTTTTTTTTTTGAAGGAATTTAATTTCTGAGTTATTTATACAGTTTATCTCTAAATTTTTAAAAGCGAACTTTTAACTATTTCAGCATTTACATTATATCATTCGGAACTGCTAAAAAATAAAAATGAAAAAAAAAAAAAAACGTTCGCAGATAAGTTAGGTAGTATCAAAAGAAAAAAAAGTATAATTTCCTGATAATGTTGCAATCAGAAGAATAATTTATGCTCCTATAAATGGAACCATGATTTACAAGTGTAAATTTGTTCATGAAGTTTTCGTTTCTAAATTATTATAGAACCGGTAAAAAACTAGAAATTCAGTAAATCTAAATTACTTTTGAACGTTTTTTTCACGTTTACTCATGTAAATATGTCGGTCCTTAACAGACAAAAAAATATTCCACAATCAAGCAAACCAACATAAATAGTTCCATTGATAATAAACTTGTATTTTTAAGTAAATTATGCAAATAATAGGCCAGATTTTGAAAAACTGGCATCGAATCTAGCAGTATCCACTAAAATACAAAAAAGCAGAAAAACAAAAGAAGTGAAACTTGGGCCTACTAATCTACTATTCAAAATTGTAACTTAGACTTTCATTACTTCTCAATGCACAAAAAACACAAATCTGGCAATACTGTACATACAATAAAGTCCAATGAAATGAATGGAGAGTAAAATTCACAAAAATGTACACAAACCTTGTTCACATAACTGACTCGCATGGATGGTGCCGACGAGGGCGAGAAACACAAATCCCCCCCAAAATGGTCCCATACTGAATGCCAGAATAAGACCTCAGAAGTTCAGTTCTTGAACTGCAATAGAATTCTCATTAAATGTTCCAAAATTTAATTCCCAAAAATCGATTTATTCGTCATTTTTAGGATAAAAGAATTAACATAACTGCAAAACTTACCTTCTTCCAACAGCAATTTGAAGTCTTCAGAAGCTTCAATAATGTGCCCTCGAGCAAAATTTCCACGCCTTTTATATTTAAGAAACTGATGAGTTTCGGAGACAGTAATTAGGTGTCGAGAAAACAATCAATAGATTGTAAACGGAAATTTGTTCAAATCATTCCTGAGTATCATTGAACAGGAAAGTTATAATTTAGTTGTGATGATACTTTTTGCACTTTGATATCAAATGTACTTCTTCCTCTTCATTCTCATCAGTATACGTCTCTAAATGTAATTCCGTAAGTTTTTTTAGCAGTGTCGGAGAATATTTGTTTGTTAATCATTTCCTTTTGTTTTCAACTTTTCCTGTCGTTAAGTATGAATATCATTTATCTGGATGATTAATGATGAAACTGAAGATACTTTTGTGATACATTTACTTCCTTGCAAAAAGCAAAAAAATACGTAAAATTTATCATCTCTTAGGTAGATGATAAGAAAAAAAAATAGATTCAGTGAATAAAAAATGAATTTCATTTGAAGAGAGTTACTTCTTACATTTTCTCCTAGAATTATATTAAAAGGTTTTTTTTTTTTCAAATTTTTTCACTTAAATCAATGTTAGAGTATTACACTCAGTTTTTCTAATTACACAGAATTTCTATTATCTGAAAAATTTATAAACGTGTAAAATTCTACGAAGTATAAGAATTTTTGACAACTTTCAATAATCTGTAGAATTTTAAACTTTTTCCAAAATTGTCAAAAATATGAACCTAACACAAACTATTCAAAAATGTTTTATCGTCTATCAAAAAAATGATTAAATCATTCTTCTAAAACATATCAAATTTTTTTACAAAAATGGTGTTTTTTTTATTGAAACGTTAGTTTTTACCATTTATTGAAAACCATTTCTTATATTTTTTCTGTAAAAGCCATATTGAATATAATTGAACAAAAGGGCGATTTTTGGATGGCAAAAGTATTTCCTCGGTAAAAATTTTAAAAATCAAAAACTGAATTTGCAATTTATTTTGTTCCAAGTTATTATAAGATATGAAACTAATGAAACGAAAAATGATAATTTTTATCAGTTTTCCGTTTCTCGTAGTGATGGAAAATAAAAATGTCGTTCGATATTTGAGAAAACTAGTTTTTAAGTATCTGATTGAAGTGTCAATACAGTGAGTACGACGGAAAATTGCGAAAGAAAATGAGTGTCATTTAATTCTTTTGATTAAACAAGGAACAAATTTAAACAAGAGTTTTAAGACTCAATAAAATTTGTTTTCTAGGAAATTACAATTAGAATTCCATATGAACTTATGCAAAAACCAAGATGATAAGAAGCATTTTAAAGTAATAAATTATGAAAAAAATTGCAAAAAGCTAGGTTTTAAAAATATCGCTGAAAAAATCAATCGAAACAAAGCTGTTTTTTTCAGAAATCATAATGGTATTTTTCCAGAACCCTTCTCATTAGTAAGTACAGTAGAAAGGAAGAAAATAAAGTTTTAAGCAAAAACAATTTAATTTTCAGATAATTTCTTTACGTATTATGGGATAATTTTTTTCGTACGAGATTTTTTTATATTTATGAACTTACAAAGGGGAATGCGAAATTCCATATACTATTTTTGGACTCTGCAAAAAAATTATTCTGCACTACGTTACTGAAAATCATCAAACTTTTAAAGAGTTATAATCATTTAATGACGGTCATTATTATTTTCATTCTTTTGTTATTTATCGAAATTTTCTGAATTTCAAACATTATACCAACAGCGCGTTTACAACTTACAAAATTCCGTAAAAATTCATCTACTTTTTATAAAAAATTAATCAATTTCATGAAAAAATGAATTTTAAGTAAATATATGTTCCTTGAAAGTGTGTGATATGAAAAATTAATAATAGTAACTCAAGTCGTTGAAAAAGTATCTGCTTCGAATCTACTTATACAATTTTCTTTCAAAATTAGGATGAAAAATACATTTTTCATTATTGATAAATGAATTTTATGATGAACGTCAAAAATGTCTCCTGATCTATGTATTTTGGCATCATATTTATTCATTACATGGTTCGACTTATGGTAATTCTTCATTCCCGGGCGGATTCGCGAAATTCCTCGCAAAATTGAAAACAGATGTGTCAAGGCCATTCTTGGTTTATTTTTTCGCTTATCGTCCAGCCCACTTTTTGCTATCAGGTTGGTTTATTGACTATATATATGCTCACGTATGATTATTATCATTTTTCAAAGAATTGTATATTTTTCAATTAATATCAGATGTTTTAAATTCGTATTTAAAATTTTAAACATTGATGACCTTTTTTTTTAGAGACGTCATTCCTGAACAGACTTTTTCGATGAACTTTTTTTAGTAGCGTGTTTCTGATAACTTTTAGAAATTTCTGAAAACATTTTTGAAAATAAGGCTAAATGCCCTAGCTACGCTACTGACTTCAAAGGAAAATTTTCAAGTATTTTAAAACACTTACACCCACATCTACACCTGGACCTCAGTTTTGAACAATTTTATATTTAATCGAAAATCTAACGTTGATTTGACTACCTGGGAAACTTTTCAAGTATTATATGAGATTGTATTACTAATGGCAAACTAAAATAACTATTATTTACAGTAGCCAAAAATACTAAGTTTATTTCTCTAGACGCTTTATAATAATGTATGCAAATTTTGTTTCAAAATTTTTGGATAGACAATAAAACAGTTAAATTTATAATATTCACTAGAACATGTCTTTCTATAAATATACAGAGTTTTGTAACTACTGAACAGAGCGCTTTTATCTTATTCTAGTTCAAATATAAAAAAAAAACTAAAAATAAGAAAGAAAGCGGTTTGAATTTATTATAATGGATGAAAAAAACAATAATAAGAGCTACTAAAATCAGTCAAAATTTAGTAGAATGTAGAGAATCTGTACGGAAATCAGTAGATTCATTGAGAAGCTCATGAATTCAGTAGAATACTGAAAATTTAGTGGATCTGGCAGCACTGTATGTATGTATGTGTTGAATTTTTTGTTTATTGTTAACATACGAAACAATAATACAGTTTTTTATACTGTGTGTAAATTACATTATGTTACGTTAATTGCAAAATTCAGCACATATACCAATCTTATATTTTTCGTAATAAGTTTTTATGGAGTGGAGAGATTGAATTACTGATTGCAAAGTAAAATATCTTTTATTTACAGTTGTCAAACACACTGATGTTCTTATTCAATACGCTTTTTACTGTATACGATATAAAAATTTTTTTTTTTCAATTTCTTGCATGGACAATAAAACAGTCGAATTTTCAATATTCAGTACATCTTATCTATGCATAAACGTGATTTTTAAACGACTTGAACAGTGCGTTTTTTTTAATTTTATTTAAAAATTATGAAAAAAATGTATGTACTAAAATCAGTTGAAATTCGGTAGAATGTGGAGAATCGGTATATTAATTAGAAGATTGATTGAAAAGCTCATGAATTCAGTAAAATGCTGAAAATTTAGTAGATCTGTCAGCACTTTCGTTTGGAGTTAACATACGAATAAATACAGTTTTTTATACTTTGTATAAATTATATAATATTACGTAAATAATAATAAACCTAACTGCCCTACAAACCATGTCGGCGCCAACATTTTTGTCGACAAATTTGTCGACACCTATAATTACTTATATTTACACTGGATTATAAAAATTATTCATTATTAGATATCCCTAAGGTAAAAAAAATGTCTGAATGCGAAAACTTTCAATGAATAATAAAAAAAAAGCACTTGAAAATTGACGACACAGCATGTTGACGTTAATGTTGACAACAATTATGTCGACAATACGTCGACATTTCAGCAACGTCAACAGCAACGTCGTCAAGATGCAGCGAATTTGTCGACTGACGACAAATTTGCTGTGTCAAAAAGTGACGTATTTTGACAGTCGACATTTTTGTCAACGTTGGCGTCAACATGGTTTGTAGGGTGAACAATGCGTTCTTTTTATTCTAGTTAAAAAAAAAAATTTTACCTACTGAAATTCAGTAAAAATTCAGTATAATATAGAAAATCATTAGAAAAATCAGTATATAAAAATCGGTTTTATTGTTTATGCAAGAATTTTAAAAAGCATCTTGAAAAAGTAAATTAGTATATTTGATTTCTAGTCTATAATAATTATTTTACTTTGCTATTATTAATTGAATCTCTTGATTCCATAAAAACTTATTTCAAAAAATTTAAGATTAGTATATGTGTTCAATTTGGCAATTTACGTAACATGATATAATTTATACACAGTATAAAAAACTACTGATTCGTATGTCAACTAAAAATAATTATTCAACATATATATATATATATATATATATATATATATATATATATATATATATATATATATATATATATATATATATGCAGTGCTGCCAGATCTACTAAATTTTCAGTAAATCTACTGATTTTTATACTGATTATGCACATTCTACATAATTTCTACTGGCTGAAGTAGGTTATAATTATTGTATTTTCAATTTTTAACTAGAATAAGAAAAAAAAAGCACTGTTCAGTCGTTCTAAAACTTTATTTTTCTTGCTTCACCTTCATTAACACGGATATTTTCTACTGAATATCAAAAATTTTACTGTTTTTTTGCATATGCAAGCAATTAAAAATAATGAACTTGTATTTAGAAGCGTCTTGAAAAATGAAAGATTTTGAAATTTTCATACTGAAGAAAAACGTGATGAGTCAAACAATCATACGAAATAAAAAATGTGCCATGCATTTGACTACTGTAAAAGTTATAGTTTTTTTATTTCAGTGCTAAAAGATCTACTGAATTTTCAGTATTGAGTTCAGTATGAGATTTTCAGTGCACCTACTGATTTTGTTACTAATTCTTTACATTCTACTGAATTTTTACCGAATTTCAGTAGTAAGAAATATTTTTCTTAATTTTCACTAGAATAAGAATAAAAAGCACTGTTTTATCATTCAAAAAACTATATTCCTGCATCGCCTTGATATGCAAAAACGCTTTGAATCCTGGAGCACCTCATTCTATAAATTTACATGAAAATCTATGAAAATACTAGGAATCCCTTTGAATCGTACAGATTTGAGTATGTCCAGGAAAGCAAATATCATAATTATTGAATCTTTCGTGATTTTGTAAGATGTAGATTTTATAACGTGTAGGATTGTAATAAGGATATGTTTATTATCGAAGATACATAGTTATTTTCAGTTCTTCAAACTTATTCCATAAAATGAAAGACTCATGGAACAAGGAAATTCTATGATCGTATAACAATGCTTGATATAATATGGTAAATCTACATTCTACATCAATTCTAATGCAATCTGTCAGTAACGAATATCAAAATAATGCCACTTTCAGTAAATTATTATTTAATCTTATTACAACCAAAAATTTTTTAATTTATCAAGTTTGACGAGTGAAATCAAGAATCATGAGATTTCTTGAATCAAAAGTAAAGAGATAAAAAAAATATCAAATGGAAATAATAAACTCAGGCAAGTAAAATGAAATTTTCTAATTTTAGAAAGGATAATCATTTCCAACGACATTAAAACGCTATCTTAACGAATTCCAAACTGAAGTTTATTTCTCTCATAAATTTTGTTTTCGTAATGTTTTTATAAAACTGCTTATAAAATTTTAGCATTTTTTATGAAATCCGCTCGTTTTATAAAGTCACTTGATAAAACATTGCTCTTTTTGTAACGTGACTTCGCAAAAAAAACGGAATTTTATAAAAAATACCCAAATTACTAGGGTTTTCTCGTTCCAGGTCACATTTGCAGACTGAATTCAGAAAATTCAACTTCATTGCGTAGTTTGAATCGATAAATAAAAATTCTAAAGGATCATCACAGAAAAAAGTCGTTATACTCAGGGTACTGAACCCAAGCAAAAAATTCTATGAAAAACAATTTGATCAAAAACTAGATGGTAGATAATCGTAGATATCTTTTTCGGAAGTTGAAAATTTAAAATCCAGAACATAAATTTCTAGTCATTTTTCGATTTCATGAAGTACATTAAATCAAATGCATAAAACAATGGTTCGATTTCGTTGAATCGAAACAAAAAAATTGAAAAAAATTGAATTGGATTACCTTTATATAGTTTATAATAAATTGAGCTGAATCAAGTCAAACGTCCTTGGAATTATATAAAATTTAATTAAAGTAAGTTAAGCCTCATGAAGCTATAAACAACTTATTTGAAACAAATAACAAAGTTGAAGAGTAATTTATATTTTACTTCATAATTGCATTGAATTTTACCTATAAATACTATCGATTTTCGATTTTAATGTCAAATTGTGAATGACCCGTTACATGAATCTAGTTAGATGGAATTAAAAAAAAAGATTGTAAACTATATGCAAAAGTTGAATAGCTCAAAATATCAAAGACACTGATGAGAAATCACGGATGTATATTTTTGAAATTAACTTGTAAAAAATCAAACTTTCAAATCCTTGAGAAAATATATCTCTCTGATAAAACCTGCCTAAAATTGCATTGCTGACGCTTCTATCCAGCAGTTTTAAAAGTTTGATTGACAACTGCTTTGTTTTCTAAAACTGTGAAAAATAAAGTTATGTAATATTCAATTGCCAGAGCCACGTCATGGTGTGCACGCACCGAACCAAATCACTGATTTGAGTTGTTCAGTGTAGTTCATCAGTCTTCAGTACACCGCGTTCGCGCCAGTTCGAGCGTGCATACTGGTGCATACACAGTCGAAAAGAAGAGGTTCAAGTGTACTGTTATTTCGTGGGTTGGAATTTTTCCCATCCGATGCTGGGATGAAATCGCCGAAAAAAGATAAGTAAAAATCCAAAGATTGTACGAAATTCACTCGTCAGTCCTTAAGGGGGGAACCTGGTTTAGAACGCCGAAAATTGCATGATATTTAGCACAGTTTCCAAGGCTGCTTATCATATGAAATGTTTCAAGTACTGTTGAACTAGGCCATAGATACACAAGTCTTGCAAACAAAATTTATTTTCATGTTATTCGATAATGTTAAACAATAATTATTCATATTTGTTTCGGGCACTACTCGCTTGAAGATTCTCCACTGCGTACACGATAGCGATCGTCCTATTTATCAGAAACATGAAAACTAAAATTTTTTTTGCACTTTAGAAGTTTATCTTCAATTTAAACCTAAGAAATTTTTTAAAATGTTAAAAATTGCAAATTTTATGGGTGTTTAAAAAAAAATTCGCGTTTCACGGACGAAATTTTGAGATAATTAACCACAAAAAAAATGGATTAAAAAAATTTTTTACGTAGTTTTTTAGGTTCACACACAAGCTTGCACTTTTAGCTTTAAAAAGAGCTATCACTTATAAAAATGCGGCAATCACAACATTTTTAATCGTGTACGCAGTGGAGAATCTTTAAGCGAGTAGTGCAAGAAACAAATACGAATTATTATTGCTTAACATTATCGAATAACATGAAAATAAATTTGTTTTTGCAAGATTTGTGTATCTATGACCTAGTTCTACAGTACTTGAAACATTTCATAAGATAAGCAGCCTTAAAAACTGTGCCAAATATCATGCAATCTTTCGTCGTTCTAAACCAGGTCCCCCCCTTAAGGGAGACTGCTTTAAGGGAGACTCGGGCAGATATCTAATGCACCGCGAAGAAAAAGGTATGCGTCTCTATCAGTTCTTTCGTTTGTCTCGGGTATCGAGGCCGGCGACGGAATGTTCCATGCCGATTCTGACGGGAAATTTCAGTAGTGTATGAAAAGGTACGGTCGCACGATACGGCCACGTGGGCTCAAAGTCATAAGTCATCTTGGCTACGCCGGAGAATAAGTGTCGTTTGAGTAGCTTGTACAGAATGCTTATGAGTCATTCCAACGGTCTCAAATTCTTGAGGTGATTCATAGCATCTTAAACGAAATGAATATACCGACTGATTTTTTCCTCTTGAATTTACGATATTTTATTGTAGGGAATACTGACTGAAAAGTTGATTTCTCTCGACTGCCGCGTGTTAGTTTTTCTTTATGATACAATAAGTCAAGGAAAAATGTTCAAATTTTTAAAAGGGGCCGTTCGTGAACTTCGTGTCCTAGGGGGGAGAGGGGTTTAAAAAACGGAAATTCGAGTCACGAGGTTTATAAACGGCCCTTAATCATTGCTTCCAGTGTGTCCAGATTGAATGCGCACACTTTCAACACACTCAAGCCGGTCTCATGCATGTGAGAGGAACATGGTATGACGTCACGTTCTCTCCTTTCACACGTATAAGACCGTTCGAGTGTATTGAAAGTGAGTGCATTCAATCTGGACACACTGAATTTGCTTCATTTTGTATGTATATAAAGTTTCGTTAGAGAAAATAGAATCATGAATTAAACTTCTTGGAAGAAAATTTTCTTGCGATCGCAATTTTTATCAAAAAATCGATAAATTTCCAAACTGAAGATTTCAACATAGTAATCGGTTATTCCCTTCTATTATAAAAAAAAAAAAACAAAACTCGCCGAATTGAAAAAAGAGTTCATCAGTGATAAGATTGTATTTAAAAAAAACACACATTTAGATCTCAAAAACATTGTAAACCTTCAAATTCCAAAATTTTATCCATTTCTTCCAATGTTTCTTTCCTGATAACAATTTAGTGAAATCAGAAATAATTGATAGTATTTTCTAATAACTGACATTCGATGCTTGGGAATTATGATTTTGTAAAGTCAGACAAACATTTTTCCTGTTATTTTTATGCTTCCATTAACTGAAATGATACAATCAAATTCGTTTAATTCGGATCAGTTCAGTTACTTATGATGTTCTATATACAACATAATACTGGCGCGCAAGCGTTGACCGTTGAAAGTTATAATATTGTAAAAAAAACAGTAAAATCCATTTAAATGTGTATTATCGTTATTAGGATCAATTATTTGGAAATTTTTTACCATAATATTCCATACGCGAAATACAAATGTACTGAAAAATAAGAACGTTGGGAGAATTCGAAAATTATTGATATGCCATCGGCCATCGATTCGATCTTGTACCGAATTGGCATCGCGCCGGCCTGTTTCAGGAGTCAGTAGCGCCGGACATATTAACTCGATGGTTGGGCGTAACTATAATTTTATTATAGATAGTAAACCGGGCCAACTAATCGAGGCCGCTGTATTTGAAGGGATACAGAAAGGAGCTTTCATCCTCTGCTACTCCGGTGCCCTTTCACAAGTACATTTATATCGAATCGAATACCGGTAGCATGCCAATAATCATTCTTATTCGTCCCCAACAACAACAGCAACAAATTATATTTCCGTACAACTTAAGGGGGAACACTACAGTAACTGTAGGAAAATGAGGCTCGACTTTCAATGTTTATTTTAGACAGACTAAGTAAGTTACAACATTTTGGATTTTTTTTCTTCGTTCACCTATTACTGACAAATAGAAAAGTAATTTTTTATAAAAACATGTTTTCAAAAATGACGACGTAGCAGCATTTTTCCATTTGATGTTTTTTGTGGAGGAGTCCTACTACTGGAAGCTTTTCTCGGAAAATCTGTAACATAAAGCTTGAGTATATTTTTTTCCTTTTTTGTTTACTAATTATCTCGAGAACACCGTAGCCTTTTTTTTGTATATTACAAAATTAGTTTGTTATAAACAAAAATAACAGTCTATTTACAGCCGAAAATATTGATTTTTCATGAAAAACGCGCCATTTGAATAAAAATAGTGATATCGCGAAAATCCTAGGGTGTTCCCTAGATAATTAGTAAATAAAAAAGGAAAAAAATATATTCAAGCTTTATGTTACAGATTTTCCGAGAAAAGCTTCCAGTAGTAGGACCCCTCCACAAAAAACATTACATGAAAAAATGCTGTTACGTCGTCATTTTGGAAAACATATTTTTATAAAAACTTACTTTTTTATTTTTTAATAATAGACGAACGAAGAAAAAAAAATCCAAAATGTTGTAACTTACTTAGTCTGTCTAAAACTCTAAAATAAACATTGAAAGTCGAGCCTCATTTTCCTACAGTTACTGTAGTGTTCCCCCTTAACCAGTTTCTATTCTACGCGTCTTTCTTGCACTACAGTATGTTCCGAGTCGTCTTAACCAAAAATAAGAGCGTTCCATAATGCTCTTCCGGCGAAGCACAGATTTTTACTGTTTTTTTTATTTCAAAGTTTTTAAATATGGCAACTTTTGTAAAGACTGACCTCAGACTCGGTACTAAATCGCAACTGAAAAATAAATAAAGTTTGCTGTTGCAAATTTTATCCTTAAGACGGAATTACAATGTACGAAGAAAATTTTCTCCTACGGTAGATTTTAGAATAAAGAAACAATATTTTTCATATTTTTGTTGCTTGTTAGTACATAATTTGTCGCTGAGATAAGTTTTTGAAAAAAAAATTTGTACTCAAATTATAAGAAATAAAAAACTGTTTGAATTTCTACATAAGTGACAAAGCAGTACAAGATACCTTCAACTGAATCTTGAAATGCATTAAACGAATTTGCTTCAGTCTAGAACTGTTTGAGTTTCTAACTTTTTTTTTTATTGAGATACTGAAAAATCTCCCAAAATAGTATGTAATGCGACGAAATCTTGTAAATACTTAGAAAATCGTAAACACAAGAAATCTATTAAACATTTCAAATCTCTATATGAGTAATTATCATAGAAATTAAGAAAATTACCAAAAATCGATCGAAATTCGAATTCTAGAGCAGCAAATTCTATAGCAAATTATAAAAATACTTAAATCTCTCAAGTTTTGATAGATACTAAAAAAAAAACCAAGAAATACTATAAATCTTTGAGAACTTGAAAACTACGAAAACATAACTTTTTCAAAATTTTAGAGAACTGCGAATCCAAGAGTTTATAATTGTAGAAATATTTATTATAAAATTGTTTGAATACTTGAAAATACCTTACATCGAGTTATAGCTCAAAAAAATACGAAAAGGAAAATAATTAAGGAAAATCGCAATCTACGACTTTGAACGGCAAAAACATATTAAAATAAATATCAAAAATAGTACTTTTTTTGCCTATGCAAGCAATTTACGTAACATAATATTATAAATTTTTCACACTTTAAAAAAATGTATTGTTACCGATGAATAAAATATTGAACACATACACATGCAGTGTTGCCATATTTACTAAATTTTACTGAGTTTTTCAGTAAATCTACTGATTTTTATACTGATTCCGCACACTCTACTGCATTTTCACTAATTCCAGCAGCTGAAATCATTATTTTTTTCAATTCCCAACTAGAATAAGATAAAAACGCACTTTTCAGTATAGCACCATTGCAAATAGGCTCATGAATTCAGTAAAATACTCCAAATTCGAGGTATCCGTCTACTCATGAAAAACAAACATCAAGGCCGGCTTATTTTCCGGCAAAAGCGCGTCACGTCTCGGGAAACGAATATAAAAAATGCCGTTATCAGTGATTCGCTGACGCGTGGGGGCATCGGAACATGATCGGAAGATGTTCGCCTGATGGGAAAAACTCGCCTGGCGCGTGGGGGCGGTGAGGGGGGGGGGGGCGTGGAAACATGTAGAGAGAGCGCGCTTTTATCGATCCCGAAAACAGGGCCGAACGGAAACCCAAGTCACTCAACAGTCGCCGTCGGTCTTCCAGCCGACCCGGAGAATTTTCCGCCAATTCCCTCGCGAGTCGACTGTTCCCCAGAACACGTACATCCCCCTCCCCCCCCCCCCGCTCCCTCGTGTATAATATCAACAAACAAACAAAATTTCGCGCTTTTCCGCGAGTTTTCCGACCGCGTCGATTTCACCTTGACCCTTGCCCTTTCGCGGAAGTGCCGCAGGTGCCAAAATGGCGGACAGGATCTACCAACCGAATTCCGAGCTCGCCGCGAAAGCCCACTGCAAGAGCTTTCAGCAGTACAAGGAACTGCACGAGAAGTAAGAAAGATTCGCGGGAAATGGAGAGAAAATGGAAAAGTTGCGGAACAATGGATTGGGTTCCCGCCATTTTTTGAATATTCCGACCGTTGCGTGCGCGCGCAGGGTTTTTCCTGAGCGGATGACGCCCGTGATCGATGATCTTTTCCGAGGGCGAAATCTTGAACGTAAACACGGGAAATCGATGGAATATAGCCTTGCGGGGCGGAAATACCAACGTGTTTGAGAGATTTCGACGAACTCGATGGGAAAGAAGGTTTTTTGTTGTCTGTTGACAGACAATATTCTGGGAATATTCTGGGAGTATTAGGAAGAATATTCTGATGCCCAAGTAGTTGCATCAGACTAATGTAATAAGAAATGATCGAAGAATATTTTTAAATGAGAATATTCATGGAATTTTTTTGAACGTTGGGCTTATAAGAAACTACTTGGATATTCCCTCTATTGACACGCAATATTCTAGGATGGTGCCAGGAATATCATCAAAAATATTCTCATAATATTCTAATGTCCGAATAGTTGTCCAAGTATTAGGCCAATGTTAAAAGAAATTTCCCAAGAATATTCTTCGAGGAGAGTTTCAAATATTCTTGGAATTCTTTCCTTTCCATTGGCCTCATAGGAAACTACTCAGATATTCCCTATTGGCACACAATATTCTAGGAATATACCGGGATTGTTCAGGAAAATATTCTAAGAATATTCTTATGTCAAGTAGTTTTCTAAGTAGTGGCATTAGACTAATGTAATAAGAACCGACCCAAGAGTATTTTTAAATGAGAATATTCATGGAATTTTTTTGAACGTTGGGCTTATAAGAAACTACTTGGATATTCCCTCTATTGACACGCAATATTCTAGGATGGTGCCAGGAATATCATCAAAAATATTCTCATAATATTCTAATGTCCGAATAGTTGTCCAAGTATTAGGCCAATGTTAAAAGAAATTTCCCAAGAATATTCTTCGAGGAGAGTTTCAAATATTCTTGGAATTCTTTCCTTTCCATTGGCCTCATAGGAAACTACTCAGATATTCCCTATTGGCACACAATATTCTAGGAATATACCGGGATTGTTCAGGAAAATATTCTAAGAATATTCTTATGTCAAGTAGTTTTCTAAGTAGTGGCATTAGACTAATGTAATAAGAACCGACCCAAGAGTATTTTTAAATGAGAATATTCATGGAATTTTTTTGAACGTTGGGCTTATAAGAAACTACTTGGATATTCCCTCTATTGACACGCAATATTCTAGGATGGTGCCAGGAATATCATCAAAAATATTCTCATAATATTCTAATGTCCGAATAGTTGTCCAAGTATTAGGCCAATGTTAAAAGAAATTTCCCAAGAATATTCTTCGAGGAGAGTTTCAAATATTCTTGGAATTCTTTCCTTTCCATTGGCCTCATAGGAAACTACTCAGATATTCCCTATTGGCACACAATATTCTAGGAATATACCGGGATTGTTCAGGAAAATATTCTAAGAATATTCTTATGTCAAGTAGTTTTCTAAGTAGTGGCATTAGACTAATGTAATAAGAACCGACCCAAGAGTATTTTTAAATGAGAATATTCATGGAATTTTTTTGAACGTTGGGCTTATAAGAAACTACTTGGATATTCCCTCTATTGACACGCAATATTCTAGGATGGTGCCAGGAATATCATCAAAAATATTCTCATAATATTCTAATGTCCGAATAGTTGTCTAAGTATTAGGCCAATGTTAAAAGAAATTTCCCAAGAATATTCTTCGAGGAGAGTTTCAAATATTCTTGGAATTCTTTCCTTTCCATTGGCCTCATAGGAAACTACTCAGATATTCCCTATTGGCACGCAATATTCTAAGGTTGTGCCAGGAATATTATCAAAAATATTCTCATAATATTTTAATGTCCAAGTAGTGGCATCAGGTCAATAGTAAAAGAAATGTCTCAAGAATATTCTTGAGAATATTCCTGGAATCTTCGTTTGACATTGGCCTAATATGGGAACTACTTGGACATTCCCTATTGACAAACAATATTCGAGGATTGTGCTAGGAGTATTATCAAAAATATTCTCAAAATATTCTTATGCCCAAGTAGTTGTCTAAGTATCATCAGCAGGCCAATGTTTAAAAGAATATCCCCAGAGTATTCTTCGAGAATATTTTGAAATATGCTGGAATATTTTTTCCAATAATAATAATAATAACAATATCAATTATTATTATAAGTATATTAAATATTATTAAGGAATAATTGGAGTATTATTAAGGGAGTTTCAAATGTTCTTGATATATTTTTTTTTTTTGACGTCGCCCCTATAGGAACTACTTGGACATTCCCTATTGACTATAGATGGGCATGAAAAAATACATTCGAAATTAATTACTCAAGAAAATAAAAATACATGTAACGAAATACTTTCCCAATCAAGCAAATACATTGATTGGGAAAGTATAGTAAAGTATATATATAGAAAGTATATCGCCGAAATAGATAGTTACATGTGACGGAGTAATTTTGACACAGAAAATGCTCAGATTTAAGGGATTATCTTGGAATTAGAAAATAATAAGATACATGTATTTGTTTAGCTTCGAGAGTAATTCGTTACTTGTTGCATATGTTTTTTTATTCACGATTTTAATCCGTTAAAACCCCTAAAAACAGCAGAAATCTTCCAAAAAATAAATGTTCCGATAGTTTGTTTGAACGAATAAATGTTGCGAATTTCGATACTTGATAGAAAAATCCGATGGTCTTAGTATTTGTTCAAACAAAGTGTTTGAATAAATTTATACTGAAAACTTGAGTTTAGTTTCATAATCAGAAATCGTGAAAGCCGCGGAAAAAAAACATGAATTTCCAGAATAGGTAAACATTTTTTCACTAATTGTTGTGTTCCGGGTTGACAGCAAGAAAATTCAAAGACTCACAACGACTTTTCACAAGAACTTTATTTGTCGATTGTTTAGAAAACGTGGTAGGATACTCGCATGACAGTATGTCGACCAATCAAAAATTTACCGAAATTCTTAATAACGAACATTATCAAAATAGCGAAACAATAATGCATTTTATATAGATACTGAGATTGAAAGGAAATGAAAAAAGAGTCACGTACGAGTGAACAAATTTAAGAGTCGATTTAGAGAATCTTTAGAGCAAATCGTTTTACAATGTAGTAATGTAACTTGGAAAGTTATTTCATTCCAATGGAATAAATTTCAAACTTGTATTGACGAAAATATTGTTACCATAATTTATTCAAACCATATACCAAAATATAAATACATCACAAAATAAAATGCAAGATTACTTTCGAAGCTACACAAAAACATGTATCTTATTATTTTCCAACTCCAAGATATTCCGTTATAAATCTGAGTATTTTCTGTCTCCAAACTACTCCGTTACATGTAACTTTGTTTTCGGTGTCGAAAGATGCCCAATTACATCTAACGAGATACATTGAGGATTACAAAAATACATTTAACTTGGTATTTTTTGACTCCCACATAATCAGCTACATGTAACTTGGTATTTTGGAGTTGATAAATGCCAAATTAAATGTATTTCAATAATTTGGAAAGTATTTCGTTACATGTATTTGTATTTGAGTATACATGAAATATGATTATGCCATTCCCTGCTATTGACACGCACTATTCTAGATTTCTAACAGAAGTATTCTCAAAAATATTCTCAGAATATATTTCAGTAGTTGTCCAGCTAGTGAGATTAAGCCCAAGAATATTATTAAGAATATTCTTGGAATATTTTTTGAGAAACTACTAGAATATTTCCTTTTGAGATAGAATATTCTAAAATTGCGCAACAAATATTTTTAAGCATATTTTCAGAATATTCTAATGTCAATGTTAGTGACGTCAGGTCAATGTTATACGAAATGTCCGAAGAATGTTCTGGTAAATATTATTGAAATATTTATTCTAACATTGGCCTTATGCATAGGTTGTTAATTTTTCGTATCTTTTATGTTTTCGATATGTTGAAATTTAAAATAACCCACGTAAAAAATTTTACCTACTGATATGATATTATTTTAGACCAGGTAAATCACTGTACTCAACTTCAACTCGTGCTACTAACTTCTAAATCATGCATAATCATTTACATTCAACATTATTATTGTTCTGCAGTAAAATTTGATGATGAAAGTCATTCAACTCTTTTCTAAAATAATAATTATAACAAAAATTACGCTTTGAAATTTGATTCTCACAGTTTTTTTTTTAAATAAATACTCATTCAAAAAGTTGTTTTTCCGAGGCTTTATGGGTAAACACCGTTTCGAAATGTGGCGAGTTTGCAATGTTGCGGGAATCAATAATCAGGCGATAGCGTTATCGAAAGTGCAATTTTTTAAATGTCACTTATACGAGTTTTCCTGACAACCAAGTTTCAGCATTTGAAGAAATTATAAACAATTCGTGACGTGCGATTTATATTGCGTGAACGAATTGACGTGAAAGTCGAGACTCTCGTGTTGTTTAATTTCACTAAATGCAAAATTCAGGGTTGCTTCGTTTTATTACACGTGCTCCATTTTTAAGCTCTCGAGATTAAAAACGTGCTTCGAAAGCATGGAATTCTCGAAGGCATAACTTCTCCAGAAATTAAGAATTTTCGAAATTGTTTTGTGAGTCTTTCTGTTTCGGGAGTATTGTTTACCAATTTTTTTTATTTAAATATATACATTTATAGAAGCATCATTAGGATGATTACTTGTTTTGAAATATTTTACTGTTTTCACTCGAATCTGTTCAAAATTAATCATTCTTCGTAATTTGTGTTGTGATGATAAAAAATTTACTTTTATCTATAATCTCCTCATAATATGGATAAACATATAATTATTACTAATATTTATAAGTGTAAAAAAGAATACATTTTCTTAATTTTCGATAAGATTTTTTACTTATTACAAAAATTAAATAAATAAATTTAGGGAAGTATAATTTTCACGAAGATTCATTATTGAGAAAAAAAAACTTAGAAACTCACTTTCCTGGCATAGTAATACAAAGTCACGTGTATATTATTTTCAAAAAAATTGCCATATTCAAAATATTTCTAACATGTCCTAAAATAAACTAAAATATTTGAGAATTTAGATTAATCTTTGAAAAAAAATAATATCATCATGTTAATTATTACAAAAAATACCCGTAATATGACAACCCTACGTTTGTTGAAAGGTCAAGATCAAAAGATTGTTTATTAATTTAACTGTTTACGTCCATTTTTTTCCAAGTTGATCGAATTTTCACCACGTGGCCAACCCAAAAACATTTTGATTATTGACACAGTTTTTTTTTTCAATCATCCTGAGTTCGCGAGCGTATTTCCATTGCAGATTTACGAAAAAATCGATGGCCGTCGCGTCTCTAATTATAAACTCGCGGAGAATAGCGCTAGCAGAGAATAAATAAATATTTTAACAAAAATGAATAATGAATAAACTCCTAATTACTAAATTTCTCAAAAATCGAAGAAATTACAATTCTTTAGGTCAAGTAAAGTACGATTTGGTTGAAAGTTGTTGCCTGTGGTACGAAGGTCGAAAATTAATGAGAGTCTTCACTTCTCAAGTTTGTAGACATTGACAATGTAAATTGTTTTTAATGACATTATGCTACTTGTGACTGATGAATATGCAATTGTAAATTATTGTCTCGAAAAAAGAATGAAAATTCGTAGATTAAAAAATAATTACTTTTCATTTTATTTTTCTATCAATATTATGATTATTTTATTTAATTTTTTCAATATTTCATTTCGATATATTTATGGGTATATCGTTCTCCATGTATTTAATTTAATCAATAGCTTGTTGAGATCTTTAATGAAATTTCTTGAAATAGAAACCCACAATAAATAATTCTGAAATTTCAACACTCATTTTTCATTACTTGTTTACTATACAGTTTTTTAAAAATACATTTCTTACAATAAAATGATAACTATCATAATGAAATACATTTTTTTTCACCACGAATTGAAATAAAAAAACAATCTAAAACTTTTATCAAAATATATTAATAAACTGTAATTTTTTCATGGATTATAATTTTCCCCGACCCCTCTCGCAAAAAAAAATCTGCGAATTCCGTTTCAGCAGCGACGTAAAATTAGCTTGCCTCGATCGCTTTTCAATGATAATTCGATCGATTCGCGTGCTCACGAAAAAAGCCATTTGTCATGCAGCTCGTGTTTTCGTTCTCGTTTCTGCAGGTCGATCAAAAGCCCAGAAGCGTTTTGGGAAAACATCGCGAAGCAATTTTACTGGGAGACGCAGACGTCGCCGGAAAAATTCTTTTCCTACAACTTCGACCTCAACGAGGGCGACATTTACATAAAATGGATGGAAGGAGCCACGACCAACATCAGCTTCAATTTGCTAGACAAAAATGTCAAGAGCGGCCTCGAGGACAAAATCGCGTTTTACTGGTGAGTTTGGGGTGTATTTCTAAAAAACAAAAAATAATGGAGTCCATTTTCAGACCATCAGATGCAGTCAATATAATGCATGAATGATTCATGCATTTGCTCGTGAATGCTAACGTTTTTCCATAATTCGCAATACTTTTTCATTCATTTTTATTTTTTTTTAGTATTCTAATTTGCATTCCATAATCCAATATCGTCTACAATTTTCTATAATTTCATGTAATTTTCCACGGATAAAGATGAATTCCCAAAACTCTGAAAATTAACCTTAAATGTTACCTTCTCGTCGAAATTTCAGAAGAAATGTTAAATGTGTCTGAGGAATGTGAAATTTTCTCTCACTAACAAAAAATCTACTATTTCCTAACTCTGTGAAGAAAATTCAATTTCTCTGACAGCTCCACACATCGAAAATCGTATTATCCTCACTTTTGTTTTATAAAATATTTTCATCGACAAATTCCAAAAAAGCCTGTTCATGTTTGTCAAATTTTCAAAAACTTTTTTCTTGTTTTCATTACAAAATTTTCAACTTTCCAACAATTTTGATACATTGTTTCCATGTGGGTCATCGATACTGGCCGAAGAGTTTCCATATTTCCGGTTATAAATAGTCTATTTCCAAGTCATTATTTTCAATGCCATTTTTAAGCATTTGTGATAACGCTAGCACGACATTGTACCGACTGTAAATTCAATGTCACGAGCTCGACGCATAACTGAATCTTCTAAAAAGTGCAGAATTGAAGTTATGTCTGCATATTCAAATCATCGCGTAATCCGCAACACTTAAATCACTACTCGAGCTATTTTGTACTCTAGAAAAGCGAAAAAATTCATGTGCAATCGATTTGTTTTGGAATGGAAAAGAAAATTCGAAAAAAAATGAATATAGAATTCGAGTTCTGTAATTTTTTGTACAAGAAATTGGATTGATTTTACAAATTTATATTTATTCTTTTGAGAAACTTGGGTTCTGGCCATGACAAATAATATATGACAGGTTTCGACGTGGCAATTATCGAGGTTCAAGTGTATGTTTGATATTTAAAATATTTAAAATGACCTTTTTCTCAATATTGTATTACATTTTTTATCTATCAGTTTTCACAAGTTTTTTTAACATTTTGTGATTTTTGAGAAAGAATTTCATTTTCCAATCTGGATATTATTGCTAGTTAGAAAAATATTCAAATTTAATCACTTCATACCTCCAAGCATATATTATTTGATAATTTTTTTTATTATTTCAAAATTTTTCTAAATCATTAGGGTTTCAAAGAAAATTGTTATTATTTATTCCTTTTTTATGTTCTCCGTTTGAAAATGTGAAACGACGACTAGAAAAAAGAATTTCGATCAGAGTAAAAATATAGGGAGGGAGGGAGATAAGATTCGAATTAATTAACTCAATTCTTAAAAAACGGTACCTCATTGATTAAGCTACAAAATTTTGAGGAACTCAATTCTTTGGGATATTTGGAAGAACATCCAGGTATGATGTTTTAGAATAAATAAATTTCGAGCAATGTGTTACGTAAGTGTAATATATTCATGTATTGTACGATTGTTATTTTTGTCTAGAATACGAGGTCACGGAATAAGGCCTTAAAACGTTTGGCAAAAAATTAAATTTGTATCTGGAATTGCAGTTATTTATTTGCGAAATCGTAATAATTTTCGGGGATTTGTATACGTTTCGTGAATAATGAAAATTTCTGTAAAGTCGATAGAGAAATTTTCTAGTGTTTTAAAGTTCCTCAACTTTAGTTAAAAATTATTTACATTCCTAAAAAATCTTGAAGTTTATTAGAATACAGATATAAATGGAAATGGTTCATTCATTACTATGTAAATTTTTGAATTTTGACAGACTTTCATTTTTATCGTAATTTTTTGAATATCTTGAAAGTTACATGAAAAATTGTATAGTGGCGAAGTAGAGTGATTGAAAAAGTTGTACATTTTTTTGAATCCTGTAAAATCGTACGAAAATTTCCCAAATGCCTGCAAAATTTCAGTCATGCTTGAAATTAGGAACGTGTTTTGAAAATCAATTATTTCCTCATTAAACTTGTTCAAGAAAAAAAATATCTTACATCAAATTTTCCGCATCATAATATATTATCACGTTTACTTTAAATATTTTTCAAAAAAATTTTATCATGATACACTATTTCCAAAAAAAATCAAATTCTCATTATCTCCAAAAATTTATAAAAATACTCTCTGAACCCTGAAAATATCAAGAAAAATGGAAAAAATTCCACAAATTCCATACAAAAAAATGATATTTATGAAAAAATCGTCGAAATTCTTGAGGATCCCAGTGTTACAAGGACCGTGCATTTTTTTTAGTTCACGAGTCGCTAATTTGAAACGTGGTAACGTCGGTAAAAAGCCATTGAAATTCCGAGCAACGAATCGGTGTCAAAAGTCAAGTTCTCGGCGCGAGTCGCGAAGTGCGAACGCTCGCGAAAAACTTTTCTGGCGATCCGGAAAAAACGCGGTACTTCTGGATGGCGCTAGAATTTCGCGGCCTCGAAATCGCGGCAAATCAATAACGCGGCGGCCAATTACCCGGGCTATTTTTTGGCAATGCGCCTTGAAGTCAGACTAGACCGAAAACGAACCGACCCGGTCGAAAAATTCACTTCCAGAAAAACCAATGCACGATTTTCTCGTGTTTTTGAAGGTCTAAACGTTCAAAATTGAACGAGAAAAGAAATAAAAAGTAAAATAAAGAAGATCATCAACTAATTAAAATAATTTATGACGAATTTTCAAAATAAAGAACAAGTTTATAACTTTTTTTAATCACCAACTGACGGATTTTCGAATATGAGATACACTTTTTTCATAAATTGAATATTTCGCTAAGAAAAAGAAGAAATACAAAAATTATGTCACGATCTGTAGAATAGTGGAAATTTTCATGATTTTTATGTAATATCTTGTAATTTTTCAACTTTATCCAAGTGAATACATTAATTCTCCTTATGTGCTCAATTTTTTCAAAAAAAAAAAAACGTTACTGCTGTACCCGGATTTGAACGCAGGCTGACCTAGTACGTGAACAGTGACGTTACCCACTACACTAACATACGTTACGTACCTTAATTTCGTATTTTCTTTTTTTTTCAGGGAGGGAAACGACCACGAAGATTACTCAAGATTGACCTACAAAAAGCTGCTAGAGGAAGTATGCCGGTTCGCGAACGTCTTAAAATCAAAGGGAGTAGAAAAGGGCGATCGAGTGGCCCTTTACATGCCCATGATTTTAGAGTTGCCGATCGCAATGCTCGCGTGTACTAGAATTGGTGCCGTCCACAGTGTCATTGTAAGTAATTTTTTTCGAATTCAAATACATTATCCAATGATGTTTGACCTGACTCACAAGAGATAACTTTTCTTTCATGTCTGGATGCTTACTTTAAATAACAAAAAATTTCAAAATAATAAGATCAAAGGTCCTTTTTTCCCGATACGTTAATCACAAAATGAAAATCATACATTTTTATCTTACAATTGTAAAGAAGGTAACACATAATTTGATATTTTAAATGTTCGCGGGGTTCGGGGGGGGGGGGGGGCGCCACTGTCGTAAGCCTTGTAAAATTTGAAGTGCCTGCATATAGTTCCTAAGTTGTCGGAGTACTTCTTGAAGAAACCCTAACCCCAGTGTTCGAGTGAAAGGGCGCTTTATACAATTGCAAAATTAATTCCATAATTGTTTATTTATTTACTCATAATTGTTTTTGTTGTCATCACAATTTTAATTGTGACTCATATGTTTGCATGATATTTACATGAAGTTTGCGTTAAGTTTATTCGAGCTTCACTAATAAATATAAACATACGAATATTGCTAAATTTTAAGCAGGAAGCTAAAAAATACGTCAAATTGCTCGTTTATTGCAAATTTTTGAAAAAGAGCTTTTTAGTTTGCAGGATATTCTTCAGATTCCTTGGCAGAACGCATTCACGATTCGAAATCGAAAGTGCTGGTGACCGCGGACGCTGTTTGGCGAGGCGAGAAGCTTCTGCATTTGAAAGAAATTTGCGACGAGGCGCTGGACAAGGTCAAGAAACAGGGTCACGAAGTTTCCTGCTGCTGCGTCGTCGCGCACTTGCGTCGGCTCAGTAGTCCCCAAGGTACGATTGATCCAAAGTCAACATGACCACGAACAAACGGACCGTAATTCAACTAGAAAATAATTTAAGCTGGCCTGACAAGGCTAACTGAAGTAAAAATCGATGAACAACATTAATTTTGTCATCAGTTTTTCACTACTTCCGTATAAATGAAGATTTTTATTTGGGCCCCATTCATCCCAAAATGCAGTCATTCCAAGATTTTAAAATGATTTTGAAGAAGACGTCTTTCATTTTAAGAAACAGACTTACGTTTTTCATATGTGACTCATTTTTCCAAAAAAGGTGCGAATGCATCAATGTCAGAACATCTTTACAAATTCGGTTTCAGGCAAAGGATCCAACGCGAATCCAACAAGTAATGGAAAACAAGAGTTTTGGGATGACAACAGAGATTGTTGGTGGCATGAAGAAATGGAAGATGCAGAACCAAGCTGTTACCCAGTTTGGATGTCAGCAGAAGACCCACTCTTCATTTTATACACCAGGCGAGTAGTACCAAGAAATTCACTTTCAAAGAACATTCATCTTTGAAGGCAACATCTCACTTAAAATTCTTGAAATCCTATTCAAGAAAGGTCTAAAACCTGAAATGGTCTTGATTATTTCTTCATGACAGCGAACAATTGCCTTTTTATAGTGGTTCCACTGGAAAACCTAAAGGTGTTCTTCACACCACAGCGGGATACCTTATATACGCGGCCACAACATTTAAATATGTCTTTGATTACCATCCTGGTGATGTTTACTGGTGCACAGCAGATATTGGATGGATCACTGGACATACCTACGTCGTTTATGGACCATTGGCCAATGGAGCAACATCTGTTCTGGTAAGAGACCATCATTGAATCATCGTCGGTCGATCACTCTGTCCTTGAGTTCTTCCAACTAATAGCAAACCTTCCTCAGTTCGAAGGAACGCCATTCTACCCAACGAATGATCGATACTGGTCCGTCATCGACAAATATCAAGTCAGCCAATTTTACACTGCACCCACGGCAATTAGGTCTCTTATGAAATTTGGGGACGAGTTAGTCAAAAAACATGATCTCAGCAGCTTAAAGGTATGTCCTGGTAAATAAACCTGATGGCTGGTTCGTTGATACAAGTCTTAGAAATGATTTGTTCAAAAGGTTCTCGGTTCCGTGGGAGAGCCAATCAATTCAGAAGCTTGGTTATGGTTCTACAATCTGGTCGGTCACGGCAAATGCAGCATTGCTGACACCTTTTGGCAAACCGAAACCGGTGGCCACGTCATCACCCCTTTGCCCGGAGCAACTCCCATGAAACCAGGCTCTGCGGTATTTATGTCTCCAATGACTTGCCTTCAGAAAATGTTCGGAATGAATATCTCGCTATTATGAATGAACGTTTGTTCGCAGTCTTTCCCATTCTTTGGGGTGCTACCGGAACTACTGGATGAAGATGGACACGTCATCGAGGGCGAAGGCGAGGGTTACTTGGTCTTCAGGAGACCATGGCCAGGGATGATGAGAACCCTCTACGGCAACCATGAACGCTTCCAAAACACGTACTTTGACAGGTTCCGAGGCTTCTATTGCACTGGAGATGGTGAGTTATTTTGTAAATTAAACTGCAATCGATGCTTGTTGTACTCTATGTATTTGATTTCAACAACAACCCAACTTTCTTCTTCCGTCAAGAAAGAAAATCTTTCCCCGCGTATGTGGCAGATTCGCCGAGTTCTTCTTCTATTCTTAGAAGATCATTGTACCTGAATAAGTCACGACGACAGTTTTATCGGTTGACATACCATATTTACAAAGATGTTTAAAATTTACCTTGGTCTTCCGGGCGCTCCTCCCTTAAAAACACCACATCCCAGACCAACACTCAGATCAGCTGCAAAGCTCTCCGTTGTCAAACCAAACCCTGAGGTGACAGTCAGTCCCCAACCAGCAAGTCGAGCCATTTTCGCGCAATCGATGACTTCAGTGACGCTTCCAATCTGCCAATTTCTCAGGAGCAAGCTATTAGCGGAATTCTGGTCGATGGCTTCCTGAATGCGATCTGGGTTCATAGCTGTCAGGTCATCTGACACGATTCGCAGATCCGTTGCTGCCATTGTGGACCAGTTGTCGAAATCGTCCGCGTCGAAAGGGTTTTCGATCAAAATCACACCAGGGAATTCGTTCTTTAGTTCTGTGTATTCTCCTAGTAGATCCTCTGGTTCCATGAAATCGTCTTCATCTTGATCTTCGCTTTTGAAATTCAGGTCGTACATTCCTAGATGGAATTAGGTTATGGAGAAGAGAGATCTAGTAATTGAACATCAAGAAACTCAATGGATTTTCAATGGTCTACAACTTTTGGAACCATCGAAGGCCATTTCAATTCCACTTGACTTGGATTCGAACACCATTGGAAAATTTTGAACAGAAACGTGCTGTTTTCGTTGTTTTGCTTTTTTATTCTGTAAGAACTCACCTTCTTTGCAAAAATCAGAAGCTGCTATATTTATTCCGATTTTTACTACTTCGTCGTATCCGGTATCTTTAATGGCTTCGGCGATGACAGACACTGCTTCTGAGTCACTTGACAGATTTTGGGGCACGAAAGCTCCGTTTCCGCTAATTGGAAGAGGAATTTTCACCTCTTCTACTATCGCGAGTTTTTTTTCTATTTCACGATATATTTCTGTGCCTATTTCTACAGCTTGAGAAAAACTCGTTGCTCCTAATGGAGAAGAACAAATGGATGTGATAGGTACGTTGGACAGGGGCGTAGGCAGAAAATATTTTTCGGAGTGGTTTTTCTGAGAAACATTTTTCTTTCGGGATTTCATAATTTTTAATCTTCGACAATATGATTGATTACAAGAGAGAGTTTATGAAAAAATTTTATTTCGGAATTTGAAAGTTATACAACTTTTGGAATCCAGACTTGCGCATTTTTCATGTTCGTAAATAATGGAATTCGATTTTTGTGATTTTAAATTAGTAACTGAGGTTTCAATTCTTTTTACTAATACTTTTTGTATTTATACCACTTGAAGAATAAACTGATATAAGGTAATATGGGTTTCTATGAAACTTTCTGAAACTCGATGATCTAGGAATCAACTTCTAAAAAATGTATAAATTAATTGATTTTTGAGCAATTTCAATAATACAGATAAAAGGTACATCATAAATGTATAGTATTTTCGTGTTGTATATTATTCACTAAAATTTGTAGTATTTTCTAGTGATATTTTTATGTTTCTAATATTTCTATGGATCGCTCAGTAGAATTTTAAAAATCAATGCTATAGTATTGAAACTTTCAACGATTTTGAGAATTTAAATTGATTTTCCAAACAATTTCTTTTATAAAGATTTTCAATACTTTTATTCTATATTTTTCTAGTATTTCTACAGTTAAAAGAATGTTTATTTGTTCAAATTGTGTCGATTGAATTGAATGTATTTTCATTATTTTCTATATGAAATTCTAGAACAATTTCCGAAATTACATACAATTATAATACAATATTATTAGTTATGCTCAAGGACAGTAAGTTTTATAAATGTCTAAGAAAATTCTTTCTACATGATTTTCATGTATTGAAAAATTTCTAGAAAATCAGTAGTCTAGTAAACTTGTAAGCTGTTATAAGCTAGTAAACTAGTAAGCTTGAAAAAGAGTTAACTAGTAAACTAGTAAGCTAGTGAATTACCAAACTAGTAAACAAGTAAGCTGGTAAACTAGTAAAATACTGAAATTTTACGATACTAAAATAGTAAACTAGTAAACTAGTAAGCTAGAAAAAAGGGAAACCAGCAAACTAGTAAGCTAGTGAACTACTAAACTAGTAAACAAGTAAGCTAGTAAACTAGTGAAATTTTAAAATACTAAAATAGTAAACAACTGAAAAAGAAAAATGGTGAACTAGCTAACTCGCTTACAAGTAAATTAGTTATTTAATGAACTAGTGAACTTTTCAAATTTGTAACAGTAAACTGCTCAACTAGTAAGCAGGCAAACCAGTAAACTAGTAAACCTGTTAACAAGTAAATTAGCAAATAAGTAAAATGATAGGCAAGTAAACTAGTGAACTTTTAAACTAGTAAACTAGTAAACTTATCTTTCATATTTTTCTAGTGTAATATACAAAACACTGAAGAATTTCTAAGTATTTTTATAGATCACTTATATTTATGTAGACTGCTAAAGCATCGAGAAATTAATGATAAAATCACATTTTTATTAATTTTTCATGTTTTACATCGTTATTCTTTTTTCGTATTTTTGAAATATTGAAAAGATTTTGTTGCGTTTTCTATCATTTTCATAAATTTATAGTATACATAGAATTTGATGCTCTAGAATCCCAAAATTTATAGATCGTAGAAGCATTTGTCGAGATGTTTCAGAAAACAGTATTTTCATTGAATTTAATAATTGGTTTCATTATTCTTTTCATATAGGTTTCTAGAATAAAATGATCGAAGATTCAAAGTTTTGTAAATTTTTATCAATTTCGTAGACTTTTATTGTTCTTGATTATTCACTGGGTTGCAACAATTTTTCCGATTCATACGTTCCACGTAATCCCACGTTTAGATAACTTTTACCTTTTCATTCAATATACATACTGCTAACGTTTTTCTGCATTTTTCGTAACTTATACTTTTATTGTTTATCAATGTAACTTTTTTCATTTGTACATGAAATATTGATTGATTTTCTCTCTCTGATGTCGGAGTTGAATAAAATTCACTATTAATTACCTATCGGCAGTATCATGAAATCCTGGTAGGCAAGATCGTTGTTTGCCGCGACTCCCCCGGAAATTACACTGAATGCCGGAACCGGAAGTCGCGTACCTTTACTTTCCGCAATTTTCGCGATGTACTGATACAAAGGGAGCCTACTTTTGGCGGCCCCAGCTTTGCAATACGCCACGGAAACTGCGGAAATGGCGACACTTCCCAATTTTTCCTTCGTCTCGGAGTCGTCTAGTCCCAGTAGAAGAGCGTCGAAGTTCCTCTGCTTGCAGAGGCCCAATTTGAATGTCACCAGCTCCGGGCCAATCGAGGAGTTGACGATTCCCGGCGCGTTTTCTCGCAGTTCCTCGTACGTGTTTGCACTCAGTCTCAAAGACGTCGGCACCGAGGAACGAAAAAGTCCGATGTCAGTGATAAGGTCGACCTCTACTGTCGGCGTACTCCGGGAGTCCCAAATTTTCCGGGCTTTTACTTTCAAAATTGACATTGCTGGACGTGACACTTGGAATTTTGGTTACCGAAAGGGGAAATAAACAAAAAACAAATGAGAATGTGGAATGTTTTTTATGGGAATGGATTTTTCGGAGGAGTGTCTTAGGTGTGAATTTTATTTTCCGGTACGGTTTTGGATATTTTTTATACAAAATTGAGTATGCAGATTTGCCTTATATTGCAGAGTTATGTCGAAATAAAGAAAATTGCGTGAAACACACAAAACGGGATTGGGTTAGGTTTTTTTCTGAAGGAGGATTTTTGTCAATAAACTGCATAGTTTGAGGAATGTTTGCACAAAATGTACCTGCGTGATACTTGATTCAAAAATTCTCACTTCATTAATCTCTGAGTTTGACGAATTCTTCGATTTTTTGTTTTCTTCCTAATTTTGGGCCCAATATTATAAAGAATTTTTTTAATTTTCCTAATTTTGCTGATTCGGAATTAGTATGATATTTATATATATCTTCTTTTTTTGTAACTTCAACAACACAATCAAAGAAATCATGAAAATTTGAAAGAGAATATTATCATTATATTCTTTTTTTAATTGTTATAGAGAGCATGTATAATGAAGTAATTGAGAAACAAATCATCGATGTATTTGTCAATACTTCTATTTTATATTTCAAAGTTACGAAGTATTTTCTATGTGCAACGACGTGTGTGATACCTGATACAGCTCTTTGATGGTGATTTCCATTATCCGACGTGCCTTTGACCTGTTGACGACACATTTTTGCATAAACATGAATCACTATTCTGGTTTTCTAGAAATGAAATAACGAAATATATTTTCTCTATTAAAATAAGTAAAATTTACTTGAACTACTATTTAAGTTCGAATTTGTTACATTTGCAATTTCTAAAAAAAAATAATAATAAAATCGTTCTTTTTTGCAAGAGATTTTTACTTTATGAAGAATGAAAATCTACCATCATAGAGTGGACATTCATTTTTAAAATGTGCTATGAAAAATAAGTTAAAAATGTAAAATGTTGTTGGTAAATTTTCATTCTCGAAAATGTGGAAAATCGCTCTAAGTTTTGTTGAACTAAAAAAATGATTGTTTCTTTTTTTTCCATTATTAGTCATTTTAAATTGAGTATTTATTTATATCGTCCGATGTTTGGAAAATTTGAGAAATAACGTATTTTTTTGACGGCACTATTTTTCTCGACTTATTTGATAATAATCTGGAATATTTTACATCTGTTTCATAAAAAATAAATTCATAAAAAAACATTAAAAATCTCTTCAATTTGCAGTGTTTCTGAATTTTTCGAAATGTTCAGAACCTGAAAATTGATATAAATACTTTGAAATTATCGATTACTTGCATACGATGAAACTTTTTTTGATTTTCGATAGTCTCCCAATTTCTTCAATTTTACGAAATTTTGTCAAGTTTCTACAATCAAGAAAACTCGTGGACGTTTCCTAAAATTCTTCTCATTTTTGAAAAATTTCACAATCTCAAATAAATAGATATCCTGAAAATTATCAATGATGAAACATGTTTTGATTTTCGAATATTTGAATTATCTTACACAGTTTCTATAATTTTATGAAATTTCCTAAAGTCTCTAATATTTCAAAAATTTATCAACATTTCCTAGAATTCTTTTCATTTTTAAAATTCATTACAATTCTTAGCAATTATTTTATGTAATACGTGAGGTTGTAAACGTATACTTTTTATTCAATGGCTGACCAAATGCCTTTCACGACTGTCGAGATTTTTTTGGTTTCATATGACAAGAAAAACGTTCGAACGATATATTTTCAAGGAACAAGTGACCTAGAATGAAATCAAAGATTTGAATGCAAGTTTTTCTGAAAATTATCACAAGAGCAAACTCTATAACAAAAAATTGCAGAATATCATGATTATTGATTTTTATATCCAAGATGAAGATGAAGAAAATAGTAACATCATTTTTTGAAAGTTTTTCGAAGTATGAGAATTCTGTATTCCGAAATTTTCAAATATTTTTCAATATGTTCTGGCTGGAATTCAAATAATTCGACATTGGAGTAGACATTTTTTGATTTTGAATATACTTTTCGAAGTCGTACCTGAAATTTTCGATTTTTGGAGCAAAATTTCAACAAATTGGAAAAAATTAAGCAGATTAACGTATTTTTCATCAATTGAAAATTTTTTTCGCGCTAATCGTGTGTAATTTTGTGTTAGAATTTTTGTTCCTTGGGCTTCAATTTCAAGTGTGAAATATTTCAAACCTTAAGATTCACTGATTATATTGAAGGTTAAGTAATTGTTACCATTTCTTCAATTAATATTTTTATCGACGTAATAAAATTTCTATAGGTTGAGAAACTTGAATAAAAAAATAATACATAATCTAAGTACAAGAATTCAAAACGAAGATGCCACCTTGAAATTTTGTTTCATCACTATGTTATACAAGTAGTACGATAATTACTAGACACTTTTCGAAATTCTCATCTTATTAAAATAACTCAAACATTTATAAATCAACAAAAGACAGATTCATTTAGACAGTAAATGAATTATAAGTTATAAATATTTTTGTGTTTTTTCTTTGCAGGTGCTAGAAGAGACGCAGACGGTTACCTTTGGATCACCGGGAGAATCGACGACATGTTGAACGTTTCCGGTCATTTGATGTCAACTGCAGAAGTAGAAAATGTTCTGGCAGAACATGCCTCGGTCGCAGAAGCTGCAGTCGTCAGTAAAAATCATCCTGTGAAAGGTCAATGCTTATACTGCTTCATCACACCCAATAAAGGCAAACCTTTCGACAAAAAACTGCAGGATGAATTGAAGAAAAAAGGTAGGATTTATAAACTATACTAGTAGTTTGTTTCTCGATAGAATTATTTCAAATATTTTTTGTCTGTATTTTCAGTATTTATACAAAATTAAGAGGATTTTCTGGCATTCGCAGGAAAAAAATTTAATACATTACATAAATATAGAATAAATCAAACCCCAATGAACAAACTCCTGCGACGTCAGCCACGTTGAAATTTTTTATGAATTCGACATGGACGTTCAACCATGAAATTTCATTAAAGAATAATTTTGTAAAATGCGGCGTCACAGCGACGTCGATAAAACATGATAATATATGATATCATTTGAATATAATATAATGTAATAAAACGATCCGACAAATATGATTTCAACAATAACGTCAATTTAATATAAAGAGTCATTTGGAAATTTTTTTTTCGTGTTCGTTTTTTCAAGTTCGGGAGAGAATAGGTCCTTTCGCCCAACCGGACGTGATCCAGCATGCCCCGGGGCTGCCGAAAACGCGGTCTGGGAAAATAATGCGACGCATCCTCAGGAAAATCGCCGCTGGCGACAGAAACGTAGGCGACACCTCGACGCTGGCCGACGAGGGCGTCGTCGACCTTTTATTCCAGCTTAGGCCACAGGCTTAAAAAGCTTAGAAAACAATGAAAGTTGCAAATTGCACGAAAGCAGATGAAAAAGAAAACGCCGTTTAGCTCACCGGGGAAATACGAGATCAGGCTTTTGTGCACAAGGCCAGCGAAGAAACAAGACTTATTTTATTTTCCACGCAGATTATTTTGAGCCCCTTAACAAAAAATGCTTTTGTTGCCAAATGTTTCGAGTTTTTTTCTGCTGAATCTAGAAGATTTTGATATTTTAGGATCATGGGAAATGGAATGAATTATTTGGAAATGATATGGAGAATAAGAGTCTTCCGAGTCGTCTTAACATTAATTCGAAAAATTAGTCAAGTTATAAGAAGGGGGTAGTTTTTTTATTCATTATGATTTCTGAAGATTTTTGGATGTAGGATGAAATTCCAGTGTTTTGAAAAAAAAATTTTAACGATTTTCCAAAGTTATTAAAATTTTTTCTGTCAAATCTAAAGTGTATTAATATATTATTTTTAATTTGTATTTTTCAAAATTTCACGACATATATATATATATATATATATATATATATATATATATATATATATATATATATATATATATATATATATATATATATATATATATATATATATATATATATATATACTTGATTATTTTGAATAATTGCAGATATCGTTATTTTAGAGAATTTTCCAAAATTGACTTTGATTTTGAAACTATAGTTATAGCTTCGTGAATATTTCATAAAAAAATTCCAACAAATGTTTTTGTACTCGTGCAAATTTGAGGTAATACATTTATTATATCCAAATATATAAATAAATCTACTGGATTCAGTGGAAAAATTCTTGAATTCGCAGCCCTTAAACATCGAAACGAGCATAGTAGCTCGGAAAATACGATTCCGCGCAAAATGGCCAATGCATGTAAAACGCACTAAACTACGCACGCACGTAGAGTACAAAAATGTGTACTTCATGTGATCTTCGAGAAAATATATATAAAAGCGCCCAGAGTAAAAACGGTACGAAAAAAACTCCTAAATTTTCCCTAAAAAAGTTATCATGTAAACCGTTTGCACAAAGTTTACATCAAGTTTGCATGATGTTTGCAAAGGGAGAATAAAACATGATTCCGAGTTGGTTTATTTATTTATAAACATTTTTTTTTTTTATGAGATTTGAGTTAAACACTGCATTTACTGCGAGTTTTTAAAACTTGTCCCGTTTTTGCTCTGGACGTTTCGTGTTGAAAGATGATGGAAAGTTCGCTCCGGAATTGCCAGAGGAGTGAGATCGATACATATCATTTTCGAGGAACAAACTCTTAGGTGTGATACAATTTGAGAAAGCTGTATACATACATATGTATACAATTATAACTGTGTATCTATATGATGTTGAAATATATTTGACGTTACGTTGAAGAGAATATTCAGTGTACGAATTTTTCACCCTTCGTGAAATTCTTTACCTATTTATTGATGTAAGAATACTTGTATTATACCTCGTGACAAACGAAAATTAACCACAAAACGAAATGTATATAATATACAATTATTCCATATAATGGCAATGGATATAATCAGTGTTTCAAAAATTTTGATTTCCTATCTACTCAAAATTTTCAATAATTTGCGATATAATACACGAACGAAAAAAGTTTGTTGCTTTCTAAATATTGTCACGTATGTGAGAATATACTGAAACATTCAGCTATATTCAACCATTCATAAATTACACTGCATCTGATGGTCTGATCATGGAGACTCCATCAGTTACTATCTAGGATCTCAACAAATGTCACCGGTTCAATGAAAGGCAGTACTGCTTTTTGCATCCACATCGTTTCATTGTAACAGTTGAATTCAATGCATATTTTTAAAAAATATCTTTTACGTATTTAAAATATTTAAAAAAGATGGTTAAAATTTATAACATCGTGACATAACAAGTGAAATCATGAAAACAAAGAATTATTTTTGACGCAGCATTCAGTCACTCGTTAAGATGAACTTGTTATTTTCTCGTCGGATTCAACAATGGGCAAACCATAGAAGCAGCCCATATTTCACCCAAACACGTTTCCGTTGCGACGCTTTACAATGCCACAACCAATTGTAAATGATCTTTGTGTTTGGACACTTTGCAAGCTGTAAAATAAATGTGAAGAGTCGTTATTTCTTTTTCGCATACATAGGCAATCAAACATATCATGAGCCCGAGAAAGAGTTGTTTTTGAAAAAGTCTCATAGTGACAAATTTTGTCCTTTTGGAAGGTAATGAAAAATGTGTTTAACGTCAGATCTGCAAAACTACAAGAAAAAGATATGCAGAGAACTTCTGCAAAACGGTCATTAATTTTCGAATGGTTCAAAGTACGATTTAGGTAGAGTAAAATTGTTTTTCTTAAATGTCCTTTTGAAATGGAAAATCCTTAAACAACCAAACTTGAGCAAATTCGCCGTGTCCACCTTCAGCCACTCCGTAAGTCGCTAGAACTGTGATTCCCTCTTCGAGAAAAGTAAGTAACAAAAATTTTATTCACATCCTAAAATGTTTTTTCGAATTATTTTAATACACCGACTTCGATGCAATAATTTAGTTGATCTTCTCACAGATTCTCCCAAGTTTGGGCCATCGATGCCAATCGAGTGTCCCATTCCTACAGGAATTTTAATTTTACAATCTTTATCAAATTATTGGTACAACTTGAGTACAAAATGGAGAACAATTTTCACTTTTATACAGCGCTTTCACTATGGTTCGTAACTTTGAAGACATGCTCACATCCAGAAACATGACAAACGTACGTGAGAACATGTCCACAATTCTGCAGGTGACTATGTATGTGCATGACATAAAAGATTAAGTACTTTTGCACTTACAAAACACAAAGATGAGTTACTGGAGAAGTCACAAGCTTTGTTCAATTCCCGAAGAGCCAAGGCTTGATCAGCTCACGAAATTTCGTTCACCAAAATCTCCCCCCTGCAATTTCCTCTTGGTCCTGGAGGAGAGGTCTGCAGAAAAAAAAATACAACTTGAAAGATTTTATTTTTGAATTGAATGAATATTAACGGTAGATTTCAATTCTTAATAAACTAAAAATTTCAAAATCAGAATGTGGATTTTGTGAAGTTCTAAATGAAAAATCAAGAGTAAATATTTTTAATTTAAACGTTTTCAAAATGAAATAATGAAGATTTTGGATGTGGCAAGAATGTGATTGAAGAAAATTTTCTTTTTGAATCTTTCATTTTGCTTATTTCAAAGAAATTTCATAACTTATAGCAGAATAACCTATACGCACATCTTTTTGATTGCTAGAATTCGATTCTATGATAATTTTTATCGAAATGATGAAACGAAAAATTAAAAAAAAAAATTTGTGATTCCATAAAACACTACATTTGGTGACATGAAAGTAAGATTCTGTAATTATTTTCTACTTTATAAACATGTTCGTAAGACAAATTTTCAAAAATAATTCCAAATTGTGAGAATTCACTTTAACTTTCACATTTCTTCGATTAATTCGTGAATTCATAAATATAAACTACAAAAATATCATTTTCTTTGGTAACATTGAATTAAATTTTATGAATAGTATGGAAAGATTTTTATTCCAAACATATGTTACGAAACAATTTGTAACAATTGAAAAGTTTCAACAGTTTTCAACCTCAGAAATTCTAAAAATAAAATATACATGCAATATGCAAAGCCAAACATTAAAATAAATAAATTCATTGCGTACCTGATTCTCGCACAGAAGATGAGGCTTACCTTCACAGCTGGGAATTCGACACCAATCAGTACAACTGACAAAACTGAACCCATCCATCACAAAAGTCACCACCAAAAACTTCAACATTTTACTGGGTTTAAAACATAATTTTTCGATCTCTAAATAAAATAATGAATGAAGAGCTTTCAAATCGAGGCTTTTAACAGACCTAGAAAGGAAGTTCAGTAGATTTCTGAATTCCTGAACATTTAATATCTATTGATTTTACGAAAAGTTTATTCGTTGTATTTCCTTAATATTAAGAATCTCAAGTAGACAGGAAAGACAAGAAACTGTTTTTGGATATCATTTCATCATTGAGAAAGTTATTGAATTCAAGTAAATATTTTTTTTCATTATTGATTTCATAGGTTTTAATAAAACATCTCTGTCAAAAATTTAGAATTATGTTTAAAGAATCCTGCAGAAGATATTTCTAGACGTAAGAATTTCGGAATGATACATATATTTTTTTATGACTGAATATCAAGAATAATTATTTTTTTCTCTATGTTACTAATTTTTGATAACGATTAACCAGATAATTGAGAAGAATTGGAATTAGATGATTTTCGAGTAAGATTTTTAAACACAAATAGTTCAAAACTCACTTACTTGTCCAAAAGGAACTGCTTATCTCTGGATCGAAATTTTTCAAGTTGACACATGGATCAACTAAATTTACAAGAATTCGTGACATTAACAGAATTTTCAAAAATTTAAGCATATCATGTGGGTTTTTTTCTACTTCTGAATTTTTTTATAGCTTCCCTACCGAAATAGAGAAATCGCATATTTTCTCTTTTTCTGCAATTTCAGTTGGTTTTTTTCGTAGGGAGTTTTTAATAAATCTTCTAGAAAAGTCATGTTAATTTTTTTATAATTAAATGACAAAACCAAATATTTTAAAAATCTATTGAACTCTAAATCTACTTTCTTTGTAAGCTAATCTTTTACTTAAAAACATGAAAGACAATTTTAACAAATTCTTGTATAAACGCACGATGGCGAAATTTCAGAATATTTCTCTATAGTGATTCTAAATCAAATATCAGTTGCAAAAAGTTGCTGAAATCTCATTACATCGTTACAGAACATTGACTTTTTCACATAACTGATACGAGCTAGACATTTTTATGATTACCTCTTTTTAAAGAAAATTGCCAAGTATCAGCCATTTTGAAACAGCAATGATAATCAAGAAAGAAAAAATCTGTCTCTTTTTCAAGTTTAGAAGATTTCGCAATGTTGGAATTATTTCTAAATGACAGTTTTCTATCTAAAAAAAGAGTTAATGATTCAAGTTTCCGAAAAATAGGCAAATTCATTGGATTGAGATTTCTCGTACTCAGTAGATTTCACGTAATCAGTGATTTATTAGTCTACTGAACTTCCTGACTCTTTCATTTTAGTACTATAAAAAGACTCGATTCAAAGTCTCTTGATTCATTCTTTTATTTAAAGGTCAAAAAATTACTTTTAAAATCTAGTAAAATGTTTAAAATTTTGGTGGCGACTTTTGTGCTGAGTGGGCTCAGTTTCGTCAGCTCTACAAATTGGTGTCAACTTCGCACTTGTTCCAAGCCTCATCTTCTGTGCAACAACTACGTAAGAAAAAATGCTTTCTCTTTCATGTCACAAATCATCTGCAGAATTGCGATCCCACGTTTGTAGGCAGGGTTTTTAATTTTTAAACTAGCAGGGTTTTTAATTTTTACAAATCAAATCTTCACAAAGCACCGACAAAAGTTACAATACATACGATCTAGAAGTGAATATTATATAGAAGTATGAATATTCATATTTATTTCATAACATTATGTAAGTAACTATTATTATTGTCTTAAACATAAAATAACTATATTTCTTCAATTTATGAATGGGTTTTTATATGATAAGAAATTATTTATTAACAAATACGCAGTTGAGTGAATACATCCTTTTTTAGGAGAGCACCTTCTTCTTCCTTGCAGAAATGGCGAGTACATATATCAAAAACTCCTTCATAATTAGAAAAAACACTCCATAATGACAGTAAAAATTCATTTATTCGTCTTCTCAGATACATTTTCCAAGACGAAAGAAATTATTCAAATCATTTTGAGAAGAAGCATTAAAGCAGTTATTAACTTTGCATTATCACTTCTGTGAACAATCGTAGGGGCAGACCAAAGAAGCAAGCAATACGTAATTCATAGACATTGACATTGGCCCCACTTTTACGTTTCACGATGCCGCACCCAATTTTAAATGATCTTTCTCTTTCCAGAAGGTAATTGTTGATTCTCACCTTTTCGCTGTAAAATAAACGTATAAAATCTTTATTTATTCTTCTTATACACAATCTAGTTAAACATGATCTTGAGAAAGAGTTGCTTCATTTTGCAGAAGTCGGGTATGATTTTTGTTCTTTTTAACGACAGTAAAAGCTGTATTTTCAACTTTTTAAATTTTCCAATGGCTGCAACTACGCTTTGGGTATAATTATTTTTTAAAGAAAATATCTAGATTTTGTTTCTTACTTTATTTGATCGAGGAACGAGTTGGCAACTGCCTTTACGTGGGATTGAATTAGCAAAGATTCAACCGTCAAATCCTCAGGATATAGATTCATCGACGTTCTCAAAGTGGAGAGAACTGTGGTTTTCTCTGCGAGGAAAATGAATTATAATTATTTTTTGCACATCTTGAGATGTATTTCGAAATCAATTTCTGATGATGAGCTATGACTTACCCACGTTGACGCAATAATTTTGTTGATTTTGGCACAGATTTGCCCAACTTTGGGCCATCGATGCCAATCGAACGTCCCAATCCTACAAAACTTTTTATTTTACAATCTTTGTAGCGATTTGAATAATAATAAGTTATATTCAAAGTTTCTACAAAGGTGGGCAGATGAAGGTATTGTAAAGGTACTTTTTCACTTACGAAACACAAAGATGCATTATTGAACCTGTCACAAGCGTTGTTCACTTTCCCAAGAATGTTTTCTTGATCAGCGTAAGAAAGTTGGTTTACCAAAATCTGGGAACCGCAGTATCCTCTTGATGTTGGAGAATACAACTGCAAAAATTAGGTAGTTTCCATTTAGAGCATTTAAAGATTCAAACATTTATTTTCAAAAGTAGAGAAGTGATAACAGTTCTTGATTCCTTATAAACCTACAGTTTTTTAATCAGAATCTGAATTATTATAAATATTCAAATGTTTCATCAGTTCATAAAAACGAACAAGAATGTAAATTTCGTTCATGTCATTTACTGCAATAGCATAAGTTACTTTCATATGAAATGTTTGGAAATTGCTTACACCAAACATATGGAGAGTTTCCTTTCACTTTCTCAACTTTTAACCATATCCGAAATTTTAGAATAAAATTCACGTTCCTGCAATAATTGATGAAATATACGAATTCAATGCTTACCCCATTATCACACAGAAGATGAGGCTTGGCACAAGAGCGAAGATGACACCAATCTGTAGAGTTGACAAAACTCAGCCCACTCAGCACGAAAGTCGCCACCAAAAACTTCAACATTTTACTGGATTACAGAATAAAGTCTTTGATCTCTAGTGAAAAAAAGAATGGAGTGCGTTCAAATCGAGCCTTTTTATAGTACCAAAATGGAAGAGCCAGGAAGTCCAGTTGATTAATAAATCACTGATTATGTGATATCTACTGATTATTAGAAATCTCTATTAAATGAAGATCCTCTTTTTTCAAAAGCTCTAGCAATTTGATCTTTTCAAGGCAACAAAAGTCATTAAGAAAACATTTCATTATTGCAATCAAGTAGATAATCCATGTTCCATCGTTGTATACTAATCATCATGTACTGCATTTCTAATGATTCAGCAATTTTTCATTTCAGAGGCTACATGAAACTATCTAACTATCTTTGGTCTTATCGTTGGGAAATTTCCACGTTTTGCAATATTTTCAACAATCCTGCAAAATAAATATCTCGAGACGGAATATTAGGAAATGCCATGTCTATTCTTTATCAATGAGAGTCAAGAATACTGATTTTTCTTGATTTTAGTCGTTGATTTTTATATCAATTAATTGACAAATCAAAAAGATAAAGATGTAAGAATTTAATTTCTCATATGTTGCACCTTAAAAAAACCTTACTAGAATTCAATTTATTCTTATAAGGTAAAAACCTCATAAGAAACTGAAAGTTCTTATAAAAAATTGATTGGAAAAATTTTATAAGGTTTTTTTCTTGTATGATTTTGTCAGATACATTCTTATCATAAATTTCAGTTTCTTATAAGGTTTTTATAATAAGGAACAAAATTACCAGGGGTAATTATTTTTTCTAAAATCGTCTAGGTGTTTTTGTGTTTATTCTGATTTTTTTTTCTTGTGATCCATTATTTCTTAATTCTTTTTCTTTTGATTTCGTTTGTTTGGTCGCAGGAAATCTGATGCGAACCTGAAAATTTTTTTTTTCTGTAATAGGTATAACAGAATTATTATAAGAATTTTCTATTTCATACATAAAGTTTTATATGTAACTAAACAATTTCTCATCTTCATTTTTCAACAAAAAAATTTTCTGACGAACGTGTATACCTGATAAAATTTAGAATAAATTAATTTGACTGTAAAAGATTGTTCATCTGGCTCGATAAATAAATAAATTTAAAGTATCAAAATATATATAGATGGTGACTTGAGTTTATTTGTCATGAATGACGTCAAAATTAATAAATTCCCTTTTAAAAAAGCATCTTCGGTACGTGCAAAAAAAATGAGTGTGACGTCATTTGCCGGTCAGACATACGATCAATGAAGGTACGAAATAAGTCGACGGAAGAATCCGACCGAATGTGAAAATACCACCTGACTCAACTAAATATGCATGTTTGTTTATGTTATTTATGACTATATTGCATTAGTCCCAAAAAAACAAATACACTTCCCATGTATTTCCAGTATTTTAAATAGCATTTTTTGTTAAACAATCCATTAAAACAACAAATAGTGCCTTCTTCTATTGCGTAACGTAAATTCCCTGGAATTTTTTCGCAACGTTCATTGTATACCTTTTTTGCAAAAAGTGGCATATACATCGTTTTATTGGCATCGTCTATTTTGAGTATTACGCGGCGCTATTAATACGTGTGCCGTTTAACAACAAGTCGAACTTCAATTTCGACTTGGCAAATGAGTATTTACGAAACCGGCATATATGTCCGCGAAATAGCGACCGCGAATTTTTACCATCATGGACGAAATTTGGTTCCGGTTGTCCAATCAATGCGAGGCTCTACAGGTATATAATATATTATGTATAAGGATTTTTAATTATAATCATGAATTATTAATAAATACAAAAGTTTTAGAAATTTGAATAATTGCAATGTGCTATTATCAATATTTAAATTGAAAGTGTTGAATTGAAAAAAATCAGTTTTTTTATTATTCATTTATTAATGTTTTATTTTTATCAATTTTTTTATTTGATAAATAATATATTGAAAAATATAAAGTCTCTCGAAAAAAATGAAAGTTATAAATAAATAAATGTTCGTGATAAATCAATATGATGAAAAAGTAAAAAAATTATATAAATGTAGAATAAAAATTATTAAATTAATTAGTAAATATTGTAAGTGATTATTACATATTTCTATTGGTATATTTATAATTTTTACTTGTAGATTTAAAAAAACTCTTATTCTATAAAAATTTTCTAAGAATAGGTAAAAAATATAAAACAAATTATAAATAATCAATAAACAAGGTTTTATATTTTCCTAACAATTTTAAAGTAATCAACAAATTTTTTCTGTAATTCAAATTAATATATCAAGTTCACTGTGAATTTAATTTGGTACCAATCAGACTAAAAAATAAATTTCATTCCATCTAAAAATAAAAAAAAGGTTTCCATTTCAATAAACATGCAATAATACTCCTTAAAATAATTTTTTACAAAATCGAGATTCTATTTTTTTTCTTGTATAATATGCAATTTTTTGCAGGTTCATGGATCTGTAGCAGCCCACCAAATTCAACAAATTCTTATCGCGTGGTTTAGACAAGGACAACAATTTTTGCAAAATTCGACGAGCGATCATTATTACGAAACATTAAAAGATTTTGGATCGCAAATTTCAGATTTGTTGAAACAAGGATGGGATCATTTCATCTATCATTTGTCATTCAATATTTCTTTGCAACGATTGAGTTACCAAATAACTGGTTTACTGGATAATGGTAATATTTTTTATCAATCAGATCAAGTTTTCAAAATCATAAATATAGAAAATATGTAGACAATACATACATTAATTAGAAATTCATAAGTATGTGTAATTAATTCAACAAATAGTTTTTGTGAATATAAATTGATATTGAATCTATATTTCCAAAATTATTCACACAGATCATTAAACGGAAATTGAAAAATTTATTGAAAAATTTAGTTAACAATTTTTTTCAGTTGCGAGACGAGAAGTATTTTTGTTTACTGGTGGTGTCACAATCGGTGTTTTATTAGGACTTGGTATTGGATTGAATTGGCATGGAACGCCTAATCATTTACACCAAATGAAAGCTATTATTTGTGATCGCTACGTTGGTTTGGAGGTGAGAATACTTATGGATATTTTTGTTATTTATTGTCATATTTGGGAAACAGATTCCCCTATTTATTATTAATATTCCATACTTTATTTTATCTTACACATTTTTAAAATTAATGAATTTATAAATCATTTCTTTATGTCGTATATTTATTTTTTCTTCAATCTGTTATTCAGTCATTTATATTTAAACTAAAAAAATTTTCAGTGAAATAATGGTAAACTTAGTTATTTTGTAAATTCCTAAAATCGTTATTCATTTAATTCCTAAAAAATCAACAAAATTGTTGTTCAATACTAAGAATTTCTTTCTATTCCTCGACATTACTGAGTTTTACTATATTTTAATAATCCACTTGACAAAATGGTGAATATAATTTTCAGGGAGTTTCTGTGATCGAAGATGCAGAAATGCCGAGAATCCAAGGACCAAAAGATTTGCTAATCCAAGTATTTGCTGCTGCTTTGGACAACGTCGATATCAAAATTTGTTCAGGATATTCCAAAGTTTATCGAAAATTACTAAACAGCGGTGTAAGTCAAAAATCTGGAAAATTATGGAGATTGCAAGAAAAGTTACTAAACCATTTTCTAATTTTTCTGAACTTGAGTTGAGCGTTGCAAGACTATTATACAATAAATTAAATTATTTTGTATAATAATTCTAGAAATCGAGTGAATTTCCATTATTGCTTGGACGAAGTTGCTCTGGTTGCATTATCGATATCGGCTCCAGAGTGATCAATTTCGATATTGGCGATGAAGTTTATTTGGCGGTCCCATCTTGGGCCCCAGGAACCATGGCAGAATTCATTGTTGTTCCTGAAAACCTGGTTTTCAAAAAACCAAAAACAGCGAATTTTGAAGCTTGTGCCAGTTTGTCTTACAGCGGTTGTTTGGCGTGGGATGCTTTGGTAACAAATGCATCAATTCAGGAAGGAAATGCCCGAGGAAAAAGGTACAAAATTGTTAGGGAATTAAAAAACGAATTTAAATAATTAATGCACACTTCGTATTTTCTAAGTAATGTATGTGCAGAATTATTAAGTAATAATTAAATTTCGATTTGAAATAATAGAATTAAAATCGATCTACGAAATTAATTGAAATGATTGTACGAGAATTTGTAATATACTGTCAAAATGTCGAGGAACAAGAGTTTAATTAAAAATGTTTAATATGAAAACAGAGTTTTGATATACGGAGGAAACACGCCAATCGGTTGCGTTTTAATTCAGCTGGTGAAAATTTGGGGTGGCCAAGTCATCGTTGCCTGCAAAAAAAATGCCGTCCGTTATTTGAGAGCTATTGGCGCCGACTACGTAGTCTCTATTGGAGATACAAATCTGGAAAAAGAGCTAGAACTTTTAGATGAGTGAGTTAAAAATATATTAAAAATTATCAACAAATTTTGTGCATTCATTACTTTAATACAGTAGTTGATAAATTTTCAAATTTTTACCTCATTCTTTTCAGATACGATGCAATTTTTTATACTGGTAGTTTACCAATTTCGGAATCGATTTTGAAAAAATACCTCAAACCCAAAGGTGCATTCGTCTCAACTGCCCCTGAAAACTTGACCTCTGATTCTTTGGATTTCGTTACTGGGAGTGTATTTGCACTTTTGGTGAAGATCAAACTTTTGGTTCAAGTACGTAATTAATCCACTGTATCCATTCAATGTATATTTTTCGATAATCACAATTCATTATTTCTCAGCTCAAACAAAAATTTAAGAAATGTAAGGTATCTCAAGATCGAAAATTTGAAATTTTTTGGTGTAAATGATTCCAGAGAAAAATTGATGATAATTTTTTTCTTGCAGTTTCTTTTGGGTTCCGGGACGCAAAATTGGAAAGAAGGCTCCAAAATAAAACAATCTTATTTACACAGTCTGCAAAAACTTGTAGATTCGGATCAATTGCAAATAATCACTGACTCAGTACTTCCAATTCAATGCATCGACGAAGCTCTTCAACGAGTCTCCAACCCCGATTTAATTGGAAATGTTGTCATCAGTTTCAAATGACATGTCAATCGATTCATCACCGAACCCTTAATTTTTAATTTGACAGATCGGTGTGCTCAAAACTGTAAATTTTACAACGATTTCGATCAACTTTGTAAATTTTGCTAGAATAATAGCAAGTCTGAAATTTTTCTCCCAATTTCTATAAATTGTTGCTTATTAAGGTTCCCAAAAATATCTTAATAAGTAAATCAATTTTTCAAACAATTCGGGAACACTGTAACCAAGGTGAGAAAAAGACTGACCGAACCCATTTAACAAGTTAGAAATGAATATTTTTGCAGTGCTTCGTGTCCCTTAATTCAAAAGAGGTTAGTTATTAAATTATTGCGAGAATGTTAAGTTTTTATGAAATGTATATATTTTGCCAAATAAACGTACAATCGAAAATTGATTTGAAAAAAGATCATTTCCCTTTGCCACGGAATTTTCCACCGCCACCTCTGCCTCTTTTTGCTGTTGGTTTTTTGGATTCTTCCGGCTGAAATGGAAAAAACATTTTTCTTCTAGATTCTTGTAATATAACGATTGATGAACAAATAAAATGATTATAAGGTTTGTAATATGGACATTTGTATAGAGTTTCCGAAGAGTGCCAACAATAAGGATCAGATTTTTAAAGGGAAAAAACTCACTTTGCGTTTCGCAGGTGTCTTCGAAATGACAGTGAAGAACGAATCCAATCTTCCTTGGGTCGAAGTGTTACGAGCTTTCAAGAGCTTTTTTGCGCCATTCCTGATTCTGTCCTCGGCGAATTGTTTATCCCCACACAAGAATTTAACGAGACCTTCTTCGTCAGGGTCAGACCATTTGATCTGAAAAAGAAATCAAGAATTCACAAAATCTGTCATTCGAAAAATGTAAATGTATTGATCCTTTTGACATTTAAGGTTGCCCCTTCATGTAAAATTTCAATGTCCTTGTATTTATCAAATTTTAATGATAATTACAACAATCACCTCAATTTCACCAGGATCAGCTACTTCTGGATTCTGAAAGAGTTCTCTGGCCTGTTTGTAATTCCAGTTCTCAGGGACAGGGAATTTTTCAGAGTCGATTTTTTCAAGAATCGCGTCCAGATTTCGGTGAGTGTTTATCAGGTCGATAGCCCTTTTTGGCCCTACGCCTTTGATGCTGTCGGTGTAATCGCAACCAAGCATGATGCAAAGATCGATAAACTGAGAAGAATTAAGATTACACATTCAAAATAATGAAGATAATGTCGAAAGTTTCGAGGTCATCTTAAGGCAACGTACTTCGTCTTTGTTCAATTTCATCTCCTCGAGAACTTTGTCGTAGTGGATTTCCTGGACGGGCATTTTTCTGGCTTCACTGTACGTCAGACGACGCAAAAGCACATTGCTTCCAAAAGTCAAAGCGTCCATATCTTCGGTGGCTGTTGCGTAGACTTTTCCAGCTTTCACCAAAGCAGCGCATTGTGCTTCGGCTTCACACGGAGCCTGAACAAAAAATAAACCAATATTTTAATGGATTTGTTAGATTATGAACCTACTTTTCAAAATTTTAAAAGACTTATGAAGATTCTTGAGATTTTTTACAATTTTTTATGTTTTCCAACTCGGTAAAATGCAATACATTTATTCCACATATTCCAATATTTATTTATTCATATACTTATAATTTACATTCTTTTTCAGATAAAATTTTGATCAATAAAACAATATGAAATAAAAAATGATCCAAAACAACATGAAAAAAGATGATAATTCTTGTTACAACACATGATATGGAATCCCATTCAAAAAAGTTTTTGTTTGTTCGGAAAATCATGCAAACTTTAATTAACTAAAATGGCAGATAAAATGTCACCATATGTATTATTTGATTTGAAACTTACTTCAATGTAAGGAATCCCCATTAGGGTCAAAAGTTGTTTTGCTTCGTCGACATGTGTTTTGGTGACCTTGACGAGTCTTCTGTTGAACTTTTCAACATCCTCAGCATTTCCTTGGAAATAGGGAAAAAGCAATTTATAAATATATTAAATAAGTAATTAATGAGTAATTCAATATCCAATACTCGATTTATATTAAAAAATGAATCATCATTATCAACTCAATTTAATGACAAATTCTGATCAGTGGACTATAATTGTTTATATGAAATACATACATTTTGTATTCCTATTTCATATTTAGATTTATATTTCTTTAGAATTATAGTATGTGTACTTATATTTTTGTATAATTTATTTTATTTAATCAAGCATGGAGTGGGGAAATTTAATGTTAAAAAAATCATGTATTTTTAATATTTTTTAAAAATATATTTACATTTTATATTATATCTATACACACCAATGTTGGCATATAAAATATACACCATATTTCTATGTATATATAGTACCTACGAATCTTGCAGTAAAAATTTTTTTGATGAAATGTTCGTAATAAAGTATAAAAATTGAATGACAGAACTAAAAAAATTTATAGGTTATCAATTGTTAATGAGGAAAACCCAACGACAATAAAAATGTAGTAATATTTAAAAAAAGGTAATTCGTATTAAAAATCTTCTATTAACTACTAAATTTTTAAAACATTGGATTAGTTAGCTGAAGTATGTAATACAGTGATACTTCTTGAATGAGAAATAAAATTCTATGAGAATGAAAGGAAATTCTTAAATTTTGAAAATAATGTTACCAGCTTCTTCGGCAGCTTCGAGTTGTTTTTTCGCCTCGTCGCGCCTTTCAGCTCGTTTATTCAATTCTTTGCCTTTCATGTCTGGTGGTTTCCCATCAAACACGTATACTGGCTTGATTCCTTGTTCCACCAAGCGAATCGTGCGGTAAAATGTGCCCATCAAATGGCTACAAGTTTAATAAACCAAAAATTGACTTTAATTTTTAGATTTTAATTCATTGCATAAATACTTCTTTCTCGAAATCCCAAGAACATAATTTTTGATTCCAATGAAAAAAATATTGTAGTTTTCTGAAAATAATCAGTAATTACTTTTTTTTCAAATTACATACTCCTCAAACAGTTGTAATTAATGAAAACTCATTTTTGAATTTCAATAAAATATATACCTATTAATTGCACATTTAATAATTATTCTTTGCAATTTTATGATTCATTTGTATTGTAAATGGTAACATTAAAGAACTTAAAAAATTATTAGGTATAAATTAAAAACATTGAATAAAAGAAATTGTAAAAATATACTGTCTTTACAAAAAAATTGTAAAACATCCCAAAATTACCTTGTAGTTTCGCCATCAGCAGATGTCAATTGAGCGCCCTCAGATCTCACCGCAATCAGAAATTGATAGAGGCACATCGATGCATCGATTGCGATTTTACGACCTATGAATACAGAGAAAATATTTTGTTTATTAAAATTAATTGGTCAAAGTAGAATAATTTACTCCATACTTTTTGTACAGCACAATCATTTCAACTTTATTTTTTGCTATCAGACAAATTTCTCTTTCTTGTTTTTTGAAAAAAATTCATAAAAGTTTAGAAATGTTGGTTTTAATTTTTCTGAAAAATGTGTGACATTGAAAATTCTGACAAAAAAAATGTCTTGAGTTTGTAAAAATGAAATCTATTTCGTTTCTTTAAATGAGATCGAGAAAAATATTTGAAATTTGGTATAATTATGTTGGATAATAAGAAACCAAAATGACTATACAATTTGTAAAATGTATAATTATGAATTAATTATTTTATGAATCGATGGCTTAAAATATTATGTATAGTCAATTTGGAACTAAACAAATATCAATATAATTTTGATGTTTATCCAGAACAAAAAATACATTTTAAAGATTTTCCCAAGAAAAATTTACTTCTACATTTAAAAAGAATAATTTAGGGAAAAAAATAAATTTGAGGGATGGACAAATAGTACGAGAAAAATGTAAATAAACAAAAATTAAATTAGAATTATTCAAAGCTTGAATATGGACTATGAAAAGACGCAATTTCCAATTTACCGAAGTAGTTTTTCAGTTCATTTTCCTTGATTGCCGATGGTGCTGTGTCAGCAATTAACTTCGAGAGACCGAGAATTCCCATTTTCCGGAAATTGCAAGCAAACTCGCGATAAAATTCGGATAAATAAATACGCCGGCAAAAATAAACAATAAACGCGCGGCAAAACGGATTTTATCGAAAAATTCGGCAGAACTATCTTGTCGGTAATGTCGGTATAGTAATATCCTATATTGCCAATGTCCGAGTATTTTGGGGTACGGTCGGATTATCCCGTCGACTTATTTCGTAACCTTTATTGCTCTTATGTCTGTCGTCAGGCCGGAAAATGACGTCACGCTAATTTTTTAAACTGAAGATATGCGTTTTATTAAAGGCAAGTTTTCAACTATGATGTCGTGGTATAATAACTAATAAAACAATAATTCCAACAATTATTTGTTGACATATTGAAACTTATTAATTTCTCTACTCATACACACAATCTGTTCTATAAATGTGGACTGGAACACAAGAGATTGAAATAATATAATAAGCAAAATATGCGCCAAGTCACACGTCCAGAAACATGTCAAATCTTCAGATTAATTTTTTTTTTCACGATGATTGTTGAAGAAATTTCGGAAAAATATGAAGATTTGAAATACTTTCATCTCCGAACAACGATAATCCTTACCTTACTGTAAATATCATTTGAAGAAACCACTTATCGTGATATTTATAAATAATAAACTTGCTCTGATGTACCACTATTATAACGATGATATTCATTTTGAATTTGAATCATTTGTAAGTGCTAAATATTGGTAATCAAAGCTTGAAATCCCTTCTAGCCACAACACAACATTTGTCTGAAATCAAATGAAGTCGAAATACAGCCATGAAATGGCCACAAAATTCCTGTTAGTTCAAAGAATATTCATCTTAAAAAAGATTCAAGGAACAGAAAATCAATAACCACAACAAGAATTAAAAAAACTGAAAAGTTTGTACTTACGAAGTTTGTACTAAGTCGCAGCTAAACAGAAGACATGACAATATTGGAATTAATATTACACAAAAAAATGTATAAAGTGACGCGCAAAACCATTGAACATTTGTTTTTACGAATTTCCGGATACTGTGAGTAAATTCATGACGTAATTTTTTACGATGGGTCTACGGCATAATAAAGAACCATAATAATTTTGAAATCGCAGTTTTTTGATACGATGTTGCACGACGAACATAAATACAAAAGAAGAACGAAATTGAAGTACTGAATTTTAAAAAAAGGCAGAGTCAGAAAAAAATAAAAATATTCTTCACTTCTCCAACCATCATAATGGAGGAAGAGAAAAATTCTTGACATTGAACAAGACTGACAATTGTGCTCACGCTAATCATGTCAGCATTTTTTAAAGATCATAGAAAAAATGAAAAATCAGATTTTCTATTTTTTTTTCCCTCTCTGATGATAATTTCTGGTGAGCTTTTCGAAGAACTTGACAAACATGTGTAACATATTTGCATTTTTTACTAACAATATTCTACGCAAAGTCGGAAGCTTCTAAGATTTTTTCGGGCGAAGAAAAATGCTTATATATTTGAAATTTTATTGATTATCACGATTATGGTGATCACGATCACTGATCACTCTAACCTGAGTAAGAAAAAAATATCAGGCAACAAAGCTAGGATTAGAAATGGTTTCGTCCCCGAAATTCCGACTTTACATAAAAGGTTTCGGAACTTACGTATTGCTCCATGTAACGAATCACAAATTGATTTTTAAAATTGATGAAATCATTCCAATGACGCTTATTTCAAATAGGAATTTTTTATATCGATGATTGCAACGGATGTTCCGAAAATCAAGATAAGTGTGCCGAAAATCATGAGGAAAATGTTTCGAATCAGAAGTCCCGTTCGTGAGGTATTGCCCTCGTCCCAATATGCTCCAATCTCGATCAGTGCCGGCACAATCATTCCGATGATTGAAAAACAAAAGGCCCCAATGAGCCCCACAAGTGGCAAAATGTTCGGCACTGCAATGGCCGTGCCAACTATAATAAAAAAAATATATTTTATTTTATATTGAAGTCGTATTGAAGTCGCAAGAAAAGCTTCAACCATGTAACTCTCATACGATAGTATGATGAATATGAATCGCGATGAAATATTCTTCAGACTCAAAAATTTTCTTACTCACCAGCGAGAATGACGAGGAAAACTCTGAGAATGTAGTTGCAAAAAATTGGTCGTCCGAAACGTTCGGAACATTTCTTCTTGATGCCATTCCAAATGACTTCGAGGCAAACGAAGAAGTTAAGGGTGAATGAAAAATATACGGCCAAAGCTATTAAGATTGTGATAATTTTTGGAAGCCTGAAATAATGAGAGTGAAGATCATTATTTGGTTGCGATTTTCTTCATACATAAAAACACTCGAAAAGAAGAGAAAGTATGAAATGAATATCTCAAGTTTGGGTAATGAACGACAACTATTTCAAGTTTTATTCGAGTGCAATTTGTATGCAACTTAAAGTGAAGTCATGCTTTCTCTTCTCAAGATTATTTTATTGTTGATGTAAAACTATGCGATTCTTACACTTCTTTACTGTTCAGATTGACGATGACGTTGCCCTGGGTATTTTTGCCATAACTCATGTACCCGCAAATTCCGAAGAACAAGTACGAGAATGTTACTCCCACCATTCCAACGTTCAAGATTCCAAAGGTACTAACCAAACTCTTTGGGGTTTTCATGCTGTTCTCGAAGGGCATCATGCAACCTGCGAAAATTATTTAAAGCATTGATTTTAACATGGGGTGAATTTTTCAGATGACAGTAAGTACACTAAAAAACATGGCCTTAAAACGACGAATGATTTTACTTTGAATTCAAAGGGAATCTTACAAAGCTGCCTGAAGATTTTTGAAGAGTGCAATTTCATACCTCTCGGATTGTCATTCTCTTACCAATAGCTTCCACAGCGAAAATGCAGATTGAAAAGGTTTCAGGGTAGCTCCCTATGCCGGTGCCCCATGCTGTGATTTCAAGATCTTTTCCGGAGCTGTCTTTCTTGGCGATGAAGAGAAAGATCGTACATCCCAAACCAACGAATAGAAAGATGGTAGCGGCAATGGATAGAAACGCAAGTTTCTCCAAGTCAGGAACCATGCTGATTAATATCATGGGGATCACAAGGAAGCACATGACAATTCTCAAGTGGTCGTCAGACAGTTTTGTCACGCCTTCTCCGAAAAATCCGAATTCAACACACACTCCACCAATGTTTTTCGCAATAATTACAGTGTATGCACTGCATGTAAAGAAGTATGCCATAAATAAGCATGCTTGTATGACGGGTCTGGAAGGAACAGAAAAGTCATATTAATCGCATTTATCATGATGACTGGTATATAAAAGTTTGCAAGTCTAATACATGTTGTACTTATTTTGTCATTATTTTGTATCGGGCTCACAGTCAGAAAACCGAGGTTACCTTCGAGGGAGACGTTGTTTTCTTATTCAGCGTATTTTGTATATCTTATTATATTATACAAGTATAGAAGCAAATCATGATTGCACGATAATGCAAAATTGAAAGTAAATAACCCAAATGGATCTATATGTTGTGTAAAATGAGTTTATTAACCTGACACACCCTGCTAGTGGGCGGATTGGAGTCGGCGCTTTTAATAGCGCAGCATGTGCAACCTGTGCGTATGTCATTTGATTTCGCCTATCTCTGTAATACAGCACATGGGCACTTTGGACCTGTAACAATAGCTATTTGTGCGACTAGTGGGAGAAAGAGGGAACTCCACGAGCGTGGAGTTTCCAGTTTCGAGTGTGGAGGAAAAGAGTGGAATATTCTCCTACGACCACTAGTCGCACACAATATTTTGTTCAACCACCGCGAGAAATATGAAATTAAGCGAAAATCAGCGGCCCGCCGCGATACATTACTAACAACTCGATGTAGGTTATTTCGATTCAAACTACTTTAAATCCACGATAAAATACATTTTTCTCATATTGCACTATTAACTCCCCCATTCTTTTCATGAATCGTCTAGGATACTTGAAAATTTTTCGAATTTCTTATCAATGCGCTGTTTTATTTTCTACTAAAGAAACACTGAGACCATGTTCTAGTGACGGAATTTATTTGTTAAGTGTAAAATTTTGATCAACACTTACCAAACTTCGTTCGCAATATGTGCAAACGACGGCCACTATCAACATGACTAAGGCGCAACCCAAGTAGCCTGAGTTCAGAAAAGCTTTTGGCATACAGAGAATTCCGGTACCAATGGCTGCTTTGATAAAGTTTGCGAAAACCTTCACATTGCTAAAAAGAAATTTCTCTATACATTTTAAGTATACATCAACAAATATTGCTGTGATATACACTTTGGGCTTTCATGTAAACTCAATGCTATTTCAGTAGACAAATTGACATAGTAGTAATCAAGTCATGAAAAATCTCGAATAGACACCGAAAAATTCTGGAAAACAGTACTTCTGGATATTCAAATTCAGAATCTTGCCTTGTGGGATTCGGCACTTGTCGCGAGTTGAATGGGTCATATGGGGCGACCGTTTTTCCATCGTTTAGCTCAATATGGATTCCTTTATGGTGGTCCCTTTATTGGAATCAAATATATAATGACACTTTAAATTATATTATTTACAAAAATTGATTCCATGTAAAGAAAATATTTATCATATGAATTAAGTTAAGATAAGTGAGAGTACATCAATACATTTATTAAATTTAGTCATCGAATAAGGAAACTAACTAGCTGCTCACTTGAATAGTATAAAGGCGGTCAAAAAAAAAAGGAAAATCGTTATTCATGACTGAAGTCAATAATCCAAAATGCATTTATTCTAATCAATTGATAAATTCATTACATCATATTCTGTTGACCATGTTTTTCCATGAAAGGTGACCTTTGTGTGGGAGAGTCACGCCTTTTACTCGCCTGAAAAGTTTTTCGATCAAACATTTTTTAGAATTTCATGCCTTTCTGCTTTTCCGAATTTATATGAGTTTAACGGGAAAGTTGTTTGTATGAAATTTGTGTCTAATTCATAAATACGTAAAGGTTGAATTTTTTGAATTTCTCACAAGACGGGTTAACTGCTCTAAAATTTCAAGTTAAAATCCGAAGTATAAAGAAAATTTATAATATAGATGATATCCAGTTTTTATATTTCTACGTAATTAAGAAAATTTTACTTTGGATTCTGCAGATATGACACTCACCGAATTTTCCACCATTTTTAATCAATCCTGGATGTAGAGCACTGTGAACCAAAAATTTTTCAATATCAACACCCGAAAAAAAAGTACAATAAGCAAATGATGAAGTAAATATTGATAAAGTTGGTAAACGTAATTTGTACCTTATTGAAAAAATAGCAGAGCATAATCACACACAATAATCGTACTCTGGCAGTCTTTTACTAGTCATTTTTGTAGCATTCATGTTCAAATGATAATGATGAACAATGATAGAAACAATTTCAGAAACATGTCATTTGTACCATTTCTGGGCTAATAACGATGAAAAATGACTAGGAAATCGACTAAGTACTTTCAGTACAAGTATGTTAAATTTGGAAAAAATAATTTTTCCAAATAAATATGAAAACTACGCATCTAAAATATAACTTGCAATACAATGGGATTCAATGCACTCGATCTTAAATCTAATTTTTTATTCAAAAAATTCTTCTAATACTTGCAGTTAGTATTTTGCATATTTCTTCTGTGTTTATTGAATCATGGTAGAAGATTTTCTGATATTATTGTGAATTTCTATGCTGCTTTTTAGAATGCAGTGCTCTTAAAATAAAAGTTATGCAGATGTTTATTATTTGTATATAAAATAGAGCTATAAAAAGTTGAGAATAAAATACAAAATACAGATATACTACATACGTGTGAACGTTAACACCATTTTGACTCGTATTTACTATTTTTGGATACTAAATAAATTTCAAAAACTTTCAAAACAGTATCCACACAGATCTTGAATATGTAACAGATATCTAGAATTTTTATATATCATGTTATTTATAAAATTTTTTAGTATTTTCGTGTATCATTGTTTTTCTTCATTGTTCAACGGGTTGGAACAATTTTTCTCATGTTTATTATCTACATTATCCTAGTTCAACATATTTTATCAAAATTTCGCTAATAAAGAAAAAGTCTACGAAGGCGGAATCGTTGTTATTTTAAATAGTAAAATGAAGAATTCTGAATTCTGTTTAACTTTGAGAATTTGCATATTAGTAAGTACATATTAATAATTTTTCATTATCATTAACATTCATTATTACTTCTCTTATCGATTACTTTCTTTTTACTATTGTTACTATTATTTTTATGTACTATTCTAAATTATATTTTGTTTTCATTATGCGTTTTTTTTTCGTCAAGCTTAGACTTGATGAATTTTTTTTCCCAATAAATGAAACGAGTCTATTTGAATTTCGTGAAAAATATGAAACTAAAATTTTTATCAGGCTAGTTGAAGACTATTAAATGAAAAGATCATTCAGTTCTCATTTTCATTACGAAAACCAATAAATTGTTCTTCACTGAGGATCGATTAAGAAAAAATCTCTGCAGGAATTACACAGTGAAAAATAATGAGTTTTTCAAATGACGATAAGGACTTGAAATTTTACGAATTGTTCGATACTGCTCACAATCAATTTTTTTATCACAAAATGAAAAAGTCAAGAAAAAAATAAGCGAGCCGAATTTTGTATAAAAATTTTCATTTTGGTATGAAATTTCACTCGTATTTCGATGAATGAAGGAATTACGAAAATGTGTTTCTTAAACGCCAATAAAATTCACTATCGACATCAGAATAAATCGACGTGGCAACGATTCTTTAATAAATATCAGTCATAAGAAATTTATTCTCCAAAAATATGTGACATTTTTTTCCCTTATTTCCATTTTGAGTAATGAATTCTGACAGAGAACTTGAAAAGAAAAAATAGCGTAGAATATTTGGTATGCAAAATGGCGATGAGATTGAATAAGTCACTTTTTGTTGCATAATTTGCCAGTAAAAATAATATTTTGATCACAATATAAAAGGAATATCCGAAGTACGCTGAATGGAAATAATGGATTTTCGTCAAATTTGATTGAAATATGAACTTTCTTTTAAAGATTCTATGCTCATCTGACCAGACGATGTTCACTTATGAGTTTTGTCAGTGAAATGTTGAAAAATGAAAACGTGGATCTATGTGTTTAATGATTCATACGTAAAATCACATATCTATTTGTAGTTGTAAAGCATTTACAAACGATTTCCTCTTTTATTCCGAGCCTGATAATTTTTTTATTACAATAGTTTAAAATGAATCATTTTCGTTGACTGTAAGCGCCGATTAAATTTTTGTTGCAGACAAACGTTATGTTTTCATCATATTTTTTAATGGTTATTTAAGATTTTCACAAGTTTTTTTTCTGCAAAGAAAATTTTTAAGCTTTCAATGAATTATTTTCCCCGAGGCTCTTCTATTTTTTCGTTTTTTTAGAATTAAAGAAACACTTATGAAAATAAAATGAAGACATCATCGAACGTTAGATACTCAATACTTGTAAAATCTTTCTACGATTTACAAAAACCAAAACATATTTTTTCACTCTCTCAAAAAAATAACTCCAAACCATGATAAAAATGTCAAATTCTTTCTCAAACTTTTTTCTGCATATTTTACAAAATCATCATCCTTTAGTTTTATCATACCCCCAAAAATAGTACGATTTTTCACTGAAGATTGAATTTATCTACCAGCACATCAATTTTGATCAATTGCAAAGTTAGGAGACAGAACATTTTTCAGTTATTCCACCATAAAATTGTAAACAATTTACTCACCTTAAAATTCACTCGAACCTCTGGCTCGACTATGCAATTTGACAATGAAAAAATTATTTTTGATCACTCGACCACTTGGACGACTTTTCGGGCACAAAATACGTCGATCTATCGGAAGAACTTGATTCTATATGAGATGAACGATAATTTTTTTCATGACCAACAATACATTGATCGCGATAGCGGCTTACAAGTTTTTACGTTTCAACAATTTCTTGATCTTGATATTTCATGGGATATCTCGATTTCGTAGATTCTGCGTCTTAAAAAAGAGGCCAAAGTTTGGTTTCTCGCAATCTCACATTTTTTCAAATAACTTTCATAGGCTTTGCTCTGTTAGGTAAATTTTTCGGTTGAATGGAGCGCTTATCATTACACTGTATCTTTATTCTAAAAAGAAAAAACGGTACAATGGAACAGAGTATAAAATTTAATTCATCATCAGGATTTTTCGATTGGAGAAATAGATGAATTTCCTTTAGTAATTAGAGATTCGGAGATCCAGATTTCTTGACAAATTACTGCAGATAATGGTCCGTAAAAGTCAGTATTTGATAAGTCGTATCTCGATTTATCGGGATGAGCCAACATTTTTTATTTGAAATAAGTATAATGTTGAATGTTTGAATTGTTCGTTAAACACGAATGATGAAGTGTATGTTTCTGGAGATTGGACAGGGGCGTTGCAACAAAATTTTTTATAGAAGGGCAAATTCAAATGCCAAAAGGGTCAATGTATAAAAATTTATTATTCATTTCAATACGTTAGTGAATCAAAAATTTTCAATGCGATTTCAAGATCTGTTAAAAATATACATCACTTTCCAAGTAAAATCACAGCATCTTATTTCTAACTTGTCTCAATATTTATCTTTTTAGTTATTACGGCATTTCAAGAATGGTTGCACACTTCTATGAATTTTAATATGCATTTCTAGAACTTGATGGTTGAGAATTCGGATTTTCATAGATTTTTGAGAAAATTATGTATGCAGAAATTTGAGATATTTAATGGGAAGTAGTTTTTGTATTTTTCGAATGTTTACCATTTACGAAATTTTGTAGGATGCTCCATTTTTGAAAGATGTCCATGGAAATTTTATAGATTCCTCTTTGTAAATTTTTAGAACGCGATGCTCCAGAATGGAACGTGTGAGAGATTTTCGATATTCGCATAGATTATTTGAAGAATGAATTTTTATAAGAAATCTTGTAATCCGTGGATTTTCAGTACCGTTTGTTATTTCGACATTTTTTTAAATATTTTTACAAGTAGAAGGATTTTCTAGTATATTGATGAATACCTATAGACATTTCTAATTCTATAATTCTCTGTATAAGTTCTCTAATTCCATGTTAACCAGATTTTCGGTATTTCATAATAACTTTTGAGGAAACAGAATCTTCGAAGAAATTTTGTTACTAGATGTGTATTGCTTTTTTCCTTCGTTTTTTTTTACACTAACCCAGATAGAAAAATGATTTCCCTGTGATATCAGGTCGTTGGCACTCGTGATAAATTTTGTCCCGCGTGATATCATTGACGCATGCAACTGCCCTTGCATATGTTTATCACCTAGAAATCACACGTGATAAATCGATTTCATATTTTTCTCACTGTAATATCACGAGTGATTCAGCAGACATTTTTCCCAAAACTGCACTTCGATGAAACATGTTGAAATTTCGTTCTTCAACTTATGAAATGTACTTTCCTCACCAGTTTTCTCGTCAGTCAATGGCTTATATTTCGCAATCTTTCAACAAAAAATATAAAAATTGTACGTAAGTGATCAATTTCGTCGAATAACAGTTTGAATTTCCCAATTTCCAAGAGATTGTTTTCAGTTAGGTATAATTATGCCATTTCATTTTTTGGAAATGTAATTTATATATCTTACGGAACTTACACCTAGGAACAAGTTTGAAGTTTCGAAAATACGTATAGAAATTGTATTATATCAATTTTGAATATAGTTTCGATTTCATTCATTTTCCACTGTTGAAGAAAAACTGAAATATTTTATTCAAACAATATCTTTCTGAACTATAAGTATTAATTTCTTTAAATATTATGGTAAAGTAAGTAAACCCTAATCCCTCAATTTTTGAAGAATGTGATTTATATATTGAATTTTGTGCATTTTTCACTTTACATGACAAATTTAAAAGATGAATTTTATTTGTTTATTTTTTTTACACTCAGAAGAATTTTCTACGATTTTTATAGATTTCTATAGAAATTTCCAGAGTTTGATGCTATGAGGGGTGAGATTTCATTGATTTTTAGTAAATCTGTAGTTTCTTCAAAAAATTGTATAAAAAGGTTTTATATCCTTTATAATTAAGGACCGAAACTTCAGGTCCTTAATTAACAATGAAGCAAGTCAAATATTCCTTGACTTCGAAACATTCTAAAAATTGACGTCATTATATGACGTCAATATTATTATATTAATATTAATATTATTATTATAATATTATTATTATTATATTATTATTTTGAAGTCATTATAAAAGCAGCCATCACAATTTTTTTCACCGAGTAGTGATTCTGCGAATTTTTATTTATGATAGCTTAACTACGCTTTAAGAAACTCTGAATTTTTGTGTAATTATGAAATAGAATAACCTCATCACTTCAGACGGTTAATTAGTACGAAGATGAATGCTGAAAGTAGTTGAGTTAATATTTAAAATTTCAACAGCCATCTGTAATCGATGACTTGTCATCTCTATTACAATCATAGACAGTAAAAGTCTATGATTTTTGTGAGCTATGTTTTAATGGTTAACCATCAATCATTTTTACTGATGATTTTCGTAGCCTAATATGAGCCCAACGTAAAAATTCACAACTTGCGAAAAATGAAACCGGTATAGGTATTGCAGAAGAATTATCAGCACCAAAATCTTGTAATAAAATTGTTGTAACATTTATATTATAATTTTTTTTTAGATTTTAAAATGTACTATGTTGGGCTTAATTTCACAAATTTGCGGTATTTTTTAAGAGTGAATCGATTTGATTAAGATTGTTTGGACGTCTGGAATTTATTCCTTTTTTTAGTATCAAAACATTTTTTTTTCGTGTTTTTATCTTTCTCTTTTTTGTTTGACGTTTGTGGCAGTTTTGCAGATGAAAACTCAGCATCTTCAACTTTCAAAAATCTCAATGAGACACAAAGTTTTCTGATCGTGCCTCGTGAGGCGTAAAATTTTTCTTCGGGACACATAAACTTTCGACGCCAAATTATTTCTTTTCAAAAATTCAAATTTCAAAATTTTCAAAATATTTTACTCGGGCGTGGGGATAAAATTTTTCTAAGAACCCTGTAGAATAAGACACTGCAAAGTCTGATTTTAATCTGATAATTAGAACATTTGAGATTTTGCCTTCGATACAACATTTTTTGGTTTCAGTCTATCGCGGAAATTTCAACTTCTATTATGCTACCCGCGAGTAAAGATTCGTTTAAACATCGAAAACTTGTTTTTAGAAACACATAGTTGTGATAAAATTGCATGTATTGCTTTAAAAATGCAATCATTCATGAACAATATTGATCGCTTCATTTTAGTCTGGCAATTTTCAAAAAATTCCGATGTAATGAAAAATGTTACAATTTTATCTCATTCTTGAAAAATTTTTTAATATGGGCTAGCTCCCTTTATTTCCAGACAATTCATATGAATTCCAGTATGAAAAAAATATTTCAAGATTATTGAAACTCAAACATTTCATAGTTACTAAAAAGTTTTAAAAATTTTGATGCATAACATTTGCTGAATTCCTAGAATATTCATAAAATAAGGTGTGATTTAGGAAAATTGCCGAGAGCAAGTATTTATCTTGCTAATTTCTAAAAAATTCGTAAAAAAGTGATTTCTTCTCTAATTTTTCAAAATTTTCCACAAAATGCAAAATGACTCTTTTCATATAATTTCTGAAAATCTTCCGGGGTTTCACATTTTCTTTTTTTTTCGAAACTTTAGTAAAATGAGTAAAATTTTGAAAAAAATGAACTTTCTGTATTCAAGCAAAGCTTTGCTATTTTTTGCATTTTTCAACAAATCATCGCTACATTATAGTATTCATAATCAGTTCATTAACGATTAGATTTTCTAGGAATGTATGAAGATAAAAAAAATCACTTTCTGAAAAACAGTCATTAAAAAGTTTTTGTAAATTTACAAATTTGTGGAAAACTTTAGAATTTTGAATGAATAAAGTTTGAAACTCACGTATTTACAATCAATTCGCAGTTAAAAATGTTCAATATTCTATAACTCAAAATAAGAATAAACTCAAAGATGCAAAAAAAAATTTTTTTCCAGATTGAAATTGAGAAAAGTTGGAGATTTTTCCCATTACAGATAACTGAATTTATCTTGCAATTGCTACACATTAAATGACATACAGTTATTCACAAATGATAAAAATATGGCGAGGAAGTTGCATGAAAATTACTTCATGCAGAAAATTTCAACGTGAAGTTCAATTGCTTTTCTATCAATTGCAGACAGATAAAACATCGTCTGCTGATATTAATTGAATAATTACTAAAGAAAATAGTGGTTTTAGCCAGATATTAGTGTAAAAGATGTCTCGAAGAGCTGATTAAAATCGCGCAATACCTGCAATAGCCAGAGGTCCATCAAAAGCTAATCAAAAAATGTGAAAATGCTGCAGTTATAGATAAATGACCCGGGACAGTATATATAATGTTCGGTTGCATCTGAGCATTGAGTTGTATTTCAGTAGTGATTTAGTGACTACAAAGTGTTGCAGTTTGTGCTTCCAGTCATTCAACTCAGGGAAAAAGTAAGTTATTGTTAATATTTTGGACGATGAAAATAATTTTGCATAGAATAAGTAGAATTATTGTAATTCGAGAATATTTTTTACAATATTCTTGAAAAATCGTACTGGAAAATTGATCAGTGATTGAATTACAATTTTTTCATGGTATCCAGGAATGGCTCAATTTTCGGTCAGATTCATGATTCTCGCTGTTGCTGGTACTGTGTGTGCAGCCCCTGGTGCTTATTCCCATTCAACAGGTTCGTATTTGTTTTACTTGACTTCCTGTGATGAAAAATTTACTGTAAAAAAGCAGTTTCGGAAAATTCATGTTCTTCGAATTCTTTGAATTTGAGTAAGGGCAAAGGCAGAAAAGAATTTTTAGGAGAGTCCCTTTCACTCTGAGACGGAAAGTTTTGAAACGCAATCCCTTTCAACTGTACGCAGGAGTTTTCTCAGTGTATTAGATTTTCAGTATGTCATAAATTTCTTGTCTTTAGGTTTTTTTTTTATTATTAATGAAGTTTGTTTATTGATATTGTAGTATTAATATAGATTGCAGAATAAATTTTGTAGAATTCCATGCACTACAATTCGAAATAAAATTAAATAGAATTTTCATCAATTTTTATCTCCCATCTACAGTATTTGAATACGTAAATTTTTAAAACTCGATTTCTCGCATTCTCGTAAATTCTATTTTTCTTGACTATTCACTAGCTCGAAATAATTTTCCAAATTTTCAATTCGTACGTCATCATAGCCCAATATTCATAGTAACGATTCTGTTCGAGAAAAATCAGTTGTTCCTTAAATCAGGATCGTTCTGATTCTGAGTTATTCTGAAATAATTAAGGAATCTGAATTACGTTCAACTTGGAGAACTTGTACAAAACCATAAGTTGTACAAAATGTTAAGTAAGGTTCGTCTAGTACATTTTTAATTATTTGCATTCATTTTCATTGATAATTCAAGTCATCGTTTATTGAACTGAATTGTTTCATAACTTCTTATTCTATTATTCGCAATTTACGACCATACCTTTTTTATGCATGAGATAATGAAAAGAGAATTCACTCAAACTCAGGAAAGATTTCGAACCTTCTCTTCCTAAACCCCTAAGCTAGAAAATAGATCAATTCTGGACGAATTCATTCTAAAATCAATAAATCAAGTTTACCATGTATGAATAATATTGACCAGAGTCAATGACTGACCTATGGGTGAATTAATGACCTCGATTCCTTCTTTCTACAGCCAGTGTCCCAGGCAACATACGCTCCAGCCGCACAGCGTACGGACAAGTTGCAGCAGAACATTTACAGTTTCCATTTACAGTCGCTCTGCAGTTATTGGAAATGTACGGTCATTTCTCGTTCAACGAACGACACATTTGCGGGGGTGCAATTGTGTCGAAAAAGATTGTACTGACCGCAGCACATTGTAAAACTATTGCCGAGAACGTGCGGAAAAGATCAAAGTACAAGTTGAGAATTTCACTGCATGTCAGAGCAGGATCAATAGACTTCTCGCATCCTAATAAAGACGCCCAGATCATCAAAGTCACAAGAGTCCTTCAACACGAAAAATACATGGATCTGTAAGCCTGCGATAATTCTCATTTCTTCCATTCCAAATGAAATAAGGTCTTTTATTTCAAAGTCTCCTTTTCAGATACTCAGGTCTTCCTTCGGAGTATTCCAAGTCAGGCAGTTCACTGTCAGGCAGTTTTTTACGTTTAAAAATATTTTCCTGTTTCACAGATACAACGGTCATTCAAAGAACGATATTGCAATCGTCATCCTCAAAGAGCCTTTTTCTTTCACTTGGTTCGTTCAACCTGTGGCGTTGCCTAAAAAAAACGATAATCCCGAGGAAAATAAAATTGCGTTAGTGAGTGGTTGGAGAACCGAGGACGCGAGTAGTGGAACTTTCTCGAAAATTTTGATGTATCTTGAATTAGAAACCAACTCCTTGTCGGAGTGTCGGCGAATTTTTCAAGACGTTCATCCCAGCCCGATAAACCCCCGTAATTTCTGTTGCACGTCTTCAGTAGATGGATCCACGCCTTGTAAAGTGAGTTTTTTGCACTTCTTATGAGCGTGTCGATTGGCTCTTTTTAGTTAAATAATAGTGATGACGAGGAAGGAGACAGTAGAAATAAATGAACAAAATCATCGAAAATGTACTAGCTGAATATTACAAGACATGACAAATGGTGACGTGCAAATTATCCAAGTTTAACGAAATTTAAACATCTTGATTTCAGTAGCTAAAGAATTAGAACAATCTTGGTTTCAGAAGGATTTTTTTAATGATATCCAAAGTATAAATGTTTGGCTGGGATGTTGTAGAAAATGACATTTGAAAAATTGATTTGAGTGAGTGATGTATAGAAAAATTGGAATCTACGAAAATGCTGACAAGCTGAATGAACTTTGATCATGGATATCTACAGAGAAATTCGTAGAAATTCCAGAATATCTTCCAAATTATACAAAAGTTGAAAGTAATACTAGAAGAAATAGAAATTTATAAGAGTACAGTTTTCTGAAAAATTGAAAAAATACTAAAATTCTATGAAACTTGGTACTTCTAGAGCCTCAAATTCCAAAAAACGTACAGATATTTAAAATCTATGAGAATACTAGAAAACGGTGGAAAATCTTCGATATACTAAAAACAATACGAAAAATCTATAAATAAGTAAAAAAATCCATATGGATGTAATTTCTACAAAATCTCTGTAAGAATCTTTGAAAATACTAGAAAATCTTTATAAATTAATAACAAAAAATTGAGAGAAACGATACGAAAAATGTATCAAGTTTTATAAAAAGGTATGTGAATGTGATTTTTACGAACATCTGTAAAAATATACTGAAAGTCTAAGAAAATTTCAACTCCCAAGCATGAAACTCTCAAAATCAATATGGCAGTCTACGAAAAATAAAATTCTCTAAAATTACTAGGAAATCCTGAAAATGCCATAACGTTAAAAAAATACTAAAAGATTCTCTAATCATCCAAAGACTAAAATGAATGAAATTTTCTGAAATTTCGATAAGTATATCAATACTTTTTTCGATTGAATTAATTCAAATACTTATAATTATTGAAAATTCCAATACTATAGCATCAAATTCTAAAATTCTCTAAATTTATTCAAAGAAACACTGTAAGTGTTAAAAAATACCTGAAAACAATACAAAATGTAATAAATATAAAATACGAAAATAATTGATTAAAAAAGCACTATTTTCGCGAAAATTTATGAAAAATTTTCCATTTTGTAGAATTTTGATTTCTGAATCATCGAATTCTTGAAAATTTTATGGAAACCCTTGTGAAAAAACTACTATTGGCAACTATTGTAATTTCCAATAGTTCTTTCGCATAGTTTCAATAGTTTAATATTTTTTTTTCACGAGGGAATCCATACAAATATCAGAAAATCCTTCAAGTTGTAAAAATCCTGAAAAAACATAAAAGATTCTTCGACTGTTAATGTAAAATATAAATATCTAACTTCGAAATCCTGAAATTCGACGAGTTGAAAAATCGCAATGGCGCAGCCAGATCGCGAAAGATTAAAAATCATGAAATTTTTACTAAAATATACCTACTTATTCATAAAACACTCCCTAAAATTTTGTCCATTAGCTCAATCTTAATAATCTAATTTCATACACATTCCATGTTGATTTTTTTACTCATCTTCATGGATTGGATTTTTTACAGGGAGATTTGGGAAGCCCCTTGGTCTTCAGAAACGATCATACTGGAAAGTATAAACTCATCGGTATCGTCAATTACTATCCAAAACCTTGTGGCAGTGGCGGAACAACGATTTTCACGCAGGTTTCAAAATATACTGGTTACGTCAATTCATTCATCAGGCGGTATGGTTGAAGATGAAATCAATCTGTAAAACATCCAAGAATACTTCCGTATCGTGAGATTTTCATCTCCATGTTACGATAGGGAAAATTTTATAAATTTCTCGTATTTTATAAGACTGCTCAGTAGATTTCGCTTTTCATTTCATGGACATCTACGTAGATTTCTAGAATTTGGTTCTCAAGTGTTCCAAGTAAGTTAGAATATCAGCTATGAAAATTATTTTATTTTATTCGTATTTGCATGTAAATGAACTTGTTATTTCTTATTATATTCGTCTTGTTTTTTATTTATTGACACGAGGGCCATTGAAAATACCTGTTCAATTCTGTTTTGTATAAAAATTTATTTGTATTCGCGAAGTCAAAAACTCGGAGTCCATACATAAATAACACTGCAAACCGTATGATACAATATCCACGCAATCTTCATTCATACGAACATTGTTTACAGTAAATACAAATCGAGCTCAATTTCAAAATGTATAAAACTCTCGTTTTCACATTTTCCGAGACGGAGGAAACAATTCCATCCGATTCCGCCTCGAAATGAACTGCACTCGAGGCAATATTTTTTTAGCGGACGAAATTTGAACAACTCCAAAATGTCATAAACTTTGTCGTAATAAATCAAGGTTATGCACAAAAAGATGAATAAAAAAGAAATTGCGGTTTGAAATGGGAGTTGTTCAAAACATTTTGAAAACAGCGGAAAAATTTCGTAGAAAAAGAAACGTAAAAATTAAAAAGTAAAAAATTGATCGGATGCGGTCGCGAAAAGAAATGAAATTTATGTTATAAAAATTCAAACGAAGGACAAAACAAAATTGGAACAACTCCAAAATTTAAGAACTTGATCGTAGCAATGTTTTCGGCGTTTCGCAATTTTGAAACGCGAAAAAAAGCTGTGATTAAAAAAGGCAGTTCTTCGAAAAGTACAAAAAATTGTTTTTCCATTGTCAAGACGGCGAAAAAAAGTCATAGAAAAATGAACGGAAAAAATGAACGTGTAAAAAATTGTACTGAGAGGAAGGTGAAGACAATGAAACGTTCTTTAATACTTATTTGTTGAAATTTTTGTCTGATTTGTGTGGCAGTGCCAAAACAAAATCAAGCTTTGTTTCGCCTTTTGCCAGCTTTACAGACTTTTGAAAACTTTTTCGCGGATTTCGCCGATCGCACTGTGGGACCCGAAGATGAGCGCCAGCACCCCGACTATCCCGATGACGATGTTTTTCCACATGACCCATTTGAATTTTCCAAACCCTTCGTCCCAATTGACGATTGTCTCAATGAATGCTGGGACCATGAGTCCCAGAATCGAGAAGCAGAAGGCCCCGAGCAATCCAATCAGTGGCCCGATTTCTGGGACGAGATATGCAAGAATGACTGAAAAAAAATGTGACTCTCGATCAATAATTACATTTTCAAATGTTTACGTCAAAGTATAATTAATTTCATCTTTTCGAACCTGCAAAACCACTGTGCTGCTTTATGATTCATTTTTTATAGGTGCCAAAATATTTTTTCTTACCCGACGTTGACGTCAAAAGGGTTCTCAGACCGTAGTTTGCAAGTTTAGCATGTTTCGGGAATATTCTCTCTGTTTTTTTCCACGCGATATCCAGGCAAACAAAATATTGCAGTCCGTACGTGCAGAAAACTGCGATTCCAATCAAGATTTTCACTACTTGTGCAGGCCTGAAAATAATTTCGCCGAATTAAATCACAAACATTATTAGACCGCCTGAATCGAAATATATTCCAAATAATTCAAGTTGCATCCAAACGCATCATTTAAATAAGACATCCTATTATAAATCCTACAATTAAAATAATATAATCAATTTTATTCCACATTCTTCTCGGATTTTTCGATTTTCGCATGATTCCACGATAAAATGCAGGAAATCTTACCACAGATCTATGACCAAGTCCAAGGTGATGCTGTCTTTAACTCCCACTCCAAATCTAGCGTATCCGAGAAATCCCAAGATGATGTACACGAAAGTCACGCCACTCATTCCTTTGTTGAGAACACCGCAAAGTCCAACAAAATGTTGAGGGTTTCTCATGTTGTTTTCCAAAGGCATGACCACCCCTGAAGTCATTAGAACGTGCATCTTTAAAAATTATTTTGCAAAAGTCTACCAATGCATTCAAATTGTTCTCGAATAATGTACGTACATACATAAATTATTTTAATTTGAAGCTTTTATTCGCTCACCAATGGCCTCCATTGCGAAAATGATGATCGAAAGTGCTGCTGGATAGTTCCTAACATCCCCAACCATCTCTCGACTTCTCGGGTCAGGCATGTCAGAAATCAGATAGTACATCGTGATTCCCAATCCAATGCCCATGCAAGCATTCGCAATCATGGATACTGGAGCCAGATATTTAAGATCTGGGACCCAGGTCAAGAAAACCAGCGGAAGCAGAAGTAACAAGATAATTTGTTGATCAGTAACAACATTTGGCCAGTGGTGGTGTATAACCTGATGGAAATTCTTGGCAACAATAACAGCGTAGACACTGCAGGTTCCGAAGTATGTAACGAAGAGGAAAAAATCGATCAATAAGCTGAAAAATTAGGAAAAGTTGAAGAAAATTAGAAAATTATATATTGAAAGAAAAATTGATTTTCTTGGATATTTTACAATTTTCGATGTTTGTTTATCTGGTTGAAGGTTTTTGAATTTTAAGAATTTCGGGATTTTGGAGTCCAGAGTACATGGTGCAATTTTTATGAAGGTATTTAAGACGACTCGGAAGGCGTATTATAACACAGTAGGTTCCGTGTCGTCTTAATATGGAATACGAGGAAATTCGATTTTCGTGATTTTCAAGTCACTAAGGTTCAGATGTTTTTGTTTCTAATAATGATCTAAGCGATTTCATCATGCTTCTCTAGTGTGTATGAAATTTAGGGGATTTTCAGATATTATATGTAGATTTCTGGAATTCAGAGCTCTAGAAATAATCAAAGTTGGACAAGAAATTCGTATTATTTTCTCAAGTTTTTGAAAAATATCATAGCTGGATGGAATTTTGTAGTATTTTCTGGTTATTGAAAAGTTTTTAGTATTTTCGTGGATCGTTCCTTCAGATTTCTTGAATTTGATGATATGGTATTCAAAATTCCAATGATTTTAAGTATTTGAATTTATTTTTCAACGAAAAGTTATTTTATGCAGATTTCTAGTACTTTTTAGTGTATATTTTAGTATTTGTTTGCTCTGTAAATGAAAGTTCTCGAAATTTCTAATATTCGCATAAGTTTTTCGTAAAATTATATCTATATAGATTTTAAGTATTCCATAGAATTTTTAGAATTTTTCATAGATTTTCAACATTTCCATAGATTTCTCGAAGATTTTTCTTAATTTCTTATGTTTTCGTATTTTTTTCGAATGTTTATGGAACTTCATAGCATTTTCTAACATTTTGATAAATCTTTGGTATTTCTAAAGATTTCTCTACAAGTTTTTTAAAACTTGATGCTCCAGAATTCCACGATCTAGAGATCTTCAGTATTTATTTCGATTTTTTTTTAAAACAATATTTTTATATATTACTAGTATTTTTGTGGATTGCTGTATCAATTTTTAGAATGAAAATCTCGATGGATTTTCAGTATTTTCATTGATTTCTGGGAAAATTACATCTTCATAGATTTTTTAGTATTTTATAGATTTATTGTATCATCGAATTTTTTCATTATTTATAAGATTTTGTAGAATTTATAGTTTTTTGTATAAATATCTAGTACTTCCTCAAACTTATATACGCAGGAGTTTTTTTAAAGTTGGACGCTCTAAAATTCGAAGTTTTTTCACACCTCCAGTATTTACTTAGATTTTTTAGAAGACGGTATTTTTATAGATTTCTAATAAATTCCTATATAAAGTTATAGAATTCGATATTCTAGAACTCAAATTGCCACAGACTTCCAGTATTTCTATACACTTTATAGATAATAATCAAACGTATATCCATTTTAATGAAATATAGGAAATTCCTAGGAAAATTTTCAGACTAACAAAAATTTGTTAACTTTTCCGAAGTTTTCAAAATATTTAGTATAAGGTGGGATTTTTCTGAGAGTTATAAAATTATTTTCGAAGATCTCCAAAAATACTATGAAATTTAAAAAAATTGTTCAATAGTGACAAACATTTTCAGATAAATGATTGACAGGGATGAAAATAAGATGAAAATGGAGAAAATTTAGAGAAATAAGCGAATTCAGTCTTACGAAAAAAATCAGAAATCTAATCGAAGTCACCTGTAAAATTTGACAAAAATATTGAATTCAGCACAGAAAAAATTAAAAACACTTCCAAAATTACGAGTTTGTTAGTTATCAAAAATTTTCTAGAAAATATAACAACCCAGTTTTCATCTTCTCCGTGGAAGCATTTTCTGAAAATATTTTAAAAAATCGTAAAACTGTTGAAACTACTTCAAATTTGCAAAATCTGACAAAAACTTCAAGAAAGCAGATAAGCATATCATGTTCAAAATTCTACCAATATACAAAATCTCGTTAAAATTTTTCCCAGAGAACCTCGAGTTTCACGTCTGCGAATTCCGAATCCATAATTATATATCAGATAAAACAAAAAGCACCTTGCATAAACCCGCAATTATGTACGTAGACGCACTGTTGACCTAATCATGTTTCAATGTAAAAACCGCAAATGTTGCTTTTTTTCTTCAATGACAGTTATCTTTAGAATACTAATGCAAAAATTTGTTATGAAACAGTCTGAAATTAACAATATCGTAACAAATGGCATAAAAAATAGAACTTTTACTTATGTACATGTAAATTATCTATCAATTTTATTTATTTTAGAAAAATACTAAAAAATATTTGCAATGAGAGATAAAAAAAATTGTGTTTGGGTGTAAGTTTTATTCTGGCATAATTTGTGTACCATTATAATAATTTCCAAATCATCGTCATCAAAATACACATGGAATGTGAAATATGAATGAAGATGCATTAAATGATGAAAAATAGGAAATATTTTTAATTTGGTTGAAATAGAAAATTTATTTGCTGGATATGAGATGTACTCGATAATTTTAATAATTATAACTACAGTAAGTAAATTTTATGAGATTTTACGAAATCATGTGATTTAATACAATAATACACTCAAAAATTCGAAATTTACATACATACAGAAAAATTTGAATATGACCATTTTGGGTTATGGTACATTTCGTGCATAAAATATTTTTTACCTCAGAATTTTGCCAAATCTTTTGGACCATCGAGGTCCAAATCTGCAAGCTGCTTCCGCAACTTCCGAAAAACTCATTGTTGGATTTCTTGTTTTGTACAATAATTTATGACTGCATTTAACCTAGGTGAAAAAAATTTTTTGTGTTATCTTGATTGTTGATTGAATAAAATTATTTTTCAATATCTTAAAATTATTTCAACACATCGATAGAATTTCCTAGAATGTTAGAAAGTTTGGAGATTTCATGATTTTTCGAAATTTTCGAAAACTTCCTTTAAAATTCTTGAATTTCATTATGAAGAAATAGACGACTATTTAGAAAATTCAACAATTCTTAAACAATTTTGAAAATTATTCGAGCTACAGCAATGATGATGAAAGTAAAATCATCAATGATTTAACGCGAAAATTAACATATCTTCGATAATCTTCCGCATTTGAAATTACTTTGAATTATTTTTCCACTTTTATCAATTCCTGAAAAATTCAAAAGTTGACAAATATTTGCACATGTAAAGACAAGCAATGAAAACAGTTAAAAACTGTAAAATATTTCCTGAAATAAATGGAAATCGAGAAACCAGCAATTTTTATTTCAAATGGAAGTATTAAATTTTTTTGTCAATTACTCAAAATTAGTCCTCGATTTATGTAAATTTTGAGAATTCAGAAAAATCTCTTTAGAATTGAACTTCATGGCAATTTTAGAGACTGTAACAATCATATAACTTTTATGTATGTATTTCGAAAATTTCGAAACATTTTCTCTCAAATACAACTCAAATTTACATTCTTTACGTTTAGAAATTTTTGTTCAATAAATAGTGACAAGACTAAAACTGAGTTTTTCATGATTTTCGAAGGACAAAAAGTTTTTGCATAACAACAAGATTTTTATTTGCCAATTCACGATAGCTTAAAACATCGAGACCTAGAAAAATCTTCAGCAACGCGAGAAATAACTTTCGGTGAATTGTTCGTAAATTTAAAAAATACCTTTCATAGGGAAAAACATCTTTGTTTAATTTTTTATTTTATTTAAAAAATACATAAATCTTCGCTTTTTTCGGATTTCGTCTTCAAATGTATGAGCAACTCTTTTATTTTTTTCATTCAATTCAAGTCCATAATTTCCAAAAAAGAACTATTTTCACTTTAAAAATCTTGAAGAATCGGAGCGAAGAAAATTTTTTGATTTTCCTACGCCATTACCGTTGCAGTACGAATATTTTGCATGATTTGCAAATCAATAGACGTGAGATATCGTATGTAAATTAATTCCGTGTTGAATACTGCAGACGTTGGAAACGCACTTTTGAATGCAGGAAAAAAATTAATGGATGTTCAGATATTTTTAGGAGTCTTGAAACGAGAGGATTCTTCTGCAGTTTGCAAATCAAAAAATGTGCTTTTTGTAAATTTTGGGATAAAGTGAATACTTCCTAATTTAATCATTCAAAATCTTTTTTTACAAGTGAAAGTATATGCAAAGTATTTATTTAGGATGATTTTTATTGCTGCTAAAAAATTTGAACATTGAAAAAAATTGAACTCGAGTTCAAAATTCAGAAAAGTCATGAAAATTTTTCGAACGAAACTGTTTCGTGAATTGATTTCATGAAAACTCAAACTCTGAAAATTATTTTAGATAGTTACGATTTTGTAAATATTATTTGAAACTGTTGAGAAATGGAAAAAAAAGTAGCACAAAGTTGATGAGAATTGTGGCAACGAGTAAATTTCAGAAAAGGAAATATTTAATATTTGTCGAAGCTACAAATTTTATATATTCAATTTTGATGCTTTCGAGCATTGATATTTTCGATCATAGTGTAAAAGCATGACTTAATAAATTTATTTATTCACTCACCAAGACATAGGCACAGTGGGTGCAAACGACAGACACTGCAATTGTTGCAACAATGCCCATTACTAAACCTAGTTTAGAAAACGCGTATGGCAATGCAAGAATCCCTGTAAATAAAAAAAAATTTTACGAATAAACATCTGGACTCGTGAAAAGTTGGATCAATGTAAAATTGACAACAGTATTTTTTATTTATAATTTGAGATCGCTATGTACGTTGAATACAAAAATAATCGGCAAAAATATACAAAAAATATTTTATACAAATAAATGTATAATATAAACTAAGATCTTGTAGAATATAAAATACAAATGAAGGGAAAGTTAATTTTTCATGTTTATGAATTGAAGTTTTGAAAGAATGCCAAGAACTATAAAAATTCAAACAATTAGGGAAATTCAGATGTTCATGAAATTCGTAGTTAATATTCAGTAAAATTTCTGCAAAATATTCATTATGATGTTCTTTATTTTTATATAAAAATCTGCAAATCTCGGAAATAATTGAATACCTACGAGAAATCTGTATGTTTGAAATTGAAAAAATTTTGAAAAATCAAAAAACATTGGAAATTTCGAAGAATATCGGTTATTCTTAAATGATCGAAAAAATTGACGAGTCCCGGAAAATTTCCATAAATATTGTAGATAGTGGAAAATTACAAATAAAAACTGTGTAATGTCCTTGCAAATTTTTTTAAATTAAAAAGCTATAATTTCTACGAAGCCAAACATTTGATACAAAAAAAAATGTACCCAAAAACTTGGAACTTACCAGTTCCAAGAGACGCTTTCAGCAAATGCGTTAAAGTTTCGTTGTCACTATAAAAAAAAGGTCGCAATTAAAAACAGGATTTAAAAACGATTTAAAAGTTTATCACATGAAGTATGAAACTTTCAAGTCGGAAATTTTTCTATCAAAATCAAAAACTGCATTCAATTCAGAAATCCCAAATATCACTTATTATGATAACAAATTTGAATAAACAATTCGTATCAACTTCTTCTTTTAAATTAATTTTACATACAGAATTTTCATTTTCATTTTTATGATCTTTGTATTCGTTTGTTGGAAAATTTAAATAATTATGTTTTCGAATTTGAGGGCCATGTAATTTAGAATAATTTCGAATTTCCGACCAACTGCTTTTTTTGCATTTTTGAAAAGTTGAGAAATCAAAAGGCCGAGAGCTTCGAAATTGGTATGAAAAAGAAAAAAATTTTGACGAAAGGATATCACATTTCGTTCATGATTTTCCTGAAAAATCTTTGTCAAATTCCACTTGGCCATGTAAAATAATAAAAAAAATATTAATAACACATTATGTATGGTTTACTAGAATTTTATTTGTAATTTATTTTCTTACGATGTTGGGTTTTTCACGTCCCGATCTTTGAAGGGATCATAGGGCCTGCTATGCCCATTTGCAGTGTGTCCCATTTCTGGGTCCCGCGGTGTCATTTCAGTCTTGTTTCTAAAAAAATTCAAAAAACAATATTTCTTTGAGGATTTGTCCTTACGAAAAAAGCCTCCAATTTTTCTAAGGCTAATCTTTAAAAAAATAACGTTGATTATAATAATATTTTTGAATTTGATCAAACATTCATTTATTCAAGATTATTAAAATTTTGCAAAATTATTTTCTTCTGACATACGATTTCAATCTTAGAATTCGCGAGCTACCTTGATTCGAAAAAAAAATCTACAAATTTCTCAAAATCTAGAAAAAACTCGCCAAATCTGAGACAGCGAGAGAAATCATTCAATTTTTTTATATCTGAACAATCAACACCTTTGTTTACTAAAATCTACAACGAAAAATCCGAAAATACAGAACCAACCCTAACGCGAAAATTTCACTATCACGAAACAAACGGTTAACAAATAATTATCGGATTAGCTCTCGCAATCTCTGCTTTCGTATCAAAGCCCGATAAGCGAAAAGCGATTCGTTTCGACACCCGCTATCACAATACGAAGACTGGAAACCATGTACACAAAGCCCGACTACCGCGGCTACGTATTTATTAGCATTATCAAGAATTTCTTCTCCATGCTAAATGGACCAACGATATCAACAATGACTAGAATAGAAGCAGGAAACTTTCATTCGTAATCGTCTATCAACAACGAATGATGAAATCGCAGAGAAAGTGATCTAAGAAACAAATCAGAAAATTTTTCTTCTTAAAAAAATGCATCGCGAAGCTGGGATTCGAACCTAGGACTTTTCGATCGGTGTTCTAGCTCTTTGTCCACTATACTGCATCGCGACTTGAAATAAATTTTTTTTTCTCCATCAAAGAAAGCTAGATTTGGTACTACTGGTAATTAATTTTCTTTGAAAATTGAATGAAATTTGTGAAATTGACTTTACAGTTTGCAATCTAGCATAAAATTCACTCGAAATCATGAAATTCTCTTTCTATCAACAACGAATGATGAAATTGCAGAGAAAGTGGTCTATTAATCAAATCAGCGAATTTTTCTACATAAAAAAATACATTACGGAACCGGGATGCGAACCCATAACTTCCCCATCAACGCTTCAATTCTTTTTCCACTGCGCTGCATTGCGACTTGAATCGAAATTTTTGTTTCTTCATCAAAGAAAGTTAGATTTTGCACTACGGGTAATCAATTTTGTTTCTTAAACGAAACGAAATTGGTTAATTGACTTCAAAGTCATTGTTGGCGATTATGAAAGCCTTTGTTTCGCGCAGACAATTTCGCGTCAATTGCATCTCGTCGTTATCGAATAAAGCAATTGCTCGTGGGCGATCGCGTTTATTTCGCAACTAGAAACGGGGCGAGTTCAGGAACTTCTAATTACGAAAACGTTTTAATGGAGAGTCTACGAATTCGCGAGCGCGCACGCGTCCCAAGTGATTAATCGGCGGACCGATGAATTGCCAAGATAACGCGCAATTAACGGGATCGATTTTTCGAGGAAAGTTTCGAGTTCTATTTTCCGCGGTTCGGTCATGGAACATTTTTAATGGCCATTTAATGATTGAATTTTCGGTAAAAATTATTTTGCGGAGAGTTATTGATAATCTTCAAAAGAATCTAATTTTTTGAATCGAAGATAGTTTTATCTGAATCAGTTTTATCTAAATAGACCATCGAAAGTAGAAATTTGTAGCTTTTCAAAAGATTTAATATAATCAAAGCAATAATTATAGGTTACTGATGATTACAATACAAAAATAAAGAATGAAATAAAGAATTATGAAAAATAATCTAAAAATTTTAGTTCTTCTCTTTTTTTCGTACGCAAGTCTAGGCAATATGTTATTCGCTGCTTTCCCCAAAATTAGAAAAACAGAGGAGAAAACTGAAAATTCATCCAGAAATTTTTTAGAAATTAATAATTTCTCTTTGAAAACACTTACTTGTTGATAAGGTTGTTCTTGGCCACTTTGTCATTTTCCCCCTTTGGAAGGAAGGTATCCATTTCCAGGACTTTTTTATTAGTGTCTGATATGTTTTCATCGGAACCGTGGTCGGACTGAAAAAAGGAAAAAATGAGAACCAGTTGATACTTTACATATTACGAGTCACGTGAAGAGATTCATAAAAAAAAAAAAAAAAAAAACTGACCATTTTGATGGTTGTAAAGTCCTACCAGTCGTCGGAGTTGGTCACCTGCAATTCAGAAAATGGGCAGATCAAGCTAGGATCTATCTCAGGGTCAGCTATAATAACAACGTTGTAAAGCTGGTGCCCCCCCCCCTCCCCTCTTCACCCTACGCCCATGCAAGAATAACGGGGCCTTTTTTTTCTTTTACGTATGCTGAACGAAATTTCTCTAGGGATTTATTTGGGCAACACGAATGGATGCATTTGAAAACTAATGATAATTTCCTGTTTCTTTTTTTTTTTTTTCAAGTTGTCTAGTTTTTGGTTTTCATTTATTTGGGACATTTCATTTAAGCACGATAATTAAATAATTTTTTTGAATAGTATGTTTTGTTGCTTTTTTGGGTTTGTCCATTGCTGAAAACAGTATAAGAATTTGCTTAGTTTTTAGAAAATTGTTCAATTTTCATTTTGTAACACAAATAACAACTTTTACACACTCTACATTTCAATGTCTGTGAATATAAATTTAAATTCAGTTTTGAATCCTGATTCCTAAATCTTTTATATCCCACAATTCCCTAAGTGAGTTCTATCATGAAATAAGAATTCTTTGAAAATGAAATTTTTGGATTTCTCCTATTTGAATTTTTAAAATCGTCGATTTATTCATTATTTTCGTAGAATCTTGAGTCATTTTTCATTTCTATTGATAAAATAGGATCATTGCCTTTTTTGAAACTTGCTAGTAAAAATTTGTATATTTTAGAAATTCTAATTCTTATTCAAAAGTACTACTATTCTACCATTCAACTAGCATCGACCACGGGCGAAGCACACAGTCGATAAAAAGTTGCCTTGATCGCGTCTTTAGTCTATTTTTACGAAACACCTGAACACACAAGTTGATTTTTCAAACTGTGTATTCAAATTTGTAAGAATGCTCAAACTTCTGTTGCAATCAAACAATCAAACATTAGAGAAGAACACAGAATTTCATAATTTTGTAAATTCTTTCATCTATATTCTGAAATCTTAATATAGTCGCAAATTTTACATTAGTTTTATACATCCTTGATTGAATATATTTATTTTGAGCAATTTACAAAATTCCTAATTCTTTATCTTGAAAAATTATACATTCTGACAATCAAGAGGTGAGAATTTTTGAGAAATTAAAAATCGCAAGTAATTTTCCAAAATGATCAAGATCGTGAAAAATGACAGCGAATTTCAAAATATATTACATCGTGACTTTTCTGAAAACGATAATTATTTGAAATTTCTGATGATCAAATATTGATCGTGAATAAAAAAAAAGGTCTAAATTTTGTAAAAACTGACGAAATTCATGGATAAATTGAGCAATTCTTCCGAACATGAAAAAATCATTACCCAGATGATAGTTTAAATTTTCGATAATTTTTCAATATGTGTAAGTTCGAGATCTTAAATCGTATCTTATCAAAAGTTGTCAAATTCTCAAATTAGTGTTTCGTCTATAATGAAATTCAAATATTGATGCTTTTCCGAAGTAAACATGTTTTCGATTCTCAAATATTATTCTCAGGTTTATAAACATTATATTACATTTCGAAAACTTCGAAGCTGCATTTCTACGATTTATCTATGTACTCTTAAATTTCGATTACAACGTGCTGATAGTTTCGAAAACAAAGCTTCAGAATTCAGATAACTTGCAATATTTTCTGAGCACATAAGGAACAGAGAAATTTTGAACTTGGCAATCAATACAAAAAATGCAAAAAACTGAAAATTTTGTGCAAAAGTCATCAGAACATGTAAAATTTCTCGAGTAAAATATTTTGATCAATAAATAAGACTGATGAAAAACGGATACAGTTTTTTTCACAAGTGAACTGATTTTGTCAGAAACGTGAAAAATCATGAAAATATTAGAAACAGTTCGAATTTAAAAAACTTGAAAATTTAATGCGAAATTTTTTATGAAAAATGAAAATCAAATGTACTTTTTCAAGATTGACGAATAGTGATAAAAAATGTTCAGTTATGTTCCTAGTTGAAAATTTTTTCCAACTTTTCTCTGTTGACTTTTTGATTCCTGGAAAATGAAAAAAATTTTTTGATCGACCATTAATTTTCGAATCTATTGTAGAAATAAGGAAAAAACATAACTTGAGGAGTTATTTCAAAAATACATCAATGCAAAATTTTTGCACAAGTTATAATTTTTTTTCGATTCATTAAAGGAATTTTCAAGAATCTCGAGAATTCGAGATGTCGGTATTTATTAAGCAATTTTCAAATTCCTAAGTAGAAATTAGTGAATCGAAATTCAGACAGTTTGAACACTTACAAAAATTCCCCATTTGCTGAGTTTTTCTGGTATAATTCTGAATTATGGTAGAAATACTTCGGTCATGAAAATAAAATTGAAGAAAAAGGTTTGCAATTGGAAAATCTGAAAATTCGAGAATAGTTTTGTATTTTCCATAACGTTTGCCGCTCGAAATTCAACTTGGGATTCTGGAATTCATGAGAATGAAGGAATGAACGGTTTTTCGAAAATTAAAAAATCACTATATTTGTTCTCATCATCTCAAGTTACGAAATAGAAACGCAATATATTTAAATTTCTGGATTGTGTTGCAATAAAGAGGAAAAATAATAATAAAATGATAAATAAATACAATTACGAAATTTGACAACTTTCTAACACTACGAATGTTTTGTACGATTTGCAAATAGAAACAAGATTCTTGGAAAAATTTCAAGTTTTGGTTATCTGGCAATTGTTCGTTGAGACATGACAAGATTTTGAAAATCCTTAATTTTCGACTTTGGAATAGTATTAACTTGTTCAACAGTTTTATTCTCAGTTTGAACATTACTTTTTGGCGTTCTCAACTATTAGGGAGTTTTTGGGAATGAGATATTTTGTCGTTATCTTTGAAAATATTCTGAGAAATATCTTGGAAAAAACGTGGGAAGAACCCGGATGTGCCCCGAAACCCCACGTAGATCGTCTTTCATTACGTGACGATCATGGGTTAACGTTCTTGGAGGCAAAAATAGCCCCTCACCAGCACGAACCCGGGTGACCAGCGGATCTCAACCTTGAACTCATCCTCAAATTCAAAACAGTGGAAAAACACTGATTCCCCATTTAAGAACCACCACTGAGAAAATCAGCACATTTTCCAACAATTCTCATTTAATTATACGATGTACAAAAATTAATTTCGAAGAAAATTTATTCACTGATAGATAACTCACTCAAGTTTTTCTCAAATTTTCCGTACTGATGACAAATCAGTACCAAAAGTACCGAATCGAAATCATTTCAAAATATTCCAGTCTGCGCCAAGTTTTAATTTCATTTATTTCCATATGAATCAGTTGTGCTTTTACTGGGGTCTTCAGTAAAATTTTACTGATTTATGGAAAGTACATTTAGAAAGGTTTTTCTTGAAATGATTGAACTCAGTTCGATGAATGTAACAGTCTAAAGGAGCATCATCAATTAATATTATGCATAATATTTATAATTATGTACTAGTAACTATTCAATATGAATCTAATAAAATAATAAATGATTAAATTTATCTATGTGAAATAAAAGCATCGGAAAAAATAGATTCAACCAATTGTTTGGCTTTGTAATATAATGAAACTGATGTCAAGTCATGTTTGTTTCAACAATCTGAAGGTGTACGTATACAATCGAATAATACTTCAAATTTATTAATATTCTTGAATCATATCACAAATGAATCAACAAAATAATTTTTTTTACATGAACTCGCCTCGGAACTCGCTCGAGAATTTGCCGATTCTAGTAAAAAATCACCTCTTTTTCGATTTATCACTTAATATAATATCACTTAATATAATAACTCTACCATTTCCTGTAAAAATCACTTTTCATCCGATTATCATTGAATTTTATCATTTCAAATCCTGCAGAAAGACCTGATAAAAAATTTTTGTTCATTCACATGTTTAAAAAGATAATAACTATTAACTGATAATAGTATGAAATTTTTACGATTTTCCTATTTTTTTCGAAATAAATCTTTGTATTACTTTTCAACCAATTTTTTAACCTGAAGTAAAATATCCCAATCTTTGAAAAAATCTACTTTTTCTCAGATTCTATAGGGAATTATCTTATTTTTACTGAAAAAATCGTACACGAACATTACTGTACTAAAATTTTCACATATTACTCTAAAGAAGACAATATTTAACGATTTTCTGAAAAAACTATGAAATGTCTATAATTTTCCTACTCGTTTTGAAATAAATCTACGTTTGACGTTTCAAGAATTCAGTCGATGTAAAATATCCGAATCTTTGTGAAAATCCACGTTTTTACAGGTTTTTTGGAGAATGATCTAATTTTCACTAGAAAAATCGTACAAAACTTTACTGTAATTAAAATTTTCTAATGTTACTCTAAACGAGACAATATTTGTGACTTGGAATCAGGAAATGGGGTTTGAGAGGTAAAGCCGTGAGGCACATTTTTCACTTTTCGATGCCCTCTCCGTCTTACTCACAGCAAAATAGGATAGGTCCCCCCTGAAAGGAAACATGGGCGTCAAAGTTTGAAAATTGTTCGGATCAAAGCCCGAGGGACAATACGGTTACTAGTAGCATTCCAAATTTAAATTGATAGACCCAGATAAACCTGTTTTCTCCTTTTTTTCTCAAGTTATTCGTTTCCTTGGCTTTATCTTTTGAGCAAGTATAATGGTATGAAAAATTAAATGAAGGAGAATGACTTGAGAAAAGAAAAAAAAAAAAAGTCTATCAATGTAAGATTTTTCATGCAACGCGAGTATTTTTTGAAACTTGAATACTCGGGAGACCTTTCCCATTCTACTGTGAGTAAGACATCGAAAAGTGAAATGTGCCTTACGGCTTTGCCTCTCAAACCCCATTTCCTGATTCCAAGTCACATTTAATGACTTTCTGAACAACTATGAAATTTCTATGAATTTTCTACTCGTTTTAAGTTTGACTTTTTCAAGAGTTCAGTCGATGTAAAATATCCGAATCTCTGTGAAAACCTACTTTTTTACAGGTTTTTTAGAGGAGTCATCTTATTTTTACTAGGAAAATCGTACGAAAACTAGAAAATTTCCATGATTTTCCTACTCGTTTTGAAATAAATATAACAATTCGCTTTTTTAAGAATAAAATAGACGTGAAATATCCAAATTTTTGAAAAAATTATCTTTCTTCTAGTTTTTTTTTTTTTGAGTTTTTTAGAAAATGATCTGATCTTCTTTGACAAAATCTCACAAAAACTGTAATGTATGTGGTAAAATTTCCAAATATTACGTAAAGATTTCCTGGAGAAAACTACGAAATTTCCTATGATTTTCCTTTTCAGGAATCACCTGAATATGAAATTTTCGAATCTTTGTAAAAATTCGCTTTTTCCGGATTTTCTAGAAAATGATCTAATCTTCGCTGATAAAATCCTACAAAAATTTTACTGTACAAAAATTTTTAAATATTACTCTAGAAAAGACAATCTTTAACTATTTGCTGGAAATCCACGAATTTTCTCTGATTTTCCTACTCGATTTGGAATAAATCTATGTTTTGGTTTTTCTACAAGAATTCAGTCGATCTAAAATATTCAAGTATGCAAAGAAATCCACTTTTTTACAGGTTTTTTTGAGAATGATGTAATATTTACTGAAAAAACCCTACAAAAACTTTGCTCAACTAAAATTTTCCTGAAAAAAAAATCTAAAAAAATTTCAAGATTTGTGTACTTGTTTCGTAATGAACCCATTTTTTTTTTTCAAGAATTAACTTACAATTAATGTTAAATATCTGAATCTTTGTAAGAATCGACTTTTTTCCAGGTTTTTTACATGATGATCTAATCTCCGCCGACAAAAATCCTACAAAAACTATACTGTAATAAAATTTTCAAATACACGGTTTTGAAAGATTCCCTGAAAAAAAACCTTGAAATTTCCAAGTTTTTTCTATTCTTTTCGAATTACTTTTTTCAGAGTTTACTCAATATGAAATATCTGAATCTTTGTAAAAGTCGACGTTTTTCCAGATTTTTTTAAGAATAATCTATAATCTTTACTGGAAAAATCATACCAAAAGTTTACTGAACTGCAATTTTCAAAAATAACTATACAAAAAGGACAACTTTTAACGATTTCCTGAAAAAATTAAAATTTTTTACTTTTTACCTAATCAATTCACTACAAAATTTCCGAACCTTAGTAAAAATCTACTTTTTTCCCAGGTTTTTCTGGGAAATTCAACATTTAAAAAAAAAAAAAATTTTCAACAATATCCTGAAAAATACTACCAAATTTCTACGATTTCCCAACTTTTCTCCCAATTAATTCACTAAAAACTATCCAAATCCCCCCAAAAACTCAACGAAACATGTTCAAACACTTCTCAAAAAAAAAGCCAGAGACGATCTCACAAAAAAATATCCTACAAAAACTATACTTTACTGAAATTTTCAAATATTACTCTGGTAAGAACGATTTTCAAGGATTTTATGAAAAAAAAACCAAGACATTTCAAAGATTTTCCTATTCTTTTCGAATTAAATCTACTGCATTACTTTTGTCAGAGTTTACTCGATATGAAATATCTGAATCTTTGTAAAAGTCCACTTTTGTCCAGGTTTTTCAAAGAATAATCTAACCCTTACTGGAAAAACCCTACAAAAACTTTACTGAACTGCAATTTTCAAAGATTACTCTAAAAAAAGGACAATTATTCAACGATTTCCTGAGAAAAAGTAAATTTTTTCACTTTCCACCTAATTCAACCCACTACAAAATTTCCGAACCTTATTAAAAATCCACTTTTTTCCAAAGTTTTCCTAGAAAATTTAACAGTAAATGAAAAAAAAAGAAAAATTTCCAACAACATCCTGATAAATACTCCCAAATTTCCACGATTTCCCCAATTAACTCGCTAAAAACTATCCAAATCCCCCCAAAAACTCAACAAAACATGTTCAAACACTTCTCAAAAAAAAAGCCAATCTTACACTGGCCCGAGGCGACTTTTTTTTCACCGTACACGAGCGAATCGCGCGATAAAAAAAGGGCCGCGCGAATAAATTACCCACGCGACAACTCGCGAATCCAACGACCGCGTTCTCCACGTTTATTCTTCCCGAAAAAATCGCGTTTCCCGATTTTCCGCGAGCACTCGACTCGGGCGCAGAATTATCGACGAGGAAAGGCTGTTACATCACCGCGCGACGTATTTTTACGTTATCGAATTAGAATGAAACGCGAATTTAACACGAGGGAAACGCGCTTCGGGGCGAAAAGAAATAAATGTCGCGGATCGATCCTCCACTTCCGGTTATGTCACCCTCGTCCCTAACGCGGGCCATACAAGTCCACGTGGTCGAAGGCGCGGGTGAGAATCGACCAAGAACGCCCGGCTTTTAAACCGCCGGACTCGTTTCAAAAAAGAGATTCAGCGGTAGGTCCGGAATTGGGTTGCGATACCTGTCGGAGATGCTGAAACACGTGGTAGTGGGAGAAAATTAACAAATAAAAAAGAAAAGAAAAACTCGGCGGCGGGCAACGCTCCGCGGCACGTAAGAAACTCGACTGAAGGAAGAAGAAGCGACTGAAGTTACCGAACTCGACGTTGAATTACAATGAGAGTCTCGTGGATTGAACTCGGTCTCGAGAGTGGGGGAAATGGGAGTGGGGGGGGAAGGGGACTCGACGTGGCGACCTATCGGCGCGAGGCGGTTCGATTTTTTGCACCAATGGGGAGATTTTCGCTAATTTTTTAGCGGCTTTTGAATCGACGAGAAGAAAAGCGTTGTCAGGTGTTTGAAACAGATTCCTACCGAAAATGTAAAAAAAATTATACTTATGAATTCGTTATGTTTCATAGATTTTTCGCATTTTTTAGTTTTACATAGGTTTCTGGAATTGAAGCCACGTAATATTAGGTTTAGTAGATAATTTAAACTGAGATTTTTCGAAACGGTAGCTTCAAATTTCTCGTATTTTACAATACTGTAGTAATTGGAGTAATTGTTTATATTTTTTCAGTTTTTACAAAAACAATTTAATTGATATCTTGATTCTTGTATCTATTAATAGTATTCTGAAATTCAATGCTTTGGGATTGGAAGGTTTGTAGATCATCGTAAATCTTGTAGAATTTAAAGATGATTACATTTGCATAAATTTTGAATATCTATTTAGTATTTGGATTTTCGGTAGTTTTTGAAAATGTTCATCAGATTCTGGAGGAATTTGAAGTATTTGTATACATTCCTAGAATTTTTATGATTATCAGTATAGAATCCGAAAATTCGATGCTCTAGAATTCAAAGTTCCATTAATTTCTAATATGTCTTTTTAGATTTTCCAGAAAACATTACCTGCATATATTTCTAGTATTCTTAAAAATTTTAGTAAATTATTTCATTATTATAAGCATATCCAAGGTTTTTAGGTAGGGGGAGTTACTTAAATAATGAAATTGACGAAAACTGGTTAGAAAATGATGAAATTGAGTAAAACAATGACAAAAATAATCAGGATTCTAAAAACAGATACCAATTTTCGTAATATACATTTTTTCTCTCACATGAATCTTCTCGAAATTTCAAATCCTTCAAGGCCACCTTAAAAAAATTTCATTAAGATTCCAAATCCTATCGCAGTGACTTGCAAAATCTTTAAAAGGATATTGTTCTTTAAAACGTTCTTATAAATTCATCTCATAAGAATCTTATAGTCTTCATAAAATAGGTTTGCCTTCGAAGAATTGAAAATTATCAAAAAATTAGTAAATGTTTCCAATAAGGTTCCTGCAAAAATGAAATTAGTTAGGTTTTGAGGTTATACTCAACAGTTCAGACATTGATGAAAGAAAAATCCAATGGTTGGAGTATCCAAAAAGTATCCAGAGGTTGGAATAATCCAGGTTGGCTTAGGAAATCAAGAACCGAACGCAGAAACGCACCCAAGTTTAAGTTTCCAAGCCGCGAACGAAATTGAACGAAATGGACCAAAATGGGCAGTATACCTCGTTACGCGGCCTTATAAAGACTGCCAAGAATGGAGGGGGAAACATCGCTGCGTCCAAGTCGTCAGCGTAAGATAACACGAAATTTCGGAGGTTTTTTTTGTATTTTTGCTAAGAAAAATGTCACGAGGATTCAACAGGGAATATTAAGGGGGTTTCCACCCTCAATTTTCCGGGATTTTCGAGTTCTTCGGAAATGATTCAACGCAAAAATTACCCAAGAAAAAGCTTCTTGCACGTGTTTTACAACGTATACTTTTCAGATTTTTAAAAATAAACCATGTAATTTATGGGGATATGGAAAAACGCTGGAAATGCTGAAAATTTTGACCTTATTTCACGAAAAAATATTCCCATAAGGTTCATTAACATGATTCAATGAAATTCTTAGTGTTATAATTAGAAAAAACGATTTTCAATTAAAATACAACGTAAATAACAATCGCAATTGTTGCCTTGAAAATTATTAGCTAATTTTTAGGGATTTTTTTGAAGATCAAGAAGACATCGAATATTTTCGCAATTTTTATTTATTAAATGTTCTTTCAGAGTTCAAAATTGATTTTCTTCTAGGTTCGACATGTTTAAAATATTGCATTTGAGTAATAAAAATTTTTTGAAGTAAAATAATCCTAATTGCCTTATTTCGTTAAAATAAATACTTTCATGTGGATGTTTTCATAATTTCACCTATTTCAACGATCAAATGTTAATGTTCAACAATTTTTTAACCTTGATACTTGGAAGATTATTGCCGAGAATAATAAATTTCATTAAAAAACAGTCAAACTTGATTATCGAAAAAATCTTTACACATTTTTTTTAGACATTTTCTAACAAAATGTATAGTTAGGTGTTTCAAATAAAAAGTTAAATGTTATAAAAATCGTGAATTTTCGACACGTATTCATCATGAAATTAAATTACTTTCGTGCTAAAGTACTCAAAGATTGCAACACGCAATAAAGCGTACAACTGTTTCAAATTTTTTTCCGGTTTAACTTGACTTAACTATTACGCAGTTAAATAATGTCGATGACCTTTTTGCTAAAATTCATCCTTTTTTTATATCCGACCTTGAATAGTAATACTCGTATTAATAGAACCAAGAATTTATTTATGGACTTTTTTTCAACAAAAAGTGAAGAGTTTCATGAAAAATTCATTTTTGAGCAAATAATTGAAAAAAGGGGAAAAGCTTTTTCAGAAATTGAAAAATCCGCATTTGAAAAAATTACTCCTAACGATTTCATTTTACGAATATCTTACTGTACAACAATTTTCAACTATTGCTGTATTTTTAGCCAAGATTTGACGTCTTGGCTGTTTTTCGTATTCAAATAGATCGTATACAATGACACATGTTTAACTTCTTGACGCCTGATAACGTTTATCTCGTCGGATTACTTATGTTATGGTAGACCCTTGCGCCTTCAATAACATTGTTAAACACTACCGAATCGCTAAATAAAACAGCGTTAGGTAGAATAGACAATCCTTAATCAAGAATCAAATATTGAACAGAAAATTTTCATTGGATTTCTTTCCTTATTCTTTTTTATATTCCTTCATTTTTCTCTTTCTCTTCATTGTGTTTTTCTTTGTCATTTACCTCACTAAACATAAAAAAAGTGAACATTTTTTTTTTTTAGTTTCAATCGATTCAATCTTTTTTCACATTATCGCTTTTGGAGAACATGAGAAAATTTCTCATGCTTTTTTTACAACTTGGACATATTCGGTTAACTTAAGGTGGATGATTCCTATCTTTTATTATTTTATCCGAAAAATTCAACAGTCTTGAAATAGAAAAATTATCCCAAAAAATGTCATTTCGGGTAATCGATTATAAATTATTTGTAATACAAAATTCGTTGAGTACCAGTGACAGAAAATTGAAGAAAATTTGATTTGCATGTTCAAAATTGACTTGACACTTTTAAAAAATTGCTTTTTCATGTAGTGTGAAAAATTCGTAGTTTTGTCTGAAAACAATGTCAAATATTAAAATGGTATGGTCATTATGAATTTCCTGTCATTAATGGAAAGTATGCAAAGTTGTGAGCTGAGTAAATTATCGAACCTTGAAGCGATTAATAACAACTGTAAGAGTATGGCGAGAAAATTGTGCTCCTTACGAAAGAACTGCATCGATTAGAATTTGATGAAATTATGAACGTAAATGAAAAATTTTTTTAAAAAACCGATTGCAGAATATAGATTTTGACCCAATCTTCATTGAAATTTTCGCAGCTCAATGTATATTGACAAAAAAAGAATTATTAAAAAAAACCAGCAAGAAAAATCAGTAAGTTAGAAGAATTTTAGAAAATTGAGAGCTTAAAAAACTCAATTCATCTGAAATCGAATTTTTTTAATCCACTCCCAAATTCGCAATGATGTCTATTTTTATAAATTAATTATTTATTTCTTTATTTCTTTATCTCTTGCCAGCTTTTGGCGTTTCAGTCCTTGCAATTCGAGCGATTAAAATGTAAATACTACAAAAGCATGATCCATACTTTCGTAGCATGGGCGTGACTCATGCTCGAAAAGTAAGCGTTTTCGCGCTCGAAAGTTCGTTGTTTCTCCGGGATGCATTTTGCGGTATAATAATTTTGCAAAAAAACCATTTTCTCAAAGCATGCTTTTTTTTCAGTCCGCGTTCGTGCCGTTCCGAAAGCGTGAACATATGTCTGGCACGCGCGCGACATTTTTGCTGATGAAATCGAGGGCGATGTTACTCTTTCATTGTCGGCTGGAATAAAGTCAAACACCGTAAAAATGGTAATTTTAATACCTGGAATAGTTGTGAATTTAAAGAAAAATTGAAGATTTCGGAATTAAAGTTGTCAATGAATGAATTGAAGTGATTAATCAAATGGAAAATTAGAAGAATAACAAAAAACATTGATGGAAAAATAAATATTTGTAACGTAATTAAAATTATTTTTATTAGTAATGACTATACGGTTATTTTGAATGAGAATGATGATAGTAATTGATGATAGTTAGTGACTAATGATTTTTTACAAACATCGCGATACAGTAAAATTTTTGGAAGATGTCTAAAAACAGGGAGAAAAATAATTCTCTCTGAGATAATAATATGTAAAAATAACACAATTTTGCCGTGACCGCGAAGTTATTAAAAAGTTCCGGAAGCTCACTTGCCAAAAACGAAATTAGACTAGAAATCTGCATATTCCAATACTTAAGAGGCCATCATAATTTACACAAATTTTTGAATGGATAATTTGGATAAATTTTTTCAAATTCATCCAAATTTAACTTTTTTTAGTAATTTTTTTCTAGAGTCCAGTAATTGCCTCGTCACAAAGTAATTAGCAATCATTTACTACGGAAAAGTGACACTTGCATATTCTTTACAGTATTACATGGATTTGTTGTATTTGAGGTGTTTTCAGTATTTTCAACATTTTCTACGACCTGCCTGATTTATAAACATTTTCTGGAATTTTTCGGATTTATCAGAATAATTGACATTCCTTTGAATTTACAATATTCTTCGATTTTCCGGAATTTTCAAAATGTACAAAATTGTTTTGTAACAATATTATTCATAAAGATCCATAAAATAAAGGTTGATGATTCTGATACGAAAATTTTAAATACATAGTCGAAAAAACAATAAAAATTTTCAATATTCTCGATGGATTCTCAAAAATGCAAAAAATTTGTATGATTTCAGAAAATGGTACTAATTTTTGTAGATTTTGATATTCATTGTTTTCTAATATATGAATGATTATTTTCTATTCAAAAAAGATAGTTGCTGATTCTGGTACAAAATTTTCGAAACCCCGAAAATTTTAGGAAATCAAAAAAACAATAAAAATATCACAAATACTGTCGATAGATTCTCAAAAATGCAAAAAATTTGTAGGATTTCAAAAAATGTTATTAATTTTTGTTGATTCCTATTTAAAAAAGAGGCTTGCTGACTTCGATATGAAAATTTCACAGACCACGAAAATTTTGAAAAATCAGAAAAACAATAAAAATTTCAAATATTGTCTGATGGATTCTCAAAACTGCTAAAAATTTGTTGGATTTCGGTAACTGTTAATAAATTTTGTGGATTGTGATAATCATTGTTTTCTAATAATATTTATGATTGATTTCTATTTTAAAAAAGGGTTGCTGATTGTGATACGCGGTGAATATGATGAAATTTTAGCAAAAATTTCATAAGCCCTGAACATTTCGAAAAATCAAAAAAGCAATAAAAATATCAAAATTGTCGATGGATTTTCAAAAAGGCAAAAAATTTGTAGGATTTCAGAAAATGTTGACTAATTTTATAGATTATGATTTTATTTTACTACTACTGTTAAGGAAAGAAGGGTGAAAATTATTAAAAATTTTGAAAAACTCGTAAAATTTCTGAAAATACTCTCAAACTGTAGATTGTTGCATTTTGAATCATTGTGTTTTATAAATATTGTTCTTATGATAATTTATTTTCAATAACAATAAATCCTGTTTTCCCACGATTAATGAACCTCATTATCTTATCACACTTATTTCTTGGAACATTTTATTTTGAACTTCGCATCAGCAGTTCAGCTAGATGAATTCCTCGAGAAGTTAATACTGATTTTGTACTTGACTCGATTATGAAAGAATTCGATGCCCAGATCACACGCTGCGCCGGCTCGTAAAAATCCAGCACGTGCTCGAGGGAAAGAGATAAAAGGTGTCTGTCACGAACGTACAGGACAGTACAGGAAGTGTGTATTTTATGTTCAGCATCCCAGCCGTTCACGAAACAAGTTTTTCGTACACTTCGTCTACATTTCATTCTTAAGAAATTCAACCTTAGACCCACATTTTGAATTACAAAATATTCGGATTTCCTCTTATTCTGCATTTTTTTACAATTAAAAAAAAAATTGTTATCTTATTATGCAGGACACTGTAACGTCTGGAAAAAAATTTGAAGTAGGAGAGTTTAAAGTTTATAAAAAAAAAACAAATTGACAATAACAATTGTGGTATCTAACAATCAATAATTTTTTCAAAATGTGCGACAGAAAATATGTTTTTTCGTGCAATTATTTTGAGAATTGAGAGTAGTGTAAAATTTTCAAATTTCAAGGAATTCCTAATGGCATGCTTCCTCGAGTGTACGTGAAATATATCAGGGAGTAGCATCATTTTCTCTCCCAGTTCTAAAATCGGTGCCTTAGGAAAAAACGTTCCCACGGTTGGGCCTGTAAAAAGGTCTCACCCCGAATCTAGCCATCCACATGCCACTTCAATTGGCCCTGTTTTTTCGGGTCGTCGGGTCCCACAAAACAAATATCATCAATCGAGTCACATTTTTACCGCCAATGCAGAAAATATTGCATAATTACTCCCACGTAATTACTATAATGAATATTAATTAGAATTAATTTCTCTACCATCTATCTACCTTTTTTTTAAATTTTTGTCCTTCAGAACTCTTCTCAAATCACTTCAGAAAAATCCCAGAAAAACAAGACTCAATTTTTTTATTTTCCTCCCGAGCCAAAAATTCCAGTAACTATTTTTTTCTCTTTTTTTTCTTCTTTACTTTCCCCTTTTCTTCTTTTCCTGTATTTTCCTCGGTTTGAACTTGCCGAGTTTCCAACCTGACAGGCCCCCTATTATCCACACCTCTGGGTGTCTTCAAATGAATTTCGATGTTGCTTTTTTCGTCTTCTGCAGCGATTCCCTTTTTTCCGAATCGCAAAATGAAAACGTCTTGTTGGGGACATGGAGGCTTTGGTTGCGTGCTCACGGAAAATGCGGGTTTTTCCCCATTGGCGTCGCCGAAGGTCTCGGACACCGAGATAATTACGGGTTTTCCGTAACATTTCTTTGGGCCCCTGCTCGACTGTATTATGCCGATTTCTTCGTTGGGATATGTTGCTTCTTTTTCTGTATTCTTTGATCCACTTGGGCAATTTTCGTAATATCCCGGTGCAGGAACTTGAGAAAAAGAGCTCGTTTCATAGTCGACTATGCGACACTGATAACTGGTTTCGTTTTTCATTCTCGAGTCTCTTTGGTTCTGAATGACGGAGAAATAATTCGTCGGTCAGAAAATGCAGTTGAAGAAAAAAGGATATGTATCGAGAGGGAAAAAATACAGGTTTTGAAGTTAGTCTGCATAATACTGCTATTAGAAAAAAAATGTAGTGTTTTTTGAGGAAAATTTTTAGCTTTTCAAGGTTTTTTTTCAGGTTTTGAGCTTGTCGATATTTTTGAAGAATTCTCAAAATTTCGAGAATTTTAAGAAGGGGCGTAGGCAGGAAAAACCGAGGGAGGCGTTTTTATATAAAAATTGATCCATCCTTTAGAACTTTATAATATTTTGTAACGAGAGTGAGAATTTTCAATTTTTCGAATTTCGGGATTGTGAAGTTATACAAATGTCGGAGTCCGCATTTTTCATTTACGTATATTTATTGTAATAGATATCGATTATTGTGATTTTCAAGTCACTGTTTTAGAAAATTTTTTTTATACTTTCAATGTTGTTCATATTTCTTTTCAGTATTTTTACTACTTGAAGGGTTTTCCGATATTTTGATGAATTTCGATACACTTTTTTATAATTTCACGCTCTAGTATTCAAAGTTATGAAAGTTTGATTATTTAAGTATACTTTTGATATAAGTGTCTACGCTTATTTTGAGTATGTCATTACAAAAGTTTAGAATGTTCTAATTGTATCTTACGTATTTTTATAATTGAGAAGTATTTTCATAGATTTTCAGTATTTCTTTGGATCACTTTCTTCATGTCTAGAATTTGATGTTGTACTCTTGAAAATTTCAACGATTTGGAGTATTTCAATTAAGTTTCACAAAATAGTAACTTTTATACAGATTTTCAGTATTCACTGTTTTTTTTTCTTCGATCTTTCGTATTTTTTGAGAATTTATACAGATTGAGTAATTTTCTGGTATTTTTATGCTTTTTAATTAGAAGTGTTCAAACTAATATATGTGCTATTTGAATTAAAAGTTTTAAAAAATTTTTAAAAAACCATGTCTACATAGTTTGTGGGTATATGAATGATTCCCAGTATTTATGGCATTTTTTCAATATTGGTGAAATTCCCGAAATTATCTAATATGTTCATCGACTTGTAGTATTTTTGTGGATTTATTCGATGTTTTCGGTTTCAAATTTCCATAAATTTTGAGCATTTTTATAGAATTTTCAGAAAATTAAATGCACGTTGATACTGAGTGTTTTATGGATTGTTTATATTTTTGTATTATTTTAGCATTTTCTAGACTTTATAGATTTTTGTAGTATTTTTATACGTTTCTTGTATTTTCGTTAATTCTTACAAATTAATTTCTAAATTTGATGTTCTACGATTAGAATTTCAATATGACTGTAGATTTTCAGGATTTTTCTAGAATTTATGAAAAATTATAACTAGCGGAGATTTTCACTGTTTTATAGATTTTTTATATAGTTTTAGCATTTTCAAGATTTTATAGCGTCTTCGTGGTTTTTTGTAGATTTCTGCTTAAATTTTTGGAATTCAAATACTAACCGATTTTCGCCATTTTTATAGAATTCAGGAAAAATTACATCCGTGTAGATTTTCAGAGTTTTGAATAGTTTTCGTATTTTTGTACTATTTAAGTATTCAAAAGATTTTTTTTGCACTTTCTAGTATTTTTATATATTACTAGCATTTCTATGGGTTGCTGTGTGCACTTTTTAGAATATAATACCCTAGAATTCAAAGTTTCACAGACCTTGAGTATTTGTTAAAATTTTTCAAGAAACAGTATTTTCATAGATTTCTATTACTCTCAGTATTTTTTCAATGTCTGTATGATTTTAAAGATTTTTTAATATTTTAATGGATTTCTAAATGCATTCACATGATTCGATGCTCCAGAATTCAAAAATTTTTCATATTCTCACCATTTTCGTACGCTCTAATTTTTCTCTATTATTTGTTACAAATTTTATATTTTCTACGTTGTACTAGCCAAACATTAAGAATCAAAGTTATGTTGAAAAAAAATTCTCTCAGAGCCAGAATTGTTGTTATTTTTGAAATAAAGTATCTCAATTTTATTTTACCTTGAGGACTTACATGAAACTTTTTTATGTCCTCTAAATTTCAGTAAATACTTTTCGACGATTCTCACTTATTTTCATCATTCATTTTAATTACTCTGGTACTGATGATTTTATTTTGATGATTTTTATGCATTGTTTCTCACAATTTGTATTTTTATTGTTGATTATCTATTATTACTTCTTTCTTCACTTCTTACATGAAAAAATACTTAATTTTAGCCTGATTTCGGTAGACGTTTGGACCCCCAAAATCCTTAAGCAAAATTCGCAAGTTCCTTCAAACAATTGCCCACCATTCTTAAGAAATTTTGCGACCGAGCGAAGTGAGTTGAAAAATAATTTTCTCTCATAAACTAATTATTCATACTCACAAGAACGGGCTTGAATACAAAATTCCCCGACTTTTCCGAAGTGTCCTCAATCTCTGTAACGACGCATTGTCCACAATTTGACATCCTGACCTCGAGGTCAACATAACCATCAAGTGGGCTTTCATGCACCAACGGCACTTTTCCTTCGAAAGTTTTCGACGGGATTTCCTCAAAATTTTTGAAATTGTTGAACTCCTTTCTTATGGCTAAAAACTGTTCCGTCATATCCAGTTTCCCTTTTCCTACTATAATTTCAGAGGTAGACTCTGAAGATTTTTTTTTCGAAACTGTTACATCAATGATGAACTCCACGAGCTTTTTCGTAAGGAAATACGTCGAGATCGCGAACAAAACCGAGCACCCAGAGGAAAAATTTTCTTCCACGTCGAGAAAACTTTGAATGGGGTTGAAATTTTGGTCTACTTGGTTTACCTAAATTCAGACATTTTGAATCTTGCGTTTCGCATGAAACGGAAAGAATTTTAAAGCCATCTCCTTTCAAAATGAAACGCTTACTCTTTCATTTTGAAACGGTCGATGTTCAAAAGTGAAAATTTTGAAGCGATTTCCCTTTCAACTGTGGTTTTATGAGTAGGGAAGAAAATAATCCGAGGCTTTGGAAAAACTTGTGATTTGTTACAATTTTGAGAAAGAAGTGAGAAAATGAACCGGTGCTCGGTACTTCCTGCATTCTTGATTCTCAATCTTAAAAATCTCATAAAATTTTTTAAACCTCAATTTTTTCGTCGTTGAACCCAAGGAACTTGAAAATCACCCTCGTGGGTTCTTTAGATGTTTGATTCAATCTTTCCAAACGCATTCCGCCAACGCTATTTACCAAAAACTCCATCCGAAACAAATATTGAGTAGTGTCTTCTGAATCATCATTTCCGGGACCCGATTTTTTTATTTCTTTGGTCACTGATGAAACGAAAACAATTCTTACTTAAACAATACTCCAATCCCAAGAATTGTTGAAACTCACCTTTTTTTGGTGGGATCATTTTGAAAAATCACTGTAAATTTTGAAATTTTGAAGGGTACACAAATAATTTATTATTCCATAATGTTTTGACGTTTGCTTTGAGACCTGAATATAGCAGTTTTTTTTTGTACCAAGTTTTGTAAACTTTCAAAATTCCAGTAATATTATATCTCAAGGACGAAAAAATTTCCTGAAATATGAATAATATACTTTTGTTGGTGGAATTTTTTGTTGAACGTATCAAAGTGCCCAAAATACGGATGATTACAGACAAAGATTGCCCTTTAAAATCCATCGTGGAATTGCAGGTTATTTTTGACATTTTTCTGAATAAATTTCTTTTAAATAAAATGTATTTCTTGACGAATGTTTTTTTTTTTTTTTCTTTACACTCCTGGTAATATGTAGTGAAATTCTACCGAAATGAATAGAAAAAATGATGTCTTTTGAAAAATTATTTTTTTAGTATTTCAAGTCCAGGATTAATAACACATCGAATTTAATGCAGGTTTTGGAATTTCCGCCAATAAAAATCCAACAAAACGAAGAAATAGAAAATTGTCCTCCATTTGAAAACGATGAGACGATTTTCAAAAAAGGCAAATCTTGTCTATTCGCGCTTCCTTGGTCTATTTTGCAAAAACCAGTGAAAAAATTTCCCGTTACTCTAACGGCGAAAAAAATCATGCCTGCGGGAACTCTGCCATATGATTTTCCAGTAGGCAGAAAGGTGATGAATGTAATTAATTATGTATGATAAGTATCGTTGATACAAATATCGAAGTGATAGGGGTATCTTTGATTTTTCCTATTTTCTTCTCCAAATGAAAATAAAAAGTATTTATTTGAAAACACCAAGATTTGCATCAAGCCAATGGGAATACTTTATCGTTCGAGTTAAAAGCTTGAAAAAGGGCTAAAAATTATATTAATTATTCATTAAAAACTGGTTATGTAAATTATTTACTTGACGTGCTCTCGAATTTGTTTAACTGAGAAATTGAGATGATAAATTGAGGTATTGTGTGTCAAATCTGATAAGATTGTAGAGATCAGAAATTCCTTTATGATTGTGAAAAACGTGATTGAGATTGAAAAATTATAATTAGACATATAATGTTATCATTCCACGGTATCGATTGCACAATTTTTTCTACATTTTGTCAGGCATTGTTCTAACGAAAAGTTTGCTGATAAAATACTTTCAAATAAGAAAATAAAATTATCTGTTAGTAAATACTTGAAACTTTTCTATGATTACTGGCAAATTCAACAATACTATAAGTATTAAATTCAAAGTTTTTTTCATGCTATTTTGAAGAAATTACTTTTAAAAAAGTATTTATCAGTCTGAAAAAGGTGTTTTCAAATTTCAGGGTAACAAAACTTCGAAACGGAAATATTTGAGAAACTTTTACTTTTTTGAATTTCAGTATGATTATCCTGAAAGTCGATTAAGAAATTAATAGACTGTTAGGTTCGAAGGAATAAATTTCTGAAAATTTGGTAATTATATTGTGAAATGCATTTTTTTAAATAAAAATGAAATATTTTTCGATGAAATCAGGAAATCCATATAGAAAATTTGGTTAATTCAACTTTGGCTGAACTGAAATCTGGTGCAACATCTCCAAGCAGAGCAATAAAAGAAATGTTTCAACTGGAAACTGACGATGGTCTTGAGCTGTATGTTCCATGCCCGATATGGAAAACTAGTAATTCCCAAACTCGTCCTTTTGAAGTAAGAAATTCAAAGTTAATCGACCAGAAGTATTTAATTTCAGTTTTTTTGAAAATTCATTAATTTACTCTCGAAATCAATGTTTGACACAGTGCCTAAATTAAATACTGTAAACATGGTTCATTTTAAGGAACGAATAATAGTTATGATAATGTCCTTAATTTTTTAATCAAAATCTAAGAATATGAATATGTAGTATTGAAAAATTGCCGCAAATATTCATTAATGGGATGGATTTTTGGAATACTTCGAAATTTTTTAATAGCTTTTATAATCTCTTTGATGTTTCAAAAATTTTGAAAAATTAAGGAATCGTATGAAATTCGAAACATTTTCAATATCGCAAAATGCTAATATATTTTTAATATTGTGTTCATTACCACATTTCTTCAAAATCTATATGTGCATTATGATGTTTTCTTCATTTTTTAGTGTAAATTTGAAAAATTCAAAAAGCATTATACGATTACGAAAAACAATAAAAACTCAGACAAATTTTTATAGAATTCGAAAATTTTAGAGTAGTTCGTATCATGTTTGAAGTTTCGAAAATTGTGATATAACTTATAATCTAAAAAATAAAAAAGTCCAAAAGGAAACCAAAAAAAGGAGCTAATAATTCGATAAACTTTTACATTTCTTCATTTTCCAGGTTGGTTACGTCACATTATTTATTAGAGTCTCGTGCTACAAAAATCAAATTATAACCCATTTTCGACTTCCACGGCGAGACAAGATTTTCCTTTTCAAAGGGGCCGCGGAAGGCCCAATTTTGCAATGCGTGAAATCGACTCGAAATAAACAAAAGGAAAAACGCGGCTAATATGGTAAAAACAATTTGAAAGTTGGTAAAAATAAAAAAAAAACCAAGAACAGTGGAATAAAATTCATAAGCTTCACGCATTTTTCGAAATTCTCGAAAACAGTAAATGCAGTTTCTGAAATTTGACTGAACTACAAGATTTTCAAAAAAATCTAGCAAAAACAAAATAAAATTTCGATACAAAAATCTTTCATTTTCAGATAACATTGCAAAATTTCATGATCAGTATTTTTTGAATCAAGCTTCAAAATTTTACTAAAAAACTGGCAAAAATGTCTCGAAAACGTTTTTCATTCGATTTGACCTTATCAAACGTACAATATTAAAACTCGTTGAAAAATTTGTTATAAAATGGAAACTATACAAGTTTTTTGGCCAAATAAACCAAATATTATCTTTTTCTTGCGAAAGGCGTACTTGTGACGAGCAAAAAAAAAGGGAACGAAACCCAAGCCTGCAACAACTAGATGATCCGAAACATAAGTACCTGTAGACGCGGGGAAAAAGTTCAATGAGCAAGAAGCCCCGCAAATGTGACAGAAAACTCAGCTAAATATGCATATCAATAAAATCCACGAGTGGGATTACATTTCTTCCAACGAATAGTCAAAATCTGCGTATAAAAAATATAACTCTCGCTGTATAAAAGAAACTGAATAAAAAAAATTAGAATCTTTCTTATAAACGTTCTCAAAAATAACACATTCAGCATAAGAATAATACAAAAAAAAATTACACCGAGCAGATGATTGAATTGTGATCAATAACGAAAAAATCACGATTCAAAATTATCTCAATAATATCTTTTTATGTAGTTTAAATGGAGAAAATGGATTCGAAGCTAAATTTTGAATTACTCCTCGAAACCTTCAGTTATATTGCACATTATTAAACAAGTCGATTGCAGTATTTCATTTTTATATTCTTACAATGTTCCAAAATCAGAATCCAATCGAGAATCTTTTTTTACACCTGTTGATTTCTACAAAATCAAACATAATCCACTAATAACCAATAGTTGACCTCCTTTGACATGTTAAAGACATGCAAGATGGATAAAGTGAAATTCGGTGGAATATTTTCAAGCTTTAGAATAAAAAAAAATGTTTTTCGCGAAAAAGCTCGCACAAGGTCGTTCACCGGGACGCTTGCGCCGGGTTTCGAGAGGGTGCGAACGACCCCACATGGGCCGATATTCCGGCGCCTGCGTGGGTTGTCCCGGTGACAGGATCATCCCTTAGTCAGTATGTACAATGTGTCGGGTGAACTTTAAGAAATTAGAAAAAAACTGAGGTACGAAGAGCGAATTTTGGAATATTATTTTGCCATGAACAACTCGCCCCAAAACGAGGCCGCGGCGCAACAACGCGGGGCCAACAGCGACGAAGACGACTGGAGTGGAATCGTCGAATGCGTAATGTTTTTTCAACTCTTCATCTACCATATCAACAATTAAAAACTTCAGTCTGTTAGGAAACTCCATCCCAGGAGAAAGGATTCAAAATGAATAATGTCTCTTTATTTCGATCGAGAAAGTTCGAGCTTTTTGAAAAAGTGCATCAGAACCAAATTTTTCGTTTGAGTTTGACTCAACAATTTTCCTGTTGAGTGTATAATAAAGGATTGAAGACTCGAGAAAATGGAAAATTAGAGTGACGTTTCGTAATTTCAAACTCTTCGTGAAATCAGAGACAAATTTATCATTATTTCACGTGAAAATTCAAAAAAGGATGATAGAAATTGATACTGATAAACACAATACAGTAATTTATAAAAATAATAATAATGGACAGTTGGATTCAAAAAATATACGAACTGAAATTTACAATACAAATGGTTTCATGTAATTTCTCATAAATAAACAAAATTCATTTTTGATTGTACTGGTACAAAAAAAAAAAAAAACTACAATTTTCGGCGTTGTAATAAGACTTCTGTAAAAAAGAAAATTTTTCTAAATCTTCGGCTGGGATAATGTAGAAAACGAAAATATGCAAGATTTTTTCAACCCAGTGAATTCTTCAGAAAAAAGTAGAATCTTCGATGATAATGAGAAATATTTAAAAAAGTTTGAATTCTGGAGCATTGAATTTTAACAATATACATAAAAATAAGAAAACCTTTCGAATCATATGCACCCGTACAAGAAATGCCAAGAATCATAGAATTTCTGAAAAACACTGTTTACTGAAAATTTTTAACAAGTACCTAAGGTATAGAAAACTTCGAATTTCAGAGCATGGAATTCTAAAAAATGTATACATAAAGAAATTAAGAGAGATACTAGAAATATAATAATAATACTAGAAAATGCTTAAAACTGTGATAAATCCTTTGAAAATACGAAAATAGAAAAGAACATGAAACGGTAAGAATCTATGTAGATTTTCCAGAAAGTATACAAAATGACTGAAAATATATCGGAATAAATTGAATTCTAAATAGAACATCTAATTCCAGAAATACAGTAGACTCTGTGTAGCGATCCTCGTTTACCTGCGAGAACTTCGGTTACTGACCGAAAAATTCTGTTATTCCCAATTCCATTAAATACAGAGTCTACTGTATATATTATGGCAAATTACGAAAATACTAGAAAATCCTCGAAATTTCATGAAAGCTGAGAAAAATGCAAGAAACACTAGAAATGTTTCAATACTCAAAAACTGTACCTATAGATCTAACTTACTGAAAAATTCATAAAATTTGACATTCTTGAGCGTACAACTGTAGAAGTCTATACATCTAAACAAACGACATAAAATTTTTGAAATTTTATAAATACTAAAAAACACGAAAGTATAAGAAATCTATAAAACATGAAAAATCTATATGGATGCCATTTTTCCAGAAATCTTCATAAAACTACTGCATATCGATCTAAACTTTTCCATTTCACAACATTCTAAAAATTTTAAAAATATATATATAAATACACAACAGTTGTAAAAATCTGAACAAATACTGAAAAATTCTTCAAAGCTTCATAGATACTTGAAAAAATGTGAGGAATTCTAGGAATGTATCAATCGTCAAAAACTATGTTGATAAAATTTTATTTAAAACTCATCAACTTCAGAGTCCTAAAGCATATTATTCGGAAAATTCATGAATCAATCTATAGTACCATAAAATCTTTTCATCAGCATAAATATTTAACAAAAAACGAAAAGTACTGAAAATCTGTGCAGTCGGACGCTGTTTCCTCAAAAATCATTTGAAATACTTTAAATTATTGGAATTTTCAATATTGTAGCATAGAATTCTAGAAATTTGTAAAAATACCAGAAAATACAGCAACATTTTGTAAATAACATACAATACAAATCTATGTTTAAAATCTACGTTTTTGTCATTTTCCAAAAAATATCTAAAAATATTGCAATTTTTCAGAACTTAAATTCCTAGAACATATTTTATAAAGCTAAAGAGAAATCCATTATATCAGAAAATCTTTCAAGTTATACAAGTACTGGAGAAATATGCAAAATACCAAAAGTACAAAGAAAAAAAATCCAAGCCTCATTAGCTGTGAAATTCGTAACAGAATTTGAATAATTCCCACCCTATTTCCATATTTTGTTTGAAAATATCTTATTATTCTTATTTCTTTAATAGGCAGTTTTAGAGCGCACGAAATCTGAGAGATCCGCACGTGCCGAGGACCGTCGCAAACGCACCATTATCGTCGAGAAAAAAAATGGATCATACGGTTTCACATTACAAGTACGATGCGAATTTTTTCGTTATTGCGCGACAATCACACTGCTTACGAAATTACGGATCTTAACCTACTTCTAATATGTCGATGACGGAAAACATCGCGTCAAAAAGATAGCAAAAGAATAAGCTTAAGTAATCTAGCGCCATACGTTTCTGACAATAAGTCGGAAAATGTTTTTCATGAGGGAAGATGGATGAAAAATATTGCCAATGGCGGAATTTTCACAATTTTTCATTGAGAATTCTTATTTAACACCACTGCTGCATCAACTTGGTTCGTCTTACGTGGTTTTCAGTAGAATTGATCGCTTTTTTACTACCTCTTCGAGAAAATGAGTTTTCGACTACGACAATGTCATTCGACACTGTTAACAATACAACAAAATTGCAATAAATAATTTGCAAAAATTATGATAGATCAGACTGAATTCCACATTATCATATTTGATTGTACATACAACTGAATATTCTTATCTTGGGCACTGAAAATCATAACTGAGCTAATTTGGTATTGAAAAAATGCAGATTGATAAATCTTGTACTAATTCACAGAGCTATGGAATTCATTACAAACGCGAGCAAGAAATTGAAATGGTAACTTACGTTGATTATGTGGAATTCGATGGGCCAGCTTTCAAAGCTGGAATGCGCGAGGGTGACGTGATTTTGTCAATAAACGGCCATGAAATGGATCGAGCAGATCACAAGACTTTGGTCAATTTCATCAAAAATTGCGATGCCAGGATGAGAATGGTAGTTTCTTTCGAAAATTGCGTGAAGAAGGTACGAGCTTGGTTTTTTTTCCAGAAAAGAAAAAATTTTATCTCATCATAACTTTTGAACGAAAAATTTTAATACAGGAATATTTCACAGAATGAAAGTTGTAACAATCTGCTTCATGTTAACGAAAATTTTAGAAAAATTCAGAATACGTTTTTTGAGTTACATTCAATTCAGGTGGAACTGCACATGCGGTACATCGAGTTGCAACGAGCTCTGCAGTCGAGGTTGAGCGAACTTGACAGAATTTGCGAGCAAGAACGTTCAGGTCGGTGAAAATTTGGAGTACACGTGCACAAACTTGACAAACTGTAAAGACCATTCTCTCACTGAATCTCAGCGAAGAGTAAAAATTGCGGGAGAGCTCGTTTTGTTTTGTTTGAAGGAAATAAAAAGTAAACAAAAAACTTTGAGGAGCTTAGAGTTGTTCGATTGTTGAATTTCAGAAAAATATTCAAAATTCTCGAATAGAGAATGCCAGAACTGTATCAAAAATTCACTATAAATGTTGAGTACAAATAAGAAATAAGATATTTTTGCAGTTCTTTTGGGTCGGTACAAAACACATTCGTTACCAGCCAGGAAACGAACTGATCAACCGCCACCATCTTCAGGCATAAACTCATATGACCAATGCTGTCGCCCAGCTGCTTCCACAGAGCATTTGCTACTATATAGCGTGGTAATCACAGTGAAAAACACCAAAAACCTTTTACGATTTTTTCTCAAGATTTCAGAATACTAACCAGCTCAAAAGTTTCAAACTCGATTGCTAAAAAGTGACTAAACTGTCTTATGAAAAAATAAAGTCTTCATTGTCCCAACGTCACTGGCGGTCAAGCTAGATTCCTCATTGCCCCCTTGATGCAGGAACAATGAAGACTTTTTTTCTTCGAATATGAGCGTGCCATTCGGAATCGTTGCGAAATTTTTGCTCTAGATTCTTACCATTTTCACAGCCGAGAAAATAAATTCCAGAAAATCCGACTTTGATCCTTATTCCCTTTAGTACGCCGATGGAAGATCGTTCCTGATACCCCGGAGCGCCGCGTGCCTTGTCGCAGTGGCCCCACCGCGTTCCCGGAGCGACCACCACCATTTTTCATCAAAAAACGAGAAACTCCTGGGACAAACAACGCAATCACGCCACAGCTACCACCAAGCCAACGGATCTCAGACGAAGTCCAAAAGCCACAAATCCGTGGCCCAGCAAGTCTGCGACAGCGCGGGCATGTTCAGGCCCAGCTCCAACAACCTCTGCATTGCGTGCATTTCCAGCGCCACCAGAAGACGCGAACCGTCCGGAGATGCTGGCAGTTTGGACGCCTATGACTTGGCAAGCCCTTGCTGCGACCCGAACTGTGTCCCCAGTCGCAGGCGCAGGGACAAGCAGAGAAAAGCACGCAACGAGCAGAAGCAGCAGCAGCAACAGTATGCCCAGCAACAGCACCCCGGACACAACTGCGCAAGGTCGTCAGGACACAGTCTGCACTCTGCGACAGGGAGCGACGTCTCGGCAGCAATCGACAGCGTCGCTTCTTGCTCGACATCGCTCAGCACAGACACGCTCTATTGGGATCCCAGCGGGCAGCAACGGCAGTCACAGCAGGTTCTTATTTGCCCTTTTTTCCCAGAGATAGGCCGGAAAACATGAAGAGTTGAAATCCATTTCTCTAATATTTCGCATGGGAGTTCACGGAGACTGCATTTTTTCCCAAGTGCCTACAATACGCGAAACCCAAGTCTTGGGATAACCTGACAACGAAAGCGTTCGGAGGGTACGGATTTGGATATGGCTACCTCGACGCGTCGACAATAAAATCCCAAGGGAGCGAAAGGTCAGCGAAAGGATCGCACTCTAGAGCAAAAACTCCGACGGGTTCAAGTCAGAGGAGAACGTCGTCCAGTGCAGGATATTCGACAAGGCACTTCCAGTCTAACAAATCAACGGACAATCTGTTGGTCCCGGTTGGGTACCAGGGTGAACTCGATGGCAGCGTCAGCTGCGAATGTTTGGATGGTCATAGTCCAAGGTTCGTCCAAGTTTTTCAAGGAATTTCGGCAAATTCTTTTATCAAAAAGATCGACTCATCTGTAAGAAAAGTCTGTTTAAAATGAGAGTAGTTACAGTAGAAATTTTTCGTGGATTTGCAGGTATATAACAGTGCAATTGGAGAGACACAAGAGATCTGACAGCGCACATGGCAGCGATCGACATTCAAGGCACCGGCGCTCGAGTCATTCCGACAACAAACTCAGGGAAATCAACAATTCTGAAATAACGCGGCTCTAAAATGTTTTTTGTAACTCTTTTTCTGAAGCTTAATACATTTTTAAATGTCTTGCAAGGTTTTGGTATATCTGTTTTTCCCCACACAAATGCACGATTAGAATATTACGTTAAAAATCTTTCTTCGGAGTCAATTTGCAACTTTTTCAGACTGGCCAACGAATTTTACCATCGTAAATCTTCAGATTCAATTTTTCTTTAAATTATTATTTCAACCTCCAATCATGTACAATGTTTTAGAAATGAAAGACAATTATATTAAAAAACCATACTGGCAATAAAAGGTGCCCAATGTCTAAGCGTCGGATCTTATGTAAGGATAAATTCATCAATTAAATAATGTAGACAATAATGGTTACTCGAGACATCGTAAATGTTAACTATGAAGTGTTTTGAAAAATAAGCTCATTTTGTTCATTCATTAGCTATTCGACAAATTTATTAACCTGCAGAATTCTCAGTAAATAGATGTTTTATACAGGTAAATTAAATTAACGAAAGAAACGATTCGACAAATTTGAATGAAAATTCCCATTCATTGGTCAAAGAAAACATCGTACCGCGTGTCCCACGAGAAACTGGACACCTAAGTTGAGGTTGGTAGCACTGATTCCTTACGATCGGCATTGAATCAGTGCTACCAACCTGAACTCAGGTATCTAGTTTCCCGTGGGACACACGGTGTATGCATAAAAGGGGGCAATGAGGAATCTTGCTCAAATATTCCACAAGTCATTCCAGAATTTCTCAGCATCTTTTCCAATAAAAACAATGAAATATGCATTTTCTATAAAATGATTGCTTTCTTTTGTTAATTTTTTTTTCCACGATTCAACTGGGAATTGTATATTATATACCACTATTTAAGGCCTAAAAGGTAAAAATAATAATAATCGTACAAAAAATAGTTTGTAAAAATTTGAGAATTTTAGAAAATTAATTCGTTTGAATTAATACGCATGCTTTATGGAACCCTTTTAGCATAAAAAAAAATATCAAGCAAATAATTTACTCAGATACTTGAAACTTTTAAGCAAATTTAAATAAAATAAATAAAATAAAAAGTGTGAATTATTGGAATAAATGATCTTTTAATATTTATTATTCAATATAATAGGTAAATAATTTACTATATTATCAATCGAATTTTAAATTATAATGTTATTTTCAACAGAATTTTTATTACGAAACTTTTTTATTATCTGCATATATGTAACCGCAGGTGCGTGGGTATAGAGGGAGCTTTTGGAGGTTTGAACCCCTACCGAAATTCGGATAGAATAATTTATCACATCACATGTAAAAATATAAAAAAAGTAATAAGTAATGTAGTAAGAGATAAAGCAACGTGAAGAAATGTTCGTTTTTGAATTTTTTATTTCAAAAGTAAGATTCTCAACTAATAAAAAAAAAAAATTTGCGTTTTTGGATCAAATAGAAGAGATTAATCATCACAATGTCAATATATTTGCTAAACAGCAAATCAACTACCGAGATAAAATAACTTATTGATTAATTATTAATTGAGCCAATTTTTCCCTCACCTTATGCTGCTGAAAGTCGCTGCTAATCCGACCGGATTTCGCGATAACCGCTCAAAAATTACGCTATTGTAGCGCCATCGCGCGATTTTCCCCGGGAATCGCGAATGTTCCCCGTTGGAAATACGGATTCCGTTGCGGTGTTGCGCGTAGAAAAAATTTCCGACCTCTTCTTCGTCGCCAAGTACATCGCGAACTGCCGGCAAAAATTTTCATGTGATAAAACGGAACCCCCTCAAGTGCGAAACCTCCAGCCCGTCGTTTCCCGGACGTTTTTAATGTTATTCAGAAAATAATTCCAGCGCCGAAATCCGTACGCGCGACAACAATTGCTGCATTGCCAAGTTGATCGCCGAGTATATATACATATAGTCATGGCGGTTCCTGCGACCGGTGTTGGTGAGTTTTTTGCCTTCCAAATCGTCCCCGGGCGCGAATCAAAAGCGCCCATCGTCGGACAACCCGGGATAACCTCGAATTACAGCCTCCCCTTTTTTTACTCCGCGTCCTTACAATGGGCCAAATATTTGACAATTCGGGACGGCCTAACCTAACCTAACTTACGACGCCCCTGATGAAAAATATAATTCGGGGTTCACGTGAACGTGGAAATCCACCCGAGATTTGGGATTTTCGAGATGATATGAATTTTCTTTACTATTGATTTTTTTATTTTCATGATTTTGCTTATTCCTAATGGGCATTTTTTCAACGTGGAATTTGAATTTTGTCTGAAATTTTACGTTCATTTACGTTTAACCTTGACTAAATTTCTGGGAAATGACTATGATTTCTATTTCTGTGGAGTACTGTAATGGTATTTGTTTTACGCTTTATTGAAGAGCGAATTTTGTACTTTGTAATTGCGTTGCTAATTTTTTTTGGATAAGTATATATATATTATGTAAAATATATTAAAAATTTTAAACTGAAATTATGAGGTATAATTTTGACTGCATTCCTGATGAAAGATTTGATTTATTCAACTGTCATGTATTCAAAAAAATGTATACATATAATTATATATAGTAGTATTCATAATAATGTAATTCATACAAATAATATTATTGGATTATATACTTCACGTTTCAATAATAAATAGTTCATCAATTATATCTTACACTAAGTATATATATTTTTTATAATCATGTTATTAATTATAATAGATGCAATAATATTATTACTAAGATGTACATTATCTATACATTTTTGTATAATTTAATTCAAAAAAGGTAAAAATCTTGTATTTTTCTATTTATTTGTTTATACTTATTGTAGTTGTATTGCCTTTCAAATTAATTTTCAGTTTCAATTGAAAATTGCATGTATCAAAATTCGCATTCATCATAATAATAAAAAAACTCTAGGTATTGAAATTTCAATGAAAAACAATTTTTACAATTTTTAGTAACTGATTGTAAGTATAAATTCACTGGAGTTACGACAACAAGTGATATGGAATATTTAACTGCAAATTTATTACTTATTTTGCATATTATTTATGTAAATAATATATAAGGTTTGCATATAAATTTAAAATATCATTTACATGTACATTATATTACAAATTTTTTATTATTCCATTCGGAAAAGTCAGACATTTCATGTTCCCATTTTTTGTTTCATTATGGTAGTGTTATTTTTTAATATGAATTTTCATTATAATTGACAATGTATATTATTCTTTTTTTTTTCAATCATTAAGTTTGAGTGTAATTGAAAATCAGCATTTTATATATACAAAGATTATGGTTAAAAACATTGACTAGATATTGATTTTTCAACCTATAAAATATTCCAGAATTTTTTTTTAGCTCCATCCAACAAAGTGATAATGATTTATCATAGGAATAATTTTCAAAAATTATAATATTCAAAAATTGATGCAGTTTATTTATTTATAATATTTTTTTTTTTTTTTTTTTTTTCATTTTTCTGGCCAAAAGCATCATTTTTTACTGTTTTGTCTTGAATATTATATTATATATAACATATATTTATTGGATATAATAAATCTAATTTTTTATTTTTTCCCCCTTTTTCATTTGCAGTTTGTATACTTCTCAGCTTTACGATTTTCTAAGTTATATGAAGTACAGGGTGCGCCATTTCTTATGTCGGCATGTAAACATTGAATAACTTGAAAAAAAAACAACCGATTTCTGTAAATGAGGTATTTTTATTTAGTTTGGTCCTTTACAATTTATTTAGACTAGTTTTTGAACACAACATCAATCAAGTGGCCGCCCTTATTGTTCACAGCAAAATATGCCCTTTTTGCGGCGTTTTCCATTACCTTTTCGAGCATCTCGGGTGGTATAGCAATGATTTCGGCACGAATATTTTCCTTAAGCTCTTCAATGGTCTGCGGCTTGCTGGCGTACACTTTACTTTTCAAATAACCCCACAAAAAGAAGTCTGGAGGGGTCAAATCTGGAGATCTGGGTGGCCATTCAATGTCGCCTCTTTTTGACATCAGACGTCCAGGGAATTTTCGTTGCAGAAACTGGATTGTTTGATTCGCAGTGTGGCAGGTCGCACCATCTTGTTGAAACCAGTAATCTTCAAGACCTTTTTCACGCATTTGTGGGCAGACATAGTGAGCCAACATCCACCGATATCGGTTTCCATCGATCGTTTGGTTCTCTTTGAAAAAATAAGGACCAATGATGGTTTTGGCGCAAACGCCGGCCCAAACAGTAACTTTTTGGTCATGCAATGGCGTTTCATGGATCTCGTGTGGATTCTGCGTTCCCCAAATGCGGCAATTTTGCTTATTAACGCCTCCAGAAAGTTTGAAATGTGCCTCGTCGGTCATTAAAATTCGCTTCCAAAAATCAGGTTCAGTATCAACTATTCGAGCGATTGTTTGTCCATATTCCAAGCGACGTGGATGATCTGTAGGCAATATTCTTTGTGTTAATTGCATTTTGTACGGAAACAAATGCAAATCATCTTTCAAAATGCGCCGTAGAGTGGTTCCACTGATGCCGAGATGCTGAGCGCGGTGACGATATGAAACTTTTGGGTTTTGGGCAACGCTCTCTCTGACAGCTTCAATCAGTTCATTTGAACGTCTTGGTCGTTGATGAACGGGTTGTTCGCGATCTTTCACTGTCCCGTGGTCACAAAAATTCGACACCAAACGACGAATAGTGTTGTCAGATGGTGCCTGTTTGCCAAGATATTTTCGACGATATGCTCGTTGAGTTAACACAACTGAACGACTATTTTCAATGTACAAAGTAACTATTTCAGCGCGTTCTTTTGGTGTGAAGCGATACATGGTTGAAATTGTACTGAATTGACGTTTCCAAAACAAGTGAAGTCAAGTAAATCGGTTGTCAAATGTTTAAGTTATTCAATGTTACAATACCGACATAAGAAATGGCGCACCCTGTAGCATAATGTGATTTGATATGAAGTTGCATAACTTGAGAAAAATCAAACTTTTCATAAAAAAATAAAGTAAGTTTTATTCGAAAAGTAAGAATTTTTTTGAAAATTGGTTTCTTTATTTTGAAAATCAAGAAAATCATCATTTTGAGCGAAATTAGAATTTTCACAACGCAAAATAAAAATTCTAGCATTTTTTTTTAACTTGACCTAAAAATATATACCACAATTTAATTTTTATTGTACAAAAATTTTATATACCACGTAGCAGAACTATTTCAACTATAAACAGTTGGAATGAAGAAATTAGAATATTAGAATTGGAAGCTTTTCCTGAATTTGGAGTCTGTGAATTAAAAAATCTAGTCCTGGAAGTAAATTAAACAAAAATTCTCATTCCTGTTTCTGAAATTAGAAAATTATTTAATGAAAATTTGATTTTTCTATCCTGTTAAAGATATTATCACTCGTTTCATTTAAATAATCTTGCATAATTAAATATCTTATTTTTATCTGAAGAGCAATTTTTCGTTTTCTCTTTCATGCCAGCATTTTTTAAATTTGTATTTTTCTACATTTTGTTGATCTAGGGAATTTTTTTTTCTGATTTTGAAACGAGTATTTATTTTAATTGATTATATAAAGATTTCAGTTGAATATGAAAAACTGGAAATATTCTTGTTACAAAAATATGCTGAAATTTGGAATATGACAGGATGTAATTTGTAAATACAAAGTTTCATTCAAATTAACTTGTACAATAAAATGTCTCATTTTCAGCTAAAGAACAATTTATTTATTATTTCTCTGCCTTTTTTTTGACTCATTTTTCTACATTTTATTGATCTATTCAATTTTTTTATTCTAATGTCGGAAAGTGTCTTCATTTTTATGAATTATTTATAAAAATTGCAGAGAAGTATAAAAAAATGAAATTATTCTTGAGGTTTAAATTCTTTCTGTAAAAACATGCTAAAATTTTGTCTAAGTCATGGTGTCATTTTCAATGTTGCAGTTGTGCCTAGAAATTTTCGTTTATTGGAGGAACTCGAGCAGGGCCAGAAAGGTGTTGGCGACGGCACTATTAGCTGGGGCTTAGAAAATGATGATGACATGACCTTGACCCATTGGACTGGCATGATTATAGGACCACCTAGGGTAAGTGTGACTTGAAAAATGCATCATTGTTACTGTCGTTATATTATTATAATCTAGCATTTTTTAAAAACATATTCCAAGCTTCAAGAGATCTAAGACATCTAGGAAATTTCTTGAACAGATATTAATTTTTGATGACTTTATAAAATTTTAAACAAACTGATATCTTTGGATGAGAGGTCATAAATTTATAAATATTTAGCAAATTAATTGATAATATAATATACCATACAGTATAGATAAGTTTATTTGATTTGTGCAAATTTTATTTACACAAACTAATTTTTTATAATCTGTTAAATAAAAGGTTTGTGTTTTTACAGACACCCTATGAAAACCGAATGTACAGTTTGAAGATTGACTGCGGTCAAAGATACCCGGATGATGCTCCAAATGTTAGATTTTTGAGCAGAATTAATATGAATTGCGTTAATAGCACTTCTGGAGTGGTATGAAAACATTTTATTACTATTATTGGCAGTGTATATTTAGATAATGTGGAATTTTCAATGTTTTCAAATTGGAGACAATAATTGGAATTTCAATGGAATATTTTTTACTTCATAATAATTATATTGTATTTTCTTGAATTATCCTGTCAGTAGAGATTAAGTAATATTAATCAAGTATTGCATGATTGTTTAAAACAAAGTTTCTTTTGAATTTAAAAAAAATCTCCCAAAGAGCAATTATACGATCTAAAATACTCAACAGTCCATTTGTTTCATTATTTAGTATAGTTTACACTGTAATGAATTAACTGAAGGAAAATCCTCGTACAATTTTCCCATTTTCCTGTTGTCAAGCATACACTGCCAATATTTCACCTGTTTATGATCTAAAGTTAATTAAAAGTTGCGTATAATTGCAGGTGGACAATCGCAGCGTACCGGTGCTGGCCAAATGGCAACGTGAGTACACGATCAAGACGGTTCTGCAAGAGTTGCGACGCTTGATGACACTCAAGGAAAACATGAAACTATCTCAGCCCCCAGAGGGCAGCACCTTCTAGCCTAGCCACAGCATGCAAACTTCTTCCTTTTCGCAATACCAAGAAAAACAACAAAAGTAAAGATAATACCAACGCGGGGTTTTTACGAAACAGCAATGTACCCGCGAAGCTGGCAGAGGAAACTTCTATATAAATATGTAAAAAAAAAAAAGGAAAGCAAACAAAACAAACTAAAGCTAAATGGACAGAAAAGCGCAGAATATCTCATTCCGAAAAGCGCTGTCGTAAAAGGAAAAAGTTGGAGGAAAATATTATTATTGTAATGATGGCGCCAACATCGCATAACATCGAGTCTCCTTTCACACAAACGTATTTTTGGAATTTCACAGGCGCCGTTTTTCACGACTTTGCAACGCCTTTTTCAAGTGACTTTTCCCTCCTTTTTGTTTTTGATGGAAAACTAACGTCTAGGATTATTCTGTTTATGTCGTCGTTCAAGTTTGTACCGCTGTTTTGTGTCGGGAAAATGGCGTTTTGGCACCTGTCGAGATGAATCTTTAGTTCGTACGACGTTGATTGGGTGCAGCGCGTGAATGGGGTTCCAAGTTTTATGTTACAATTTAGATTGAAGGATGAAGAAAAAAAAGAAGCAAAGTATAATCGAATAAATTATTTAAAACTTTGAAATTGTGGTTTTGATTTTGTTTTCTCAGGTAGGAGGATCAATTGAAATTTCTGTTCCTGATTGTTTGAAATGATGACTTTCTCATTCCAGAACCAATAATCTCAGTTTTAAAAAAAATCAACTTACTGAACAATTTATTTCAAAGTTTGAACTATTTCATTCCCTCAATGAATCAATTTTCTTCGAACTTCGGGTCTTTGATGATAATAAAACGAGACAAAGAATTCCAATTAACTTATTTAATTCTCGATAGCGACGGCGCCGTTGAGTCACTCGCGCCGCGGTTTATGTACAGTGTACAATGATTTTTTTTTTCATGCAAGATGTTGGTTTTCATCGATGATCGTACAATTGCAACAATGGACAATATCGGGCCAGCGCAAACAATGAATGTTAAATCGATTGTAAATTAAAAAACTACTTTTTCGCGACCGAACTTGATCTAGTGCACCGCGGCACCGGGAACTTTCCAGGGTCAATGACAGACTACTTCTTTTTCGGCGGCACAAATGCGAGTTTCGTGGATTTTATCGTCGACCACTTGTGTTTCTTCAAGTACCACACGATCGCGAACAGCATCGAGCCTATAAAGAATGTCTGAAACAGAACAATTTGGTGTCAACTCTAAATATTCTCACTTTGAGGTAGATTTTCGTACCTTGATAGCATATTTTTTCCTCGTATCGTGCTCGAAGTTGGAGGTCCAATACAGGAATTCGGTTACATCTTTGGCTACCTGCGATGCAGTTGCTAGTGTCCCGTCAGAGTACTCTAACACCTCGTCGTAAATGACCTGTCGAATAATGAAAGTTGATTAGGTTTCTTGAATGAGCTTAAAAGGGGCAATTGATTTTCAGGATGGATGATTTACTTGTGCCATGCCAAGAGCACCACCAGGGAAGTACGGATTGAAGGCTTGGCCTTCTCCCAATTTTATTCCAGCTGGAGGATCGCAGTATCCAGTCAGAAGCGAAAACACGTAGTTCTGAAATGTAAAAAGTTTCATGACTATTATGGAAATTCATGAAAACAAGAGAAACGATTTCAAAAGCGCTTAATTCCTTGTTTTTTAAGGCAATTTTTATTTTTTCATTTGGATGATAAATTGGTCGCGAAACAAATCTTTCTCAAAATTTAAAATAGTGTTTAAATCTTGTTAATAGGAATATCAGTGATGCTCATGCTAATTTCTTTAACCTGAAGAAATCTATGAAGAAATTTCATAAGATATTAGAAAATATAATAGTATATTTCATATCAAGGGGCCTAGCAGCGTCTTTTCATGCGCGACTGCAACATTCTCGGAACGAGGGAATGCCGAGAGCATTCCATTAAAAATACATTGATTTTACCAATAATATAGATTAATTAAATTCGATTCAACTTAGTTGAATACTTGATAAGAACCTAAAAATATTAACAATACTAGAATGAACTAGAATTTTTTAGAAAACTGAAAACACGAAAGTCATGTTTTTAGATACCAAAATACTGAAAATCTTTGAATCTTTAAATTCGAAAGCATATCATTCCAGATATTTATATTTGCGACCATAAAAATTTAGAAATCTGTCAGAATAATTCTTAAAGAAGATGATAAATATTCATAATAAATACAAAAACTGCATGAATATTCAAAATGTATTTGAATATGATTTTTTCCAAATTCTGAAAAATCAATAATAAACTATGAACCTTTATATACTAAAGCATTGAATTCTAGAAAGCTTTATAGTTATAAATAAAAATACTCAAAAATTAGTTGATGTGTTTTTGTGAATACCGAATAAATATAAAAAATACTGATAGTACTCAAAAATTTAAAAATATAAAAAATCTGAAGCTACTGTTTATTATCGCATAGATCATTTCTTAATAATTTAGAAAATTTATATTCTTGAGCTTTAATTCCAGAAACCTATATAAAACTCCATATAACACCAGAAAATCTTTCAAATTTCATGAGGACTAAAATATATAAAAAAATCTATGTAATATTATAAATTAATGAAAATATAGTCTTTTCAAAATCAGTACTACAAAAACACTAATAACTCACAAAATTTTGAAACCCACAAAGTATGTTCTCAAAATTTATATCGAAATTCAAATAGTGAACGCGATGTCATCCTAGAAAAAGTATAATTACTGATGAAATAAATACCTCAAGATGTAAGAAACAGAATGTTTTTTAAAAAAGTATTCTCTATAAATTTTGTATAAAATATGCATAGAAAACACAAGTTCTACAAATATGTTTTTCTTATTACTAGTATATTTTCAAATATTAGTTTTCAAGAGTTTTATAAATATTTGTAAAAACTATGCCTGCAAAGAATATTCAGTATTTTTACTATTTCTCGGTTTATAAAAAATTAACTGCTATTTCCATAAATTTATTGTATTTTATAAGATTCCTTCTAAGATTTTTTTGTTCTTGAGCACCACTGATTCTCCCACTAAGAAAATTGATACACCATTTATAATTTCTGCAAGAATTCGTTCTGGAACGAATTCATATCTTCTTTTAGGTTTTGATCCTTTAAAAAATTGGTGATAAATCAATTTGGCTTTAAAAAAAATTTGTTCTAAAACATACTTCGCCATTGTGCCTGGCGTTGACTATCATGGAGAGATCGGGCGGGTAGGCGCCATTGTTGGCTGCCCTGGCGGCCTCCTCGTTGGGGTACGGCGATGGTAAATAATCGCTGGGCTTTCCAGGTCGCGTGAAATACTCGCCGGTGGCGTCGGGTCCGTCTTTGATCTGGTATTCCGCCGCGATAGCTTTCACTTCCTCTTCGGTGTGAGTGTTGCCAATCAAGTGACGGAACGCAACGTACTTTAAACTATGACAGGCCGAGCATACATTTTTGTATACTTCCCAACCTCGTCGCATACTGTAAGGAAATTCACAGACAATCTAAGGAAATGTGTGTGAAATAGGTAATTCGAATATCGTAAGTAATTTAAGGGTAGAAGTATTGGAATGAAAAGATTATATATTAATATGTTTATGTATATAAGAGAAAATTTAATTTTTTTGTTCACCTAGCATGGTTTAGTGAACTGATCAATCCATTGAATTCCCAGCCATACTTGGGTGCATGTGCCTGCAAATCAGCCGCTTTCACTGACCGATCCAGCGCAAAAAGCAAGGCTCCAATCCCACCTGCTACCACGCCGCAACATGTTGCCAGCTGGAATCATTACAATGTTACAAATTTATACATTTTTCATAGTTTTTCAGAGTGATTCGTTCATTAGTAACATAGTTTTATACCTTATTATAAACTGAAAACTTTTTCTATAGTTCACACTGGAGCTTAATTTTGTTAAATTCAGAAACTTGCTTCTTCATTCTATAATTATCAATTATTCATTATTATACATTTTTACTCGTAAAAAAATAATTATGTACTGATTGAATTTTCAATGACTTTTTAAAATAATATTTATATTTTAATTAATAATGTAACTAAAAATTCTCAAAGTTTGCTTAAAATGATTATTCATTGATACTCATCTTGATTTTTCAATAGTAAAAAGTGCCAAATAATACAATAATTTTTAACAAGATTATGAACAATTAGAAGTACAAATATTCATCTATAGTATAAGAATGTGTAAAATGTTGACAAAAAAATGGCACAAGATCGTTAAGTCTGGTATTATTTTTCAAATTCCTTTTTTCTTGTCATTGTTTGGATTCAAATTTTTTTGAAATAAGTAGATGTATTATGTTAAGGATAAAAAAATATATACATAAAAATAGTTTATTATGTCAATGAATAAACTTATTCGATTCTTTCAATTTTGAAAACTATTTTATAATCGAAAACAAAAATACACATTAACAGTATAAGAGTATCTACAACGTTGACTAAAAAATTGAATTTCACGCAATGAATTTTTTAATTTTCCTCTTTTCAAAGTAATTATTTTCATGTTACAAACATAACTGTCAAATAATACAAAAAATTTTACCAAATCACAAATAACAATAAATGAAAATATACGACAGTATAAAAAATTGCAAGATGTTGACGGAGTTTTATACAATAATAGTTTATTCATGTTAATGAATGTATTAATTCAATTCTTTTAATTTTAAAAATTATTTTATCATCGAAAACAAAAATGTACATTACCAGTATAAAAGTATCTACAATGTTGACAGAAAAATTACATAGCATCACTCAACTAATTGTTGTCATTTTAACTTTTTTTAACTCAGTATTTTTGTATTAAAAAAAATATAAAATAAAAACTCACCGTCCTTTGACCACTGGACATCTCCCGAAACGAGGAGAAATTGACCTTAAAAAAACACACACCTCTGAACAACTATAATAATCAGTCGATTTCCACAATTAATTGTCGACAATTAGTCGACGTAAACAATTCACTAGTTGTCATTTCCAACTGTCCCTCGAAATAGCGGCAGCACCATGACGACATTATATAATAAAAGTGGGAACGTCGTTTTCCAAGATTCAAGGTACTTTTCCAAGCAAAACACACAGAAAAAAATGAAGAAAAAACGTTCGATCGCCGATTATTTGCATAATACTGCAAATAATTAAGCTGTTTATTAGGGGGTGTGAAAAATGTCATGGAAAAATGTCATAGCAGCCGACGTAGCAAGTGGCGAATTCGGGGTTCGGGGAGGAGCGAAAAACAGCCTCCCGAAGACAGGAAACGGTCGGGATTTTTGCACAAAAACGTTGGGAGGTTTTCGAGATTCGACGTACCTGCTTAATTGCCGATGCATTATTCGTTTTTAAAAGATTTGATCGTCGTAAAATTGAAACCATTTTCGACAATCTAGCACGAGAAGCAGGCCATGGGTACACCGCAGTACACCAGAAGTGATCCAGATGGCGCACTCGATGTAATTTCCAAGTACACGGTTCTTGCTTGCACAGAACCCCGCCATGTTTACTGAAAACGTCCCACATATCTCGCGATAATTTGAAATTTAAAATAGTGTCTTCTAGCAAAAATGATGATTTTATTAATTTGAACAGTTTAGAGTTTTGAAATAATTTGACAAAATTATTCTTCAGGCACACTCGACGCAATTTTTAGATACCTGATTTTTGGTTACACACACTGCCAAGCTTATACTTGTAAAAACAACTCATCTCCCGTCCATCGAAATTCAAAATGGCGTCCCTCATTAAATTTCACCAAAACAACGTCGCTGTCAAATAAAATTTCACCTCAAAAAGTGTTTTCCGTCATCTGAAAATGGGGTAAGCGTTGTTTTTTTGTTACATTAAATACTCCACTTACAGAATATTTCCATTATTATCATTGCACGATCGTGGAACTCGCATGATTCTGATTTTATTTACATCGAAGCCATTGAAGACAGTTGTGTCAGTTGTTTCCAAATGATCCAAGCCGTCATTTTACGTAACAATCGTGTTTACGCTTGCATATTGAGATTTCTGATCCTATCGCGAATTCGATTGCGAATGAAGAGTAATAATAATTTCGAAATCCCGCTTTGACGTACAAATTTGAGGTTAGGTTCGTTGTCATGAATCGTAACTACGTAATGTTCGATCAAACTTTACTAGTATTTTTTTTTTTTTTTTTTTTTAATACTGCAAGTTGGGTAGTGGTAGCAAGAAACTAATTTTGAAATTGCGTTTGTGAAAAACAGATTAGATCTTGGAAGTTTACAAGATTGAAAACTGCTATGTTTAGATTCCTGTACGATTTGTACAGTGTTTTTTACAAGATTGCCTGGTATTGTATTTTGCATAATTTATTTTGTTTGTTTTCTCCTTGATGTTGTTACTTGTGTTGTCATTTTTCGTGTATTTGTAAATTATAGGCTTTGTTTGTAAACAATAGCCCTTGTTTGTAAACAATGAAAGTAGGATCTCTAAATGATGGTAAAATTGATATAAGTAAATGAAATGCTATTGACAAAAAAAGCAATAGCATTTTTTATTATTATTTCTTTATATAATTTATATTCTTATAAATGTCCTTCTAGAAACTCTGATAAATTATATCCCTAAATAATAACATTGGTTTAGTAACTGAAAAAAAAAACATTGAATGAACAATGGAGAAATAAAATCTAAAAAGTATAACTAGGGGGGGGGGGGAAGAAAAAACAATGAAAACAATTTGGTAACTTATTTAAACTCATTAATACGTATATATTACAATCATATAAATGTTCACGTGCATTTTATAATGAGAATATATTTTATATTTTTATCATTATTTTTATAGTTGCCCCAATTATTTTTATATAGTTAATAAAAATGAAATCATATATATAAACACAATTCAATTATCCATAATTACCTATAAATTACTGAGATAAATTATTTATTACTCAATATGTCAAAAGTATGAATACTAATACCAAATAAGAAAATAATGTATATTTAATCAAGAAATAGAATACAAATACACCTTCTAATTAATCCCAATGTATGAAGATTCAGTTTAAAGTCTATTTTGGAAAAAGAGAATTTTTTAACAAAAAATACAACACAAAAAAATACTGATATCTCAATGTTTAATTTTAACAACATTTTCTGTGCGAAATTCAATTAGCAATTCAAGTAGCGCAATTGAATACATATTTCAAGGTAATGAAATAATTGTTTTTTTCATGGGCAGAAGAACATTATTTTTGAGAAAGGTCATTAAAAATAAATTTGATTTTTCATGGACTTTTGTGGTAATATTTTACCAATTTTTAGCTTGGAAAAACTCCTCTAAATTATATTCGAAACAGTATGAAAATATTTAAATTTTAATTTCTCAATATTCCATTTGAAAATCATTCTACCTCCAATGTTGATTTATTCCTTCAACCAATGCATTAAAATTTTGCATAATTACGTAAGGGGTCGTTCACATATTACGTAACGCTTTTTTCTGTTAGTGTCTTTGTCTTACTTATCTTAAATCATATTCTTGTCCTTGTTTAATCGCGTTACAATATGTGAACGACCCCTAATAAGCTACATTTTTTATAGACAGGAATTTCGAGAAACGTTATTAAAAATCTTAGAGTTACTGAGATTTTTTTTGTCATATTTTTGAAATGTATGCATAAGTTTATAATATTGTACAGAACAAAACATTGTTCATAAATAAATTGAGTAATTTATTTAAGTATTTCTTAAGTTCTTTTCGCAATTTTAATGAATTTTTTATCAGTTCATTTGCATTTCTTTATATTTTCCATCAGAATTCACAAAGTATCTGGTTTTGGAATCTTTAAATAGTTTTTTAGAAAAATATTTTGAATATTTGTAAGGTTTATGATAAATTGTCAATTTTCGAAACCGGAAAAAATATTTTTGCAAATCAAAATCTTAAAAACTTCATTGTAAAGAACAATTTTTTTGCAGTAATATTTTTTAAATTTTTAGATAAAAAAAAAGTTGCAATTTATCAGTATAATTTGAAAAGCGATAGAATTTCTAAATTAGAATTTTCAAATTATTCTTCCTACAATATACATTTTTTTATTTATGTAATTTACGTTAATTTTTCATGATTATGTATGAATATTCTTTATGGACATTAATTTTCAGGTAATGTTATTTAAAATAATTAAAAAGATTCTGAAATTTTTGTTGTTAAATTTTTGAAACTTGAATATCTTAATCATCTTGTAAAGAATCAAAATCTTGTTATTGCATGAATTAAGTAATTTTTGTTAAAAAAACTCGTTTTAAATCGGCTATTTTTGTCCCTAGCTACAAAATATACTATTTCATATATTTCTGGAGTTCACAGCAAATCATCTACTTTCAAAAACGTAAGAAATAATTTTATAAACTAAAATCTTATAAACTTACATGTAGAAAATGATTATTTTTTTCTGCTTTCGAAAAAAATGAATGCATCTTTTTTATCTAAAAATTAAAATGATTTCCACTAATTCAAAATGTGTAAAATTGAAAAAATGTCTCTCAATTACACTAATTATAGATATTTTTGAAAACCTTTCATCATATTGTGAGGTTTGCTAAGAATTTCATAGACATGAGAAAAGAAAAAGTTTTTCGTTTACAATTTTCTTATGATTTCTTAATGTAATTATTCTCAAAATTTGGAAAATCGTATTTGTTAAATTTTAAATCTAAATCATGAACAAAATTTTCTAGTAATTTTTTCTAGATATTTCTCAAAATGTAACACTTCTTATTTCTAAAAATTTTATTTATTATTAAAAAAATTTGTCCCTTGAAAATATTCAGAAAAGTAAAAAATGATTCAAAACTCGATAATTTTACATTGTATGTCATTAAATGAAATATGAAATCTTTGATAGAATTCACAGTGATAAAAAATCACATTGCAGTAATTCAAAAAATATAGAAACATAACAAAAGATTTTTTATTTCTAGCTCTCCAGATTCAGATTGTGTAGAACAGAGGCAGGAGGTGGATTTAGACGTAGAAATGTTGGGGGACTTGAAAAGAAGAAAAAAAAGAAAGCACAAACACCACAAACACAAGCGCGACAAAACTGGGGAAAAAGATGAAGGAAAATCTGATAAACAAGAAAGGTTCGTTTAAATTGGCTAAGTATTTGGTTTATTTATTTTGTCAATCTTTCATTTAATTTTTTATAATTATAATGATAATAACTTTGCAGAAAAAAGCACAAAAAACACAAGAAACCAAAGCGAAGCAAGGAGTTGGAAAATGGAACGTCTGAAATGCCTAAACCGAGTATTGTTAATGGCAAAAATGAAGTAGTTCTAGAACTCCAAACTTCAGAAGAGAGCGAAGGTGAAAAATTAATAGATTTGGATTCAGACGAGGTCGACTGTCCAATAATTGAAGACGATGACATTGATTTGGATGAACTGATGAAACAAAAGGTATTGTTTTTTAAAATATATTTGAAATGCAAAATCATGAATTTCTTGAAATATTAAAAAATCGCGATAAAAATTCCGGATCTTCATTGATCATGACAAATCTTTCACCTCGGCCCTGGAAAATATTCAAATTTCATAACTGTCGAACCGAGTTTCTTATTTGCGTTTACAAAAGGCTTCTTTTTTATGATTCCAGGAACTGCTGCAAGCATACCTGGTGCAATTCCAGTCGGATGACTCGGAGAAAAATGAGAAGATATTGGGTAGAACGAAAAAGAGCCCAACCCCGGACGTGATTTTGGTGGAGGACAGTCCAGATGAGAATTACTCGCTGAAAAAAAGACGTCGCCGGAGCAAGTCGGGGAGCAGGGAGCGCCTCAAATTAATGAGAATGGAGAGGAGAGTCGTCGTGGACATGACGCGGGATCAGTTGCGGTCCCGGGAAGACATGTCGAGGGAGAAACGAAGGGAGCTGGAAAAACGACGCGATGAAAAGAGCATAACTCGTTCACGGGATGATAAAATCCCCAGGAAACCTGTGAAAGAGGAAATCAGACGGGAAGAAACGAGGAAGAAAGTGGAAGATGATCGCAAGAAAGAGACTCCGAGGAAAGAGGAGTCGCGAAGGCGAGATCATGAAAAAAGGTGAAAAGTGGGAGGATGTAACTTGTGTTCAAATTGTACTGAATCGTGAATAGAAATCAGGTTGTATAATAGTTATATAATTATTTTAGTATTTTAAATTATTCAGTAGACGCGTCGTTAAAATTACAATTGTGTTTTTGAAAAAAATATCAGGGAGGAGGACAGAAGGAGATCGTTGGATCATTGGGATTCGAAGGCGCGGGAGGATTCGAGGACGCGCGCTCGGCAGACCAGTCGAGGGGGGCCTCAACAGCAGCACTTGTCCAGGGAACGACGCAATCACGAGCGCCCGCGTTCGCGAAGTCCGCGCCGCTCAAGAAGCCTCGGAAGGTCGCGCAATGAGCGACATCGCTCGCGTTCCACGTCGCGGAGTCGTCGCGACCGCAACAGACACCCGAGGGAGCGCGGCCGCGACCGTGACAAGAACGGAAAGCGCGAGCGTGGTGGCGACAAGTTCAAGGACTCGCTGTCCGAGGGCTTGAAACTCGAGCGCTCCGACAGTTCCAGCGAAGAGGAAATCAAGGACATCGATATCGAGGAAGAGGAAGACGAAGAAGCAATCATCGAACGGAGGAGAAAGCAGCGCGAAGAATTACTTAAGGTATGGAAGTCGGGAATAATCTCTGTATTTAATAAAATAAGTTGATTGAAGGTTGTAAGGTTATTGATTCTATAGAATATTGTGTTCGTGATTACACCTACTCAATTTATTATCAATAAAAGAAATATATATAATTTCTCGAAGACTTATTTCATGTTATAATTTCTGTTTCAGAGGCTAGGTGGTCCAAACGAGGACTCGAATTTGTCGATGGACACGGTAGCCAAGTCACCGTGTTCGGAGCAACATTCGAACGAATCGACAAAGTCATCGGACATGATCACACTTAACAATAATGGCGACATGTCCGAGAGTCACACTCCGCCGCTTCCAAACAAAATCGAGTCGCCCGAAGCTGAAAAAGAAAACGACTTGAGAACCCTAGATGACACAGAAAAAACCGAGGAGAAACCAGCGAAGAAAAACAACGAATGGGACATGTTCGCGGAAGTTGACAACGTTGGCGATTTCAATGTAAGTTTTTCCTCGAAAACATAGATTGATGTATTAATTTTAATTGATTAATACATTTAATTATTTAATATTACATTTATTATATTAATCACTTAATACTTAATAATCAATTTTTATGACAATTAAGAATTGAGATCATTAGAGATGACGTTTTTTTTTATTTGTAAATGTTTCAGAGCCCAAACGTTGAGGGAAAACGCCTCAGAGGACACGATAATCCAAATTTAACAGACAATTGGGATGATGCTGATGGATATTACAGGTGAGAAATAATGTGAAAAAGAAATTTGAACATGATTACATTGCCCTAATTGTTATGCAATCTTTTTTTTTACAGAGTTCGTATTGGTGAAACTTTGGACTCGAGGTACGTCGTTTATGGTTACACGGGGCAAGGTGTTTTTAGCAACGTCGTTCGAGCTCGTGACATCACCAGAAGCAATAGCGACGTCGCTGTTAAAATTTTAAGGAACAACGAAGTCATGTGAGGGAATTTTGAATCTTTTATTCTTGTTTTTTTTGTTTTTAATTCTCAGTCCTTGAATCTCCGACTTATTTTAAAAATACTAAGTTAATGATTTTTACATAAAGTTGTTTTTTGAATTATAGTTTTGGTAAAACAGATTAAGTAATGTGTTTGTTTTGATTTTTGTTTCAGGCAGCGGAGCGGTTTGAAGGAGCTGGAGATCCTGCGAAAGCTGAATAACGCCGACTCCGAGGACAAGTTCCATTGTTTACGACTTTATAATCACTTTTTTCACAAGAACCATTTATGCATGGTTTTCGAGTCTTTATCTATGAATTTACGAGAGGTATGATGATTTTTTTTTATAATAAGAATTTCAAGTTAAAGAGGATTATTCTAAGAAATTTGTGAATTTTTCGTTTCTTCACGTAATTCTCAAAAATGCAAAATTAGACTAGATTTACTCCATTAAATGTACAACAATTGTTCAAAACTTATTTGTATAATATGATTTTTCATTGTTTCAGGTATTAAAAAAATATGGAAAAGACGTTGGTTTGCACGTGAAAGCGGTTCGCTCTTACGCGCAGCAATTGTTCCTGGCCTTGAAATTGCTGAAGCGAGTCAACATTCTGCACGCGGATATAAAACCTGATAATATCGTAGTGAGCGAGAGCAAACTCGTTTTGAAGCTTTGTGACTTTGGCTCGGCCTCGTATGTACAGGAAAACAGCATCACGAAATATTTGGCTTCGCGTTATTATCGGGCTCCGGAAATCATGCTCGGTCTTACGTACGATTATGGCATAGATATGTGGTCCGTAGGCTGCACAATTTATGAATTGTACACTGGCAAAACTATGTACCCAGGTACCAACAACAATCAGATGCTCAAGTATCAAATGGACCTCAAGGGCAAAATGCCGAATAAGATGATCAGGAAGGCATTCTTTAAGGATGAGCATTTCGATTCAAACTGCAATTTCCTTTATCGCGAAGTCGACAAAGTCACCAATAAGGTGAGATTTCTTATTTCCTTTTTTGAGTATGGTGAATGTTGAGAGGTTTGAATTTTTTTCTGAATGTCACTATCTCAGTAGGTAGTTTCCGTGAACATCTCAAAAATCTTGCATTTTCGAAATATCACACACGTACAAGTTAAAAATTGTCACAAAATCACAATATATCACAAAATTTCGCAAATCACAAGACATTCACATTATGATTATATTGTAAAAGTATCATTAGTAAATTTTCTTTCAAAAATGAATTTAAAATCTTTCAGCCGATATTTTTCAATTGGCTGGCACTACAATGTGAAATATGTTGACAGGCAAAGGTGGTAGTAATGTCGACGCTGCCAGTGACCCGGGATTTGGCCGTTGAGCTCGGTGGCAGCAATTTGCCTCCGGAGCAGAGCCGGAAAGTTGGTCAACTGAAGGACCTTTTAGAACGCATTTTCATGCTCGACGCCGGGAAAAGAATCACCGTGAACCACGCCCTCGCGCACCCTTTTATACAAGAAAGAATTTAGGTAACCCTCGCAAGAAGGGTCCACGCCTGTTGTATACCTTCACGGACTCTCAGCGATCGTAGCCTTATTTATTGAAACCACGCTTTTTTTTCTTTTTCTTTTCCTTTTTTTTCTTTCTCTTTCCACCTCTCTCTCTCTTAAGCTTTCTTTCCTCCTTTCTATAATCATTGAACGTATAGAAAATATACAAAAAAACTTTGTGTGACATATATTATTGCAATCAATTCTTTTCGTTTCCACCAAGAATCAATGTACGTAGTCATTAAGCACTTGAGACTTAACTAGCTCGAGTCGTTGTATGATAAATTATACTTTGTGCTCGATCGATGACTGTATAAACAAAAAGCAACAACAGCAGCAAATAGCACGAAATAAAACGAGATTAATATTCAAAATATGGCTGACGTTGTTGGCACTCGGTTTTTGAAGAAACTTTTTTCTAGTTTTAGAAGATTTGGTGGGGGGGGGGGAGGAGGATTTCTCCTTTTTTTTCCGTTACTTTTTTGCGGATTTTATGGAGCTGCTTGTGTTTCAGATGAGACTACGATGGGTCGTTAAGTTGCGGTTCGGGGGCGCTTTTGTGTGGCCATTTTTGCGCCGTTCACACGTTGCAAGGTATTTCTTGGGGACTGCGTTTTTCGCATTTCTTCTGGGCGTTGTTTCTCGAATTGAGGGATTTTATGAAATATTGTTTTTTTTTTTTTTTTTTAATATTTCAGAAAGTTTAAATGAATAAATGGTGATTCATTTTTCCACTTTTTTTCGTTTTCAAAAGTGATTTTTTTTTATGGGTTATTGAAAATTTTTTGACCTGTTTTGTATAGGGGATGGTATTATGATGAATTTGAGAAAATATGAAATAATAATCACTGTACGAATTTTTAGAGTCTTCTACAGATAAATAAAAATTGATTTATTTAATTTAATATCATTGTCGAATCAACGAATAGTCGATTTGAGGAAGTAGATGCAAAAGCAGGTTTTTTAGAAGAAATTAGATAGTGAAATTTGGGTAAGAATATGGGAAATAAATGAAGTTTATGTAAATAGGGATTAATAACTAGGTTTGTGATTGTTTGTAATTATTTGTCGATTTTTGAGTAAAAAGTTTTTCATTCTTGTTTTATAAGTCGATGTTTCAAATCTAAGTAATTACATCATGTATTAAAAAATTACGATATTTATTTTTTATACCTTATACTATTTATGATTAATTTTTCTTTAGCTCGTGTGCCTAATTCAAAAAATCATGAATGATTTAAGTGCTGAAAATCAATTATTGAAATTTTATACTTGAATTGATTCGAAACTTCGAAATAAAAACAATAATGAAGAAAAACTTTTCCACCAGGAAATCAATAAATTATTGCTGAAAATTCGTTTTTGGTTGGAGAAAAAATTTGTTTTCTGCCCGGGTTGGGAGTTAAATAGTAATGTTTATAAAAGAAGAAAAAGTTGGTATTTTGGATGGAAAATCTAATTTTTGTTTGTTTGGTGATGTTTCACTTGTAGTCCTCCATGTGAGGAGGCAAATTGGAGGCTACGAAGGAGGATTTCGAAGGACTCCGACGCTCGTGAAAACTCGGACGCCGCGATCGAGGTTGATCTAGGGCGAGTTTTTTTCCCTTCCGGAACAGGTAACGTTTGCACCAGTTGCTTATGGATGTGCCTGCATTTTTTACCTTCCAGCGATCATGATTCTGGTGATTTTCATAGTTTTTTTTTATCATGAATTTAGATGATTTGACATTAATTGGGCATTAAAAATACTTGCTGGTTTTTTATGATAAATGAAATTTCGTGAAAACAGAATTTTTGGATTTTGTAGAATTGATTTTGAAATTTCAAAGTGATTTTGAAATGAAGAAAATTGATATAAGATCGAACAAGTCTTCGAACAAGAAAAGTGTTAAGATTGATAAGAATTCTGAATATAAATTTCAGGAATTGAAAAATTTCTAGAATATCCAAGAATTTTATTACTACCCTAGTGATTTAGGTTTTTATAAAATCCCTCATCAAATTTCGTTATTTTTTATAAAGTATTTATCAGTTTTTATCAAGTCACTTTATAAAAACTTTATAAAATCTTTATAAAAAGACGTAATCTTTATAAAGTAGTTTGTAAAATTAATCCACTTAATAAAAATGCCGTCATTTTAAAAAGTTTTGATAAAGTGACTTTATAAAAATTAGATTTTAATAACAATACCCAAATTTTATAAGGAGTTCTATAAAAACCTAAATTACTAGGGTATTTCAAACAATGAACATTCCGTAATAATGTCGAATTTTTCAATAATGTAGTTTTTGAGTTAGTTATTTCAGTCATAATGAAAATGATCTTAGAATCAAGAAAGTTGAGATTAACTCAAAAATTTCTCTAAACACAAAAAATGTCAAGATTAAAAATAAATTCGAAAAAAAATTCTGAGAATGTTAAAGCCTGTTTGAAATTTTTTAAGAATTTACTTAGAAGCTATTTTGAATCTAGGAAATTTGTCAAAGTCAAGGAATTTTCGTTAGAATGTACAATTTTCAGATTTTGTACTCTTGATTTTCAAATTTCAAAGTCGCCATTGAAATGATTCCAGAATGGAGAAAATTGAGATGAGATTGAAAAAGTTTTCAAACACGACGAGTTTTTAGCCTGAAAAGAATTTAAACTATTATAAATTACAGGAATTGAAAATTTTTTAGAATTTCTAAGAAATTCATACCTATTTTCAATAATGAAAATTTCGTAATAATGTCGAATTTTCTAATTTTGTAGTTTTTGAGTTAGTAATTTCCAAGTTATAATCAAAATGATCTCGAAATAAAGAAAACTGAGATGAGCTCAAAAAACTCTGAACACAAAAAATGTCAACATTGAAAATAATTTTGCATAAAAATTCCAAGAATTTGCAGTTTTCTTAAAATTTCCAAACAAATTTAAAGTATCGATAGTTGTGAAAATTTGGGAAACTTCAGAAATTTTCGCAATAAAGTAGAATTTTAGAATATTTTTTTTTTTTTTTTTTTTTTTTTTTTTTTGAGTTTGAAATTTCAAAGACTTAACCAAACATCTCTTTCAGTATAAAAAAAATATTTGAATGAAATGAACTTTGAAAAGAAATTCCAAGAATTCAGGACTTTTTTTAGAATTACGAAGAATATACTAAGAATTGCGAATTGAAAAACTTGAACTCGAGGTTTTTTTTATACAAAAAATGTAAAATTTTTAGATGTAATTTTTGAGTTTGGAATGTTAGTCATCACCAAAATAATTAAAAATTTGAAAAAGTTAAGATTAACTTGAAAAACTTGAGATACAAAATTTTGAGATCGAAAAGAATTTTGAGTATAAATCCCAAGAATTTTGAATTTCCTTAGAATTTTTAGGAATCGATAAACTATTTTAAATAATTAAAAATTCGCGAATTCAGGGAATTTTCCTAATAATCTAGAATTTTGGAATTTTGTTATCTTTGAGTTTGTAATTTAAAAGTCATAATTTTTTGGTACAAAAAATGGAAATGATAAAGATTGAAAATAATTTTCATCAGAAATAACGAGAATTTTTTTCCAGAATTTCCAGGAATGTTTTATGTATTGTGAATCACAAAATTTTGGCGAATTCAAGGAAGTCTAGGAAAAGTGTAGAATAGTGTTTAACAAGGAATATTTATGAATCAATTTATTATTCAATGATTCTTTCTTTTATATCTAAATTTTGGATCAGCTACTCTTTTGCATTGTTGGTTTTCTTTTTCAGAAATCGTGGATGGGTGATATATAAAATTTTATTATTTTGTTAATTTTTAGTATTTGAGAAAATCTAATTTTATCATTATTCCATTCCATATCTACATTTAGTCCCCTTATTTCATAATCTTGTTTTTATTTGAGTTATATAAATAATACTATCATATAATAATTGATGATGAATTTTTTTTTCGAAAATTCCTTTAATCTGTGAATTCTGTGCATTTAAAAAAATTTAAACATTTACTTCAAAAAATACACGAAAAATAGGGAAAATAATACAGAAAATAGGAATTCCTGATAATAATGATGAAAAAAATACACAAAATCCCAGAAAAAAAATCATTGCAGAGAAAATTTGCTGGTTCTCAGATCCATCATTTATTGCATTTCACTTACAGGTACTTTTTCACATTATTGATATTCATTAGAAATTAACACAGCCGAAACTCTGGCTCGGTACAGTGGCAATTTTCATTACATAAATAAATTATTTATCGAAGAAAAAAACCTATTTTATTCCCTGCTTGAAAAATGGAACTTATTTTCTCAAGGTATCCACGTTTTTCATGGTTTCATGAAATGTAAATGAGAACATGATTTAGAATTTTTGGTTCGGTGAGAACGGGAGCGACTAATCTCGTGTTGGGTAAAACTGAACCAGCAGTTTTGCAGCTTCTTGTGCAAGTTCCATCGAAGAAGCACAAAGTACTCGTCTGCTCAACACGTCAAATTCTCCGCCTGAAATTCACACAACGTTCGTACAAAAACATTTTTTGTATTGCTAGTGCATGCAGTCACTAGAGAAAAAAAAATTTGGACCATCGAATTTCCAAAAATTGGAAGTATCTGAAATATTTCTCTTTATCGTTCATTTTTTATTCAATTTAAAATTAATTTTTGAGTTAAATTGTCATGCAATTTTCAGAAAGTTGAAGTTTTTAAATTGTTGAATCTAGAAATTTTTTTTGCAGTTTTCTTTTTTGCTGGAAAGACTTAAATATTTGTAGGTTTAATTGGAGAGTGACTATTTTGTAGTGGCATTGATTTGTTATTATTATTATTATTATTATTATTTTATTCCTGTTTACCTGAAGGATCAATGCAAACTCCGCCAGCTTCGCGAACGATAATATCCCCGGCTGCGACGTCCCAAGCATGAATACCAATTTCCAAGTTCAAATCAGCTCCCCCCAAGGCGACCATGCACATGTTCAAGGCTGCAGAGCCCAATGTCCTGACACTGCGAAACAGTAAATAACATCAAGAATTCATTATTTTCTATTAATTTCATTTTTTTGACGTTTAAAACTCATAAAGTCAAGAATCCTTTCTTGTTCATAAATTCTATATTAATGAATATTTTAATTATTCAATAAAAATTTCAATTACAAAAATTACGTCAAAAATAGAAATGGAATATATATTATTATTATTATTATTATTATTATTATTTTACTTTCATTAGGGAGCTTCTATAAACTAAGAGGGAAGGGGCGATTTGAAAAATTTAACCGATTTTTCATTAAAAATGTTCCAGCAGAAAAAATTTTTCAAAAACTTGAAATTTTTACGGAAGCTCCCTTAATTTTGCAAGAAAATGTTTTTTCGATTTTTAACTGACCCATTGACCAACGGCGTGAATATTTGCAAATTTGCCATGACATTATTCATTTTTTCGGGGTCCCTGCTTGTGCCTAATTCCAACATCATCAGTGCTTTATTTAAATCTGAAAATTTCAGGAAAAAACACATAAAGTTTTTGAAAATTGTGAGAAATCATTTCCTGCACATTTTCAGCAAACTATTTTTAAAATTTTTTTAATTTCCAGGAAATTGAAAAAATTGGGAAAATAGTGATATAATAACTGAATTCTTAAAATTCCAGAGAAATCAACAAAAAATAGTGAAAAATGTTTTTGAGCGAATGGGGAGAGAAATTGCATCGTAACTCCAATAAGTTTTATATTTTCTGGTAAACTTTTGATAAACTTAAGAAAATATTGGAAAAGAGTTTAAAAATTATAAAAAAATTGTCTATTGCATAATACAGTTTAATCGTTTTTTCTGTCCTTTTTTAGAATTTGAATTTTTCTAGTTTCAAAAAAATTAGAAAATAGTGTGCATAACTCTAAGAGTAAGGAATATTTAAAATTTGTAAATATCTATAAATTTTCCAATTGCGGTTCTTTTTCTCCCTGAGTAATTTCAAAATTATTTCAGGTAATGCATACATTTTGTTTTTCCTTAAAGATCTAGATTTTTGAATTCTTTTTGATATCTCAAATAAATACCTCGAAACTATAGTTCATACAAGGTTATAAAAATTCTAGCAAGATTATTTCTGTAAATTTTTATCAAAAATGTAAATAAATAATAGGATTCCAATAAAAACCTTCAAAATTTTAGATTCATACATTTTTCTCGTTCATTGCAAAAGTTTCAGACAAAATATTCGCAGATAAGTTAAACGCAAAAGTATTTAAGGTCGTTATGAAATATAGATTTCGCGTAACGTAATCATGTTTGCTCAAATCTAGTTTATGGAACATGATATAAATTTTCAGAATTCGTAATGCATCTATTTCTATCCACTTTGTTTCATTTGTAAAATGTTTTAGAACCAGTTTACACTTTTTTTTACGTATGATGAAAAAATAGTAAAAATTTCAACAATGAAGATTCTAAAAATTTTCTTACGATTCTGCAATAATTAAAATTATGAAAAATGTAGAAATTAAGTAATAACATTTAAAAAGAAAAATCAGAATAAGGTTCAAGATGGTTCGAAGTTGATAAAATTTTATTCAATTTCTTATTATCCTGAAAATTTTCAAAATCTATAGTGTAAATAATTCGAAAATTCTTTGAAAATTCAGTCAGATATTTTTTTCAGATTCTTCAATCATGTAGTTTTATTTTTCATGAATTTTAAAAACCTTGGGCTAAAAAATTCAGCATTAATTACTATTTTAGTTATTCGCAGTTAAGAGCAAAGTTTTTGTTAAAATTTACCTTTGACATCAGAAACGTGAATGGGAAACCCATTCAAAAGTGCGCCGCGATTTTTTCGAGCCGAAAAAAGTTGGTCCATCATAGGGTTGTAGACTACGCCAATTTCGGCGATTTTGTTTATCAACAAAGCTATGGAAATACAACATTGGGGAAAACTATGCACGAAATTCATGGTCCCATCGACGGGGTCTATCACCCATGTCGGATCATCCGTTAAATTCACGCTTCCCGAAGTTTCAGCGGTGGTTTCTTCTCCAATGAACCTGAGAAATAATGTTTTTTTTTAAGAAGAATTGTAGATCTTGAAATTATTGCAATGTGCTGGAATTTAAGAAAGAAATTTTGAAAATGTGTTGATGATTTCAGGAACTTCTTGATCATTTGGGACCAATTGGTTTTGTTATGCAGAAAGATTAAATACCTACATAAATTTATTCGTCAGATTGTAAATTTATTTATTGGAAAACTTTCTGGATATTGGGAAATTGGTTTCAAACGATAGAAAAGTTTATGTAATTTTTTGTATATCCATTACTGGCTTACTTATGGCCAGGAAACTTTTTCGTCAACCCATCGATCAGAAGTTTCTCGACCATCTGATCGGTCTCGGTGACCAAGTCGATGTCACTGGACTTGGCTGTCACATTTTTTTGCCTGTTGATATTCAACCGCACGAGCTACAGAAAAACACACTTCATAGATAACTTATCAATCTAATGAGCATCTACAAGGACGTGAAACGAAACCTCAAGAAAGAAAGACGGAAATTGTACTTCAACTATGTGAAAATTTTTTTCACAATCATTTGAAGCCTCATCTTCGACTCGTGCAATTAATGAAAAAATGATGATTGTAAGATTATCTGACAAAAATTAGTTGGAAAATGAAATTTCACTTCAGGAACATCGAAATCCAAAGAAGGTTCCATTATAAATGAAAGTAAAATTTGATGGAAAAGTGTTTGAAGCTTCATTGGATTATTCCAAGTTGTAAAATCAATAACTCACCGCACCAGCCTCTTTTACAAGGCGCAGAACTTCACCGTAATACTCGTCTATTTCCGACATGTTTACGAAACTCGATATCCAAATTCAAAAAGTCCCACGATTTCTGTGCACTTCCAACAGCTGTTGGAGACTGACGGAGAGTGTCAGATCAGAGTCAGGTTCACTCCTACAAGTCAGCTGGTTTCGGTGTTATTTTTTGATCGCTATTTTCTCATGTACCACACGAGCCTGAAAAACGAAACTCACGTTACCTAGATATGATTAAATTTACTTAGGTTACGTAACGAAAAAGTCACGTAATTCAATCCATCGTAGCGTTTTTGAATTTTCCCGCTCAAAAGCTAACATGGCGACATATCCTTTTCTCACAGTAGCGTAAGAATCTTTCCAGGGGCCTGCGTCCAATGCAAAATTTTGATTAATATTTAAAAAAAGAGGATTATTGGAGCAATTATTATTTCCCACTAATAGGAAAATAAATTCATTGTGCGGAACATCGCAGAATACGTTCACTAAGTTTTAGTTCCTGGGCAATCTGCTGTGGTGGCGCTGTAACATTGTAATTCATATATTCCCCCTCTCCACGTTTTCCCAGACTGATCTCGTGCTCATATTGCACTTTAATTGAAACCGAGCTCTTGGTACCATCTTCAGGGTAAACCATTCAACAAGGACAATATAAATATAAAAACAATCAATTTCATAAAAACAAATGCTTTATTTCTGTAAGGAATCTTACATCATTACAGTTACACGATAATCTTTGCCTGACAAACTTTCGAACACACATGTACAATTCGGATAAACCAATGATACTCAAAAACAATTTACAAATAATAGCTACTTTATAAAAACGGATTTCACTTGTAATCAAATGTATCCAATAACGCTAAAAGTGACACTCTATTTTCCACCAGCCTTTTTCACACGAGCCTTCTCCAACTTTTCTCTCCCCCTTTTGCCCTCGGACACTAGCATTCTATCGGCTTCAGTTAAGTTTGGTAAAATGGTGGTAATTACACCAGTGCCAACTGTCACTGCGCCATCACGGAGCGTGAAGTGCTGTCCTTTTTCCAAAACCATGGGTTTGAACAGCTTCATTGTGAACCTACAAGAACATGAAATGGTCAAATAATGCAAATCGATTCCCAAGAAGACTTGAAATTGACCAACTCACAAACAATCCTCTCCTGGCATGACCATCTCTTTCCCACTCTTGAGATTAATTTGGGCAGGGCAATCCCAGGTTTTGCTGAAGGTCACCATCTGCATGAAATCTACGACTGGCTTTTTCCTGCCGCCTTCTTTGGGATCGAGAATATAAGTCTGGGCCTCTACATGATCGTGGGCCTTCATCGTTCCTGGCTTTGCCATGACCATGCCACGGCGAATGTCCTCCCTCTTCAAGCCCCTGACCAAAGCACCCAACTGATCTCCAGCTTGGGCCTCTTCCAGAATCTGGTGGAACATTTCAATACCTGTGATGGTACTCTTTATTTGTTTGGTGTAGCCCACGAATTCACATTCCATGCCCTTTTTAATTTTGCCACGGTCCAGTTTGCCAGTGACGACAGTGCCCCTGCCAGGAATCGAGTACACATTCTCCACAGGCATCATGAAAGGCTTGTCCAAATCGCGCACTGGGTCAGGCACGTGCTTGTCGATAGCCTCCAGAAGCTTCATGATGGCGTCCTGGCCGATTTCAGGGTTCCTGCCTTCAAGGGCGCACAATGCACTGCCTTTGATCATGGGAATGGTTTCACCAGGATATCCCATTTCTGTGAGGATCTCCCTCATTTCCATTTCAACGAGTTCGCACATTTCCTCGTCTGCTGCGTCAACCTGCAAGTCACAAAAAAGAAGTGATGTACTTGGAATCGAGTCCTGAGAATGTTGGTATTCAGGTAAGGAATGAATTGTGGGAATATGGACTTACTTTGTTGATGAATACTACGATGTGTTCGATGCCGATTTGTTTGGCGAGCAAGAGATGCTCTCGAGTTTGTGGCATCGCACCGTCTGTGGCGGCGACAACTAAGATTGCTCCGTCCATTTGGGCTGTTCCTGTGATCATGTTTTTGATGTAATCGGCGTGTCCGGGGCAATCGGTGTGGGCATAATGGCGATTGTCGGTTTGGTACTCAACGTGGGCCACGTTTATGGTGATACCACGAGCTTGCTCTTCAGGTGCGTTGTCGATGTCTTTGTATGCCTTAGCTTTTGCCATCGATTTTTCGGATAATACTGCAAATTTTTTATGAAAAATTTTTCTTCGAGAACAGATTTGAAAAGTTTAAGTAATGCAACACGATCTTCATTTTTGCATCCATAGAAAGAAAAGATGTTGAAAAATTGTTTGTATTCAAAGTATTCTATTTTCATACTTGTCTTGACATGATATTTTGTAAGTTTCAGGGAGGAATACTATTAATTTTTAATTCAAGATACTTTTTATAGGAAAAATATGTTAAAACGTTTTTGATAGTAAAAAATGTTCCGATTGTTCTAAGAATGATATGAATATGGTATGATTTTTTCACCTCTAAAAATTAATTTATAAGTCCAACACGGATTTTTCAATCTGTAGATTTTATGATTTTTTGCCTTGAATTTGTGAAATGAACATCAGACCTGTCATGAAAATTGATGACCAATTGAAAAGTTATATATAAATACTTTTTAAATATATGTAAAAATTTGAAAATTCAATATTCTTGAGTTTTTAAGTGAAATTCGCTTTATTTTTATGAAATTCCAAGTTTTCAGTTTTGTAAAATATTTTTTATACGAAGCAACAAGCTATAAAAATCAGAAATTCTTTGAAATTTGAAAGCTCAAGTATATCGCAGTAGTCATTTTAAAACCTCAATTTTTGCACTTACTGTTTTTCACAAATTATTTGTATTCACATTATTACATTTGGCAACGGTTGTTTTTCAATTTTTATTTTTTAACACAGATAATCATAATTAACTTCATTTACAGATTTCTATTCCAGCTTTTGAGTTTTAGTTTTCTAGTTAAATTTTTGAAGAAATTTTAATTTTTTAAATCTTGAGCGAAAAGATTTTCTATGACAAGAATAATTAAAAATTTTCCTTACATTGACTGGAATTCATAATTATCATTTAATATACTATGTGTATATAAAAATCTACTATTCATAAAGAAGTTGATGAAAAATTTGAAAAGTAGAAAATAATGTAATAGAATATTTTTGTATATTAAACAAATAAAAAATTAGGTTCTTTAAACCAATAACATTGGGAAAGATATAAATTTTTTTCTTGTGGTACCTTGAATGCAGTATTTCTATTTGAATATACAATTTTTGTATTAATATCTACATATTTAACAGAAAGTTATAAATAATGTAATAAACTATTGTTATAGATTTACCTTAGAAGCTTAATTCTCTGAATTAATTCTATTCTGATAATTAGAATTTTTCTCATGGTACCCAAAACTTGGTATTTATTTTTGAATGTATAATTTTTATATGTAAATCAACATTTTTGTATAAAAATTAAAAGCAAATTTGGAAAGTAGGAGATAAATGAATAATTGATTAAATAACTCAAAAATTCAGTGGCTGAATTGATAATATGCAAATAGAAATTTTTCTTGTAGTACCTGAATTTTAGTATTTCTCTTGGAATATACAATTTCTATATAAAAATCTACATATTTATGCAAAAGTTTACAGGAATCACATAATGTGAAAAATTATTTAATAAAAAAATGGTCTAAATCTAACAACTCAGAAATTCAGTAAATGAGTAAATATGGAATTTCTAACAAATATTCAAATTAGATTATTGCATGTCATATCATTTGATAGAATGGAAACAGAATGTTAACAAACTAATGTCACAGATTTGCATTCATCAAACAACATTCGAATTGAAAAATTCCTAATGTCTTTTTAACTATATTGAATTTGTCAGAGATGGATTTTGCAGTGTAAAATTTAAATTGTATTCAAATGTTAAAATGTTTGAACTGACATAATTCATTGAATATTTTTCTTAAGAAACATTGTAATATTAATTACCTAACAAAAAAAGGACAGGATTTTTCTAAAAAAAAATTTAAGAAAAAACAAAATGTCAATGTCAACCTTTTGTAATGGCAGCAGTCAGGGTGGTTTTTCCATGATCAACATGCCCAATGGTCCCGACGTTGCAGTGAGGTTTATCTCTGGAATAAACTTTTTTTTCCGAATAATATCTCTGGCTCGTGAAGACAGGTAAGCAAACACGGCCATTCAAATGAGCCTTTTGGTGCTGCAAATAAAACCCAACATTACACCCAATTAAATTACATCATCATTAATAGATCAGAAAATAAATAAAAAAAACATGAGAAAATTTCGATCAATTGCATCATTTACAGAATGTCTTTTCTCGGTCATTGCATTACTTACGTATTTGAAAATTTGGCGATTATTTATAATTTGTCTCACGGTCTGGCGCAGCGCTATAAAAAAAAACAGGAAAATTTGTTTTTGAGTTTTCGGGATTTTTAAACATAACCTTAACTTAAAATATCACATTCGCGAAAATATTTTCATGTTTTGTTGCTATGGGAAGATGAGGAAAGAAAACAGTTTTGGAAATTTTTTTTACCTGGGTATAGAACGGTTCTCGCTGAAACCAAAGCCATGATTTCCGATTTTATAACAATTATTATTCTTTTCGCTGCGCTGTTTTTTTTATGACAAATTGTCACTAATTCACGAACACGTCTTCTTTTAAACGGGACTGTACTAAACAAAATGGCGGACGTTGTAACGGTTTTTTCTCTCTATATACATACTATACTATATGTCTGTATATATCTATCTCTTTCTTTATTCGTTTTGCTTCGTTTGTACGGTTTATTATTGTTGGTTATTAATAAATAAGCCGACATTATCTCAATTATAACTTGAATTTCAAATATGCCTTACGCACGCAAAAAACAGCATAGGGGAGATATAAGCCTGAAAAAAGGTTGGAGGACGAGAAATAGGAAAAAGGATTTGGACCAGGTAAACATTTGTTTGTTTTATTTTTGCCGGCAATATTGCAGCACGTGCGCGTGTTTACGTTGAATGCTGACATTCGTGCTTTCGTTTTTTCATAGATTGACGAAGATCTGCAAGAGAAGAATGCGGAAAAACTCTTGAATCAGGACATCGATCTCGATAAACCTGGCGCTGCACAACATTATTGCATCCATTGCGCGTGAGTTTTTTTGAAAATTTTTTCTCTGGAATAACCTCGAAATTTTTTGCATGAGTTGCTTTTTTTTAAGAATTGATTTCAGGGGATGATTCAAAGATTTTGTATGCAAAAGGAATAAATGTTTTTATTGTAATAAGTGGTATATTAATTATTAATATTTCCAATACTTTGAGTACAGATTTGCGCATTAATGACATTTTTTACTGACACCCATTTTTATTATAAATGATTAATTTTTATTTAAAGCTAGAAATATTAGTCTCGTAAATTTCATCGGTTATTATTATTTTACTTTTCATTCACAACAGAAATTGATAAATTTTTAGTTTGAAATCAATAAATTTTGTATTCAAACAGAAATATGTATAAATTTAAGTATATGATTTTATCAGTACATTGATACAAACACAAAATATAAAATATTGTGTCAAAGTATCTACAATCATTCATTGATTTTAATATCTTTTTCATAGGAATTATTATTTTGTTAACATATTTTTATGAGGGTAAATTAAAATATGAATATTTGATATGTGTAAGAAAATTACACTCTTAGAAAATAATATTCACTGTTCATTATTACTCCATTGTATTCATTTTTATAAAAAATAATAATTTTCAACAATAAAAATATATTACGTTGATATATCGATTTCAATATGAGTATAAAATGTAATAAAATTCTATATTAATGTATTCAATAACTTAAAAATCTTGTTTTTATTTTTATTAATTTTATTACATACATTTTCTGTCAATATTTTAAGCATAAAATGTTTGAAACTTAAAATTAAATATATTTGATAAAATCTTATGAAAGCCTTAATTTTTATTTAAGGTAGAAGTTAATGAAAATTCTCAAATGCGATGAATAAATAATATTGTCAAAACTTTCAAACAATGAGATGAATTTTTCAAAAATAAAATCCCGCATCTTATCTACTTTCCTTTTTTTTTCTCCACGCAATAAAATCAGCACTGTAAAGTAATTCTATAACAAAATTAGCTATGATTCTCCAAGCGAAAATGAGGCAATTAGAAATTATAACATTTCTAATATTTTGAGATTGTTTTTTTTGGTTTTTTTTTTATCTGAAATCAAAGTCAAATAAAATTATAATAGGTGAATAAATTTGTTTCATATATATCTAAGCAAATAAAAACTTTATGTGCAGTTTTCATATTTTCTAAAGTTCAAAGGCTTGAGACAAAAAAATTAATCATGTCAAAGGATTATATATTGCATGATAAAATATAATAATGTTAAATATCAATTCCATTTATTGAATGACTTTAAAGTCAATTAATGGTTTATAAATGTCATGAATATATGTTTTCAACATTATACTTGGTATACTGGAATATCAAAAAAAAAATATGATATACATTTCAAAATTATTAATGTATATAGTATACAATGCTGCAAATGTTTTCAAATTATCCAAAATACTTTATCTTGTCTCGTTTATCTCATATCAGTATTTCTCTGATTCTTACATGAAAATTTTACATCTCCCATAGACACGACAATGATTAAACAAAAGTCATAATGCATAAACTTGGTATATTCATTATCAATATATCATCAATATAGAATATTATATCATACTTTATATAATATTCTGTTCATGCACAAGGGAAGATTGCATTTAGGCGCGAGACTCTTGCTTCGAGAACATTAATAAGTGATGTAATGCATGTGTTACTGATACAAAACATATCTTTTTACAATCTTTAGTCTATTTCACATACAATAGATTAACTCTTTTCAAACTATTGCTAGCATTATTATTTTTTCTCTTTCATGGTATATAAGTAGATTTCAGGTTCTCATCTTAAAATTTCATATCGGCCTGTCATCATGAATGTATTTTTTTTCGGTTTTTCCAGGAGATATTTTATCGACAAACATTCCCTCCTCCAACACTTTCGCCAAAAAACACACAAACGTCGACTCAAGGCCCTAGAAATCGAGCCCTACACCATTGAAGAGTCCGAGCGGGCTGCGGGACATGGAAACTACGTGCTTCCAAAAAAGCGAAAAATCGAGACACAGAAATGCGACGGTGATGACGACAAGAAAATAGAAGAAGACGAGAAAATAGAAGACGACGATCCAGCTCCCCAGGCAGAGGCTGCGAAATCGAGCTAACCAGGTTTTAACTCCAAATCCTTAAAATCGCGCAACAAATATTACTCGCGATGACTGTGGCAAACACCTTTCGCCTCGCACGAGCGTTCGCTTCTCGGGTACGCAAAAATAGCACCTTTACTCGACAGCTCAACTCCGCTTTGTTTATCCCCGGCAATAGGGCCATGGACACTTTCTCTTACTTATCGCCCTATTTAGACTTTGACAGACGTTTCGGGGACTCGGACAGACTGCGAAACGAAATGTACCTCCGAGGCCTGGAGCTCGACGTTGCCGAGATGAAAAAAACTTGGGAATTCTACAAGTCCATCAAACTTGACAAACTGGAGCTTGAGCGAAAAAACGAGCAGTACACGAAAGAATGCGGCGCGATGTACAAAATTGGGCAGCTGACTCGTGACCAAGAGGCCGAACTCGGGTCTTTGAAAATGCGCATCAAAGATGTTCGAGAAAACATGAAATCGGTGCAAGAAATGTTGTGGGAGCTCGAGGAGAAGATCGTTGCGAGGTGCTTGCAAATCCCGAACGAGTTGGATTCCAGTGTGCCAGGGGAGTTGTCAATTCTGGAGACCCGCGGAGAAGTCGCCAACTCGACTGCGCCAAGGAGTCATCTCGAAGTAGGAGCGAGGTTGAATGTCCTGGACTACCGGGGCCCGATGCAGTATTTCCTGTGCAACGAAGCGGCGGATTTCGAGTACGGGGTTTCGAGGCTCGCGGGGACGGTTTTCCGAGAGGCTGGAGCGATCGCGGTCTCGGGCCCGGACTTTGCTCGGAGTCTCGTGGTGGAGGGCTCGGGCTTGGACCCTGCGGACCCCATGGCGAGCCTGACCCTCGGCAATTACCAGGACTCGGAGAAGAACAGCCTGAACGAAATGCACGTCGTGGGGGGAGCCAGCCTGGAGTCCTTCCTGGCCCTGCACGCCAAGCGGGGCGTCGAGGGCTTCCCACTCAAGTACTTCGCAACCGGGAGGCAATACTCGCCCCCAGAACGAGACGATCGTCTACCTGGCCTGTTTTCCGCTTGCCAGCAGTCGGCGGTGCGCGCCTTTGTTCTCGCGAGGAGCGAGCAGGACTACGGCCAGCAGTTGCGCGACTTGATCGAAACCACGAAACTCTTGTACGAGGATGTTTGCGAGCCCTTCAGGATCGCGTCGAAACCGGCCAGGTCGCTGCAGGCCAACGAGAGCTCGCGAGTCTCCTTCGAGATGTGGTCACCGTTCGCCGGCAAGTACGTCGAGGTCGGCCACGTCTCGGGCTATCGGGACTTTTTGAGCAAGCGACTGCTGCTCATGAGCGGGAGGGGCACGTTCTTGTTCCTCGTCTCCGGGGTGGTCATGTCGGTGCCCAAGGTGCTGGCCTGCATGCTCGAACACGACCCAAGCAAGTTCGAGGTTCCAGAGAAAGTAGCCAAGTTTTGCCTTCCTTGTAGCGCTCAGTGAGATGAGAGGGTTTGGAATAAACATTGTTGAGTGAAAACTTGGTTTCTTTTATTTATTTGAAAGTTTTCCTAGAAGAGATTAGATTTTGGGTAATCTTGGAGTCCAGCAGTGCTATATTAGAAATTAATTTTTTATTTATTTACTATTTTGTTCTATAAACAAACTATTATTGGAATTTGGATAAGCATTTTCGTGTCTTACCCTCTAACATTTATGTATATTTTGATGTCACTGTTTCATAATTAAACCATTTGAAACGTTGCTCATCAACTCGAGAAATTTAAATTCCAGAAATTCGAAATTGCTATCAAAAATGTTTGCAACGCAAAATTTCAACTTCTATTCTCGTCGTTTGACGGGGGACACCACTATAGATTTTTCAAAAAATCGATTTTTTTTTTGCATGAATGTATTCTCTAACTCTTCGAAAGTATTCTCGTAAAATTTTAGACCGAAATTTCAAAAACTGAGGGATCGACGATTTATTTTCTAGCGCGTTACAGGTAACTTGTTCTCAACGCGCTCGAGCTCCGGAGCTATTATCTTTGAGACATCGATTTATCTCTTGAAAGAATGCTATCCGCCGAATTGCATCATTAAGAAAATGAAAAAACAAATCAGGAAATCTAGGAATTTTCATTCGTAGGTGTACGTTAGTGTAGATAAGGTGATTTTTGTGTGAATAGAAAACTTTTTTTAGATGAATCTCGGTCCTAAGCACTAGTCCGTTGTCTAACGTTATATCGAGAGCATTTAAAAAGCATACGGAAAAATGGGACGTTCGAAAGGATCGAGATCTAATTCTGTTCGTAGTTTAACGAAACCGCGTAAAAAACGTGTTCCATTAAACAGACAAGATAGAAGTGAAGAACCCGGCCCCAGTGCCAGCGCGAAAAAAATGAAATTCGCGAGTACTGAAAAAATTGCGGTTGATATTGGATTCGCTTATCGTATAATTCAGTTCGCGGCTGTTTTTAGTGCGATTTCAGACAAAATGGTGTGCCGAAAATGTGGAAAAACTGTGCATTTATCCGAAAGTGATTGCCGTGGTTTCGGTTTCAAAATTATGCTAAAATGTCGATGTGGCGAAGAAAACATTCCGTCATGTCCCTATATAAATAACGGATATGAAGTGAATCGAAGAATGGTGTTTGTCATGAAACTTTTGGGGATTTCACACGCTGGATTGAACTTTTTTAGCGGTTTCATGGACATATGAGCGGGACTGTCAAATGTATCGTACACGCGTATCCTGGAACATATATATGACGCGGCAAAAGTGGCTTTTATGACATTGATGCGGAAAGCAGTGGCTGAGGAGAAAGAAGAAAACAGAACGCGTAATTTGCCTGAGAATGAACTAACGGTTAGTGGTGATGGCTCTTGGAAAAAAAGAGGATTTAACTCTTTATTTGGCGTTACGAGCATTATTGGAAATTTTACTGGTAAGGTCATTGACCTAGTGGTGAAAAGTGCTTTTTGTCAAGCTTGTTCTCTGAAACGTGCAAAAACTACCGAATCTGAATTTGACGAGTGGTATGAAACTCATAGTGAAGAGTGCAATGCGAATCACTAAGGTTCAGCAGGAAAAATGGAGGTGGACAGCGTCGTGGATATGTTCTCCCAGTCCGAAGAAAAATTTCAAGTGCGTTATAGAAATTACGTGGGTGATGGCGATTCGAAAACCTACAAGTCTGTCGCGGATGCACAACCCTATGGCCCTGATTTCGAAATTTTCAAAAAAGAAGACATCGGACACGTCGCTAAACGAATGGGTAGCAGGCTTCGGAATTTGAAAAAAAAAGAGAGAATCGGAGGCCAAGGCAAAGTGACAAACAACTTGATAAATAAACTTACAGTTTATTATGGCCTCGCGATCCGAAGGAATGGCGATTCTCTTCAAAATATGAAAAACGCTGTTCTCGCAACGTTTTTCCATTTGATTTCGACCGACAAGAAGCCCCAGCACCAATACTGTCCAGCAGGTCCCGAGAGCTGGTGCGAGTGGCGCGTGGCCGAAGCGACAAAAACAACGAAAAATTTTGTGCGTCCCCCTCCGCTACACCCCGAAGTTCAGAAACATGTGCTCCCAATCTACGAAAATTTTTCAGATGATACTTTGTTAGAAAGATGTTTAGGAAGTTTCACACAAAACCCAAATGAAAGTTTCAACGCTTGCATTTGGCGGATGTCTCCAAAACACCTCAATTGTGGCATGAAAAGTATCGAAATTGCCGCTTATATCGCCGCGTTAGTATTCAATGAAGGACATTCGGCCACTTTATTGCTAATGAAGATCCTGGAATTGCACATTGGCCCGAGATGCAAGCTGACTGCCGACGGTCACGACCAACGACGCTTGAGCCAGCAGGCGCACGCCACAGCCAAAGAGTCGAAGGAAGCCCGAACCATCGCTCGAATGGAAAGAATAAAGAAAAATGAGTTATTCGAAGAATCGGAAGGACTGATGTACGCACCTGGTATTGCCGATTGACTTTTTTTCAGGATGAGTGAAAAAAAATACATTTTTTTAAACGAAAAACTTTAAACGCGTTTTCCCGAAAACCATGTTTTTAAAACGGTGTGACAAATAACTTGAAAACTTCTCATTCGATTTTCATAAATTTTTTTTTCAGTTGTTAGAAACACTTTCCTCTAGTCCTTGACGAAGAGTTTTTAAAAAAAAACATTTTTTTTTTCCTTAATTTTTCCAAAAAATATGCGGAAAAAAAAAACACTTTTTTTCATTTTTACGCTGTAACTTTAAAAAAAAATTTTTTTTCAAAATCGGAGAACGTCAGGGACAAGATGACACATTTCCGAAAATAATTTGTATTCATTTTTTGTTATAGGAGTATTTCCTGACTGTCTATGTGTCGCACCGTTTACCTCCTCGACGAGAGCAGCCTTCACTTTGCGCGATGATATACGACACCTGGACCCGAATTTTCACGGAAAACTTTTTTTAACATATTTTTCATATCCAGTTGTACCCCCAATAAAATTTTTGGGCTCATAACATTGATAGTTTTTTTTCAATCCACGCACAAAGTTGACTGACGATTTAGAGCGTCTATAGTGGTGTTCCCCCTCAAAGAACTTTTCTACCGCGATATCCAAAACGAAAAACTTGGAATTGAGAATCCTTCCGATAGATTTACTCGCACGTGTAAAAATTAACGTTTTTCCAGAAACAAAACTAGAATATTATTACCAAGTAACGAGGAAAGTCCAAAGTTTGACCGAGTATGGAAAACTGCGTCAAACTCTTATCGAGTGAACGAAAGTCGAGTCGGAGTTGACAAAAAGTTTCTCGAAATCCCGAGCGGAATGGCAAAAGAATCGCGAAAGTTGACGCCAGTTCGTGAACACAAAAAAACCCAACTTTTCCGCAACATGAATCCTCGTATCAGTAGAACATGAAACTCAATACATTTTTCGAAATCCCTATTGCAAGTTTTGACAGAGTCTAAGTCCGAGGCGAAGCCGAGGAATACTATGTATTTCATGGTGAAGATTTGTCGAACTTGAGGAAAGAGAATTTGAAAATGCGAAATTTGCCAACAGGCAAATTAAATTTTTTAAGTGGAGAAACTGTTATATTTAGATGTAAAAATCCTGAATTTAGAATTTTATTTCTATTCCAACTTTGTTCCGATTGATTTATGATTCTTCATGATGAAAATCCCGTCTTCGTTTTTTATGTAACACGCGACTTTAATGATCGTCCGACACGAAACCAGGAGATGTACTTGAAATGGTAATTACTTTCGGAAAAAAGTTTTGTTTATTTCGTGTGTCGAAAGTAATATCAAAGAGCATGCTTAAAATTGTGCTGCAGTTGAGAATAAATTCTTGATCGGTCGGCACGAACTTTTCATTTCTATATGATTGAAAAAGAAAAAAGGTAACTTTTAAATGCATTTATTCGCGAAATTTTCGTAGTTCGAAAATTTTCAGAAATATTCCTGGATATTGAGAAATTTTAGGAATTATTAAAGAAATTCTTAATAGTTCCTCAGTTCTTGAAAAAATGAGAATTTAGCATATCATCATGATTTCCATGATTTTTAAAATTTTGAATAGGGTCATTTCAATATTTTTATTTTTGAATTTTTTTCTTTTTTTTTTTGAGTATTTTTTTTTTAATCATTGATATTATTAAAATAATTTGAGAAACTCTTTGTTTTGATTCTTAACCAGGAAATACCCAACGAATTCTATAAATTCCACCATTTCCATTTATAAAGTTTTTTCAATAATTTTTTTTCACTTTTTTCGGATTTTGAAAAATTCTTGGAATTACGTATTTGAGAATTTCACAGCGATTCTCATTGTCAGTTTATCAAAGTATTCTTTCTAAAAATACTTCAACTTTCTAAAATTTGTGTGTTTTTATTGATTCGCTGAATTTTCAATGAATTTGATTGCTTTCATTTATTTATTGGTTTTCCAATAAATAATCTGTTTCGGAATTTCGAAAATTTTTTAGAATTATTTATTTGGAAAATTCTTACCGATTTCTTAGCTTTCTGAAATACTGTTCGCGAAAATAATTGAAACTTATTTTTTTGTGATTACAATGATTCGATATGTTTTTAAGAAATCCTATTATTTCCATTAAGTATTCTTCAATACTTTAATTCTTTTCTGATCTTGATATATTTTTGGAATTGTATATTTGAGCAATTCCCAATTTTCCGAAATATTCATCTAAAAAATAATTGAAATTTCTTAGATTTTCATGATTTTGACAATATCCTGAATTTTGAAGGAATTCCACTATTTCTATTTAATAACTTTTGTTTATAATAATTTCACTATATCCTGATTTCGAGATTTTTTTGGAATGAGCAATTGAGCAATTCTTTACGATTTCTCAGTTTTCCGAAATATTCTTCTCTAAAAGAATTGTAATTTTTTAAATTTCTATATAATCAGTGATTTTCTAAATTTCCAATACTTAATTGCACTGTTTCTGGATTTCGAGAAATTCTTGTAATTATGTACGTGAGAAATAATTCTCAGTTTTCCGAAACGTTCTTCTCGAAAATAATTGAAATTCTTTATTATTCACCATTTCAACGATTTGATAAATTTTCAATAATTAATCTCGCCATTTCTGGATTGCGAAAAATTATTGGAATATTTGAGGAATTCTTAGTGATTTCTCAATTTCCTGAAATATTTCTTTAGAAAATGTTTAATTAGATTCTTATAATTTTTCTAATTAGCCTAATTATAATTAATTTTATTTTTATTTGTGAATTTTTTTTCAATACATAATATCCATTTGAATGCAAGTTATAATGAAAGTTTACAGTGAAATCATGATACACATTTTCTACAAATTAGTTCTTAATGAATTATGACTAATTTTCAAGTTCAGTTTTGTAATCATCATTTTTTTTCTTTAAAATAACAGAACCATGAATAAAATTGTTGCATGTTATTTATTTTAAAGTAGTATTTACATTGTTATTGCATTTTTTTTTTTTTAAATTTAATGTTGTTTTGATTTATCATTGTTATTTTTTTTCATAAACAATTAACTTGCTTCGGTTCATTTTTGCGTGCGTCCTTAATGAAAGGTCCCCGGATCAGGGGTGACCTCGGCTCCTGGTAAAATTCGATCAAAGCTCTTTCCGTGTAAGGTCAGAGAGGAGTCCTTGCCCGATCGGAATCGGGGGGTGCACGTGAGGGCTGAGGGCGGGCGCCGGCGGCACACACTTCCTTGGGTTTCGTCTCGTCCTGGCACGGCCCTGGATTATTCCAAAGGTAGAATCCAGTGGCGTGACATTTACACAAATTTCTTCAACAATTTTCATAAATAATGACACACTTTTGAAAGCATTTTTTGAGCCTCTCTTGGCCTTTTTTTTGTCTAGAAAAATGCCAAACCCATGAAATAATTGATCGATCTTGATATCGATCTGCAGGCTACATACAATCATTTGGAAAGATTATCGGCCTTTTTTTCTCTCAGGAGGCTTATGCAGATGGCTGTTAATTTTGTTGTATATCATTCATTGATGCTTTGCCACGAGACACTTTTTGACGCCGTTTTTAAAACGTTTGAAGATGTCTTTGAAACACATAAAAGTAAGACACTTAATGACCGAGACATGGATTTCGCGTCTTCGTTTCTTCTACGGAGACATGTGTCATACATGTTTTTTTGCAGTGTGGATTCCGTTGTTTTGATTGTTACATACGGGATTTGAAAAGGGCCTAAAACAGACCGAAACGTTGACGATGAGCTAACTTGAATGATAAAATATTTTGACTGGGGAGTCAATGAATGGTGTTTTTCCTTCCTGAATGAGGGCAAAGCCAGGACAATAATGTAAACAAGAGTGTCTCATTTTACTCGCCATATTACATATGGCGTGGCTCGAACTTGTAGAGAATGAGCTAGCTGCGTGAGGAGGATCTGGCCCATAGAGAAAGGCGTATCTAGTTATGTAGGCTGCAGCAGCAGCTCGGGGGTGGAAGGGTTGTTGGAAAATGGGGTGGCTCGGCCCCCAGCGACTGGCGAGCCAGTCAGCCCCACTGCTCTTCGGAGTTCACCCGAGTTTCGCTCCTCGAGCCGCGTCAGGAATAATCATACCGACCAGTCGGCACTCGGTCACCCTGAGAACAACCGGGCGAGAGCTTGCACTACGCGCGAGAGCTTGCAAGCTCCGACCTGCGACACGCTTTTTCCCTACCAACACCACTCGCCCTCCCGATCGACCGCCAAATCGACCCGATTACCATCGCCCTCTTTTCCCCTACCCATTTTTCACCCCCCTCTATCTCGAGTTTTTCCACATTTTCCGAAAACCTTCTATTGCGTAATCACGCGGTCACCGAGCTTTTTTTTCTTCCTCTGTCCAAGGGCAAAAACCGGGCCTTTCTTTGTTGGTGAAGTGACTGGAAGTGCGTTACCAGCGGAAATGGAAAACGTAAGTGCCTGGAAAATCTGTTTTCCCGGGTTGGAACACGTGACGGGTTGTATGAAGGGGGTAGTTGGGATTTGGCCTTTTTTTTTGTTTTTTGGATTTTTGGGGTTCCGGCCCCGAGTTCGGGAAACGGAGTATTGATTGGCCGCGAGTCACTCGCGATTTTTGACTTAGCCTTGTGAAGAGGTTCGCTCATAGGCTTAACAGACCTCGGGAATATTCTGGAAGGGGATGGATTTGTTTATTGATTTTGGGGAATTATTGTGGATTTCGGGAAAATCGTCAGATTTCTGGCAGTTTATCATGATTTTCACGCATTTTTATTACACTCTTGGAAAAACCTGTAGTTATTTTACCTTTTTTTAGGAAGGTATTTACTGATATAAATCGCAGTTTTGTATAGTAACAAATTTTTATACAACTTGATCGTTAAAAAACGTAAAAATTTTGTAATCGAAATGGAAAAATTGACGTGCTTTTACACAAAATTGGAACATGGAAAAATACGAACATTTATTGCAATGTAGGAATTGTCTGTAGTTTTTCTTGGATTTTTTAACTTTATGTTTATTGACGTTGAGTCGTTTTTTTCGGAATTGAATTTTACCGAATGATAGTAGATGATAGAGAATGTAGAAAAATTTCCTTCATTATTACTTCTTTTAACAGTTTGCTAACAATTATAATTTTTTTTTTTACAATAATAATTCTTTTTCGTTGAGAGTTTCATTATTTCTAATTTTCGATCTTTAATACATGTACCTATTTAAAATTGATTTCGTATGAACAATTTCTCTTTAAAATTTACTCAAAATTTAGAAAAGAATTTCAAATCTTGAGTAAAACGTCAAATTTTCCAGCCGTTATGGCAATGATCATTGACTTATTTGAATTTTTTAATTCGATTCTGAGTTTCTTATTATTTTCGATTATTTATCTTAGATATCAAGTATTATTTATTATATCAAGTATTATTAAATTTTTATCAAGTTTCCCCAGTAATTTTAATCCTCATAAAAACCTTATAAGAAGATGAAATTTATTATAAAAAATTGATGGAAAAATTTTTATAAGATTTTATTGAATGCATTCTTATGGGAAGTTTCAGTTTAAGAAATTTCAGTTTCTCACCAAGTTTTATAAGGTGCACCTTAAAAGAAATCAATTTTTTATAAAAAATTTCATTCTCTTATGAGGTTTCTATAAGGATCAAAATTACTAGGGATTAAGTAAGATTATAAAATAGTTGATAAAAATACATAATAAATGTCAAATCAACCATTGAATTTTGAAAATTTATGATACTACTTGTTGAAATATCAATGTTATTTTTCTGATGACATAAATGGAAAGAATTGATTAACAATCCGGAGTCATTTCATGCGATTCGTGATTTTTGCGAAATTTTTCATGTTCAACAATACCTATTATTGTTTTCAAGTAATGCGTTTCACATAATGAAAACTGTCCTAAAATATAGGTACGTTGAAATAATCCTGAAGTGAAAGAAATTTCGAAATTAGCATAAAAGATAAAAAACACTAAAAAAACTATAGTATATAGATTATAGAGGCACTTTAATTTATTGGATCATATTTTAAAACTGTTGGAAATCCTTATAACAAGAAAAAAAACATTTTTAAATTCTTCAAAAATGAATGAAGATTTTTCAAAATACGAGGAGTTTTTCCATTTTGTACAATTTCCAGATATTTTTCGAATCTTCAAAAAATTCTCAAAGGAACTGGAAAATTTGGGGCAAAAATTATTGTGAAAATCGAAAAATGTATAAAAATAATTTACCATTACTATGAGCTTAGATCTTTCGAAGTAGATAGGTTTCACGAAATACATATTGATTTTCCTTAGACTCGGAAAATTCATGAAAATCTGTATTTTTTTTTTCTTCAAATCGTATATCAACTACAACTTTGAATTTTCGTGTCGGCGTTATGCAAATTTTCTCTGAACAATATTTTTCATTCCACATACGATTAGTTTACCAAGAAAATCAAATAACATGCAAACTTTTTCTTTAAATCCTTTTTCCAGTAAAACGTCATTCTGAAATCAATACGTGGTTTTATGGCACACTTGAAGAAAATCATTACCTATTTTAACACTAGAATTGAAACAAATTGTCATTCTAAGGAATAATGAATAAATCTGGATAATTATCATCTCTTTTCTTTAGAAAATGAATAACAGAAATCATGATACTACATTTCATAATAATTCGAAAAGCTCCTAAATCCTCGAGATTTACAGCCCCAAATTCTTCCTTTTCTCCAATCATTTTTCCTTGAAAACAAAACGCCGGCGTATCAATTTCCGTTGCACAATTTACAGTGCCCGAGAAATTAAAAAACGCGGAAATTCGCGTCGACGCGAATTAATTGCTGTAAAAGAAGTTGCGAAGTGTATCAGAAAACGGCGGTAATTTATGTCTCAGCCCGCGTAACGTCTGCAATGGCAAAACTTGGGGTATTCCGAAAAAGGGGAAAAAGTGCATGAAAGAGCCCGGGAGGGTTGGTGATAAAAATTTTCGCGTTGGTAACGAGGAGTCAGCCGAATGTAACTCATCGTCGAGTTTTTGAAATACAGACTCATTAATGTTCGGTGGCGATAATTTCGCTTTATTCGGCGATAAATATACTCCCAAATGAGCCGTGGTATTTCATATTTTCGCGCTAAGGTCGCACGTTCCGCGGATATTTCCTCGGCTACCTCAAAATGTCATTGCGAATGAGATCGCATTAACATACCACAAGTGCACACTTTTACACTTGGGAGCATTTGATTTTTCGCTAATTTCATTTTTCGATTTTTTCACTCTAAATGTGCACAGTACGTACATGTGGTGTCGAAATTGTGCCAATAAAACATTCACGAAGGTAGATCAGATTAATTCCGTGCAATTTTAGTTTGTACCTCTTGTACCTCTGCTGCCTGTTGTTCAAATATTGAAAAAACCAAAGACAAAAAAATAATGCCAAATTAATGCAGTCAAGGCGAGGGAATTTTACTTGAAAATACAAAAGTTTGTTGTGGGCGTAGAGTGAAAATACGCTCGCTGAGAAAATTAGAGAGATCTCTCTTCGAACGAGTCGGTAAATGAGTTTCTTTTTCCTCCCCAAAACGGGAAACGCGAGGGCGAAAGGGTACGGAAACAAGGACGCGAATGAATTGTAAATGCCAACTTATAAAAGTTGGCGCGGATTGAATTCGCGAAAGGAGAAGAAAGAAGGAGGACTTTCCCGTCGGGCGCGCCGAAATTGCATTTTTCCACGCGGTTTTATTATGCATTGAAATAATTTATTACTCGAACGGTCTGTTCGTTTCGTCTTATTCGGCTTCCGGATCAGCGAAAGGGATCATCCGCTCAACCTGTATCGGTACGCGAAAATATCCGCTCCGTATGCGCGTATAAATTATCTTGGAATTATTTTTTCAAGTGCTCGATTCGCTTTTTCGTAATGTCTGGTTCGTGTGTTGAGTTGATGAATTTTTGTTATTGTTTTTGTAAAAAATAGCAAAAAATTAGAGAACGTCAGTGAGTATATGAGAAATTTTTCACTTCATACACTTGAATAAGTAAAAAAGTAAAGGAAATCAAAAATATTTTGAAAATTATGTCATTTGTCAAGGACTGATTGAATACAGCTTAAAATTGACTTTAGGGTCATGTTCTTCAAAAATACACGAAGAAAATTTATCGAATTTAGGCGTTATTGCGAACGTTTTCTAATTATTTTGAATTCTTGAAATTGTCTTCAAGATAGAAAACAGTTCCTAGATATTATTGCCAATTTGGATTTTGTTTGAAACAAAGAAAATACAAATTTTTAAAAAAATACTCAAATATATGTAGCTCGAAATTGACTCTTTTGGTCATGTTTTTCAAAAAAATAAAGAAACCCACCAAATTCAGGTGTTTAGCAAAAATACTCTAATTTTTTTAAATTCTCAAGAACCAATACATTTTCAGTACCTTAATGCTATCGTACAAACCGTATATTCTTGCGCTAATCAAATTTCGGTTAAAAAGTGGAGAAATCACAAATATTCTTAAAAATCATGTAACTTTTCAAGAATTCATGAACTACAGTTTGAGATGGACTCTTTTAGACATGTTTTTCGAAAGTAAAAAATTACAAAATAAAAAAAAATTACTCAATTCAGACGTTTTTTGCGAAAATTTTCTAATTTTTCTAGATTCTCGATAATCACTTTATCGTGTAAAAAAATTAACGCCATTATACAATCTTATGAAAAATCGCTATAAAAAACTCCAAAATTAAAAATTTCAAAAAAATTATAAAACTTTCTGAGAATTGATTAAATACAGTTCGAAATTGACTTTTTTAATCATGTTATTTATAAATGCATAAAAAAGTAGCTTGTTCGGACGTTTTTGCAAACATTTTCTGATTTTTTCAAATTATCGAAAATTATTTTATTGTGAAAAAACTAAACGTTATTGTGAAATCCGGATACCAGATATTATGACGAGTTTCGATTTTGATTAAAAACTAAAAAATCAAAAATTCTTAAAAAATTCTAAAACTCCACGAGAATTTATTAAATACAATTCACAATTGACTCTTTCATTAATTTTTTCACAAAATTCATCAATAAATTAGCAAATGCTTTTGCGAAATTCTTTTTTTTTTTTAATTTTCCAAAATCACTTTACATAATTCGAAAAATCTTAACGCAATTGTGAAACCGATATATTTTTGCTGATTTCGACTTTGGTTCGGAAACTGAAAATTTGAAATTTTTTCAAAAATTTTATAACTTCTCGAGGATTATTCAAACTCAGTTCGAACTTGACTCTTTGAATCATTTTTTGATACATACAAAAAGTAGCGAATTCGGACTTTTTCACTAAAATTCTCTAACTTTTTAAAATTTTCAAACATCACCTTAACTTTGAAAATTTAAACGCAATCGCGAAATCCAAATATCTTGTAGAATTTCGATTTTAGTTGAAAAACGAAGGCAATAAAATTTTTTTAAAAATTACGAAGCTTTTTGAGAATTGATTCATAAATAGATCTCGAAATCGAATCTTTTGGTCATTTATTTCATGCATAAGGAAAATTACCAAATTCAAAGGTTTTTGCAAAAATTATCTAATTTTACGAAATTCTCGAAAGTCACCTTATTTCGGAAAAGTAATTGTGAAACCCAGATATTAAGTTGCGAATTTCAATTTTGGTTAAAAGACGAAGGGATTAATTTTTTTTCTCAAAATCATGTAACTTCTTAAGAATTGAATAAATACACCTCAAAATTGATTCTAATGGTTAAATGTTCCAAATGCATACAAAACATAACCAAATTCAGACGTTTTCCCAAAAAATCTCTAATTTGTTTGAACACTCGAAAATCACATTATCCCAAAAAACCTCAAAACAATTTTCAAACTCAGATATGATTGCGCATTTTGATTAAAGTCAAAAAACAAAGAAAAAAAATGTATTCAGAAAATTATGCAAGTGCTCCAGAATTGATGAAATACATCTTAAAATCGACTCTTGTTGGTCCAATTTTCTAAAAACTCTCATTATCACAATTCACCAAATCAGGATTTCCAAAACACGACAAAACATGCAAAAAAATTCACTCATCACGTCAAAAAAAAAAACGAAAAAAATGTCATCAAACTCGTGCATACCAACGACTCGTTTCTATTATCCCTACGATCATACCCACTATTTTTGCGTTCATTGTATAATATCAGTTGGCGAATATTTCACCTCATAAATCACGATCCGTAATATCTTTCCACGGACCTGTTTATTCATTTACATATGCTCGTCCTTGCCGCGAAATTCGCGTACGAGCCTGCAACAATGGACATTGTCAGTAACGGAAAAAACCGGGCTAAAGTAATATCGCGGCTTCGATGAACAATGCATCAAGTTTCCCGAGCGCTCGCATTATTATCATATTGTTTCCTGGTGTAGATTTTCCTTTTTTGTTTTAGAAAAAAAGAAAAAAATCACTCGTACACGTTTCTTTTTTCATCCGCGACGTGGCCCAGATATAAGGCGCCGCAAAAACACGTCTCTCGGTCAGTGTGTTTTTCTGAAGCTCTATCTGGGCCGTTTCTTTCCGGCTAAATCATAAAGTAAATTCCCTTTGCCAAGTTGCAAAGTGCCCCGGAAATCTCTCTCTCTTTCCCTCACTTTTCTCCGAGAAAAATGGATGCGTGAAACGCGACATTTTCTTAATCGGAACAACGATCGAAGTAGTGCGTGGATCAGTGGAAATCGTCGGTTTTGGTCAGACAAGTTTGAAACATTTTTTTCATTTCTTAACAGCAGGCAGATATGTTAAATGCATTACATAAAACAGTGAATAAACAAATCCTAATTATGTGATAATTAATCGAACCTGTCAATTATCATATGAATTTGATAATGTGTGCTTCGAAAATTCGAATTGCGCGAATATTTCGAAGCCATCTCGTTTTTATCAGAACACTGTATCTGTTGGTGAACCTTTGAGAGAATTCCATCCGCTGGAATTTTTCAAGAAAACCTCGAGATATTCCGAGCATTTTCATAAAGTGATGCACGAGATATCACGGCCAAATCGAGTTTATGAATCGGATTTTTCTTGGTTATGCCTCCCGTATTGTTTTTTAAGTTATGTTAAGTTCCCTATTTTGACGTTCCCTTCGTATTTCATTGTTTATAATACACGATGCTTTGAATTATACATTCGATAACAGCGAGAGAGTTGCTTCTCCTTTTATTTTTCTGTTCGATTTTCAGTGATTTTGTGGAAATCGAATGCAAAATTTGATATTATATTGCAACTAGTGACATTATGTTTTATCATATTACATGGCATTTAATGGAATTACATTACATGAGTAAATTATTGACGTCTTATGTTTATCAGGGCTTATAACAAGTAGAGGGTATGCAAAATCACGATAGAAAATTCTATTATCGATGTCGCTACATAGAATTTTGTTTTACTTTCATGCAAAAATGAGAGGTGAAAAATCAACAAGTCGGCCTCTCAACAAAAGTTTCAAGAAAGACATCAACATATTCTCGATCGATGTTTTAGCTCTATGAGTAATTATCGTTTTTCTCTCTCATCACCGGGAAAGTACCTACTTTCCACAATCACCACTAGAAAAAAGTGGATCATCTCCATCACACTTACCCCAACAACATCTCCACTGAGGGGCTGTTCATGTGTCACGTAATCAAGAATGAAAAAAGGAAAGCGCACTGATTTCATTAACACCGGCTTTTCAGAGAGATTTTATGTATAGTTAGTGCAAATATACGAAGGATAGAGCATTTATTATAACTATGGAAAAGCGTATTACATGAAAACATGTATACTATAATCACAATAAAGAGTTATAATAAAAAAGTTTATATTTTTTATTATTACTCAAATTATTGTGAATGTTAGTATCCAGATGATGTAATGAAAATTAAAGTTTCATTATGATATTAATTTTTCAATTTTTCATGAAAATTTGTGTAACTTGAAAAGTACGAAAAGTCTTTATAAGTTGGACGAAATCATATGAAATTTGCGAAGTTATAAAGTTTTCATAATGTTGGAAATTTGGAAAATTTGGAAAAATTATAAAATAATAAAAATTGTAAATAATACACAAAAATTCACTACATTTTGAGAAATACTGCAAAATCTTCAGATTTTGTTCATTATGATATTTTTCACAAACATCCATGATAATGTTTTCTGATATTTATGTATTATTATAATTATATATTGAATAACATCTACATGAAATATACTGAAACAACTTATACAACAATACTAACTATCTTTTGAAATACTTTTTTCTGGAAAATTCTTCAAAATATTGATATTCTAGTAGACTATATGAATTCAAGAACATTTAACTAACATAACGTATATTACGATCTTCACAATTTCTAAAATAAATAAAAAAGTAGAACATGTTTAAAATTTTTTTAAAATAGTAAGTACTAAGCACGAAAAATCTTAATAATACTAACAGTCCATGAAATACATAAAATTCATGCAGATAAAAATTTTCTCAAAAACCTATGAAAATATTTAAAATCTATGAAACTTTGAATTTTAAAGCTTCCAGTCGTGAACACTTAAACAGAACCCATGAAAAAAAAAACCCAATGTGCGAGAATCTTGAAAATCACTGAAATGTTTGAAATCTATAAAAATACTGTTTTCTGGAAAATGTATCAAACTACTGAAAGTTTCTACAATTTAAGATTCTAGAGTATTAATCTGTAGAAATCTGTATTAGAATTGTTAAAAATGCTAGAAATTTATAACAAAACTACAATATCAAAAAATATGAAAAATACAAACTATATTAGAAATCAACAGAATACTGAAAATCCATGTAAATATACATATCTTGAATAACTATGAAATTACTTCATACACATAAAACTTTGAATCTTGAAACATTCAAGTCTAGAAATCTTTAGACATAATCCATAAAAATATCGGAATATCGCCAAAAGTGTGAGAATACTAAAAAAAAATACTACAAATTCCAAAAGTACTGGAAATTATATAAAATGCCAATCATTATTCGAAACACTCTTTTCCGGAAAATTCTAGAAAATACTGAAAATCTAATAAACTCTGAATTCTAGCGCATTGAATTATCAAAACGTATATTTGAATTCTAGAAACATAAAAAAAGTAAAATATCCTTAAAAATTATATAAACAGTGTCAAGTACGATAAATCCTAGATAATCTATAAAATATTCATGTATGCAGGTATGATTTTCTCAAAAATATCTATGGAAATACTTACAATCCTCAAAACTTTGATTCTTAGAGTATCGAATTCTGAAAACCAATGTGGAAAATTCTAACAAATACGAAATAATCTACTACATGGCGCATATACTGAACTAATAATTACTGGGAGACCGTAGAAGAGAGATGTTGAAATTTCACATGAAAATAATATGCTTTCAAAATAAAAAGCTTGATCTTGCGAATCATTTTCTAAAGATGTCATAATGCTGGAATAAATATCCATCGATATATTAAGATAAATACATATTGGCCCTTTCAGTATTCGAATTTTGCCCTTCTTGTTAAATTTCGTGACAACACCCTCGCTATTCATGATTTGCCCCTCTCCTAAATTTGAAAACAAAAAAAAATCCATTGACGTCAGGACAAGGGGGTCGTTAAAATGTGCCCCAGGTTTACCGGCATCTTGGCCTCGCATAGTTTCTTCTGGCTCAATTGTCAGAAGACAATCGAGACGTTGTGAGGTAGAGGGCAAAGCCCCTGAAAGAAGGAGGTTACCTCGTTTCATGACATGTCGCGCTTAGACTTAACGAGGTTCCAAAAGCGCGGTAGTCATTTTCGAGGTTGGGGTATTTGGCACGGCTTCCCCGCCACTACTACCTTTTTTTCTTTTTTCTCTTTCTTCGAGGATCGATCTCGGCATTATGCGAGACTTGTACTCTGGCTCTTGAAAAATGTAATCCGCGGATGCTAATGCGAGGAGGTTGGGTTGGGTGGCAAGGGGCTAGGGAGGAAAGAAGGTCGTGGATCTGGACTACTTTGGGTTTCGTATAGAGAAAGTTTAAAGTTGATGGCTTAAATCCAGGTTTCCCTAAACTGAGTTCATACACTGATAAATGATTGATCGATTTTTCCTGCGACTCTACTGTATGAATTTTCGAATAAATGCAGTCTTGGCTGGGGTGTAAAAAAACTTATTGAGCTGTAGGTGCTTTCATAATTTTTGCGTCGATCGTAATTTCGTTTATTTATTTATATCGCGATTTAATTCGAGCTTTTTACACTGGAAATTCCCATTTATTTTTAGGAATTCAGATCATCGCGGTCAAGTGAAAAATGTAAATCACACCCCTCGTTTCCTCAATCCGCACCTGGAATGGCATAAAGAAGGCGCAAAATCCTTCGGCATTAATGCAATATTTTCCTGACAAATACGGCTCCAATGGAAGAATCAATATTTTTCAGCGAGGTCGACTTTACGTCCTCAACTTGCTTGAATGGCTTTCATGCAACTTTCAAGACTCTTCACGCAATTCAATATTCACGAGCCCCAATAAAACTTTCTCGCCGTTTTCCAGATAAAAGGTTTTGCATTCCCCCCCCCCCCCCAAAGGGACCTTTTATCAATGATGTCACAGTTGCAGTAACCAAAAAATGTCATAAATTGTCGACTTTCCTGAATTTTTATTGTCTCTCAGTAACGTGAATTCAGGAAACGATATCGCCATTCCGCTGCAAAGTACAAAAAAAGAAAAATCTATAAACTTCAGCAGGTTGATAATAATCTTCGGGATGAAAATATGACGCGTTTCCAATGCCTGGCTAAATTTAGAATTCGTTGTCACTTGTAGCAGCGCCTCGTTTAACGACCTAAAAACAGTCCTCGAAACTTCTTACACTCCACTTGAAGAGTACAAAGCGAGCACGGGAAAACAGAACCCGCGAGATAAATGATTTCCACGACTTTTACAAGTCGCCGATTGCGAGCGCGAGCTAGGGCAAGCTGGGACCCGTTGTAGCAATCGCAAACAATGGCCAAGACCATTTTATGGCTCATCTGCGAGGTTTTTCCTGAGCCAAGCGCGTCGCAGTTTCCGATGGGACTTTGGGAATTAACTCAAGGGACCCAAGGAAACAATTCCCTCGTTGATGCTAAAGAAGGAATTTTTTTTCTTTAGCCTATCGTTTTCAGACTATTTGCCTCGTAACGTGGTTAATTTGATATCACAAACAATGTTTTTAGCAAGGAAACGAAGGGTTATGACCCATGTAAATTTTAGAGAATCCGTCATTGCTTCCCCCGGAGACACGCAATAAGCACCCGAACAGCAATTGTTTTCTCTTGTCCCACAGAGAGCCTTTCATCCCCCGTACAAAGCCGTCGCTCTTCTCCCCGAGGGTATCGTCCCTGTACCGGGGGTCCACGAGTAACATCCCCCGCTCAGAAAGAAAGTCAAGGAAGATGCGAGGGGCGTGAGCACGACCACGACGACGAGGAAGAGCCTTTCCTGTCTTGGAGCCACGCGAGGGCGATCGAGGAGGAGGGGGAGGAGATGCCTCCGCAAAGTGGCTTGGCAAACGAAGGGAATGCCTTGGACGCGGGTGAGGCGAGGCGGAGCCGGGGCCGAGGAGATCGTCATCCGGGAGCTGCCGGTCACGTGGCGCGCGTGGAAGGACTGCGGCTGAAAGATGGCCGCGAGTCCTAAATACCGGCCGCTCGGCCATCCGGCTCGAAGGACCCGTCTCCCGCGAGGAGGATTGACATGCCGACGCGGATATCGAAGGCCAGGTGACGAATGAACATTGACGCTCGCCGTCGACGTCGCCGCGTGCGTCGCGACGACGGGGTGGACACGTGTGCCGGTTTTTTTCACGCGACGACAAGAATTTTGCCCCGAGATTTTTACCACTGACTCTCCTCCACGTGCTCGTTCTCGTGGCAGCAGCCCGTGCTGTTGTTCGTTGTTGTTTTTTGTGTTTGTTTTGTTTTTTTTCCAAGGTGTACATAATTATGTAAATATCATGAGCCGCGACGGGAAACTCGTGAAAACAGTGAGGTTATGAGGTGATGAGGTGAAATAATGAGGTGAGAGCAGCTCCGGCGAGGAGGAGGTTTTTTCTCGACCACGGCTGGGATTCAGACCGATACAAACTGGAAAGGATGCCAGGCGGTCGTAGGGGCTTGGTGGCCCCGCAAAACACGTTTTTGGAGAACATCATTCGGAGGAGCGGCAGTCAACGTGAGTAGATTCCGTTTCTTTGGGGTCTCGGGCTTCTTTTTGTATCCCGGTGTGATCACTGCAGGTGTTTTAAGGTATTACCTCTGCAAGTAATTAATTACTCGAAATTGATTACCCCTTCTGGACTCCCTCTGTAATTATTCAATTACTTGTAATTGATAATGTTAGTAACGAGCAAGTTCACTTATTCTTCAATATGCCAGTTGTTTCGTCGAATTTACAAATATTTTTCTCATCCAAATCCTTGGTAAACGAACCATGGAGGTAATACCTTGAGCCAATGCAATTTAAATTCCGAGCTTTGAACTCGTTTGGGTTTGACGTTGGAACCTCGAAAATGAAAATTTTTCCTCCCAATGAAACGAACGAGCCCCGGCCACAATGTCATTCTTGAGAATAGTAATTAAAGCGTTTCGCGAGAACTTGGAGAGAACTTCATCAGGGAAATTTTTGCAGGCTTATTACCTACATTTTCGTGAAAAAGCGTAACGAAAAAAGCCGCTTTGTAATTAGCCAATTACGGCGGTAAGGCTCACTTCCGAAAGGAAACAAAAACCGTTTCGTTGCGTCCGCGGAAATAATTGTAGGTCAAAACACCCTCGAGCGCCACTTTCCCAGACGAAGCGGTAAAATATGAGGCGAATTCCTGCACCGAGGAGTAGAGTGCTTTGCATGTCTCTTCGCGTGCTGCTGCGGAATGAGAGACGAATAACGTCACTCAAATATAACGCCAGTTGTATTATGAGCAGGCTTTACTTTTCCGATACGCTTCCAAATATACAAATATAAATATATATTTTAAATGACGAAGAAACTGAAGAATCCCTCGTTGGTATTCATAGTTCTGGCACATCGCCTTGTTATCCTTCGTTATTTTGTTTGAAAGTTAATCTTTGATCGAGCTTGGTGTAACGTTTTCTAACGACAAGCAAAAGCCACAGAAAGCTCCAGAAAAAGGCAAAAAAATTCACGAGGGAGGCACTTGGTTCGCCTCTTTTCACCTTCTCGAGCGTAACGATTCCAGAAGCATCCGGCAACACTAGCACGAGCTCGGATGCAACGACTACACTTTCCCTCTAGCTTTTCCCATTTCTCCCCGATTTCACGCCCGCGAAACAGGATCCAATGGGAAACAATTTGCAAACGCTCAACTCGCAAATGCCCGCGAATAAAAAAGAAAACGAGGCCAACCAGTGGGATCGGGATAACATAATTAGTAAAAAAAATCATTACGTCCCTGCAAGCGTCGTTTTTACGCGGCCCGACAAGTTCGAGCTCGCGTAATGTAGGTTAACATTGCGACGACGCGAATTCGTCGTTGGTTAATTTCGCCCCCGAAAGAAAAAGCCTTTCGCGGATCCCGCAAAAAGTTTCCAGTAATTTTCACATCCAGCGGTGGTAGGGAGCTTCAGAGGTGTAGGCAGGCAAATTTTTCGCGAGTGGTTTATTGGGAAAATACATGTCCCTCGAGATTTCGGAGTGAAAAAGACACCGGAAAGTTTTAGATGGAAATTTATCATGTCACATTGTCCAGCGCCCGTGACAAACTGTCATAGATGAGCTGACCCCACTCTTCTCCTTCTATAGATCCTTGTAAGACTGTGGAAATTTTGATGCTGAAATGTCAATGTAATTTTGAAACGTGACAAACATCTATCTTGGGGTAATCGATCAGCCTCGCGACTCGCAACTGTAGGTCAAGCTGCGAAAGAAATTTAAACCGATTTTCACGATCGACCCTATTTCTAGGTGCTCAACGAGGAAGCCTTACATGCATTATTAGACACCGTTACTCTTGATACGACTCGGTCTTTCAAATGTGTGCGCGCCAACACAGCCGACGCAAACGGGCGAACGCTTGGCGGTGCCAGGGAAAACATTCATTTGGATATTTATTGCCTAAATAATGATGCATGATATATTTTCACCAATTACTCACTTACAATCGCTCTTCCACTGAAATCAGTTAAACTTAACCGAAAATCTGTCATATTTAACTGATGTAGGTTCAGCAAGTGTAATAACTTGAACCACGCATTTTGCCAAAACACAATCATAAGTTGCGTATGTTCGATACATATCTTGAGATGTTAGGTTACCCTCGAGAAGAAAGGGGAGAAGGGGTAGTTGAAGCCGTGAACTTATCGTCGAAAACTCAACATTGAAAAATGTTGCACCGCGAGAAAATGAATACTACCGCTTGGGATTCGGCTCCATTAACGTTTCCCAACTTGCCGCTGGAATAACGAGTGATCAATATTCACGTGTAAATTACTGCCGGCCTTATCATACTTCCGTCGACTAATCAGTGGCTTGATTAGCCAAGTTACTTTCATCCGGGCTTGATACTCGAACGTCAACAGGCAAATTAAATGACTTTTTCGGGAAATTAATTAACGAGCTTGCGCGATCATGCAGAAAGTTTTCGAATTCGTTAGCTCAACGGAAAACATTCACGTAGAAACCTGGCAATATTCATTCGTTTTTTTTTATTGCCTTTTGGAGATTATTTTAAGATAGTGTCACTTTGAGGTTTTCTGTAATTTGGTTACTCTCGTGAATCGCCAAAATCGACGCGTTTTCTACCCTTCCTATCGGAAGATAAGAGGATTCACTTTCAGTTCCAGCTCTTTCGATTCTTTCTCTCTGAGGCATGAATACTTGACTCCCAACCCCTTCAACGATTCAGTTCCAGGGAGTTGAGCTGCATTGAATTAGTAATTTTTAATTTGGCGAACGCTCTGCTTTTGTTTGAATAAGCAACACCCACTTTCATTCTGGGAAACAGAAACCAGAATCGATGAAATATGAGCTCTTCGCGAAAATGGGCGAGATAATGGCGTTGAAACATTTCAATGTTTTTACGCTCTCGAATATGTACTATGCATTATACTGCATATTACATTGCCTCTGAGCAAACAGAATCACCGATGGAAATCAGTAACGAATATATCAATTGTTAACATCCCTGTTTCATTGTTTTTTCAATCATTCGAGGATTAATTGCGGCCCTCATCACGGATGTACGCTTGTCACGCGTAATGAACGTATCGTATGATACAGTGATTTTTCTTTGGGATATATTGCTTCTTTGGAGAAGCGTGGAATGTTGGCCAGTGACTTTGTTATTGTTCAATTGTGCGCGTTGGGGTTGAGATTCGCGAGGGAATGAAAAATAGGAAGTGCATAATAGGAGCTTGTCGGCGGCGGGGTGTTTTCGATCAGACTTGGGGTCGGGCTGGCTCGGGGTTTTCCGCGGGCGCTCGTATCCTCCCGCTGGGTCATTGGGTCAAATCCACGCGGCATGGGGGTCAAGCCCACATTACATGGTGATAGTCATGCCCGTTATGCGCCCTCGCAATGCAAACTTTGCAGCCCTCTTCGCCACCCCAAGCCGCAACGGGGCAGCCAGCCGGCAGCCGGCCAGCCACCACTTCGTCCTTTAACGCCGATGATACTACCCTCTACATATATATGCACACGTTTATACATGTATACACGAACCTCATTCGAGGGCGGATTATATACACTGCTATTTATAGACCACGCGGTTCCGTACGCTATACCCATTCAATCTTTGGCCAATCTATAATTTTTTTTCATCGATCTTTGATCGGATGTATTTGTTGTATCTTGTTGACCCCACGTTAGATCATTGAATTTAATAGCCACCCCATAGGAGGTGGTGGAGAGCTTTGACATTTGATTGCTTCCAGAAGTATTATTTGAATGTTCTATTTTGACGCTCCTTTCTATACTTAGGTTCATTGTTGCAAGGCGTATTGTCTTTCAATTTCCTGTCGTCCAGTCTACAAGCTCATCGTTGGATGAAATGCAGACTTTTACGCAAATAGAAAGCAGCTAATAGGTCTTGGACTGGTTGTTTGTAGAAAAAAACAGAGATAGATGAAATTTTCAGCGATATCAGGCAGCGAATGATGTTATTTTTGAATTTTATGAAAAATAATGAGAATGGATGAAGCTTATCAAATTTAAAGATTTCAAGTTGGTCCCTAGAGTTTTCAATGATGACTTGGAAAAAATTTCGTCAATCTCTACGTCTTTGAATAATTTTGAGAATTTTTCAAATCTTTTAAACCTTCATAAAGTACGTTCTTAGAAAAAATTAGAAAAAAACAGAGTACCTTATACACAGATATCTACTACTTTCAATTTTTTTTTTCCTTTTTCAGTATTCGTAGAATTATTTACTGGTATTTTTATGGATTTCTGTATACATTTTTTTATGCCACTCTAATCTAAAAATTGCAACTTGGAAACAATTTTGCAGTTTTCGTGCCATAAAATATTGTATCTAGCTTTGTGCAAGTGTCTAATTTGAATAAATATCCATTAGAATTCAATGCTCTCAGCTTCAAAGTATGCAAAATTTTTGAGAAAATTGTATTGAAGTATATTTTGAGTATCAGTATGTTACTAGTGTTTTTCATATTTTGCAGTAATTATGAAATTTACGCGGGTTTCTTAGCATTGGTATTAGATTTCTGGAATTTTCGTATTTTTGGTATTTCCGAAATTTTGCACTATTTGCTGGTATTTTCATAGATTTCTAGTATTCACTGTGGATTTATCTTTATACTAGGATTCAAATTTGTAAATATATTCATTAATTTTTACACGATTTTGAGAAAGTATGACACTTGCAAAGATTTCAAATGTTCCTTAAGTTTCTAGAATTTTCGTACTTCTTGTTACTCGTGGTATTTTGTAATAAAATATATTCTGAAATATTGAAAAATTCCAAAGATTAGAAGTTTTATAATAGATTTTCCAAAAAACAGTACCTTTAATGCAAATTTTAACTCCTTTAAATATTTTTTGTATTTTTCAGTTTTCATATGCAATTATTTTTTATTATTTTTATGGATTTCCCTACAAAATTTTATAACTCAATGCTCTGAGCTTCAAAGTATTAAAAATTGTCAAGAAAATTATATCTAGGTAGATTTCAAGTATCAGTATACTGTTGGTTTCTTTTTCCAAATTTTCATATTTATGAAATTTCGAAGGATTTCTTAATATTATTCTATATTTCTGGAATTTTCGTATTTTTTGGTATACAAATTTTCTACTGTTCCATAGTATTTTTATAGATTTCTAGTTTTCGCTATGGATTGATCTTTATATTTTTAGAATCAAATGCCTTAGGAATCAAAGCTCTAAAGATTTTGCTCATAAAACTTATAAAAAATAGTGTTCGTATTTTCAAAGGTTTTTAATATTTTATAAGTTCCTGAAATTTGCGTATTCTTCGTTACTTACATTTCGTAATAAAATCCGTTTTAGTATTTTCATTGACTCAAGTATATCTTAAATACATATTTCAACTAGTTTTATTACTATTTGTATTCTTCCAGTATTCATGGATTTCTGTATAAATTTTCAGAACCCAATGCTCTAAATTTTCAAGTATTAAAATTTTTTGAAAAAATTATATCCTTATAGATTCTATGCATTACTGCATTTTCAGTTTTTTCGTATTTCCAGTGCCAATGAAAATTCGAAAGATTTCTCAGTCTTACAGTCGGTATTTTCTTTACCGATTCATAGTTTTTCTGTGCATCGCTTTATAGATTTTTATAATACGCTAAAATTGAAATTGATATGAATTTTTTTACAAATCACCCAGAATTCGGAAAAGTTACATAATCTAAACATTTCCTCTGCGTATATCGCATTTTCCCCAGGATGCATCGATATTCGATAACTTGATTGATAGCTTCAAAAAAACGGGGACGCTTTTCTGAAAAAAACTGAAACGATGGCACCTTCACGAATATCCTGATTGGTGTAATGGGTTTCTGGTGTATTCCAATGAAGCGCGAGGTCCCAATGCGCCGTTCTACTTTATTCGATCGGTTTTATTGTGACCGGGCTCTACTTTTGCCGTAATGTTGGCTTCCATCCCTCCATGAACACGTAACGTTTCCTGGAGGTGCTCGGCGCTGTTCATAAATACGTTTTATCTGCCGAACATTCGGCCATATCGTACGGTTACAACCCAAACCGTATCAGCAGCCAAGATTCTTTACCTCTCCAAATCTGGAACAGCTAATTTTCACTGTTTCCCAGTCGAATTGAAATGTTTCATCAAGTCAAATTTCGCCAATTGGGAACCTCAAAGGAGCTAATTGAAACAACACTTCCAGTCGTTGAATTCAAGTATAAAATTCAGAATTTTAGGGAAAAGTTAGGAATCCTATTCTGGATTCAACCTATCGATCAATCACTAGTCGGAGAATGTAGAGGAAAAAAGTTTCGCCAACATGGCTGAAGTTTACGAAAATTTTCAACAGCCTGGGGCTTGGTTGTATCGCAGCCCAGGTGCTCCCATTGCAAACCGAAGTAACCTCGTTACCTCCTTCCTCCCTTTCTTCGATATCCATCTATTTTTAGAGCTTCGATTTGTCACACACGGAATGCACTTTTTCATCGGCTCCGACCGAAAATAGCCCCATGAAAGCCAAGTGTCCCGGAACCAAGTAAATCTGAGTCTGTCAAGACTTATGGAAATGATTTGATCGGAAGACCTGTTGAAATTTTAATTTCTTCCAACGGGAATCAAATTTTCGCATGAATATCTGGATTTGGCGGTTGGTTTCAGTTCTTCAAAGAAGAAAAAAAAGTATAAAACATTCCTTTTACTCAAACCAGTCAGAGTTGACTAAAAAACTTTGGCATATTATACTGATTGAGGTTTAGAGTGCCCATTTCCCGTCGTCCTCGGCAAATTTATTCACGCGCTCTTCTTTTTTCGCCGGGCAAAAGCCGTTTCGATTCGTTGGATCCGCGAGGTTTTAGCATTTTGTACGTATTCCCTCTTCCGGTCTGAGCTCTTGCAACGTCAAAGAGTCAAAGCCGTTCGCTCTCGCGCGCTTGGTCCAACGGAAAAGGCGAATCCGAGGCAGCTAGACAATAGCTCATCGATGCGAGCACTGATCGCAGGACTTGACACATTTCTCCGAGCAAAGGGCCAACTATTTTTGATACCGCCACGTCGAACGACCTCCATCTTCAACGAGAACTTTTGGAAAATGCAGGAATTTCAATGAAAAACGCGATAAATCTGCGTACACCTAAAAGTAGTATGTGGCGATAAAAGTTCCAAAATGAAAGTTCTGATCAATTTTACATTCCTGTCAATCAGACAGGTTCCATTTTGATGTCTTTCCAACGTCAACAATTCAAGTTTATAATTTTTTCATTCATTTTTTCAATTATTTTGCAACTTTTGTAAGATTTGGAATCTCTGAACTTGGGATTTTTTACACTCGCAATCTTAGAACTTTGGAACTGCCGATTTGGGACCATAATTTTGGAATTTTTGTCGTATAATCCTAAAAAATAACTACCCTCGTAACTGCAAACCTTGCAATAACCTTATGTATCCTTTAAGGCGACCTTATAGATTCTTCCTAAGGGATACATTTTATTAATTTTCCTATGCGCATTGTCATTTTACGCTACTCGCTCGCAACTTTCACTTGCTAGCATCGATTATCTCCGCCCCGATGTATAGGCGAGCGGCGAATCTGCCCCCGATTCCATGGCTCGCATGCAAAGCAAAAATTTCGCATCGACACGTATACTTGTACATAAGTTCCTTCCTTTTCCCTAAGGCGTGACCTTGAAATTTTCATGCGACTCGCACGTGACTTGTACTGTCGATGATATCAGCGAAATTTTCGCACCTTGTAATCAACAATCGTTGCGTTTCGGCGACGTTTGAATCGGTCGTTGAGGATTGGAGGGCGGGGGGGGGGGTCGTTGCGTGATGTAATCGATAATATCGAAAACCTTCAAGGAAAGTGCACCCTTCGTGACAGCTCGAAATCCTATGTGCGATCGAGAAATTCGTGGCGGGATCACGACGTGTTTAATTGATTTCTGGGTTATTGGGGTTGACGCGAGGGCGAGAATAGCGTTGAAATGGTCATCGGAATTTTCACCCGAGGAATGAAAAAACTTGGGAAGGATAAATTTGAGTTGGGTGGTTTTGGGCTTGAATGATTGTGGCTTGGTTCGAAAATTTAAGAAAGGAAATTATTGAATTATTTAAGTGATGAACAAAGAAAAAATTTAAATTCAAGAAAACGTTATATATGAGAGAAACTTTGAATCCCGAAGTTTTGAAGTCTAGAAATCGACGCAAAACTTTATTATATCAGATAATCTTAAGAAGTGTACAAATACTTAATAAATACCAAAATTAATAGTAATCTAGTAAAGAAGTGTTTTCTGAAAAATCTAAATACATACTTTAGATGTATAAGCTTCGAAATTCTAGAGTATCGAATTCTGAAAAATGCCTAAAGTAATTCATAATAATAGTAAAAACCTTCAAAAGTACTATACAAACAATACGAAACTGAATTAGAAGAAGAGTACGGAAATACAAGAAGTCTATAGAATACTTAAGATTTATGTAGATGTTTTCTCAAAAATCTACAAAAATACGATAAATTCATATAAATTTAAATTCTAGAAATCTTTGTAACAATCCACAATAATAGAAATTCGTAAAAATACTAGATAATCCTTCGAAATTTCATTGGTTCTTAAAAGTAGATAAAAATCACTAAAAATCTACTTACACTCCAAAAAGCTACATCCATTTGATTTTATTAAACATTTATAAAACTTCGTATTTCAGAGTATTTAATTACAAAAATTCATTCACAAATAAATAAAAATATCAGAACGTACTTTAGATTGTATAAGCACTGAAAAAATTCGAAAAATCCTCAACTTGCCGAGAATCCGTATAAAAGATACTGTTTTCTGAAAAATCTATTCAAATATCTAAAATCTCTGAAACTTTCAATTTTATAGCATCAATTCCTGGAATCTATAGAGCTATCTATAGAAATACTAGAAATCTCTGAAAAATAGCAGAAAACACCACAGAATTTTAGAAATGAAAAAAAAACTACCTTGATTCTAGAATTTTCTCAAATATCTCAAATCCATGTTGGTATTATTCCTTAAAATCTATGAAAGTACTATAAATACTTTTTTTATTTGGAACCCTTGATCATTGGATTCTAAGAATTTTAGAAAAATTTGTGACAAATTTAGAAATTCTTACGAATTCCTCAAAAACTGAAGAAATAAGAAAAGTGCAAAAAATATTATCATTAGAAAAAAGAATTCCAACTTCAGAGACTTGAAATTCATGAAAATATGATTCTATGACTGAAATGCATCAATTAAAAATTACAAAATTGAAAATTATGTAACTATAAACCTTATGAATCATATAACTGGAAAATTCCTTTAATCCGCAAAAATTGAAATTTCACACTCCTGAAACCATATTGTCAAAGATTAAAAATTATAAAATCCTATGGGAAATAAATTTTCCGAATAAACCACTCCTGAAAATTTTGTTTGCCTACGCCCCTGAGAAACATTCATACAGTCAGCTAATTTTACAAAATGATGAAAATCGTACGATTTCGCATTATTAATATTTACGTTTTATTATAAATTTTTTAATGAAACCCAGTGTTTTTGTGTTAACGGATCACTCACTGAATTCGAATAATTTTAGTGCTACAAGTATATTTTGTTTGTTTTATAAATGTAAGTTAAACAATTTCATGGTCTTAGTTAGAAACTACACATTCAAAGTTGCTCTCAATTAAACAATGAAAACTTCTGTACTTGTAACTTGAAACTCATTCATATTATATTTGAAGTAGTAAGGTCAACGTGTGCTCAGGCACCTTGGTTTCAACAGACATTTCTAATGTTTGTGTTATGAATTGGATTGTATTATTCTCCCTTTTGATAAGTTTAGAAATAGCTTGTAAAAATGTGGATTCTCATAGAAAAGAACCATTATTATATCATTTCCAAAAAAAAGAAAGAATGATTGCTTGTATTCAATTTTAAGTAGAATAGCTTACGTTTTGTCAGACATCTTGGATGTTGTATATATTTTTAATAGAGTTTCTTCATGCGTAAATAACAAGTTTAAATTTTATTATATTTATTAAAGATCATTTATGATGGTAATTATTGTCATTTATTATGATTTTATTACTAACAAATATTGGTTTGATCAAATAGAAAAACTCGAAATCGACTTTCATTCAATTATGAATGTTTTCTCAATATTATTTTGATACAATTATTTTGTTCCTAAAAAAAAAGGCCTAATTATTTTTCTAATAATAGATGATATGAAAATGCTCAGTGTTTTTATTTATTACTGAAACTGTGAATTGCTCTACAGTAGGAAAATGTTAACTCGACCCAAAAATCTCTCACATGCTCGACAAAAATGAAAAGCGACATGCAATAAAAATCAATGAAGAGTAACCAAATCACGGCTTCCAATAATTTTTAATTGATTTTCGCCAGTGGATGTTATAGAGCAAAAAAAAAGGGCGAACGCCGCTCTTTACATCAGGGACGAAACAGAGAGAAAATCGAGTCCGCGCACTCGCTGGCTCGGGCTTGGAAAAAAACGCGTTTCCACGGCAATTATGAGTTTGTTGAATCTCGCCCGGGGCGCAACTAATTATTCAGAAATCATGCGGAAACACGCACGTATGCTATGAAGCTGCAGCTCACTGCACGTGCCGTACAAGTGACGCACTCGTGTTCCGCATATATGGGTCACTCGAACGTGACGTAAATCGCGAACATGCATTGTTTCGCGGGGTACGTTGATACGAGCGTATAAGGTAACGTATCCCACGTTGGGGAACCGCTTCGTCTTAATTTTACGACACCTCGTTATGCCACAAGAAGACTCCCTCAGCGTCCCAAGTGCTTAAGCACTTTCTCACTTTGCCTTCCTTCACTTCGACTAATTCATCAAGAAATTGGACGCATTCGCCGAGTTTCCGAGGTTTTATCACTAGTTCACAAATTCTTTGAATATTCTGAATACCTCGGGTAAAAAAAGTTTTCCTAATTAATATGGAGCCCACGAATAAAAAAATAATTATTAAATAATACAGTCATCAAAATATTGATTCTATTTCTTTATGGAAAAAACACTGAAGCATATAAAAGAATCTTATTTTTACAACGGTCTACCAAAAACAATGTTTGAACAGAAAAAAACCTCGATTTCGGAAAATAATCCACCAAAAAACCCTGCAAAATAATCAAGTCCTCACCGCGCCAGAATTCACAATATCCCTCGTATGATTTACAATATCCTTTGTTCCACATTCAATTAACGCGATCCCGGGCTCTACCCTTTTATTTTTCATTTCCTTCATGAAAACGCCATTAAAAATCCCGTTAAAAACTTGGCACGCTAATTTCGGGTGTATAGGAAGTTTGCATAAAATTTCTCAACGCAAACGTTGTTTCGCGAAATTCGCGAAAGCCGCGTAAAAACGAGGCCGAAATTTGCATGACGCGGAACGATTGCTTTTTCGGCAATTTTTATGTACTTGGGCCGGTAATTGCACAATTGGCGGATCGAGGAAATTCCGTCGTAATGGACTCCTCTTCGCTATTCCGCTACACGTTTTTCGATTAACATTCCCTGAAAGTGGTAGAAAAGGGAGGGGGGGTATGGACGTAATGGGTATAATAAAATGTGGGAATCAGCTTAAAAAGGTACTTTTGTTTGCACTGTAGAAGGAAAATGCGTTATCGAGATATCAGAAAAAAAAGTTTTCTGGCCTTTTTCCTAATTATTGGTAGAAATATCAAGAACGATTGATTTTATAGCTATGGATTATATATCATTCGAAAGGTACGCAGAGGCGTCACAACAAAATTTTATATCGAGGGGCAAACTCAAATGTACAAAGGGGCAATACAGTATATTTTTTTTAAATCTATCGATAAGTATTTATTCTGATTCTATAACATCTTAGAAATTGGCTTTTATTACACAATTTTTTAGATTAATTCAAAGTTAGAATTCAAAGAAAATAAAGGATTCAAAGTTCCATGGATATTCAGTATTTGCATATATTTTTGAGCATTTAAAAGTATTTTATGAGGTGCAAGTATTTTTGAGATTTGTCGTATTTGATACTCTTTATGAAATTTTCAGGTATATCATAGTTTTTGAATGTACAACTAGCATTTTTGTAGATCGTCATACAGGTTTCGTGAGCTCAAAAATCATTATATTTTCAGTATTTTAACAAATTTTCCAGGAAATAGTATTTCCATTTCTAAAGATCACAGGTATTTTATACATATCCGAGTCTTTTAGTATTTTTCAGTATTTTTATAGTTTGAACAGTTTACTTGCATTTAAAAAGATTTTGATATAGATATCTAGAATCCTATGATTTAGGATCTAAAGTTTTATCGATACATACTAACAATTAGTTATTCAGTAGTCATTTAAGGAAATAATATCTACGTGGATTTTCAGTATTTCATTGTTTTCTATTATTCTTGGAATTTTTCATATTTTTTTCTACTATTGAAATTGAGTAGAATTTTCTTGATTCTTTCTATTTATCTAGTATAATTGAATATTTCACCACACATATTTCTGGCATTCGCTACTCCAGAATCTACAATTTTATAGATTTGTAGTAAAATAATAAATTTTTCAGGCAGCTTTATCTTGAGAAATTTCAAGTACTTGACAGATTTTTATAACTTTTAGTACCTACATTTTGTGTTTTTGCAATATTCAGAAATTCTATCGAATTTTCTAACATAATAATGAATTCCTATTTAGATTCCCAGATTTGGATGCTTTAGAATAAATAGTTTACAAATTTTTATTTTTACCATAAATTTTTGATGCAATCTGTATTGAATTTCAGTATTTCAGAGGTTCCTTTTATTTTTAATCTTCATATTTTTCAGCATTTATGCAATTTCGTAGTATTTTCAAGTATCATTCTTGAGTCTTAATATTCTCATGGAATGCCATGTGAATTTCAAGAATTTGATGTTAAATATTTCAAAGTTTCAAAATTTGTTAGTATTTTTAATAATTCTTGAGAGAACAGTATTTCGTAGATTTTGAGTGTTGCAAAAAATTTATGGTTTTTCATTATTTTCTATACTTTTCAAGATATTTATACACGTTGAATTATTATATGATGATATTATAGTTTCCTTATAAAATTGGAGAACAAAATGCTTTGTAGGTAGATGAAAAGTTTTTTGAGTAAATTATATCCCCATTTACATTATGTATTTATAAATACACTGCATTTGTTATATTTTTCAGCACTGAATTTTTTTTTTTTTTTTTTTTTTTTTGTTATTTTTCATGAGTTTAGAAAGTTTATTTTTTTATCGAGTTTATTACAAAATTAGAATAAAAGGAAGCTCAGAAATAAAAGTGTCAAAAATAGTTATATTTATGAACTCAAATAATGTGCATTAGAAATTTCGACATTAGGAAATTATGTGATTTCTGTATTTTTAGCGAATTTTTGTAAAAATATATGTATATAATTTTGATAGAAAGTATAAATTTGGATGACAAGGTTATTATTATTTGTATACTTCTAAAAACTTGAAAAAAGTCACTATTGAATATTTACGAAAGAAATTAATAAATGACTAGTCAAGTAAAAGAAAAAAAAATATTATGACGAGTTCCAAACACCTCTTCTTGGTATTAGATATATTTTTGAAAATAATTATATTTGTAATGGAAATATATATTTCATTATTAATTCTGATTTATTTTGTTTACTTCATCATATGTTTATTTTACTCGAATTTCGTGATATATTTGATAACAAAAATCCACTTTTCATGATACATAAAATTCAAAATAGTTGTTTTTTTTTTTTGGTATTGATGAATGAATATTTCTTGGTTTTCTGAGGAAAATTTACTTTATAATTTTTTGAGCAATACGTTTTTGTTTAAAACAAAAATAAATACATATATTCTTAATGAAATATATTTATGCTCCATTCATATTGTTAATTTCGTTGAATTCATATAATGTCATTTAATAATCAATCAAATTTAATATTTCCACACTAATTTATCTTATTTTTAATAATTTTTCTTAACGATATGAATTAAATATTTTTTTGAAAAATTCAATGCCTGAGTCACACATTCTTCATAACAGGATGCAATTGCAATTTTTTCAATTCTTTCACTACACTGAACAAAAACACAAAAATTACATAAATTCCTCTGTTTCCACATAATTAAACTGCTCCTTTACTCAATTCTTTAACAACAAAATTCAAGATCGTTCTTGAAAACCTGCATAGAAAAAAAGGGCAATGGAAAGGACCTCGGCCAAACTTTGCTGGGAATGATAGTAACATCTTAAAGGAAGCGCGTGCTTGCCACCAGGGCCAGAGTCGTAGCGTTTAAACATCAACGTCAAACGTCGTCATGTTTGGTAGTCGGCAACTAAGGTCAAGCCACGATGGTTCCACCGACTTAATCTTGATTCACACGCGAGAAACTCACAAAGTTAGATTGTGGCTTCGGGTCAAGGTGCAGCGCGCAACAACAGCCACTGCACGCACTCGCAAATCTCACATTTTTCCGGCCCTGCTGTTAAAACGCATGATTTCATGAATATTTCTTTTTCTTTTTTATGAGCAGCAGCTAGGTATGCCTCATTTGCAAAATGAAAAACAGTGAACATACAAATTACGAAAGAAATATGAAGTGTATGAGTACAATTTAAAACTACTAATAATATCCACAGAACGAGAAATTGCAATGATTGAATATTTGTTGCTGAAGGTTGGAGTTTTTTCGCGTGGGTGTATTCGTGGGTTTAGTTAAAATCTAATCAATTTCCAGAATATTATTAATTATGTGTTCAGGCGATGGTCACAACGAGAAAATTGATGCTTTATCCTTTTCAACCAAAAATCTGTCGATGGTGACGAGATTGAAGTACCTATAATACGTCAATTTGGGTGAAATGAGCGTTTTATGTGGAAAGGCAATCGCGAAATATTGATCATAAGCGTTATGCGAGAACGGAAAAATGAGGTTGCTTTGACTGCGGGTCGCCTCTGGCTCGATGATTATTAATCAACTTTTCGATTTGCATGCGGCCAGTTCTGTAGGCAAATCACGTCACCACGCTTTTTTCCTTATCAACGCGTGCGAAATGTTGAATGAATGCACTATTTTTCTTTCTCATCCTCAAATCACTGTATCTCACGTTCGCCATAAAGTTTAGCATTCTGGGAATGGAATTTTGATTCAATTCGAATACACGATTCGCCCTATTTCTTTCTTTTTTTCTTTTCATCATCCGGGGACTTTTCATTTCGAATGATTGACAACAAGATTTTTTTTAATAAATTATCTTCTCGATATTTTTATATCATTCAAAGTCAAAAATACATAAAAAGTTCCGTGTATCAAAACTCCGTGTATCACGTAGACTACGCGTAAGATGGAACTGGGTTGTCATGAAGGAGAGAAGGGGGGGGGGGGTTGGCTTAAGGGAGCCCATTTCTCGCGATCGAAGACATAAAATTGAGGGGTATTTACGCCTTTGCTAAGGAAAAGCATGCAAGTCGGGCGGTTTTTTGTGCTTTTACCCGATGGGATCGGCGTTTTTGCGCCGCCGGCGTCGCTTGGAAAAGCGTCGGAGCCTGCAGCAGCGGCGTAATGGAAAGCTCGATGAAAAACGCTGGCAATCGAAATAGTGGCGAGCCGCGCTTTTCCTCTTGAGTGGAGGAGCATCGACCCTTGCATAGATCCGTAGCCGATGCCTCAGGCGCGACGTACGCCATGTTTTGCAATGAAGTCATCTTTACTGATGTGAAAAAGCATCAGAGACCTTAATTTACCGACAAACCTCGTGCAATAAAACAGTTTGAAATCAGAGATACGAAGAGAAAAATAAAATTTCTTACTAGAATTCAAATTCTTATGAGATGCACCTTATAAAAACCTTATAAAAGGCTTATAATTAACTGCAATTTCTTCAAAGAGTGTATTTAATAAAAACTCGTAAGAACAAAAACTTATAAAATTTTTTTGATCAATGCTTTATGAGAAATTCCAGTTTTTTACAAGGTCTTTATAATAATCAAACTTTCGAACGATCCACATCATTAGAGGCTTCTAAAACCCATGTTCCGAAAATTATTATATTCATATAAATATAACAATACCAATATATCACAATAATATAAAGACAACTGATTCACACTCCAATACAATGATATGTTTTAAAGATGTAATACATGGCCTTAACATATTGTATAAAATTATGTTTATTGACATATGTTTTGCAGGTATATTATATAAAAAATGCATGTTTAAAAAAAGTACGTAATAATACATCGTATAAATATATTACTTTTGAATTTTATCACTGTAAAAGATAGTCATCAAGGCTTGCAGACAATGATTTTTTTGGGTGGGTAGCAAATGACTCAAGTATTGGGGGTGGGGGGAGGGGGGAGGGTGTTGTCATATTTCTTCGAAAAATGCATGATAATGTTTTTACATTAAAAATAAAAATTCAGAAACTTGAAGAACATAAGAAAATTACGAAAATTCCTAATGAGTTGGACATATTTTTATGATTTTCGGAAGAATTTTTTAATAGCTTTTCATATGTTTGAAATTTCCCAAAAAACGTTGAAATTTTTTTAGTGTCAATAATTAGAATATTCGCGAAATTCGTGAAATTCCAGAACATGTTAATTTTGTTTATTGTACTCGGAAACATGTTTTTTCTTAATATGCACGATAGTGTTTTTTTCAAAATTTGAACAAGTCTTTGGAATATTTATAGAGTATTTATACATCAAAAGATATCTTTATGAGTTAGCTGGTAAAATTTTTATGAAATTTTGAAAATTCGTGTAGTTGGTAATATGCTCAAAATTTTGCAAATTTTGAAAAATCAGAACATATTGGAAAAGTAAGTAATGTCAATAATTAGAAAAAAAAATTAAAGTTTTCGTAGAATTTCAGAAATTATTCATGATTATATTAATTGTGTTCATTATTATATTAGTTCAAAATATGCCAAGTTATATTTATAATATTTTGAGCGAAAATTTGAAATACTTTAAAAGTATGTAAAAATCACAAGAAATCTCTACAAGTTGTACAAATTTTTATAAAATTTTCGAAGTATTTACTAGCCGATTTGATGTTGGAAATTTTGAAAATTTGGAAAAATCATAACACAGAAATAACAAAAACAATTCATTCTAATAACCAAAATTTTTCTAGGATTTCAAGTAATGTTTATTAGTTTCATAAATTGTCTTCATTGTTATATTTCTTCGAAATATGTATACAAATGTTTTTTCTCAATTCTTACATCAAAATTTGCAAAACTTGGAAAGGATTAAAAATTGAGAAAAATCTTGCTGAGTTGGACAAATTTTCATAACATTCCGAAAATTCGAAAAATTTTTAAAAATCAGAAAACATTCGAAATTTGAAGGATCACGAAGAATTCTAAAAAATTAAAGAAATTGGTACATTTCAGAAAGTTTCAATGAATTGTGTTCATTGTGTTAAGTATCATATTTATTATTTCTTCAAAATATGCATGATAATGTCTTTTAAATTATCTAAGGAAAATCTAAAAAACTTGAAAAGTGTTGAAAAATCACAGAAAATCTTCATGAGCTTGACACAAATTTTCAGAAAATTTTGAAGGTTTTTGATAGTTGGTATGATGTCAAAAATATGAAAACATCATAGGTTAGTAGTGTTTCAGAATATGTTCTTGAATTTTGCAAATTATGTCCCTCTATAATTCTTCTAAATATAGATTGTTATACGTTTTGTTTATTTTAGTATGAATTTAAGACACTAGAAAAATATTGAGAATTGAAAAAAAATGGATTGAGTGGACAAATATTCATAAATTATAAAATACATAATAGTATATTACATTTTAAGCTTAGAAAAATTTTTTACTCAGAAAACGTTTCGAATTCTAAAGATTGTTAATAATTCTAAAAAATCTCAAAGATTTGTAGAATCTCGTAGCAAATATGCTAATTTTGTAGATTGTAGAAAATGGCGAAAAATCCGTGGAACTACAGAAACTATGTGTAATGTTCAAAATTGTTACAGTTAAAAAGTTTTCAATAAAAATCTTAAATTTGAGATAACTTTGATAAATTCTGTAAGTCATGAAAAGTTTAACAAGTCGTTAAAATCACAATTTATAAATTTATGTATTTTTGGATATTTTACCCATGCAGAATTTCCCTGGTAGATAGTGTTACCCACCATACCCACACTTTCTGTCACCCCTGGTAGTCATTATTATGATTTATGAAAAAATGCCAAAAACCTCGAAAGCGTTGCTCTCATTCAAGTTTGCCAAAGTAAAGCGAAACATTTTTTCGCAATTTGTGTATATGTTTCGCGTTCAAGATGTCTTTTCATTGTAAGCTGCAGGAAAAACGTCATGCAAATTCCGAAATGACTCGGAAAATGTGAGCACGTTCGCGACTCTCAGCGCGAAACGATGACGCCTGAAGGATGTACAGAAGGCACGGGAGTTGAATTTTACATTCCGACGTCTACATTGTAAAAGGCGAATCATGCAAGCGAGGATCGCGCGCTTCCGGGCAAATTCTCGATGGGGAATATTTCGAAAATTCCATAATTTTTCAGACATTTTGGTTGCAATACGATTTTTGAAGATATTTTAAGTGATACATGATATCTCGAACCGGATCTGATCAAATTTCTACAAATTTTTTTAAATCTTAGCAAATGTCAACAATTTATAATAAGTTCACATTGTTCTCTTGTTTTTGAAATTTCTTGATATTGGAAAACTTTTCACTCAATTCCCGTGCCTTGTTTTGTACTTATTATTTTTGGTTCAACGAGCTATTTTTGAAAACAAAAAGTGGAAAACTATAACCTTCTTTTAGGCAGAGATAATTCATTGTTTTTGCGAATTTTTCTGGAATAAGCTTATTTTTCTAGTTAAAAAAAAATTGATTAAAAATTAACGATTTCCCTACCGTAAAATTTTTTAATGGATTTAAATTGTTGTCATCGCGTTGTCTTACACCCTAACCCGACCGTAATTAATTTATGGAAGTACCCATTAGGGAAAAGCTTCTTTCGCAGTTGAAAGCGAATTTCACCAAAAATCTTGAAGATCGCATACGATGCGCATGCATCGAACTTGAAGTATTAAATTACTCGAATGCACTGCCTCGAGCACCTCGTAATTTACGCCCGTCATACCAACGCAGCTCGCGCTTAATGAGCGTTTCATCCTTAACAAGCGTTTCGGCTTTTGCTTAATAATTTTCGAAACTCGTGGCAAAAGACGCGGGCATCCTGGGCAGCATTGAACGCATGAAAAATTCCGGATGGGTAAAATAATCAGAAATAGGCCCTAAAAAATGCGTTCATTTACTAATAGTAATTTCAAGAGGCCGTCAAAACCTTTGACAAAATTTTTACCTTTTTCCGTAATTTTTTACTCTCTACAAGTTTCAACGACTTTTATTCAGAATAAAAAAAAAAAACCTTTTCATACACATTCTGAAGAGATATAATAATGAACCCTTCACCTGCCATTATGTGTGTAGATAGCCCTTTTATAAACGTGTAAAAAACTGAAAAAAATCATTTCTCTAATGTCTGTGAATCGCGCAAACGAGGACGTTAGCCAAGGTAAAAAGCTGTCGGCGTAACGACGACGCCCATATTAAAAACGCACGCAACAAGTTGACCGAAGGGCCGGCGCTTCGGTTTTCATCTGCATGCGAGATTCGCAGCGCCGCGGAAAATCAATTTCCCGAAAACACGGGTTCATTAAAGTTGCGGAATCGTTGGCTTTCCGGGCGCGTTTCTGGGGTAAACAGAAAAGTAAATCGAGCCGTCGATTGATCGCGCGCAATATTTCAAGTTTATCTGATGGGCTTGAATTTCGGGCCAGCGGAAAGACATTCGCATTTTAATGAATATACAGCATCTCTTGGATCGAGGGCCAAAAATTTTAGTGCTACCACGGCCTAATTCTTTGTGATTTGCTTATGTAATGTTCTTTGGAGTTGTCGAACCATTTGATGATTTTATGTTTGCCAGGGTTTTGAGGTCGAACATAAAAATGACAAATACCATTCGCACCATACAAGAGGGCAATGAAAGATTGAACGAGGGAAAAGTAGAAACTTGTTCTCGTGACACATTTCTTAAACTTGAGAAGTTTGAGGCTCGTTGATGTGATTGAATAGAAGTGCCCCCGGGTAGGGTTAAGGTTTTTGCTTGAAAAGGGAAAGATACTTGTACGTTCGTAACACTTGATTGTCTTCTAAGTAGTAAAGTCCATTAAACGTCTCGGCGCACGTGTATGGGCACTTGCATTATTCGCTCGCGCATCCGAGCTAGGGAATCTCAAACAGCGAATTGCGATTGTCGCCCCGTGTTTGTTCCCGCTGACACACATACCCGAACAACATAAATCCCGAGAAATAACTTTTCAACTGAAGGATTACAAGATTTTCCAACCAACAGTAGAGGGAAATTAACTTTTTCTCCAACATTTTGAAAATTTTGCGAATCTTCTTTTTTTAGGTCTAAACATGGGGTTACTCAAGTTACTGGATTTCCATAAAATCCTTAGGAGCGCGTACTTACGCGGATATTCGCAAGTTTTACGGCCCGATGAAACGATAGAACGGGGCATTGAATTTCTATTGCACGTGAAATGTTGTCGCGGACGCGGGAGAAAAGTGGCTTCTTCAATAGACAAGTGGCCCGGCCTCGACGACTTTCAATGGGCAAAGAAACTCCTCGAACGAAGCGTCCACTCGTTACAATGGAGCTTCTGATCAGCGCACCGTTTGCGCTTATTCTCGCGTACACTATTCTCGCTCATCCAAGTTTTTTTGAATATACATAGATTTCATGTTTACATTCTGTGTCAGAGTGAAACATGAAATGAAAAAAACAGAGAAATGGAATATTTATACAGTAACGTCGATGACGTTTTTCGCTGGAGGCAAACATCGATTGTCGATGATGTGTTGATCCGTGAAAGGTAAAACCCAAACGTGTTCGAAGCCGGGATATAGTGATACTTGCCAAGCCGAAGCTCGACTCTTCCGCTAATGAGTCCATTAGTCTAAAAGCCATGCACTTTTGCGTTTGCAGCAGACAGTAGTTTCCTGCTGGCCAACGCTCAGATTGTCGACTTTCCCATCGTCTATTGCAACGAGAGCTTCTGCAAAATCTCCGGCTTCAACCGAGCCGAGGTGAGTTATCGTTTTCGTCCATCCAGCGAACAAATTCATTCTCTATGACAAAGCGCTTTGTTTTTCAAATGCATGGAAAACCAGCTCGCGCACGAATTACGAAAAGTAATCGATTTCGCGGTCTGCATGTTGTGGAAAAAGTTGCGAATGGTTTTCATAAAAACTAAACAATCTAGATTGAAAATCTTTCTACGTCAAACACAACTCGAATTCTGCTTATATTAAACTATTCCGTATTCTTCCATTTCCCGTAATTTTCCCAGAGAAATTTATCTTCCATTGTCAGTATGAAGCTTTATTCCCGGTTTGCGTTGTAAAATGCAGCTGCAGCAGCCGCAGTCTCTTCTATCAATGTCCTTCCCTTGCCCTCAGGTGATGCAAAAATCATGCCGTTGCGGATTTATGTACGGGGAGCTCACGAACAAGGAGACGATAACGAGGATCGAGCAATGCCTCGAGGGACAGCTTCACGATCAATTCGAAATTTTGCTCTACAAGAAAAACAGTGAGTACCAAGCACTCTCGTTGCTATCCTTCCCAACAGCGCGTCGTTCTCCAGCGATTGATGCCATTCTCCCAATTTTCCCTTCGATATAAACACAACTTTTTGCAATACATGAAATTCACGCTAATCGAATTCCCTTCAAATAGTACGACCTGACGATTCGAAATAATTTAGAAGAAATTGAAGATCCTCATATGTTCTGTTTTTACTTTCAGAGTCTCATTCCAAAGTAAAAACGAAACAAAATCGCGGTTATTTTCATTTCGGTTTTCCGCTGTTTCTCATTCGGTTTTTTTTCCTTTCTTTCAAGGCGCGCCAACAGGTAAATGTTCGAATTCGCGTTCTGAAGAACGCATTAAAACGACGAACGTAAGTCCATCTTGACCCGAAAATTATTTAAGACCTGCACCATTACCACCTAAATAGCGTAATGCCCTAGAGAATTTTGTCGTTCGTAATGCTAGGAATTGAAGTATGCATTGAACTGCCAGGGGCTTTTCACATTTTAGAGTCGCTCTTGATTATTTACCTTAACTATCCATTTGAATTCGCGAGTCTCGTTTGTTCATTGAATAAACTCTCAAATCAAAGAACGATGCGATCGAGGAAAAAAGTTTCGTTGCCTAACTTTATTTCGCAAGATAGGGTCAGGAGCGAAAAGTTTTCAAAAAGGTTCAAATACAGATGATTTTACGTTGCATTCTGTACAACATCCATTTTGCGGAAATAAATTCGTATTGAGGGGGAAGATATTTCCATATTGTGTCCCAGATTCACAGCGTTCATTAAAAACGTCAACGTCAAAAGAAGAGTGACGCTTTGCGTGGCACTTGGTGCTCGTGGGAATATCTTCTCTTTCACATTCAAATTAATATCATGCAGACTTGTTCGCATCTACGGACGCTCACTTACCGTAGTTCAAGATTGCTTTCCAACGGAAAACTTGGAAAATTTATCACCAGCACTTTGACAATGCAAATATTGACTCTACACAATTTCATTTCAATTCTAGTTACAACTATAATAATAATTACAATATAGATATGTTTCGTAGTCATTATCTATATATACATTCACCGATCTCAGATCATTGCCTTCTTCGAATGAATCCTCACAAAGTTTCCCCTGGTTATTTCCCCGGAAAACGCGGCAGCCGCATCACACGGTTCAGAAGCTCCCACGGTTATATGCCTACATACCAACTTCATTCTACGGCCATATCATTACCTGCGATTTCAATAACGCGAGACCAGGGGAAGTACGGCAGTAAAGTTTTTCACGCGAAACGAGATTAATTCATCCATTAAAACAGATCGCCCAAAATTAGAATCGCGGGCGCGCATATTATTATTACACCGCGGTAATTACCGTTCCAAGCCCCAGGTGCAATTACGCCAAGTTGATTCTCGTATCAACTCGGCACCTTTTACAATCGTTTCGCCGGCCTCTCAAAAGTTTCTGCCAATGTCCCGAGGCGGCGGCAAATCGCCCGAGCGATCAATGAAAACGACGCCGATCGAATTATTTCCCTTCTGCACTTTCCGGAAGCTTTTCCTCGGGAATATAAATTTCCAATATTTCCAGGAGGATGTAGGAGGGAGGTTTGAATGGGTCTAATGTGTTCCATTTTTGTGATTTGAGATAGGGGTCAAGGAAATGGGGGAATAGTGGGCAACATTGTCTAGTTAGGGAATTTCGGATGGGGAAATAACCGAAAATACAGACGTGAAAATGTATTAGTTTATAGATTCAAGTTTTACTGAATTGGTGGAGATTTTCACAACTACAAATTTTTTAATTTTTTAAAGATCAATGATATTCTCTAGGATTTCCAATACTCCTCAACTTTTCGAAATTTTCGAAATTTCAAGCATCATACAAACTACTGTAAACTTTCCAACAATCAAAATATTTTCCCAACTCATTCAGATTTTTCGCAATTTTACATTCTAGTTTAGGGTGTCACTTATTTTGGCGATATCGGAATTTTTTCCATTCCGAGGCTGTAAATGAATCGAGATATCAAAAGAAAATTTTTTGTCAAAATTAAAGCGAATCGAACATGATTAACACGTGCCACAAAACGACTTAAATTTGAAATGAGATTTCCATGTAGTTTTTCATACGTTTTCTTCAAAAATTCATATTTTGTGAAAAACATGAAATAAACCTTTGAAACTTGGCATAGTTTGAGTGTACAATGTGATGTCCAAGACCACATTTTCCTGGAATTTTCTATCGCTGTTATCTATGTTTTACAAGCACCGAAAAAGTACTTGTTGGCCTTTTTTCGGCCAACAAACATAGATTTTGAGGTTTTCATCAAAAAATCAAATAACGTCATTCTGCTTCTTGCAAAAAAATATTATATTTTTAGAATTTTCGACAGTTTCTTGAACTTCCATTGTTTGTTAACATTTAAGAATCTTAAAAATCTTCAACGTAATACAAACAATTCATTTTTTTCCAATTTTACGAGGACTTGTCCGACTCATTAAGATTTTTTGCACTTTTCCAATAGTTTTCGAATATTTAAGATTTTTCTAAAGAACTAGAAAAACATCATCTTGCACGTTTCGAACAAATATGTCAATGCACACAACTCACTAGATTTCAAAAATTCTCAGAAACTTGACAAATTGAATTTTTCTTTTAAATATTGATAATCCCTAAAATTTTCAGTGTTTTTAATTTTTCCGAAATTCTCGATGTCTAATATTGAACAGATACTTTTAAGAACCTTTCAAATATCAAAATTTTAATCAGAATATGAAAAAGCTAACCCGAAAAAATCGTCCTCTACTGCTATTTTTTTTTAATTTTGTCAGACTCCAAAAATTGAGATTCTGAAAATAATGAGCGTTATTTCACATCAAATGACAATATAAGTATTCTAACATAAGACACAATTTATTATTCTTTAAACAAGAGATATATTAGAAAAAAACGGTATATTTAAATTAATGGCAACAATTCATAAATAATCAAAGAACATTTATATAATCTATCGAATAAGTTCGCGTTTGCACATTCTGGAAGCTTTTTATTAAAAATATAAATTGCCAACGTTTCCACGATGATGTGCGGAAAAAATTTTTTTTTGTGATTTGGAAAGAGTTCGCTAGTCCCTGAAAATCAAAATTCTCAAATTTTGAAATTGCTCAAGGTACGTTGAAAATTCACTCCAAAAAAGCATTTCTTCATCAACTGTTATTTTTCAAACTGTGATAATAATTCAAATTAACGTTCATCGGAAGTCATTACAATTTTACTTGAAAAATTGTCGTGATAGATTATCAACATCAATATACCATATTATGAAATTTATGATTTCAGCATTAATTTTCTAATCGCGAATTCGGCAGTACATAGCAAATTTATTACCCCTTGCCATTTATCTCGGCATTATATAGAACTTGGAGTATTGCCAGAAGCACGATAAACTTAACGTAACTTAACGCAACATAACTTAACGTGACTTGGAAGTTTAGGCATGCGGTTGGTTTCCGATGGGACCATTTACGACCATCATCGTAAATGGTTCTATTGGAAACCTCTAACCACATGCCAAACTTTCACGTCAATTTAAGCTAATCCGACATCATATGGAATTTAGAAGTGTATAATGTATAATTTTGAGATTAAATTCACGAATCTGGAACCCAAAGACTTATTCTTCAATTTTATGTTAGAGTTAAAGGTTATTTGGTTAAAATCGATCGTCTCTTCCAACTTTGAGAAAAGCCCGAATCGGGGTATAAATTTTGACCTAGGACGGTAGCATATTGTACTTGATTGTCGCGTTTCCCTCGATTATTTGCCGACGTTCCGTGTGGCGAATTCATGATTTTGTTTACACACGTTTTCTCCGCGCCCACGAAAAGTCGGTCTCTTTCGGCGCCGGATTAATCGATGCCTCGGCCTCGACCCCGTAGATTACGCAACAATTTTCCGTGTTTTTCCGCGTGAAATTGACGAAAGAGAGACACGGTTCGCGTCGTAGATGTTGGAACGTCAGTTTTGTGAATTCGACTTTGAGGAAAAGCAAGAAAAAAAAACTAAAGCTTTGGAGCTTTGGAAAGATAAATATTTCATTCTTGGTTCCGGAATTCGTGGTTTATCAACTTTTGATCGATCACCCTATGCGCATGTTTAACATCATTGACCAATTTGAGATTTATTACACTTCTTGCGGAATAATAAACTTTTCGCAGCCACTTTTCCACAAAGTTTCCCCAACTTTTCGGATGAAATTGCGGAACATGGCAAATCCGGGGCAGCGCTTCTTGGGCGATTTCATGAAAATTGATATTTATGCGCGTCTAGCTCGGTCCATGCGATCCTCTCGCGAAAAATCGCACTTAACTCGCCGTAATTCGAGGACCTCTTTTGACTTTCATTTGCCAATTATTGCGTAATTGAGGTACGAGCGCTGGAATCACGAATCCTTGCTCAGCTTTTGCGTCTTTTTGAAATTCTAATGTCCTGAGAAAAGTGAATTTTATGTTATGGAACCCATGGAAGCTTTCCATTTTGATTGGATATTTAGGGCATGTTTTTATTTTTTAGAGGATGTAGAGTATATTAATATTTTGTCGAAATGATGAGGCGCGTATTTTTTTTTTCTTCGGCCGAAAAAAAGATGTTGATATTTTTCGTCCACGGTAAGAAATTTTCTTTCAAATGGGCATAACTTTGTCAAAAATCCATTATTTTGACAATTTTCGATTCGAAATTTCTAGTATGATTCAAATTGTTCAGTTATTGTATCGACCAATTGTTACGACAGAATTTTTAATAATTTTTAAACCAAAAGCGCAAATTTTTTATGTAATTGAATAAATTTAAGAAGTCTATTTCAATTTTTGGTTAAATTTTGGATTGTGTAAAGTGGTGATCATAATTCCATTTCTTCGAAAAATGAGTGATAATTTTTTTCATTTTTGTAATGAAATTTCGGTATACTCAAAAAGTATTGAAAACTACGGAAAATGTGCAATAATTACACAAATTTTTGGAAAAAATTTTAAAAATAAAGATACATTAACTGTTTGAAGATTGTCAATGATTCTAACGAATTCGAAAAATCCGCAGAATTTTAGAAAATTTTCATCAACTTTATACATATGTGATATGCTCCGCACAATATTTTCTCGAAATGTGCGAACTAATGTTTTTTTTATATTTTAGAACGAAGATTTAAAAAACAGAAAATTTTTAAAAAATTACGAAAAATCCTGGTCATTTTAATAATTTTTATAAAATTCAGAAAGTTTTGAAAGGCTTCTATTATGTTCGATATTTCGGAAATTTGAAAAAATGGAAAATAGGAAATTTGGTGATTGTCAATAATTCTAACTAATTTGAAAGACTATTGGAATTTCAGAAAACTTGCATTAACTCTTAACACTGTGTTTGTTATCATTTTTCTATGCATCTTAATGATTTTGTCATTTAATAAATTAAAAATATCTGAAAAGTTTAAAAAAATCACGAAAGATTTTGATAAGTTTCAATTTCAGAAACTCGATCAATTTCAAAAAATTAAGAAAAATCTTCACCATTTTAATAATTTTTATAAAATAAAAGTCTTGATTAGCTAGTATTATGTTCGAAATTCCAAGAATTTTCAAAAATGAAGAAACATGATAGTATTTAAGATTGTTAATAATTTTATAAAATTTGAAGAATATGTGGGATTTTACAAAATTTTTATTAACTTTGTACATTTTGTTCATTGTCATATTTTTTCGAAATTCGCATAGTAATGTTTCCCTTTTTTTTGATACAAATTTTAAATACCTGACAATTTAAAAATAATGAAAAATAATTTTGAGCCGTTTGATAAATAAAACGAAAATTAGAAAGTTTTGAATAGCTTTTACAATTAGTATATTTAAAAATTTCAAAAAATTTGGAAAATCGAAGACTAATGCAAATTCCAAAGATTACTAAGAATTTCGAAAAATTCAAATAAGTTATTAAACAACACACATTGTGAAAAATTTAAAAAATTCCGTAAAACGACAGCAAACTTGTAATATCCTCAAAATTCCATAAAAACAAAAAAAGAAAACCTAGAATCTCAGAAAACGTTGAAAAGTTTCGTCAACTATAACGAATTTCAACGATTAGTTAAAACCACTATTTGCAAATTGATGCACTTTCACTCGAATATTTTAGAATAAGACCCCCATCCAAAATTTCACTCTCCCCATATTTTCTGCCACCTTAAATCACCTACACAATTTTTCCACGAACCATAGATATAGTTATACATTGCTAACCTTTGACGATCTACAATGTTTCCTATCGCAGTTACTCAGTGCAGTAAAATAGTTGAATATCATCATTTAAAACCCTAAGCTTCAGAAACTTGTAAAAAAATGAATATATCTGTTCTCGAGACGATATAAAAGCACAGCTTCTGTTTGTTTTTCTTTGATAACGCAGAAACGCCATTATGGCTGCTATTGCAAATAGCGCCGATAAAAAACGAGCGGGATTTGGTGGTCCTGTTTTTGTTGACGTTCCGCGACATCACCGCCCTGAAGCAGCCGATCGAGACGGACGACAGCAAGGGCGGCCTATCGAAATTCGCCAAGCTCGCGAGGTCCGTCACGAGGTCAAGATCGGTCCTCGTCTCCCAATTCGGCTCCCACGTCCCGGCGCTCAAGGACTCCGCCATCCCGGTCACCGCAAAGCAATCCCACCTAGGTCATGTAAGTCCATCAACATTTTTTACATTTTTCCATCTTACATTCACCCATTTTACTTCCCCTTCAAAATACTTGGGTCCGACAAAATTTTCCCGATCTTTTTATGTGAAAAACTTGCAATTCTTTTATTTATCTCCACATAATCCCTTTCAAATCTCCATTTTAAAATTCTCTCACTTCAACGTCAAAAGAAATGACTTACGTGATTATCAATCATCTCATAAACCTTCCAAATCATTTACTTCCCGTGATGAGAAGCAACCCCTGAATTCAGGGGGAAAAAAGCCCTGATCGGGCAACACTTAAAACGGACTCTTGAACCCTATAGCGACGACGCCCATTGAACTTCGACCTCCCTAAATCTCTCGGATCGTTTATTTCACACGGCCATTCATGAATCATGAGAAATACGATAACTCTAGCAGCGACCATTTTATTTCCTTGATCCTAAAATAGGGCGTTAGAATAATCCCGTGTACTTTTAAGAGTATGTGGAATCTAGAACGAATTCCCGTCAGCTGCAGTATAATGAGTATAATAAATATAATATGACATGAATGATTATTTCACATCATTATGAATATAATGAATATTTTCAACGATATTAATTTATAATCAATAAATTCGAGAAAATTCCAAATCTTGCTGAGCATTGTTTAATAGTATATAGTCATTGCCGATTTCCCAGTAGTTTTGATACTTGAATAAACCTTATGATAAAATAAAATTTTTCATAAGAATTTTATGTATTTCTCATAAGGTGACCTACTAAAAACCTTATAAGAAACTGAAATTTCTTTTTTATAATGTTTTGTTCTTATAAAATTTTATAAAGTACATTCTTTTAAAAAATTCGAGTTTCTTATAAGGTTTTTATAAGGATAAAAATTACGGGGATCACCTTAAATTTTCATCAAAATTAAATAAAAAGTGAAAAAAAACCTGACGTTCGTAAGACGCTGAAAAAAATGGAGAAGCAACCAATGCTTGCAAAAATCATGAAAAAGAAAATTTTACTTGCATACTAAAAATATATATGTATCATCTCTATGTAAAATATGATACTTAATGATTTCCCTTCCATCAAATTTTTTCTAATGAAAATTATCATCCTTTGTTTTCATTTTTCTTTACCTTCTCACTTCCATACTCACATATGGAAATTTTCGAAACTGCAATTTCCCGGCATTTTCAGCTTTTCCATGATTCCACGTCGTTGGAAATACATTTGGCATAATATAATATTGGATAATTGGAAGGAAACGTAGGTTTCGACGATCAAATAAGCGAAATAGATGCATTCCCTAACTCAATGATACGCTAAGAAATTTGTTTGCCTCATGAAAACTGGAGACACATTGATACAGTCGTTGGGGAAAAGCTCGACGTTACCGAAAGTGGAATGTCAATATTGAAGGTGTCTCCAGAACTCGTACATATGTCGTGAGGAAATAATTTTCATCTTCAATAAACATGCAAGTCGTGAAACTGCAATTGACACTTTAGCCTAAGTGGGCTTTCATACATGATGTCAGGGTCCTGAAAAATTACATAAATTCAAATGTTTAAAGATTTTTATATATACTTCAGGTCTTTAAGGAAATGCTTTAGTTTTAAATGAAAATGCAATTGCCATTCATTTATTCACTTTCAAAGATTTTCCCTTTTTCTCCACGAAAGAAAAATATAAAATACTTGCTTGTTTGCTTACTCCGCCCATAAAATAGCAGTTGCTGTTCAAGTAAAAGCCATTATAAAGGGATTATATTCAGAAAGGGAGAAACTTTTACGCTTCAGAAAACTCTCGAAAGTAAAAATACACGATACGAATAAAAGTGAGAGAGTCAATTATAAACACCACAACAATTTATCTACCTTCGAAAATCTCTTATCCACTGAACTTGCCTTAACTTGTCGCTGTATCTTACAACGATTTTTCCCATCGTCAAAAGGACATGGAACGCGAAATACATCGAAAGGTTGTCACGTATTCCAGCATTTGTCGACGTGAATTCAGAAATTGTAAATCGATACGAATTTTGAAAAAGTCCAAATACACGAGCATCCTTGATTTACTGCGTGCTTTTCTTATGATAGCCCGAGTGAAATATTGCCCGAGCTTCCGTAAACTTATCAATAAATCTACTGGAAATATTTCTCGAGCTCGATATTAGACAAACATACATTGTTGCGAATCCAGTTTATTGCTCGTTAAAAACTGCCGGAGTGATAGTAAATATTTGCAAAATCGTTGCGTGGTATCTAGTTCTCTTTTGTGCAATCATAAATTTTAGTTTTGATGCTGTTTCAGTATGCATGGAAATTCATAGGTAGCGAGGTGATAAATATTGATAAAGGAGATCCTTTTTTATGGTTTCATAACTTTTTCCCGCTGCGTGCGTGATATTGTTTTTTACAGGATGGAAAAAGTCGCTTTGAGAGCCAAGTGCAGAATATTAGATAAATTTTATATTCTTTTGATGGCCAAGCTCGTGCATTTAAGAAAATTTAAAATAGACAGTTAGTAACCAAGGTATTATTTACGGGCGTAGGCAGAGAGGGCTTTTACAGGATTCAAATATCCATCTTGAAATTCGGGGGATGTTAATTATTTACCTTAAAAATAAAGAAAACTTATTACAATAAATGATCGAGAATGAGAAAATAATGCAGAAAAATAATAATTATAAATAAAATGAAGTTATAATAAAAATAATAATAAACCAGAAAAATACAAAATTACTGAAATCCGAAGGATGTAACAAAGATATTTTGAGAGTTATCGAAGTTGAACAAAATTTATGATTCCTGACTGCACTAGGTGAAAATAACTAGAATCTTGGTATCAGAAGAATTTTTTATGAACCAGAATTCAAATTACAAATTTTTGCGAGAAAATAAATATTCGAAAAAAAATTTCAACTCAAGGAGTAAAAAAGAAAAATTAAAATCTACTGAAATGCAGAGAATCTGAAAAATTTTGAATCATAAAGCATCGAATTCTAGACGTTTTCATAGAAATCCATGAAAATATCATAAAATAAACTCGAGAAATATTAAAAGTGTAATGGAAATCTATGAAATTATAGTTTTCTGAAAAATTTCAACGAATATTTAAGGCCAATCAAACTTTAATTTTTAGAGTATCCAGTTCTAAAAAACGAATATATCAATCTATAAAAATACTAGAAATCTGCTATAACAATGAAAAAACCTGCAAGTCTGATGAATACTCAAAAAACACGAAAATGCGAGAAATCTATAAAATAATACGAATCTCTATCTGTACATGTTATTTTTCCAGAAATATATTTAAACACAGAATATCTATCGAAACTGAAATTAGAGAGCATTGATGTCTGAAAATCTGTACGTGAATCTACAACAGAACAAATATTCCACAAAAGTGTTAGAAAATTCTCAAATATTTCATAAATACTAAAAATACAATATATATAAAAAAACGTATATCAAGAATGTGCTATTCTGTACCCTCAAAGTTTTTAAACTTTGAAATCCCAAAATCCCAAAGTTTTAAAAATTTTACTCCCATTACTGCATCTTGAAACATTAAAAAGTTATTAAATCCTGGCTGAGGTATATTTTCCCAAAAAAAACTTGCTGAAAATTTTTTATTCCTACGCTCCTGATGATAACATTCATTAAATTCTTTTATATGCAAATAAATAATAACATCCGAAATTGTTCCATGTAAATTCCCAACTTTTCTGATTTTCCAAAAATTCCAATTCACTCTGTAATGGTCCATTAAAACTCAACTAGAACGTTCTGAAAATAAGATAAAGAGCATTATAGGCTATTTCGCGCTGAATCGCGTGGCCATTAACTGGGGAAAATTGTTTTTCCGGGCTCTAGATGATGACCTTGAATGCAGAGGTAATGCCGCAATATCGTCAAGAAGCACCGAAAACTCCACCACACATCCTTTTACATTACTGCGCCTTCAAAGCGATTTGGGACTGGATAATATTGTGCCTAACTTTCTATACTGCTATCATGGTCCCTTACAACGTGAGTTTCGCAGTTTTTCCTTCATCCCACATGGAAATGAAATGCATCCAAGAAATATTTCACCATTTATTTTAATATCTTTCACATAAATTTTACGTTCCCTCAGAAAATTCTTCCAAATTGACCCATCCCTTGAAATCAAGAATAAAATTACCAGTCCTACATTTTTTTCTTAAACTCGATTTATGCTTGGTTAAATAATTTTTTCAACATTCCCGGATGCATATATTTCCCTTTGGGTCGACCAATTTATTCATAACATGTATAAATAAATGAAAAATGTTTTTGAATTCAGGTAGCCTTCAAGAACAAAACTAGCGAGGATGTAGTCCTTCTTGTCGTAGATACTATCGTGGACGTCATATTTTTTATCGACATAGTACTTAATTTTCATACAACCTTCGTTGGTGCTGGCGGTGAAGTAGTATCTGATCCTAAGGTACGTTGCAATGCTACATTTTCATTTGCATTCGAAACAGTTTGAAATTCCAGTGTGAAAAACAATAATTTCATTTAAAAATGGACATTTCGGTTTCTTTGAGAAGTACGACAGGGTTACTCGCAGTGAAACTTGTTTTTACGGCCAACAGGTTATCAGGATGAACTATCTCAAGTCTTGGTTCATCATAGACCTGCTCAGTTGTCTGCCATATGATGTGTTCAATGCCTTCGACCACGACGAAGACGGCATCGGGAGCTTGTTCTCCGCCTTGAAAGTCGTTCGACTCCTCAGGCTTGGCAGGGTCGTCCGAAAATTGGACCGATACCTCGAATACGGCGCGGCGATGCTCATACTACTTTTGTGCTTTTACATGCTCGTCGCTCACTGGCTGGCCTGCATTTGGTAACAGCGTGTCTCAATCTAAACAAAAATCTCCAATAAGAAACCTAGCAATAGCTTCTATGTGAAAATCTGAGAGAAATCTCCTTCAGAATTTTTTCTCCAACTCGAAAAACAACGGAGATATGGACGATCGAATTTGAGTAACTAGCGCTCGTCGCGGTAGCGTCGGTGCACTAAATAGGCCACGCCCCTTTCCCGCTTACGTTTCACTTCTCCGCTGTTTTTCACTGTTTATTCTCAAATTTTGACAACAAGACGATGTGAAATGCTAGGAGAGGGATTCGCAGGAGAGGAGTGAATGAGTGTGTAGGAATAAAGTCGAGAGGGATTTTTACGAGGCCGGATGCTGGTCGTTGCGTGATAAGCGGAGCGTGAAACGCTGGGAGCTTCCAATGAGGAGAATGTGCTTTATTGCAGGTACTCGATAGGAAAGTCCGACGCGGATAGCGGCCTGCAGTATTCATGGCTGTGGAAATTGGCCAATATAACTCAGTCGCCGTACGTGTGGACCAATGTCAGCACCATCCAGCCGGAATTAGTTGGCGGCCCGTCGCGTCACACGACATACGTCACAGCTCTATATTTTACAATGACGTGCATGACGGTGCGCATACAAATGTGTTTTCAATTAACCCGTCATCGACCCTGTGCATGATTTCCTAGCTCTGGGTTTCATCTTTTGCATACACTTTTTGTAGCACGAAAAGTTTTAATCAAACTTGGAGGAATTTCGCGAATTCAAGAGCTATATCTTGACATTTTCTTTCATATTTGCGCTATATTTTAATGAGGTTTTTTTTTTTCAGTCCGTCGGGTTCGGAAACGTATCTGCGGAATCGGACAACGAGAAAATTTTCACAATCTGCATGATGATAATTGCTGGTGAGTTCGACATTTTTTTGTTATTTTTTTTTTTTTAATATATATTTTGCAAATCATACTCACATTTTGAAATAACTCATCCACACTTGACAGCAATTTTTGCTACATAATAAAAACAAGTTGTCGGAAATCATCTCGTAATTAACGTGCTTACTTATTTTCGCGAGAAACAATTACTTGGGAAATTTCACTTGATTCCCAGCATGATCCCGGATGCAATTTTACTTTATTCAGCGGGGCGAGTGTGACCTAATTTGCGGGGGCTTTGTACCTATAATATTTTACGTGATTAACTGGTTTGTAGTTACCGATATAAGCATGCTATTATAATGTACCCTCGGTGGATTTCATTGGATAAGATTCCACACATTCTTCATATTTATGAAATTCTCGAAAGAGGAATTCGGTTTCCTGATTATTTATTATTCATTAATCGAATATTCCATGCTATTGTTGTAATTAGGAGCTTTTGTCAATGAAAAATCATTTATTTTTAACATTTTGGACCCCTTCCTCTAGGTTAAAATAACAATAAAATTAATAAATGTGATTGAATTTATATTACTATATTCAACCACAATATCAAAAAAATAACATAAAGTTTTATAGATGCAAATTTGTGACATTTAACTGTCGAGAAAATCTTTTTATTTTTGTCACCAACTGACATAGATGAACTGAACCCCCCCCCCCCCGCACAGTGGTGTTAGTTGAGGAAGTTTTTTTTCAAAATTTCGAGGAATTTTCTATGTTTTGAACGTGAGACTACAAAAATAGATCGACAGAACTTGAGAAAATTTTTTTTTTGCATAGAAAAGTTTAAGAAGAGTGGAAGAAACGAATTTCAAGTTGGAACAGCATATTTTTGAACTTTTATTCGAAATAAATCACGTTCTTATTTAAAATTGTTACGATAGTTGAAAGAATGAGTCATTTCTAATTTAAGTATGTAATGTTTCGGAATTGTTTTATATAATATCTTCGAATAATAATAAAATATTTCCTCATGATAATAAAATAGGTTTGTATGATATTACAATTTTTATTGATTTTATGATGAAAATGAATATATATATATCATGAGTTATAATAATATAGTGTGTAGTATATTGAAACATACGTTTATTATAACAGTTGTGTGATAATTATAATATAAAAAAAAGATGACGTAAAAATATAGCCTTTTGACAGTTTTACTTGATTGAAATATTTATTATAAATTTATATTGTTCTGATTTTATACGATATCATAGATCACTTCAATAATATGTAACTATCAACAAATTTTTTTAGAGTAAAGTAAAAAGATTTTTAATCGGGATTTTCGGCAGAATTATTGTGATTGTTAAAGGAATCTTTTTATAATTGTAAACAGATCAAAATATATAAACCGTATTTAAAAAAAATACAAAAAAGTTCCGTAGAGATTAGAAAAATTGTTCATTGTTTAGATTCCATGGTTAGTATTTTTTCTGCAAGCTTTAAAAAAATCCATTCATTCATAAATCATTATTCAAACGATCATTTGATAGACGTGACAATGATTTATGTGATACGTCTTGGGAACACAGGAAAGAAAAAAAATCTTCCAAAAATACTTGAAAATCATACAAAAATCCCCAAAATTGATTAAAAATACTCGAAAATCCAGGCACATAATACCTTCCAAGCCCCCGAATCATACTTTGCTTCGTACAAAAACCATATCCTTAAGTGGCGCCGAGTTCCAAGGAAAAATCAAGCCTGAAAGGCCTGGCAACGAGCCCCCCTTCAATTACGTAATCACCCAGTTCCTTATCAAAGAGCTGACCGTGCTAATTTTTGCAAGGTCGGTTTAATGCAAAAGTTGCCCGAGCTAAAGAAGGCTGTTGGGTAGTAGTCGAGGCAAAGTTGCCCGAGAGTTGGAAAAGTCGATCGGCGACGAGACAAGGGCTGGGGAAGAAGGAGGAATGTAGTTTAATAATCAATTTATCGCCACGATTTCGCAGCGCTGTTGTACGCGACGATTTTTGGCCACGTGACGACGATAATTCAGCAAATGACGTCGGCAACGGCCAAGTACCACGACATGTTGAATAATGTGAGGGAATTCATGAAACTCCACGAAGTACCGAAGGCGCTGAGCGAGCGCGTCATGGATTACGTGGTCAGCACGTGGGCGATGACCAAAGGTTTGGACACCGACAAAGTCCTCAATTACTGCCCCAAAGACATGAAAGCCGACATTTGCGTGCACCTCAACCGAAAAGTTTTCAACGAGCACCCAGCCTTCAGGTCAGTCACTTGATACCACGTATACAGTCAACTCTGTCTCAAGTGTCACTTGCGACATTTTCGCTTGAACGAAGCCAAAGAATGCGTAGCATGTCGATTTGTACGAAAATTAGTCGACGTTTGTAATCCATTCAAATGTTAAAATAGTACTATGCGAAATTCAGGCATTAGCTCAAATCCTCCTTGGAAACGCCAACATACATGACGTCGACATTTTGACCGACGCACATGTATTAACATGTGTCGTCGTTACCGTGGAGCTGGAAATTCATCAAGTTTTACAGACTTTTTTCAAGATTCTCTGTTTATTTTTATGTTATTATTTTATAGTATCTTACTTTAATTATACAATTATACAATGAAATAAAATTACATCGTAAAACGATGCTTAATGTGAAATATTGTTTTTTTTTTTCAAAGATTGGCGTCGGACGGTTGCTTGCGAGCGCTCGCGATGCACTTCGCGATGTCGCACAGTGCGCCGGGGGATTTGCTGTACCACACGGGGGAATCGATAGACTCGCTGTGCTTCATCGTCACCGGGAGCCTGGAGGTGATCCAGGACGAGGAGGTCGTCGCGATCCTGAGCAAGGGCGACGTGTTCGGGGACAGCTTCTGGAAGGACGCCGCGGTCGGCCAGAGCGCGGCCAACGTCAGGGCCCTCACCTACTGTGATCTGCACACCATCAAGAGGGATCGACTCCTCGAGGTCCTCGAGTTCTACCAAGCCTTCGCCAATTCCTTCGCACGAAATCTCATTTTGACGTACAACCTGCGCCATCGGGTGAGTCCTCGTTTTATCCTTTAATATCCAGATTGCAAAGGGGAGACATCATCGCAACATCATGACTGCTCGTGTTTGAGAATGATTCGGCAATGATGGATCAAAGATATCCTCCTCCATCATCCTACAATAATTTACGCATCGAAAATCTGTCTCCACTTACATAAAACATTCCTGAATAAATATACTCAGAAAGTTTAAAAATATGATTTTTGTCCGTTCGAAATTCGTAGTCATTTGCAATTTAATACACAAATGAAAAACCGTCTTCGCTTTCTGAACACGTGACAACAGACTGAAACGTATATTTATATTCTGAGATACGGAAATTTTTTTTTGCATTGCACCATCTTGACACTAATATAGAACAATCAGCTTTGCGCGCGCAATCCGTTTGAACGAACCGTTGATTGATTTATTTATCAAAAATGCAACTGCAACATCATGCAATATTCTATCAATCAGATGCAGCTATTATCGTCAATTTATTGATCAAAGATTGCGATTTGAAATTTTGGTTCAAATTAGGTCTAAGCTAGATGCATGAATCATTCATGCATTATATTGACCACTGATGGTCTTCGAAAGAACTCCATCAGCTGCTATCTGAGTAATTTATTCGTGTCTACAAATTACTAGGAGACATTACGATTTCTCGTAATTTCCCCCACCCCCCACCATTTCAAGATATAAAAATAACTGCTGAATAGTGAGTTTCATCATTATTGATATTTTTTATTCATTTTCCTTACCGATGGTACGTTTTGCTTGTAATTCTTATATACTACATTTTCATGTCTTCGAAATAGAAAATTTTTAAGGAGCTCGAACTTCATTTTTGAATTTCTGCGATAATTTCTTAAATTACTAATTTTTGTATGATGCTCGTGGTCCAATATTATAATCGAATATTCTAGAAATATATAATAATAACAATAATAATAATAATAATAATAATTCTAGAAATCTATGCATTACTAATTATTTTTAAAAATGCTATTTCGTGGAAAATTTCTTAAAATACTGAAAATCCAATTACCTTTGAATTCCAGATCATCCGATATTCAAAAGTTTATGAATATCTACAGAAGTGTTGGAAATAATGCAAAATACCCTAAAAAATGAAGCCAGATTATAAAATATCTTACATGTATGAAGATACAATTTTTTCAATAATTATAAATAATGAAAATCTACGAAATCTTGAATTCTAGAGCATCAAATTACCAATGTAGAAAATTTCTGTAAATACGAGATTATCCTTTGAATGGTGTACGTATTGAAAAAATAAGTACTCAGAGATGTTTAAAAATGCGAGTAAAAATATTTGTCGATACATTGAATATAATACATATTGACGTTTTTGGCATTTGAGTTTGCCCCACGCATAAATTCGACGAAAATGATAAAGTTATGAAATATCTGATCAACGTTGAAAATATTCCATTTACGATGTATTCTAATGCTTTTTTTATGAGGACTTAAATAATGTTAAAAATATATGTGATAACAGCGTTTTATGTTCTTAACTGTTGAATAATTTTAGTCTCCTTTTTTTCATGTTCGATTCACGAGAGTTACATTTTTTTTCCGAGACAAAGCTTTTTCATCGTTGGTTTCTAACATTCTACTTTTTCCCTCATGCGTGCCATTTTCATTATCATGCATCCATTGTCGTCGACTATTGTACTTTTTTTCATATGACGATTTTTTTCTCCCAGATACTAACCCTTATAAAAATTGGAATCTTCGATTTCGAATTAGTACAAATTGTTCGCTTTTCACATGCATTAGAAAAAAATTTTTATACAAGCCACTAAACATTAACAGAAATGATGAAAAATTCTGCAAATCTGCAACTAAAAACTTTTCATTAGTGTTAAATATCCACTTTTTAAACATGAAAATGATCTTCGAAAATCTCATCAATATAAAACAATCGGTCAATTTCATTCATGTTTTACAGAAAATTTAACTTTCACGACAATAAAACGCTTGAAAGTTAAAATCACGTAAACGCCATTCACACAAGGTTCATTTCCTCATCACATTTCGGATAAAATGAACCCTATTAACCCTCTGGACCTTTGAGTCCTCAATTCAACGGTGAATCATTTCTGTATCCGACAATTTTCGACCTCAACGGTATTGCAATTTTCCACTTTCTGCCCGAAAGCGAGATTTCGCCTGACCATCAGAGACCCTCGAAAATTGCTCGCCCTTTGTTCTGATTCCGATTAAACTTGACAGCCTCGACACCGTTCGACAATAGTTGGAAACAAAAACGAATAATCGTGTTTCTATTGCGAGCTGGCGATATTGGGAACGAGCCGAGAATATACCCTCCATAATAATTAGAGAATCATGCAAATCAATATGTTTGGCAGCAAAGCATTAATTCGCGAGTTCCTCGCTGAATTCCACATTATTTCTCGTACGCAAGTTGAATATTCAAAATTATATAAATCAATCCCCAACGAAACAAACCAAGTTAACTATGTTTACCTTTTCGAAAGTTCAGAATTAATCAGATTCCGTATAATATTTGAAGTGAATATTCTGGCAATTAGTTTTGAAAAATGTTTACGAGAAAACTTGTTACATTTTTGAAAAAAAAAGTGAGGAATAATATGAACATCAGTATTCACCTCAAAAAAACACCAGCGAAATCATATTTCCCGAAAAACTTTGCGGAAGTCTCTAAGGCGATTTACGAAAAGAGCTCATTTTCAGAATAAAATTCAAATCCACAGTATGAGCGTAATGCGATGCACGCTGGCTTCGTACCAAAATAATAACATTACCTACAGCGTATCCTCCTTCTCTCGTGTCTCTTCCGAATATTCAGAGATAGTAAAACTTTTTCATATCGGCAGGTTATTTCCCCTTTTTCATTGCCACTTGCAATTTTCAACTGTAGAACAATTGCAGAGTATGGTATTAATTAAAATAAGTTGATAAGATAAATAAGCTACTCGTGTTTTAAATTCTGAACTAGTCCTTTTGCTTAAAAATAAAACAACTAACAGTAATATATGAATTCTACTATATTAAAATACAGTTATTTTTCGACAAATTACAAAAATTCAATGTTTATTAGAACCTATAAAAATATTTGAGTACATTCTTCAGAATTATATAAAAAAGGAAGAGTTTTTGTTAAATCATAGAGTTACTACAAACATTTTTAAATATTAGTAATCCATAAAATTACGAAATACTATTCAGACTCGGTTTTTTTTTTTTCATAGCAAAAGTACTTGAAATTCTAAAAAAAACTATATAATTTTATTAAAACAGAAATACCAAAATTTTTAAAAAACACACTAGCAGTCTGTCGAATACTGAAATCCTATGCAGGCATAATTATAATTTTTTCTATTATTTAGAAAAATACTAGAAAATCATGTAAAAACTACAGCATTTCTTTTGAAATTAAAAATTCATAAAATTTTTGCAATAACAGCAGTCTATCAAATCGTGAAATCCTTATTAAGCATAATTTTTCTAAATATTTCTAAAAATAATTGGTAATTATGTGACTATTACTAAATATCATAAAAATGTTTAAATACACAAATTTTTTAAATATTAAACAGTTCATCAAATACCAAATCTTATTCAGGCATCATTTTTTACTAATGTTATTAAAAAAACTTGGAAATAATATCAAAACCAAAAAATTTCCAAATTTTCAAAAGGACCATGTATGATCATACAAACGCGATTTTCGAAAAAGTCGAAGCATTACTATTTTGGTTTTTTACATTAAAAATTTGCAATATCTGAAAGTGGTTTCATCGAATTCTATATCTCCTTGGTAAGAGACCGGACAATTCAAAACAATTATTTTCGGATAAGTTAAATTCGTAGAACTCGACTACTATTAATGACAACAATTTATCAAAATTGAGATACTGACTTCTCCAGACTTATGTTAGGCTTCACATGATTCTGCAGCTCAAGTATTACTAATGTTTTGTTTTCTGAGTTTAAAATGGTATTAGATAATAATAATTTCAGACCGCAAGTCGGCCGTTCGTGAATTTCAGGTCTCACTGTGTTGGAAACTTGAGAAGCAACGACAACAATTCATAAGAATCAAATTTCCTACTTTTTCAGTATTTTCTTTGGCCTCAAAGAATTCTGCAGCACTAATTAAATTCGTTTTACATTTCCTTTTTTTCAAATTCTATGAGATACATATAATTTCCGACTGCTGGTCGGCCGTTTGCGAATTCCTTGTCTGACATAAATTGCAACTTAAGAATTAATAATAGATGTTTTTTGAATTTTTGCTAATCATCGTATTTCTGCTAGGAGAATTAGTCAAATGAGGCTATGAAATAGTCAGAATTGACTATTTTCAAATTAAGAGAATGATTCAACAATATATCATGCCTTTCAATATTTCGCTCTTAGGACTTGCATGTAGAAAATTTTCTTTTTGGCTAAATGCAAAAGTGTTTCAACTCTCTTCCTAAAATTTTTCAATCTTACCTAGAATCCTACAAACCTTTCAATTCTCGAATCTTTCAATGCCCTCTATTTTTGGAATATTTCCAATACAGAAATTGATATTTTTTCATCTCTCAATTGGAATGCCTCCAAAGTTTCCATCTTCCCTAAATTGTTTTAATACATTTGATGTTCGGAATTTAGATGTCAACATCCCGGGTACGCTTCGTGAATTTCATAAATAGATTTTTTTCGTCGGCAATTTCTGAACACTAAAAATACAAGGGGCAATTTTTCCTTCCAAGTGTTTCCAAGGTAGCGAACTTTTGCCCTAATGTGCGCTTCATTTTCCTTTGGAGCGGAATGTTGCCCATCGATTTTATTTTCTCGAGGCGGGAATTTCGTGTCACGACGAAACAAAAATCCCGACTCGATATGTAGCCTTCCTTTTCTTGAGGAAGGATATAAAATATCGGGGCTATAGAATTTATTCATCCGATCCCGGTAAATCAACATTCGTGATGGAACCAGCCGGGAACTGCGATTACAAATCGGGGAAATATTCGCGATCCCTGAATCGGAAAATTGTTCCATTTCCACACAGGTTTTTCTAATGAAACCTTTCAGCCCAAGTGACGGCTGCGACGGAAGTCACTTTATGAAAACTCAATAATCCGAACCGTAATTTCTAATTTATTCTTTATTATTCACTGGATTGAAACTATTTAATTGAGGAAAAAAAATTCCTCAAGAAATTATGAAATTCACGATGCTCATTACTCATATTAATACATTTTTTTTGGAATATATTTAATTTTATCAGCTTCGAAAATAAATGAATCTAGTAGAAAGTTTGAATAATCTTCACCAGTAGTTACTGAAAAGTGACTGACATTTAAATCACTGTTAATCCTTTCATCCGCGAAATCACTCACAGATTTTTCCGGATCACCGAGAAACATAATGGAAAACCCAGGGTAATATCGTACTCCCTACGATTTTCCATCTACGAAAATTATAGAAAAAAACTCTTTTCTTCAGCAAATATCTCGAACCTTCGCAAACTTTAATAAAGCACTTCCGAGATTTAATTTCGACGTGTAGCTGAAACGTGCAGTAGCGCTACTCCGTTTCATCTTTTTTTCATTAATCCAGCCTTTTTAACTCGTGCCTTAATTTAAGCCTCACCCTCGGAAAATTATTACTTCAACCAAGTTATGCTGCCTTTAACAGTGCCCACGCCGCTCCCGAAAATAACAAGCCATTTTCTTTATACTCCGTAATTTTTTATTACAAACAATCGAGAGTTGTAACATTTCTCACAAGGAAACAAAAACATCGTTCAGTACAGAATTTAAACAATAAATATATTATGCAGTAGAGTAACTTTGAAAAGTTCAGGAACAATGATGTTTTGGTGGGATTCTGAAATACTGATAGTAGATTACATTTATTTATTTTACCATGCAAATCGGCGAAAAGAACATGAGAAACTGTAAATAATTTATTTCCATCAATGCACGTCAACGATCAATTCTTTTTCATTTCTCCGGAAATTGGTCACGATTTCATTGTTCTTTTTCTGCGAAATTCCAACTTGGAATTCGGATTTACAAAATCTAAAATTGCCTCCATCGTTTTCAAAAAATCATTACTAAAATACGCGTTTTTCAGCTCGGCTAAACTTGATTTTCTTCTTTCTTCCACTTTCGAATATTGAGCATTTTCATAGTTTGCACCATTGAGTCGTTTTCCACTGGTGTCAACTATCGTACATCGTTGTTAATGCGTTTTTTTTTTCATCCAAAAAAACTCACGAAAAATCGCGTCGAGGAAGACTGGGACAATTTGGGCACTCGTACAACGTGTTAAACTATTATTTATTATGCGATTAAATGTATTTTCAAGTAATTTAGAGCAAATTTACATCACGATAAAAAAATACAGCAACAATAAAACTGTAAGAACAATACTCAAATTTTCTGGAATCCAAAATTATAAGTTTTTCTAGCAAAAAATCCTTGTTTGATATGCATTTCACTTCGTAATGATCACGAATTTCGATGTTCCAAAAATGAGCATTAGTCGAAAAGTGCCCGAATTAACCTGATTCGCCCTGGAGCAACTCGATAAAATGGGTAGCGAATCATTAACCTAGCGGACGTGGAAATTGGTTCTAATGGATCGCAGTTCCCAGCGGAATAAGCATTCAATATCCCACAATCATTCTCGCGATCGCGTCACACAACTCGCAGGAAAGTCAATTACGAACGTTATCCCATATGGCAACATTGAGAGAAAACGTAGTTAGGGCTTTTTTTTATGGTTGGGCGATTAATTTGACAGGGTTGATAACAAACAAATTTTATTGAGCAGGTCAGAAAACGAGATATTTGAGAATAGGTTCGGAGTGTTTACATCTGTTGGGATAGAGAATCCAAAAAAAAATTGAGCGATATTTCCATCTCTCCAATTCTCGTTTTGAAAAAAAAAAAATTACTGTGGCAAAATTATTACGCTCAATATTACGAGATTATTTAAAGAATGTTGGAAAACAATAAAATAATAACTTGAAACAAAAGAGTCATAATCAAATTTGTAATTTTCGTTCCTCGTTTCAAAAAGTACATAAAAGAATAAATGAGAGATTTATGTGACAAGTTAAAACAACGTATTGTTTTTCAACACAGCCTAATATAAATATGTATATTACACTTCGTACAATGATATTCAACAATATCAACGCTGTTGCAAATTCGATATCTCGAGGATATCAGTACTTGATTTTAAATTTGAACAAGCAAGAATAATTTGAGGATTTTCGTTTGTGTTTGGGGGCGGCAGAAGATATGTAAATAATGGAAGCAACATTTGTCTAGAAAATTTTGAATGTGTAAAATTGCTAAAAATATTCAATCGAGAAAGTATCGATTTAGGAATCGCGATTTCACCGTATTATCTAAAATTTGAATAATTAAAAAATTCTTCAACTTTTTTTGGAATTCTAGATTTTCATTGAAATTTGCAAAATCGTCGACAATATATGTACCAGAAAATGTATTTTTGTTTCAGCAAATTTTGAGGATATTACGCAGTTCTTGTAGTTGTAGGAAATTTTCCACAAGCTACAAAATTTATGAACATTGACTTAAATCTTATAAATCTATGAGTGGTTTTTTAATTTTTTTGAATTATTCACAATCTTTAGAATTCTGTTTTTTTTTTTTTTTAATATTTCGAACTTGTTATTAAATATTCAAAACTCCCAAATTTTATATAAATTTTTCCAAACCATTAAGATTTTTTGTAATTTTTATCATATACCCATTCTCTTCAAATTTCAATAAAAAAATTGTAAACAATATTATAGGTACTTCGAATAAATATGGTATGTAACAAGATGTATGAAATTTGTGAAAATTCGCCAAAATTTACTAATTTTTCGAATTTTTGACTCATATCGACACTTTTCCAGTTTAAAATGTTTTTTCTTAATATTTTAAAATATGCAAATTTTCTGACATAACACAAACTATTACAAGCTTTCTGTGTTTTATATTAAGTCGTCCAACTCATCAAGATTTTTCACAATTTTTTAATACCTATCGCGTATGTCAGATTTTCAATAATAATGTAGAAAAATATTATCATATCTATTTATATAAGTATTCTTAGGAAATATACGAACCTTCCAAAAGTTTGTTATTGATTTTTTTTAAGTTATTCATTGAAACATTTGCCTAACCAAAGTATTTTCGTAATTTTTCAACATTTCTCAAGCTATTCTGGTATTTATTGAAAAATGTATATTTTTACTATCATTATTTTGGTTGAATGTAATGGACAATACTATTTAGGAGATTCACGAACATTTCCTGAAATTTCACAAAAATTTCGAAATTTTCAGAATTATTGATCATCTTCGAAATATTCAATTTCATTCGATTCTTCGATATTTAAGGAATTTAGACACTACACAAATTTTTCAAAATATTCTAAACTTTATGAACGTTAGTCTAATTCACTAGGATTGTTCATAATTTTTCATACTATTCAAGTTTCTTGCATTTCCATTGAAAAACTTGAAAAATTTTCACGCACATATAAAATGTTTGATAATAAATACAATTTTCTAAATTTCTCAACGTTTTCTGAATTCTTACTCTTTTTCAAATTTTTCAGGATTCCAATCAATCTTCAAAGTATTGAAAAATATTTTTTTTTATTTTCAGGGTTTCGAACACAATTCAACCTATGGATTAGGACTTTCTTGAATTTAAGGAAAATTTCTTTCATTCTTAGATTTTTCGTATTTTTGAAGTATTTATAATTTATTCAGTTATTGATTAAAATGAAAAAAACATGATGCATATTTCGAAGAAATATGATGAAGAAACACAATTTACTAAATTTATCAACATTTTCTGAAATTTGAAAAACTTTGCAAATTTCCTACAACTACCGACAATCTTCGAAATTTCTGTTTTTAAATTTTTGGTATTTTAGACATTTCTAACAGGATGAAAATTACTACTTACCAAATTGCTTTAAAATTTGTCCAATTGGTTGAAATTTTGAAAAATTCGTCCAACTTTTGAAGATTCTTCGTAATTTTTCAGTGCTTTTCAAATTTTTGAGATATTCTTCGAAAAAATTTCACGCACATTCCGAAAAATCATGATAAAAAATCTCCGCCTCCCGATGCTTAAAACTCAATCACTGGCCAACCAAAAAAATCGCCTTCCACCGCCCCTGTTAGTGACCTCGACTCTCTCTTCTCGCGGGTATTATCAGTACCCCCAAACCCCGCGATAAATCACGAGTCACTAGAAAACACCAGGAACAATTCAATTGATTGTAAAAAAAGTATGCCCTCGGAACAAGTACATTCATCCCGCGACCTTCCAGTAAAACAAAACAAAAACAAAACGCACGCATACACGAGCACCTCACTCAACGTCAAAAAGTAAAGCGAAACCCTCAACTATCGTGACTTGAAAAAACCGAGGCACGACTGCGCGTCACCGACCAGTAGAACCTCCAGCCCAACCTCGATCTAAGACTCGTTCTCCTCCCGAATACCTTCACTGTGCAGCCTCCTGCCAGCGAGCTCGAGCATGACCTTGGACGCGGGGTCGACGTCAAGAACAGACCTCGGTCCCCTGGAAGCCCCGGTCTCCTCGTCGGAAGGTGGCACGGAACCGACGCCCCAGACCTCGCAGTGCTTGACGACGAAGTTCTCCTTGGCACTGAGCTGGGAGTAGTTCTGGAAGGTCGTGCAGGACACGCAGGACCGACCCGTGCCGTACTCGCAGTCCAGCCAGAAGCCGGGGTAATTGAGCTGGCCGCCCATGAGGAGCCCGTTGGGCATGGTCTGCTGGCGCAGGTTCAAGTACTGGTAGTGGCGGTTGTAGTTGGTCGAGGGGAAGGACACGATGTCCGGCTCGAGCTTGAAGAGGAAGCAGGACTCGTTGCCGAAGAAGTTGGGCCCGAGGGTCCAGCCGTCGGAGGCGAAGGCACCGAAAACGTGACCGTCCGAGTCTTGGACGATGATGAGGGTGGCGCCCTGCATCTGCATCCTGCCGAGCATGGTCGAGAAAGACTCGCCGTGGACCTCGCTGGAGAAGAGGAAACGCCACTCGGCCCGCAGCTCGTGGGGCAGGCTGATGTTGAGGAAGAGGATGTCGCTGAGGTTGAGGATGCTGGGGAAGTGGGGGATGTTGTCGAGGCCCTTGCACCTCGGGAGCAGGGTGATGTCGTTGAAGCGGCCCATCGCGCTCTTGTCGCCCTTCTTCTGGGACACGAGGTAGAGGCACTGGAACACGTGCGACTGGATCGTCTTCAGGTCCGCCGCCTGGGCGAACCAGTTCTCCAGCTGCTCGAGGGTGAGCTTGTCGCCGAGCTGGAGGAGCTCCTTGCAGACCGCGTGCGCGCGCATGTTCATCCGGGTCATGTTCACCGTGCAGCCGATCACGTTCCAGCTCGCGTAGTTGCTGGTCCCCGCGTTCTTCTGCAGCTGGAGGTACGACCTGATGCTGGCCCTAACGTACTGGACGAAGGTCTCCGTGGCGACCGCCGCCGCCTTCTGCTCCTCTTCCTGCAGCCCCTGGAAGAAGAGGCTCGCGCGCTCCTCCGGGCTCCCCCGCACCGCGTACACGTAGAGCTTGCCGAAGTTCTCCCCGTTGATGCTCGAGGTCTTCTTCACCGGGTCGTAGCAGAGGAACCGCGCAACGAACTGCAGCAGGGTCTCGTCCAGGTGCGCCGACCAGTGCTTGAATATGTCGTCGCGCTTTATGGACCCGGTGCTACGTGACATGGACTTGAAGAGGTTCTCCACCAACGTCAGCTCCGACGGCGAGAGGATGTTCGCCGCCCCGGCCGTCCGGCTCGATCCGTGACCCATCTGCAAATAGAAGGAAATACGACCCAAAGTTACAAAAAAACTGCATTCTCGGGAATTTTTCAGTACTTTGGTCACATTCGATACTGGTATTTTATCGATCTGTTGAGTCATCATATCAACAAGTTCATCATTGCAATCGTTTGTAATGGGACGATTTTTTTTTTTTTTTTTTTTTCATAATTACATCTATATTACACGTCGGCTATACGTATAATAATTATCTTTATCATATAAATAATGGCGTTGTAAATGTTTCATTCAAAATATAGGTAATGTACATCAGAAAAAATACATTGTAACATAAAAATTAAAACAATGATGAAATACATCATCTTAACGCATTAGAGGTATCCTACCAATTACATTTTCCAAATGTAACTTTTACAGCAATTATACTATTATATATTTCATTAATTTACTCATAATTTGTTATTTTTTGCTATCTCTAATGGTCATTATTCATTCTCATTTGCTAATGTATGCATGATTTGTTATAATTTTTTTCAGTATACAATCAGCATTCTCATATTTGTAATAGGGATGCTATTTGTTTATTATTTAACAAAAACAATTTTTTTTCCCATGACACATATTTCATGATGATTTGTCATCATAATTGTGTACATTCAATAATGATGTTTCATTCAATTATTATCCATCACAAACTGTTTTTAATATCCTTTTATATATACTGTTATAGTACAATTTGTTTTAAAATTATCATTAATCCATTTTCTCATTCTTTGACGTTCATTTATTCGTTTATAATGCGTTTATGAAATATTTTGCTTTTGATGAAAATCTTTGATTCTCATAATAGTATGTTGATACCGATTACATTCTTTTTACCTAGGGGCATTTTTTAATTTATTTCATAATAAATAATTATACACTAAAGATAATTATTCTCATACAATGCTTCTTTCTTTATTATTTAAATACTGTTTGTTTATTCATTTTTATCATGATTTTGTTTATTATTGAACATTTTTACTTTTACTTCCTCCATTCTTTACTGATACTTTTTATTCATTACATGATATTATAAAAATTTTCATGCAATAACAATAGCTGATAGTGTATGAAGAAAATTTTAAATGTTTCTTCAATATACCTCGATTTATTACTAGAACATTTTTTTTTTTTGTTTACCATTATCAGTTTACTATCTTTACTCACTGAAAATTATTCATTTAATTAATAATTAAAATTGCTGTGGTGATATTCGTGAAATATTCTTTTGTTTATTGTCCTAGTGCAGTTTGTTTATTCATTAGCTCCATTTCTCAATACACTTATATTTGTTCATTTATTCATTCAATATATAATATCACGATAATTTTTACAAAATATTTTCATAACTTTTTCATTCAATGTTTATTACACTCATTATTCTTGATAATATTTCAAAATATTTCAAGTTGTAGTAAGACCTTAATTTTTCTAGGAATTATAATTTAATTATCTCATTAAAAGGGCATGTATCATTTGTTCCATATTAATGTTTATCGAATAATGTTTTGTTTAAAGTATTTTTTAAATTAATTTTTGTTTTACTTTCGAAATCTTCTCCATACTGCTAAAATACCATTTTTTCATCACTATATAGTTAATTTTCTCAATAATTGATATTTGTCCATTTATTTTCCATTAATTATCATGCTACTTTTCATTTAATATTCTTTTATTCGTTGTTATAATATTATTTGCTCATTTATTCTCATAAGTTGATCATCTCATTGACTGACACGAATGTATTTATTATTGATTTTATCCTAATATTTCTCATTCAGTAATCACAGGTGTTCATTACTTAATCAAGACATTTATTAATTAATTTTTTTAACCCATCTACTGAAGTATCTTTTCATTTTCTTACTTACATATATATCTACTTATTCATTCATCTACTGATTCATTTACTTATACATCAATTTATTCACGACTGTGTATTTATTTATTGATGATTTATGAAAATCTGAACAAATATCCATTTGTTTATCCTTAAAATATTATTTGTGAATAAATAACCATATTTTGTTACCTTTTTTTTTTTTGAAATTATTCATGTATAAATAATTTATTCTCATAATTCAAATATTCAAAAAAATTAATAATATTCTTCATGACGCATTTATCAAGTTTCGTCAAGTTTCGACCGCGTGAAAGAAGCCACCAATGCATACGCCCCTGAAGAAACCCAAGTGTCAAATCGTGATCTCGCGAGCTGCACACGCGTTTTGAATGACTAGACGTTCCCGTCCGTCCAAAATGATCGAGCCAAAAACCACTTTCACACGCACAAACACGAACCTTCCAAGTTGAAAAATTGGAAAACGCTCCGTATATCCATAAATTCCAGTCAAAGTGCGTATCCTGAAGAAATTCTCCTCTTCCGGCGATGCTTGAGCTTTCTCGAGTCGAGCATTTTCCGGGCACTTAGCACTGCATGTCAGGTGATTTTACTACTGAGGATACCGAGATATTGCGAAAAAAAATAATACTGGTTTATAGCACGTGGTGGAGGTTATGAGATAAAATTTCGTCACTGCTGTGTTATCATCGTCGTCGTGTCTCTATAAGACGACTCGGTTTCAGCAGCTTGTTGCCTGCTGCTTTCTGGGTTGCCCGAGCACGATCGAGAGATAATATCGACTTTTGCAACGGCGTCGGCGCACCGTTTCCAACTGTATTTTACACGTACATATCACCGAGAGCAAGAGTTTCCAAGTTCGAATTCGTATTCCAGAGATTACGCTCTTTGACATTTATTTGTGGAATCGATAGATGAAGAATTCTATTTTATAGACATCAGAGATAATATTTTGTCCACGTAAAATTCATAAACGTACTTTTATTATTGTGAAATGATTTGGTCGTAGTTTAAAAAGGCGATTTTTATTTTAAAATTCTGCAAATTTGAATTCAAATGCTCCAAGCAATGGAGAAATTTTAGTCCAATTGTACGAAATGAATTTTTTATTGCAGAAGGCTTGAAAGTTGTTTTTACCTCCTTCCAAGTGGACGTTAGAAAGTATTACTATTAAGCTCGCTGTGATGAAAATACTAAAAGTTTCAACTTTTCGTGAGTACGAGTAAAGTGCACGCGCCGAAGCAATAATCACGTTGGCTGGTAAATGGCAATCGATTAATTACTCTTTGAGTGAAATTAACTTTGGATCCAATTAACTCGAACCTGTTTGTCATTGGACGTCATGCAAAGTGTACCGATAACGTGCTATCCATTTTCGGTGATTTAGGAGGAATAATCATGTGATTTATGAGAGGACATAAAATTAGAATTTAGATTTGCTAACGGGTTATTTGAAGTCGATGTTGCTATTTTTTGAATGAATTGCTTGATACTAGAAATACGTATTTCAAAGTTGAGGTTTATTGCAATTGCCTAGGAAAAATATTGAAAGAGTTTTCAAACAAGTGACGTTTTTCTAGAATTCTCTATGTTTATAATTTTTTTATTTATCCATTTAGCTAGAATTAATATTGTTTGCTGGAAGAAATATAACAAGTTTTCGTTCAAGTTTCGAAATTTTCAAGATGATAGAAACTAAGTCTTCTACAATTTTATAAAAATTTCTGTAGCTCATTATGACTTTACGTTATTTTTAGGTACTTTCGAGATTCTTAAGGTTTTAATGAAAAAGTGAAAAACATCTTTGTTTTGAAGAAGTACGACATCAAGCATAATCTACAAATTTTATCAACATTTTTCGAAATTTCGCCTCGTTTTTATTGTTTTGGAATTATTGACAGTCTTCAAAATTTGATCAGTAGTAAATTTTTAGTTAGTTTTTTGCGAATTCTCGACTTTTTGTGGGGGTGGAGGTAAGTGGTTAAAGACAAAACAAACGCAAAAAACCCGTAATCAAGTATACCAACGGGGGATCGAACGTCGAGTAAAAAGTAAAAAGGAAATCTGTGAAGCGAATCGGAGTGAGAACGGGGAAATCTCACGCGAGGTTTTTCTCGTGTTTCAGCTCATTTTCCGGAAGGTAGCTGACGTGCGTCGGGAAAAAGAGCTGGCCGAGAGAAGAAAAAACGAGCCACAACTCGATCAGACGCAGGATCATCTCGTACGCAAAATCTTCTCGAGGTAGGGCCGTCTCCAGCGGGGTTGAAGGGGGAAAAGATAAATGTAATTAAATACACCTTCGTTATAAATACCATAGAACGCCAGAACCAAGCGCGAACCAAGTCTCTTTTTTTTTCGATTTTATTTTCAACGATTATCAACGCGTTATCTCATCATTATTTTGCATTTTTTAGCACGGAAATGTTGTTACATCGAGTTGAAAATAACGAGGCGTGCTATGGTTCTCGCGTGGAAAAATCATATCTCAATGTTTTTGGATCAACCCGGCGTTAATTGCATTTACGTTTCGCGCATTATTGCGAAAACCAGAGGCGTATTGCGAAAAATGGAATTTACACTGATTCTGCAGGTTTTTTGTTGATGATTTTACCGTGGTTTTTTTCCGTTATTGAATTTTTGATGGAGTAATCATGGTCAAGGGATTTGACTGTCAGTAATTTTTTACATTTTTTGAGAGTTATTGATTCTTTTCCCCAATTTTCAAAACTTGGGTAATTTTTTAATTCCAAATTGCAGCAATTATTGAACTCGTTCGAGATTTTTCAAGAATTCAAAACAATCGTATCCTGTAAAATATGTAAAATGTTTAAAATTCAGAAAATGTCTGGTAATTTTAGGCATTTACTTAACAATTTTTGAGTATTTTTCATTTCAAAACAGTTATTTTAAGTCTTTCAAAATATTGAAAATTAAGAGATTTCGAATCCACAAAGTTCAAAGTTAAAAATTCGATATAGAAATGTTCAATTCCATTATTTCTAAAATACAAGTTACTAATTCTTATCATTTGACCCAATTCATTCGAATTTTTAGACGACTAACATTTTATTATTTTTCTCTATGCCCAAAAATTCATTCCAAATTCTGAAAAATTAAAAATGAAGTTTTTTGAAAATGATTCCGAACTTGAATGATTTATAGTTTACAATAATTTTCCTTTTTCTACATACTGTTAAAGTGATTAGAGATATCTTCAATGTGTTTCTCGAGTACGTAAATTTTCAAAATTTGTCTATCATGAAGTTTCTAAGACTGCTCTATTTATTTATTTTTTTTCAATTCAAAATCATTTAATTTGTCGAGAATTTCAGAAAATGGAAAATTGCAAAAATTACTGTAATATTCAAATTTCAGAAAATTGTAGGTATTTGGAAACATTTTTCAACTAATTTTTGAATACTTTTCATATTGAAACTAATTGTTTTAGGTCTTTCGAAATATTGTTATTTTTAAAATGTTCTATCAACAAGTTGATATTTTGAAAATTTGCAAAATTTCCGATTGATTTTACAGATTTACGAAAATTTGTGGGAATCACACTAAATAAATTTCTAACATTAGGAATTATCGAGAAAACTTGATGAATATATCAATAAATTCAAAATTTTCACAATAATTTTTCTTATGTTATAATTTCAAAAAAAATTTATAAATCATCATTTTTTCAATTTCTTAATCCACCGAAATGATAAGACAAATAACAAAATTCGTCAAAAATTTCTTATTTTTCTAATATTCCAACTAAATAATCTGTATAAATCTTAAATTTTTCCCAAATTGAAAAAATCTATCGAATTTTTACACTCACGTTCCCCCTCAGAAAAAATCAACATTCTCGATAAGTTTCATTGGAAAATTTACTGATCTGGCAACAGGAGCCCAGAAAAATCATTTCGGTGAAAAATTGGATGTTATTGGATATCCACATGTTTATTTTCTTTGTGGCCTTTGCCATATGGTTCGCCCACCGCCTGTGTATACCTTTATGTAATATGACTTTATTGTTCTATAAAAGAGTTACGATCAGTTACATATATCACGTTCTTTTTCCAGGCTATAAAACGCCAAAGTTTTAAGTTTTATCCACTGACAATATTACTCGTTAAATGTCAGGAAGAAATTTTTAAGAGCATAGTCAACGAGGTAATCGATGAATGAAAATAAATTTTCTTTTCAATATCAATTATTGTTACTGTTTATTATGGTAACACGTAAAAAAATATTTTTCAAAATAGCTTACATTTTCTAAAATTGAAGTTGATTTTTTAATTGTCCGTAAATTTGAAAAAAATTGCAGAGAATTTGCGATTGGGGTTTATCGATTTTGGGACACTTTGCGTATTTCACATCTAAGATTCGCCCAACGTAATTTTCCTAGAATATTGCACCAGTGGACCCCATATTTCTCGCTACTTCTTGTTGGTTCTGGCACGCAATCTCCTACCGAAATTGCTCGGAGATAAATTCGAGCAATATTAATGAATTTCTTTAATGAAACCCAGAAAGCATCGCTTGATAAAATTCATTCCGGTTCTCCAGAAAGTGTGAAAATTATTTATCACAAGCTACTCAAAGTTTCATTTGTATAATAATTTTTAAAAGAGGTTTTTTCAAAAAAGGTTACGTAAATCTTCTCAATCTCACCTAATTGCACAAACAAAATATTGTGGGATGATTAGAAAACTCAAACTGTCTAACATACATTTTATTTCCATTAGTTGAAAAATCCGAATGAACCCAGTTTACAAAATTTTCACGTAAATTTCAAGCCATTTCCGGCACCTGTTCAGTTACATTGCCCTCGAATACTAAAACCGACGAAACATTTTCGTGAACTCGAGATCTCGGTCTAAATCTCCAAACCTAATGGAATCATCGATCTCCTCCCTGACGCTGGCGTAAGAACTTCATACTCCAGATTGAACCTGCCAAACGTTAATCTTCCTCAAGATACTCGTCATTTATAATCGCGAAAACAAATATGACAGTGAAATTCATGCACTGTGTCCCAAAATCAATGCTTATCCAGAAAATAATATAATCTCAGATAAAATTTTGGATGAGATATACGTAATGATGTATCGGAATACTCATACTATTTTCTGATGTATCAGATATTTAACGTCAATATATTATTCAATATTTTCGTTGCAAAATCAACGATATGCCAACCTTTTTGTGTAGGAAAAAAATTCGGATTAAGAATATTTGTTTTCATGTTTCTTTTTATTTTACTCTTTTATCATTCTTCTTCTTGAATTTTCAACTTTCAAAGTATCATAGTGACATTGTCTATGTATAGAAGAAAGTCTGTGGTGGTTTCGAAACCGACTCGTTCGGCCATCTTCGTGACGCCAGCCCACATCGAAAAGTTAAACCAACGCAAAACCCACAATTCGCACAATTTCGCAAAATCCTGTCACACGAACATTACACAAAAGTGAACCAACATCCCCCTGGTTTTTCGTCCGAAAAAGTCGAAAATTTTGTCCAGCCCCTAATCAACATAATCGCATATGCGCCTCTGGTACTGCAGTAGTCGCGAAATGGTGTCCGTTACAGCATTAGTGTGATGATTGTAAATAACCATTCACGCTAAATGGAGTAATATATAATCGTCCATGGTAAAAGTTAGATGTCCGGTAATTGTTCATTGATATATATATATATATGAAAAAAGAGATGCAAAAAGGGAGCCTAGTGATTAATGGCGGCGTATAGGCTCGAAAGATTGATGTGATTGTTGGTCATCGTTGGCCGGTTTCTGATTGTGGCCGAGAAGGTTCAAGACTGACGAGGAACCGCCGCAAATCAGCATCGCAAGAGTCCTCAGCGCTTGCCGACGTAGCGAGGATCATTCCGACGAGGAACTCTCCGTGTCCGTCTTGCCGCCGTGGCCCAGCTTTAGGCAATTTCATTTTTTATCCTATTTATTTCTCTTTATTCCTTTCACCATCGCGGAATGAAACCCAAGTCCTTTTTTTTAATTTTACATCAACTCCTATGGGAAAAGTAGAAAAATCATTCGGAAATAAAGAATTTCCGGCAATATTTTAATTTTAAATTATATTCACGCGAGAGAAGAATTTTTTAATGGCAAATGAATTGTTTTTTGATGCATAAATGAAGTGAAGAACAAAAGGATTGAAATAATTATATTTTTGTCTCTACAGTCGGTTTAATATTACATACATTGTTCTAAGTTTCTTTACTCATAGATATCTCAACTATTTTGGTTGTAACATACAAAATAACCAAGTTTCGTAACTTTAAATCTTTACAGTCATATTCTCAAAACATTCGTTTAAACTTGTGTTTCATTGCCGCTTTTTGACCATCTTTGCTACAGAATTTGCGTACTTTTAATCATAATTCTGTACATGTACTTTGTATTATTATCATAATCAACTTTTCATCATTCATCGTCATGAGATTAACAATCGAACATCGTATGTTTCCCTCAGTTTCGTGATTTTTCATATCTGTACCGAACCGTACTCTCGACATAGTTTCCAATCGGCATACAATACATCAATGTCGTTGTTTACTCACGAAAGTGGCATTCTTCCAAAAGTCAAATTAACTTCTATGCACGTTGCACGAGGACGAATTGATCACTCTGGATCAATGAAAACCCTGCGAATTTCAGGGCAGCCCAGGCTTAATCAGACCCTGGCAAAATTAGTTCTCTGGCACTGAATCTGTTGAATGTATATGAAAGATTTTTAGTTGTCAAAGTTGATTGACGAAGTATTCAAATTTTGGAATGTGGAAAGAAAAATTTGGAAATTCTGACAGAATAAGTTTTGATTGACAGATAAATACTTACAAATTATTGAAACCTTAGAAATTATCCAAATTTGCGTCATTCTAATAAATGATAAAATTGAAAATTTTACCTGAATATCGTGCAAGTTAATATTTTCGAAATTTTTTAGTATGATGATGATTAGAAATCAGAGAAACTTAATAATTTCTACAAATCTTCAATTTCCACTCCTTCTTTATTTATAACATTATATTTTCCTCGATCATATTGGAGCCAATCTTCTTAAATAAATAATTAAAACGATAATAAATCCCTCGAGCTTTCGGCAAATTTATTCTGCCCTCTTCAGGAAACTAAAATACATGATTAATTTCATTATCTTTACAATTATAAATCTTATTTCACAAGCTTCATTCTTACTTACATACTGTACAATTTCATTATCCAATCCGATAAAACATCCTTCTCACATAATTGTCTAAATTGATAAAATAAGCCTCTCGGAAGTTCAGTGTTACAATTCAGTCTACTCACTCGTTCTTTTTTTCATATAAATCATTTTAGAAGCACAATAATATTAATTATTTAATACACAAAAGGTTGTGAAATAAGATTTATAATTGTAAAGATAATAAAATTAATCATGTATTTTAGTTTCCTGAAGAGGGCAGAATAAATTTGCCGAAAGCTTGAAGGATTTAATATCGTTTTAATTATTTATTTAAGAAGATTGGCTCCAATATGATCGAGGAAAATATAATTTCTAAAAATTTTATGTCTTTTAAATTTGACATATTTATCGAAAGCTTCTGATTTTTTTACTTGTAAAAAGTTACATATTTTCTGAAGTACCGGAATTTTTATGTTTTTGAAGGTTTCTGAAATGTTTAGAGATTGGACTTTGAAGAATATTAAATTTATGAGATTTGAGAAATCTCAAAAATCATTTTTCTTCTGACAAACCAAAACGCAATCATAAAAAAAGGAATTTTCGTTGAAAAATACACAAATTAAAAGCATTCTAGAAATTTATTTCACCAGAATTGATAAAATATGTCTTGATTAAGTCTTTTAATCATATTTGTGAAAAAAAAAAGATTATTTAATTGAATCATTTTTCTAAAAATTTGATTATCTTGCTATCACGAAAAAGTTGATGAAATACTAAAAAACTACTCAACTATTTGAAAATTTGAAGAAAACAACTCGATAGTTTCCTGATTATTTTTAAAGATGAAATTCGAAAAATTTAAACATTTTTTCAGAAATTTCATGATATTATTTTCACAGGCACTAACCTAAGTATTTATTAACTGATAAATCTCTCAATTATTAGGTACAAAATGAAAGTGTCGAATTTTGACAGATTCAGATTCAAAATCATGAAATTTTTAATTTACTGGGTTTCTATTTTCTAAAAGTATAAAATTTCTCTGGTTTTCGAATTTAGCTTTAGTTTATAGTTGTTAGCGAATTTGAAAATTCAAATTGTACTCAAAACAAATTTCATCGTTGAATTTCCCATCAATTTTTGGTGTCTGCAGTTCGATTTCTGCAACTTTGATAGTAGAAAAAATAAGAAATTTTCTAATTTATTGCGTGCATACGACAAATTTCGTAAAATTCTATTTTTCTTATTTTCAACTACTGAGAATGATAATGTTCTTCAAAAGTATATTACTATTAAAAATGTTTACATTTTCGAAATTTCCTCAAATCAATATAGTTTTCAATTTTTATATTTAAAATATCAAATCACTCTTTGAAATCAAAAATTTACCTTTTTTTTGAAAATCTAAGAGAAAATTTCTGGAAAATTCAAAGATCTTAGATAATTGTTCTAAGTTTTCAGATAAAATGGAATTTTTCATTTTTTGTAAGTAAGAAATTTTTAGAATTAATGCTTTTAAATTTCAAAACTGTTTTTTTATTAGGTAATATTATACTTTTCACATATTGTTTCGCATTTCATAATGTGAACTTGTAGGAAATCAAACTTTCAATTTCCTGAATTTTCTTGAAAGCTGAATTTTTATAAAAATTTGTTTATTCTCCTGTCAGGGTAAAAGAATAAAAAAAAATTTTCTTTCATTCTTAGATTTTCTCTCTCTATACCAATATATTCTAAAATTGTAAAACTTGCAATTTTTAAGTTACTGAATTTCCAAACTCAAAAATACATATTTCTCATTTATTTAATTATCGTTGTCTACTATACCTTGAAAAACTCAAGAAATTAGATGACCCCAGAACCATAGAAGTCTTGAATCAGATGAATCGTGCTTAATAAAAAATATTCCAAAAGTAACAATTTAAAAGAAAATCGTCGAGTGCATCCCGCTATTCATAACTCCGTTTTACACTATTTTCCAGTGTTTTACTCCTCCAATTTCGTGAACGCAAATTTCCAATTGCTGTTCTCTCTTTTTGCTGTTTTCATGTGTCAACAACGAATGTGCGTTAAATCTCGTTTAGATGCATAAACACATTTGCATGTGTATTCAACTTTTTTTTTCTCCAGTTCCGTGTGTTCATTTCTACTCTCCTATCTTTCGTCAATTTATTCATTTTACGTGATTGAAATGGATTTCAATTTCCATTATTTTTTCAAACGCTCTCCTCCGTAATCACGTATAGTAATATTTATTCAAATAGTGTTCGAGATGAAAAAAAAGTCGCGTACGAGGGTACAAGTAAAACAAACCAGGACATTACAAATGGGACGTTGAGGGTAAAAACGGGATGAGTAAGCAATGGTAGATTTGAATTTCTAATAAAAAAATTTTCCACAGTTGTCCTTTTTTTACTCCAAACGTACCAGATTGACGATTGCCACAATTATTGTACGAATGCTAGAGTGCTGTAAAATAGAACGCCTTTCTTAGATTGTTATGCGCATCACAAGTCACGTACCTCCTCGAGTTTTCAACTTTTTCTGTATTTATGTAGTCTTTGTCCGACTTTTTTATAATCTGCATTACGCTACTTTTTCCTGATCGAGTATGGAGGGGAAGGGGGGGGGGGGGGTCTTCTCAAACGTTTTATTCTAGTGTATCACATTTAGATTTTCATCTTGAATCTAGAAAAAAAATCCATACATACTTTTTTTTTTCAAGTCTTCAAGTTAAATGAATTTAAAAGTATTGGTTTTTTTGTCAATCTGTCAATTTCAAAAGCAATTATCAACTATAAATAAAATTCGAAATAACCCAAGCTCCAGCACTAGAAGCCCCTGAAATAATGCGATTTCCACAATTATGAAACTGGCATGAGATCAACTTTTGCTCCTACATCACGGAACGACATTTGAATTATTATATCTTCGAGTTTGAACTTTTGACCTGAAATATTGGTGCACTTTTTCACGATTCGATATACCTGTTTATCACTCGAGGAAAAAGTGCCGTCGTAATTTCTCCTCTTACGTGTATTATCTATCGTGTACATAACATATATATAGAGTCAGCCATTTCTATATATATTTATACATATCTCGAACACGAGATGCATGGAATAATAACACTCTAGGATTCAAATTTCTTGCCGTCATGTGTACTCCATTCTTTTACGCCAAAATCGATACTTTATGCGATGTCGAGGCGTTAACAGGTCGAAGTATAAAACAGCGAGAATATACATTTTCGAAGATATTTCCACAACCCCCCCCCCCCCCCCCCCTTCCCCACACTCCCATTAAACTCTGCATCTGAAAAATAAGTGTAGTTTCGATTGCCTTGGGTTGTGTGGAATATCTTTCTTAAATTTGAGAATAGATGGAATATTCATTCTGAATAATGGCGAATGTTTTTTCAATGAGTTGGACTTCGATTAGTTTGAATATTTTAAAAGTATTGTACTATATTTCAAAGATAGATGAAAATTTCATGACATTCGAAAAATTCTTCAAGTTTTGGACAGAGTTAAATATAATAATTGAAGATTATGTTTACTATAATATTTTGTTTCAAAATATGAAATCTTTTTTCAATTTTAAATAAAATGTGAAAATTGTTAACAGTATAATTTACTCAAGGTTTAACTGATTATCCAGGAAATAGCATAATTTTGTTTTTATCCATATGAAAAATCATCCTTAATTTTCTTGAAAGCCTATATATTTGCAAACAAATATTTCCCAGGCTCTGAAAAATCGATTCGAGATACTCGAAAAATGCAAGATACTTTTTAAAGATATTTCGAAATTGTTTCTTCGGAAAATTTACGTGAACTCTTTATTATTTTTATAAATCATCATATAAATAGCCAGTCTTAGTATCACTTTTTTTAGGAAATGTTTTTTAATTCCAAAGAAATATTTTGCTACGCACGATTTTTTTCATAGTTCTGAATAACCGAAAATCATTATACAAACAAAATTTACCAAGTTGAAAGCTTTGATCACCATCTTGATTATTTTTGTCGAAAATTTTCTGAAAGTCCGAAAATCACTGAAAAATTATCAATTTCAATGTAATAGAAAACAATCATTTGTTAATATCTCGCTTTCTACTATTTTCAAAATAAATACTTAACACAGAACAAACACAAAATCCAGGGTAATCTTCCAATAACATTTCCAACCCTCACAACCCATTCACCAACATCACCACATCATTAAAAAAAAACCACGATCACGTTTATACCTCTAAAAACACATAAAATAATTATCATCTTTCCTAACAAATCACTACCTTGAATATTCATCGGACAGCTTGTAATTATTATTGTAAAACGACATCGTAAACTTTAGAGGAAACGAAATTTCGCACCAAAAAATTACTCATGACTTACTCAAGTCATTATTCTATAAGCGTAGAATATTTAATGACGTGATTTTCGGATCGATTTCGTGGCAAGTTTCCTCTCAAGTTTTTTTGAATTTTTCCACGTTTATTGTACCTGAATTTATTGATTATACTGCTACGATGAAATTTTTTTTTTTTTTGGATCCGGTAGGAACACCTTAAGTAGGTTGCTCGTGAACACCAATGGAATTGTATACCTCTAACTGCCTTTCGTAGCATATTATATCTCTGCATTTTCGAGAGCCGTATATAATTACTGACTGCTCTGCGTAAGAATATTACAAAATATCCATGCACGTTGAAACATCTTGTCTCTGCGTATGAATTTTAATGGAAAGTATTTTCGTGGACAGTTTTTGTAACCAAATTTTATAGGAAAGGCTTTGAGGACCTGAAGAAACATTGAAAGGTTTTGCAGTGTTTTATTTGCAACGGTTTGTAAATTTAATTGCAATTTGTTTAAATAAAATTTGAATGATTTGAATTTGCAGAAAATTAGTAAAGATTTTCATTACTTACTGAAAAGTTTGAAAAATCAAAATTCAATATCCATGGAAATGTAATAAAATGTGTAAAATAACATTTTCCTTCCATTTCAGGAAAATTCTAACAAAGTTCAAAAATTCAATTTTCCTAAAAAATTATTGTTGGCTATTCTTAAACTATTTCCAAATTATGACCTTCATCTGGAAAAATCTTTTTGAACTGAAAAAATGAATTTTTGAACTTGAAAAATGTCTTTTCAACTCAAGGTTCCTTTCCCAAATTAGAAGAAAAAGTTAATAAAATAAAACGTGATTTTTCAACGCGCATTTCTACCAACGTCTGACCAAAAAATATATATATAATATGCAATATACCAATGAAAACCCAACAAAAATAAACGCATGTAACACCCAACAAGCCATGACATGTATTTCGTAATCCAAGTTGAAAGATCTCGTTGTCATTTTATTCAATCTTATCCTACCTCGATTTCATATAATATATATATATATATATATATATATTTAGAGAGTGGTTGAATTATTACTGTTATTACAATGTGTATATACATATCTATATATATTTTCATTTGTAACACACCAGCATTTATTTAGTGATATATAGAAGCATTATTATTATTGTTATTACTATATATATCTATAAAATGAGAAGCGTTATTTACGGAAGGCCACTCTTTTATGTCTCGATGAAACGAATTGGTAGACTGAAAGAGGTGTTTTTTTGGTGTTTCTCGGGTACAGATTTCGCCGGGAGCGACACGCTGCTGACGTCGAAAAAGGCGACGCCAAGGAAAGCAAAGACAGCAGCGACAGTTCTCATCTACGAAAAACTGCCTCGATCACGGACGCCGATTCGGCACCGCGCCCGAGAGTCAGCAAATGGGGTCGTCTTCTAGGTGAGTGAGAGCTTTTCCCCCCATTTAAACTCCAGGCTCGTCTGATTTATCCAACTGTCCAATAAACTTCCAACGCCTGTTTTTCAAACAACAGTTTCAAAACTGAGCATCTAGAAAATATATACTTGCAGTTTTGTCATTTTTCAATGGCTCAATTTCGAAATTTTCGAAGCTTAGAATATAATTATAGAGCGAAAATTCCAAGTTGTTCAACACAAAATAAAAAAAATTTAGCTTTTTGCACATACGTTAAGAATATCTACAGATTTTTTAATTTCATATTTTTTACGATTTTGAAAGTTTCATTCTCTATAAAATCATTCACGAAATTTTGATATTTTCAAGTTTTCGAAATTTTCAGCTTTGAGGTTCAAATCGAATCAAATTTCAAAGTTTCGCTATCAAAAGTTGACATCAAGTTCCAATCAACAGCTTTTTTCTAGGTATTACATGATTCATTTCATATTGAAAACTCAATTTCATAACTATAAAAAAAATGACAAGATTCGCCTCAAGGAGTCATATACAATGAATCAATGAATGGCTTTTCTCATTTTTCAGTAGTAATAGTCGTGTATAGTCAGGCAACGATATTTATCAAATAATTCACTCCTCTTACACCAAAATACTATTATATTTATAACTAAATTCCACAATCATAAAAATGTATGTTGAATGAGAAAAAATTACAAGTAGTAATAATCGTGTGTAGTCAGACATGGTCATTTTAAGGTTAATTTTTTTAATATCAAAGATGTGCTTCTACTGCTGAATGTGGTTAAATGGATGAAACATTAAGTAAAAGTCATGCTTAAATTTGTAAAAAAGTTGTATACTTTGAACTACCTCATACATAAATAAATTCAAATTCTAGTGATTCGAGTTTTGGAAAATGTCGAGAAATTCATTCCTATTTGCTCAACGTTCAATAATTTAGCAAACACCGAGAAAAAGGAAGATCATATTACTCGTAAAATGAGACTCAACGCACATTTTCATTCCTGTATCTCATTTAACAACGGGGCCAGCATGTCTAGTGACGTCATAAATTATAACGCGCTTTCAGCTATCTACAGAAATGGTCTTTTTCTCGTCTCTTGTAACTTTCAACGCTCCAGTGAGTACCTCACAAGTGAAAACGTAACCATGACTTCAAGTTTCGTTACAAAATCCTGCGACGGATTTCCTTTATAATTCCATGCTGTTTGAGTTGCACTAATTTGAAAGCATATTCATTTATGACTCGGAAGGATTGATGAAATAATAATGAAATGGAATTAAGCTCCGTTGGAAAAAAATGAATTAAGTGTTTTTCAATGGGGTGAATGCTTCTAGTTATTTGAGAAAAATATGACTGGAATATATCGTTTTCCTTCTATTTCATGCTTTTTTTTTTTAAAACATGCGAAAATTATTCAATTTGTGAATTTTCGATACTATCAGGTACATCGTGATTTATTTTTGGAAATTATAGCGAATAGAAAATTATGAATATCAATAACTTATTCTTTTTATATTTTGACAACTTTTTTTCTCTTTTTGAAATAATATGCATTCAAATAAGGGAATATGGAAATGAAAAGTGTGCTACTGTAGAATTGGAAATTTCGAACAACTTTATGAGTTTAAACTGCATGATTCCAAGTTGAGAAAAATATTCAATTTCTACTTACATGTACAGTTGAAGTCTTCACTGCCTAGAATTTCGAAAATTGTAATGAAAAAGTGCGCGAATCAGAAATTTTAGTTTCAAAATTGGATAATTGAGAATTTGTATTAGAAAATCAAGTTTTCATTCAATTTTGTAATTTACGTTCCTAAAACTTGAAAATATTTTTTTATAAAATATTATAATTTTAATTCTGAAATTCAGAATTTCCAGGATAGCTTAAAATGATAAACTGAATTATTCCAAGTTGAGAAGAATATTTTATTACTACCTACTTTGAAATTGAGAGGCTTCTCTTTCAAGTATCTAGAATTTTCAAAATTTTATTTGAAATGTGGGTAATCAATGGTTTCAGTTTATTTTCAATTCTGAATCTATTCTATTCTATTCTATTGATTATATTATATGAATTACATTATATGGACACAATGAGAAGATATTCTACTTGTAAATTTTTGTACACAAGTGTATAGGTCTTGAAAATGCTCAAAAGTATGACCGAAACATTGATGAAAATCGTTATGAATAAAAATTGACAGGCAAATTGAGGGAAGCAACTTACTTTTTGGATTTCTCAACCTAATGCGAAAATGTACATTTCTGAGGCTTTTCAACTTGGTGTTGTCAAGTTTTTTCTTGGTATAACTTCTTTGGTATGATAAACTCGTTACTTCTGAGAAAGCGACAAAAGGGTCATGTTCTGAATCTATCGAATTCAGCAGATTGTCATATTCCACGGATCTCCTTATTAAAGTGTTAAAAGTAAAATTCGTAAAAAATCAAAAGACCAAATTTGTAGGACGCAACAGGCAATCACTTGAACTTGAGATCGCAATCTGTCAAGATCCAGCAGATTCAGATTTAGACGCTGCTCAGTTCGAGTGTTTTGAAAAGGAACTTGATCTGATTTCCGGAACACAAGGCAGCTCGATGGACTCCGGGGGGGAGCCAGCTTCGGGCACGGAGACGTTCAAGCGCTCGCTGAGCGGCCGGGACTCGCGACCCAGCTCGAGCGCCGGCTCGAACAAGGTCTTCCCCAAGGTCCTCGGCAAGCTCGGCGGCACGATCGAGGAGCCCTCGGATCCGGAGCAGCCGGCGAAAGATCGGCCCAAGCTCCAGGATGCCGGAGCAGCAGCGACGACGACGACGACGTCGGTGACGACGTCAGCCGTCGTGCCCGCGGAGTCGAAGCAGCTGCTGCGGCGCCCGGACAATTGCGACGGCGGCCTCATCGTGCCTCAACCGGGCAACGAGCGCGAGATCCTCGCGGCCGTGCTCGAGGTCAAGGTCGACCTGAAGCTGGAGGTGCAGCGCGTGAACCAGAGGCTCGCCAAAATCGAGGACATGCTCCAGGCGCTGCTCACGCGCATCCCCGAGGTTTCCACTGCCACTGTACAAAGGATGAATGTAAATACGACGACGACGACGACGACGACGACGACGACTCCCGGTGCTCACCACCAGGGCCCGTCGCCCTCGCCCTCGCGAGTGCCTCCTCCTCCGAATGTCCTAGCCAGCGCGGCCGGCGGCGCCCCTCAAGCATCCGCGGGCGGCATCGCTGAACTCAAAACTTGCGCCACAACGCCGCCCACTTGTAAAGCAGAGTGAGTTTTCCCTTTCTTTATCATGATATTCAAGGAATTCTTAATCACGGCACACTTGCCTACAAGATTTTTCAAGCTTCTAGAGAAGTATTATCATGCAAATGAGATTCGTGGAAATTTTCATCTTGAAACATCATTATATTCTATGATATATTGGAATATTAATATTTCCCAACTCAATGGGTATTATTGAAAACGAAAAATTGCAAAAATGCAAGAATTCTATGAAATAACTTCAAAAGAACAGCCGGACTATAAAATTGAAATTTCAAAGTGAAAAAAAAACCCTTCATCTTTCTCTTTTTTAGAGTGAGTTGTTGTTGAAAAACTCCGGAGTCGATCAAGGGCTTGGGCAGAGAGTATTTTATGGAAAGTGTTTTTTTGAATATATATTTATATATTTACTTGGAGGTATTATTATTTTTCAATTTCCACGATCTGGTTATAGGAGTTGGATTTTTCAATTTTCATTATTTTAGGACTTTTGGAATTCTAAATCCAATGTAATCCAAAGTCGTACATTTTTCATTATAGGTTTTGATTTTATTGTAATGGAATTCGATTTTCGTGATTTTCAAGTCACTGAAGTTTAGATTCGCTTTTCCAACCCTTTTGGTATTATTCATATTTCTTTGGTATTTATACAACTCGAAGGATTTTTTTTTTTTTATATTATTATTATGAATTTCTATTCAGATATCTAGAATTCGATCGAAAATAGGAGTCCAAGTTGTGGAAAATTTAAATATTTTTTATAGATATTTGAGAAAATTATAGTTGCATGGATTTGAAATATTACGTGGATTTCCTAAATTTTCATATTTTATGGTTTTTACTTATGAATTATGTACTGTTTTCTGGTGCTGTTGTAGAATTCTAGTATCTCAGATTGCCTAATTTCAATGATTTTAAATATTATGTTTCATTTTCCAGAAAACAGTAACTTTTAATCAGATTTTCAATAATTTCTTGAGTGTTTACACAATTCAAGTACTTTTCTGATATTTTTACGTTTTTATGTAATGATTTCTAGAGTTATGTGCTCTGGGACTCAAAGTTTAATAAATTTTTGAGAAAATTATTTCTAAATAATTTTTCAACATTAAATGATTAATTAGTAGTCTATCTCGAATTTTCGTAACATTTAATTAACTTTGAAGAGTTGCTTGGTATTTTTATAGATTTCTGGTATTTTTGTAGATTGCTAGAAAAATTTCAAGAATTCGATACTATAGAATTCAAATTTTGATCGATTATTAGGATTTTTATAGATTTCTTGGAAAACAATTTTTTTATACATATAAATATTCCGTGTTTTATAGATTTGTCGCATTTTTGTATTTTTTTTAGCATTCACAATATTTTTCAACGTTTTCTAGCACAAATACGTTTTTTCGAATTCCAAGTTTTATTATAGATCGTAGGTATATATGTAGATTTCTTAGCAAACAGTTGTTTCAAACTATCGAATCATTTTTAGTATTTTTTTAGAGTTTGCATGATTCGAAAGATTCTCTCATACTATTATGTAAATTTATAGAATTCAATACTCCAGAATTCTATATTTTTTTTATTCTCGATTTCTTGATAGGTTTTAATTTTTTTTCAAATTATTCCCTGGTTCGAAATATTTTTTGACATTTCCGTTTTCTGCGTTATCTTAGTCTCACATTCATAATTACACAAATGAAAACTCGGATTTTCTAGCTACTGAAATCTCTTGCTGATTTAGACTCGTTTATTCTTCCTCTTCTCCTGATTTTGCATCCACGACAACGTGACTCTACCTAGAGAAAAGTGTAAACCCCCAAAGACAAGAAAAAAAGAGTTTCTTATGATTTAATGAAATTCACGTGAGCAAGGAATTTCAAGTTTTGAGTGTAAAATTTCTTCCAAGAAATAATTCCTTTCAAGTTAGGATTATTCGAATGTTGAAGTGAAGCTAAGAATTCTGAAAACTGTTTATTTCCAAGTACTTGCGTTAAATTATTTTTTACGTCCTCTAGATTTCAGTACGTACATTTTTGATCTTCTATTTGATATAATTATTATTGTTATCTATTTTTTCTATGATTTGTATTGAAATTATTCCCTATCGTAACTTTTTTCACTCTTAGATGGAATAACTCTAAGCGTACCTGAGTTTTCGGTGAATTAAAACCCCCCACCCACCACCTCCTACCTATCTACTTGACCGAGAGCTTGGAAAATAGAAACAAAATGGATATCTTTCATAAGATACAGAGTACAGGGCTCCTTTTTATACTTTGCAGAGAAGAAGAAATATTATGATCTGTAGATTCCATTTGCCGGGTGCAAAATGTGTATCATCCAGAATTTTCCGCAGAAGGGCGAAAACTGATCGTGCTCTGTTTGCAGAGAGCAACCGTCCTCGAGCGATCGCGCGGCGTCCAGGTCGACCCAGGAGCCGGCGCAGCAGTCCTTGCATCACCACCACCACCACCACCACCACCACCATCGCGAGGCCCACCAGCAGGCCCAGCAGCAGCAAGGGCCCGAGGGGGGGCTCCGGAAGGAGGAAGCTGCCGGGCCGGGGGCCAGCTGCTGCCCCGAGAGGCCCCCTTCCCGGGGCGCGGGCAGCTCCCCGGGGGAGCCGCACAAGAGCACAAGCTCCGGGCGGGAGATGGTGAACCGCGAGTTCCTCGACAGGCTGAAGCAGAGCTCCTCCGCCTGGGGCGAGGACACGAGTGCCTTGGGTCCCCTGATCCTGCGCAAGCGGCGGAGCAAGTCGAGGAACAAGGGCGCCGCGCCCCTCGCGCCCCTCGCCCCGCAGCAGCCCCTCAGCCCGGTCGAGCCGACGGAGGCCACGCAGATGCTCCTCCAGGAACGCGAGAGCGGCGAGGAGGCCGAGCCCAGGCCCGAGAGGCACGAGCGCGACCGGTCCGAGCGCAAGAGGCCCCCGCCGAGGCCCAGGGACTATTTGTAAAAACAACCCCATACCTTTCACCCGCGCCTCGTCTCCCATCCCCCGGGCCAAGAAAGACCTTGCGCTACGTTCGACCTCTTCTACGTTCCTTTCTCCTTTTTAATTCACGGAATTCCACGCGATCATTTCTCAATCAGTCGGCTAGGGATAATAACAATGACAGCCATTCTCAAGCTTTCGGCGTGTATTATGCCCTCTTCAAGAACTGCAACAGAATTCTTTTCTTTCATTCTAATTATACCACGCATCAAATCTTCTACTTACATTATTGTAGATCCGATGGTACATTCCAAATCTTCACTATTTATACACACAGTCATGTTGCTTTATGATGAAGATGGTTTTTTTATTTTTATCGATCGGATCTTTATTGCGTTGGATAATTAACGACGTAGTAATGATGTAAGTAGAGGATTCGATGTATAGTATAATATAATCATTTATGAGAGTGAAAGAAAAAAATTATATTGCAGTTCCTGAAGGGGGCATAATACATGCCAAAAGGTGTCATTGTTATTATTTCTACCCCACTCATTGAAAAATTGGCTCCAAAAGTGATGGCTTGGAATTCGGCAATTATATTAGTGTTTCTATAATGTCTCTACATTATACTGTTATTTGATTATAATATGCGCCATTATAATTTGCCATGTGTGCAAAGTTGCAAGGGCTACATGTCATTTTTCTGAATCCGTTCCGAAAGACCAAAATTCCATTTTTCCGTCTGAAAATCATTAAAAAACCAATCAAGAAAAATGAATTATTCTTTTGTAATCAGTCAGAATTATAATTGCAGTATTGAAAAATCATTCATAAATAAATGCAGTAATTTTTCTGGAGGATTTGAGATGAAGCGAGACTTTTGCGAATAAAAAAAAAAAACACTGTACAAGGCTAGTGGTATTAAGGGTTAAAGAAAAGAGGGTATTAATAAGTAAGGTTATCCTGATGATCATATCCGACATTTAGTGATTTTGTATACGCGAAAGTCACGACTTGTATTTGATAACGAGATGATCGAAGAATCACGGGATTCGGTTGTTTCGCCACTAAATGTCCGATATGCAAATAAAATTGCTGCGTGCGAGGTTTTCATGCTCCTATATTTTTGACCCGGTGAAAAAAGCCAAAAAGCGGAATCCAATTTGAACTCGGTTTGACGGTTTTCAATCCTACTAATCTAGAAAACATTATTTCACCATCTCCCTGCAAACTTGAGGTAAACAGTTGACGTGATGTTTGCATTAAGTTGACTTTAAGTTTAGGTCATGGCATATGTTATACAGAAATTCAAAGTAAAGTTTATATTTTTGATTAAGATTTGAAAAATTTACTGCTCTTTTTACACAATAAAATTATATAACTTTTTATGCAAGTTAGGTATCGAGTATATGAGAAAATTTTTAGATATACTGTAATAATATATTGAATATATTCAGCAGATAGTATATGATATGTTCGTATAGACAATGATCATGTATGCATGTAATGATGTGCATATATATAATATATGATATATAGGACAATTAAATACACGAGAATGGTAATATACAGTCAATATTATATACATACATACAATGATCATTGTATAAACATATAAATATCCATATCTATTGAATATAATATATTCAATACCTAAATTTCTGTCATTTTGATGAAACTGCAACTTTTTTATCATCTTCATTTCAGATGTTTTGCGTTTTCAAAAAACGCACTCTTTATTTTTCTTGCGTTTCAATATGTTTTTATTGTCTTTCATCCTGTGTAGTTGATGTTTAGATGATTCCATTAATTTGCAAATTTTTGTGATTTTCATGTATTCCCAAATATGTGATACGATACAAAACAAAAATGAAAGTTACATAGGTCTGAACATATAATTAGTATTATATTTTAGAAATATCTTCCATGAGTGGAAAATGGGAAGTATTATAAATATTAGAAAAAGTGAAAATGTGAGATTAGAATTTAATGAACTGTAGATGGGACAAATAATGAGTTAATTTTATCGCAAAACGAGTATTTTTTTCTAGGGAATCTATTTTTACAGTAGTCATAAGGCGTGATCTGTGTGATGCCAAAATTGTTGAAATAATGGAGATAAGTTATATATTTTTGTGGAATTTAAGATGATGATATTTTTATATTTTCAGTAAGTCTATTTTTTGGGTGAAAATTTATTTTCTGGTGTATTTATATTAGGTATTTGGAATGTTACCCCTTTGAACGTCGATTTTTCAAGTTTTCAACAAAATTATTTTTGTTATATTTAAATTTTCTGGGTGTATCTTCTATAATTATTAGGCTTGGAAATTTTTTAGATGAGTAAATCATCAAATAATGAAAATTCATGGTACTGATATCTACTGAAATGTTCCAAATTTAGTAACATTAAAGTTCTATTACGAAATTTTTGAAAGCTGGGAACAATGACGACCTCAGACGACCTACTCTAAATTTTTTTGCATTTTTCATCATTTTCATCATTTTTAAAAATTTCTCAATCAGTAATTTTTCCATCCTAAATGCAAAAAATTTCCCAACTCTTGCTCCTGGAGTCTATAAATGAGAAACGGTTGAAAATTTCGAGACAAAAAAAAATTAAATACCGTGCAACCAACAACAAAAACTTTTCCAATATCGTTTTCATCGTCTACCTCGCGAAACTCAAAACATTCCTATGGGAACTACAAAAACAACTGTTTAGCTGAGTTTGCGTTATCCAGATTCCATTTCATCGGGTCAATTTTCTGGGCACAATACACGCAATTTTCCCGAAAGTCGGCCTTTTTTTTAACAATGAACTCGTAAAATACATTCCGCCAGCATTCCACAGTTTCCAAGCGCTTCAAGGCCCCCAAACCAATGGGAAAAATCCAACGCGGCGGAGCACTTTTTTAGACAAGAGGTCATCAATTCATCACGTCATTTTTCCTCTTGAGTATACTATAGGAAAATTTGGGAAGGGTTTGATGAGACCTTTCATCGCCGTAAATATGATAATAGTTACGATGGAATTTGGTTCCTTTTTATTTTACAAACATTCCATTTGACTGCAGAAACTTGTAGTACTGTAAACTTTGTACATATGTTTACTGTTTACAGATTTAAAAAAACTGTAACGATTTTCCTGCTAAATGTAGGTTAATCGATTTCTGTATGGTTTAATGGGAAAATTTGCTTTTCACAATTTCAATGAAAATCTGCAATTCGACGATTTCGTAAAACCGCAATCTCTGAATAACTTTATTTAAACTCTGGTTCTCTACTTTGCCCTGAAAAATGTTTCCACTGAAAATGACGCGATAAATTGCCGGTCCTCATTGTCGCTAGCGACGTCGCGGTAAGATCGAGTCGCACAGAATACGAATAAATCGAAGCAATTACATTGCCCTCGTCGCAACGTCGGATTGTTGGACGGTAACGAAAGAAGCAAAAAAATATATTTGTAAAAAAACGAGACTATCCCATAGCATAGTTGAAAAGGGCATCGCGCCCAAAAAGGGCGAGGTAGAAATTGGGTCCCCTTTTGGCGCGACGTCGAAAATTTGTATCATACTTGAATTCTATGAATTGTTACGATCACTATGTTTACCGCTGCTGTTATTTTTTTAAACGCGACTTGGTACTGTTTTCAACGATATATTTTGTGCTATTTCGAGAAAACAACAAAATATGCGAGAATTACGAGTGATAGGTGAACGCTTTGAATGAATTTCGATGACGGAGTTGTAGGGTGGGGGAGGGGGGCAAGGTACTGATTTCGGAGGGGGCGTGTTTTTTGAAAACTCGTGTTTCGAAGAATCGAATTTTGCTCTTCTCCCTGGTAGACGCTGTTTTTCATGCCCAGTACGGGAATGCGGGAATTTTGGCTTCGAATACCGCTTCGCGAAAAATGTACACGAATCAAATCGATGACTTGAGCGCGCGTTATTCAATGGCTGTGCAATTTATTGTGGTTTACGAAAAAAGTAACAGAGGAAATTTTTCGTACATCGAAAACGCTAACCATAGCAACGTTATGAGTTTGTAACGACGCCTCTAGAAAAGTAACGATTATTCACTGACGACGCTTCAAAACAATCACCTCGATTTTTCTTCAACCCTGAAGGCACGTTTTCGTAAAAATCTACTGAAAATGACATTTTCTCCAAGCTTGAACGTCGGGTTAAATTTCATTTGCAGTAGGAACATGGCGCAAATTTAAGGTAAACCGTTTGCCACGTGTTTACATTTCACTTTCATCGCGCCTATTTGTAACAGAAAAGAGCATGAAAGTCTGTAATAATTCTTCGGCAAACTCCAAGTTCAGAGTCACCAAATGAATCGTTTCTTTGTCAGGCACCAAAGTATAAGAGCGAATTTTTCTTGAGCTTGCGTTTTTTAATTGGAGGATTTTTGTGTTAATAGGAGTCATTGTTTCTATGCGAAATCTGGTTTCACTTTTTCGGGAATCGTGCTATATTTTTTAGGTAAGAAACGTGGAATTTTCAGAAGTTGATTCTCAGAGTGAATAAATTTATATTTTGTACAAAAGTAGGCGTAAAGAATCGTGCGGAAAATGTGAGATGAAATTTTGGAATTATCAGCAAGATTGATTTTTGCAGTTTTTTGAAAATGGACGTATTTTTCCAACTGAAGATTCGGAAATTGTTTTTATTTGAATTTTAGAAATTAATCCTCTGCAATTCAGTCGTTTTTAGATTCGGAGTATTTAAAATTTTCAGAATTCATATCGAATTCTTAACTCGATTCGATCACAATCTCTGCCACTCTACTTAACCTTTCTACTGTTTTTGCACTGAAGAAATGTTTTCTATCGCCTCTTTAAACAAAATCAAAGACATTTTTTACTCCCGATAACAAACCATCGCAAATCCAAAGGATGGAAAAATTCCCCACACAAAATAAGGTTAACATTCCATGTACTGGTGACTTGATCCGAAAGCCATTCAAGGTTCTGAATTTTCCGCAAATCGATTCAGTGAAAGTCAATTCATCCACAAATTGCTCATTTCGTTTTCCACGCTCCTTCGATTCTACGGTGGGAGGTTAATTACCAACCCCACAATCACGGCAATAAAATTTTCGCGAGTAAGTAGTTGTTACACATCGTCTCAAAAAAGGGAGATCAAGCAGCATATCAAACGAAAATAACGTGTAAATATTGAAAGTTACTCCGTTTCGATTATTCGAGATAATTCGCTGGACTTTGAATTTTCTATTTTTCGTGGGTTTCGGTAAACGAGGCAATAGTACATTACGCGCTTGAAAGGAAGAAAAATATGTCAATCGCGTAAGGTGCTGTTATTCACCTCGTCGCGCGATAAGTGACATTTTATTGGTCGAAGGGGCGGAAATGGTATATTTCTTCACTAGTGTGGAACAGTTGTTTTTAACGAATCGAAGGGTTGCAACGCGAGCCGAAGGCGAGCGTTGTTATCAGATGAATTAAAAGAACTGTTTCACACTAGTTGAGAACGATACTTTATTCAACAATGTGTGGAAATACGAGCTTCGCATCGCCCAAGCGTGTGGAAAAGTAGCCTTTTCCACACGGCGTTGAATAAACGTCGTTTTTCTCGCCCCCCGAGGGAGATTGAAGATTTTGTCGAACGTCAAGGGAATGTCCGGAGTAAAAACGATCGCGTATTCAAAGGGCACGTTCTGGGAGTGCCAAACAGCAATATTAGGTGTGTACATATGGGTATTGTAACTATAATTGTACATATTGTATGCGATTTTTCCGTGCAGCTGTGTAAATAAAACGGGTAAATGAGGAGGAGACACGTGCACTTACGTGCGTAATGTGCGAGTGTGTCGATTATAAGCGAATAAAAATTTAAAATAGATAAAATTTCACGCCAATTTGAATTCTTCCTCTCAACCCTCGCGAAAGGCATAATCCATGAAAATGATAATAGAATACAGGGCGTACAAGCTTGTGGAATTCGCGTTAAGGATTTTTCGGAGCGCCGCCTGATGCTTCAGACAGGCGTTAGCTCTCAGTAACACACTCAGTAGGGGCAATTGAGGGGAGCGCCTTCATAATACTCGTTCCCGGCGTTCGTCGAATTTCCACATTCCAAACATTCCAGTCAATTCAAATTTCAGTCCCCTATTACCTGCTTCTCGCTCGTCATTGTTCTCCTCCTGCGTTCCCCTCAAAGCCTCTCACCGAGAGCTAACGCCGGTCTGAAGCGCCAGGTGGCGCTCCGAAAAATCCTCAACATGCACTTTAGTATAAGCTTGCACCCCCTGACAGACCACCAGATAAAGTGCCAAAATTTTATTCCATTTCAAGTCGAGACCGTCATTTTCCAAAATTGAAACACAACAAGAGAATCTGGTCTCGTTTTTCAACTGATAAAGAAGAAAAGAAAAAGTCACTCTTGTAACTAGAAGATAATTTATTTTTCTTTTACACTTTAATATCATCACACTTGGTCACATTTGTTAATTTCAAAATATTAAAACAACGCCGGATCGATCCATTTATTCGTTTTCAACAATCTCCCCTCACTTCATTTATTTATACGCGTGGAAAAATATCACAAATGAAAAATCTTTGAACAGCACTTTCAGAATTCGGCCTCGGAATCAATGGATCAATTTGGGCCATTTTTCGTGGACTACGAAAAATGCGCTCTCGTAATCGTGGACCGTGAAATCTCGCCCAAAACAACAACGGAATCAAACCTAGAAATTAAAAAAAAAAAAAGAAAGAAAACAGCCAAAACGCGATTTGATCGTCGGCGAATAATAATAAGTGCAAAAAACACAGGAGTGACCTCTCGTCTCGCTCATAAAATGCCTCTATTCATCGGGGAAAATAAATTCAAAGCCCAACAATAAATATTACAAATAAATATAGTGAAACTCGTCGTTAAGTACAAAATAAAGATCTAAAAGTCGCTAAAACCTATCTGAAACCCAACGAAGAAAAAAAATTGATAATAATAATAATAATAATAATAATAATAATAGCAATAACCAACTCGTAGTTTCGCTCGATTTCGCACTTGATAATGATTTCCCTATTTCGCTTTTCTTGCCCCTCGACTTAATTCTTTCTTTTTGTTTTTTACACAACAAACATTCTTCTTCTTTTTCCCTCGACTCTAACACCGTCGATAATCGTTCGTCATAATGTTTTTCTCCTTGTCTTTTCTATATTCCTTTTACATATTCTTACTCGATAAATTATGTACAATCTCACAAACAACAAACGGAGGAACCTAATTTACATCGTACTTACAGGTACTACTGATTTCCTTTTTACAGAAACAACACTCGCGCTCGATTCTCTCCCCGTAATTATCATTTGTTTTCGTCGTCCTTCTCCCAATCCCAACTTGCGATAATAGTTTATCACCCCGAGCCGATAATAATCGTCGCGTGAAGGCAATTAAGAACAAACGTCATCTAGTCGTCGTCGTCTCAGGAACTGCAACCTTCTTTGCCCCCTCGGGCAACTTCATCTAGGACGCGCTTGTTGTGCTCGTACTCTCCTGGATGGACGTGGATTGCGATGCCGCTGTCGTTGAATCACCTGTACCTGTCGAATCCATCGTTTTTTTCATTGCTACCTCAACTTTATTCTTCAACATCAAACGCAGTTAGGAATTGAAAATCCTCACGTTTCGAGTTCACATAGCGAACGAAAATGAAAAAAGAAATGAATAATATTTGACAATATTGTTTGAATATCAATAAGTATTTATTGCTACAACTTTGAAAGATGATATCGACAACATTATTTGTTGATTATTTAACGTTTGGATCTTCAGACACATGGATAAAAAGTTTTTCCTGCCTGCGCTCCTGTCCTCGTCGCATCTACTGAGCCAAGATTATATGATTAGAGTCAAAACGAGAAAGGGGAAAATTGAATTGAAGAGCAGAAAGAAAGAAGCAAGTACCTAAAAGAGCGGCTTCTAGATCGCCGAGTATCTCGGTTTCCTTGGGATCGATGAGGTTAAAGCGTTGATTGAGGAGAGTGAGATGGGCGAACACGCAATTGAGGTGCACGTGCAGCCCCAAAAGGGCCACCTCCCTGAAGTGGCAGTGGTAAATGTGCGCCACTACGTGATACAGTAGCCGTAGGATTTTTCGTACTATTGACTCGAACGAACTCGGAAACTCGTTTGCTGAAAACAAACATTTTTCACGTGAAAAACAGTGGGAAAATCGACGAGCCGAGATGGATTCGAGGCACCTGCTACAATTTACCTCCTACAGTGACACCGAGAAACAAAAACTACAGCTTTCATATCAAACTTTACAATAATCCGAGTAATACAATAATTTTACCGACAACAATGTAGTATAATAATGTAAAGAACAATGTGCAATAATACTCTACAATTTTTGCAATAACTCGAAGGAAGTTGGTGGAATACCATAGAAACAATTGTTATCATTGAGTACTTTATGTTAAAAAAATAGAATCTCGACGTACCATACTTTGTAGGAAATATAGTTTCGTCGCTCACGGTGCGTTGCGTGAATGTCATCACATAATCTATGTATTGGGGCGCAGCCACCCTCGTTTTCTTTCCTTTTTCATCGAACCATAAGTATGTCCTGAAATTTAGAAAAAACTCTATTGTCATCGGTTATGGTACGTTTTATCCGAAATTGAATATAGTGTAGCATTATTAACTTTGTTTGTTTGAAACTTTATCAACGAGAAATAATGTGATACGAGAAAATTGAAGGCATTTCTGTGCAACATAATAATATTATAAATAGCGCATTTTTAGGATGACGAATCACATGGTTTTGTCATTTTTTAATAGAAATGTAAAAGGTTGAAAAACTTATCAAAAGATTTCTGATTATCTTCTAGACTCTGGTCAATTTTTATAAAATTTCTAAGGTGTAGAGAGCTGAGTGCATGTTGAAAATTGTGAAAATTTCGGAAAATAAAAAAAAACCTGAAAAAATCGGAAGATGATCGTTTAATTTCGATTAATTTGTTTATTATTATATCCCTCTAAAATATGCATGATTATATTTCTTCATTTTTCAATGAGAATCCGAAAAACTTGGAAAAATATCAGAAAATTACGGAAAATTTTTAAGATTCGGACAAATTTTATGAAATTTAGCAAGTTTTGGAAATAGTAATATGTTTGGAATTTCGAAAAACCAAGACAACATTAAGTAAATACTAGGATTTTCAAAAATTCGACAAATTTCGAAAAGTTTGTAAAATTACGAAAAATGTTTATAAATTTTTTAGACTGTGTTAATTATTAATATTTCTTTGGAATATACATGATAATTTTTGTTTGTTTGTTAATACAAATTTAAAAATTTTAAAATCTGTACATACATCAAAAATTTTCGAATCAACTTTTTAAGGTTCATAAATTCTTACAAATTTTCAAAATTGGAAAAGGGTAGTTCATGTTCGAAACTTTGAAAAACTGGAGACATGGAAAATTCGTGCAATCTCGAAAATTTCAAAAATTCGTAAAATGGCAGTCAAGGTTAGTAAGCTTCTTACGTTGCATTCATTATACATATATTCCCTCAAAAAATGTAGCATGTTTTTTGATTTTGAAGTAAATGCCTGAAAAGTGTGCAAAATATTAAAAAATTGCGAAAAATCTTCATAGGATTATTTAATTCCTACAAAACTTGGAATTCGGCTAAATATTTTAAAAAAATTAGAAAAATCTTACAAGATTGTTAAACATTGTGAAAAATTCAAAAAATTTGTGATATGTACAAAAATATTCACAAAATTTTGAAGATTGTATTCATTGCCATGTATCGCATAACTATGCATTTTTTTTCCTTTCATTTTGCACAAAAATCTGAGAAACTTGAAGAAAATTGAAAAAGATATGAAAAACCTTAACAAATTAGAAAATTTTAAAGGAATCTGGAACGTTTTTAATATGTAATTTGTATTACGTTTGCAATCTCGAAAAATGAAAAAACATGGAAAATTTTCAAGCTTGTTAAAAGTTTGGAAAAATTTGTGAAATTTCAGAAAATATACATAATATTGTAGATTCTCTTCAGCGTGAAATTTTTCCAAAATGAACATGATCTATTTTTCTTATTTTTCAGTGAGAATCTAAAATTTTACAGGGTATCAATATTTTTCCAAAATTTTATTATTTTATATTATGTTTAAAAAAACCGAAAATGTTGAAAAATTAAAGAATATTCGAAATTCTGGAAATCGTCAATAACTTTCGAGAAAAATTCGAGAAAACTTGCTGGATTCCAAAAATGTGAGTAAATTTCGTTGGTTACAGCAAGTTCCGAGAATTCTGTAAATAATACGAAAACATTGAAGAATTCTCGAATTTTTTGAAAATAAAAAAAAAATTGCAAAATTATACAAAGACAGTCGATTATTTTCAAAATTCATAGTTAAAATCTGAAACTTGAAAAAATATCAATCAATTCCATTTTAATTATGGAAAGTTGCGACTATTCGGTAAAACCAAAAATTCACTAATTAATGCGTGGATATTTTTCATTATTATTACACCTATCCAGAATTTTTCAGATGGACACTGCATCTTCTTCACCTCTAATGTCTGAGGTTTAATTAGTGAAATATCGCTAATTTTAGTGGCGAACGCTTCTCTCTTTCAATGAATAATTTTCCTCTAACGATCAGTGGTGCTCTGCTCATGTTCTTACTTTGAAAATACGTAAATGATGGGAAAATGACGAAAAATGAGTGAAAAGTGCCTTATCAACAGTGTCAGGAATGACAAATTGAAAATGGAGAAAAGGAAAGGGAAATCTATTCTCACAAATGCCAAAACTCGAGTGGAAACCCAAGCGATGTCTTTGTACTGATTGTACCTCAAGCCGGGACCCGTCATATCGGGGCATCCGGTTATCGTGCAGAACTCGGATATGGTCCCGTAGACTAGGTTGATGTGGTCGAAGAGTGCCAGCGTGTGGGACGCGAGCCACTCGTTGTAATCCAAGCCGGGCGGCAGGTCCACGAGGACTTTCAAGTCCAGCTCGGGGAGCTGCCTCTCGAGCGCCGCCTCCTCCAAGTACAGCTTCGGATCTTCCGCGGTCGCATCCTTCTCTTTCCGCCGGGCTTTTCTGCAACAGCAAGCATTAGCCCTCAATTTCCCGAGTTCGAACTCGAGGCCCCTCCCTTTCCACTGTCCACGACGAGAGCTTTCTACCGAACGAAATCGTGCTCTGATTACTGGCTTCCCCGACACCGCAATTTGACAAACCTAGAATCTCGCCATTTTTTCCCTCTGCCCATTTTCCCAGATTTCCCGGGCAGTGGCGGATCAAGCAGGAAAGGGGGGTAACTGCGCACATTTTTGTAACAATTTTTTTTCTTCTTCTAGAATTTACTAATAGGCGGGGAAAAATGTAGGCTATTCCTTTTAAAAATCTTTCAAGAGCAACTTTCAGCTTCAGGTTATTTAAAATATTGAAAGCTTTTAAGACACGCTTTTGAAATCCCAAAAAATGCAATATTTTGAGAATATATCATTATTCCAATGTATCGCTGATGTATCGCCCATTGCCACTGATATGTATCTCTGCTGCACGATAAATTCTCATCTCTTTCCTGAATCTCATCTGAACTTGGCCAGTTTTTTTTCTCGTCCCCATATCTAGCTCTGCTAGATATAGATGGAATAAAAAGTGCCATTGAGAAAGCGAGCTGAACGACGCGTAGAAGGCGGACGAGATGAAAAGAATCAAGCGCCGATGAAAGGGATGAAAGGGACGCTGTCGAGAGATTTTCGATTTTCTATTTAAACGCGAAAAAATTTCGTTTAATCCAGCGGCCTTTTCCGTTGGAAAGGAGATGAAAGGGAGGCTATTGGATTGATACCAATTCGCAGCAGCTCTATCAATGCAATGGGACATATATTCGTTCCATTCGAGTTGGGGCCTTTATTCTCGGCTGCATGTGATAAACGTCAAGCACATTACTTCTTGTAATGAAAAACAATTTACACACCTGCCTCTCCGATGACACATCTTCCATGCAAATCTAACGTCGCTATTTTTTACTCTCTTTTTCATCCGATATCAATTTAAATTTTTCAGAATTTTCCACGGTATAATTGTCCAATGATCGAATTTTGGATTTTTTGCTAATTTATCGTGGAATGTTTTTTGACCAAGTCTGAACCAACATTTTTTAAATCAAAATTTTACAGTGTCTATTATTTAGATCTGTCGAATCTTGAAATTTCAGGAAAGAACGAAGTGTGTGCAGTTTTCAAAATTTCGTCATTTCATCACTCGAATCAACAAATCACAGTAATTTTAGGGATATAAAGAACTCAAAATTTATTAATAGTCGATTTCTAATGTCAGATTCCAGGGCTTTGAAAATATTGAAATTTTCAATAGGAATACCAAAAATGCGGAATTTCAATTTCTCTACAGATACTGAAATTATCAAGACGGAATGACCTTGATAAATTTCAACTTGCAAATCATGTTCTTCCAATCGCAAATTCCTATACTTTTTCTGTTCCTAAAAATATCCAAAGCTCCTGAATTCTCAAATTTTTAAGCAAATTTCGAACTTACAACTCCAAACTTTCTACATTTTGAAACAACTCATTTAGCTCTTTTTTAGCATTTCCATTCTCTTAATTGTAAATTTGATTGTTCTGTTGATAATGAGCGATTAATTGATTTCTTTTTATTTCCGAATCTACCAAATCTGGAAAATACACAAAACATACAGTAGAAACTATGAGGTGCTATATTTTTAAAATCTCAAATTTGTTGGTCAAATTTAAAATTACCAGATTCCGAATACTTGAGATTCAAATTTCGACATGGAATACCATGTCAACTACCTAAGTTTACATTTTTTTTTTTCAATTGAAATTCGAAATCGTCAACCTTCAATTCATTAATACATGTATCTGAACACCTACAAATACTTGAAATTATAGAAACTCAAAATTTTCAATATTCCCAATACTGCATTAAAAATTTCAAAGACAAATTTTAAATTTCTACAATTTACATACTCCTGAAACGGAAGTTACCAATCTTGAAGAACTCGAAAGGAAGGTTTTTGACATTTTGGATTCCCGAATATTTTAGATATTTCCCAAATTTCCAAACCTGTCAATTTAATCTAACTCCTGATTCGAGTTTGGAAATTCGCTCTCATTTCACAGAATCCACAATTTATTACTGAATTCCGTACCTTTAGAGAATTCTCACTATGTGAACATGAATACTGCCAATTTATTTATCAAAATAATAATTAAACTAATTTTAATTCAAAAATTAACTCAAAGAAAGTGGGTTATCATCATCACTCCTTTATAAAAAGGTTCAACTTGACTCTAGAATTCACTCCAAGGATAAGTAGATAAGTTCATTCCCATCCTTGATGCGGGGACAATAAAGACTTTTTTTCGAAAGTGAATGGGAATCGTCATTCTAATTCGTTTAGAAACATTTTTTAAATTTTTTGCTTTAGAAATAAGATCCTTGTCTCTGAAAACATAAATATTTGTAGCTGAATGTTGAAAAACAATCGAGGATTGCCCAAGTTGTCAATAAATTTGTTAATTGCAAAAACCTTTGGTAGTTCGATTCAAGAGGTCCCAAGTAACTAATATAGTTAACTTTCGTTCAGGTCTTTTTTTGAGGTCTGTTGTACAGTGTAATACAGGTTCGAGAAAAGAAAGTGGGGTCAAGTAGGCAGAGTCCCTGATGTGGGGGTCGTGGGGGTTGAGCCCCTTTCAATCGCGTTCTCCACACTGCAACGAAGAGAGTACATATCTTCTAAAACAGCAATGTGATGGTGCATTTCTGACAGAGGGGTCCAAAATGACTCCTAACAAAGTGTGACATCATTCATGAAACCTCTCCTTAACGTCTATGACACGAGGGGGGTTTTTCACGAAGGGTGGGGGAGTAATGAGGAGGATGCGAAGAAGGGACTCACGCGACAAGCTCGCCGAACAGGCGTATCTTCCTGTGGCAGGTGTCGAGGAGAGAGTGTCGCGAGGACGCGCTCGAGTTGGTGCTGGTCGAGGAAGCGGACGAGGTGGCGTGGTGCACCGGCGTCGTGGGCCTCGACGGCGACGACGACGAGGCGCTCGTGTCCAGGACGACTGCCGAGCCGGCCCCTCCTCCTCCTCCTCCTCCTCCTCCTCCTCCTCCTCCCCCGCGGGCCGGTGACCTCAACATGCCCATTATCGTCGTCGTCATGTTCATCGGCGCGTTTTCTTTCTCGCTCTTTTTGTTTCAATTCTCGTTATCCTTCTCCCTCTTTTTTTCAACGAATCTCGGGTATATTATTTATTTGCGTATCTCGGAGGGCTTTTTTATAGCGCCTGTCCCTCCTGCGCATAGAGTGGCGTAACGAATGGGCCCGATCGAGCGCAAAAGGACGACGCTCTCCGCTCGCTGAGGCGGCTTAGCGGGATAGTCTTTGGGGTACCCCGAGGGCTTAACCTGAAGACAGAACATCCAAGATACCCGATTAGAGAGCCTCGATTTTCGTTTTTCAGGGAGGGGGGGAGGGGGGGGGGGGTTCTTAAAACTGGTCCAAGTGCGAGCTTCTATCGCGAGAAAAGGCCTAGAAACGAAATATCTAGGATAACGATTCTTCTAATAAGTTTTGGGCTAAACACTATCATTTTTAGAAGCAAGTGTGAGCTGGAACAAAGTTTATGCAGATTTTGAAAATTTCCAAAGAAATTTTGTAGCAAATCTTTAAAAAACTTGAAAGTTTGAAAGGGAATTTTTCAAAGTGTGCACTTGTCTATATTGCTCTAAGTATTTTAAATTTTCAAAATTTAAATATGGGGAATACAAAATTTCGTAATTAAATATTGATTCGATTTTAGAAAAAAGGTCATTCAAATGTTCAAACCGATAGATAAAAATCGACAGATTCCTCAGTCAAGATATCCATTCTCCAACGTATAAAATGTCAAATAGAAAATCATCTACCATTTCTAAATTCGTAGAATTTCCAAAACTCATGAAATCATTTACAATAAACCAATGAAATTTCATTTGACGTTGTGCTTTTTGCGAGAGCACAATTTACAAGTTCCTGGAACTTTGTAATTCACGCAAGCAGAATTCACGTGGTATACTTGAAAAAGTTTGAGGCTGTAATTTTCCGGATCGTTTGTAAAGGGGAACGGAGATTTTACACTTCAGTTTTTCTTGCGCGCGACGCTAGAACGAATTGACAGTAAATGTTGCGTTTTTGTAAATGTCTTATATGAATGGTAAAAAATTTATGAAAAAATAAATCCGAAACTGACAGTTTCTTACACACGTGGAAGTTTTATAACTCGATATTCAAATTCGGATATTAAATGAAAATTCGCTTATGTATGTTGTATTTCTTTATGTTAAAATGTTGTTTTTCACGCTCGCATGCCGAAAATCATTGATTCTTGTGCTTACTGCTGGGTCGTGAAAAACGAATTCTCGGCCGCGCGACCTCGGAGCTCGCGTCGAATGTAAAAAGAGTGCTTTTTCGTTGCCGTGAGAGACAGAGCGATAGGGAATCCTTCCTCTATCTCAGGTGGTACGTTTGTTTTTTTCTCGGCCGCTTGAAACAGCCGATATCGCGTCGCGTCTTCAAACTCACATTTTCAAATTTCAGCTTTGAAGCACGAGAATAAATGATTTTCGAAACGCGAGCGTGAAAAATACACTTCGTATCGAGGAGCATTTACTCGCATCTTTACTCCTCGATACGTAATTGCAATGAAATTGGCAAAACCTAAAATAGATTAAATTCTAATGTAAATAATTTCTCAGCTTTGTAGAGTTTTAATGAAAAATTGCATGTCATCCTTTCATTCAGCTACTTTTCTTCAATATAAAATTATTGCATTTTTTCAATATCCCTTTTAATTGCGCCTGACATTTCAGAGCTCAATAACATTTTCCTTTTTTCCAGCTACCCTTGATCTTTGCACACTCTAATTCTCTTAATGCCGTCAATCCCTTCGACATTTCATAAATTTCACGTGTAGCTTACCACACTAAAAAAATTCTGTAGAAATTCAGAAATACTCGAAAAAAAAGTCAATATTAGGTAGGCGTTATTAGCGTAATACTTGAGTATTAATGTAGCTATGAAGAAATATAGTAATTAACACATTATTTTTGTAAAATATTAATTAGGAAATATTTCAATATTATCTTTGACATGACTTATTCATTTGATAAATAACATAGTTATAAATTCCAATTGAATAGGTCTAACTATGTAATTATTGATATGTGTAACAACTTATGCATGAAATGACGTAATTACATTTCATAATACTCTAACGTTTCGAAATACTTAGTGTAGTACACACGGAATGATGCTTATTTCGTATTCATTCGTTATTGACAAGGAAAATAATTTTTATCAATTTGAATACAATTTTTACATATGTATGTACATAATAATTTTAATATCTCACATACTCATACATTTATTCATGCTATATTTATTATCCGTAATATATTATCATGTCAATTTTCTGCAATTTTCAAGTTGGAATTCAATCGCTTCAATTCCACATTGAAAATTTACACTCACTGAAACAATGTTCTTCGATTATCGCGAGGGGTTGCGCCCTTCGAACCCCCTCTACGCTTTTTCTTCTCGAAAAACCAAAAATCAAGCTTCACCTCTATCATTTTCTGGGGAAGTTGGAGGGTAAGGGACAGGATTAATCCACGCTGAATCAATGTGCCAAAAGCGTCTGGATAAAGGGTACGTACAATAACTCTCGATCCTCAAACCCAACAGTGCTCGCGACGCGTGCAAGTACTACATACGACTAATTGTAGACGCAATTGGGATATGCTCTATGTTCGGCAACGTCTCGCCAAGTTGGTTACGTAACCCAGCGTGTGCCCTCCCCTCCCAGGATTTCCGTCCTTTTGTCTAGCTTTTCCTCGACCCGCCAATTTTCTCGGCATTTCTTTTTCTTTCTTCATTATTCCCATCTTGAGGAGAAGACCTACCTACCTCCTCCTTTTGCTTCGCCTCTCTCTTCTCTTCGTCCCTTCCGGGACCACTCGATTTTCCCGGCGCACGTTTCCGGAACGACGGTTCAAAATAAAAGGGACCGTGGCGGAATAAAGAGGAGGAAGAAGAGGAGAAAATCACGAGTGGAGAGAATGAACGCTTTGCCCGTTACTTGAGGCGCACTTGCCGGTGACTCAGCCGGCAATGCGGCAAAGTAGCGCCGCCGCCGCGACGTCGCGAGAATACATCAGCTGTCGCTATGTTCATGACGGCTACAGCTGACTGAAGCACTGTGCTGAATGCCCCCAGCCCCGCTACTTGCGAGCACGCGACAATCAATAGCGATAGCCACCGCCTCGTGCGCCTCTTCATCCCGAAAGCGCGTTGCGTGCACATGCAGGCATGCACATACTTGTTGATTTTCTTCTTCGGGTTCGCGAGCAGCGAAGAAAGTGCAGGCCACGACTCGCCGATCTTGCATATTGCATCGTCATTTTCACGTCGGGGAAAGCATGAGTCATCGCGCAGGCTATTGTCCATTCAGCGACGACGGAAAATACCATTTTTCCTTTGTTTTTTATTTCGTTCGGCAACTCTTCGAAGGGGACATTCCAAGGTATATTTTAGAGTCAATGTTCACAGAGAATGGAAATTCAAACTTGTGAAGAATGAAATTCTTCAAAGGGCTGTTACAGAAGTATTTATTATATGTTGTCATTCGTATTAAATGTCAATATACATTATTATGCTATAATTTATGTAGTACGTGTATCTGCCGTTTATAAATATATGTTTTCGCATTACCGATGATATGAATACGCATGTACCAACATGTGCAATATGTGCGCCATGTATATGGTAATCCACAATTTTTTTCAATCAAATGTTCCAGAGCCTCAAAATATCGAGATCCTTTACTTCAGTAAATTATCATTTCATTTTGGTAAAATACTCTGTAAATATGAAATATTCACTAACGCGAAATTTCTAATCGAACCACTCACAATTCGTGGATATACATTGACTGCATTTTGAAAAAGCTAAAATTGCAATTTCGCGAATTTTAAATTTCACTGATTCCGGATTAAAAAATTGGTTACAAAATGTGTGAATGGTTTAAAAGTTTCAATTTTTCGATAGAAGAATTTCAAAATTATACAATGAAAAAATGTATGTTTGAGTGAAGAACTCGTGATTCCGACTTTCGAATAAAGCAACACACCTCACTGATATTCGTCAATTCAAAAATAACTATTTTGAAATTTTTAATCTCATTAATTTCTTAAAGGGATTTTCTTTCATCAAATTTAGTACGAAATGATTAAAATGAATAAAAGGCAAAAATATAGGCAAGAAATACAACACCATTGGAAACAGTTATTTGTTATGTATCCAATTTCTAAAAAATAATATGTAAGACTAGAAAAATTTGTCATTTTGATATTTTGGATTATAAAGTTAGCAAATTATGAATATCTTGCATCGAAAAACCAAATTTACTGCATTATCTTTAATTTGTGGTGATAAATGAAGAAATTTCTTATTATTATTATTCAGAGTTTTGAATTCATCAATTTTCAATAAAAATATTATATCGAATTTACTGCAAGTCAGAGGGGTTGAGAAATTAAAAAAAATTGAATATAAAACAGAAACAGATGAATGAAAAACTAACATAATGAATGAAGAAGTAAGAGATATGTATAGATTTAATTAATGCAAAAGAAAAAATTTGGATTGAAAGAGATTTGTGATCCCGATATTTCGGATACGAATTTTTCGCAATTGCAAATTCTTGTTATTGTTAGAACAAATGGTCGATTTATATCAATATCTAGAATTTACTGCACCCTCAAACAGCAGTTACAATTTAAAAAATCGAATTTTTTTCACTGTAGAAAAGTACTGAATTGAAACATTCGGAGAAAGCGAATTTTTGTGCGTAGTTAAAAATTCAAACAAAAAGTATCCTTCATTAGGATATGTGTGATTCGGATGTTTAATTTCAAAAAATCATTCGAATAATATCATTTAGGAAAAAAAGAGGTATGTAGTTTAGTGCCAACATACAAGAAATGTCCAATTTAGTTGAATTGGCCCAAAATATAAAAAATAAGGCATTTCTCTTGTTTCGAAATTTATTTTTTTTAAATTCTTTTAATTCACACTCTCTTAGGTTGAATGAGTGAAAAATCATAAATCTTTCGTGGCACGCTGCTCTCTTATTTGTTGAGTCATTTTTCAGCTTTTCTCATAAAAGGTTTTCTGACTAAATCAAATAGTTAACGAACAACTATCAGAATTGGTGAAATATTATCAATTATTAGTAGAAAATTACTCATTTCTGAATTCAATGTAACTGATTAATAAGTGTATAATCACTAAAATGAATAAAAGAAAACACATACAAAGTTATTAGTCATTTTCGTTCAATCTAATACTATTTTCGATTCTTTTGTTTGTGGCCTCTGTTCACCCTTTATTCTTTCAAGTGAATTTTCACACAAAGGATATAAAGTCAAAATATTACCAATTAAACTTTGAATGATTTATCCCTTTTTCCGAATGAAAAGTCACTCGAAAGTGGCGAAATTTCACTTCTCCTGAAATAAAATTCAACTCATTTATCAAAGTTAAATCAGCCTAAAATTTTAGAGGCAAGTTCCACTTCTCTTAGAATGACAATTCACTCTTTTCAAGTCACCTTTCACTCTACGAGAGTAGTAATAAATTCATTGAAAAAAATCGGGTTTGAAAATCTATGAAAGATAAAATCAAAACTAATTGATCATTAATCATTTCATAGAAAAATCTCAGCTGAGTCAACGCGAATGAGCTAATGGTAATTTTTAGTTCTCACTGACAAATTATTCATTATTACATTATTCTATACCTATTGATAAATTTGTATGGACAAATGACCCGTTTTATTATTTTCCCAACTAAAAAATATTATTTTGAATAACTGATCACGTACCCACTATATCAACAACAGAAAATACAAAATTGTAGGTAAAGACCTATGGAAACCCACATCAAAAAAATGTCATCGCAAACGAAATCGAGTGGATTATGACGAGGGGGTGGGAGAGTCAAAAGATGAAATCAATCAGGTCGAATTTCGCGTCGTTTCGGGAAAGGATTGAAGAAAGAATAGCCCGGTGTTCGGTGCTCTCTTTCGAGCCTCGAGGAGGATGAGCATCGGCGACGTCTCGCGGCGTCAAGAAAATGGGAATCGCGGGTGGGATCGATAGATAACGGCGCCTGGGTGACGCGGCTCCATCCAGATCCAGCCCCGTCGCCGTCGCCGTCGTCGCCGTCGTCGTCGCCGTCGTCGTCGCCGTCGGGCAGCAGCGCAATTTCCGTTTGTTTACTCGCCGCCGTCTTCGTGGCGATGTTAAATAGCTGTCATTGACTGTTGCATTGGCGTCATCCGCGATCCTCCCTCTCTCTCCCATCATGTATAGGATATATATTTTCCTTTTTTCTCCATCGCCCGCGCCACCCCGGCGCAATTGGATTTCACCGCCGGGGCCAATGTTTGCGCAACCGGCATAGGCAATTTTCCCTTTTCCGCGGCCTGGTCTCTATCCGGATGAGAAACCGAGGGTTCCCTGATTTTCCTTTCCCCCCTTGCCCTGGGATTATTCAAATACGACCGATTCGCCTTGTGAAAAAGACATTACCGTTGAATTATCGGATTTTACTGATTGAGCTTGTTGCTGGGGATTTTCACAATGATGCTCGGGTAATTTGAAAAAAAAGACGTACCGAGGAAAAAATTTCTCAGGAATATTCCACATTTAAATTATTGCATGTTTTGCATATGAATTAAATATTTTGAAATCATAATGTATGATGATTTTGATCCTCAACCTCATCCATTCGAAATTCTCAAAAGCAAAAAGTTGACAGTTTTTATATCATTTATAAAATATCGAACAATTCCATTTTCTACCGCATATTTTCCCAACTTGTAAAACTGAAAACTTGAAAACATAAGTGTTCAAAAAATCCATTTCAAACAACAGGAAAATCGTATTTCAAATATTACCGACAATAATCATTTTCAATTCATTGTCAATGAATTTCTTGACTTTCATGACAAATCCACCAACATTCAAATATTTCAAGGTCACTGTAAAGAAACCAACAAATTATTTATTGGTTCCAGAAGACGGGGAAAATCATAAACCACGTAATGTATGTACGCGGGAACGCTTCGTGTAAAGTTACCACGAGGGGAGCAAAAGCCTAATCTCATTTATACGCAAAGAGGATAAGAAAAGGAGAAAAAAAGGCGAAGGGGGGGGGGGGGAAGGTCAGAGGTTTGAGAGCTTTTTTGTAAAGGGGGAAGGCGCGAATCTGGCATCATCTCGCGTTGCGTAATCGAGGTGTAACGCGATTAAACTCACCAGAGAAAAACTCTCGTCCCTCATTATCAGAAAGGAAAATTAGCGACAATTTCTCGCGCGTCAGTTTAGTATCCGTATAATGACGAAATCGATGAAACCTTATCAGTCGTTATATTCGCGTGGGTGTGGGAACGCTATTTTATCCGGAGATGACTGAATTATCGTTTCTTGATGACTACTCATCGATCGAAATTCGGGCTTAATTTTTGTTTGCGATTTTAATTATCAGAGAGATTCTTCGAATTTTCGTGTCATTGACGTCAGGCATTCCGGATAATGTTCTTGTGGATAATAATTAAATGTTGGCAACTTTAAGGAATTTTCAAGCTTTTACTTTACAGTTTGGAATAAATAATAATGAGGATATAAAAAATATCATAGTAGATTATGAATATGATATTATAATTGTAAGCTATCATACAATATAATTTTAAGCTTCCATGGAAAATTTGAAATTTCAATTCGGTAAGATGATCCTTATAAGAATCTTACCTTATTATTAATATCATTTTACAATATAGCATAATATATTTATGTTATATACTGCATAATAATATTTCGTTGGAGAATATACATATATCAATAATAAAATATGAATTCTCCCATCTCTTGATTTTCGAGAAATATCGACATCTACAGTATTGAAGCGACGCTCTAATTACTGTCATAATTAGGTTCAATCAGTCCGTTTCAAACATAGCATTATTTATCGAACGATGTTTACACGATTCCTCTGGAGAGATTCAAAGCATGCATTCAGTCATTACTGAATGATTGTGTCAATATACATAAAACGAAAGAGACCAGGCAGCCAAATTTTCGCTATCTTTCGATCAATGCCGAGCGAATTTTTTTTCGTCATTATTATTATTATTTAGTTAATTACGGGCTCAGTGATATGAAAAATACTTTCAAGTAAATAGAATTCGATACAAAAATCTCTAATTGGTACGTATGTAAAACATTTATTGTGAATTTGAAATTGATTTATTTGGAAACAAAAGGGCTAATCTAAAATTAGAAAAAAAAAAAAAAACCCATTACAATATATCAAAAAAAATAACTGGTAATTTGAAAAAATATTTTCAGCAAAAAATGCTCAACAAGTCGAGAGCTAAGAGAATCAGTCTAAAAAATCACCAATTATTGGCTAGATTGGAAAAAAAAATTATAACCTGATGAAAACACATGAATATGAGTATGAATATATAAGCCAATGAGCATCATAAAGCATCTTATGAATGAATGTTTGCAACACAAAAATGCCACGTTTGGGTGATACTCGATTGATGAGAAACGACAAATAAACAGTGTAAGGCTCGACCTACCTACTAGATATGCAAAGCAAATTTCGATTTGCTGACATTTCATAGATTGCCATTGTTTTATTCATGATTAATCTGAAATTAAAAAAAAAAAAAAAAAATCATACGTAAAAAGGATGAATAAATAATCAAATAAATTAATAATCTTTGCATATTTGATTGAATAGTACAGTACAGTTTTTTCATCTTTGAAAAATAATTCAATCGGTTGGAGCGTTACATGACAATGCAGTTAATTATTACATTTAATCGTTAATAATATTGTATATTAATGATTACGAAGTATATGATGCGTAATTTATAATAATATTCGTCAGATGTTAGAATACGTATAGTACATCATGTGTCACTTAATATGTTAAGTAGACATACTAACAATAAGCCAAGCTGTGGAAAAATAGTTAAATTATGAAATGTTAACATATTACATGGATCGATGTACGTTGCAACGAACGTGCAATAAAAATACACAACCCCAAACGTCTTCAGGAAACTAGACCAAGAGCGAATGCAAATAAACTAGGTGCATCTTGAATATTCGTTCGTGTCGTGTTTTCAACACACGGCTGAAAACTAACTTGTACAATTTCTAGCTTTAAGATTTGTTTCCAGAAATTCGCAAAAAAATGGCACCATGCCACCGATTCATCTTTTAATGCTTCAACAAAAGAGTAAGTTATCTTTTACCATAGCGATTGCTGTAGCGAAAATTTAAAATTTTATTTTTAATGTAAGCAGACAAAAGACTTTTGAAATCGATTCCTGCAAAATTTTTCACTTCTAGAATTTATTTGAGAAACTTGATCAACAATTTTGAATCATACTATTTATATAGTTTTGAATATAGTGAACTTTTTAATAAAATTTCAAACTGACAAACAACACAACAAGTTTAAAATTGCCAGAATTCCAATTCATCAAATTTCTGAATTTGGATTTTTCTGAATTTCCATTAAAAAGTAGGGAGAATCACCCATTCCCCCCCCCCCCCCTGTTTATTCTGAAATTTATGAATTTTCTTTTGAAAAAACAACTAGAAATTTAGAATTTTTTTTTTTTAAAGGGAAATTTTCATTTTCCATTTATATTTAAGAAACTTGATCTTTTAGAGTTGAAACATTCATAATTTGGATTTACAGTTTTTGAGAATTCAATTTTTCCTAATATCTATATTTCAATTGTAAAACAAAAAAATATGCAGTAGTAAATCTTCAATCTTAAAATTGTCCAAATCAAATCTTTAAATGAAACTTTTTAACTGTGTTGAAAAGTCAAATAACTTTATGTGTCAATTTCTTTCTATTATAATAATCTAAATAGATTTTTCAAGAAATAATAAATATATTTTTTGAAATATAAAGTGCTAGAAATTTTTAATGAAAAATTTGATTTCATTCAAAAACTGAATTTTCATTAGGAAAATACCCTTCCTCTATTCTTTAATTCTAAAATTTTTCTACTGTCCTAATCCTTATCTGGATGTTTTGAATTATTGAAAAAAGCCAAAAAACTTTTCAAAATCAATTCCCATGAAATATTCCATGTTTTACACATAATTTCAGACATCTCAAACTCTTTGAATTAAAAAAAATTAATTTTAAGATTTGCAGTTCTTGAAAATTGAAATAAATTGAATACCTTGATTTCGATTGCGAAGCAAAATAAAAATACCCATTATTCACTCTTTTATTCTGAAATCATTCAATTCTTCGAAAGTTGAACTCAAACTTTTTACTTGTTTAGATAAGCCAAAAAATTTGATGAATTACGTACCATCTACAATAAGAGTCTTAATAAATTTAATAATAAGTTATAAATTTATCTATAATAATTATAAATCGCTAGAAATTTTTCCTTGAAAACTGAATTTCTTTTGATAACTGAATTTCAATTTTGAGGAAATATCCTGTCCCTACTCTATCCTACTCCTCAACTAGATGTTTTGGACCATTTGAAAAAACCAAAAAACCTATCAAAATCAATTCCCATGGAAGGTTTCATTTTCTATACATTAATTTCAGACACTCAAACTTTTTTAAATTTAAACGAATTTACCATAAAAGTTGCAGTTCTTGGAAATTAAATTCCTTTCGAAATCAGGATTTCAATTGTAAAACAGGAAAAATAGCCATTCTCTACTCTTGATGATTAAAATTCGTAATTCTCATCCTCAACTGAAAATTTTAGAAAAGCTAAAAAACCTTATGAATTGTCGCCCATTAATATAAACAAATTTTAGTAAATTTATTGAGGAATACAAATTTATTTTTAATAATACGAGTTTGTAGAAATTTTTTTTCAAAAATTGAATATCATTCATTTATCTAGATTTAAATTAGGAAAATACATTCTCCTACACTTAAATATTCCGAGAATTTTTTCAACTCTCCTAATCTCTTCCTGGATATTATAAGCTGTTTAAAAAAAGCCAAAAAAAAAATATTTAAAATTATTTCTAATAAAATTTTTACTTTCATATGAAGTCATTTTCAACACTTGAATATCTAGTACCTAAAACTTGTAATGAAAAATACTATAATCAGTGTTATTGAAAAATAAATATAGAATATTTTGAGGTAAGGGGAAAATCGCCTCCCCCACCCCCTCCCCCGCAAACCAGATCCGCCACTGGCAACCATGTTTACATCGCAAAAAACTGCGAGACAAACCGATACCGTCCGAAAATTTTAAAACGGTTCAAAATGTCGCTGTTTTTCATTGGCGAATATGCGAGTGTTCACTAAACATCAATTTTAGTCAATGTACCAATACCAATAGTGCGTGAAAAAATGTAAATTGGAAAAAGCCATGAAAATATCACATTCGATTTCCCAGTTCATATTTTGCAAAATTAAAATTGGGAAATGCTATTGGTGAAATTGAGCACCATTTTAGCATGTATATAAAATGCATTTTTTTCATTCCTCTTTTTCATAATGAATCTGCCATTATGCGACTTCACTCTCCATTCTTATTTTGCAAGTTACGCATAAATATCAACGTATATATGAGAATTGAAAAATTGAAATTCTCAAGGAGACTCGTGATTGGCTGCAGCCAAGCCACGCCAGCCAATCGCGTGCGTCGAACATGGACGGTCCAATGGAATGTCGGATGCGCATCGATGTCAACATTGATATTGAGTGAAGACTGCAAAATATTCCAGCCATGATAATATTATGACCCGAGGGCTCGATATTCGCTTGGAAAACAGCGACGAAGAGGGGCCCTCGAACAGAGCATTCGCGTGTGGAGAAGATGCATGGGAAAGAGGAAATCGAACGTGGTTACTCACCCCATAAACCAATCCACGGTGTCGCGGAGATACTCGGGTAGCTTATCCAGTTTGGTGGTTGGGTGGATAAACGAAGTTGGACACGCGCGCGGGATTCGTGGATTCTCGAGCGGGCACTACGAGCACGCGAGGAGCCGCCGCCGACGCTTGTTCCGCGAATAATAATCTAACATGGAGATGGTATCATTCGGCCTCCTAGGCTTTTCGTTGTGGTATGCCCGTTTACATGTACACCCCTGCTGCAGTAATCCCCGTCCTTCACTGCGTACCGCCTTATTCTCCGCGGCAACAGGGAGCGCGGACTTGACGGATAATCACTACGACGACGACGCGAATTTTCCGCCCCGAATTTCCTCGAGCGCGCGCCCCAAGCTCCTTCGACCTCGACGATGATGATAACACACAACTGCGCACAACGACACAACCGCACACAACAACACGCTCAGCTGATTTTCCCTTCTTCATTCCATGTTTGCGCTCTCTCTCTTTCTTTCTTTCTTTGTCGCTTCGGAGCGATTCGGCTATGCTCGGATCAACTTTTTTGTCGGACTCGCGATTTTACCGACCAGGGAGCAATTCGCGAAAAATGCGGGTTATGTCGGTAAGGTAGAGGCGCACGGGAAATGGGCGATACGCGATTTTGAAAATATCATTGCAGGAATATTCAATTGACGTTAATATTTTTCCATTCACAATAATTCATATGATTTTCTTCCTATGAAATGAAAATAATCTGAAACTAATTATTATCGAAAAGTTCGGTCCGACTTTCTTGTCGGGCAACACACACCCTGGTAGCACGAAGTTTGCTTTACACTGTTACAGGAACGGGCAACCGGTTGATTTGCGTAGTTTGTAGTTTGGTACACTTATTTACATCAGAAAAACGCCAAAAATAACACCATTTTTACTTATAACGAGCGTTAAATAAAGTGTGTCTCGATTCATTTACCTTTTTAAAGTACGATTTCACGACATTTCGCGAACCATGCAATATGAAAATGTGCTACCAAAATAAGCGGAAGAGATTAAATTTGAAATTTTAAGGCATTTGGGAAAATTAGGTGCACATGGCATGGCAAGTTCGACCTTTTGTTTCCCGAGAAATCAGGGAGGGAATTTCGGCATATTTTTTTGAAAATATACGTAATATTAGAAAATTGTAATTGCTCAACAAGTCGAGAGCCACAAAAATCAGTTTAAAAAATCGCAATTCATTGGATGGATTGAGAATAAAAAATTTTTATCTAAAAATTCGCGATTTTAGCAATGTTTTGCTACAATCAAGGATCGTATCACTCAGCAAGTTGAGAGCTACGAGAATCAGTTGAAAAAATCACAATTCATTGAGTGTGAATTGAAAATAAAAAATTTGTTAATCTTGACTAACTAGAGCATCGAAATCCATGTGATTCATAAGAATACTAAAAAATCCTTCGAATCGTATAAATACTGAAAAAATACGAAAAATATTGGAGAAAGTGTATATCTAGAAAGATACTGTTTCTTAAAAAATCCATTCAAAAAAGCAATTGAAACGATTTTTTTTTGCGTGTCTAATGGATCCGAGTCTTGTCTTGTAATGTTTTCCTTTTTCAAAAAACAGCAAATTAAGAAAATTTCCAATAAAAGTCAACAAAACTTGAATACTGCGCACTGCATTTAATCAATCGCGACTCTTTCCTTCTAACACCATATGTACAGTATTTCCTCGCTGCATCCATACGTATAATACCATAAAAATTTCCAAGAGTGATAAACAAATAATACTGTGCATTTGTCAAAAGTATCGCACACACATCAAATACAACGCTCCTCGGTATATAATATTTTTGTATATAAATAATTGAACGAGTATAATGCTTTTTCGATCAATGGCACATGATATTTGGAGGTGCTGCGGTGGGTTTTTTTTCTTTTTTTCGCTACGTGTAACGTTGCGGGTTACAGTGGTTTCTCGTAATGCTTTTGCATACTTTACGCAGCAATTGCTCCAAGCAGCGGCGAAAAGTAATGCCACACATACTGTAAAGTAGGAAATTAATACTGAAATTCGTGTAGTAGAGTAACATGAAAAGTTGTTGGAGGCACCACAGCAGAGTCGGAGGTTCCTCTCTTGTGATGTTGTAAAAATACAAGCATAGTCGGATGACGTAACTAGAATCATACAAATTTCGAACAAATTAGTAACTTGCGGATAAGAGATAATCGTCTCCAAGCCTTTCGAAAAACTTGAACGAAAGAATATCTACAAGCCAGGTACCTGGAAAGGGAAAAATTACCTTGGCAAATTAAGTAGGCAAAACACTGTGCTTATGAGTAAAAGCATATTCGTGATACTCTGCTGATTCCTCGTGGAGCCAAGATTCTTCGACGACGACCTTATATCTGCGAACAGGACCAACGTTTTCAAAAAAACTGCACCTTTTATCGCCGAAAGCAAAAAACAAAGCCGTGCACCGTTTCGTCTCAATAAAAGTATCACATTCTCGTTTACGTTTGTCACGTAAAAATAATCAATCGAAGAGTTTCGTAAAAAATGAGCTGAAAAAACAGCATATATGTAGTTCGAGGCTGAGCTACGATTTTATGTATCGCGATTTCCTTCCTTTCGAGACGAAAACGAAAAGAATCGAGTTTCTTGTTTTTTACTTTTATTTTTAATTAGAAGACTTTAGAACCAGTTGGGAGTATGAAAAAAAGGTGGCAGATCTGAATTCCTTTGGGGGGAAGGAGGGGCTTATAAATTTATATAATGGTTTGGATTTTATCTGAGGGCATCTTAGGGTGGCAGAAAATATGGGCAGTTTCTACCCACATGGAAAATTCTGGATGGATGAATTACCAATGCGAAAAAGCTTCAGTTTTACGGAATCGTCAAAACTTTTTACGATTTACAATATTTGTCGAAATTTTCTTGAATTCTAGATTTTTATGAAAATTTTCAAGGCTACCTAACATCTTCGTGTGATGGAACATTTTTTTATTTTAAATAATTTTATGAGCATTGCGCGGTTTCTGTAGTTTTCTGGAATTTCGAAAATTTTCCAGAATCTACAAGATTATTGAACATTTCTGGAAATTCAATAAATTTTTCAGAATTACATATTTAGAATCTTTAGAACGTTGAATTTTTTTTTTTTTTTTTCAATTTTGAAAAATTTGAAACATATAATACAAACTTGATACATTTTATTAAAATTTGTCTCACTAACTCAGCTTGTTTGCAATTTTCCAAGACTGTACGAGTTTCAATGATTCTTATTTGAAAATAAAAAAACTTCAATATGCATATTATATGTATAAAAGAAAAATGATGAACACAATCATCAACTTTTATGGACGTATTTTGAAATTTGACAAATTTTTCAAAATGTTTAAAATTCTTTTCTGATACATATTTGAATCGTAAACGTTTCTGTAGTTTTATGGAATTTCGAACATAATATTCAGGCCAACTCTTCGGAATTTTCCGTAATTTTTAGACATTGATCAAGTTTTACACATGTTAATTGAAAATTTAGAAAAATCATATTGCATATTTTGTAGAAACATGATAAAGAACACAATCTTCAATTTTTGCAAATATTTTCCTGAATTTTACGAATATATTGAAATTTAGTAATTATCGACAATCTTGAAAATTTTCAATGCTTTTCTGGTTTTCCAAGTTTTTAAACTTTCAGGCATAATAAAAGCTATTTGAAACCTAATTCATGAAAATTTGTGCAGCCTATTAGGATTTTTGATGATTTCTGGATACTTTCCAAATTCCTCTGATTTTTACCATAAAATGGGAAAAAAATATCTTGTATATATCAAGGAAATATGTCGATTAACATAATCTTCAATTTTTATAAAGATATTTTGAAATTCTACAAATTTTCAAATATTCTAGAATTGTTGCCTGTCGTCAACATTTTCAGTGTTTTCGAATTCTTAAAAATTACGAAATTCCAAACACGATACCACCAATTCAGATTTCCAAAATGCAGTGGAAGTCTGTCTGACTCGTTAAGATTTTTGAAATTCTTATCACTTTTCGATTTTTTCCAGGTTGTTTTTAAAAAAGAAAAAAAAAACTTGATAAACGTTGTAAAGAAATAATGTAACAGTCAACATGTTGAAAAATGCTTGATAGTATCCGCAATTCTCAATATTTAAAAATTTTTTTAAATGACGAACGTAACATGAACTGTATCAAAATTTCTGAATTTTATAAAAACCCGCGTAACTCTATAACATTTTTAAAATTTATTATTTTTTTCCTTAGTTCCTTAGATTTTCATCAGAAAATGAATGTTTCTAATTATTTTTCATCAACATTTTCTGAAATTTACAATTTTTCCGAATGCCGAAGAATGATTAATAATTTCCTGAATTATCAATATTCATCAAGTTTTTTAAAATTTCCGAAATCTCAAGCACAGCACAAACTGTTTTAAAATTTCCGAAATTCGTAAAAACTTGTCTAACTTATTCGGATTTTTCAAAATTCATGATTTTTTCTAGTTGTCAAGATTTTCATTAGAACAACAATGTTTCAAATCTTTTGTACGAACATTTGCTGAAATTAACAAGTTTTCCGAATTTCGAATAACGATTAATAACTCACAAAATTCTCAATACTTATCAAATTTTTCAAAATGTTCGGAATATGAAACATAACACAAAATGTTTCAAAGTTTCCAATTTCTTAAAAACTTGTCCAAGTCTCTCAATTTCTCGAAATTCATGATTTTTTCAATTTCATCAGACGTTCATGAGAAAATTAATGTTTCGCACATATTTCAAAGAAATATAATAAATATAAATAACGAACCCTGCCCCTTTATCCTGAAGCATTCTGAAAATTCCGACAAAGCTCCGTGGGAGTTGCCTATGTCCCAAATAACAGATTTCAGGACATTAGAAACCCTCATTCATCCCCATCGGAACTTGAAAGATATTTTTGCTGAGTGGGCTGATATTATAATAACCAATGGGAAGTGAAGCTCCAGAAAAATTTAGAAAAATGTCGTAATATGTGGTGGGATGACAAGGTTATTACGATGTTATTGCAAAAGTTATGACGATGTTATGACGAAGCTATCATGTGTAATGGCTTTGTTGTCCTACGCCCTTTGCTAGGGTTGTTTAATGCTAAGAGTGGCCACCTTGGGTCATAGTCTTGCGACAGGTTATTCGAAATAGTGATAGATAATGCAGTGAATCATCATCCCCCATTTTACGTATGATGCCCCATTTATATATAATAAAAATGGAATAAAATGAAGCATTGCACGTGAATTGTCAATAAATAATTATAACTCATACTCGGTTTCGAAAGTCACATTAAAGAAAATTGAAAAAAAAAAAAAAAAAAACAATGTATACAGAGGATTTGAAAATTATTTTCGAGAAACATAAGAATTTGCAGAGTTGTGAAAAAGGTGAATAAATGAGGGGTGCTTACGTATTCCTCGACCCAGTGTTTCTGGCACCCGATATATATTCCTCTGCGTCGAGGCCGAAGGCGCGGATAATTGCGATTGATGCTGAGAAGAAGAGCGATTGCTTTTCGACGAGTTGAAAGATTGGGTGAAATGCGAATTTGCCCTCTTCTCTCCATTACCGGAATTAGACGTCATTGCGTTCGCGTCGTTGTTGCTGTTGCTATTTCCATTCTGTAATCCAAATTGGAGCTTGCTAGAAATTCTATCGGAAGCCACTGCCCGTAATACAGGTCACTATCCCTGGCCATCCAAACGACTTTTTTTTCGTACAATGTCTTTGAATCAATAAATCCCCAAACGAAAAAGAAACATACTCAGAGACTCGGATTTTTTGCAGAAATTCAGAGCGTTGAGACAAATCTGATGAATACAAGTTAGATTACGTGAAATTTCAGGGATGGTAATTTCTTAAATTATTGACAATCTTGCTTTAATCAATAATAAACCTTTTGTGTTTGCATTATTATTCGCAAACTTCCCTCACAATTCAATGGTGATTTCGATGAATTCTTCGGAATTTTCGTATTGTTGCGTAACGAAATCGCAATACGCGCGTGACCCGACGAAAAGAGCTAAAAAACGCCCCGTAACATGTAAAACAAACATGAGAATCCGACACATCACGGGCTTCTCTAAAATTACAAGTTTATTTTCGAGAATGTTCGTATTCCCCAGCACGTGTCGTTTCAGTCAATTTCCCATTCACGTACGTGAGCAAGTGTTATTTCAACGCTTCAATTTGACGCCGATAATGCGTTCAACCGATCAAAAGCAGCTTTTCTCCGTTTTTTTCCTTGCCCTGCGGGGAAAAGCTGCTCCGAAATGATGAAAATAATTTAACCATCAGGAGCTTTCAGTTCAATGGAATGACAAGTTGAAGCTTTATCGACTTTTGCAAAGTTTCGATTCTCTTCTGGCCGGAATGAAAGGTAATTAAATAATAATCGAAAGCTCATCCTACGCGACACTATTCATTTTTTTTTTTTTTTTTATTTATTTATTGTCCCATTTTTAATGGTTTAATTTCTCGGTTTCTCCGGTATGAAATTCGAAAATTTTATAGATTCCCTTAAAATCTCAGAATTAGGAAATTTACGGACAGTGCTATGTTTCATGACAAGTTAGGGGAGGGTCTGCATTCCTTAGCAGCAATGAAAAAATCTCATTATTTCGAAGAAATATTTTACACCGATGTATCAGAGAGGAAGTAAAAAGATAAAAAGATAAAACTCGTTTTCAGAATCACGAGAAATTGATATGAAATCGGTAGGCGTAAGCAAACGATAGTAATTATTGATGCAACTGCTGCTGGGTGGAAATGTAACATTAGATTCTAGCGCGATCGAATGACTTGCGTCAAAATAGAGAAAATCAATGTTTGTTTTTGCGCCGGGATGCCTTTCCGAAAAAAATCAACTCGAGTCCATTCGATGTCCCGTTTTTTTATCGATTGGGTTCCTGATGTAATTTTTGGCGAAACAGAGGTGAAGAAATGATCTCGGCGCATAAGTAGCATCTAAATTTAAACATATGCGATTTTTATTGAGTGATTCATGGCTCCAAGTCATCAGATTTAAACGTTGTTCTTAATGGCTATGGCATTTAATGTCAATGCCAATGAGAAACTGTCGATTGGAATCAATTTCGATCTGTGTGCTTTTTGCATTAGGCTGCTTAACTTTCTTCTATAACTTTAAAATCGTGCTCTCATTCTTCTGACGTGTTTTTAAGGATTAATGTTATCATTCGAAATATACTAGACAATTTTTGGGAATAATAACGTTTGGCAAGTGAGAATTTTCTGAAACTTTCAATTGCAGCACCTAATAAAAAATCATATAAATTAATAATAGTTACAATGCAATGTTTGCTTTTGTCTAATATTCAAAATCTTCCGTAATTTTAATGCAACTTATAAATTTATTTCGATCTTTATCAAAAAATAACATGCTTACTTCGAAGTAATATGATAATGGACACTTTTACGAAATTTTTCAACATTTTCTGGAATTTTGCAAATATTTTTGAATTAATCAGAATAATGAACCATCATATTTGTCGTGTTCTTGAAATTTTAAATACGATGAAAATAATCTAAAATTTTTCAAATTTTATTAAAATTTCTCAAACTCGTTAGGATTTTTCGTGATTTTTCAATACTCTCCGATTTTTTCAAATTTTTTTTTTTTTTTTTTTAATGAAAAAACATGACTGGATATTTAAAAGAGACACGATTAACTACAATACACTAAAATAAACAAGTTGTCCAACTATTCAAATTTTTCAAATTTAAAAAAAAATCGACAGCACATATTTTAATGTTCATGACGTTTTTCGATTTGAAAAAATAATAATAATAAAATTTCAAACATGATACATACTATAAAACTTTCTGAATTTTATGAAATTTGTCCCACTATGAAGATTTTTCGTAATATCTCGATATTTTTCAAGTTGTTAAAATTTTTAAGAAAGAATGAAAAAATATTGTCATGCATATTTCAAAGATATATGATAATGAACACAATTTATAAAATTCATGAAAATTGTTCACAACTTATTATTTCTTAGAGTTATTAACAATCTCAAAAATTTTAGTGTTTTTTTTTTTACTTTTTCCTAATTCTTTGAATTCTGGGTACAAGATAAACGATTTTCTCGAATGGTATAGAAATTTACTCATTAGTTTTTTTTCTAATTTTTTTCTAATTTTCAAGTTTGTTGGATTTTCATTGAAAAAAAAGACACTAACATGTGTATTTCGAAGAAAAATATGATTATGAATGTAATGTACGAAGTGTATCAACTTTTTCTGCAGCTTCTCGATTTTTCGGATTTTTAAAAATTTTCAATTATTTAAAATTTCCAATGCTATTAAGCTATTGGAAATTTTCAAAATTTCAAACATGATACGGACTACTCAAAATTTTTTAATTTTATATGATTTTTCCTAATTTTTTGATATTTGATGTCAAGTCATTCAAGAGACGTTAATTTTTAATAGAAAAAAAAATTAATATTTTCAGAGTCTATTAGCGAAACTCAAAAATAAGTGCATTGAGTGTAAGAAACAAAAAATTGTAAAATTCAAGATATTTATCATTCCATTACCGCAATTTGAATTCACAAATCGCGAGTATGAAATATTTTGCACAATTGAAGAACCCATACTTCACAATATGAAATATCCAACAAACTGTCATGAAGCATGACTTGAAAATTCCATATCAAACTTTCAAAATTCAAAAAATTGTGCATCGGCAAATGCACGCTTTCGTGGCAAATGATTAAAATCTGCCTACGCCGAGGCTCATTTCGACGACATCGGCAGAGCGTCCTACGCGTAATCAAAAGGTCCCGGGTTCGAATCCCGGCACGAGGTGAATATTCATTTCTCACGAAATCAAAACTGGTCATTGCCAGACGCCCGAGAAATTTTCACCGAGAATTCCTTCAACTTTTACTCAATGAGTATGAGAAAGAGTGTTATTATGTCGAACGAGGCCTAAAAATAAGCTGAATGGTCTGACTCGAGTACATGCATATGTGAAAAAAAGCAGGAAAAGCGAGGGAGAAAACACAGCCGGCGTCGTCATGTCAATATTTCGGAAGTGAAATTCAATGACCACGTGGGGCTTTTCAAAAATCATCGACAATGCGAGAATTAGAGCAACGTGGCCAAAAAGTATTTTAAAAATGACGACCATCTAATTTGTCAGGAAACGCAACTTTCGACCATTGAGATTATTCATTTATTTAGATTTTTATGCACAAACATTATAGAATGCCTCTTGTGTAATTCTAGTTGTTTTTGTTCCCTGGAAAATGACGGCGAATCCGGAAAGTAGGCGAGTTCCTAACGAGTGATGATGAAAAAAGTGTATGTGGTGCTCACCGAGGTTTGCTCGAGGTGAAGCTCGGACCTTTTGCTGCTGGGGTAGCGCGCCATGGAGAGGTCGGACTCCTGGCGGCGGAAGGTTCGCCCGAACCTGACCATGGTGTTCATGATCATGGCGTTCATGACGACTATGAGGACGAGGGGCGCGAGGAGGGAGACGACGGTGTCGACGATGGTGATGTACTTCATGCTCTCGGTGTACTCGGGCTTGAGGGCGCACACCTCCAGGCCCTCCGGGTTGCGCGCCAGCCCCGCGGTCACGAAGATATAAGAATTGCTCGCCAGGGCTATCACACTCAGCACCAGGACGATCGTCTTCGCCCTTGAGATGGTGCACATGTGGGGTCGGTGCAGGGGATATTGCACTGCTATAAACCTACGCGTGACGAGAGTTACAATGCAGCTCATCATTAAGCAAATTTTTGTATTTCCCTTTGCTACATTTTCATCGTCCCGCTTTTTTAATCATCGCCCGAACTTTGAGAACCTCCCTCTGCCTATACTCATGACTTTGGATGAATCGTTATTATTCTTCTTCGAGTCTTTGGAAAATATGCCTCTGAAAATGTCAACGCGCGAATAAGGGAGCGGATTAAGTATCCTTTCGACAGACCTTTCGACAGTGAAGGCCACGATGAGCCAGACGCTCAAGGAACTGGAGACGCCGCCGATGTAGGTGATGAGCTGGCACCAGTAGGCCTTGTTGAACATTTTGAGCCATACGAGGGCCAGATTGAGGAGGAAACTCAAGTCCGTGGCGGCCAGCGCGGCCAGGTAGTAGCTCGAGCTTCGCATCTTCAAGTGCGTGTTCAGGAACACGACGCACGAGAGCAGGTTGCCGATGCCCCCGAGCAAAATGAGGCAAGGCACGTAGTACAAGTGCGACAAGTCCAGCACGAGGGCCAAGGCCCCGCAAGCCTCGTTTTCCGCCTCCAACGCCTCGTGCGACTGATTCACGAAGAAATACGTCTCGTTCGCCACGATCGACAGCGAGGACCTTCGACCTCGTGACAGCGAGGTCGTCGTCCTGCAGCCCAGCATCTCCATTTTTTCCCCGTCCTTCTGGGATTGACCTGAATTATTGCGAAATCGTACCCGATCACGAAATCATCGTCGTCGTCATCATCGACATTTATTCAGATGTATATTAATCAAATCCAAAGAACCCCGTGTAATTCCTCGAGTTCCGAAAAATGAAAAAAATAAATTGCTTCTTCGATTTGCGAGTCAAGATTAGAATGAAAAGTAGTTGGTAGCATTAGAAAACATTCAATAATTCATTATTGAATCATTATTACTTCGGCTTGGGTATGGAAAGTAATTATTTTTCATCGTTTATTTTTCAAGCTTTGAATCACAGCCACATAAAACCCCTTGATAAGAGAGCATACATTCTTGTCCGCAGGTCTGACAAAACGTGATTCCATCACTTGAATATTACCACGCTACACGCGACAAGGATTCTTGAAAGACGTGCTTTATTCATGTATAGCTGGGAAAATATTGTTCATATTTTTTTAATTCCTAGTTTCAATACTCTTCGTAAAATCCCAAGCAACTAGTCAATACAATAACGTAACAAATTTACTGAGATCACGAAAATCATTTCTTATTTTTCGCGAAACCAGTTTTACGTATTTTTCGAACCTCATTTTGAATTCCGAGAGAAAAACTTGCACTTTTCTATACGTACATTTTTCTTTTCATGAGATGGAGTTGAATGTTTAAAAATATCCTTCAATCGACAATGGATTGTTTTTCCTTTTAGGACTGCAAACAAACTACTCGTAAGTGTACTTAATTCCAAATCACCAAGCGTTCTGTTTATTGATGAGTGATATAAATGTAGGGCAAATCGATAGTTTATTTTGCAAGATTCGATCGAGTTCTTTTTAAACTGGTCGAGTCACTTTTGAAAGAAAAAGAGAATTTTCATACTCTCATTTTCAGAATTTTTATAAAAAAAACGTACTTATGGAAATAAAACGAATGGTTGGAATATTAGAAATTTGGCGTCTTTTTCAAGAAAATTGGGCATATATGGGCGAAAAATCGAAGAATAAAAGGAAAGGACAGGCTTACTTTTTCAATATTCTCGACGTTTTTTGTGTGTATAAAATGGTCAAACATTTTAATGGAAATATCGTCATGTCATGAATATTTGTTTAATCTATAACTTGTCAAAGAAAAATTCCAGAAAATCCGGTCATTCATTTCTTAATCACTTTCATATCTAATCTAATAAAATCTTTGGTAATGAATTTTCTCCATCACATTTTTTCATTCCTATATAAATTCAGTCGACATTTTACAACCTCCGATCTTGAAATTTTCAGAAATGTCCTAAAGTTGGCTTGATTACAAAATTCACATTTCAAGTACAAAATTTACAAATGCTCTATATTCAAAGTGTTGCGTAGTAAAATTTGAAATTTTTTTTGGTCGTGTATTTTCGACGAGTCACAGAGTTTATTTTTCAACATGAAAATCAACGTAAATGTACAAAATTGATTCGGAATTTCCAAAAAAGCGAATTTAATTCTATAGCTTTCAGGTAACCTTATTTTTGGACATAAAATATGAGGTGTTTGATACAATTTTTATTGTAATTTTTACAATTCTTCTCCTAATTTACATTATATTTGATTTATTATGTAATACATTTTTATTGATGAGAATTTGGCGTTTTTCAACGGAATCGCCTAATTTAAGGAATTTTCTGTTCCAAAATCGAGTTGGATGTGAGGCTGAATTCCTAAATCCCAAAATTTCTGGAACCTTTAGTTTTTTTTCGAAATTCAAGACTAATCATATTATGAAATTTCCAAATGAAGAAAATTTTATTCTCAGTCTTAGCAACTTGAATAGTTTCGATACATCGAATATTAAAATCAAGAAGCTAAATATACGATCTCACTTACGAATGTTTTTCGTGTGTTGTAAAAAATTAGAGTATTGCCTCTTTTAACTCGTGACTGCAAGTTGCCATATCCATTCCTAATTACATAAATCGAATCGTCAATTGGAAGATTCATTTTCACAGCCAAAAGTCAGTTTTCCCAAACTTGGTATGGGAATTTCAATATTTTTAATCTCATACTCAAAAAGAATACTAGAAAATAAATATAATATTAAAGAAAGAGTAACTCAAAAATGAACAAATATATAGTAAGAATAAAACAATTTTCTTGAATACATCGTACTTGATTTGTTTTTCAATCTTTCGACCAAATGTTCTAGGTCCTCTTCAGGGATCATCTATCATGGGGTTAAAAATGTTGTATTCCCTTTACATCACATGAATTAGTTCAACATTTAACATTTCTTTGTCATTCCGAATCCAATGTCATTTTCGTCAATTCCGGTATTGAGTTACTCTTTTAAACAGTACTCAAAATTATTCTGTTAAACACATTTTGAAGGGAATAGTTGATTTCATCAATGCCTTCTCTTAGGTATTATAGCATGATAAAATGCTATTTTAAAATGACACTCTCTACATTTTGGAGACCTGCAGGCAGAGACTATGCTCTTCGGGTTCACTAAACTCCCTTCTGACTACTTGATCCAAACAACTTGAAGCCTCGACGATGAAGCCCTCTTCTTCGAACGAGCCTCAAGGTAGACCTCCGACCAAGAGAAGAAACTGGTCCCAACGTGCAATTGTAACTCAACTTGAACTACTCCATTCAAGCCCCCATAAACTTTCAGGAAAATGTTCCCGACGAATCCTCTAAAGCGATAGAAATTGCGACGGGGGCGAAGCGTTGTCTCTTATTCCCTCGCCCAAAACAACCCTTGGTCAGCGGCTCAGTTCCCATCTCGACGGCGACGAATCATGGCGCGCTTCTCGCTCCCCGATGAAATATTGACCCAGCGAACGGACCTCGGTCCGTCATCGCCGGATGGGCCGGAAGTGCCGCGCGGAGTCCCGGAGGAGACGCGCTGACGACTCCTTCCCTAGGCCATCAAGGGCCGCGTAACTCGAGACGGAGACTCTCGGATGGATCTCGAGTGATGGCGATAATGCGTAGCGGGGAACGCGGGATGCTGTTTTCGCGGTAGCGCGGGTCCGAAACTGGGCAAAAGTGAGCAAAGCCCGGTGGCCTTGACCGCCCGAGTGTGACAGGTGCGATGACACCTTGCGCGCTGTCGCTTTTCGCGCGTTCTTCTGCACTTGCTGCAGTTCGTTTCGGCGTTGAAGGGGAGAGGCAGCTGGGGATGGGCACTTGGAGGAGCAACTCTCGGAAGCCGAGTTGGCCTCGGACCGGCGTCGCAACGAACTGGACTCACTGGACGCCTCCGCGAGCAGTGAGCACCACGCGCTTCTCCGGAGTTCGGAGCCCCGACAAGTCACGTGCTTCGCATGCGCTCCCAACATTCGGATGTCAAAGAGTGGTGGTCGTGCGGCGCTCGGGCTGTGGTAATCTCATGGATCGCGCGGGGGCCGAATCACCTTCCCGGTTTCTGCACCTTTTTCTGGCACAAAAGTGTACTCAGCGCGAATAAGAATTTCAAGCACGAGAATCGAACAGCGCCAAAGTTATTGCTACTTTACTTTTTAATCTTCTTTCGAAGCAGACATTCAAAAATTAGATCCCAATGTATGCGCGCGGTCGGAATAATCGAGTTCCGCTGACTTCAATTCAGAAACACTTATTCAGTACATTCACGTGATGGAGAGAACTAAAAGTCACCACCGAGTCCAAATTTGGGACATTATTAAATAAAAAACGATTCATTTTTCTCAACGCCCTCAAACATTTTCCATGTTTCATTGACACTCGTCAAGTTTTCAGAACTGCGAGTCCCTCATTTTTTCCAAAAAGTTTTTCAATTTCTCCACATGCTGCAATACTATCTGGAAATTTTGGCAATAATTCTGCATCTCGATTTAGAAGAATGGTGACATATATTCATAAAAAACAATTTTCCGGATAAAATTTAGAAATTTCTCTTTCTTGCAGAGCATAAATATTTCCTTTATTTTAATTTATCGGTTCATTGGCATGTGGCTCAAGTCTTCGTAACTAGGTGTGAAAATAAATCTCACTCTTAGAAAATACACACGCCAACAACCTGCTTGAGAGACTTGGGCGTTTCCTACTTTTTATATTTAGAATATGAAATTCTTCGTCCAAAAAATTGCCTACAAGTTCTTTTTTTGTGGGAAACTAAGTTTTTGCATAAAATAATCAGAGTCAGATTTTGTATTTTCGAAATATTATGCTGGAAATCGTAAAATTCCAATTTCCAAGATGAGTTTTCAATTCCAATTTGTAAATCTGGATACTGAACAATTGCAAGCTTAGAAATTTCACGTCTGATGGAGTAAAAAATTATTGCTCAATTCCTTCTTCCATTTTTACAGACTTGAAGAGAAGAATATGTTGGGAATATAATGTTATGTTTACGTAAATTTTTTTTATTGATCAAATTTTCCCCATCGTGAAAAAATTACATGATAAAAGATGTTTTCGTCGGGTGTCGCAGTTTATTCCAGCAAAATGTACATATTATTTCCATGTATGCTATGTATATCCGATTCATTTTATCAGTTAGTTCAGCGAAAAAAAAATTTGCTCAGCCGTTTGGACTGAATTTTCCCAAACATAATTTACCCTCGCAAATGGGGTATTGCGAAATTCGATTACCTCGTGCTTTTTTGTAGCTCGACCCTTCGGATAAATTTTTTATCAGAGCAATGGCTGCACGTAAACCATTTTTTGTCGCCCGGTCTGGATACGAGCATATTTATTTTGTCCCTAGCGATCCTTACGCATTAATCCTTGACAAGGTTAATATCCTTATACGGATTTCGGGCTTTGGAAAAACGCTAAAAAACCTCGCGACAAAAACGACTCAATTGAAATTTATACTCGCACATTTTTTTATAAACGAACGTTTGAATCGGAAAAAAAATCAATGGCTTAAAAGTGAATAACTGTGTCGGAAACGGAATTTTTCATGAATCCTGGGTTGGACAGAAAATTTTTTCGAGGCTGTTAAGACGAGAACAATTTTCGGCGAGGCCCACGAGAAATCTAGATTACTATCTGAATTTTTGGATGATGCTTGAGAAAAGTCAAAATTGACCAACTTGCGCGCAAATTTTTACGAAAATGGAAAAGAAAAAGTCCAAGAGTTTGGCAAGGAATCTAAATTTGGAATATTTTTCATGATGTATTATAATGAATCAGAGAATTTAAAAAAGATGCAAAATACATGACGCGGTGCAAAGATTATAGGCTCATTCAGTTGTTTTAAATTCTACTCGCGGTGTGTTAATTTTGCAATATTGAATCTGAATATTTTTATAATTTTTCAAGTAACTAATTCAAGATTATATGTGTATTGTGAAATTTTCTTGGATCATGAAATTTCTGTATCTCCTGTACTTCTTTCAATGGAAAATCCCCGTCGAATATAGTCCATCATAACAGGGCATTGCCAAGTTCTCTGGCTAATTTTAAAAATCCCATCAGTCATAACTTGAATGACCCACATATTTCTTACCCTTGACTTGCGCGTACCCTACATTTTAATCACGCATACAAGGTTTTCAACTACCTTGACCCTTACCTTGCTCGCGCCTTGGCGCTACTAGATCGATGAAAATTTGTTTCTCCCCTCTAAACAACTTTTGGCGATTCGTCTAAATTTGTTTTACCCCGTGACAGGTGACTGGGAAAACCAATATTCATACACGTTATCCCTCTACGCGTTCGACAATTTTTTTCAACTCCTTTACCACACTTTCTTTCTCGAATTTGGAACAAGTGTTTAATACGTCCCTCAAAAAGGAATTTTCATTTGTAGTGAAGGGTGTGCAATTATTCACAACAATGATACCAATTGGGAGGAGAAGAAACGTGAATTTCGGAAGCGAGATTGGATGGGAGAGATAAGTGAAAAATTTCCTATGGAGAATTCGTCATCGCTGCAGTTGATCAGCTCGGATTGGATAAGAGTCGCAGCGCGGGGCTGGAAATTTTTCCGATAACAATTGCAGTAGTTGCCCGGACTATGAAGGTGTGGCCCTGCTCTCCCTAACGACCAGCCGTCTTGCTTCGATTACGTCGCTCACCTCGACTGTTTTATTAGACAGTTTGTTGAGGAAAAAAGGCGTGATCATCGAAACGCGCCGCGCCCTTGACTACTGACTCTATCAACAAGATTCCAGATAACCCAACATCCAAATATTTGCTCTCTCCCAGGAATAAATTGCCGCAAATAAGAAAAAATCCAAGTTCTCTCTCAACAATGTTTATTCCAAACCCTCTCATCTCACTGAGCGCTACAAGGAAGGCAAAACTTGGCTACTTTCTCTGGAACCTCGAACTTGCTTGGGTCGTGTTCGAGCATGCAGGCCAGCACCTTGGGCACCGACATGACCACCCCGGAGACGAGGAACAAGAACGTGCCCCTCCCGCTCATGAGCAGCAGTCGCTTGCTCAAAAAGTCCCGATAGCCCGAGACGTGGCCGACCTCGACGTACTTGCCGGCGAACGGTGACCACATCTCGAAGGAGACTCGCGAGCTCTCGTTGGCCTGCAGCGACCTGGCCGGTTTCGACGCGATCCTGAAGGGCTCGCAAACATCCTCGTACAAGAGTTTCGTGGTTTCGATCAAGTCGCGCAACTGCTGGCCGTAGTCCTGCTCGCTCCTCGCGAGAACAAAGGCGCGCACCGCCGACTGCTGGCAAGCGGAAAACAGGCCAGGTAGACGATCGTCTCGTTCCGGGGGCGAGTATTGCCTCCCGGTTGCGAAGTACTTGAGTGGGAAGCCCTCGACGCCCCGCTTGGCGTGCAGGGCCAGGAAGGACTCCAGGCTGGCTCCCCCCACGACGTGCATTTCGTTCAGGCTGTTCTTCTCCGAGTCCTGGTAATTGCCGAGGGTCAGGCTCGCCATGGGGTCCGCAGGGTCCAAGCCCGAGCCCTCCACCACGAGACTCCGAGCAAAGTCCGGGCCCGAGACCGCGATCGCTCCAGCCTCTCGGAAAACCGTCCCCGCGAGCCTCGAAACCCCGTACTCGAAATCCGCCGCTTCGTTGCACAGGAAATACTGCATCGGGCCCCGGTAGTCCAGGACATTCAACCTCGCTCCTACTTCGAGATGACTCCTTGGCGCAGTCGAGTTGGCGACTTCTCCGCGGGTCTCCAGAATTGACAACTCCCCTGGCACACTGGAATCCAACTCGTTCGGGATTTGCAAGCACCTCGCAACGATCTTCTCCTCGAGCTCCCACAACATTTCTTGCACCGATTTCATGTTTTCTCGAACATCTTTGATGCGCATTTTCAAAGACCCGAGTTCGGCCTCTTGGTCACGAGTCAGCTGCCCAATTTTGTACATCGCGCCGCATTCTTTCGTGTACTGCTCGTTTTTTCGCTCAAGCTCCAGTTTGTCAAGTTTGATGGACTTGTAGAATTCCCAAGTTTTTTTCATCTCGGCAACGTCGAGCTCCAGGCCTCGGAGGTACATTTCGTTTCGCAGTCTGTCCGAGTCCCCGAAACGTCTGTCAAAGTCTAAATAGGGCGATAAGTAAGAGAAAGTGTCCATGGCCCTATTGCCGGGGATAAACAAAGCGGAGCTGAGCTGTCGAGTAAAGGCGCTATTTTCGCGTACCCGAGAAGCGAACGCTCGTGCGAGGCGAAAGGTGTTTGCCACAGTCATCGCGAGTAATATTTGTTGCGCGATTTTAAGGATTTCGAGTTAAAACCTGGTTAGCTCGATTTCGCAGCCTCTGCCTGGGGAGCTGGATCGTCGTCTTCTATTTTCTCGTCTTCTTCTATTTTCTTGTCGTCATCACCGTCGCATTTCTGTGTCTCGATTTTTCGCTTTTTTGGAAGCACGTAGTTTCCATGTCCCGCAGCCCGCTCGGACTCTTCAATGGTGTAGGGCTCGATTTCTAGGGCCTTGAGTCGACGTTTGTGTGTTTTTTGGCGAAAGTGTTGGAGGAGGGAATGTTTGTCGATAAAATATCTCCTGGAAAAACCAGAAAAAAATACATTCTTAATAACAGGCCGATATGAAACATGCATGCAAGAATCTGAAAAATACTCCTGTATAATGCAGGAGAAAAAGCTGGAATTTTGGGAATAATTTGAACCCATTGCACACAGTATAGACTTATGATCGAAAAAGGCATGTTATACAATAATAGTTTTTTCTGCATGGTTTTTCAAAATATTCCTTTTTATAGCAATGTTATCGTACTTGGAATATGATAAAAAAATCATACATTTTTGCATTTGTCAATTTGTCCTCAATTTTATAGTCATGTAATTAACAGAATCCTTACTGGATAAAAGCATTTTTCCACATTTTAAAATGATTAGTTTTTTAATTCCAACACTTGAAATTCTAGAATACTCAACATTTCGTTCATTGAATTGGTGGTGTTCGAATATTTCACGAATCATTTTTTTTACTAGTTGCAAGACGATAACTTGTTGCATTTCCCCCAAGTTGATCGAAATTGTTAATTTTTTAAAAATTCATCACTCAAAACGATATGGAGCGAAAATCCATCGAGAGTTTCTAGTGTTGAATTAAAAGTCTTATTGATAAATTTTCCACTCTGCAACACTGATTACCTAATTTTATTGTGAAATTTGTTCAAAATCTTCATTTTAATCCAAAGTTTTCAAATAATATGTAACAGAAAAATATAGAAAGGACATTTATCTCAAATCATTTAGCTCCTTCAGGTTAGGTCTGTTTTACGTGAAAATTTCTTTATACCTTTTTCATTTCTTTTTACTCGAATTTCAGTTGTTTGGCCAAGGAACAGTTTCTTAACATGTTCTCAATTACATTCATTCCTTTCAAGTGCTACTTGTTAATTTTTCTTTATAATTCAATAACTCGGCCGAAATTGGTTCGATCGCGAATGTTTTTGTACTCTGTTAATACATTTTTATCTTGCAGAAAAATATTCTAAAATTTATAATTCGGAAAAATTTTTATGTAATTGTGATTTTTATAAAAACATGAATTAATTTCGTAAGTAATCGCATCAGTGTTTTTTTTCTTTCATTTTATTTGTTTGTTTGTTTGTTTATTTATTTATTTTTTTTTATTTACAAGGTACGCGAACAAACAATATTGAATATTGATCTCTATTCGTCAAAATTCATTGTTTGGAAACTAAGATTTTTGCAAGGAAGAATGCTACTTTTGCAGTTATTATTAAGCTTTGTTTGTTATTGAAATTTTGTTATAATTTTACCATAAATGATTTTAGATGAATAAAATTCGAAAACTGTAAAAGTAAAAATAAAAAATTTCTCGACTGAAAAGTTTAATAAAGAGTGAATTTTTTGAGTTGATGTTATTTGAAATTAATTGATAGAGATAGCAAAATTTGTCTAGTTCTAGTTAAAATTTTTTTGAATCATGATTTTTGATCTACTCCAAATCAATCTCTAATCAAATTTCAGAGTTGTTTTTAACACGAAAATTTTTATACGCAATAACTTGAAAATTTGAAAAATGAAAAAAAATGAAAAAATGAAAAAAAAAAATGAAACATTTTCTGAAACAATAAACATTATCTGTCTATTACGATTGAGAATATTTTTCAATTTTTACATCTGCACTATAACATTGCATTCAAAATTACCAAATTCAATGATTTGAACTTATTCTAATTTATCGAAAATGTAATGAAAATTTGAACCATTCGAAATTTTGAATACAACATTCATTGACATGAATAATAAATGGAGCCGTTTCAAATCAAATTTACAAAATGAAAATTTTCAGCTCAAATAAAGAATTAGTAAATATGCATTGACATACATCCACAGTATTAAGTCATTTCATTATATAAACAAAAAAAATGTAAGGAAAATAACATGACAAATTTATACAAAAAAATTGTATCCTATAGTTTGAAACACTTTAATGTATATTGTACTTGAGAATTTTTTTTTTTTTTAACCTTGAATGAAAAAGTAGACTTTAGAAATTTTATTCATTATATCTGAGTTTAACATTTCCAATATTTTATGATTTGAGTGTGAAATGGAAATTTATGGAATGGAATAATGTATTTGAAAATCAAATCAGAATGAATAAAAATGTATGTCCATTTTTAAATATTTTACATAGATTATTACATACTTTGCTATATTATTTCATATATATATATCAATACGTTGAAAAAACACTATATTTAAAATTTGATTCATTATAAATGAAAATTGAAATTCTACTATTGACATACTGAATGAAAATTCAAAAAATGGAATGAAACTCATGTGAAAACAAAATTGTCCAAATTGACTATGGTTTAATGCTGGTAAATATTCTGAGTAATAATATATTAGTCCATTTATATCTGTGGCTTCCAGCCATAATGACGAAACTCACTAACAGCTGTTTTCGAGAAAACCAGCCTTAAACTTTTCCAAGTGTTTTTCGAAATTCGCAAACTTTTGCGACTTAGTCGGTTACGCCGGGAAACCACAGATATTATGACGTGTGCGACGCATGTTCGCAGCCGTCAGCTGATGTTCAGCATCAAAACTGATCAAAACAAAAACGGGAAAAACAGCGAGAAAAAGGGTTGTGTGCAGTTGTGTGCAGTTGTGTGCGTGAAAATTGCAAAAAACAGGCAAATTGAATAAACAATCGTACCATGCAGTCGAATTATTCATTTATTTTGTCCGCGTGAAATTCTGTGGCCTCCTGCAATAACAGAGAAAGTCGCACATCTCATACTGTTCAAAATGTCATCAGAATATCATTTAAAACGAGCCTTATGGCATAAGTGACTTTCTCTGTTTTTGCGGCAAGCCACAGACATCATTATCAAACTGATTTAAACAATGGCAGATGAACTGATTCCTTATGCCGGGAAAACGCTGAGTTGTGTTGTTATGCTGCGAAAAATGCAGTTTGTTGGTTATGAAATGTTGATAGAACGAACCGAATGTTGGATATTAGAGCGTCAATTTACATTTTATGGCAAGATTAACATTTACAGATTTCAAATTTCACATTAACTCAATTTAGAAAAAATGAGTTTCCTCATTATGGCGGGAAGCCACAGATATAATTTATATTTATTTTAAAATAGTAATAACATGATATAATTCAATTTCAAAAAATTACTGTATAAGTATTAAAATAATTTCAAACGTTACATTGGACATTCAAAAATGTTAATCATCAATTGAATAGTTTCGAAGTAATAAAATTCTCAAAATAAATAATTTGATAATTCGATGAATTTCGAAATATTGAAAATATTTTAAAATTGATGTAGCACATATTTCAATGAAAACATTGATTAGAGTCACATAAAAAATCATTGTATAACACACTGAATTATTTCAAAAAAAAAAAGTAATTCATACGAAAACTTTTGAGGTTAATCCAGGGTACAAAGTAAAAAAAACAAAAACTCACGCGCAATGAATGCAGTAATGTTGTGCAGCGCCAGGTTTGTCAAAATCAATGTCTTGATTCAAGAGTTTTTCCGCGTTTTTCTCTTGCAGATCTTCATCAATCTATGAAAAAACGAAACCACGAATGTCAGCATTCAACGTAAACATGCGCACGTGCTGCAATATTGCCGGCAAAAACAAAACAAACAAATGTTTACCTGGTCCAAATCCTTTTTCCTATTTCTCGTCCTCCAACCTTTTTTCAGGCTAATATCTCCTCTATGCTGTTTTTTGCGTGCGTAAGGCATCGAACGATAATCATTCCTTATCGACAGTGAAAGTGTAATTTGTATATGTTTAATTATTATATTTTTCGCGAGTGTAGTTAAAAGTACTTTAAATGTGATATAGAACGTTTTTCCCAAGAAATAGCCGAGTTTTCTGGAATAAATCTGCTGTTCGACGCCATTTTGTTTTTTCGTACTAATGCGATTAATCTTTAGGCAACATGGCGCCGGTTACCGGCGACTGGTATGTTTGCGACTCAATTCTACGTTGGCGCCCTTTGGTGAGAGAAAAGTACTACAGTGAACAAATTAAAACAATGGCAATCTCCAATGAAAGGAAGTTAACTGATTATTGACAGTAAATAAAAAATGTTTCCAACAGTTTTACCAATGCTCATACAACTATTAACTGTACAAAATGCAGCGTTAATCATTGTCAATCAATTGTCCTCATATCTAGCCCAACTTGATGTTGACAATGTTTTCGACTATAAAACTACAGTAAAACATTGATAATAGAAGAAAATTGATCTTTCAGAATGTTTCCACCGCTGGACAATGAAATAAAAACATCCCTGAAAATAAAAATTACCCACGTTTATTGAATTCATGCATTTTATGCGAATTGTTCATGTAAACTTTATTCTACTTCGGCCACGTTTTCCGGCAAAAAGCTGTTATCTGCGCTACGGAGACCCCCTCCCCCTTCTTCGTCGACAACGGTGTCCGAGCAAGTCCGCCATTTTGAATATCCACGGTGCTCTCTCGCGCGAATCCCCCCTCCCCCAACGCTCTTGACATCGGTGATTACGCCGCGGCGTGTGAAAACTTGGCGAATTTTGAACCGCGGCGCGTGTGCTCGCACCGTCGTCGGCGCGGCATCGATTCTCGACGCGCCCCCGCTGATGCTGCTCCCTTTCGCGCTCTCCCCCCGAAATCGGATCGTAAATATAATTCACTACTCTCTCTCTCTCTGTCTCCTCTCGCGGGGTTCTCCCCCCCCCCCGCCCCGCCCCGCCCCTCTCCCTGCCGACGTCGTCGTCAACGTCCCCCTCCGCCTCCTGCTCCCTCCCCTCTGCCCCCTCGATCGCGCCATTTCCTATAATCCAAAGGGAAATCACAATAATCGCTTTCCTAACGCTGAATCACATCGCGAAAACCGTCGCGGCGTCGGTCAACAACAAAACGGTTGTGTTTTCGTGAGTGCAGTGCGCACGGAGACGACGGGATTTCGTGCGTGTGTGTGTATTCCTTTTTTTTAAACTCCACATCTCCTCGGCTGGCAGCAGCGACGGAGGGCGGCGATTTTGGATGTTGGGTGCTCTCCGAGAGGTGAAAAAGCGCCGGGGCCTCGGCGAGGAAAAGCCCGCGATGACGGGGGAGAGCATTCGCGATTCCGCGGGCGCGAAAAAAAAGTGAAGTCAAGTTGGGAGGAGAGAGAGACGGACGTTTCAACAACGGCTCGCGGCCGCCATGGAGGCGAAACTGGGCAAGGAGCCCGACCACGAGAAGGTCCGGGAGAGCTTCGTCCAGGACCTCGCGCATTTCCACACCCAGCGGGGGTAAGTCTCTTCTTCCAGTCCCCGCCAATGCGTTATCAGCCCACCACTGGGACAATGGCGTCCTGGACGTTTCTTTGAGGTTATGTCCACCTCCACAGCGGGACCCCCTTTTTCCATTTCTTCTCGCACCACGAAAAACGAGCGACCTTGACCTACGGATTTACCCGCATTTTCCAACCCCGACAAACGCTTTCGAGTTTTGGTGACGTTTGCAAATTCATTTTTGACAATTATTACGAATTGACGTATTATTGCATGCGTACACGGGATTTTACATTTTCTTTGTAGACGCCAATTGCAACGAAGTTTTTGAGAGAATTTTTTCAATTTCTCGACATTTCTGTAACTCCTTTTTTTGACCAACATCGCCTGCTTGGCGTGACGCTTTATTTTATGGACAGCATTTGAGCAAGAAATTCGTTGATTGATGCTCATACGAACAATAGAAAATCATTATTAGTATGTTCTATTATGAAGTTGCATAAATTTGAAAATACCCCATGCGGAATGGATTTCAACCAGATTGTAGTTATTTTTTTTTACAATTTATAAGTGACTCAAGGGAAATTTGTGAATTTATCATTACTGACGAGTGAGAATTAAAGTTGCTTCAGGTAGATATATTTACTTGAGTATATCCCATAAATTTCTCACTCAGTTGAAACAACTTACTGATTCTATCCACTTCACTCGATCTTTCCAGTAGATGATTCCTCTCATTAAATTCATATGCGAGAAAGAAATCCGTCAGAAGCTGGGATCCGAACCCGGGACCTCTCAATCACGCATCGAGTGCTCCTCCAACTGAGCTACTTCTGGACGTATTGATTATCACATCAAATTCAAAACAAGTCATTCTTCCGATTCCCCCAATTACTACGTTATCACTATTTGTTTGGCAGCGACATAACTCAGTCCGGATTTTCCCAAACATTTCCCATTAGATATCCGTTGTGGGACAATGACCCCCTCCCCCCTCCTCGGTTCGGATACCGGCTCCTGACAGATTGCTTTCCCACATATGAATTCAATGAGAGGAATCATTGACTGTGAGATGATTTACTTGAGTGTTATTCATCCTTGAAATAGCCTTGGAAAAAAATCTTGTCTCTAAAGTTGCGAGCATATGAAAATAAATGAAACCAAAAAAAAGTTGTTTCTATTACCGCTTATTCTTGGAAAATTGAATAAATAATAGTATTAGATGAATATCGTTTAATGTTGCCAACTATTATGTATTAGAAAACTAGGATAGAAACGGAAAATCAATTATTGGGTTAGTATTTGTTCATTTTTTAAGTGTTGAAAATGGAACTTGAGACACATGAAAACGGATTGTACTCTATTTTTCACAATTTTTAAACAACTTGATGGAGATTTATCAACTATTGCTGGCTGATTAAAATGTGTATGATTAAAAATAATTGTTACGCTTGTATTGATTTATTTACACATTTGTTAGAGACCCTTGAATGATATACTCGTATATTTTGATACATCATACTTTTTTTCATAAGGAAATTTGTGAATACATCAATACTGAATAATAAGAATGAAAGTCGCTCCAGATTAAGGAGACACAGAGGCTGCTGAAGTGCGAGAAAGATGCACAGAACTGAGAACTAATGAGTGGAAGGAGGAGGCAGAGAAAACGGCCTCTGTGTTACCTTAATACAATAATATTATGTTTATAATGTATCACTGTCACTCATATATATTTTTTACTCTTCAAATAGCCTTGACAAAAAATTTCCCTGTAAATTGTATTCTATTTTTCTCAATTTTTAACAAATATAAATACAAGTTTGTTTATTATTTATTACTAATTATAGCATACTCAGCTTCAAATAATTAGAATAGTGGTAATTATTCTTTCACATACTTTATAGACCTTTAAATGATACGATCAAATTAAAAAAAAAAAACATATTGCTTGAATGATCTCCTTTCTCAAGTTCCACCCGCTGAAAAATAAATGGAAAAACGCTTACTCTAAATCTTACACGGAGAGAAGTAAATCGTAACCGTTACTTCCTCGCAGTAGCGGTCACTGTCTGGCAGTAGCAGTCGTTGCTCTAGCATGAATGACTGCTGGCACCACCGTAACCATCACTGCCAGACAGTGATCGCTACTGCGAGGAAGTAACGGTTACAGTTACTTCTCTCCATGTACATTTAGATCAATCAATGATTATTAACATTGTAACCAATATCATGAATATTTACTAACCATTCTCACCTTAAACTTACGTGTAAATAAAAAACCAATTTTTGTTTTCATTGTTGTTTAAAACTCGGGATATCAATAATACTTTTTATTCTGAAAATAGTTTTAATATAAACTACAGCAGGTGATATTATCAATTTTTACTATTGTTCTTGCACAAAAATTTTCTTGCTGATTGTACTCTTTTTTACACAATTTTCAAGCAATTAAAAAGGAAAAATTTCAAATTAATTATTACCCATTGATTAAAATAAAAATAATTTCAGATGAATGTAGTAAATTAGTACAACTTCATTTTTAATGACCAAAAAATATTGTAAAAGAAAACTATCAGACTGGTGAAATATTTTTTCTGTGAATTTCAATATTTTCAATAATATTATATTATAGTGATAATTTTTTACTGTATTACTTAAACAGGCCTCATTTTGAAAATAATCTCCGCGCGAATGTAACCAATAAATTACATGAATAAATACTATAGCCTTGAAACAATAGTTCTATGCACATCATTCTCATTTTATCACTATGTAAAGGCAATTATAGATGAAAAAAAAAAACTAGTTAGTCTATCGATAAAAATCAGTATGAGTACACAAAATTATAGATAATTATTATTGTATGATGCTATACTGTAAAATAATGTTTTCAAGTTTATCAGTAAAAAAACATACATTGGATGAGTTATCAATGCTGACTCGTGAGAATATGGATAATTTCAAATGGAAATAGTTCTTTATCAAAAAGATAATATTACATTACTTAAATAATTGTAAGTTTAAAAAAAAAAACACTTCTATAAATTATACCACTTAAAATTTAAACCATCGCACTGATACAGTAGTTTTAACTACACTCAAAACTTATACAAAATTTTTTATAAATTAAAACTTTTGCCTTGATGATTGATGCAATAGTTTTTTCGCTTATTGTTCTTTGATGTAGAGAATTAATATGCAAGTTATTTTCAAATTCAGTGTATTGAATTTGAAGTTGAACATTGCAAATATCAAAAGTTGAAAAAAAATTATTATTATTTCTTACCTTACAGACTATTTTGAAGACTAAGCATTGAATAATGAAAATGCAGGAATATAAATTCTTATTGACATTTAAATGGAAATTTTTCTTGAGACAGTCGAATAAAATAAAACAACTTTTACTTGAAACAATGAAAAAACTTTTAACGTGAGTGCTGTTTAGTAAAAAAATACTTGATTCCAAAATGTGTATAAGTTTTTGTGAAGTTTTTCTGCTTTTTTTAAAAGACAAATATTTTGGAGAACCATAAAAATTGGTATGATACAGAGTATAAAGTATAAGAATGTTTGTCGAAACTTATTTTATTTTATATATTTACTTGAAATAAAGATTCAGAAAATGCTGGAAAAATTTTGAAAATTTCATTCGCAGGATTAATTTGATTTTCATTTATTGAGAGGAGGAATATATTTTTGAAATCTCAAGGTTTGAAATTGTTTTTAGACAAGTTAATAGCAATGAACTCTATTTAAACTTAATATTAGTTACGAAAATTATAATATATCGAATTTCCAATGTATTCGTAAAAAAATCATTGATTCTTAAATTCAATATCACTTAACAATAAAAGGAATCATTATAGTCAATCAATTATGTAAAAAAATTCATTTAAATTATTCATCAACAAAAAGATTAGGAGATCTTGATCATAAAAAAAATAATAAACGAAAACTCTCCCATGACTTGTAATGTACAGAAAATTGAGTTGCAAAACCATAGCTATAATTCGTTCTCATGATTGCCCGAGAGATTGGCTGATTTTACATGATCCGTGTTTTTTTTCAGGACTGTGTTCAAAAAGACACCCAAGATCAGTGGAAACGAAATAGACCTCCACTTGCTCTACGAACTTGTGACTTTGCAAGGAGGATGGATTAAAGTAAGTGAACAACACTCAATTATTATTTCCAAGTTCAACTACTTTCAGTTCTAAGCATTTTTTATTTTATTTTTTTCAACGTTTAGATCTTCAGATACATTGAATTTTGCGGTCAGGGCATAATTTGAGTTAATATTTCTCGCAACAAAATATGTTTATTAAAATACTCAATTTTTTAACAATCTTTGATTAATTTTCATTTTATATGACGTAGATAGTTGAATTATTTTAGATTTGTAAAGGGGTTTGATGGAATTTCCCTATTTGATAATCCCGTCTACAAATTGAATGCGATCATTGAGAGTTTTTCTGTTCTTCATATATTTGATTATTTGTATTTTCAAAAGCTACCATTTGAATAGTCAACTCCGGTAAATCATTGCAATAGTGACTTCTGTTGAAAAAAAATTTCATTTTTTTAGAATACGCAAATTGGTTTCCTTCGATTTATTAGTTACTAGCTGTCAAAACATATTTGATCAAAAGTATACTTCAAATCGCGTAGAAATATGCCCAAAACTGCACGCGAATAATTTTGAAATTGCGCTCGTGAGTCTTCATTTTTCCAGTATCATTTTTATTGTTATTGTTATTATTATTGATGTTTAAAACAATAATACTTGTGATTCTTAAATAAGTTGCCGTAGCTTAAAGATATGTATATCTTTATTATGAGAAATTTGAACGCTGAAACGCAAAATGAACAATTTAAAAGTTTTCTACACAAAATTTCAATGCAAAATATTGAACGACATTGATTTTGAAGAGGAAAAATCGGAAATACCCATTTAAATTTCACTTTCGAAAGTTTCATCGATTTTGTAAACTCACAAATGGTATAATTTAACATATTTTATAAAAATATGTATCGAAAAATATTTTAATTTAATGAAGAAAGTCGAAATGTAAGTGTTTTTAAAACACTGTTGAAAAATGAATGTAAATTGTGAATACACTATGTTGATTGAAAAATTTATTATTCTTGACTTGAAAAATTCACGTATTAAAAAAACGAAATAAGCAATTTGGAATTTTTAAGTTCTAAGGAGGTAAATCACAAGTTTCCAGATTTTTGGATTCAAACAATTTTTAAGTTGAAAATTTTATAACTGTTATTATAATGTGCCTGAATATATTATATGTCATTATTTTTTTGCGAAATCGTTTATGAAAATTGGTTTTAAATTATTTTTGATCGTCTCAGATGTATTTCCGTTCTCTAAAGTGAAATTATTTTATTATTATTTAACAAAAATTCATTTATCGTTAGGGTGATATCAGTTTTTAGTAAAAAATTTGAAGCCAAGTAAATAATTTAAAAAACAGGAAAAAAACAATAAGTCGCTTACTGGCACATATCCAAGTTGCACTAATTATTGCATCGTTTGATTAGCGCCAATAACTATTGAGGGTCTAATAGCACTTTTTACCGGCAAAGCTGTATGTGTTTTATTTCATCACTCCAAGATGGAAACTGTTTTGACTTTGTCTTTTATTATAGAGTCGTCATTCTGTCATTCGTGTATTGTATAGATATATTTATCGTACAGTAATTAAACAAGATATTGTACAAAATTTTGCATGAAAAGGTGTATTAAATTGAAGGAATGAAAAGTGCACTATGAAAACTTGTCCTAGGTAAAATATCCCATGTCGACGTACTATTTCATTCATATTATTATCTAGTTTTTGTAAAATTGTAAGTTAGCTCGATCATCCAGCGCTGAAATCGGGACGCTAGAAAATTTCTTGATGACAATCAATTTTCCCTCTTTAATCACAGTCATTTAACCGGGAAAAAGGAAATTCTTCTTCCGAACGAAAAATGGAAAAAAGTGGGCACGGCGAATCATAACCTGCCACACGTCATATGCAATGTCATTGACCTCAAATTGTCAATTACCCTGATGGACAAGTTAAATTTTCCCAGTGTCGAGTTCAGTTAATTTTTATCAATATCTAAAATAATTTGTGTCGATGTAATGGAAATTTTGGAGAAACAATTCAGGGAGGTGTCACAATGTCAGGTCAGGGTCAGAATGGCAAATCATTTATCTGACGTTTCATGAATACATTATCTTTTTAATTGATTTTCCGAGCTGTAGAATAATTTAGGTAAAAACCAACTCACGCCCCACGTTAAAATAATCATTCAATTTATTTATATGCAATATTTTTACAATTATTTTCGCACCATGGGCGTAGGTAGAAAAAACTTTCAGAAGGGGAGTCGAAAAAGACAAAGTGGCCCAAAGTCGGCGGATCATCAGAAAACCATCGATGCCTCATGGAATATTAAGACCTTCTTCCTTAACAATTTTTGAAAATTCGCAAAATTAGAAGAAAAAATAACTCCATATAGATCAGAGAAGCTATATTAATCCACATTCCATTACACACCTCACAAGTGATCCCGGTATTCCCATGAGAGTAAGCTAATAAAAAAAGCCTCTTCTATGAAAGCCTCGCATTTCCAGAAGTTAGTGGTTAGTGGACGGAATTGAATTATTAATAACTTTTGAAATTTCTAGTTTTTTTTTTTTTTATTCTGAAATCTCCCAAGTTTTCCGATAAAAAAATCAGAAACGAATGTTGACTTTTTCATTCTCTATTAGCAAACTTGATGCGGAGATTGAATTTTCGAAAATGTTTGGTATTAAAGTTGGAATCGCTAGAATGGGATATTTTATGAAATTGACGTTAATTTCTCGACGTTGTTAAGAGCGATAAAATGAAGATATTTGCCGTTTTCAATTGGGACCAATTCTATTTTATTCGATGAACTTGGCATCTGATATAACGTGCGTCGCCACTACCACGATTTTTTTTCCTCCGAAAGAGTCGAAGAAATCTTGCGCAAACAAATGGCCCGAGAGCGTTATAAACTGGAATCGTTCAAATTACACATGGCTTCTTTGTGAATTCGAGCTGTGAATTTCCGTCGTTTATTCTTGTGAGAGGTATTGGATTACCGGAAAAACTATTGTCGAGTATCGCGCGCCTACTTACGTAATCAACCCTGACAATACTTTGGCTAGTGTCGCAGAAAAAAAGCTCTATGCAACTATTTACCCTTTTTAGGATTGAAACACACGTTCGACGTATGTATATGTACGTAGGAGAGGGGGATTTTTTAAATTCTGAATTAATGTGGGAAGAGAAATGGTGTTTTGTTAGTAAAAAAGAGTCGATATGAATGCAGCTAAAATTGAGAAAATTCAAATCAATTTGAGTGAATAATGCACTGACGAAAAATGTAGATGAGTAAAAATTGGTGTAGGAAATTCCGAGCATTCAAATACAGAAAGTGTAATCATACATATCGAGAATTAAATATGATAAAAATACAATATGCGTACTGTATGAAATTATGAATTATAATCATAATGATATAGTTGATATGTCTTTTATTCATTGTAAGATTTATGTATTTTCAAAAAAAAAAAAAAACAAAAAAAACGTAAGATGTAAAATGAACGAAATGAAGAAATCGATTTGAAAAGTGTTCAAATATATATGTATCGCCTATAAATTAATTGACGTCTACAATTGAATATTTATAAAAATATCGTGACATAATAAATCGTTTGAATAACATTATCATAAACAAATATTCTAGTATAAAAAAGATATATTTATCATTATGTATTTTTACGCAATTTGTTATGATATAAAAATAAAACACGTGATGTACACAAAAAGAAAAGAAAAACATTAGAGAATTTCAAGCATTCAAATATTAAAAATAAATAGTATTCAGTATATAATTATATGTAAAAGAATTAGTTATATTTAAATGATCAACTATAACTTGATAAGATTATTCATTTGGTACAGAATTCCGATATTCATACAATATAAAATACAAAATATCTAAAATAAATAAATTGATAATTGAAGTAAAGCATCATCAAACTTTTAAATATTTTTTTTGAATAAAGCAATTGCTAAAGGCAGGTAGATAACGCATACCATATTTTCGATACTTAGTTTCAACATTTTTACAATAGAAAAAAATAAAATCTATGAAAATTTTGAATAGTAATATTATTATTATTATTATTATTATTATTATTATAAACATATAATTGAATATCTTAAATACAAATATTAAAATACCATGAGATTAAATAGAAATTAGATGTATGCTCGGAAAACATTTTCATATATTTCTTGTATTAAAAAACTGAATTCTAAAAACATGAATTATAAAAAATGAAAAATAACTATTTAGTTTTTATTCTTATTTTGAGCGTTTGAATACACGAAATAGGAAATTTGATCAGTTCAATGGGAATTTTGAAGTAGAAGAAAATCCAAATTTTGGAAATGGGAAAGTGAAATTATTATGTATAATAATTGCAATTTTCGTTACATGTGGAACATTCGAGACATCGAATGATGTAACATGTGATGTTGATGGAAGAGTATTATATATTAAACTATTACAAAAATCATTAAATATATAAATGTTGGAATAGTAGCATGAATCATTGACCTTTCGTCATTAAAAAAATTATGTTGGAATCCAAAGTCTTTGAATGGTTAGTGATTCCAAGTTGTCTGATCGACAAAAATGGCCATGTTTCTTTGTTTTTGAATTGGTTGTTTTTTTTTGATAATTTTGATCTAAAATAAGAAAAATTAATAATTCTAAACACGCATAAAATTAATAATTCCATTCAGATGTTACAGATTTTTAAGTAACACTGAAATGACAGTGACATCGTGTTTGGAGACGGTGCGTGTTGGGAAAATTCCCTTTGAGCGTACATTTTGGGTTGAGACCACTCTTTTTGAGGGAGGTAGAAATGCGGGTTCGTGACCTGCGATTTTTCGATTGGACGGGGGAGAAATGCGACGAGCCCGCGTCGAAGATGAGTAAAAAAATTGGGCAAAAGCACTCGCGAATTCGCCTCGGATTGCGGTCGATACGGCAACAGCGCCGGGCTCGCCGCGATTGTATTATCGAGGGCTCGCGGCGATCACGACGGCAACGCTGCGCGCCCGCAGCAGCGCGGCAGGCGGCGGCAGTGCTAAAACAGCAGCGGCGCAGCGGCAACGAGCAGTCGCGTATATAGCGGTGTATGGGGAGGCGAAACCCGCACTCTTCGGTGCTCCTCGGAGTGTATTATCGTCCGGGCTTGCTCTCGGGGATCACCGCGAGCGAAAGAGAAAGAGAAAGGAAAGAAACGAGAGGCTCTCCATTCTGCTGGCACCCAGCTGCAATTGCACTCGGAAAACATGTGCCCAAAGTTGTTCCGAATGTCGAGGAAATGACAACTGAATCGATGTCGATTTACACGACGAGTATTAACAAACAAACAACGAATTTTCCCTCGTATTGATTGATACTTGTTCGATGAAATTGATTGTAGAAGAAGAAAATGTTAAAAACTGATGCAATGTCGAAATTCATATAGATTGGGATAAAATTCGACTTGGAAACTGGAGAAGAATAATACTAATCGGATAATGTTTGACCGAATTATGAAATTTGGAAAGAATCAACTGTGGAAACTGAAAAATAATATTACGCGTCTCGTCGATTTTGCTAGAGATGCTAGAAAAAAATTATGTGCAAAAAATGACCTTAGATGTTTATCTTACTTATCTATTTGTTAGTATCTGAAAATAATGAATAATTATCGACAATATAATAGTTCAAATTTACTATGCTCCAAAGTATGTTTAGTGTGCTATAAAATATAATGAAAAATAGTCGCAGATTACGAATTTGTTCGCATCGTTTTTGGCCGAGGAAGTTTTGGAATGGTTATCATGCGCGTTTGGCGGAAACGAAGATAAAGGGTGGGGTCGCGTGGAGAAAAATCCGAGAGAGCGACGAAGCGCATAGCGATAATGTGGGCAGCAATCTGGAGCATAATCGCTGTTTTGGAGTCAATGCCACTCGGTCGAGTCGTGCCGCCGCCGCCGCGCATGATCGTTTCACCGGCATTTCGGGTTCGGAAGTCGCGCGATAGAGAGGACGAAGAGAGAAAAGTCCTTAGAACTCACGGCATCCGCCTTTCTCCGGCAAAGTTGCCGGAAGACTTGAGAATTAAAAAAAAATTTTTTACCGAGGACAGTTTTTGGAATATTTTTAGATTATTGAAAATAATGCATTGATATTACATCATGGAATAGTGTAATGTTTTGATTTTGTTTGATAAACACTTGTATACGAAAAAAAAAAATGATCATTTTGTGTCAGGTTCTCAGTTTGTTTTATTGAAAGGAATAAGGTCGGCTGATTTTTATTTGTAAAAACTGAATGTTCCAAATGTAAAAATAAAAACTTGGAACTATTCTTAAGCGAGGGCTAGTGTGTAGTTGGCCCCCGGAAAATTTTGTTGCTGTAAATTTGTTTTGAAAAGCGAGCAAACAAAAATTTTTGGTGGGCAATAATGGTCAAGCGATGGTCAATCCATTGCACCACGATATCTCAAAATTATATTTTTCAAATGTCGGGGTGCTAAGTTGACGGAGGTAAGGCAAATGGCATGTTTTCCCTCGACGGCTATCATCCGTCTCGCTCGGGCTCGGCTAACGGTTCGCCCGTCTTTCGCGCGTTGCCATATGTTCCACGCGGTGTAGACTCTCATGTTGTGTTCACTCTACGTATCCCCTTTTCTCTCTCTCTCTCTCTTTTTTTCCTTTGGGGCGGCCACAGTGTTGCCACTTGCTGGAAATATACATATAATGCCTTATTCGCGAGTTCCTCCGACATTTTTCCATCTTTCTTTCGAATTTATTCATTTAGAATTTTTATTGAAGGAAATAATCTCCTTTTTGCACTCGGTGAATTCATCAGGTTTCAACAATATGTATTCGATGTGAAATAGCGAGTTATCTCTCAAGATTGGTACCATTTCAAGTTACAAATTTAATCACCCCAACTGTTTATCGTAAAGTAAATGTATATTCTGTTACAACGGCTGCAATGGAATATTGATATGATAATTTTCTAAATAATATGATTAATCTTACTCCAAGTATTTATTGCAACAAGTTGCCGAACTGTGAATTCCTCTGTGAATGTAAAAAAGTACATTTTGAGCAAAGGGAAGTGTCATTCTGGGTGAAAAAGTGGCTTTCTACGCAAAGTGTAATAGCATAATAAAGAGACTTTGACGAATGAAAAAGTGGGTCGTTGCGCCTACTTTGCGCACTAGAGGCGAAAGTGCGCTCGTTTTTTGGGGGTACGCACAAGTCGCGACTCAAGTATTCGAGGTCATCTCGCACGAGCCACGGTAAAAGGTGCAGTCAGTGACCCGGGGACAGAGCGGACTCACTTGGGCGGCAAACCGATTGTGAGCCTTCGCGGCCAAGGCTATGTACGCCGATTATGATGATAGCACGCCGTTTTTTGTCCACGTCAACGAAGAAGCAGCCCGTCATTTATGCCACACTGATTTCATGCGATCATGAAAAACATTAACCAGTATCTGCAATTTTATCATAGGCTTTTTTTCAAAAGAAATTCTCAACATCGGAGTAACAGTCGGATTATAGTTATTCAAGAACATGGATGGTTTTTGGAAAATCAAAGTTAACGTGTGAAAATAAAGTCGAGAGAACAAAAATTGTACTACTTGGGAAATATCGTAATGACATGGCCCACATGAAGGACACCAGGAATCCATAAAAGTACCAGAAATGACTGAAATTACTATTCGACTAATTGTTTTCTGCAAAATCCATTGCGATAAATCGGCATATGAATATATATTCTTTTCGATATTTCGATATTGAGTATCAAATGATTTCAATATTGGTATTACTTTACCTTTCGATTTCCATCCCTATTAGAGCTGCTTGTATGTGCAGAGCTTGCGAGCATTTTAAAGCCGGAGAGCGGATTGTCGATATTCTTCTCTCTCGGTTATCCAACAGATTGTCCGTTCCGGTGGAATGCTTTCTAAGATGAAGAAACTGCAAAAACGATACGCTGAATTTGAAATTCAAAACCATGGTCCATTCGTTATCTATAAGATTGTGGAATTTCCTCGTCAAAGTTCTCTGATAGGTACGCAGCTTGATGTTCTTTCCTTCATTTATGCACAAATTGAGTAGGATGGCAAAGATTGCAAGAGTTTTTAGAAAATTTTGAAAAAGAAAAACAAGTACCATAACCTGTTTGAATCAACTCCCCTGGGTTTGACGGCGTAGCAATAACGAGAACGGCTCGGCTCTGATTGACTTTTCACACAACTCGGAGATTTCTTTTCGACGAGAAATTGGGGCCTCTTTCAGCCTACGCGCTGCTCTCATTTGCGCGTGCTTTCATAATGTTCGAGCACATCTTTGTGACGATAGAATCGTTGACGGCCAAAAGATTGGAGTTGACGAAAATGTTGGATTCTCTTGCACGTTTCTCTTTTGCATCTGGAAGCTCTGCTGATTATTCTTCCTCTTTACCGGAAGAAGAGTAAAAACGAATTTTTCTTTTGATGTACACATGGAATCATGATCACTGTCGGGCTGCATTAAAGTTGAAGGACTCATGGAAGGGGATGAAGTAAACGGCATTAAGGAAATCCAAGTGGTACGAAAGGGTTTTCTGACAGCTGGAGGTGTCGTTGCTCTTGGTGCACGAGTCAAACGTCGCGATGAAGACCAGGGTTGCCCAGGAAGCAGGGAAGCGAGTCTGAAAAATAAGAGAGAGAGAGCGTATACGTGCGATGATAGAGGTTGTTGGGGGGGGGGGGGGGGGGACGTAGACGCTCTCGTATCAGCTCGTTCATTCATGCATTCGGCTCAGTCAGTCACCACTACATGGACAACGATCAGCTGATCCAGCGACGGTAGACCCGACGTCGCCAACCCCTCCCCCCACTTCAGCCCTTCTGCCTCCTCCTCCTCCTCCCTCCCTCCCTCCCTCCCCCTCTCATCACCCCCCCCCCCCCGGAGTGTTATATACTCTATACTCGCTCTTTCTTCGATCTCTCTCTCGCACGCCGCCCCCTCCCCCTCCTCGCCCCCGCTCGGTTGGCATCTCTTGCCTTGGCGATCAGCTGACTGGTAACTGTCAGTCGCGGGCCTCTGGTGGCGTGGTACCCACGTGGTGGTGGGGCTGGGGCTGGGGCTACTACCAGAAAAGCCGGAGCTCGGAGTTGCTGCCGCTGCAGTGTCTGTGTCAGTGTCGTTTCCGCTTCTCCGCCGACGGGCTCGACGCCGCTGCCGTCCGAAGCGCCGGTCATCGCCACGACGATTCTCACTGAACAACAGCTCCCAGGTATTGTCGTCCAGGAGCTTCGACATCGTCTACGTCGCTTTGGTGCCCAAGTAGCCACTCTGCTGGTGCCATTCATATCTTCACATGAGACGACGATGGGGATGGAAGCTCCCTCGTGAGGTGTACTCAAGTGTTTTGACGAGGAGTCGAAACAACGACCTAATGATGTGAAGATGAGAATTTAAAATGGCCATTGAAGTACAGTTGATAACACAGTTGACTCGTTACTGGAGTGAGAACACTTGAATGACTGTTTTGGAAATGAACGTTTGTTTTTCTTTTTCCTCTTTGGAAGATTGCGTGTTTTTATACACTTTTCACGGTACCAACGAGCAGCTTATATAATGCAGACAAGATAAGGGGAGTGGTTTTTTTTTAATTTCCAAGTTTGCATTTTATTAAGAACATTTGGATTCGAATTGGAGATTTACTACTGTCATTTACAATTTATTTTTGTTTTGAACGCTGGTTTTTTTATCTAATTTTCTTCTTCTTTTTTTTTGCACAAGTTCCCTCTCGCGTTTGTTTGGGTATTGTATTGAATTCGATATTTGAATAAATATATGTTGATATGTATTTTTTGTATATTTTTCATTTCATGATATACATTTTTTATTAAATTATTTTCTGAAATCAAAAAAATCAGAAAACTGTTGTTCGTGATGGGAGCAGGTTTCGAAAATCATAGATTTTATTTCTTCAAAAATTGAAACGTGACAAATTTGTTGGTCAAATATCCCTTTCGCTGTCTTTATGACCTTTCTATAATAAATATACATATTGATGAATTTGGCAGTCTTGTGCATATATTGTAAGATGGTGAAATTACATGTCCGGCAGTTTTCGGAGTGACATTTTTTTTATCACATGCGCATGTTTGTCATGTCTTTTTTACACTGCTGAGAGGTCCTAAAACCTCAAAGTTGAATTTTCCAGAGTCGCATGATCAAAGAATACACGAGAAAAAAAATTATGTAAAATTCACGAAGAAAAAATAAATTATTCTTTTGAAAATAATTGTCTGGAAAGTCATGTGTCACCTCTTTTTGAGCGAGGCGTCAAGTTCGTAAAAAGTAAATAAAAAATACCGCAGGCCACTTGCAAAGAAAAACTTTGAGATAAGGGATATCGATCATGTCAATTCTTGATGAAAATTTCATGTTTGGAAATTTCCTGTGAGATTATATCATCTGAGAATCGAGAAATTTGTTATAAAGCACATTTATATTTTTATAAAATTTTCATTTTCGCGCTTCCAGTTGGCCAAGAAAAATTTATATACTTGAATAATCAGATTTAAATTGTAGAACAGTCGATGACATTACATGTTTTATATTTATTGATCTTATAATTTTTATAATTTCAAAACAAATTTCTTGCATTATTATAATTTTTTTCGTGTTTTCCAGCAAGATCAATTGATTGCTTTTTTTTTGGATCAATCGCATTTCATTATTTTTTATTATTTTTTTTTTTGGTTAAAGAAAAATTAATTTATTACTTTTCTTATATAATATTCAGGGAATTTTCTCGATGCTTCATTTTCCTTGCATTATTTTGATTAACTACGGTTTTTTTTATTCATCCTCTCTGCTTTTGAGCCCCCTAAGCTAACCCCCCCCCCCCCACCTTCCTCACACGCTGCTCTCCAATTTAGAATAATTTTTCATATAAATTCTTTGACTGTAAATTACCATGAAATCCTTGTGTAATCCTATTCATCATTTTTTTGAGAATTTTTTTTATTGAACTCGTTTATAATATAAACAATGAAACGATTGTTCAGGGAATGAGCATTTTTTTTTCTAGCAGTAAAAAATCTTCCTCATCGAAATAGTGAATATGCACTGATGCACTTGGTGAAATTCAGCAGCGCATACTACCTCTTTTTGAGAAATGATACGTCATGTGTCTGAAATTCCTAACGTTGAATAATAATCGGCAATGACGGTATAAATTTCTTCCATTGCCTTTCAATTATAGTAATAAATAATGAATAAAATTGAACAAATATTACTATCCAAATGCACTTACGTTTTTTCACCTAAATCTTACGTGAGAAGTAGAATAATAATCAATTCTCATTTTTCATTCATTTCATGCAAGTTTGGAACTTGAGGTACATGATAAGTCTCCCCACTGTAGAATAGTCGAGTATGAATTTTTCAAATTTCAAGAGAACCTCCGACTTAAAATTCCACGTGAGATATTCACCTTCTGTTTTTGTTTTCTCGTCTGACGGAAACACATTAGCTTTGTAATAATCACTTGTGCGTAGTTTGCTTGTCCACTAATGTTTGAGCAAAAATTCTGGCGAATCTCAGCTACTCGAAATCTGTCGATATATACAATGGTGGGTCGTGGAATGTCTTGGGTCACGCTGATGGGGTAATGGCTCATTTTCTTGGGATGAGATGGTGCAAACGAGGGTTTGTAAGTAGTAAACAGAAGTAGGATCGCGGTGGCAGAGCGAGTGTTGGTCGGAGACAGAAGAAAATAGCAGCGCGCGCGAAGAGACGAGTGGAGCGACTGTTGAGCAGGACCATGCCCTACCCCAACAACGCAACGTGCCCCAACGTGGTGTAGCAGCAGCAGCAGCAGCAGCAGCAGCACGTGGAGTAGTGATAGTAGTAGTAGTCTGCCGGCGAGTACTTTCATCATTTAGTCCATTCTAGCCAGGCCAAGCACGTGGGATACTACCGCGCTCGATGCTCTTGAAAAAGAGATTTCCGCGCGCGTGCGCTCGTGCCGCCTAAGCCGCCACCCGTCAAGGTCAAACAAAGTCGACCGATTGCCCGGGATATTGCCGTCGTGGAGGCAGTGGCGCAGAGTAAAGTGGGGACGGAGAGGAACAAGTGGCGGGTGTGGGAGGGGGGGGGGGGCAAAGTTTAGAAGCGCCGGCCGATAATGGTGACGAGAGTTGTCGCGAGATAGATAGGAGCAGAAGAGGCGTGTCTCGTTGTACCGTTCGCCGATTTGCGATATTAGGGCTCTTTGGCCATCGTCTCCTTGACTGCTGCCGATCGGGAATAGCAGCTTCGCCACGCATCTGGGGAGCACTGACCCACTATTCCGTCACTTCATTTCCTGCTTATTTTTGGACGTTTCGTCACGCGCGAAACCCCGGGAGATCGTGCGCCGTGCTGCGAATTGCGTCCATCTTTTCTTCAGTTACATGACTTGTGAATTTTCTCCCACGTGCCTCAAGTTCCAGGCGTTTGAAAATGAAGGGAAAATCTTCCCATCACAACTCTGTTAACTAAAGTAGGGCACAATCAGGGTTATCGATTAGGTACTATTTAATTTTTTCTCGTTTATCTCCTGCTGGAACTTGGAGCACATTCGACAAAATTGTGGCAACATGTTAGACACCTTTGTGTTTCGCATGTTGACGCGTACGTTTTAAAGCTTGCTTTCGATTCTGACGAATGTTTTTCGCAACGTTCTCTCTCTCTTCATGGGGATGCAAGGTACAGCGGCGGTAATCGACGTGATTGATGGCAACGTAAGGGGAATTGCCGATGCGCTGTAATGGAATGCCCCAGCATTCGCGTTCGCGCAATTATTACCCGACCCACTTTCCTCGCGTCACTGTTACCGGTGAAAGATGATTTCTCGAGCCTTCAAAGCAAAGAGCAGGAGAGCCTTTCTAATACCATTTCGCGACGTCTTTGTCATTGCAGTCGTTCAACTTGCTCTCGAATGCAGATGAATCGTATAAAAGGGAATGAATTACCCTTCGGTCACGTTCAAAGTGCTGTTGGCAAATTTTAATATAATAATTATGAACCATCCAATTACATAATTCGGAATGTGCATACGGCAAATGACAACAAGTTGAATTTTTATTTGTATGAAAAATATATAGAACCGAGTTGATCCAAAATATAGCATAGCATAATGATTTTAAAGTATGTTCTGTATAATGAATTATTGATAAAACTATCATAATGGCTATAGATTCAAGTTGCATTTGAAATTTAACATCCCGTCACTTCCCTAAATTCTTGTTCACTTGGGCATTCAAGTCTTTGGCTATTCAGTTTTTTTACGTACTCTGCATAGGGAAATTAAAAATAAATAATATGACGTAAGATTACAGAGAAATTGCATAGTATGTATGAATTTTATAAAAAATTTCGAAATTACCAATGCATGAAGCTTCGTACTTGGCAATTTTTCTCTTGAAATGATATTCGAAGAAATATATAAACTTGGAAGAAAAGAGTTGAAAAATAATAGGAAAAATCAGGAATTTTTTAGAATTTGATTTAATTCAAAAAATTATTATACACGGACTCGCACAATTTCCAGCTCTTTCGAAAACCTTTTTTTATTTTCTTCATTTCATAGAGCTCTTTGTTTATAACTTTATTGAATCATAAAAAATCGATAAAAAAATGTGAAATTTAGTTTTCAATGTGTACTGCAATATTGTTCAAGTTGTCGCAAAGTCTAAAAACATTGATTGTATCGATAGTTTGAGAAAAAGTCTTTTTATTTTTTATTTTGAAGACTCGCAATGATTTCGAAAATTGAGAAATGTGCAAAATTCTTTGGTATTGTAAAAAATAGACAATAATTTACAAAATTACCTCAAATGCGTATTGGAATGTCTTTCAAGGTATCTGAAAATGTGTATATCGAGAAACTCGAGGAAATGATAGTTTTTCGTGAAATTCTGCGATCGCTTTGGTTTTTCTAGAAACTGAAAATTCATCATTTAATGACACTTGAATTTTTCAACTACCACGCCTTCTGAAAAAAATTGTATGATTATACAAAGGCATTAATGATTCCATTATAATAATGTGTGCCCTACAAAACCTGGGGGTACGATAAAAATATGAATAGCAATTAAATGACACATTGCCAGTCGTGTTTTATCTGTTTCGCGCGACACGTAACATGGCAATTGTGGGGGAAAAGTGGCAAGTTATGCGGTAGTAAAGAACGAATGAATGTTGTGTTTCAGGTGAATTCGAAAAATGAGTGGGCGTCGCTTTGCGAACAATTCCACCTGCCCAATGGTTGCGTGAACGGCGGAGTCGGCCTCAAACAAATTTACCTTCGGTGAGTCATCGTCATTACCATTTGCCAAGTAACTGCATATCGTGGCATTCGTGGCTACTGCCGCCTCTTCTTCCTTCGTTTGCCAGCGCTTTTTACTGATCGCTTCCGCGATTGTTTGAGAGATTTCGGGGACCTGCAAGCCCGGGGGAAAATTATTATTGCTATCCTCGCGGTCGCGAAATCAGAGCCAACACGAGTACACGTACAGTTCATGCCTTGGGGAAATTTCAGGCCAAAGTTCCATGTTGGTTTTTGAAGATTCTTTGCACAAATTTACGGAGCTCTGGGGCATGAAACGTTGGCCAATCAGTAATGTTGAATTTTGATTGTTCAGCTTCGTTGGTTTTGAGTATTGGGGTGGGACATTTCTAAACTTTTCGATTACTGAAAATTCAATTTCACTTTATTGGCATTCTTTTGCATCATCTTCGGAGCATCATTTGCTGCGAAACTCGGGAAAGCAAAAAATTTCATCAGCGATGATTTCGGTGACTCGTGAATATTCCCGAAGATTAATATGGAATGAGGAAAAAAACCCAGTAATGTGGATTAAAAATATCTAGAATTACTTATTATTCATTCACTGACGAAATTTGTAATTAAATTGTAAATATTTTTCCATGATTTCGTACTGAATAGTAGTGACCAAAATGTCGGTATGAATTATTGGTTTTGAAATAATTATGATTCAGTACATTATCAACGATCGTCAGAAGATGTTTTGATTTTGGAAACTTTTTCCAATGTTCTGGGAATTCTTGACTCATAATGAAAAAATTGACACTTTTCAAGCAATATTAAATTTTATCATAGATAGGAGTATTTTCCGTCATTACTCGCGTTTTTTCAAAAGTAAAGTTAAAAATTCTAAAGTTGGACAAATTTTCAATAAATTTAGCAAGTCTCGAATAGTTTGTATTATGTTTGTTTGCAATTCCAAATATACATTTCGAAGATTCTTTAAGATTGTCGATGATAATTTTAGGAAATTTGGAAAATCTGTAGAATTTTAGAAAATGTTCAGAAATTTCGTAGATTGTCTTCATCAAGTTCCTTCGAAATTGGCATTAAATTTGTTTTTTAATTTGAGCAATTTGACGATTGAAGAATAGAAAAAATCTGAATGAATAGGACAAATTCACATGAAATCCTGAAATTTTTGAAAAGTTAAGTCTGAAATTTTGTAAATTTTTAATAAATCTCCAAAATTCAAAGAACTTGTAAAACTTGTACTGATTGTTGATAAAAATTTTAGATTGTGTTGATTCCCATATTTCTTCGACATTTGCAAGATAATCTTCCTTTTTTTTGTGTTCATCTGAAAAACTGAAAATTCACAACAACAAAAAAATAGAGTTTTTCAAATTTAAAAAGTTTGTAGTAAGCTTGAAATTAAGGAAAATAAATAAAATTTAGAATATTTTAAAGATTGTCAATAATTATATGAAATTTGAAAAATTTGCAGAATTTCAACAAATTTTCATAAATTCTGTAGATCGTATTCACTATCGTATGTATGTATTCGTTCGACATCTGTATGATTAAGATGTTTTTTTTATTCTTTTATTTTGTGATGTAAGTATGTAAAACTTGAACAGTAAATTAAAAAATTCTGAAAACACCTAACAATATGATGAGCGAATTTTTCCAAAATTCCAAAACTTGATTAATTTGTGTTCTGTGCAATATTTTGAAATAGTATATTTCGTATCGAGGAGCAGAAACGAGCGTTTTTACAAGTGCGAAGTTTTGATGCTCCTTGACACGAGAGATATTTTTCACGCTCGCAGCACAGAAATCCTTTATTCTTGTGTTTACTTCTGTCCCGTGAAAAAACGAATTCTCTGCCAGCGCCTTTCGCTGCTATTTCTATGCCGCTCCAAGGTCGAGCGGCATAGAACTCGTTTTTTCACGACACAACCGTAAACAAAAGATGAAATGATTCATGTGCTGCGAGCGTGAAAAATATCTCTCGTGTCAAGGAGCATCAAAACTTCGCACTCGTAAAAACGCTCGTTTCTGCTCCTTGATACGAAATATACTGATTTCATGCTCGCAGCAAGGAAATTACCTACCTGGTCTTTTGTTTACTGTTGTGTCGTGAAAAGACGAGTTTCTCTGCCGCTCGACCTTCGAGCGGCATAGAAAACGGCGAGAACGAGTTTTTCACGGGACAATAGTAAACACAAGAATGAGTGATTTCCGTGCTGCGAGCGTGAACAATTTTTAATCACATTGTCGATTTCGAACTTGGTCAGTAATTCTCTAAATTTTTAAAAATATGTAGATTTTCCTAAAATTTTGTAGAATTTGTTTATTATTCTATTTCTTTGACATCTGTATTTTTATAATTAGGTGGTAAAAATCTAGAAAACTTTATAATAAAAAAGTATGCAAAATTCTCCCGATTCGTAACGAGTCTTTTAGAATTTAAAAAATTTTGTTCGGCCTGTGTCATGTTTATAATTATTGAATTTATTCAATAATTCCTGAAATTTTGAAAAATCTGTGAAACTATAGAAACCATGTGATACTTGAAAATTTTCTAAAATCAAAATGTATCTTATCATACAGTAGTGGTCGATAATTGAAAAAATTTCAATTAAAATATATAATCTTAAAAAATGTCGATAAATTATGTGAATTGAATCAAGTTTTGACTATGAAGGAAAGCTACAATCCATAATTTCTTAAAAAATGACTGCCTATTATCCTAACAATATCTTGTGTTATTTTTGTTGATGAAATACTTGAATTCATAATAATTATTGATCGTTTATCACCACCGCCAATGGAATCGTATTATACCCATTGTTTCTGACAGCACCGTTTCATGATTGATTTACAGATATTTAGATAGGTACGAAAAAGTGAATTTTCACGGTGAAGATGGGCAACAAGCAGACGACGATGACGAGGACTCGAGGCATCGGAAGTGGTCTGCCAGAGCTTTGCACTCAGTTCCTCTCACCTACAACCACAACCAACACAACATTGCCGGTAAGAAAACCTCTGCGTATCTCCTTATGATTAGTTGAAAGAAAACCATCTAGCATCAAAAGCAATAGAAATTTTTTAATCCGAGCCCTCGTTTCTCGAGTAACAAAGAAAACTGCCCGAATGGTTTTCGCGCGGTCCGAAAAGAAATTTCGCTTAATTAACGCCCAACGTATTTTACTACCTCGTACTTGCACCAGTCGAAAGTTGAAACGCTGTAAATAAAGGTTGTTCATGTGCAAAAGAAATTTATAACTCCTCTTCTCAACATTTACGATTGGAAAACGTTTGCGTTTTCTGAGAACAAAATTCTTGGAAAAATAATAATTTGACATTATTTTATTGCAATTGACGTCGTGTAATGTAGGGAAGTTATTTCTAGTAGTTTGATTTCAAATGTAGGTGTAAGAGAGAAAATGAATGTGTACGCATGAGTAGATAATAACGGAAAAAGGGCATGATCGTGAGGCCGTTTGTTGGAGTGCCCAGACTGGGTACTATTTACTGGGTGCTACTGGGTGCTGCTGGGTGGGGAGCGTTTTGAAAACCCTAGGACGCGCTCAGGGCGCGCGCGCGACGTCGATCAATTTTCAAATTTCAAATCGGTGTCACCAGCTCCCCGCCAATTTCACTGCGCAGATCACCGAGGCTTCAAGTTCCTTTGCTTGACGCTCCCGGACACTCGCTCTTGTTTTTTCCTTATTCCACGCGATTCCGTGTTCGAGGAGGGGGCAAGTTCCCGACAGTCCCAGCTCCAGAAGCCGGCCTGAGGGAGCACGTAAACGATCCCATGCTTTTTGAAAAAGGCTCGATTGAGGCTCAACTTATCTGTGACAGTTTGTCGCAAATTCAACGTCAGACATTTTCATCTATGAAACTGGAGATGGATCCAGTAGAGAAATTTCTAGGGCATTTTTTTATTGCCAATTTTTTTCGCATCTTTTGATAATTATGGTAGGATTTTTGAAATTGGGCTCTTGATATTGTGATGCATCGCGGAGTTTTATTTGTAAAACATTGTTTTTAGTGATTTTTCATATTTCTCGATTATTATTTTCGTCTTTTTTTTTTTGCATTCTATATTGTGTAGCGGTATTGAAGGAGAGAGAAGAGGGGGTATTGGGAGTGTAATGTCACAGAGTTTTATTTGTCAAGTTATGTTACAGTAGAGAAATTTGTCGTCTTTTTTTTTTTGCAATTTTTTCTGTAAAAAGTGACATCGAAAAAGAGCAAGTTGAGACGATGTCACAAGTATTTGTCCGTGTTTCAATATAGCAGTAGCAATATTTTCGTTATCTTTTAAAAAACATTAATTTTTTTATCTGTTTGTTGATGATGTTTATCGTCTTTTTTGCATTCTATATTGCAAGGTCACAGTGGAAGTAAAGAAGGTCTCTACAATGTGATGTCACAGATTTTTATCCAATAAACAATAATATCAATATGATAATTGTATCATCTTCTGAAAATTCTTAATATCTTACCAGTCTCTTAATAATTATAATTGTTTTTTTTTTTTTTTCGTAATTTTATATTGCAGAGTGACGTAAAAAAATTGAAATATTTCTCTATTTTGTAATGAAAATCTGAGTTTCTTGAGCAGTATAATTAATATATCAGTAATAAATTAGAGAAATTCATCCTTGATTTGAGAAATTTTTCATAGTTCGTTACATGTTGAGAATCAAGCAATTTTTAAAAATGGAAATCAAACAAGAAATTTTGAAGACTATCAATAATTTCAAAAAATGTAAAAACTTTTTGTAGCGTTTCGGATAATTTATATATGTAGATTACGCAAACTAATTTGTGGAACGTAAAAATACGAAAAATATAATTAAGTTGGATAAATTCTTCTGAAATATCGCAAGTTTTTTCAATAATTTGTAACGTTTTGGAAATTTCGGATTTGTTGAAAAATTAAAAAAAATTAAACAAAAAAACATTCAACATTTCAAAGATAGTCAATAATTTGAAGAAATAAAAAATTTATCATATTTCGAATAATTTTAATACATTTCGTAGATTGCGGAAAATTTTGAAATTTCCGTAAAAAATTGAATAAAGTTGAACAAATTATTCTTAAATTTGAGAAATTTTTAATAGTTTGTAACATGTTGAAAATTGAGGTATTTGTGAAAAATTTTGAACCAACATTGAAAATTATCAAGATTGCTGATAACTCTAGAAAATTGCAAAAATGTGTAGAATTGCAAATAATTCTCACAAATTTTACAGATTGTGGAAAATTCTATAAAACTTGGGTAACGGTGTAATATTCTTGTAGGTACATTTTTGATATATAAAAATCCATAATTTTATAAAATTTCGAATAATTTTATGAATCGTAAAGAGTTTTGACGATTTTGAAAAAGTCAAATTTTTTAGAGTAAAAAATGTAATGAAAAAAATACCAATAAGTGATACCACAAATTTTATCCATGAAACAATGTCTCATCAAGAAAAGTAAAATAATTGAAGAATTCCATAAAAACAAGCCTATGTACGAGGCATAATTCGTGACTTGAGATTTGATGTATGCCTGAAAAACGTACAAGTTGAAGAAAAGAGTGTTGTGAGTGAAGAAAAGGATAAATAGATGGTAAATGCAGCAGCAGCAGCAGCAGCAGCAGCAGCAGCAGCAGCAGCAGCAGCAGCAGCAGCAGGGAGAAGAGAAGAAGAATGACACGGGTGCTGGTGTTGCGCGAGGCAGAATCAATAAGCGTTTGAGGGTTCGCGGTTATGCGGTATTAGGCTGTAGTAGACGCCGGCACCGAGCTGGCATTGCATGCAATCCGCTGATGGAGGCGGCGGCGCGTGCGTGCGTGATTTCGACCTCGTCGCCGTCGCGCGAAACTCGGTTCGATCGCCTTGACGCAGCCGTGTAAACGCGCGATGATCATTAGCCCCGCACCTGCTGCCGGCTCCACTGCCACTGCTCAGCCTCGTCCACGCATGCCAGCGACTCTTCTTTTTATTAGCAGCATAATATTCATTCACTCTTCCACCCTTGCTACACACTCGCGTATGTAGCAAGTACATGCGTAATTACGCGCGTACCCACGCTCCGGAGGCTGCCTCGTAAACTTGGTGCTTTCCTTACTAATGTCGGGACGTGTCGACAGGACTTGAGTAGTCGTTTGCAGATTTCTGAAATAGCATTGATTTCCATTTTTCATGCGTTGAAAAAAGTCGTTGTCTTGGTGTTGCAGAATCTTTGAGAGAATACAACGGCCTCTCGTCCGACTTGTACAAACCGACGAATTACGACAAGCTGGCGCTGTCGTTGCTGTCACCTCTGCCAAACGAGCAAGACTTTGCCATAAACGTGTGCACGCTTTTGTCGAACGAAGGCAAGCACACGCTGCGCCTGGACAAGTATCCGCGATTGACCAACATCCTCCTGGCGCACGCGGGCGTCTTCGACTCGCCCGGCACCAGGGACCTCTTCATCGAGGTCTACTCCCGCGTTCGCAATTACTCCATCAACTCGTTCTGGTCGGACGTCCTCGACACCCAGGACGTCATAGACCTCACGGATGAGCGCAAGTTCATGGAAAAGGCCACGCAGCCCAAGGGCGCCTTCTCCAGGAGAAAAAACCTGGCCAAGAACAAGCAGCAGCCCCAGGCAAAGAGCAGCCCGGTTGTTGCGACGGAGGAGTCGTCGGCGACGGCAACGCCTGGACCTCACGATGTTGTTCCTATTGAGACCGACGTGGTAAATGATGCTTTTTTCGTCTCGATGTACCCAATGATGGTACGGAGGGATGGGAGTCGAAACCAGAAGTATCGATGTCAGCTCATCTGATATATTACAACTTGTTCAATATTCAATATCAATGTATCGAGAAGAAAATATCGATATGTTGACGAATTGCATGGACTTGGATGAATTTTCCAAAAAACCGCGAGTTCGTAGATTCAAATTGCTTTCATCATTTTCGTTTTATTCATCAGTGTATAAAATGTAGAATTACCTCGTACTTTTTAATATGTCTCTACAGATTTCTAGGATGCGATTTCCGTGACGTCAAAGTTTGAAGGATGTCAGTTCTTTCAATTAATTTCTTGGGAAACGTCATCGATTTTAAGTCCTTTCGAAGTTTTTTGTATTTTTCAAAGCTTTTTACGATTCGAATGATTTTTTGGTATGCTATGAATTTTCATGTGAATTTCCAAAATTTGATACTCTAGGAACCAAAGTTACATTCATTTCCTAGTTCTGTATAGATTTTCAACCGAAAATTAATTTACGATTCACACAAGTAGGAATTCAATGGAATTTCAGTAAATTTTTTTTTTCATCTAATTTTTTTGTATTTATTACATTTCGTAACATTTTCCAGAAAATTTAAATATTTTTAGTATTATTATACGTGTGTACAAAGATTCATATAATTCAATGCTTTAGGAATCACAGTTTTAACAATTCCCAGAATTTTAATGCATTTTCAAAATAATTAAAGTAGTATTGTATCTCTTTAATTTATTAATATAGCATTTTTTTTTTTTTGTATTTCCCTACATTTACTTGCTTTCGTAATAAATTATCACAAAAGTTTTTGTTGAATACATGTATAATATTGGTTCGCAAGTTGATTTATTTTATAAAAAGAAGCTTATTTAATATTTCTGGAATTGTATTTTTGAAACTGTCCTCTACTTAGATCATGATATTTTAGAAGTAGAAAATTTTTCAAAAAATGCAATCGATTTTGGAAGAAATAACTGACCTAAATGCTGAATGAGTAAATTTTATAAAATACATGAGAATACAAATTTTCATCTCAATTTTTTTTCACATAAAAAGGTTGCGATATCGATTAATATCACAACGAAAGTATCAATATAACGGTTTTGGTTGATTAATATATATATAATCAGAAATAAGGTGAAAATATGCATGTCCTATCCCTAACTGGTAATGTTGAAAAACAACATATTTATTTTCAAATATTCGTAGCAACTCAATGTGGATTTTTAACATAAAACTCATTGTCTATTAATGATTGAAATTCCAGGCGATAATCGAGTGCCCTCGCCTCGAAGACGCGACGGTCGTACAAGATCTCGTCGATGGCCTCGACGGTGCAAATCAAAAGATGATAAAATTCCAAGACGAGGACAAGGACTTGTTCTGCGTGGGTCGCACGTTGGGCACCCAAGACCCTTACGGCCAGCGCGTGCTCCAAATAGCCTCGATCTTGCGAAACCTCAGCTTCACTCCTGAGAACGCGGCAGTCCTGGGCAGGAATCGTTGCTTCCTCCGCTTCGTGCTCTTATGCGTGCGCTCGCGTTGGAGCAACCTCCACCAGCTCGGCTTCGACACCCTCGGTAACATAGCCAACGAAATCACCCTCAAAGAAGCCGGCAGCCGCCTCAGCGAGGTCGTATTCTCGTGCGTCACCCGCGGCCTCGACACGCAAGACAGGTTCGTCATCATGTCCTGCCTCGAAGTCCTCAACAAGGTCAGCCAGCAGGACATCAACGAGGAGGCACTCACCTTCGGGCTCGACGACACTGTCTACGACCTCATTTGCAGGTAAGCCTGGCAAGAAGCCCAATGCCTTGGAGTGCAATGCATTGGAGTATTCGCCAATGCATGTTGATTTTCAAGGTTCCTCACCCTGAGCGACGTGGCTCTGCTGGTGTACACCCTGGAGTGCCTGTACGCCCTGACCTCGCTCGGCGAACGCCCGTGCACAAGCGTGTCCCGGGTTCGAGGCGCCATCGATACGTTGGTCGCCCTCGTGACTGTCGAGGCACAGAGTTACGGCGCCAAGTCCTGCATTCTGATGAAGGTCATCGAGACTGTCTCCACCCACAATTCGAATCAGTCGCAAAGCACATCCGCCGTTTCGTCCACGACGACGACGGCCACGACGACGACAGCAGTGACGGCGACGACGTCCACGACCGTCTCTGTGACGAGCAATAGCGCTACTTCTGCCGCGACCATTTCAGCCGCTGTTTCTGCCGCCTCGTCCTCGTCTTCGAGTTTCTCGAATGTCACTTCGAGCCTCAGCAACGGCACACCAGTCATTGCGAGTACCGCCACCCTCGTCGCAGCCACTGGCGTGACCAACACTGCCATGGCGGCGGTCTCGTTGCCAGCCCCGTCCCCCGGCACGGTCGCGCCCTCTCGGCCCTCGACGCCCGCGACTGCCAATGCTCCTAGCAAAGCTGCAGCTCAAAGTACGTCCCTTGACCATTCGTCGTAGAATTCGAATCTTTTTCGCGATATTACCGCGTGCTTCTTGAAAAGAATGAACCGTTTCGTGCAAGTCTTCGATGGCTGAGCGTGATTGCAACGTTTTTGCAATCACATGTCTTGAAATTGGAGGGAGGAGAGGCAAGGATTTCGAATGCGAGTGTTTCAATTTTGGGGAATATTTTGCTTCTCTAGAAGCAGCAGCGGCAGCGGCTGAGGCGGCCAATTCTCTGCAACTGCAACACACGCATCAACAAGTTATCCAAGAGAACGAACAATTCGCCCTCGGATGGCTGCGAGCCACGTTCGAACCCGCGCCAGGGACTCGCATCGAGCAAGATGAACTCTACAAAAAGTATCTCGGCTCTTGCACGAAAATGGGTCGACGTGGGGTCATCGCGCCTTTGCACTTTCCTCGATGTGTCAAGTAAGTTTCGTAGCTCACGCAGTAGCAATAATTGCAAATGTCGCATTTTTCCCCGTGGGACTGTACGATTTTCAAATTTTCAAGTATTAAACACTCTTGTTATTTTTGTGCTCAGGAAGCCAGTGAGCAGAGAAACAAAATGCAAGATTGTGTAATACAGAGATGTCCACGAATCAAGCGATGCAATTTTTTTGAGCGTTTTTGGCACTTCCCCCCTCCTCCTCCCATGTGTTACGGATTGGAATATCTGCTTGACGTGACGCGGTTGAAAAATGAAGAGTACTTGTTTTTCTGAAAAATATTTTCCATTTCAGATATTCAGTAATAAATTACTTGACATTTATGTTTGAAAGTACTGAATTTTAAGAAATTATGAAAACAAGTTGATGACTTTTTTTTCAACTTGAAAGATGAGTAATTTCAAATTTTAGTCTAATGTCAAACGTTACATCAAATTTCAAACCTTGTCGATTATTTTCGAATTTTTTATTTTCTTCTTCAAGTTAAGAAATAAGATACAACAAAATTACAAATTTATTATGAGTCGAATTTTGAATTTTTACCTTCTTTTTCTGTTTTTCAGAAACACAGTACTTGAAGTTTTGGTTCAAAAATACGAAATGTTGAAAAATTGTAAATTTTCTTTGCTTATTTTCTTTAACCTTACGTTTCGTTCATTGAATTTTGAAATGGATCACTTCTAATTCAAGTTTGATAATTTAAAAATACGAAAATTTTTCATTTCATCTTACGCATTGAAGTTTTGTTCAGTAATAACCCTCCACCCCCTCCAAAAAAAAATTGTATAGTTACATGGATAGCCTGTGTTCTATTCCCTGATAAAAAAACTAAAAATTTTCATACTTGTTTGAGTTGAAGTGTAGTTTTCCATATGTTTGTTGGCACAACAGGATGTAAAGAAAATAACGTAATGAAAAAATATCGCTCGAATCGCAGGTCAGTGTTTGGTAGCACGATCGGTCCGAATCCTCTGAAGAGCGAGAACGCGACGAGCCAGCAGTTTTACGAGGGCATCCGAGTGAGGGCGAATCCGCAGCCGATAACGTATCCTGGACAGCAGCAGCAGCAGTTGGGGATAAGCGCCGCGGCTGGGAGCCCGACGGTCGCGAATCTCGTGTCGAGTGGCACGACGAGCATCGCCGGCCCAACGACGACAGTAAAGGTGCTGCTTCCTCCCCCCCTCGTACAACAACAGCGTACTGCGCCAATGAGCATAACGAATCCCTGTTCTACTAATGCCGAGAGCGCCCCCTTCCAGAATGTTAGTCCCTTGTTTACCACCGCCACCACCACCGCCACCACCACAAAAGATCACCCCGCGTCCCCGATCCTCAAAGCACAGCTCTCCGCCCCGCCAAAACCACCCTCGAGCCCTGACCAAGTTCAGAGCGCAGTCGCCAGAGCTGAAGCGAGAAGTAGTCAGGTGGGTCCAGAGGTGGTAGTTGTCAGGCCCCCACCCCCCCCTCCCATCATGGCTCTTCTCTTCGTCGCTCGCCTCTTGTTCTTTTTCTCTCTCTCTCTCTCTCTCTCTCTCTCTCTCTCTCTCTCTCTCTCTCTCTCTCTCTCTATGCTTTCTGTTTCATTCACTTTCATTCGCGGCATCCACTTGAGGCTGATGAGATGTCTACTTTTTAATAGGACAATTTGGTTTCTAGAGAAAAGTTGCCTGGCAATTTGGGGGGCCTCTCGGGGAAGTAGTATAGTTTTGAAGGGGACTTGGAAAGCAATTCGGAAATAGTTACACAAATTGTTTTATTTCGGACAAGACGTTTTCTTTGAGAGAGTTCAGGATAATGCACATTTTATGCGCATTTAAATATTTGTGGTTGATGGTGTGTCATTATCTGAATATGCTGAAAAATACTGACTTGAGGTTCTTGAAAATTCGGTCTCCAATATGTGGATTAAAAGCGATTACAACTTGCTTTTTTTGTTTTAATATGGGTCTTCCATTATGTTGTCACGTTTCGACCATCAAACACTGACGCACGAATGTCATCATTTTTGGCCTTTGCATCGATTTCAGGGACAAACAACTCTCAGATAAAGTGGGCCGCCGCTGTTGAATCCAATCTCACCCGATTGAATGAAAGTTTGGAATTCTGCGATCGTAGCGCTGCAATCGGTTTTTTTAAAAAACATGTACATGAAAAATTCTTTTATTTCAGCGATTATGCTTTATTAGTAATTCGATATTTGAAATTCGTCAGTTTTTCATTTTTTCTTGAAATTTTTTCAAAGACAACAAAAATTAGTGATTGTTTTCAAATTTTCTCCGCCAAAATGAATTGATTCCTTTTTGAATGAAAAACTTTTTTTTTTTTTTGCTCAATTTTACAGAAAATTTTAGGGTTAGTTAGATTTTGAGTATCTTTCCTCTAAAAAAGGAATAATGATTTCAATGATTTTTATGATGAATAATGAAATATAAAAAAGTCTATGCATTCTTCATAGGTTTTTCTTTTCAGCGACAATGAAAAAAATTGATTCATCATGTTAAAATTACTTCAACTTGCTGGAAATTCAAATTTTTAGTCCAGGGTTGTACACAGCATTCAGAGTTTCCTTTTTCCAAAAAAATTAACGAGAGAATGTTTAACACAATTGATTCATTTCAACTGTATTTGATGTTCAATAAAAAATGAATTGTAGATGTCTCATGGTATGTTTGTTGCAAATGAAAAGAACATGAATTGAAAGTCGAGTCACAGTTAAATTTAATGGCGATTCGATTTCATAGGAATTGCAGCGCAACGATCGAATAATCTGAATCGGAACTCGGTACTTACAGTGACAATAGGCTCTTTTGGGAGTTGTTGGATCCTGGATCCCACGACCATGTCGATCCATTGCGAATGGTTCAACCATTTCGTGTAAATGACGTTTCCCTAGACGTAGTCGTCAATAATTATTGTAGCTTTGAAATAAGGAAATAATAAGGCGACGAGGAAAGTTGAATATTCTCGCGATAACCGTTGAGTGTTTTGATTAGGTCGCCGTGGCACACCCTCATCTGAGCCAGGCACTTTTGGCTAGCGGAGCTCAAAATCAGCAATCGCAGCAGCAGCAGGCGATTCAGGTGATTGTGAAGGAGGACGGGCGTGGCGGCGTAACTTCGAGTTCGATTATAAAAAGCCTGCTGGCTACCAAGGTAACGATCAGCGGCGACTGCATGCCCAGTGCCGCTGCGACTTGTGTGTCTTCCCCTACTGCCTGTGTAACAAACACTACCGCTAGCATCGCAACCAGCATCAGTGCCAACCAGCTAATAACAAGCAACCAGGTACCCCCCCTACGATGTTGTTCAGTAACAAGCAACCGGTGCTGCCACCTTCCTCCAAGTCTCGGCCAGGGTAGCCCATACCCGGCTCGAGTGTCTTACGTTATCTAGTAGTAGTATTATTTTTACACTTTTTTTTCTTCTTCTCGTCTTTCTACGATCAGGTTTGAAAATTCCATTAGGGGCTGTCTGTAAATTGCAGAATTAAACCATGTGACAACCTTTTTATCTAGGAAGAAAATTACGATGAAAATATTCGTTTTTACGTTCCTTTTTAATTCACCTATTCAGCATTCAGGTCTGTGATTTCTTCCAACATCAATTTCATTCTCCGTTATCAACATTTGTTTTTTTTTTACTTGCAAAATATCACAGAGACATGATTTATGTAGAGGATAATCCGCGGTTGTAAGTTTCCAAAATATGATTCCAGGAATATTACCTAGATGCAAAGATTCTTTTACAACAATATTCTCATGCTTTCTTTGTCATAAAATAAATATACTTTGGAACTGATGTTACTAATTTAATACCCAAAAATTTTCTCAATAATTTATCAAAATTCTTGATACAGAACTGTAGAAATTCACCGAGTAATTTGTATAAACGATAAATAAATAAACTAACGATCCATGAAACTTTATATCACAAAATTTCAAAGATTTTTAGTAATTTATCAGATTTTGGAGACCATCATATTCGTATGAATACCTAGATTTTACAAAATTTCAAAGATTTTCAGTATTTTTATTGATTTTCTGGAAGATGTAGAGATTTTTAGTCTTTTTGTAGATTTCTATACAGACGTCCTACAATTCAATCTTTCTAAAAATCAAGCTTCTATTATTTTCCAGAATTATAATAATAAAATGGTTTTTCGAAATAATTAATTCACTTTTTTCCAAGTATCTTTCTAATTTCTTATATTTTCTAGTATTTACTGAATCTCATAACATTTCCAACAGATTTATGAACTTTTCTAGATTTCTTCATGAATTACTAAAATTTTATACTCCAGAATGTAAAAACTAAGAAGTATTACTCTGAATTCCAACAATAATACGAGAATGTCATTATACTGAATAAAATAAAAAATTGAAAATAATATCAACTGGTGAAACAATCAACACGATTCAAAATTCTTTGATGATAAATATCCAGTTTTCAGGTTGACAAACTCGAAACGTGAAAATTCACAGTTCATGTTCAACATTTTTAAAAAATATACCAAATATATATAAATTCATAATATCGTTAACTTTTGATAAATGTTTCCTACCAAGTCAGTTTACAAATCAATACTCGAATATCAACGAATCCCTTTGCAAATCGTCTGACGAAAGTGCAATTTTGAGAAACTGTACTAGTTGAAGAAAAAAGACGCCTATAATTCATTTAATATTTTTTCGAACCCATAGTTACATGGAACCACTGATATTTAATGATTTATTTGTGATATCCAACAAAATCTAAAAATCAACTTGTTAAAAAATAATTTCTCACGAATGTTATTAAATTTGGAGAATGACTCTTGAAAATCTTGAAAACTAATAATTTTTCAATTTGTATAATTGTATTGCGTGTGCGTGTGTTGTTTCTTTCTCTATTTACACTAGTTTGTTCCGTTAATAAGTAGTATGCTAGAAGAAAATAGAAGAAAAAAAAACTAATGCGAATTTCCAGACGTAAAACTAATCAGGGCATGTTTTTTTGTATTTTAGTTCTTCTTGTGTTTGAGTTTTTTTTGCGTTTTTGATGTTACTTTCGTAGTTATTTACTACTTTTAAGGAAAATATAAACATCTTTGCAGTATTTTAAAAAGAAAAAAAAAAAAAAAAAAACCTAAATTACTATGAATCAGGTTGCACAGAGGCAGCAACAACAGCAACAACAGCAACAACAGAGGTTAATGCAACAGCAAATTGTCACGACTGTCGCGCAAACAGCGGCTTGCGCGGCGACCCCGATACAGGCAAAAACCAGCAACGCCAAACGAAAAACCGTCATCGATCAAAATACACCAAAAAAGGTTCAAGGGCTCAACGGAGTGAAAGTAATGACAAATAATTGTGACAAGGTGATTGAATTTGATGAAAACAATGGATGATATTGGAATTGAACAGTCCTACGAAATTTCTTTCGAAGCACATATTGGCAACAATAGCTGTCCGTAAAGTAGCGTAAATATTTTATTTTTCTCAAAAATAATTCAGCCTGGGAGACGTTGAAATGAAACATTGCGATTCGATGCGTCAACTGGCAAGTCAATTTCTAAGATGTTCAAACGCTGGAATGAATATTTATTACTACATTGAAATACATACGGACACGCATGTAGAATGTATTGAAGGTTGAGCTTTTCTTCCTCCCTCGTGAAAAATCTATCGCAACGTCCTTGTCCTCAATTCGCGTATTTTGTACGTTACTTGCAGACTGAAACAAACGACAGCGACGGTGGCAATCAAACGACGGTTACAACCGCGCCAGAGAATCATGTCTCTTCGACGGTGAAGCCGAGCCAATCGACGGCGTCGTCGGGGAAAAGGACGTTTTACGTGCCAATCGGCGAGGACTCGGACTCGACGAATAACTCCCTGGCCTCGAGCAGCGGCATGGGTGGCGGCAGGTATTGCTCCGGTGTCGGGGCCGACGAGGAAAATTCCTTGACGAGCTTCGAGGGCATCCTCTTGAACGGGGCGCCAACCAGCATGGACATCGACGCGCAGGAGGACAGCTCGTCCAAGGACTCGTCCAATATTGGCGCCTCCAAGGACAAGCCGCTGCAGAGCATGATGCTGGCCGATCTGCTGGAGCGCAAGGTCGAGAAGGAGGCGCCCATCATGAACGGCGTACTCGGCAAAAGCCTCATCAACGAGAAGGGCCTTGACCTGGTCGAGAATCATATAAAAAAGGTGCTTAAAGAATCGCCCAACCAAGTCAAGGTGATTCGGTATTGCTGTTTTCGAGCGCGCGCGGGATGTCCAGTGCGAATTTTAGGACCTCGGCTTTTTTTTATACATATGCAGTATATTCTTAGGGAGTTGCCATAAATGACGTCACGTGGTTACAGGGGGGTGTCTAGCTCGACGCGACAGTTTGTGACACTGGGAATGACGGAATGTTGAGTAACAAATTTGGAATGTATTCGTGTACCCTTGATTAGTGGGACAAGTCGATGAATTTTTGCGCTACTTGCAAGTGTTTCGAAATATTATTAAGACTGCGTGACATTTCACGGAACTTGAGGGGAGGTCCACGAATCTTGAAAATCAAGTTACATAGTCAATGGATAGCCCCCTTCCTTATCTAGTTTCTTTCGATTTTTTGCAGGATGACGACCGTTTGTTGCGCGAAAGCAAAGAATTGTTATTGACGTTAGGGATGCTCGTCGGTCAATGGACATCCCGGATTGGCGCGTTGATGAATCTCGCCTCGAGATGCGCGTATTCTGACCCCCCGATTAAATTGGGATTTCAGGTCAACACGGAATCCGAGGAAGAGGACGGTAGCAACAATGCGATGATGACAATGATTATGAAGAGCGACGCGTCGGACGACGCGCTGATCGAGGCGCCGACGCGCGGATTGAAGAGGCCGTCGTGCGGCAGCGGCGGCGATTTGGACGACGTCGAGGCGAAAAAGGCCAAGTACTCGAATGGCACGAGCTCCCCGGAACCGGGCGTCGATTCCACGACCCTGGGCTCTGGGGTGTCGAGCGTGAGGTCCGAGGAGCAAGAGGACGATCGGGACAACGAGAAAGCGACCGTCTCGTCGACGGCGGCGAATTTGTACGCCGCCCTCGCGGCCGACTGCATCGAAGACGAGTTGGACCTCGTCGAGGAGGGCATAGATACGCAGAGCAGCATCAAGGTCGAGGAGGAGAACGTCGTGCCCACGATCATTCAGCAGCAGCAGCAGCAGCAACCGGTGGTCGTGAAGGAAGAGGTCGTCGCGATGGTGCCTAACAATCAGGTGGAACAAGCTCAGCAGATGCAGCAGGCACTGCAGCAGGTTGTCGCGAAGCAACAACAGCAACAGCAGCAACAACAGTTGATTTTGTCCACCGCACCGAGGCAGATCGTCGTCCAGCAAGCCATCCAAGCAAACAACCAGGTCATTATTCCGTCTAACCAGTTAAAGGCCAGGCAGCAGGCGTCGGCCCAGCCACAGGTTGGTCAAATTGCAGTTTATCTTTTTTCTCGTTTCGCCATCTTACCGTAGATTTGAGAAAAGTGGGATTTTCCAGTGAGGTAAGAGGATTGATTTGTCGGTAGAGTTTCCGTGTTTTTTCTTTCGCGGTAAAAGTTTCATGAATCACGAAGAGAGTTTCGTGATAATCTTGGCTCGCTGTTTGTACGTTTGTATTGATGGATGGATATTTCAAAATCCCGACCATACGAAAGTTGGCTGGTATGCAGGTGTTGCTGCAGCAGGGCGCAGGTGGCCAGCTCCAGTACGTGGTATCAGGCGCGATGCCCGGCCAGAATTACGTCCTGGCGCAGCCCCAAACTGCCTTGGTCCAGGGCCAGGCCCAGACGGTCCTCGTTGCCCAGACGACCCAGCAGCAGGGCACGGGCACCAAGACCATCATCATCCTCCAGCCGCAGCAGCAACAGCAGCCGCAGCAGCAGGCCCAGAAGATGGTCGCCGTCACACCCCAAGGTCAACAGGTCATGGTCACCCAGGTACCTCGGCCGATACTCCAGAGTTCGGGTCTAGGGAATATCCCGCCTCCGCTGGTCTCGACCTCGGGAGCGCATTCCATCATCGTCAACTCGGGCCAGGTCATCCAGGCAAACAGCGGGGCCGTGACCCACGTATCGATACCCGGCCTCGGGGGCCACCAAAGCGTCCTCGCACACCAGGCTGCTGGCGTCGCAAGTGGCGGCGCGCCGTCCAGAGTCGCTACCCCGACGCCGACCTTGACTCCCCCGCCCACCAGACCCCCAACCCCGCACCATCAAGGCGGCAATCAAGCCACGAGCACCCTCCAGCAATCCAGCAAACCTGGTGGCCCGTCTATCGTAAAGATCGTTAAAACCGTCAACTCGTCGACGTCCACTGAAACCCTCGACGTCAAACCGTCCACCAGTCAACAGCAATTGCCAGGGGGAAAAGAGACCGAGACCAAGATTGTGACGAGGATCAAGATCGACCCTAACGCGTTTTTGTGCGAGTGGAGGGGATGTCTCAGGTAGGTTTTTTTTTTTTTTTTTTTTTTTTTTTTTTTTTTTTTTTTTTTTCAGTTTCTCATTGCGTGCTTGGGAGGGAAACTTGTCATTTTGAGACATGTTTTTTTGCTGTTTCATTAGGCAATTCAAAACGGCCCATGACGTGTATCTCCATGTGTGCGAAGCTCATTGTCCAACCGGCGACGAAGAAGTAGTGTGCCTTTGGGCAAGCTGCGACGGCCTCAAACGACGAAGATTCTCTTTGATGACGCATTTGAATGACAGGCACTGCAACGCAGACGTGAGTTTTTCTTTTTTTTTTCGAAAAGCAAGTGAATGTAATTTTCGATATTCATTCTGTGCTGCTAATTTCTTTTTGCAGACAATGTTGGCGAGGAGGAAGCAATTGACTGCGGCAGGTAAAACGGAAGTGACGACGACAATCCCCTCGACGCCCACTCATCACCCAGGATACGCGCCAAACGCCGCCATTCACGCCATCAAAAGGCACGCTTTGGAATTTGTCAATCCCAAGGAATTAATGGTGATTTTTTTTTCCAAAAATAATATATTAATTTGTGGACAATAACACCGAATTAATTAAGGAATAGAATTCATGAAGAGCGAGGGAGAGAGATATGGGAAAAGTAACGGCAATCAACTTTTGCACGGATCATTCAAAAGAGCGCGTTTGGCTCTTTTCTCGCCTTTGTCTTTTAATGATTTCACGAATGATATTAACACTAACCAGTTGAGCAGTGCACGATTAACAGAACATGTAGTTTTGGTGGAATCGAGGTTGTACTAGCACTTGAGTGATTTTTTCCAACTTGGATTTTCGGGAAAATTTTTCTCAAATGATTATCGTACCTTTAAGAATTTTTTTTTTTTTTGAAATGATTGAGAAATGGATAATATGGTGTACATGAGTCATGTATGGAATTTGAGAAACTCGATTTTTGTGCAGAATTTGAAGATTTTTCAAGTACTGGTTACTACCTTGAGTGAAATTTTCTGTGGGTGAAATTGGCAAGTTCTATACGCTGATATTATTGCAGAGATTGTGATTTAAAAATAACTTGATGTTTTTTTTTCTAGGTTTTCAATTTCTGATTCTTTAAAGACTTGAATATCTCAGACATCCTATTTTAGCACAGTCGTTTGAAATAAATTCACGAATTGGAATCACTTTTTTTATTCATTTGCTAATTAACATGAATCCAATTTTATACATCTCATACTTCCGTTATTTTATTTCAACCTATTATTTGTTCTTTGCTATTACTTATTATTGTATATACTCGCAATCATCATTATTTCCCATAAATGTTTTATTTCATCTTATGAATTTTCTTCTTGTTTGAATTAGAATTTTCTGTTTGTTCTTAAAGATTCGATTTCTGAAATTCCAGTAATACCCTCAATTCGTTCAAATTTAAACACATTTTGAATTTCAACCTCAATAACTTCAATATTCTACTCTCAATATTTTTTTTTTCCACTGATTCTGTTGCATTCTAGAAATTTTTATTCAATAATTGAAAAAGCCCCAAGTGGTAGAATTTAATTTTTCAGATTATACACTTGTAATTTTTAATTTGTTGAACACTATCATATTTTAGTGATTATAATTCTAGCATAGTTTTTCCAAACTAAATTGCAAATTAGAGTTAATTGATTAATAAATTTTATTACAAAAATGTTATAACAATGGATCTAAAATATTCATTTTATATTTCTTTAATCCAGACTTGCAGATTGTTGGAAAAATTATTTTTTTTTTTTTCAACATACACAAGTAGTGAAATTTCAATTCTCTTTATTATTATCTCGAAACTTTATCAATAGATTTTTTTGAGAAAAATTTTGGGTTTTCCTCAAATACTCGAAACTCGCCTATTCCTGCCACAGAAAATAAGGGGTAAACGAAAAATAAGAAAAGTAATAAAATCTCGGGCTAGGTGTTATTCAAGCAAAAGTATTTCAGGCATTGAACATTTTTAGAATCATTTAATGATGGTATGCATTCATGCATAACATGAATAAACAAAAATCAGCTGTGCAAGTATTTTTGATAAATTGTGTGAGTTGTGTTTTTTTTGTAAGGAAAATACTTGCATAAATAATTTTTCTCCATTCATGATACCAAAAAAGATGTACTGTGTCAAAAAAAAAATGTTTGATGGAAAAAAAAAAACTTGTGCTGGAATGAGACTTGGTAAAATCTCGGACTCGGGACTTAAAACTGTGTTTCTTGTTCTTCTGGCAATGCAGCAAAGGCCGAGCAAGCCCGCTGCAGCAGCCACCACAAGCTCTTCTTCTCCCCGACCTGGGCAAAACCCTCCGCAGGAACAGGTAAACACGCGCTTTGCGAATGTGAGGGTGTAACGAAGCCAGTTTCATCATCGCCACCAACGCCCCCCTCCCTCCCGCTGCTTCGCTTCTTCTTCTTCTTCTTTCATTTCTCTTCCTGCCTCTTGTTCTTCTCTTCATCACACATCCGTATTATTACATTTTCTCTAATTATCCAACAGCATGACATTCCCGAATCAACTTTTTCACTCTCGAGATTCTTTTTCAAATTAAACCATGGATCACCAAAAATGATGATTTTTAAAATTAAAAGTATGTTTCTGTTTTTGTCGTTTCCGTTACAAAAAATAGTTGAAAATGAATCCATCGTGAAATCATCCAGATCAGCGTCAAGCAGCTGAAAATTCGTGTTTAAAAGCTGCATGAAAAGTATAATAAAAACATGGCTTTGATTTTCATGACTGTGGTGCCATTTTCACACGCTCTAATGGTCCCCTTTATTGTCGTCGACTGCATGGTCTTCCCATTGATTGTGAATTTTTTTTTCGCTCAGTCAGTGTAGTTATTTTGCACCATTGACGTGTTTCACTCATAACAAATTTGTTTCATAACAAATCAGTACATGAAATACCATAATATGCATACTGAAAGACAAATGATAAAAAGTGAAATATTTCATTCAATGTTTCACTACATACGAATATCAAATTCTGTGTACAATATACTGTAAAATTTGCATTCTATCGAGTTTAAAGTTTCACGGATTATCTAGTAAAAATTGGCATACATATTGTGATTTGTGCAGCGTAGCAAATCTTACAAGGTAATATTGTAATAAGTAAAATAAATATGATGAAATTAGCGATATAATTGTAAAATCTGCAATGCATTGTAAAACTTACAATATTTTAGTACTTTTTACCATATACCATAAACCTATCCCGATGTGAGGTGTATATTTTTAATTAATTGTATTTATAGATGCTTTCATTAAAATTTCCGCATAATTGTGTTGAGAATAGCTTGTTGTTGAAAAAATTCGAGATATCGCAGCATTGATTTTTGTATTGTGTCATTTTTGAAAGCCATTGTATCGTTGTCTGCTCATTAATGAATTTGAAAAGTAAATGTGGGTATTGGTCTAACAGGTGCGATTTTCTTTTTTCTGTTATTAGGATGATAATGAAGGTCCTGTTACCAAAAGTATTCGGCTGACAGCAGCTCTGATTCTGAGGAACCTAGTCATTTATTCTGCCCAGGGCAGGAGGTAAAGACAATTTTTTCATCAGCTATGTTTGATAAAATGGCTAGGAATTTTTTTGCTATTTTTTTTTTTATTTTCCTGAAAAATACAGTAGAACGATGAATTTCAAAATTTTTCGATCATTTACGAATCTCTCGTTATATTCTGCATTTCGAAGTTGATAAAAAATTGAAAAATACCATAAATTCATAATTTCGTCACGTGCATTTCAACTTTTTCTCAGATAATTAAAAAATCATAGATCTAACTCGCAAGATGTTTTTTTTTTTTTTCTGAAATTTATAAATGAAGCAGATTCAAGGCTCAAAAGTACTGTATGATCACGTTTTTGTTCAACTAGAAATTATATATAATAATCAATATATCGCAAGTTTCATTTTACATATCAATATAAAACAAAACATACAGTTTGTTGTGTTGCATTTTCAAGAATGAGGATAGCTCTAGGATAGTCGAACGAAAATGTTAGGAAAAATGCAAAGGTGCTGAATTTGTGGGTGGCTTGTTCGCAGGCGCTTACGCGCGTACGAGCCCCATTTGGCCGGAGTGGCGTTGAGCAACGTCGAGTCGTCGAGGACGATCGCGCAAGTGCTGTACGACCTGAACGATCAGAGCACGAGTAGCCACAGGTGACCTTTCGAGCCTTGCATCTAAGCCAGTTTGAGCTTTTCGAGCAGCCAAACGCGCACCGAGAACGCACAGGACGTGGGGGTTTTTTGACGGCCTACCAACTTATTGAGCTGTCGCCACTATTCACTCTCTTACTTTCTCCTTCTTTAGAGCCCTATCCTTGGACAGTTCACCATCAACAACCAGTGACGCGAACAATGAATTAAATATGCATTTATACCATAAGAAATTTTTCGTTTCCTTCCCTCGTTCTTTTGCAAAACATACCAAAAGTTTTTATTCCATTGATCGTGATTGATCGATTGGGATAAAATCGATTCATTTTATAAGCGAGCAAGATATGTCAGTGTTTACCAGATGAATTATTCCGATGATGTTGTAATAACGAAATATTTTAGGTGAAAAAAGCTTGAAAACATGGTTTCGATTCGTGTAAAATGTACAAAGTTTTATTGTTTGTTAATAAAATGAAAACTAGTGTTTCATTTTTCTCCGTTCATTTTTTTTTTTTTTTTTTTTATATATACATATTATATATATATATATATATATATATATATATATTCGTAATGATGATTATCGGCGTTGTGAATTTATGATGGTCATTAATGTCGATAAAGTTGATTAGTTGATATATTTGCAAAAACTGCGAGCGAGCCAAGACTTGCAACGAAAAATTATAGGTGTTTCTATTCCATACTAAATGTGCACTCGAAATCGTCACCATGACCTTGATGCAAAATAAATGAAACGGAATAAAATGAACAATTGCGTTTTTACTTTTTTTTTTTTTATTTTTCTCGTATTTATAAGATGATCAACTCGCGTACAAGATTTTTCTCGAGTGAGCGAATAAGCGAGGATTCAAGCTGCATGCCCAGTGTGGAAAATGAAACACGCTACATTTTGAGATTCAATTGTAAAAAAAAAAAAAGTAAAGATATCTTGGTAGCTGTAAATGGAGCGCATTTACGAAACGGTTGTTTGTAACACGTACTAATAAATCCCGATTTCCTCGGCAATGGGCGGGAATATAACGAGGAAGAAGAAGCAAAAACATATACATAAATTTAGAGTACCAGCGGTGCGTTGCGAGGGATAACATTGTACATACCACTTGTATTTGATTATAAACGGATTAAATTAGACATGAAATTAAGTGTACATTTCATTTGGGTTATCATTGTAAGGCATTGAAATGGAAAAATTGAAAAACCATGGAATATGAACGAGAAAACACTGATACATACATTTATGCAAGCACATGAAAACATATACAACACACACACACACACACACACCAACTGTGTGAGGAAAAATATTTCTGTATTATAATAGGCTAATGACGACAAGACGTAAAAGTTGCAAGACGCGGAATTTTTGTAATTATTTAATAATAAGAGAGTGTGAGTTGGCATGAGTGGAATGTTGTGTGTAGGCTGGGTCAGTATTAGACGCCCGAAAATTATATGAATAAAATGAAAAAAAAAAAGATGGAAAAACGTACAGTATAATGAATAGACCCTTTAAGAGCCTCGATCATGTATTTTATATATATATGCATATGGTGTATGTATATATATACATATGTGTGCGTGATGCACTGCTGGTTGAAAAAAAACTTGACCCATGTAGAAATGCTCATTTTTTCCCCACCTTTCGAAATGTAGGGAAACGAAAATTGCTTTTTAAATTCCAGCAGGGTCCTTTTATCCCTTCCAAGTTATTCCAAGTTTTGAATCGAAAAATACCGAGTTTTTCCACATTTGTCAATTTTTTTCTGACCGGCAATGTATGCATCAATATACATGTATAAATAATAGGAAGAAAAAAGAAGGTAGGTGTGTGTGTGTGTGTGTGTGTGTGTGTGTGTGTGTGTGTGTGTGTGTATATATATATATATATATATATATATATATATATATATATATATATATATACATACACACATATATATATATCGACCGACACGTTGAAGGAGGGTTGAAATCTTGCAAGAGGCTTTTTATTTTTATTATTTGTTATTATTACCTAGTTTCGAATGTTTCAACGTTTCGTACAGTTGCAAGGTGAGAATGGATTTCGAATGCTCTGTAAGAGGATGAGAGAGAAAAAGTGATGATGAAATAAAATGACTTTGATTGTGAAAAAAAAGGTTCTCGATGCGTTCAGGCCTTTCTTTAATTCCTAAAGTTTGCTACAAAATTTGCATTTTCACGGCTTGCTACGCTGCGTTCTTGCCGTCTCTTGAAAAACTGCTAGAGCCTGGAAGCTCGATTTCGATGCTTTGCTGAACGTTTGGAGCTGTTTGCGACAGTCTCTGCCGCTCTGGTAGACTGTCGCTGTTGGCGTTTTGCTGTTTCTGGCTTGGAACTGGAATCCCCGAGGGTCTCGCCGGCATGTTCGATCTGCTCGCTCTCGCGATTCTCTCAGCCAAAGAGTTGGCTTCTCGGACGCGCGTGTCTTCTGGCCGGTGTATTATCTGTGGCGGATATCTGTAATGCGTGTCCCGGGAATCGAACGCGTTGCTCGCTTTTTCTTGGGAGTCATTTTGGACGAGTCGCGAAGAGGAGTCCATTGGCGACGAGCTCCTTAAATCCGACGTATCTATTCGGAGACGAGTCCTTTAAGCTTGATAAAGCGAAAGAAGGGAGGTGAAAATGAAAAAAAAGAGGCAAATTTACACTGCTGGACACTGCTCCTGTCAGTCGAAGATGAGAAAATTGGCGGAGAGTTGTTTGGCTGTGCTGGACGATGGTTGCCGGGATGAGAAGTCAAGTTTGCATGCCCAAGTTGCCCTGCACTTTGGCGCGAAGGCGCCTCGAGGTCTCGCATTCGAGTCCCGCTCACGTGACTGACACTCGCGTCGTCCTCGTACGAGAAATTCGGCTCTCAGGAACTCGGACCCTGCCTCTTGGACGGATACATGAAATATATGTTGATGAAACATTCGCGCAGCTTCGAGTCATCGACGGAATGAATTGATTTCTGGATTTTGAAGGACTACTCGATGCATGGTTGAAACGCTACGAGAAATTGGGAAATTTTTCTCTATGTATGCAGAGATGAGAATGCATTTCTACCCGAATGTGTCGACCGGCGTCGAATGGAAAGGCCCCTCGTTAGCCGACGTCGTCTGGCTGAACCAACGCGAGCTGGTGTCTGTCGCCGCACTCGACGCCTCCTCGGGACGGTGCTGTTGCGCAGGAGCCACGCTCCCCGACTCCAGAGGCGTACTCGACCGAACCCTCCTCCGGTAGCCGCTCTCTATTGCCGCCACGTTGTTGATAAAGTCGTTCAGTATGTCCGTCAAATTGTCGTACCCGGGAGCCGCGCTCCGCCTGTCCGGGGCGCTCGAGTCTTGGGCGAGCGTGCTCCGGGGATCGCCCCTCGAGCTGCCGCCCGCGTTCCGGGCACCGCTGCTCTGGGAGTCCGCGTGCGGCGAGGCCCTCGCCGAATGGCCCCGACTGTCGGCGATTGCCGAGAATTGGTCGACCGACCTGGGGATGCGCATCATCATGGCACGGCTGACAAAACGAGTGACTGGTGGGGTGTTTGACGATACCTGGGGTCAGAAGCCTCCGCGTCGTCGACCGGCGTGGCGTGGAGGAGCCGATGCCTCGCCTCTCTCCTCGCGCTGTTTCCGTCGCCGTGCGCCCACGTCACGCTCCGCGGAGGTGCCGCGGGCAGCGAGCACGCTCCCTCCCTACCGCTTGCGACCGCTGCTGGCGCCTGCAGCCTCTCGCGACTCCCCGTTGCGTTGCCGTGACCTGTCGCCGGCACATCCTGAGAATCTCGAGGATCGCTCGCCTGGAGACTCGAATGCGCGGCGGCACCTTGGATCCGGGGCAAGAGCAGTTGGCTCGGGCCGCTGGTCGTCGTCCCAGGCCTGCACCCAACATTCCCCACGCCCGTCATTATCGCTGCCTCGTCGACAAGCATTCCCCATCCTCGTGCATCGAGGACGAAGCACGAGAGATCGGAAACGTTGATTTCACCTTGCGGATTTCTCGAGATCCGTGAACCTACGCTACGTCTCTATATTGAGAAACGTCTTGGCACTCTTACTCATGGCTGGTGTTGAATGACGTCGTCTGGAGCCAACGCGAGCTGTCGTCCGTGAGGAACGTCGGGTGTCGCTTCTCGAACGACGGCTTTTCCAGCCTCTCGTCGATGTCATTCAGCCGCCCGTGCAAGTTGGCCAGTATATCGGCAATTTTATGCAAGTGGATGAAAATTTCTTCGTTCGAGGCAGCCCGGCGCGGGGACGGGACCGAAGCTTCGGCGATTCCCGTACGATGACTCCGATTGTCCAGCGTCGCTCCGATCGTGTCCAAATTTGCCGGCGATTGCTTCCTCGCGTTCTCGGTGCCGCTCATTCCTCCCCACGAGCAGTCGCTACCCTCGCGATCCCGCGGAGGAGCCCGAGGCGTCGTTCGCGACCGACCCTCCGCGTCATTCACGAAAGTCGCCAGCATTTCCGACAGATCCTTCCTCGAGGCGGCTTGCTTTGCCGAGTCCCGGGTCTCGCCGGACAGGCGCCCGGTCCGGCTCGTTTGCCGCCTTGGCCTCGAGTCGGGGATTTCGTTGCTTTCCGCGTCCTCGCGAGACTCGCCGAGAATGTCGCAGAGGCACATTCTGCATCAGGAGGTGCGGAGGGTGAACAAGTGCGTTTCTTTAGAGTCCACCCCGCACCCACTTCCGCTCGTGTCCCAGTTCGGGTAGAACAAAAAAAACACAATTTCAAACCGGGGCGGCGCCGCGCTTGCTCGCTTTCACGCAATATTCGCGCCAAAGCACGTTGAGAGAGACATCGGGAGCCACGAATTGGGCATGAATGCGGAAATACGACGTGGCGCGTCGGTGCGCGGTGGATGGCAAGGGGACCACTCCCCTTTGTACCACGCGCCTTTCGTCGCGTCTTACCTTCTCTCGCGGGCTGCTTCGATTGCTGCCGTTCGCGAGGAACCAGCTCTGGAATTGCCCGCATTTCCATCTCGTCGATCGTTGCCCTCGACGCTAGCGCGAGCCCTCTTGAGCTTGCACCCGCTCTCGCATTCCCGGACTCGCGAATTCTTCACCAAGTGGCTTACGTGCTCGGACAGGCCGGGATTCATCGCGGCGACTTGGAACTGGCCTCGTTTGAATATTTTCACGTTCACGTCGGCCGACTCGAGGGCGCGAATCAAAAACGTTTTTGCGATTTCGCGGGATTCTAAATTATTGGCGTGGGAGGAAATTGCGACTTGGTCGTCGCGACTAGACATTTTCGAAGGCTCGCGACATTTTCATATTTATTCCATTTTCCATTCATCACAAGTCTCATCATTATCTTATTCACTGCTTAAGAGGCGAGGATGGATATTGCTGCCTCGGCGCCAACTCTGGATCATACCACGGCGTCCAAGTCGACGTTCTTCAAGCTGCCCAGATTCGACTTCATTGACCTGCGAACGACCAAGTTTTCATTTTTTTTTTTTTTCCTTTTTAGCCTTGAGAATAATGAGATCGCTTCGAGAATTATATTGTGTATTGCGCCATGAAATGAAATCATTCAAAGTGGCAATCGCGTCGTTAATCATCATTGATCGTTAATCGCGTGAATCGACACTTGAATTTTTGATAACGCAAGCGATCTCATTCATGAAGCGGAAAATTCAGTTGGGGCTCGGATTACTTATGAAACTTAGAAAGACGCGAAAACAAGCAGCAAAACATTTACCTACCCTCGCTCGATTTCGCGGAGGGACACTGGCAATTACTGCCAGCGTAGCAACAGCCCGTCTTGGAGTATGAACAATCTTCAGGCACCTCCGTGTAATTTTTATAAATCCAACCTTTCGACCTAATAATGCCGAATTTCAAATTACAACAAATCTTGCGGAATTTCCCAGGCTCAAATTTCATTGCAATTGATTTGCACAAATCGCGGGGATGAATTTCTAAATTTTTCAATTCTCCAAAGTCCCATTCTTTATTCAAATATTCAGGGACGTTCGCGTGTATGGACGAACTTTTGACATTTCAGTCACGACTCGAGTAAGAGTTGCAATGAGAATGCCTGAGAAACGAGATATTCCTTCCTAAACATTTTGCCCGATTAAATATGAAACTTCGCCATGTACTGGGACAAAATTAAGTTATTCCTCAATTTTTTCGTTCCAATTGCTAAATATTCAAATTTTGGTATTGAAAAAGACTTTACGACTTTACCTGAATATATGCTCTGCACCTATTTTCGAAATTTTCCAATTTTTTGTTAAACTTGATTTTTCGCACGATCGTCGCGCTTGGAGTTTACTGGGTAATTTAGAAAAAAAGTCGGCAATTTTAGAAAAGAAGTCGTTTCTTCCTAACGTGGCATTACTTTGTTTGGTCGTTATGGCGTGAAGGTAGGAGTAGTTGGAGGAAAAGACTTACTTGTGTTTTTCGTCGCCTTTTTCCATTAACCTCTCGAACTTTTCGTCCGTCACTTGTCGCCGTAGTTCCTCGATCTGACGGCTGCAGGTCGTTGCTTGGCTTTGATATTCCCTCAAACGACTCGATTCGTTGCCCCTGGAAAATAGGCAGCGGAAATTCGCAAATTGTCACGCCACTTCCAAATCGCGTACTTTCATCCGGGAAAGAGTGTAACGTGATGAATAAAGAAACGAAAAACATGCGGGCTGTGCAGAAAAATTAAAAGTAATACGACCGAGTTGATCGACGGTTTAAAAAACAACGAAAAAGAATTCAGTCCTGCGATACCGCCAACAAAAACGTTCCCTCAACCGATCGACTCGGGATTTTACGAGCCTGTCGCGAAGCCTAATTATTATTGCCACGATTCGAGCAACAACGCCCAAAAATACTCGCACTCGACTTGAGACTTTTACTGCATGCAAAGCGTGGGAAAAAAGTGCAAGAAAATAACAAGACAGAGCCAACGAAATTTCGGCGATACTGTAGTCTCGATCGGCGTGGAAAGTTACGAGCAAGTTATCATTCAAAAGCCGTTGCGAAACGCGCGTAAACGCCGTCCGTATCGTGGCGTCTCCCCACCCCCTGCCATGCTTCGATATGATGCCTCCCATGATTTTTCAAGCCCCATGCCTTGAACAGAATTTTACTTTGCGATGGAATTGGACATTGAAGAAGCCAATTGGGAAATTTCGGAAATCGCTATAAGCTCGTTGGGAAAATCACTAGCGAGACACGTCTCTCATTGGCAGGGTTTTCAAAATTATATCGCTCGTATTATTCCAAGGGCGATAATTATGTTTTCGTTTCGTGTATTATACTCGATGTGATTTTTCATTTCATGTAAAAATCAATTTACAGATGAAAACACGAATGCGGTTGGTGACGTTGGAGTTGCGGATCGAGTTGGAATGTTTTTTTACATAAATTTTGTCAATCCAATGAAATGTGGTTGTGGAAAAATGTCTCGTGTCTAATGATGCCCGACTTGTCGTGTAGTCGCGTTAAAATCGCGTCTAATTTGAAAGGAGAAAGCGACGAAAGGAATATTCACAGTCTGCGTTGCAGCTCCTCGGTGTTCCGTTTCAGGCGATCGACCTCGTGCTGGAGCTCCTGGTTCTTGGTCTGCGCCTGCATCGTTTCCGTCCTCGCGCGGGTCAGCAGTTCCTCCAGCTGGTCCACGGCCGCCTCGCGTCGGCAAATTTCATCTCGCATCGCGCTGTAATCGGCGTTCAGCCTCTCCAATTTCGCCTCGTACTGCAACGCATTTCACGACCATCGTCGCCTTTTCATTCTCGCCCAACAGACAGACTCGCTCGTTGCTGTGCAGGCTTTTCTTTTTAGGTTTCGGAAAAAAGACTGGCATCGACGATGCACGCGGAGAAGAGAAATATCGCAAATTGTAGCATACCTTCTCGGACCCGAATCATACCTCAGGTCTAAACATTGGTAGACCAGTATACTAGAATATACAATAGGTGGTATGAAATTTCTCATACGATTCAATAATTTGTCCCATTTGTCCAAATTGTCCCAACAAAAGTATTCTATCCTATGCTGAATGTTAGTATACCAATAAACTGGTTTTTAGGTATAGGTCTGAGGTGCGATTGCAGCCCGAGAAGGTATACTGAAATTTCTCATGCCTTTTTGCTCCGTGCAATCTAATGTGAAATTCAACAAACGAATCCGAAAAGGATTTTTGCTCTACCTGAGCTACGAGCTTCTCCTTGTCCTCGAACTGCTTCATGAGAGCATCCTTTTGTTTGTCCAGCTGCACAGACAAATCACGCACGGCGTTCAGGTCGTCCTGTGTCCGCTGCCTCTGGTCGCTTTGCTGGTGTAGCTGAGATTCCAAGCGCATCATGTTTTGAGACAACTCGGCTATCTGGGGGCCAAGACAGACAGACAAGGTTTCGCGATGCGATAGAAAATACAAGCATCACGGAGTAACGAAAGTGTCACCGACACTTTGGTTATAGAAAAAAATAAATCGATCAAATGCAAGGAACCTGATCCTCCAATCCCCTGATGGAGCAATCTTTGCTGGAAACAAGTCGCTCCATCTCCACGAGCTGCTCCCGGGCAGCTTGCAGAGCCCCCCTCGTTTCCGAGACCTCGTTCTCCAAGCCGTGATTGCTGTTCTCCAGGACGGTCGCCTCCAAGCTCAAGCTCTTGAAGTTGTCCAGCATTTGCGTTCTTTCGCATTCCTGCGGAAAGAATCGTTACACGTAAGCAGGGACGTCGCGGCAAAATTTCGCCCCGAGGGCAGGCCCGAAAATGCCAAAAAGTGTGTCGTAACTTTGACGTAACGAGAAACATTTCATTTCCAGTATCGTGGAATCTTAGAAATCGATTTTCAAGCCCACGCGTTGACTTCCTTGAAAAATCACAACGTTTCATTTGAAACGTCTCTCAAGTGTTTGAATATGGCAAGATTGACAATGAAATCTCAAATTTAGCAATAGAGTAGTCGAAAATCAGCAGATTTTGCAGTGAACGCTATCTCCAATGATGGCTGGTATTTCGCGGATTTCCAGCTCTCGATGCACTCCCTCGGTATTTTTGCAGTTTCGACTATTTTCCTGTCTAGAATTTAAATTTCAGTTCCGTACACTCGGCGCGTTTGAGAAAGCGCGTTGTATTTTTCGTGCTGCCCAGCAGCATTCGAAGAATGTTCCTCTCGTCAACCCAGAGGGCTCACGATGAGGCAGCATTGGCGGAATAGGTAAGAGGGAGGAAAAGAGAGACCTTGCGAGCGAGGAGCTCCTCGACGCGTCGAACCTCGCTGACGTAAGCCTGGAGCTGCCTCTTGAGGTCGCAGGCCTCGAAGCGCGAGGTCTCGAGCTCCCTTTGGAGGCTCCGCACCTCGCACGTCAGCGCCGCGAGGTCGTCCCGGAGCCGGCGGTTGTCCTGGATCGCCGCGTCCCGCTCCATCGTAAATGCCGCCAGTTGCCGATGGAGATGGTCCACTTCCGCCTGCATGCTCCGGTACTTGCGCTCTTGGTCGCCTCTCTGGTCCATCAGCACCCTACGCCACGAGACGTCATGTAAAGAAATACCGTTTTGAGAATCGTTTTTCAATCATGAGAAAAAGTTTTACAGGAACAGGGATTTCGCGAGGACCTGAAGAATAAGATTTCAGCAGGCGGCCGAGACGTGGCGCCTCATCGCGCGCGCATGTTACGCAGCCACCCTAGTATTGCGAAGGGTGCGACGATGACGACGGCCGAAAGGAGCTACGTCGCGCTAGCCGGGGTTCGCGATATCCTCGGCGAAGGAGCCGTTACGGCATATCCGTGACTTTCACTCGGCTCAGAGGCAACTTGTAACTTGTGGGCAAGTGAGAAGATGGTAGTTTCGAGGAAGAAGAAGAAACAGATGCGCGGCTCGCCTCGGCGTATGGCGTGAAAGTGAAAACGAGACGCGAGCTCGCGGCTTCGTCGCCAACGCCCCGTGTGATTTCTCGTGTCAAACCTCGTGTCGTTTCTAGTAACGCCCCATCACTTGGATACTACGTCGGACATTGTCCTTTGGAAACGCGATTAGAGAGAGACATTCCGCATGGGCATGACACCCAAACGATCGAAAATTCACCGATTCGCCAATGATTGTTTCACCGAATCGTTGAAACTCGTTCCTACAATTTACGAAATTTACATTTTTCATTTGGAAAATGCATTTCGTGTCATGCCTTTCGATCGCTTACAAAAAAGGCATCAGCTTTGTACGCGAGTAGGTAATACGCAATTAAGCGCGCGATGCTCGCAATAAAAGTATAATTAATCGGTTGAATCAGCACTCGAGCACTGTGAATTATCGGACTGGCTTTTTCCTTCCTTCCTGTTGAGTCGACTTTCACGATGCTCGTCGCTTAGAGAGCGCGGAAGTTGAATCTCGCGCGTTCCATCCGCGATTATGTTGCAATTTGCAGCTTCCGACACCCCCCGTTCGTTCGTTCGTTCGTTCGTTCGTTCGTTCGTTCGTTCGTTCGTTCGTTCGTTCGTTCGTTCGTTCGTTCGTTCGTTCGTTCGTTCGTTCGTTCGTTCGTTCGTTCGTTCGTTCGTTCGTTCGTTCGTTCGTTCGTTCGTTCGTTCGTTCGTTCGTTCGTTCGTTCGTTCGTTCGTTCGTTCGTTCGTTCGTTCGTTCGTTCGTTCGTTCGTTCGTTCGTTCGTTCGTTCGTTCGTTCGTTCGTTCGTTCGTTCGTTCGTTCGTTCGTTCGTTCGTTCGTTCGTTCGTTCGTTCGTTCGTTCGTTCGTTCGTTCGTTCGTTCGTTCGTTCGTTCGTTCGTTCGTTCGTTCGTTCGTTCGTTCGTTCGTTCGTTCGTTCGTTCGTTCGTTCGTTCGTTCGTTCGTTCGTTCGTTCGTTCGTTCGTTCGTTCGTTCGTTCGTTCGTTCGTTCGTTCGTTCGTTCGTTCGTTCGTTCGTTCGTTCGTTCGTTCGTTCGTTCGTTCGTTCGTTCGTTCGTTCGTTCGTTCGTTCGTTCGTTCGTTCGTTCGTTCGTTCGTTCGTTCGTTCGTTCGTTCGTTCGTTCGTTCGTTCGTTCGTTCGTTCGTTCGTTCGTTCGTTCGTTCGTTCGTTCGTTCGTTCGTTCGTTCGTTCGTTCGTTCGTTCGTTCGTTCGTTCGTTCGTTCGTTCGTTCGTTCGTTCGTTCGTTCGTTCGTTCGTTCGTTCGTTCGTTCGTTCGTTCGTTCGTTCGTTCGTTCGTTCGTTCGTTCGTTCGTTCGTTCGTTCGTTCGTTCGTTCGTTCGTTCGTTCGTTCGTTCGTTCGTTCGTTCGTTCGTTCGTTCGTTCGTTCGTTCGTTCGTTCGTTCGTTCGTTCGTTCGTTCGTTCGTTCGTTCGTTCGTTCGTTCGTTCGTTCGTTCGTTCGTTCGTTCGTTCGTTCGTTCGTTCGTTCGTTCGTTCGTTTTTTTCTTTTGCAACATCTCGCGCACGCGAGCAATTGGAGCTTTTTTACCACGATCACGACACGCGAGGAATTCGAGGAAAGGAAAAGTCCAGTCCCTCGATGTTTGGCCATCGAGAAAACTGACCGAGTCATGTCTGGACGACCTTCATACAGAATCATCTTAGGAAATATCGTAAAATCAAGTACGTGATAATATGCCAATTTATTCGGACGAGGAGGAATAACATAAGACGGCGCAAAGTTTTAACTGTCATTTCTATAGTGATTAACATTTGGAAATTATGAAAAAAAAGAAAGATTGTAATCATTGATTTCTATTATTTCCATACGCAACATAATAAAACATATACATTGTATTATTCACATCATCATAAAAATCGGGATGAGGAAATTAAAAAAATCGATGAAAAATTCAAATAACGTAATCGTATGGTTGTACAATGAATTTTAGTACGTTACATTCAATAACGAATTCATGCGAAAATTCCCATGTCAGCATTTTTTCCGTTAGATGAAATCCGAAAGAAACCATTCGTTGTTCAACATTGGGCGCCTTTGCAGTGAACGGTTCAATTCAGAATTACGCGCTTATTTTTCTTTCCAATCTTTCCAATCTTGCGTAACGTTTATTTTCTCTTATGTCAGACGTTACATCGAAATAACGCGTTTTTGCCAATCAATCATCCTTTAAAAAGAGGGCGGAGTAAAAGTAGGGCAAAACGTGGGAGAAGGGGGCGACTTTTTTTTTTCATCGAAACGCCGGGAAAAAATGTTGATGCAACGAGCGCGCGTTACGTTGAACGTTACGTCACTGTGACTTGATTCGCGAGTTGCTACAAAACCCGAGTGTACGAAATTCATAGTTTTTGGACATGGAAAAAAGCTTTCGAGGCCGCGTTGACTCGTAACTCGGCGTAAAAACGTCAAGGGAGAGTTATCGTAACGCATAACAACTCTCGTTCTTCCGACCTTGGTTCGCGAAAAAAAGGGAGCTTGTGAAATTGGAAAATGACTAGGTTCAATGAGAGAATATTACGATTTCCTGCTTCTCGTGAGATTACTTATTATCATTTCTCCTTGAACGCCCACAACAACAACAATCCGACGAGAAATCCAATCTCAAACTTTCATTCGGATTTTCATTCCGAATCCATAACCTGACAGCTACGAAAAAATTATTGCTCTATCGTTACACGTCACTTTTCGCGACGATCGAATGGATAATTTCACGTTTCACGGGCAATTTATATCTGGCGACTATATCTCAATATCAATAGGTGGAATAAATTGTCGCTGATTGAATAATTAGGAAATGATTTGCAATGGAAAATTTACTTGAAAATTGAAATGCCTTTTTGATCGCATTCCGGTTTATCAACAATCTTGACCATCAAACTGCGAGTTTCCTATCGAAATTCTTCGAATGGAGTATTTTTCATAAACTCGAAGGATATTTCGCCAACTTTTCAGTATCAAAGCTGAGAGTAAATAAATGTCAAGGATAAACGAATGAACTAGAAAAAAAGAATGTATACTTTAGTGAATGTGTAACAATCAAATTTGATTGTTTTACAGAAACTTGAAAAGATGAAAAGCTGATGAACCCTCGACACTGGCATTTTACTAATGTAAAATAATGTAAACAAGAAGAAAAGAAACATATTTCGACAATTGCTGTAAATGAACACGGGGAAAATAAAAAAATAGCACGTCCACATCACAAATGTTAATAATTCCATTTCTCCTCATTCTAATGATGTATCATCGTTCATTTCGGCAAGTCGATTTTTCAAATGACAATTCTTTTTAATTACAGAGATGAATTCATGTACAAATAGATAATTCGAAATTCCGAGACTCTTAATAACAAAATGACATATTATAATTTACCATATTATGATGGAAAGAAAAAGTATTTGACAAAAAGTGAGAGTTGAGCAAGTGAATATATGTTGGAGAAAAAAAAACGCTTGCGTGGTATTAGATGTCGACTGTTTGTTTCGCGTTGTAATAAACTTGACATGCCGCGGCGAGGGGATAGTTGCGTGGTCGCGCGTAAGGTACCGTTTCTCGCGCGAAAACTTTTCATATGTTCGATACGCATTCGATAATACCAATCATTGCAAAATCGCGCAACCGTGCCAAGGACGAAAGGCGAGAACGCGCAGACCGACCGGGCAAAACCCATGTCTCATCGTCCTAAGGAAAAGGGAGAACGCCAGTCAATTCGCGTCAGATTCTTATACTCATAGTAGAATATCAAATTAATCATGCGGATCTTCTTTAAAGGATTATATTATATGATGCATCGTACGCTATGCGTTTTTTTTGGAGGCGGGAGTCGGTGGAAAACAAAATCGAATGCGCAACAATTAATATTGTACCATGTATATTCAGAAATAGCTTTTTCGAGTGGGTTATTATGTTTTTGTGTTTGGGCGTGAATTGTTGTGATAATATGTAGATTCGTTGTTTCTGTTTGCGATAATATCGGGCAACTCGGAACTCGAGCGTTGCATGCCGCTGCAGCGTTTCCGAGTTTTCCAGACCGAATCAACGACAATTACTTCCTGAGGCTTTTTACGCCTATTCGCCGGTTAATTCCATGTCCGCGGAATGTGTTCATTTGATAATTCCGCATCGCCCGAGGTTCGGCTTTCTCGATCATGCTTACGAGGGGCTATTTCGCGAATAAGACACGCTGAGCCACTGTACGCGTATATATCTACACGAATTTTACTTGGGTTTCGACTTTCTCGAAAAACTTTTCTCTCGATTGCCCAATTCGCCAAGGCGATGCATTTTTCTTTTGACCTCAGTTTTTAGATTACGCTCTCCATTTTCGTCTCGGCAATACAAAACCTCGGCAGTTTACGAAATCGATTTCATTTGCTTTTTTTTTGCGTTTTTTGCCTTTCCCCTCCCTGTCTCCGTGAACTGTGCACAAAGACAAATTTTTCTACCGCGGAACGATTTTCAGTTTCACAATTAACTTGGTGAAGTTTCGCATGATTGAAATCGAAACCCTGCCTTCCAGATTCCAAGCAAAAGTAAATATGGAATAGCGATAAGTAAGGGGGAAATCCCGAATCACGTCAGGCGTCAGACGAGAAGAAAGAAACGTTACTTTCGTTACTTTCTGGGCTGGAGGATATTTCATGGACCTCGCACAGTACTTGCGCGGGCACATTTGTAGCGCGATGAGTAGATGCGTGGATGGATACATATTAGGCGACCATGCTTTCGATGATGGGGCATCGACCGGGAGCTGGGTAATAAGCCGACGAGCAAGTATGGTTGCGACAGGCTAGTTGTTTCATGCTGCTACTACTGCTATATACGAGGTGCTGCGAAAAGTACACGAGACGTTGTTCACGTGGTTGGTTGGGTCAGTCACAGTCAGTCAGATCGGAGATTCGTTCGAGCCAGTCTGAGCCAGTCAGCGAGCGAGGCTCGCCGAGTCGACCACGCTGCCGAGCGTCACGATGCCGCGGCTCTCGTGATGAATCACGTGCTTTCCACTTCAGCCCTGCTGGTTCACCGTCATCTTCGCTTCCCCCCTCGTATCATCCAATGATTATGTGAACCTCCTCGCCTCAACACGCAACTGGAGAGCCACTCGAGCACCCAATACCCAAGTGAGCTCCTCACTCGAGCACCCAATACCCAAGTGAGCTCCTCTTCTTAACGCTACCCTTGCGACTTTCAAAAGTTACACTCGTCCTTCTCCACCAGGAACAACTCCTCGCAAATTTGCCGGTATGTTTTTAGGCCACAGTTGCGGCTTCTACTTGAAAAAGTATTTTATCGATTGTTGCCATCAATTGACAAATCATCATTGTAAGAATTAATCAATTTTACACTGAATCCGTCGCACATTTCAAGATGGTCGATCGGGATTTTTCACAATATTCCGGAAAAGGCTGGGAAAAACTCTGCATTTCGAAAATCTAAATATTTTGGGATATTTTTATACCTGACAGGTTTTATAGCCAATCCCTTACATTTCCGAATTTCAGTTTTGCCTTGAATATTTCATGACTTGTGGAACTTTCCAGCAACATCTTTAACTGAAAAGTCTGAAAATTCAACGAGGTGTCATTTCCATATTCTAGTATATGTATTAAAAATTTGGTCAAGAAATTATGGATCTGGAATTTACTTATTAAATTCACAATTTTGTCAACATTTGATGCATAAGTTTTGGGAAAATTGATTCGACTGAGAAATATGTTGTTTTCGCTTGATCGACAAATTGATATCAGTCAATACTTCGATCTTTGCGCGTGCCTGTAAACAAAATACTTTCAAGATTTTGCATTGAAAGATTATCACGAGTCAATCGAGCTGTATTTTTCAAACTTTTACTACAATTACGTGATTTTTGTCGCTTTTATTCATCTTATTATTCGATAAAAATCAAATTTTTGTGAAAGAGTTTGGTAAACTTGGTTCCGTTTTTTCAAAATATATAACTTGGAGAGTCAATTGTGGAGCTGTATTTCATCAATTACATGATTTTTTACAACATTTGCCATTTTTTATAGCTTGCGAACGAGATTCAAATGTTCGGCAACATGTCTGAATTTTAAGAGTAGGTTATTTTCAGTTGAAAAAGAAAAAAAAAACGTTGTAAAGATTCTAAAATTTTTATGACTTGTAGCCAATTTCGTAAATTCAACGACTTTTGAAAACTATAGATCGTTTTTTAAACATGACGATTTTGAAAAGTGAGCAAATTCTACGCAGCGATGCGTGAAAAAATAAGCATAGGAGGCATCAAAAATATTGTTGAGTAAATTTTCGAAAACGAGGATTTCTTCGGAATACTTTGTTATACTTGTATGTATTTTTCGTAAAACATGATCGAAAAGGTCCATCTGGCTGTATTTCAGCAGTTCCGTAGCACTTGAATTAATTGAATGATACTTTACACTTTTTCTTCTTTTCGACAAAAAATAAATCGATTTTTCGCAAGCGTCTACATTTGACAAATACGATTCGGTTTTTCAAGAAAAAGAATTTACTGAGGATCCGGACATTTTCGATGATTTTACACAGCTGGTGAAATTCTGAAAATACAAATGAATATTTCAGACAATTTTTAAACATGAAAATTTCAATTATTTCTTCAATTTTATGCAGCAATGAGGTGAAAAACTAGGGAAGAGTGGGAGAAACGGAAAATCTCATTGAGTACATTTTCAGGGATGTAGATTATTCTAAAATATACCTACTGATATAGATCCAAAGATTAACAAATTTTTCCCTTGGTTTCGGATTATTAATAATAATTAATACTTGAATGAATAACAAATAACCAGAAACCTAATCATGTTTGAAATATTATACATCACATCGAAAAAATGGAAGAATTTTCACAAAAGAAGGAACAAGCAGCTGTTAAAAATGTGATGATGAATTTCAAAGGTCGGAAAATGTTTTAAAATTCCCAAATATGTTGATCCTTGACCATTTTAATGTTTGAAAATTTCAACCGAGTCAACCAACTCTGGATTTAAAAATGAAAATTGCGAATTTAACTTTAATAAGAACGAAACAATATTGAAAAATTCCGAAAATTTTTCTCATGTGTTTTTCTCTCATACCTTATTCCTTTTACTCAAATCAGTCATATTTCACTGAAAATCTAATATATTTCATCAGCTCAGGATTAGAAAGTTCAAAGTTGAACAAAACTCGAAAAAAAAAAAAAAAAAAAAAAGTTTCGAAAAGCTGGGAAAAAGTACATCGATCTTGTATCGATGAGAAAAAAAAAAAGTGAATGAATTACCAGGGAAATTCGAGTAGAGTGCTTATGGTTGATCGACGTGCTGACAACCACTTTTGCAGCCATTATTCACAATAAAATTGACAGTTTTGACATTTTGCTCAATGTCGTTTACATTGCAGCTGCGGGAGAAATAATTACCGTTCCCTCTAATTTATCATAATGAAAATCTGTTCTTTCTTTCCCTCAAAGATCTTGTTCTCCACAATCTAAAAACTAGCGAGACTTATACTTCCTCAGACAGTCCTGCATAATTATTGTCAGGATGAAAATGCAAGATAAACTTTCACGACGGGATCGATCTATGGAATCGGGAAGCCGTCATTGGATAATGATGTTTCGAATGTGCGCATATCGGGTTGTGCTCGCGCGGTCAGATATGTGACACACGGGAAAAAAATGCCAGCTCTATACGCGCATTGTTCGCCGTGGGCGCATCGCTATGAATTTTCATCATCCAGCACTTTTTCCCAACTATAGCGAGGCGCGACTTTCCAAATGTTTTATTTATACAGTGCGATTTCTCACGCGGGACGTTATTACACAACGAAAATAAGAGACTCCACTCGAATATTAAATGATTGAGTTTCGGGAATTTTATGCGGCAACTATGCATTCGAATGTTACACATATCAAACTTGAGAAAAAATTGCAAAAACGAAAATCCACTCGAACGTGGAAAAATTCAAACCACTGAAACGTTGAGCCTTTTTTTCTAAAATTTTTCCCTTGCACCACGGCAAAGTTTCAGTTTTTATCATTCCCAGTCGTTTTTTGCCGAATGACGAATTTTTCAAGAGAAATGCCTGAAATGCAGCGATGATAGTTGATCACCTTGATGGAGTCGAAAACAGGATAGACGCGAATTAAAATGGAAAGGACTCTTCATGTAAATCCGCGATTGATAAATTACATCGCGACGGGATACATGTTCGGAAATGGTCATTCGATTTCGGGAAACGAAATATTACAAGGTGAGACATACAACTTTTCAACATTTCTCCGAGTACAGTGCATTGCGAAAGTACGCAAATTATCCACATGTATTATATTAATGCCGAATTCAGGGATGCGTTCTCTCTCCGTAGGTCCGAAAAAAGTGCATCATTGTATTTAATATTCGGAATATTCATTTCAATAGTTTCTCATCATCTATCGTTCATTTATGATGGCGAACTCCAGCATCTGCATGGAAGAATTTTTATTTACGAATTCGTAGTGAAGAATTTTACAAGTTCCAATTTTACAAATGAGGATCCTGAAACTTTCCAATTCCCGATGTAGAATCCTTAGCTTCCATGTTTTTAAATTTTATAATTCTAAAACTTTTAACTACTCATCAAACACGACCAGGGATATAGCAATTACAATGGAATTATTAAAAAAGCCCGATTACGCGCGAAATGTTCAGATTTGGAATAAAACATCCTTAAATCGTTTATTTTCGAGTACAGGATTGTAGAGCTCTCTCTCTCTCAACTTTTTTAGTATGAAATTGCAAAGTATCAAGTTGTTCGATTTTGACAACTAGACGAAAAACTGGATAATACACAGGATCGTAGGATTTTGGAATAATAAACAAATCAAGTGAAGAAATTATGGAATCATAGAATGTGAGGCGATGAAGGTAAAAATTTTAGACTTTTTGAATAAAAAATCAACCTTCCCACCAATTCATTCAAAATCTCAAAGGTACGAATTTCGTGCAGCTATTCCGGAAAAGTTTGATAATTTTCAAACGCGGAAAACGTCATTGGCGTCATTTTTGAAATGTCAATGCTCGTTTGTTCCCCTCGTAAAAAAAAAAAAAAAAAAAAAAAAAAAAAAAAAAAATAAATAAATGAATGAGCAACAGCTCATCAAGATCGGCGGGTAAATGTCGAGACGTGTAAGATGATAATACCACACAATAATACCTGTGCCGATCAACGCTGTCGTGAAAGGGCAAACAGGGACGAGGAGGGGGCGAAGGGGGAGGAGGCCATGAGCGGTGTCGACGGGTCTCCATTATGTATTTATTTCAAAATAGAATCACGCACTCGAGCCAAGCGCACGAATTTTGATTTACCGCGAAAAAGATGTACAGGCGTGACTTGAAACGGGAATTTTGACTGTTATTGCGCCACGTTGGAGCCAACTTTTGGTGGATAAAAAAAAGAAGACTGTCAGCGTTTCCTTGTCACCTGCGAATGAGTGGATTTCGGAATATGCGATGACTTTTGTCAAAAGTAACGGCATTATTATTAAAATTATCGTCTTTCGGAGAACAAATTTCGGCAGAAAATTTGGAGACGTCGGGCAGGGCTAGCCACTTGGAAAATGCTGGATGGGTAAAGTGCCCAAAAATATCCACGCGGAAATGCAATACAATTTAAAAATTCAAGTTTTACCTCATCATGAAAACCTGACAAGACGCACTCAATTTATCAACGTGATCTCAAAAATTGTACATTTTCATTCAAATCTTCAAAATAATCATCGACCATTAACTCGGTACGATGGAAAATTTTTTTGTATTACAAAGGGTAATACAAAGTTTTTGTAATTTTCGAAATTTTTCCAACTATCGACAATTTTCGAAATCCCAATTTTTCATGATTGCTCGAAACTGTTCTAATTTCGAATACCCAACAAACTATTCGAAACTTGATCAATTTCATCAAAATCTGCACAACTGCTGTTTGTAAGAATTTTTCGTAATTTTTCAACACCCTTTAACTTGATGAGATTTTAAATAAAAAAAGAAAACAACGTGATACATATCTTGAAGGAATATGAAAATTTACAAAATCTACGAAACTTTTTTTCTTTTTTTCTGAATTATGTAAATTTTGAATTTGAACATTTCAACCATAACACAAACTATTCAGGTATTTGTAATTTCCAAGTTTCAAAGGCTGTTTACCAAATTATTATTATATATTTATAATGATAATAATAATAATCCAAAGACTCGATAAACGATTTTCCGATCATCAGGTTACTTTGGCCGAGCCCAAAATATGCAGTTAAAATGTGACTCTTTTATCTACAAAAATACTAATATAAAAAAAAAAAAAAAAAAAAAAAAAACATCTAACGATCTATAATCTCCAACGATCGATCGCCCCAACTGCGTTTTCCGAACAATACGAGATTCTCCAGTGCTTTTGTACTTTTATAAATGTCAATGCCAACTGAGTTTCACAGTTCCACGGGATCGTGCAAGAATCGAAAGATAATAGCGATAGGAGTAATAGCAGGGGGGGGGGGGGGGGGGCGAAAGGAAAATTTTTCCTTCTAGTTTTCCCCAAAAAAACATGCTTATGTTCTTGGAAAATTTGAAAAAATGAGCAAATTAATTTCTGTTTTTACCAATACGGGTCTTCACTTTTTCGTAGTATGTAAAATTTTTCAAAATTTCAATTATTGCGGCCCCTTAAATTCAATTTTGAATTTAAGGGTAGCGCATGTTAAACTTTGATGATAAGTTATCAACATGATTTAATTGGGAGAAAGCTATCTTGTTATTTCAATGCTTAAATTGAAATTTTTTGAATTTTTTCTATTAAAAGAAGTATCGCTTGTACAATTCACTTGTAAAATATATCCGGACATCCTTTCTATAACGTCAGTGTATGAAACTTGGGTCAAAAAAAAAAAAAAAAAATCAAAAACAACGCGAAAGTCCTGACATAATAATTACCAACGCTCGCTAACGACGTGACGTAAAAATAGGCCCCTTATTCGCGCAATAATAATTAGCGCATCGCGCAACATGCTCGAGTTTCAATGGCCCATTGTGAAGAATAATGCGTAATGGAGCTTTCATGAACGATGCCACAGTTTTCAGCGAATTTCGTCCCCCCCCCCCCCCACCCCTCCCTCCTTTTCCGTCCAAGGTAACAATACATAGAAAAATAAGATAAATAGGATAAAAAAGTATAAAATCAAAACAATACAAATTGTAGAAGAAAAAATCATTGCTCCATTAATGAAACTTTGTGATGTCACATTGTCGAGAATCTCTCCTCCCACTTCCCTGTCACAAACTGTCTCGGATGAGATGGGGCCGCTCCTCGCACTCTTTTTTCCGGGACCTTGACATCATTTATGCGAGCCCCTGAAGGAAATCCGATATGGAGCGGAATTTCGTTGCGTGCGATATAGGAGTGCGACTTTCACCTTAGCGACCCTCGGGATCGAGGATCGAAGGCAAGGTCCCGCAGAAATTCCTGTCGAAGGGAAGAGGTGCCCCCCCCCCACCCACCCCACCCCACCCCACCCCACTGCCACTCCTGCTGAATTTTCGTCTCGAGTACTTTCGATTTTACTTGCCTTTTTCCTTTCAACCCACGAGTAGGGTCATTAAATTACCAGCTCATGTTGACTCGAGTTTTCTTTTTGCAATTCAACAATCTCGTAGTTTATTGAATTTTAATGAGAAAATTTCTCACAATTGAAATTTCGGACAACTTTTGATGAAAAATTGCGCGCATGGAAGGAATTTGGAAAATGGAAACTATTTTTCGCGGTTTGCCGAGTATAATTGTATAATGTTGCTACGCGAATCACGGCCATTGCACAAAACAAATAATAGATCAAAATATAATCCCCCGGTGCAAAAGTAATCAGAGAAAACACGAAAATCGCTCTTGAGAAAACGGAGAAAAGTTGGAAAATTGTTCTTCCCTCATTAGAACGACGATTCTCGGCATTCAAATAAGATTGGATGCGTATTACAGTTTCTAGCTCGTTATCCTGGATTGCTGCCATTATCGGTTCTTCATTCACATCCCTCGCCAAGATTTCAGGCCACTATTTGCAAAACTTTTATTCTGTTTTTCATGATGTGCAGCATTTACGTATGTCCCGTAAAACGTGTACGTCTCTGCACGTTACTTTTAAAAATATTACATCTTCCTCGATCCTGTCGATTCATTCTTTTTGAATGAAATAATGAAATCGAACACGGGACACGCTGATCTACTGTTCTCCCTTCGTTCGCCTCGTCAGGTTTTTGCGGCCTTGGGCCTGGGGGGAAATCCGCGATTCCTCTTCTTTTCAATTCAGCCGTCCAACCCTAAACAACCTGTGCGGCAACAACAACGACAAATGCACTTCAACTCGCGACATTCGCTTAAACTCGTGAGATTAATTTCAATTCGCAAAAAATTTACCAAGATTTGCCAAATTCACCTGAATTCGTGAAATTCGCTTAAATTCGTGACATTTACTCTCTTCGAAATTCACCTATAATCGTAAAATTGTACTAACAATTATTGCAAGATGCGCACAAGTTTCTAAAATTGACTCAAATTTCTAAATTCACTGAAACTCACAAAATTGCCTGAGATTCGTGAAATTTGCTTCAACTTGTAAAATTGACTTGAGTTTGCAAAATTCACTTTGACTTGTAGAATTTACTAAAATATGCGGAGTAGACTTAAATTTGCGTGATTTACTTGGATTTGTATATAAAATATCATTATGTTCATGTTTAGTGTTGTAAATTATGACTTTTTGATCAATTTTGCAGTTTTTGAATGAACCTCACTGTTGTAGATACGCTTTACAAATTGGAAATAATTTTACGTATTTGAATAAATCTTAAGAATTCAGGTAATGAATTACACGAAATGAGATATTTTTGGAAGATCAAAGCGAATTCAACAAGAAGAAGTGAAAGAATTTTGCAAATTTAGGTAAATTTAACCATTTAAAGTCGATTTTACGATCTTGAAAAAATTTGACACAGAAAAGTTACGATTGAAATTGCAATGAAAATGTATAGTTATCGCATTTTCAGACATTGGAACTCTTGCTTGTCATTCGAAGAGATTGCGTATTTGACAAATAAAGTTTTTTTGGGACTCTAAAAAATGATACGTAAGGGAGTTACGCCACTGCAGCTCTTAACAGGCGTGCATAATGTTGAATGTATTTCAATACGTGAAATTTCTAACGTTTCACGCCGATTTTTTTCCCAAGTCGACCGAGAGGCTTTCGTGCGATTAATTTTCACGAGTTACGAGTGTGTTGAAGATGAAAAATGACCGCTAACGACGGGACAAAAGCCAAGGGAATAAAAAATGACCGCACTTTCACTGTCTCGCGGTGGCAATGGCATTGTCCCTGGACAATGTCGCACCTGACGCGAATGCGAAATAAAAGCACTCACGAAATACACGCGTACGAGCAAGTCATTCTACATTATTCTGCATGTCATTTTCTCGAACGTGGAAATTCTCAAAGACATTGTCAGAAAACGGTATAGAAAGCGCAAGAGAACGTCACCTACCGATCCTCGAACGTAATAGAACCAACTCTCGTAAAAATGAGTAACAAACAGTATCGAGACATGTTTCATTATTTTCACCATTTACTGTGTTTCTTCTCAGAAAGATGTATGAAAATGACCGTACATAATCAGAAATTTTAAATCGTCGTGTACAGTGAATTTTTCTAGTTTTCAGACTGCTAAAAATATCCTTCTCAAATTATTTCGATGATTTAACTTTCCTGAGCATGGATAAGCGTCAGAATTATGTTTGAAAAAAGAAAAAAGTATGCATCGCGTAGAGAAAAGAGCAACAAAGTGAAAGCCACGAATAAATGATAAAATTCCTTTACGTTCGAGGAGATGTGTTTTCAAATGACGAAGAACCGAAATTCGCGAAAGGAGATTTCGCGGTTCACGCGAAATCAATAACGTTCTAAATTACTGTAATACACGAGGCGGAAGTTGCTTGCGGTTTCCGCTTACATTTTTTGTCCGCGGTCACGAAAACGCCAAGTTAATGACAAAGAAGAAAATGGCGGAAACGCGACGAGAGTTACCTTGCGCAATTTCGCGATAGGGAAGCAATAATCCGCCGAATCGGATTTTCGAAGCAATGAAAAAAACACCTGAAAGTAGGACACAAGCGCGCAATCTTGGGGAGTCTATGAGTCCGTCGACATTGGGCCTTGACGTTGTCGAGTGCAACGGCTGAAATTCGATAAAACTGTATTCCTCATTCAAGTGAGCGGAAGCGATGACGATGGGGGGAGTATTTCGGCGAGAAATAATGGCGTGTTTGATGTGAGCAGGGAAATGCCGCGACGACCGGGAGCGGCCACGACGGGCTGGATGGGGATAGTGCTGTGCACGGTGGCGCTGGCGAGAGGGGCGATCGTGCCACCGCCCTGGGCCGACCCCGCGAGCAACCCCTGCGCGGCCCAACCGCGCGGATGGCAACTCCTCTACTGGCCCCCGGACGGCAAATGCTACAAAATATTCCAAGTGAGCCCAATGTCATTTCATGCCCTTTCTCGGCCGTTCGCTCCGACCTGCACTCAATATTCCGGAGGCACTCGCCAGCCAAATTTTGAAACGAATGTTTTATGAATATTGCATCGCGTGGCGTGTATTGAACGAAAATATAAACCTAGATTGGAGCTCCGTGCCCGGAGACAATGGAACTGACCCCTTCGGCAAATGGAAAAGGGACGCTCGCGGAATGCAAATGCCCACCAGGCACAGCGCAATCGCCCAGAGACGCGCTTTGCCACGCCATTTACACCAGAGCGTCCTGCCCCGAAAATCACTACTTCGCCCCAGTGCCGGACAGTCCCGGGAAATCAGAGTAAGCTCTTGGAAAATTAGAGAGAAAACTTGAAAGGGAAATTCACTGCGTGTAATGTCAAAAAATACGCGGCGGCAACTTGCTTCCGATTACTGCAGCTGCATGGCCAATTTTAACGACGATTGTCAAATTTCCACCAAAAAACACCGAGAATATCACGTATGTCTAAATTTTCCCGTCACACTGTACGGAAAGTAGTAATGCTTGATGTAAAAATATTCACTCGGTATTTTTCCACGTGATGATTCGGAAATGTCATTAGTCTGCGAGTCTCGGAGAGTTGGTGAAAAGCCGATGAGACACAACGACAAGGTTATTATTGATTCGATGTATTCTCAAATATGCTAAAGTTTGAAAACTGTTTCGCATGTTGGGCAGTGGGAAGAAACGGTGGGGCGTTTGCCGCGAGGTCGAGAGCTGTCCCGGGGGCGAGGACCAAGTCTTCTGGCCTCGGGACGGCAAATGCTACGCCAAGTTCAGCAAGGGCCCTTGCCCGCGAGGAGAAATTTTGACGCTCGGCGAGGAGGGTTTGGCCAAGTGCGGGTGCTCGTCCAAGGGGGAGCTGGGCGACCACTACTGGCCCGGTGGCGGCAACAGCAAAGGCTGCTACGAGCATTACACCCGAGGGCCTTGCGCGGAAATCGGGCAGATTTTCATGCCTGGCGGCGAGTGCGGATGCCATCGAGGACTCGCTCAGTATCACCCCGAGACGGGAAAGTGTTACCCGCTAGGTAATCTATTGCACCACGTACAATTTCACGGCATTCCTCGGGAAACATGCCAATTCAGTGATTATGAACATTTTTTCCCCATTTTCGTAGGAAAACAAAAGTTGTAGTATCGCGAAGTTCCCCCCACTTCTGGCACTTGAACTATATTTTTTGCCGAAACTTGTTTGAATATTGGGAAAATATCACGAAAGCGCGGAAATACTTTTATCCGACTGATTACATTTACCTATGCTGTGGGAAGAACCCTCATGTCCCTTCCAGTACAAAGTATATAGTATCTAGTATTTTCTCTATTTTTTCAAAAAATAAAACGATGCGTAAGGTACTGTAATCTTTGCAAGTAACTGCACGGAAAACAATGTACTCGTGTGTACCTTGTTCAAGTACATTTCATTTTTTCTTTACAATGCACAGGACCGTGTTATTTCTGAGATCACGCGATTTTTCAGCGTTAATTCTTAAAATGTTCGTAATGTTCATTTCCAAAATTTGCAGTATTATCTTGGACGTGGAAAAGTCTTGATTTCTGATTTCGAAAAAATGATGATGAAAAATGGATGAAACTTTTCTGTGAGACGGGAACAACTTGGCAGAAATCACAGACGTACTTTCAAGAGAATTTCCATATAATATGTAATCGAATTTCTATGATTCAATGTAGTAGTACATGCAACATTTTTACGTAACCTACTGAATATTCATCGTATTGCCAAAGGGAAGAGTAGAAGGAATAAACAATATTATGTTTGAGAAGCCAAGTTATTTAGCATTGGAATTTTTCGAGAGCTTGTGCAAACTTTCTAATGACTTCTTTCGGACTCGGACCGTTAAAAATCGACTTGAAAGTGAATGATCTCGCGTTACGTAAAAACGCTTTTATTCGAGGATGGGTTTCGATTAAGCGGGAAAAAAACTCGAATGATTATGTAATCCAGGCACCGCAATAGAGATCAACGAGGAAAATAAACAAGAGCAGCCGAATCATATTTCATGGCTAGGAATCGAGAGTGCATACGCCGAAAATTATGTATATTTTGAGCTTGAATTTTGAAAAATATTCTTCATTCGGCAGACTTTCTTTCGCGCTTGCAAGTACGATCTCGGAAAAACTACCAAGATGTTCCTAGACGATGCCCAGTAGCGTAGCTAGGGGGCGCGAAGGGGGCAGTCACCCCGGGCGGCAAGCTTTTTTCTGGACATTCTTTTAGAAATATCCAAAAGCTATTGGAAATGACGCATCTAAAAGAAGGTCATCAAAAAAGTCCGTACGGTAGTAACGCGTTAAAAAAAAAAAAAACAGGAATCGATTTCCTTGATGACCAAAACGTGACAAGTTTTTGCAACCAGGGGCGGCATTTTCCCATTTTTGCCCGGGCGGCAAAATGTCTAGCTACGCTACTGACAATACCGGCAAATTATTACACGATTGCCGCATTTTCATGATATTTTTGCCGTACTGTTTCAAAGAAAGTAGGAAGCTCGGTGGAGTTTATGGGAAAATTACTGCGGTTGTTCTTATTTGCATATTTATTGTATATGAAAATATATATATTCATTTTCATATGAAAATATGTTTTTCGACAGTTGATGGGAAAATGTTGCCATGAAAGTCCCCCGCGGGAAGCCTCATCTCGATATTCATTGATCGAATCGCTGTAATTTTTCCAACGATGCTCTGTGAGAAAAAAGCGGCTGATTCGCCGCAGGATATTACATTTCCGTGCTTTCATGATATTTTCACCAACACGCGATAATGCCTCTGAAAACTATAGCACAGGTAAACGAGAACTGGCGCAAAGTCTTGAAACGAAATTTGAATGCCGCAGGGGAGATCGGGCCTTGCGAGGCCGGGCACCACTTCGTCGTCGTCGAGTCGACGAGCCCACCCGACGACGGCGACCACGATCACGATCACGCTAGGCAAAGCGAGGTCGCGAGATTGGCCATGGGCCGGTGCGCCTGCAGACCGGGGCACGTGGAGTACGGGGGAAACGGCGCGTGCTACCGACTGTACACGCGGGGACCCTGCGCGGCCGGCCAGATGCTCGCCGACTCGAGCTCCTGCTCGCCGGTGCCCTGCGGCAGGGGCCGGCTCTACGTGCCCGGGGAGAAGACGTGCTACAGGATCGGCTCGAGGGGCCCCTGCGCGCGTGGCCAGGTCGTTTTGTACGACTACGACGCGCGGCCCTCGGTCGACGGCATCAGCTACAACGGGGTCTGCGGCTGCGCGGGCGCTGTCGAGGGCGCCGGGAGATGCTCGGAGCACGTCATCTCGTCCGCGGGCGACGGCGGCAGCGGGGAGTGCGAGGACACGCCGGGCTCGGTCCTCGTCGACGGCACGTGCCACCGGCTCTACAGCCAAGGGCCCTGCGCCGAGGGCGAGTGGCTCGTGGCCCGCAGGGGAGCCAGAGACCGCTCGCCCCCGTCCTCCAAGGCGCGCTGCGAGTGCCGGCCGGGCCACAAGCCAACGTCCGCCCTCGGGGAGCTCGAGAGCAACATCGTCCGCGTGGCCGCCGGCTGCCAGCCGCCCAGCGTCAGGCTCGCGCGCTTCCTCAACCAGAGGGCCCGCTCCGTCGGCTTGTAAACGACTCCGTTCCTCCCCGAGGCCCGGAGGAGAAACCCCCGCCTTTCAGGCTCCGCAGGCGAGAGGACGCAAATCGCTCCTGAAACTGTACTGTCCGTGAATCGAACAACGTCCGATTCCAGGGTCGGGAACCTCTCGTCGTGATGGGCATGCGGATCGCGCAGCGTGATCCGATGACCTTCGACCGCGCGAGATCTAGTTTGCTGCACGACGAAAACTCGAAAATCATAGGTCCGAACATTTCTCGCCAGTTCCGACGGCATAGGCGCTTCCGCGAAACAAGCTCATACGCGTCAGCGACGGAAATCTAAAGACACTCCAATCCTATGCATTGTCACCAATTAACTCAAGGTATTCAAACGATTGGCCACGCTCCAGATGATCATTATAATTCTTTCTCCCCCAAATACATGTGAGCTATCTTGATTCATTTTGTCCTTTACAATCTGAAATTGTTGTACAATTTCCCCTACATTACCTCACACTGGTAACCTTCCTTTCAAAGGGAATATAGCAAATGTAAGATCACGAAAGAAGAAAATTAACTCATTCATATCCATCGTGTTACACATTTTCGAGATCACGCAGTGAAAGGTTTCATTTTGATTCCGTCGGGTGCCGGAGACATATGCCATTATTAGTCTAAAAGTCTTTTGACCGAGTTTGTGAAAATGCTTGTGATTTTCCGGAAAATTACCCCTGTTTTTTCTATTCCCTCATTTTTCCAGCCATGCTCAAGTCCGTCAAAGGGCGACGACGCGTTTGTAAATAATTTACTCGTAATATCCTCCTAACGATTAAGGTGTAGTATTTATTGCGCAGCTGTAATTTGCATTTGCGACGCTCGCGGATTTTTGTGTAAATAAATGACAAGACTTGCACTCACTGTTTTTTGACTTGCTGATCCCGAACGACCTGCTCCATTGATGACACTTTTTGGTCCCGGAATTGCAGTTCGCGCTCGAGGGACGCCACTTTTTCCGTTTTCTCGTCCAGCTCCGACTGTAACATTCATTGATGCATACAAGAAACGCCGGAATCATTAGAAAATGACAATTAATGGGTTTCCCCCCCCCCCCATTTTTCTCTCAAGTCGTCGAATAATGATTGTCTCTACGAACCACCAGTTGGTCCTTTTCCCGATCCAGCTGTGCCATACTCGCGCGAAGAGCATTGACTTCTTGTTTCAATTCCTTGGCGTAATCGTCGAGCTGAATTTGCTCTTGCTCCACATTTTTTCTGAGATCCATCGCTCTGCCAAGCTGAGATTCCGAATGCGACAATTGATCTCTTACTTCACTCAACGCTTGGTCCGTTTGCTCCTGCAAAGCTCTGAAATCGAATCATTCTCTTCAGAGTTTTGCTCTGAAGAGAATGATTCGATTCCCTTTCCCCAGCCAGCCACTGCTTTATTCGCCCTCTAAAGAAAAGATTCGCAATTTTTGCGTCCACGAAACTGACTTTGGCCAGTTACAGAATCAAATAACTGAAACTGAAAGTCATCCAGTTGACGCGTGTTGACAATTTTCATTCGTAAATACGAGGAAAATGGAGAATTCGTACATATGTAAGCGAAGGTTGCAATTGTTCAGTACGAGTATTGAAATATCCTCGCACAAAAGACACGTTTTTTTGGAAACGCCTGACCCCAGACTGAAATACCTCCCATCAATTATTTCGATACGTTTGAAAAGCTGGAAAGCAACATGTTGAAGTGAAAGACCTGAGTCGATGATACTGCGTGCGTTGCTCGGCGAGCTCCTTCTTCGTGCTCCTCAGCTCTTCCTTCAGTTCTCTGCACTCTTCCTCAAGACCATCGATGGCAGCGCGACGCGTGCCCTGCGCGACGCGAAGCTCGTGGCGCTCCTCGTCGGCCCTCGCCAGCCTCGACTCGGCCTCGGCCAAAGTCTTCCTCAGTCGGCGCTGCTCGTCCACGTGCGCTTCCGTCGCGAGCTGCGAGAACATCGACTCGGTAAACTTTCCCCAAAGCGGCAGAAACAAAGTTGATGTAACCGCCACCCAAACACATTCGTCAACTTGCAGTGAAACGCAACTCGAAACCAAAATGAAACACAAACTCAAGTTTGCACTCTGAATTTTATTGCCGCATATGCTCGGGATTATCAAAATTTGGAGAGAATCCAGGAAAAGTGGCCTTGAGAAATTTCTTCAGCGCGACGTTACCTGCAATTTTTTGTGCAGAGCTTGACACTCTTGAAGGAGTCGTTCGACGTCCGCTTTCGCTTGGTCCCTTTCGCGTTCCACGCGTTCTAGCCTCGTCTGCGCGGATAAGAAAATATTCATTTGTACATGATATTATCTCGAGAGGAATGATGGTGCGCGCTACAAACTCATGCCAATCAATCAGAATTGTTTTGTCCAAGCTCAGCACAGGTTTAATTTATGGGGAGGAGGAGTACTAAAATGGAAAAATAGTAACAAACTTTGATTTTGTTGCTGTCTCTGTCGGACGTTCCGGGAGAGCTGATTTGACGATGCGTGTTGCAAGGGACGCAAGCCGGGCAGCATTGCTGATGCGAGACATTCCCATGCTGCAATTGTTTTTCCAGGTGCATTTTTTCCTTGTCCAATTCTTTCCTTTCGCGAGTTATTTCAGCGATTTGGTGCTCTTTCTCCAGAAGCTGCTGTTTCAGTACCCGGACCTGAAAATTTTTCAGAGTCGACAATTTTCAATTCGAGCATCAATTTTGAAAATTCTCCTTCACGTTGGTCAATCTTTCAATATCAAACTACCGATTCCGACGGCTTTTTGATAATTTCATTCTTTACATCTCCGAAATTGAAACTTGTTACATTATAAATAAAATGGACTATGACAATTAATTACTGAATGCAAATTCATATTCAATTTGCGTAGCACGTTATTTTTTGTTAATACACACGCTTTCTTTTTCCATTTCCTTGTTTTCACACGAATAGTCACTTTTGCGACCATCTCCTTTTTCCATTCGATCCTCTGCCTGCAAGCAAGCGACGCAACATCAATCATCAACGGCAAATGAAAGAGAGAGAGAGAGAGAGAGAGAGAAAAACAACTCACATAGTCCAAAGATTTCAAGACCTTGGAATGCGTACTCTTGTTTTTGGTAGCCACGGACGCCTGTGTCTTTTCCACTAAACAAAATAAAAAATGCATCTCAGTACACAAACAAGATTTCAAGTTTCTCCAATCAAGTCATGAAAAAATTCATGCATGTAATACTACATTTCTGAATTCTTCCCACAAATTTTTTATTCATGTCTCTTGTAACATGTCTCGATCTTTGAATCGGCATTGTTCTAACTAGAAATTTTTTCTTTGCCACTTTTGACTTTTCTTTTTGTCTCGTCTTACATTTTCTTTACCTAACTTGGCGATTTCGCTTTTCAATTTTTCCTCTATAATTATATTCACAATCAACTCCCAACGAGGGGATAAATTTATTTCACAGAAAGTTTCTAACCCATTTCCTCGAGTTGTTGTATTTTTGCCTTCATTTTTTGGTTGTCTTGTTGCGATCCATCCAAAAGTCGTTGAACGCTGCGTTTTTCTTGTCTGGATGATTCCAAGTCAGCTTGAATTTCTTGTACTTCCCGCCGTGCCATCATCAACTCGTTTTTCACCGACCGCACTTGACTCGTGACGGACCTCAATTTTTCCTGAGCAATCAATTTATCATTTCTCATACATGAATCAAACAAAAATATGTTTTAAAACTGGCGTTAAAATTTATGCGACTCTCCATATTTTCGAATGAGGCATTTTTCAGAATTTTCATCATTTTTCAACAATTTCGACGTTTTCTTCTCAGCATTGGATAATGCAAGGGATGTAACGATAAAACATTTATCGTAAAATATCATAAAAAGTTATTCCAGAAAGCCAAAAGGATTGAAGAGAACGCTTTGAGGTCGGAATTCAAGTTTTTTTGCTCAAAGTTAGCTCTATACTAGCTGCATAAATTAATATTGTTTCAACATTGGATGCTATAAAAACCAGCTCAAAGTACAGAGTTAGTTACCGCAGCAAGCAACATTGTCTCGACATTGGGTGCTATGGACTATTAAGGCTGAAAGCATCTACTGGTACACTCGCTTTGCAATTCCGTATAAATTACCTCTAGCCTTGTTATTTCCTCGTCCTTTTGTTTGACAGCTGAGCCTCGATCGGCCTCTACGACCAAAGCGACGTTATCGATTTCTTTAAGCTCTTTTTGCAGACTTTCGTTGCGCTCCGCAAGCCTCATTGCTTGCGTCATTGCTTCATGCTGTTTGTCCAATGCGTCTGAATATCAAGAAAGAAATGAAAATAACATGACATGTTCTATTCCATAATTTCAGATGCTCGAAAATCTTTTGCCATGCCATTCTTAGTATACTTTGGATCATATGAAACCAGCTTGACAGAAAATATATTGCACCTTTCAATTGCTCTTCGAGATTCATTTTGGCCTGCTGCAAAACTCTGACCTGTTGGTTACTGGAAAGACTAGTAATGTCTTTGTGTTTTTTTTCATTTCGACAGTTGCAATCTCCCTTGACGACGTTGCAGGGTCGGCCACCTTCCAACATTTTTCTCAGCCTTATGATTTCTCCTTCTTTGTGTATCATCTGCAAAGTTATGACACAAATCTCAGTTCTTGAATGTTTTGATTAATTGAATTCTGGTATCTCAAAAGTAAAACATTCGCACGCTGGAAGAGTTTACAATTTGGGAATGAGTCATTAGAAAAGAAAAATTACCTGATTATGGAGCGTGTTTATGGCGTCTGTTTGGAGCGAGAGCTCACTTTTCAGTGAAGTTACTTCGTGGTTCAAGCAACTTATCCTTCGATCGCTCATTGCCACGAGATCGACCACGTGAGGATCTGCGTTCCTCTGGCTGGGCAGAGAATCTGAAGTGCTCCAAGCTCTTGGAAGTTGCTCCCTTTCCAAGGTTGGTCTCCTCAGGGAATGGGCGCTTTGTTTTTTGGCGGCTTTGAAAATTAAACACGCAACACAGTGAGAGAAATAAATTGCATGTGGTACTGAGAAAATTATGAAAAAAAGTTGCCAACTTTTGTACATTCCAATCGACTATTTATAAAAAAGACACTAACGGATACGAACGTAAAAAAATGAATAATGAAAATTACGCGCATTTACCTGTTGCAATATTTTTTATAATGGGTTTAAAACATTTCCCCTCGAGTTGCAAAATTTTTCTACTTTTGCTCGCTGACTCTGCTTCCAGGTCTTTGATCCTTTGGATATTGCGAGAGCAAGTTAACTGAAGTTGCCCGTAATCGCTTGACAAATTTTTCAACAGCTTTTTTTGCTCGCTCAGCTGTTTCTCAAATTGTTCCTTTGTCGCATTTAGATCCGAGTACAATGAATTGTTCTCTTGCACGAGCCTCGCATTGTCACATTTGTAAGGGTCCAATGATAACTCAAGCTGACGGCATTTCTGTCAAAACATTTTTACATCGCCCAAAATCAAGAAACAAAAGTGGTATATCAAAAACACGCCATCGCACATTACGGAGAATCTTACTTGATTGACATTTGCAATCAAGCGCGAAAAAAAACAAAGCTAAAAGGAAACAAATGAAAGTAGGAAGGAGTTAAAATTATATAAATCATTATGGCATGAAATACTAGTAATTAAAATAAAAATGTTGATGAAATTTGAAATAATACGAAAATAAAGAAAAGCACCCGATTCGATATGATTACGTACATGAAAAATGATTACACGGATACCAACTTTTCGTTATCAAGCTCTTGGCTTAGCCAATTTCCAGGCGTGCGTTTATATAAAAATATCTTGTTTATTTTCAAGTATACACAAGCGCCATGGATGGACGCGCATTAATGTAATAATAACGTGTTCAACGTCATACGGGAGATTTTTTTGGGATGTACAAGAGGGTGGAAAATGAAAGGAATGTCGATAAATAAATTGTGTACCGTGGTGGGTTGGGGAAAATAAATAAATAAATAAACAAACCTCGCTGAATTCTTGTGCAAGTGATTTAAAGTGTTTGAGGCTGTCGGTGGTTTGAATCAAATCGGACAATAAGCCCTCGATGAGGGGAAGTGCGTCTACGGTGAGGGCTTGTTTATAACCGAGAGTGTCCAAATGCGAACGAACGTTTCTGTACCTCGATGATAACATCATACTCCGATCATCGTCCTTTTTTCCCGAGCCGCCCCCCATCATCCCCATCATCACTTCCTCGCACTTTTCATCGAATTTCATTTAGGCAACGCAACTCGACTCATTCAACATCAATGTTCGTAATTGTTTACCAGCAATAACGTTTTCTGCTGATTGTTTACATCGGCACCCACAAACCGTCAGACGCCGTTAACCCGGCACAAGTATATACGCATATATACATATGCATCGGCCGAAAAAGTGTTCGTCTACAAACGAAGGCGGGTCAGCAGTCCGAGGCGCTCCGATAGATGGCAGGTCAATGCACTTTTCGGATTAATATTGTGACACATTTTCATGTAATGTTTTTATAAATAAATACGTAACTTCCTAATAGTTTCATAAAATATTATAAGACGTAAAATATTTATGACAATAACATTTTTATCTTGGAATATTTCTAAAAAAACAGTCAAGGAATGTATATTCCTCTTCGTCAGTTGCAACTGATTTTTTAGAAAATTAATTTTCGAGATAAAATTATAAAAATGTGATTTTCTGAGATTCACATGAATTCCAATTTTATTCCATTTCGGAGTATAACTCGGAAATTCAAGGATGAGTTGATTATTCTTTACAAAATTTCGAAAAATTTCGAAATTGTGAAAAATTCTTACAGGAATCGTTGAAAAAAAGAACAATTTCTTGAAAAACTTGTTTCATTATTTTATAAATATATACATGTACATGAAAACGTATATTTTCAAGAAAAAATGAAAACTCGATCTCGTGGTGTTTGAAAATGTATTTACTAAGCGAGATTCGAAATTACATGCGAATTCACGTATAAAACGACTGTTGGAGAATGAATGAATGCACTCGCGATACAAAGTATGATTTCACGCGACAAAAAAAAAAAAAAAAGAAAAAAACTAGATATATTCAACGCGTTCGATATATATAAATTAATATCTATCCTAGCAGTGAATAATCCTTCATTGATTCTGGGAAACTGCTTCAAGAGCAAGTTAAATTTTAAATTGAAATCATAAAAATTTATCATGCCCTACTACCTATACGAAGTTTGCGCTGTTTGAGGTTTCCAGTTGGAATATATTTGGGATTTTTAATATTCGAGAGGTTCACAAAATGAAACTCAAGGACTAGTGAATGATGGAAATTTTGAAAAGTGAAAAATGATGGTTCGCCTAGATTCGCAAATTTGCAAACCTGGTGCTCCAGTTCGTCGAAATTTCAAAAAAGAAAGCTGAATAAATACAAGCTTTTTTCATGAGTCGTTTTTTCCCAAAATCCATTAATTGGAGCTAGGATGCAAATTAAACATTGGGAAGAAGGAATCGCAAAACGCCTTAACCGTACAATGATGCTTCCATTATCATTTTGAAAAAAGATTATCTACACCGGAAAAAAAATATTGCTCGAGGTAGCCATGTTTTTTGTTGATTTCGCGAGGATCAATTTCTTCCGTTGGGGCAGTGAACAATAAAAATCACTCTTATGAAGTCAACAAAAACTTGGCTATCCCGAACAAGTCCTTTTTTTTTCACGCACGCCCAGTTGCATTGACTTGTTCCTTCGTTTGCCTCGCTCCCCTAAATTTAACACGAGAATATCTAGGGAATCAGGCAAATGAAGAAACAATTCAACGCAACTGGGCGCACAGAGTACTATTTGCTTCGTTTAGTCAGCTTTACTATAAACAACGATGGCAATAATACCAACAACCTTCGTATTTCACCGCATATAATAATATCGATGTCGACCCACACTAGCGTCTCGTATGTGCGACTAGCTTTTTTCCCGCGGTTTAACCGCTCGAGGAACGCACGATTTACCCAGAGACAAGCTATACAACTCGCAGTGGTGTCACAACCAAATTTACAGCGCCTCCTTAGGCAAATTATACATGGTCAAGTGGCAGGAAAAACAAAAAATTAACTTCCTTTATCCAGTTTTCTATCGGAACCTCTCCTTTCCAGAGTTACGAAAATATATCGAATCGCTTATTGTTTCCTGAACTCGGAACTCGAAAGAAAAGTCACTAAAATTAAGACCGATTCCCAGAAATTTTCTGAGATAAACGTATCACGTTACTCGTCGGAAGATTCGGCCCCGAGCGTGATGGCCAAAAATTTTACATCATCAGATGTGCTCTAAGAAGAAGACGAAGCATCATGATCCCCTAGTGCAGAGAGCGTTACGCGGTTGAATAACGATAAACGATCAATTTCGATGATTTTTGCTGCCGACTGACAAGCAAAGGGAAATGCATTCAATTGGTCCTGGTCCAAGTGAATTTGGCGCGTCGCTGGGTGAGGTCGGCGGCGGCGGCGGCGCTGGTGACATTGTTGGTGATTGCGATGGGGCGAGGAACTGGCGGCGGATGAGTGTACGGGCATCCGGATTTTGTACAGAAGGGGTGAAACTTGCATTGCTGGGAGGGGGGGTGCGCAAACACGCAGCCCAATTTCGTGCAGCCTATGCCAAACTTGCACTTTGGGTGCTTGTAGACGCACTTGTCGCCATATTTACACGCAGGGAACACACTGTGAACAAGCAAAAAAATTTTTCTTTCCTTACCAAGATTATGACGACGACGGCAATCTTGCATTCGTTCAACATCCGCGAGAAATACTACGAGGACTCGGGGGACCCTGCCGAGAGCGCATAATTTTTCGACTTGGCCTCGGCATCTTACTACTATCGTGAAATTAAAACCTTGCCAGACGGCATGAAATTGTGCTGATTCATTCGAGTAGATTTCCACGTGCTTTCTTACATTTTTTGAGATATTTATCGAGTTTCAAGAAGAGTCACTGAATCGCACAAAACTTGGAAATGGAATACATTGGATTTTATGTTTCGAAACGACTTGTGAAATCGTGTAACTGTATAATCTTTGAGCTCAGTCCACACTTTCGATTGTGAACAGTTGCCACGTGGAAAAATAACAAGGAAAAAGGGTAAAAATAAATAAAAATCTACGCGTAAAAGGTATTAGGAAGATTCTACTTGCTGCTGCCTACCTGCAAAGAATTTCCGGATGGTGAAAAGCACATTTGACTCCTAGAGTGCAATTAGGCCAGTAGCGGCATTTTTCACTCGATTTTGTTTTCATGATGTAAACGCTGGACTCGTTGATGGCTCTGTTTACTGAAAAAGAAGAAAAAATATGATGATGATGATGATGATGATGATGATGATGGCTCAATGGAGGAATGGGAATTAATTGAGGATTTACTTTTTGAAGACGTTTGCAGTCGCGACGATTTGGTCAGCTTGAGCACGGGCGAAGGTGATCGGTTGTAGACTATCGGACTCAGCTTTCGTTTCCGGCAAGCCTTTTCCTTCACGTTTTCAATGTTTCGGTTCTCGTTGTTGTCCTCGGATTTTTTCTCAAAATTAGACACGAGATGATGCAGCTCGTCATGTTCCAAGTCTTGGCTCGGTTCGTTTTCCAGACAGATTTCTTGGCTATTGGACAGCAGCGTTAATTCATCGTCCTCATTTGCCTGAGAAAATGACGGTTTTTTTTACAAGTTTACTACCCACGTGAAGGTGAGAAATTATCATGCATTCTTGATGAATACGACGCGTATTACCTCTACTTCCAAGCCATCTTCCTCCTCCTGCTCCTCATCGTCCTGTTCGGACATTGTTCCTTTATCAACGCTGTTATCGTAACCATCCAGAGTAACGACGAAATTCTGATTGTCATCGCCTCTTTGAAAGAGCGACATCACCACGTCCATGTGTTCATCCGCGACTTTCTGCCTGTCTTCTGAAAGTCAAGACGATGCAAAATTTGGCCAATGCGTTTGAAAAATGAAGACCTGCCGTCGCAACTTACGGGATTGCTGGCAGTCTCGTGCGGCGTTCTGTGTCGTCAGCTCGATCTGCATTTTTTCCATTACTAAGCGACTTTGCTCATCGAAATGTACGGATAAATTATTACCTACTTGACAAGACTCTGTGTTTCCTTCAAGGCGCTGACGAATTGCAACTTTCTCCTGAGGAAAACACGAGAAAAATTAGACTACCGGAAGCGGGTACAACAGTCGACAAAAATACTCGACAATACAGATGCCATTATTCACTGTCGAAAATAACTGAAAAGCGTTCAATTGTCCACTCATGCTATGGTATGTGGAATTTTAGAGAACATTTATTTCCAGTATCAATTAAGTGAACCTTCAGACGGAACCAATGAAAGCGAAGAAATTCGAATCTTGACACTTTTTCTACCAAGTCCTACTCAACATTGATAGTAATTTCTTCTTCGAGTCCAAGAGTATTAAAATGGCATCGATTATAAAAAAAATAACGAGATAATTCACGAAATTGATAAATTTGATCGTACGTAAACAAGTTTGTGTGCTAAAAAACCAATATGTGCACTTTATTTTTATTATTGTAAAAATGCAAAATGGTCTATTCATGCATACGCTAACGAAAAAATCACATCAACGTCAACACTTCTCAAATGCGATATATACATATATCTATTATGTTGATTTTCATGGAAAATGTTTGTTTTTATGTAAAAATTACAAACGTATAAATTTCTGGATTCTAAATGAACGTCATATAATACAAATGAAATCAAGGAAATCATTTTGCAATCTGATTCAGAAGCGATTAGCGTGTTTCTGGCAATTTGTCGATGGAAACACGGAAAATGCATGTTGTAAACAAGACCAGGGCCCGAATTAATGCTTCCCAACTGATGTGAGAGTGCTACTCATAAAAGCTCAAGAATTTCTGGATCGTTTTCCCCGATTTCAATTCAAATTATTTGTATTAGTTTTTTTTTCCGTTGCATTGTTAAAAATAACGAAAACAAAAAAAAAATGAATTCCTCCTTCAAGGCATTTACCATCATTGAAAATATTAAAAGAAAATTGAGAGATATTTTCGATTGCTAACTGATTAATTTGCTGTGTTGTAAGACTCCGTTTTTTGAAATTGTTAAAATTGACAGAAAGGTCGAAAAATCATGCTGATCGAGTGAATGAAAACGACTTTGAATACACAGTACTGCGAGGAATACGGATGAAAATGCAAATTGCTTTAGTAAAGGAAGAGAGGAGAACGAAAAGAGGTCTCCCGAGTCGTCTTAAAATGTACAGGTTCAGAGAAAATATCCATCTACAATAAAATTTTTGATGTAAAAGACTTACGTGAGGTGGTGATTAGTCAACTTTTTTTTTGTCACATTTACCCAAAATATGCAACTAAAGCTTGCTTACGAAGCTGATGTATGTTTAAAATGGAATCGATTGTGCTTTGAAACAATTTTTGCGGAAAAATAGAGTTTGAATGCAAGTCGAAACATAGAAATATGAAACAACTAAATGTTTGTTTGATGCAACACCCTCAAATGCCGACTACATTGGAGCAACAAACTCGGGAAACGAGCTTGCTGGTCATTGATCAAGTATTGTAATACACGTCCGTTCATCTATGTTACAACGAGTTGAAAAAAAAACCAACTCTGTTTCCAATTGAAGAAAAATACTACGCATGACTCCAACTTGAGTTATAAAATGACGTTTATGAAAACAACTTTTTGGCCACAGGAAAAACTGGAAAATATGGCAATGGAACTCACTGAAAGTAAAACAACGTTTAATGTTAGAAAACTTTATTGCCAAATTACAAGAATATGCTTTTCTCTATTCTCGAGAAAATATAGTCCTACTGTATAAACGTATGAGGCAAAAATTTTTAAGAAAAACGTTAAAATACGCAACATGTCCAATAATAAATGCCTTGATTCTCCACATTTTTTCACACGATTGCGGAATTGGTTTGTTGGATTTACTGTGCCAATTATTGAAACCTGACATTCCATTTGAAAAGAAGGTAAAAAAAATCAGAGGTTAATTAAATCACGTCATTGACAATTTTGATGATTACAATAACAATAATAATAACAAAAGTTGAACAGCTTGCTGCACATGTGTGACATGCTCTGGAAGTAAAAAGGCCAGAGGCCAGAAAGAGAAAAATTGATTGAATTAGGCGAGTCAAAAACATGTGTGCTTTAAATATAGCTCTAAAACGTTTCGAGAGAAATGTTGAAATTTCTCAAACTTGATTCAAAACTCGAGTGAAAATCATCTAAGGAACCATTTTTCAGACCTCCGATCTCTCTTTTCAGGATTTATCACAAATGCTATAAAACCTGGCACAGCAAGGAAAAAAATTCGTAAAAAAATAGGCATCAAAAACAACAAGATGTGTAAAGAAAAACGGGCAATCCTGCGTTATTGTTCGCGAAATGATGTTGAAACGGCGCGAAAGCTCTTTTTCTACCTCTTTCTTTTGTAACTCACCGAAAGAGAGGGTTCAGGATTTTTATGCATCACCACGGATTGGTTGGCTTCAGCGACAGCCCTCAGCAGCAGCGACTGCGTGGCTCGTTTCTGAACAGGCTGCAGCGGTTTCAGGGGTCTCGGGGTGACGATCACCTTGCTCGGGACCTTGTTGACCTCCTCCTCCTCCTCCTCCTCCTCCTCCTCCTCCTCATGCTGCTGCTGCTGCACAGGCGCCTCCTCGACCGAAGGATTATTCTTAATGGCGATAACCCTCGACTTTAAACCCGCCGAGACTTGCTCCTCTTCCTCCTCGTAGTCCTCTTGGTCTTGTGCAGCCAGCGTTGCCACCGGATTCTTTGGACCCGATATCCTCTCGATTTGTCGAAAGTCGCTCCTCATTGGACCCAATCGATTTTTGATGCCTCGACTTTTCGAGCTTGCCGCCTCGGTTTTTTGGAGCTTGGAAGCGTGGATACCAAGTCGGTCCTTGATGTTCAGCTCCGGCGGCTTTTCATTGCTCCTCGACCTGGGCGGGAATTTAGATCCTGCCACTCTGCCCAGTCGACTTTTGACATCGCCAAGATCCCTCTTCTTGAGGGTGCCCCTCGGTCGGCGGTAGTCGTTGTCCCTGCTCGAATAGCTGGTCCTAGAATCGTGTCGGTCCGACGTGCGACGACGGTTCGACGATTCGAATCGCTGCTGCTGCTCTCTGGTTCTCCAGCCGTCGCCGCTTTTTCTCGGAGACAAGACACGAGTGTCGATATTCACTACGGAGGTTATTCGCGGCCTCGAGATGCTAGACTTGAGCCTGCCCAATAGCTCCTCTTCTGTTTCCGATTCTTCGTTTTCTTCCTCCCCTTCGGCCCCCGCTTCCCCCTCTACTCTGCTACTGATGCTCTCCGTTGCTGCTTCATCCTCCTTTTCTTCCCGCAGCTCGGAATTGGACGGGACTATGTTGTTCTCTGAACCATCTTGGGAAGTTGGTTCCATCTCAAAAATTTCCATATTTCCCGGGCTGGCTTCTTCCGCTGCGTCCTCTTCCTTGTCAGCTTCTTCGGTGGGAGCTGCAGGCAATCGCAGGGTTTCTTGGTTTTTTTCATCCTTCTCGTCTTTTGGCACTTTGATTTGGTCATCCAGAAAAGAAGTCGTGATTCTTCTCTTTTTTTTCTCCTCTTCTTGCTCGACTATGACCGATGGTACCAGCTCCCTTGTGGATTTTTTCTTAGCTATAGTCACTTTCTCGAGTTTCTTCAAAACTTGGTTGTGCAGCCAATCAACGAAAGGCGTCGTGCTGTCTTCCAAGAAGAGGTGGAGGTCCTGTTGCATCTGTTGGCGCGATTTTTTCGTGACGACCATCACGAGGATGTAGTCTGGGAGTTCCTCATCGCATCGTACTCCAAGTTCTAGGAGTTTTGCTCGAATCGCACTCTGTGAAAAGCGAATTTTTTCATTAAAAAAATGGTTACATTGCCCATTGTTCAATGAACAGGAGATATAGATGTCTCTAATTAATTAATAAAATTGAACTATTCATATGATTAATATATGAATATATAATGTACAATAAATAATATATAATATAAAGAATAATAGCGTAAATATTATTTCAATATTATTGAATTACTCATAATATATAGTAATATTAATAATAAATAATATATAATAAATAATAAATAATAATGTATCAATCTTTGAAATTATTCAACTCGAGTCAAGCTTGATAAATTTACATGAAATAAAAACAATTAAGCAGATGAGTATTTCAGGAGCTGAGATGCTGCCTAAAATTTTTAATGCTATAATTATTTCAAACGAAATGCAATTAACAATTCAGATATGTGAAAAATTAAACTTGACGTCCAAGACCTAATGTTGGTATAATTTCTCAAGTCAAAGTATAAATTGAAACAAAGAAAAAGTGCTTAGCTACTTACAATTGACATTTTTGTACTCGGAATTATTACACAACGCTACATGAATTACATAATATTAATTGCAAGCTTGTATTTTTTTTATTCAATGTAATAATTACAAATTATGAACCAAAATCCTGAAATACCAGACTTGTAGGAATAAAATTGCGAATATGTTTTAAAATTGTTGTACCTAGTATTTTTAAAAAAATATGATTATATTGTCAGAATTTTTTGCGTTCAGAATGTGGATTCTGTTACTTTTAAGTTCCCAATTTTAATTGGAGGATAATAATAGGAAAGCGAATTTGTGTTTTGGAGTGCTTCGATTCATAACATTAGATACAGTTCACATACGAATGATAATATGATCTTTGTGAAAACATTGCTCATTCGCAACATCATTAGAATTTGCAGTTCCCAAAATGACTCATCATTTTCTTTTATGAGAATTTCCTATTCATAATTATCTGATATAATGAATAATGATACTAACATCAGGAAATATTAGAAAAAAAAACTAAAGTACAAATAAGAAAAATGAGAAATTCCGGAACATAAAAATTGACAAACTATGGACTCTTCGATTTCCATCCAATGTTTTGACTGATATAATTTTGGGTGCATCGCAATCATGTCTATGATTATTTTATTGATAGGACAGAGAGTAATTTACTTGGAACAAAAAACACGAATTCGGAATAATCTATGGATTTTCGGTCGCGGAACAAGTCGTATGGGAAAAATAAATGAAAGCGGTAAAACTGGTAATTGTAATAATAAAAGCGAATAACCAAGGCGGCGAATAATGACAATAACATAAATACGCGGCGGGGGGAGGGGTATTAGGAGTCAGCGATGAAAATATAATTGCTTGTTCAGCACATTTATTTACCCGTAATTGATTGGTGACCTCGACGCCGCGGACGTCCATGGCTCAAAAAACGTTCGAGTTCCGGCAAATTTTCTTGTATTATCACTATTATCAACGAATTAACGAAATTCGTTTACGTATCATGAGCAATTTGCGAAAAAACACACACTGACAACTGACAACTAACACCAACAGCTACGCGACGCACTGGCTCTCATTCAATATGCGCATATCGATATGTGTGCATGCATTGAAATGAACGCCCAGAAAGTGGCTCCACCTTACGCCAATATTGTCTAACTAGCGGTAGAATGTAAGCAATGCTCAAAAAATAAACAAACACCCGAGCGATGGTGTTTCGCGTGTATTTCGCGACGCGAATCGACATTGAAGTGCGATCGAGTATTTTGCGGGTTCGGTTGAGTGAAAAATGCGTTACGTACTCGCAGTACTTTTGAGTGGAAAATAAGTGACAACAACATACACCGGAGCTACTGGAGTACGAATAACAAGGAACGAAAGAAAAGTAAGCCTATCGCGCCTTACTCGCATGTAAAATAATAATGCTGGACATTTTATTGCGTACATACGCATGCACAACAAAATTCAACGTGATTCTGATGCTAGGCGTTGTATATTACTTTTTCCAATCTAATAATTGTTCGTCGAGTTATAGCAACGAAATATACTTGGAAAAATTAGCAGTGCTTTCCTGTTGTCAGTAAAATGTGGAAACACGCGCGACAAATATTTGACTCTAATATCAACTATTCAAACTTGATGCGTGACATTTCATTTACGTTTAGCGAATTCACGACAATGCAACTGATACCGGAACGCGGCACGGAATTCGCTATCAGCTTTGACCTTTGACCCGAAACCCTTCCACTAATGTTACATCCAACTTGATCAATACTTTTTGACGCTTGACATGTACAAGTGAAATCGAGTTTCAGCTCCTTTTGTCCATAGCTCGACAACACTGTTCGAGTTTTGTTCAGTTTTGCCGAACTGGGATCAGGCCAATCATCAGCGCGTGCCGTGGAGGCTCTTTTTTTTCAAATTTGATAAAACTTTGCTCCAGATGGAATATTCATCAACTTGGCGACCTTCTGAAATTCATACTACCCCACCGTTACCTACAAGACGATACACATGTTTTGGCATATTGGTTGATTCAATGGAAATAATTGCTGCCGAGTTGACTATGTATCTTGATTTTATATTTGGCCGAATATCGATTGTCTTTTAAAGCACCCACATATTATCACGCGTATGTATTTATGCATCACTCTAGTTGAGTAGTCGGTAGTTACAGGGATTCGAGTGCATATATTCCTGGTTAGTAATTTAAAGTTACCGCTTTCATTATTATCAAGCCTACTCTTCTACAAGTCAAATCAATCGCGTCATTTAAAAAATTCCCATTAAGAATGGGATTTTTCAAGGCATAAAAGCGAGCGACTCTGAAAACACTGACTATTGAAAATCACCGAAATCGGGTCTCATTGTCGGCCAATCCGGGCAAATGAACATTACGCATGTATTCGTGTAGCTGAAACGAGTTTTCGGTGCTCGCCGTGCGAATCCGTCCATGACGTTTATCGGCACACGCCAAAAGAGCGCACAACACAGATGAGAAGAAGAGAGAGCAAGATCCAACGAGCAGGACGTGCCTCCACGGAGTTCAAGTTAAGGAAGCAGTGGAATTAGCAAGCAACTCGCTGATTCTTAATCGCCAAGAGCCGCTTGATGACGTCTCGCACGAAATTATAATCTTGCGCTATTATTTTCATTATACGTATTGAATTATGCGCATGCTCGGGGTCATTTAGCATTACTTGAATTGCCCATGTACTATTCAGATATTCGGCGCAATTTTAGACTATGGGAAAGAAAATGCCCGGAGACATTGTTGGGAGTCTGTATTTTCGATTTTTTTCAATTCGTATTCACATGGTAGAATATCAAGTTTTATACATGTTTTCAAAATCTCTTACCGAGCGCATGTACTGATTATATGAAATGGCCAAGTATTAACGAGGACTTTCATATATATTCAGTTTAAACTCGTAAACTGCAGCACATGAATGTATATGCCAAGTGGAACGTTTTTTGAGTTTTTCCAGTGGTAGAATAGTCGCCTAACGAAAGAACCCAATTTTATAAATTGGAGAATAGAACTTGTTGGCGAATTCATGTTGAGTATCACATAAATGCCACGTGCATCCATTGACAGGAGTCGATTGCGTTTTGTACGAGTTTTGTACAAGGGGCCACTTTTTTCGCATTTTTCTTCGCATCACAATTACGAACCGATGGGCTATTAATTTATTCTTCTTTGTCTCTTTTTTTGGCTCTGCTGAGCCGGGGATTGCAGACCAACTTTTGCGCCGCGGCGAAAAAAAACGTAATCAACCGTACGCGATGATATCCCGGGAAAATATGGTTTTCCACTTTCAACGCTCGAGGGAATGCAAATGAAGCGTTGTCGTAATGATCTGTTTTGTCGCTCGCCAACGTTTTCGCGCCGAGAACATGCAAATGCGTACCGAAGTCAAGCTGCATTATTTAATACATTTTTACTCTCGCAATGCCCCGCGCGTTCAAGAAGCCTTTTCCATTATCATCATTGGGACACAATAAAAAGCCAGTCTCTCACCGATCATATACGCTGTACGATAACACGGCTCTCGAACGGGACGCGAGTTTTCTAATCTTGTTCTGTTGCTGATATTATTAGCGAATCATCATTATTGAAAATTAAGGGGCTCCAAATGCTGCATCAGTTGATCATCCCTGTAATAGCCAACTTTTCAAGAGCCGAGCTTAGAAAGACAGTTTATGTTTCTACACATCTGCAAATAGCAAGAGGGGACCTTTCGTTCTTGAGAGCAATCACCACGTACATTTTCAAGTGTTGAATTGGGGTCGCATTGAATTTTACTGAGATATGGTACGAAAATCACGAGTCCACGTCAATACACACGATTATGATAATGAATCACCAGCATCGATGGAATCGATTGCGCAACATGTTCGCTGCACGTCCTTCACATTTTATCAACATTTTTCAGAATTCTGGCCATGTTTTGGGTCGACAATTTTTGATAGCCTTGGGAGATTCTGAAAACTCGTAGTAAAATTAATTATCCAATTACCTCATAATTACTTGCAATCATCCGCCATTTATAAAAACTAGGGAAATCACGAACATCTTCCATGTGACTATAGATACATCCAGTACGTTTCTCAATGGAAAAAATTTCTCAACTTGCTCACAATTTCGAAATTCTTTGATTTTTTGGGAAACAATCGATTCCATGGCCTTTTTCAAAACAACTCGTGTGTCAAATTTTTCCGATTTTCTTCCAATCATCTTTTTTCCTAAAAATTCGAAATAAACCCGAAAATTTGTCATGCGAATCATAGGATTTCGCCAATTCTCCAATTCCAATTTTCACGTCTTTCCAAATTCCCGAAGGATCTCTTTTTTTCTCGTTTAATTTCAGAATGTTTTTTCGTTTCGTACATAAATTTTCGAAAATTCTTCCGTGTTTTACGAAATTTCTAAAAGATGACACACCGTTCTAGAAATTTCCAAATTTCTTTGATTTTTTAACAAGTGCCTTTCATTTCCAAGCACTCCCTAGAAATTTCAAATATTTTCCATGCATAAAGAATGCGATTTTTCCAATTTGTTATAGAAATCTTATCATAACTATCTAATACTGATAATTCAATGTCGACCTAATTTTACCTTATCAATTTGTATAAAAAGACGGACGCTCGTGCGCGGAGGAGGCATTAGAGAAATGTAAAATAATCGAGAAACTTGTAATCTGTTCTTTTCAATAAAAATATCATGTAAGACGTTCCCAAAGTCTCGTACTTTAACAAATTTCTTAATCCAAATGCTCCAAGTTTCTGAATGTGATGAGAAAAATTTTGAGACTCGTCAATTTGGGGGAAAGAGTTGGGGTATTTTTAAACGTTTTTTGACTTGTACAGAAATTGTAAGAAATGTATAAATACTTTTGAAATGGAGAACTGCTAGTTTGAGAAGCAATGCGAGGCATGCACAAGGAACAATGAGACACAGCCAATACTAGGAGGGGTAAAAATACATTTCATGAGACGAAGAATCTAAGGAAGGAAAAAAAAATGCAAGGAATAAAGGAGCAATTTCGTCGTTGCATCGGCACGATAGATAAACGGTTTAATCAAGTTACGTGTCGTTACGTCATTTTAAATCGCTTAGATCACGACTCTTTATTACGCTTCTCATAATGGAACGAGACACTTTTCCTGCAACTGCGCGATACCCTCATTGCGCAATACTACAATAAACATTGCCATCGGAATTATTACTTTGCCGCATGATTTCCCAGCGACACTCAGCGCTCTTCGCCCTTAGACCGCTCTGACATGAAAAATCCACCACGTTCTCTGCAAAAAATGCACATCAATTTCATGTACACTCAACTGTACTATATACTTCATTTTCTTTGTCTCTTTTTCATTCAATTTTTCGTCCCCTTGAAAACTCGCGAACGCGAGGATGACTTCATTTTTGGAGCCTTTTCCGCTTTTAACTGGATGCAAAATTCGTGATTTCGATGTTTGCGCTTTCGGCACGTTCGGAATCGAGATTGAAAAAAATTCAAGTATATTTCTATGAAAATTGAAAAAATTCAAGTGTCAAGAAAGAGTAGCGAATAAAAATGTGTAGGTTAAAAAACAATAGGCAGATGAGTAGGTAAGAATGTTTGAATCGACAATGGTGACTTAATATAATAGAAGCACCGAAAGTGGGATCGAGTGAAGAGAGGCGGACTTGAAGGCAATGACGCAACGTACGCAAAGTGTACGCAAAGTACACAAAATTTCGTAGAATTTTGGAAAATTGCCATTAATTTCGTAGGTTTTGTTCATTATCAAATTACTAATCTTCAACATACGCACCATTGCGTTTATTATTATATTATTATTATTATTATTATTATTATTATTATTATTATCATTATTATTATTACTCTTTTTTTCATTTACTACGAAAAATCTCATCACTTGCCAAGTATCGAATGATTACGAAACCTTCGATCGAGTCGAGAACAAATTCTCGAGTGGTTTGGAAAGTAGTAAATAGATTGTAGCACGTTTGAACGGATTCTCAAGAATTAAAAAAATATTGAAAATTTGAATGAAAATTGAAAAAAATTTTACAATTCAACGAAATGTTGATAAGTTTTGTAGATTGTGTTTATTCCCATGCTTATGTTTTTGTTTGCTAATAAGAATCTGGAAAACTTGAAAGGTATAAAATTATACGAAAAATTCAATCAAGTTGTAACAGTGTGCATTCGTTTCGTCAAGTTGTTGAATGTTTGCATGTATTATGTTTGGAATTGGCGAAATTTCGCGAAATTCAAAAACGTTGAAAATTTGAAAGCTTCCGAATAATTGTTTGAACAACTGGATGCATTATCGAATTCGACCCCCATTGAGCCACCTTATTATCCCATAAGAAGAGCCACGCGCGAAATCGAGGCCCGAGAGTATGAACAGGTAATGTTCTCAATCCTAAAAATTACAAGTTGCCTAATTCCAATTTGAAAAATAATGCAATCGAGCTATCGTATTTCAGCGAAATTGAAAGCATCCATCAACTTGAAATAAAGAAAAAAAAAAAAAAAACAAAAAAAAACGATGACTGAGAATATATTTTCAAGCGTAAAGTTGAGCGATAAAGTGTGCGTTGGAGATGATGATGAAGTGTCGATGGAGCGGAGGGGTTGAAAAATCGCGTTTAATGAAGAAGGCCCCTTTGACCATCCTTTGACCGTTTCTTCCTCGATTGGGCGTGTAAGGAGCATTAGTAGCGAGTAAAAGTGTGCTCGTGGGTCGTCGCTGCGAAACGCCACGAGGAGCAGGAGGACGACGTATCGCACGACGCGTGCATTGCGGGTTTCGACGAGAGCAACGATAATCCGGCGCGCGTTATCGGGTCGTAGGGGTGACCTTCGCATCTTCGCGATCGCGGGCGCCGGGGTACTCGAGGTGCGCGGTAGTGGCCTGGTTTGGCCATTGTTGCTCTATACGAGCAATACATACCAAATACATGTATCATCGACCAATCAACCAGCGTTCGAGTTGACCCAATGCTGATCCTCCTACTCTACGCTCATTCTGCCCTTATCTTTCGTAGCTCATCTCGAATTCTCGACTCTTCTTCGTCGCCAATCGAAATTAATGCCGAAAATTCCTCTCCTCGAAAGCTTTTGTCACCACGTCGAAAAATATCCCCGTCTTTCAGGAATCGGGCGATTTCGTCATCTCGGTAGATTTTGGAATGTCGAGCAAGATACGGGAATGAAACATTTTATCGAAGAAAAACTATTTTTTTTTTTTCACTCAATTCGATCGAATTCTGAATACTCCAGGATTCGTTCCTCCATTCAAGTGATTCTGTTTCGTACTCTCAATTCATTTTCCATATCGCTCAGTAAAATGAACTCTCAAGTATGACCAAGTTGCAAAACTGCTCCAATAATCGCGAAATGAAATTTGATGAGCAATAAAAAATTCACGCACGAGTATCCTGAAATCAAGCAAACATGGCGTGACAAATGTTGCGTATACGATGCGATCAAAATACTCATCTGCGAGGAAAACAATGAAAAACCAATGACACGATGGAAATCGTACCAACAAAAACGAGCGCAGATGAATGCGTACAATGAATTTTATGGAACGTATATTCAATCCTCGTTATTTTATCTCGCGCAATCGCGAGAATTCGTTCTCATTGTGAGAAGACTTTCTGCGTCTATTTTTACATCGCGCGTGCCATCTGCGCAACGTTCGCTGGTTATTTTTGGAACCTAATCACTCTCTGCGTTCATCGATGCCCAATCGAATGTTAATAAATTCATCGAAATCTTGGATCACTCGGTATAGTGTTCTTCAAGAGCTAATGTACAAACGATTGGAAGCAATGGAATTGTTCCGCAATTCCGCAGAGTACTCTGGACAAATTTCGTATTTCGTTGAACAAGTAACTGTCCGATTACCTTGGATAGTTACGAAAAAATTGCATTTTCTTGAAATGCGACCTTGGCAACAGTGTTGATATTCATGATGATTGATGATTCACAGGTGAGTAGACCTGTGAAGGGGTGGCGATGGGCTAGATTGCTCTTCTCTCTCTCTCTCAGACCCCGAAACAAGTGTTTAGCTCTATTTGCTGTTTTCAATTTAGGAATGCAACATTTTCTTCGTGTCTCTCACTATATTATGACAACTACCATTTATCTGTTACTCTGGTTTTCGGGATCTAAACTCAGGCATGGATAAACGCGCGACTCTTTCGCGAATTAATAGTCATTTAGACTCGAGCAAGGGGAGTGGTGGTCACAATTATAATATCTCATACGAGTACGCATCATGTACTTTTATTTCTCTTTTTAATCAACATTTCATAAACTTGAAAGGCAATTAAAAAATTTGGAAAAATCTATAGAGTTGTACGAATTTTTGTCAAATTCATCAAGCTAGGAATGACTTTCCTTAAACGTTCGAAATTGAAAAAAATCTTTACACATTTGAAAAGGTTAAAAATTTTAAAAGTCGTCTATACTTTTGAAGGGTGTAAAAAATTTGGTACCATTTCCCAAAGTGTTTGACAACAAGTTTCTCAATTGCATGTATGTCATCATGAATATTACTTCAAAATATGCATTATTATCCCTTTTCCCCATTGTTTATTACAAATCTGAAAAACTCGAAGGTTTGAAAAACTAACGACACAAGTTTAGCGAGTTTTCCGAATTTCGAAAAATTAGGTACATCTTGTAGTATGCGGTTTCTATCATGTATGCTGCAAATTTCGGAATCGGGAAAAATTATAAAAATGGAAAAAATCTTGTGATTATCGGCAATTGTGAAAAAAATGAAAAAAATAGGTGAGACTTGAGAAAATGTTGGTTAGCATTGTAGATTCTATACAAAATCGTATTTCCTCGAAACGTCCATGATGGTGATGCTTTTTTTCGTTTTTTTTTTTTTTTTTTTTTTTTTTTCATCAAAATATAAGCAACTTGAAAAGTATAAGAAATAAAGAAAATATTTCGCCAAGTTGAGCAAATTTTATATAACGATTCGCATCATGTTTGAAATTTGTAAAATTTCCGACATTCAAGAAACATCACGAGTTTGAAAGATTTTGTAAATAATTCTACAATTTTCAAAAAATTGTATAAATCAAAGAAATGTTCATTAATTCCGTGAGTTGTGGAAAAATTTCATAATTTCTTGCAATTACAGAAATCATGTTATATCGTACTTTGTTAAAAAATAAAAGATGTTTCGGTAAATTTTGTAAAATGTCAAAAGATACAAGGATTCGGTCAAACTGTAATCTGCGAATTGATGCATTTTCGCGTGAGTGTTTTTGGGTATTTCATCCATTCAGAATTTTCCAGGTGTCAAGTGCAGGCGAAAATCCCCAAATACTCTACCGTGACTGCTACAACTAAATATTTTACAATGTGGAATCCCAAAGTTTCAAGCCTTGAAATTTGTACCTTCATAATACACAATGCTGCAGGGTTTCCAATTTTTTTCATGTCAATTGAAAAAATGTCAATTTTCTAAAATTGATAATGAACACGTATAATAATGTTCATAGTATAAAATTGTGTAACTGACAGCTCGGCATGAATTTCTTGTTGAAACTTTTTTCCATGGACAGGCGGCACTTGAAGAAATAATTAAAAATTTTCAAAATCTCCATGTCTGCACTGTTGCCCAAAATAGGTGATAGTTTCAGAACTGAGATGCCTATGTGTAACGCACTACTCATCAGGCCATCGAGAGCGGGATGTATCTCTCGTTCTTTTTCTTGCTGTCTTGTTTCTCTCTCGCATCTTTCTCGTACTCGCAGAGACACGGTTCCACTGCGCTCTCTCGTTAGCCCGAGTACACGTGTATAAAAGTTGGGAATAAGCCTCACAGCAAACCCGAACAAAGCTGAATTCGGTTTTCTACTCTCCCTTGCCATTCAAATATTTCAAAGAGCATGGTCGCTGCATGGTCTACGTTTTCTATATTGGGCATATAATAATATGAATCGATCGCAAGGTTGGCGAACGTTCCAAAGCGAATCACGCAATCGAGCATGTGAAAGCTGGCTCGGTGCTCGTGCAGGAATTATTGATAATTCATCGGCGAAAACAATGTGAATAAAATATGCGCAAATGTATGATGTGGAATTCACCAATTTTTCATTCCCGTTGTTTAGGCGCGCTGGCTCGGGATGAGCACGATCCAAGTTGTAAACGAAATATTCCAATCCACAAATACTCGTGCAAAGTCGCCGTGTTCATTGTCCCTCGAGCTATTCCAAATACTTGATATACGGAGCTCTACTATCGACGAGCTGAATATTTTTATATCCCAATCGAGGGAAAATATTGCGGTTATGGGGATGGAAAGTGCGGTGTATACCACCCCGTGAATGGTGCTTTGTAATGTTCACAATTACGAATCGCCGCCGATGGACGGCGATTTTTTGACTAATTTTCTCTCAACTTTCGACAAGTCACCAATAATACTTGACACGATGCATCTTGAGAATTAGCCCGGAATCAATTTCCCCGGTCACCGCGGATCAATACTCGGAATAATATTCCGAGTCGAAAATTTATCACACGCGTCTCTTCTTTCGATTCCTCGGTCCAATTTCCCGAGATGAAAAATCAGAGGATCCTTTCAGTCTCAAAGAGTATCTCGAGTCTCAAAATGAGCATTAGTCGATTTTGAGATTCCCGATTCGAATACTTGCGTTTTCTTGGAACGGAAAACAAGAGTACCGTACGAGTCTCAAGAGAATCTTGGGTATTAAATTTTGCTGAACTAGAGTATCTCCATTATCCAAAAAACACAAAGCTGCTTGCATGAAAAACCTGGAAATATCTAAACAGTCACAGGTCAGGTTATTCTCTTTCAACTGTTACACTCATTGTCATTGTATTTTTGAATACAACGACTTCTTTCATTGATTCACAATATTATATGAAAATCTATGTAAAACTATATTTTCCTCTTTTAATTATGAGCTGTGTGCGTTATCAGAGGCGCTCAATGAGTTACTTCAGATGAGACATTTTTCTTAATTTTACTATACTCTTGTAACTACAATGCAGAGAAGCTACGCGTTGTAAGGGTGTTGAAACGGGTTCGAAAGATGATGGAAACGTCGAAGGAAAGTTATCATGTATAAAACTCGACTAGAAAATGGAAACAAGTCTACTTGAGAGTACTGAATGTAAACTCGGTGAGAAGAGAACGGCGCGTGTGTTGAACATGAATTACTGAATTTGAGTCCTACGCAATGATCAGACGTAGATGTTGATAAAGAAGACAGCTTGCCTGGAATGCAAGTTTAACGAAAAGAGAAGAAATCGTATCGCAGCGAGATGAAGCGCGGCTACACGAATAATAAGGAGGAAGGAGGACGGTCTTGGGGATTGAGCAGCTCGATAAGAGGCGACCTCTATTCCAATAAAATTCATCGAAGGGTGCGACGACAAGGGCGGACAAAGGGTTGAGAAGCAAAGCGAAGCGAGGTTGAGCTGGGTTGAGCGTCGACGATCCGTTAACGTTTAATTAATTTCAATTAAATACATTTTTTAATCGCGAGTCGCGGCGCTACCCGCCCACGCGTCGTCGCCCAAAGTCTCAAGTCGTCGTAGTGGTACTATACCTGTCCCCGCTGAAGATTCCACCTCGTTGGATGACCTTGGCTCCTGCTGCTGCTTATACGATTCTCTCTCACAGCCGCATTCGCCCTTTCTGTCCATCTTATAGGTACATCCACCCAATGTAAACGCAGATTACTACGTACAATAAATACGAGACCTTCCATGCTACAATCCTAGGCAAAACTTTCCGATGGCCATTCCTCCTTGCCTTGATATTGGCGATGTCCTGTGATACACAGGGGACAAGGCATTTATACAATTTTCAGAGGAGCTATTTCCAAAGATTCCTGGGAAAATTTTTCATCAACTTTTTATGTCTCGTTCAAAAGTTGATTATTGACAGAGTTGACTATTAACTGTACATGCCGGAAATACAATCGAAGCACGTAAATAGCTGTAGGACAAGTATTCGAAAACGGTGGATAATGGAAGCAATATAAGATAAAGGAACGCCAAAAAACAAGAGGGACGTAACCGTTCATTTTGCGAATGAATTTTAAATGAATTTTGATGGAAAAATACATGTTCCACTGGAATCCGCTCTTTCAAGTCTAGCATTGTTAGTTGCAAACGTCAGCTATGCAATGTTTCATGGGGGAATTCAAATTCGTCATTCATTAGAAATGCGATACCGTATTAAGAGTATTTTATTTCATCATACAAGGCGAATTTCTCTGGCAAGTATGGTGGTCGCCAGAACTAAATGATGAAACATCGAATTCGATATATATATACATGTTTGGTAACAATGATGGAAGATGATGGTATAGAATAAAAAAATCATGCGGAGCCTGCGTACGGACAATGCGATTTTGCTGGAATAACCAAGAATCTAATGATAACCAAGCATTTTATTGAGTCATACAACAATGAAACCATTTTCAAAATCATATAATAAATCTCATAATTCTCGGGGACCAATGTTTGTAGATTTGACATGAAACGTCCCGTGCGCGCTTTCTTTCGATGGTTTTTTCTCTCTTCGCGTTTGGTTCCGAGGGCACGGGCGCCTTGTTTATTTTCCATAATAATAATAATAATAATAATAATAATAATAATAATAATAATAATAATAATAATAATAATAATAATAATAATAATAATAATAATAATAATAATAATAATAATGATGATGATGATGATGATGATGATGATAATGATAATAATATGAGAAGGGGACAGCCATGCAGAAGCAGCAGCCACAGTAAACTGAGAAAGAAGCAAGAGGAAGAAGAGGGGCGGGGCGGCGGGGGGGGGGGGTGCGCGAGGTATAATATTATAGCAGTGCGAGCGCACGCGCTGCTGCGAATATACGCTGCGAAATTTCGGCCGACTGTAATGACCGACGATGATCGTTTTGTTCCGAAGGACTGATTAACCCGTGTAATAACCCGTGCGCCGTTCTTTCTCGCTTCGATGTAACGGGTGTCGAGAATTATTGGCTGTTTCACAGACTGCCAACTTTTTCCTGCCCATTCTGCGCCCTATTATATATCGCGTACAGCGCGAATCGCTAGATTTGTCGAGTGTGTTTCATACACGTTGGTGTGACTTGAAGCGTTTGCTACTATATGTTGCCAGTAAAACTTGTTAAACGAATAGGATCATCATATGCTCAAATACTTAAATGCTTAAATACTTGAATGAGAAAAGTGTGCAAGCAGAAATAAATGTTCGCTGTAGCAACACTAAAGATTCGTATAGTATAATATTATACGAATTCGTTTCACGAATTCGATTCATAAGATACGCATGTCAATACAGTGAAAAAAGAAGGATAGTCGATGCATCGGCGAAAAAGAATAAAAATCGCATCAGAATGCTCCGTTTTCCTGCATCAGGCGAAGCGGTTATTCGCGCATGCATTCAAGTGCAAAACTTTGTCCCACGCCGAAATTTCAAACCTGAAACAAGGGAGAGGGAGGATGATGTACACATCGCAAATGAGAAAATGCCGCACTCTCGAGTGCGCGCTTGAGCGGAATAGTTTTAAGCGACGAGATAATGCGCGACTTTTCAGAGGGCAATAAAAATGCCGCCTATTCGGAAGCGATCGCGAAATCTCGCGTGTATGCGTGGTCAAAGCCCTCCATCGAGTTCTCCTCGAAACTTTTCACGAGTTTTGCCGAAAAAACAAAATGATCTGGACGACTTTCAAAGACTCGCTGGCGTACACTCGCCTCGCCGCTGAATAGAATGAATAGTAATCCAACAACTTGTTTTTCGAGTGCAACTCGGACGGCTTTTTTTTACTCTTCTGAATTGGAGTTTTTGTCACATCAAGTTTTTATCAACGTCAGCTTGTAGTGCAGACAGTTGTGGAAAACGACGGAAAATCTCAAGCTCTGGAGAAGAAGAGCCCAGATGATTTTTTTTATATAGCTTCTCAAGTAGTCGTATTTTTCTCTGGAATCAAGTTGATGACGATTCAGCTCGATTACGAAAGTAACATCAAGTATCCTGTACACGCGAGATTCGATGAAAGTCGCAGTTTGGTTTAGTGCGCAAATCTCAAGTTGGGGCAATATTTCCATACGCACTGCTGGTCAAAAAAATCAAACCGATATGAGAATTTACATTGATCCTACAGTCTCATTCGATGGTAATGGATAATTTTTTTCAATCATTTGTACAAATTTTAAGAAAAGGCAATCGAGTATTAAAATGCGTTGTAAACATAATAAAACGATACAAATGTGAGAAACAGGGGCAGTTTTTAGAATACATTTTATCGCTTTTATTAATCCCAGTGACCGCTCTAATTTGAGCATTCTTTTTACCCAAGTTGTTCCGTGTTTCAGGCTTGATAGTTTCCCACGCGTTGATTGAAGACGTTCGCAGAGATATGTATGTTTCATTTTAAGGCCCAAATTTTTTGATCAATTCTCGATCTAATTCCTGCCTCAAAAGCAATCCAGTATTTTATTCTCGAACAAGTCTAGGCATTGTGTGTTTGTCAACATGGATCTAGTTTTTTTTCGTCTCGCAACGTAGTTAAATTTCGCTTTTTTTTTCTCCGCGCATAGATGAAATTTGTGCGCGGAGAGAACTGCAAAAGTGTCTCATGGCGAAGGGGTGTGCATACTACAAAGAACCGGAAAGGGCGAGGTGCTTGCTTATGTTTTCATATACACGCCATGCTACGTTATAAGTTATAATGTACTAGCTGTTGCGGGCTAGTGCTCATTCCCACTCGAGCATCTTGGTGCGTTAGTACGTGATGACGCCCAGGACAGTGTTTACTCGATATAAGTAACACTCTGCAACAACGACGAATTCGCTCAAATGATGGATCGATTCCAGCAATTTTTTCATCATCCACACGATTTCGACGCATAATAGGCGCTACATTCATTTTTGCACTTGAAAAGTTAAAATTAAGATGATAACATTCATCAATAATATCGCGCAATATTAATATTTGAGATCACGTATCTGATTTCTCGATATATTTATCCGCGTGTGATGTTCGTATGTATATAAAATCTCTTTCCTGTATTTTTCAGAATTTTTTTCCACAAATTCTGGAATTCTAAAAATTACATTTTTTCGAAATCCAAAGATTTCAATAGTTTTCGACCCCACTGAAAGAGTGATTTTGACTCTGAATAAAAATTTTATGATGAGATATATTGAAGGATGAAAGAAATAAAAGAGTAGATTTCAAACCCCTAGATGTGGAAATGATAATTTTTTCCCAACTTTCGGTCTCATCCAATGAAAATGAGTGGTTTCATTCGATCATACTTGCACCGAATTTCGATAACTTGCAACGTCTCGTAGAATTCTAATATGCGTTGAAAACTTGCAAGAGTGATGTAAATGTGAAAAAGGGAGATAGTTTTCGAAATACTATTAAACGCGTTTTTCATTCGAGTAACCTGCTTTGGGCAATCCAGTAATTCCAGCAGTCCTTTTTCTTTCTTTCTTTTTTTTTCTTTCTTTTTGTCCACAAAGTCCTCAAGTGTCGTAATAATCGTTATCTTGTTGTGATGTAGAGCCATGACTTGACGATCTGACACCGGAGTGAGCAATATTGCTTGGCGCTGCAATATGCCATCAGTTTTTTTACCAACAGTGTAAACATGAAAAGTCACACATGCACAAAATTTGTCAGCGTACGGGCACTCGTGTTTTAATGATTTTCCATACGTGTAACGCACTAATGCACGTAATTCCCAAAGCTGGGGTTCGTTGGAATGCTATCGTCCACAGTAACGATTGCTTTTTCAACGCGCGACTCGCCATGAGGGTGTGTGAATGATGATTAGAAGAGCGAGAAAAGAACTTGTTACAGCAAGTGCGTTTTCGCCGAAAAAGAAATGGAAAAGATCGCGAGCACCAAATGATAGTCCCCATGTAGGAATTTCGTCGTAAGTTCCGTCCGTTCTACTTTCGACGAGGCCGTCGGGTTTGATTTTTAGATTCCTCTCGCGAGTTCGCATTGAAAGCGTGCTCTAAAAAAATGGTACATGTGAATGAGGGAAAAAGAGTTGAATGTAGGAGGAGGGGTGGCGAAGGAGCGCGTGAGATTGCGTGTTTGGAGGGCCGTTGGAGAGGAGCGCGATCGGCAGGCAGGATGACTTTTTCAAGGGTCAGCTGAGTTTCCTCGCTTGACAAGTTGAGAGAAAGTGCGCCGCGGTAGTTGGCTGGTGGTATAACGTGCTGCGTATTACACAGTAAAAAAAAGTTGTTGAAAAACACTACGCTGGGCGTCAGTAACCAAAAGACCTACGCTGAGTGAGGGGAAATTACTAGGAGCGGTAGTGAAATTCCCACCACCCGAAAATTCACTAGCGCTGACGACTTTTTCAGCGCGCTCGTAAATTTCATCTCTGGGATTGTGCATTCACGGCGTGGCTGGCGATTTCGTTCAGTACAATAGTGAAAATCAGCTAGCCAGTAAAATGCAGCTGAAATTCATTAAAAAGCATGAAATAAAAAATCATTACAAAATGAATTGTTATGGATATTTTGCATATATGCATAAATATGTAAACACGCTAGCGAAAATGCAAGGAATGTAAGCGTGTTTTTTAACCTCAAATATCTCGTGCGTGCACAAGAAATATTCGGATCGCAACTAATCTTTGAAAGTGAAAATCGAAATTCACTTCACTTGATCATGATTTTCCTTATTTTTAGGATAAGCGATTAATCTCGGTTAAAATTTATAAAAAAAAATGTATATTGTGTTCTTCATTAATGCGAACCGCTCTGTAACACACGATAACACAACGTATGAATGTTAACGAATGGGAATGATAATACAAATCATATGATGACAAGTGTGATTGAATAGGATAAGAAATTACGAAATCATCTCATATAATCACAAGCACTCAGAATTGTACGAACGAGCACTCAGAACGTTACGAAATCTACCATCTGCTGTTAAATTCACTAGAGACAGTGAAAAAGCGCGTGGTGATAATATTACTACGCCGAGCGTAGTAAAAAAATCACTAGCGGCTAGCTTTTTTCATCTGCATTTTTTACTGTGTACTACGCGCCGTTGCCACCGCCACATGCCTAATATCGTGCAGCGGGCACACGCGTGCAAAGCAAAAAAGGCGAGTGCAAAGGTGGATTTACAGCTTCTGCCTATCCTCTGCCGACTCTCTGCCGAGAACATTAGCAGCTCCCCTCAGCGTCCTACTTCTTGTCTATTACTCGCCTGTTGCCCACCGCTTGTGTCCTTCGCATAGGAATAGGCAGAAGCTGTAGATCCGCCTTGAGTGAGCGCTTTCCGTCGGCATAACGCTATGTACAATATGCCCGAGTCTCCGTAGAGGCATCCGGCAACGAATACTGCAAGACGTGTTGCGCAATATTAAATAATAGTAACTATAATGTAATGCGGGAGCACGTGTTTTGCACAAGAGGTATAGAGTTGCACATGTGTTATATGCATATTCTGCAATGGAAGTGAGTGGACCACGGAAGGGGAGTGAATCCCCTCTCGATATTTTGCTCGATCAAAATAACGCGTTATGATACTTGAGCATCTTCTGCCTCGTCACTCTCATGTGCCTCAAGTTGCAAACGTTTTGAATTAAACGAAAAAAATTTATCAGTTGATATAAAAGAAAACGATTTTTCTTTCTTACCCAAAAAAATATTCGTCAAACTTCCGGTCACTATGAAAAATACAAAAATTGATATTTTTTTATTTTTGCTTAATTTTCAACGTTTGGAACTTCAGGTACATTCGTTTTCTTATAGTTGCATCATTTATAGGCTTGGCATAATGAAAACTGGAGTTTGTTAGAGCTTACAGTTGGACGAAAAAAGAAATCCCCATACTGAGAAACTGAAAGTTATAGGGTTTTTTCGATCAAGGTAGAATATTCTCGAATTTACAAAATTATTCACAAATATTACATGATACGCTCAGAGCAAAAGCGATCTGAAAAAAAATGCCCGGAGAACGTTGGTAGAAAAGAGTGACCGCGCAAGCTGTACTAAAATTTACCTCAAGTCGTACAATTGTCTTAACTGACAAAATACACACAAGTTCCTAAGATTTACTTGAATTTGTGGAATTCATCGCAACTCATAAAATTACTTTCAATTCGTAAAATTTGCTTCAACTCGTAAAATTTTCTGTAACTTGTAACATTTCACTAAAGTTTGCAAAATTTACTCATATTTGTAGAATTCACTTGAATTTGTGAAATTCACTTTCAATTTGTAAAAACCACTGGAATTCGCATCATATTTACTAAAATTTGTTAAATTTACTTAAAAGCGTGATATTTACTTTCTTCAAAATTCACCTATAATCGTAAAATTGTAATAAAAATTATTGCAAGATGCGCGTGAGTTTCTAAAATTGACTCAAATTTCTAAATTTACTGAAACTCGCAAAATTACCTCAGATTCGTGAAATTTGCTTCAACTTGTAAAATTGACTTGTGTTTGCAAAATTCACTTTGACTTGTAAAATTTACTGAAATATGTGGAATACACTTAAATTTGCATGCTTTACTTCAATTTGTATAAAATATACTTCAATTCTTGAAACGTACTTGAATTTGTTAAAAGTCGTTGCATTTTTCAAAATTTATCTAAAATCGTAAAAGTTGCGTTGCATTTGTAAAATCTACTTAACCTTGTGAAATTCATTCAAATTCGTAAAATTCGCTTCAACTTGTAAAATTTACTTGAATTTGTTTAGCTTCATTAAAGGTATGCAATTTACTTTCATTTACAAAATATACTTTGATTTTTAAAAATGTACTGAAATTCGTAATATATTTAAATACTCGAATTCGTGAAATTAACTCGCTTTCTTCGAAACTAAATATCGTTAAAATTGAGTTACATTCGTTGACATTACTTTAATTTGGGAAATTTACTTGAATTCGGAAAATTTACTCAGATGTAGAATATTTTCTTTAACACGTAAAATGTACCTTTATTTGTAACATTTGCTTAAATTGTGAAATTGAATTCGCGAAATTTACATAACTCTTCAAGGTTTGGCTAAATTTCTAAAATAAACTTATGCTTGTAAAATTTACTCAAGTTTGTGAAATTCACCCAAACTTGTGAAATTCACTCAAATATGTCAATTAACTACCATTTTTCGAAATTGAAAAAAAACGTTCTCTTTCCATGACAGTTTGATAAACTCACTTCCGCAACACTGACGTTCAATGATTGCAAACATACAAACAGCTTTTCAATTATCTCATTTTGGTTGTCAATCAACATTGACAACCAAAATGTTCAAATCGGATTATTCAGAAATCATGTCGCCAGAGCATCACCCCCGCGCTCCCCCTGAAAAAATTTCTTCTATGCTTCTGTGCCTTTCGAAAATATAAAAATAATTAGAAATGACGACCTTGGTATGAAAATGAAAGATGCAGTCATTTTTGAAAGATGGTCGCGCTAAATGTGTGAAGCGTATCATATTCGTTATCGATTCGACTGGATACGTGAGAGAGCCAACGTTTTCCAGCCAGCAACAGTAAATATTGCGTTACAGGGAATGCGGCTAGTCGAAAACGAAAGTTGTCAAATTGTCTAATTCCATATATCATGATAAATAGATAGAAGCTGTTGTTTCAACAACTCGCGAAAAGTTTCGACTGATACAAGAGTATGCAAGTTGACACGTGCACGAAAATCTCTCTCGTAGCGATTACGGTCCACCGTGAATAAATTACCAGGTCAACACGAACTTTGTCCTTTTAATATTGTTACCAATAACTGCGCTACGTGTAGAAAACATATTGCGAAAATCGATTATTACCCGTATAGGTATTCCAATGTCCAACTATGTATTACATTATTGCGTCCAGCAAGTATTTCATCTGTTACCTCATTTCATTTCCTAATCCTATCATTCTAGGCATGTGTAAAAATACAAACTTGGCTGCGTTGTACGTCAAAAGGAGGGGACGTCAACAATGAGGCGTTATCAAGTAAAAGTCCATGGATCAACAATTTAAGCTCCCGAGGAGTCGTTTATTAGCCACTACTTCTACATGATTCGCTTATACTATTATTCGTTTTATTTCTGATATTAACAATAGAGAATTTGAAAGTAGGCCCTCGGTGGCGCAGTAGCGCTGGCCAGTTGGCCGAGGTGAGTTTCTGAAAAGTAACTTGGGGCCGGAGCCGAGAAAGGCTACACGGTTTGGAAAGTGGTGGGAATTCCGGAGCCGAGACAAGGCTACACGGAGCGAGGATATTCGGCGGGAAACCCGGAGCCGAGAAAGGCTCGATGGAATCTGCCGCTTCTGTCGCGCGCGATGCTTCGAGTCCCTTCTTGGTCCAATTAGGAAACTTTGATAATTTTCCCCACTCGCCGCTCTTATCTCCCGATAAGGCAGCGGGGAAATTTCGAGTGTTCTAGAACATTCTCGAAAACGCTCGAATCTCCCGTTCCGAAAACCTGATCTATGTTGACGGTTTTCTCGGTTTTACGACCAACGTACAACAGCTGCTCTATTTCCACTTTTGACTGAATCATGAAATTTGTTATTCATAACACGACTCCTTTAATCTTTCGAATAATGAAAAAAAAGTTGGATGTCATAATTGTACAATTGATGAATAATTTTCTTCTATGACTAGCGACTCATAAAGAATGAAATAATCGATTTTCGATTATTATAAATTGTTGATGAAATAATAAGTAGCAGTCATAATTCATTGTGAAATTGAATCATAATCTTCTCATTAATAAAAGAACGTTAAGTTTGTGACATCATTTTTTACGATTCAATAAGAAATCGTTTTAGAGTTTGGGAAGAGAATACCGCTTGAGATTACATTAGGTTTCTAATTAAAATTAATTTGCAAGATTGAATGATTATTCAAAGACGTGCAAGCATCGATCTAATGAAGGCCATTACAATTGATGATAGTATTTTTCTCAAGATTGCTATGCGTCGTGTCGCGTATTGGTCTTGTAGGGAGTTTTGTGGACTTCGGGGCGCCGTCGGAGTAGAAGGGGTCGAGCGGGAAAATGGCGAATAGCTTTTCTCGCGACGCGCAACAAAGACGAACCTCGACTCGTAATCGTAATGGTAATGTATGTGTAATTGAGCGTTGCGAGGGGAATAAGCACCTTCTGGCGCTTCGCGGTATGATGCTTTTCGCGTGATTCAATGCAGTCGTCGTGATGCGGCGAGCACTTTTTCTAGCCTCAATAATAATTGCAAACGAATCTTTTCAGAATCGAATTTGCAGTAACAAATTTAACTTGATCATCGCTCGTTGAATTAGCAGCCATAGTCATAGTCAGCAGAATCCATCGCAAAGTCGTTGGACACACTTTTCGTTACTTTCATTTACCTCTTCGACTCGATAACGTGTTTCGAATTGGGTTTTTGCAAGTTCTATTTTATCGACATTTATTATGACACTCGCGAAACCAATTTCGAATCAGCTGTAATATTATGTGTTCGAGTGCAGCAGTTTCTGCTTTTATTTCAATTAAAATTTTTACGAATTCAATTTCAAGTTTTCAATTTGACGCATTCGTCCAATTCACGAGTATTGAAATTATTTCGAGTGGCGAGCATTGCAATTCAAAATTTTGTTTCGCATCATTTTCCAAGTTGCTTAATTTAGTTTCTCATATGGGAATGTTGAACGTTTTCAACTATTGATTCTCGAATCGGCGAAACTCGCCAATTTCCACATGATTCGAGCACTTTTGAAACTTGCGTGAATTGAATTTCCAAAAATTATTGTGCATTACTGAAAGAAAAAAAAAAGGAGAAAAAGCGACATTGAAAAACGACTTTCATATCTGGAATTGCATGTTTTGTCCAACTATCGGAGATGTAATAATCTCGATTGACGGAACAATTATTTGCAGAGCACATTCCACTTATGTACATAAGCTAAATGAATAAGGCGCGAGTTGGCTTAAGAACCTTATCGAGTGGTGAAAATACTCAGGTCCCCTTTGTCGCGTCGCCGCCGCCCCTAAACTTGATTATTCGCCCTTCGCAGTGAAACTCCCCTAATAAATCCCGGAACGATGAAGCTCCGGCAACTAATTGAAACGAATCCGAGTCATTTGCATCGATCATAGTACCAAGCGCCCAATCGATTATTCAAATTACACGAGTACCATTCCGACGCGATCGCAACAAGTTTTACTAAGATTACACACTGCCAACGACTCTGCCAATCATCGTACCTTTTCAATTTTCAGTAAAAAACTTTATTCCGCTTTTATTACAAGAATCACATTAGTTACCTATCATATCAATGGTTAAACAAGGTTTGATTGCGCGCGCAAGTCCCACAATTTTTTCATTTCTAGTTCAAGTGGCTTTCACGTTACATTGAAACAATGAAACGCATTACTTGTTTTTGCTATGCTTTTTTCTTGTCGTTTATACTATTTCTCGTTTCATGTAATTTTCAGCTAGTTGAAACAACACTTTTTTCGCATATTGCAATACTTGATTTATAACAGCGCTGCGTTCATCATATATTATCACAATAATAGTAATAATTGTAATCAAAATCCTTATAATAATAATAATAATAATAATAATAATAATAATAATGATAATGATAATAATAGTAATTCTAATAAGCATACGCTCCGTTGATATTTAATTTTAACGAAGCGCTGCTATTGAGATTTAAACATATTCCCCCGATCCTAAACGAAAGTAGTATTGGGAAAAGTGATTAAGTCGCACATTTAAAAATTTCCATCAGGTTCTTTCAAGCTTTCGATCGTATTCCACAATCATTTTCCGCAAGGATATACGAGTCAAAATTTACAAAATTTTCAATCAAAAACAGATTTTCGATTCTCGCTGTTTTCTTTAATGATGATATGTTTAATGCGCGCCCATTAGACGAAAAATCTAGCGTGATAAGCGAGGTCTGTTGATTATTGTGAATCCGATGAGAGAACTAGTTTCTACGCATCAAGTCTCGAGACCCTAAAGTCAAGTTCCACGAGATAAGGATAAACGGGTTTGGATGAGGTCGTTTGTTTCTCGCTCGACTGCCGCAGGTTATTATAGTATTAGCTGGTATACAGCTCGCGCATATTCGGTATCTCTCCTATACGTTATGTAATCATAATACCATCCGTAACATGTGTAACAAATTATCCGTTGCATTGTTATATTATATTATATATGATTTGTTTGCGTTCCCCCGTAGCACACGGTTATTCACCGTACATTTCGTATCAAATGCTTTGCCGCTCCATCTCCTCGCCTTTTTCAACTTGAATGAAAAAGTTGCCAGTGAAATTTAGAGCGAATTCCTTTTTTCCATCACCGGCCATGTCCGAGAAATAATGTCCAAGTCATTCACAATGAGTAACGTGACATGTTGAATATTAAATAATGATATCGAATGACTGAATTCTTGCATTCTCAACTGATTTTTCACGCTCGCATGCCGAAAATCATTGATTCTTGTGCTTGCTGCTGGGTCGTGAAAAACGAATTCTCGGCCGCGCGACCTCGGAGCTCGCGTCGAATGTAAAAAGAGTGCTTTTTCGTTGCCGTGAGAGACAGAGCGATAGGGAATCCTTCCTCTATCTCAGGTGGTACGTTTGTTTTTTTCTCGGCCGCTTGAAACAGCCGATATCGCGTCGCGTCTTCAAACTCACATTTTCAAATTTCAGCTTTGAAGCACGAGAATAAATGATTTTCGAAACGCGAGCGTGAAAAATACACTTCGTATCGAGGAGCATTTACTCGCATCTTTACTCGCATTTACTCGTGCTATTTGCTCACTCGCAAAACTCGGCACTCGTAAATGCTCGTTTCTGCTCCTTGATACGAAATATACTATTACGAGCTGTCCAATATTGCTTCATACTTTTAACTCGTTTAGTTTTTTTCAAGCCTTGACTGACCTTCTGCACTTGGCATCACTGAATATATTTACATATTATACTTTTTAGACCATTTTTTGTACTTGACAGTGAAAATGGCTTGTTTCATATTCGAAAAATTTCGTTATGATATTACGAAGGCCAAGTTACTGAGACTACGTTTTTAGGGAATTTTCGGAAGAACCGAGATGAATTCGGCAACAAGTCGGTCATATAATATAAGATGATTTTCAACTCTGAATGCACTCCAATTGTAAATGAAACTTTGAAAAATATTGATGAAATTCATTAAAAACTAATCAACTGACAACAGGAAACAATCCATAACGTTCGAAGGAGAGATATTTCAAAAATTGTCAAAAATTGACGCACTTGGGAATTTAATTTCGGCCGTTGACAATTTCATGGCTTTCTAGAGTTGTCAGCAGTACAGTCTGTTCCGTGAATGTCTTCGCTTGTATTGCATTTGATTACACGGGTACGAGGCGAAGGCATTAATGAGAAAGACTGTACATCAAAATTCCCAAATTTTCAATGAAAGATTCATTGTTACACTCGAGTTTTGAATTCGTCAAGTTTTTCAAGTATAATGAATTTACAATATGATCGTGTTTCGCAGTCTCGTTTTGCATTCTTCTTCTTGATTCGACGTTGAAAATCCTGGGGTGTTGAAGCTCACAAATTATCAATCTACTCAGTTAGTTATTAATTCCACTTAATTTTGAAATTTGTTTGGCTCGTGATCCCGAGTCGAAAATGCTTAAATATTTACATATTGATGCGTTTTTTCCAAGCATTGGAAATTCAGTTCAACATTTTGTTATTCGTTCATGTCCAATATTAGATGACGACATTTCAAAACAATTGTTAATTTTCCTACTCGAATTTACAGTTTGGATTTTATCTTGAAAGTTATTGAATTTGAGTACATACGTCTAGCATTCCATTGCCATAACCTTTGAATTTTCACATTCTGGAGTCTTTCAATTTGTACAACATGGAAAACATTTCAATTTTTTTGAACAATGCTAAACTTGAATTTTCGGGTATCGAAATGTGCTATACAAAGTTGACAATCTTTTGCCACTGTGCTCTCCCTTAATACAAACTTTTTCAACTGTTGATTCAATTTTGTTTATTTGAAAAAAAAAAAAAAAAAAAAAAAACGTTCGCTATACAGAGTTTAATCGAACGAAGAATTTTTTTTCCCGAACCGCGAATCTCGAGCTCTGGCAAATGAATGCAACAGAAATATCTCTTTCGTTCGTTTAAAATTTCGTATGCATGATATCGAATCGATTGTGCCACATTTCACCGCAGAAATATCGCGAAGTAGATCGATTCATGTTTTTTCATAAATCGAGCATTGCCTCGTGCGAGCTCCAGCGTTCAATTATGTTTCGTCATAAAGTGACTGTAAAAATTATTTTAAAAATGTAAACTCTACCCGGAATTATTATCCACCGGTGTTTTATTTGTTTTTTGTTTTTTCTCATAAATGAACCAATAAAACACGGCCATTGTTGGTAGCAGTTGAAGTAATTACGAATATTACGAAAGTCGGGCATTGGGAAAGTACATGAATAATAATTTGTTTTTCATTTTGAGCTTCTTCTCGAATGAGGCAGTTAAGCATTACAACGTGTTACAGTGATTTTGCACTTTTCCAGTGATGCACTGGAAAAGTGCTAGGTTTCGATGAATGCATCATAAAACCGAGCTTCATAATTGTTCAAGACCCCTACATTTTCGAGTTGGTAGTTAAGATGCCATTTTTAATGTGTTTTACGCACTCGAAAATTTGTAATTCTGTCATTTATGAATTATTACTTGTTACTCCACGGTTCTAAAGAGATGGGACTTGATAAAATTCATAATATTCGTTCATCATTTATACAATCAAGTCGGAATATTTTCAAAAGGTTTCTACAATTCCTTATTTTTTAACATTTGTTTTATGTCATGATTCGTTAAAAAGTGTTTTTTTACGTATATTTGAAAAAAAGAAAAACATGCAATATTGAGTGAAAAAAAAATAGTTGCAAAAAAGTGTTTTGTAAATTATTTGAGGTACAATATTTTTGTCAACTCAAAAACTATACCTTCATCATACAATTGATGTCGTGCCATGTCAGGATTCCCTAAACATGGTTTTCGTACTTGATACTGACTTGGTTTTTTTCAATTTATTGATAAATATTCTAAATTATACAATATCTCACGAGTTACTGAATAATTTAGACATTATTTATATGATCAGATTGTCCTTTACTTGTTCATGAAACGAGCATGGAAAAAAGAATTAATGAAACGAGCATGGAAAAAGGAATACTTGTTTGAAAATATTATACTAGCTGATATTGCATTGTTCAATGTACTTACTCAACTTTTAATTTTTTGCCATACAATATGCTGGCTTGATTTTTCACGTTTGCATGTGACATTGTCAATCGCACGTTTAAAAGACCAACAGCCAAGTCAGCATTTTGATCTGATTCTTACCTTGAAAGCGTTTTTCGATCGCTGAATTTCTCGGTGGGAGTATTGAAATGTAACATGAGCGCAACCTTGAAATTTCAAGCGAAGCAACCTCAAATGCTAATGTGATAAAACTGAAGACTCAAAAATAGGGAATGTGTGTTGACGAAAGTAGACGTTGCGCAGTTGAGAGAGAGGTGATGAGCTAAATTCACGTTGTCGAGAGAGAGGGATGGATTTGGGATGAGAAAATCGAGGATCCGAAAGAGTCCTCTTGTGGTTGTGGTAATAATCATAATAATTATTATTCCGGTTCGGGCTGGATTAGGAAGGCTCATAAGAAGAATAAAAAATTGTATTTAGCCGCCCGGCGCACAGCACACTGCACTGCACTGCACGCGCCTGCCCGGGGAATTAACGAGCGCTTTGTCCTCCTCCTCCTCAAGGTATACATACGTGTATGCGCATGTTGTTTCATGCAGTCCAGAGCTACATAGTATGGCTCTCAATACAACACTCACTGATGCATACATATAGCACTATGTTGGGCTGCAACGATTACAGGGGGGCAAGGCTCATAAAGACAGAGAGGAATAACCAGACCATAGCGGAATGTATAAGAGAGAGAGAGAGAGAGAGAGAGAGAGAGAGATGTGCGCATTTAGGTAAACATCGCACGTCATATTTTATGCGGGAGTTTAGGGGAGAGAAACCTTTAGGAAAAGTATACGGTGACAAACGAGGCGAAACGGAGATGAAGCACTGAAATGTATTGATGGGTCGCCGAAGAATATTCCAGGTTTCACTGTTTGTCTCACCTTGGCACTGGCAATGACGATTGAAGCCAATTATTATCATTCCAACGAGGCAGGAATGTTTCACCTCGTATTAGAATCAATATCGTACCCTGCATAAAATGTCAACTTGTCAAGTTTTCAATTTCATTTTTCGTTTCACTTGGTCAAGTTCTAGGTGGCATCTTTTCATCAACATTACAGTCGAACGAGATATCACATTTCATAATAGACTGAAATTTCTCCATTTTTTTTCACTGATTGTAATTTCTTCACATTTTACTTTTTCCTGTAATCGAGTATAAACCCGCTGATATATTCGTAAATACTTGAAAAGAAGGCATCATATAACTGTATACTTGATTCTTATTCAAGTTTGAAAAACTAGAGTCTCGATGCGATGAAAGCGTGGGTCGTCTTTAATCTTCTGCTCTTCTTGTTTCTACTTTTTTCTCAACTTGTCAGTACTCTCTTCAACTTTTTTTCCCGCAAAAGTTGCAGTCCGTGTTTACCAACTTGGTGCACAATTTTCAGTAAACTTGGGTGAATTACGGGCGAAACGGTATACAAATAGAATCTTCAACTGAAATCGATTGATTAAAGAGGCACAAAATCGTACTTGGAAATATTCACGTCAATCATTTTTAGCAACGTGTCGAGTACGTGGATGTAAGTGTTGGAAAACAAAGCAGTAAACAGTGTACATGATCAAGTTTGGAATCTGGAAAATGATTCGTGCAAAACTCGAAATGCTTTCGGGTCTTTCTGTGATAAGACACCTCGTGGAATGAAGTTTCTTTGGACGCGTTTGAAATCTCCGACGGTTGTGACAATGCGCCCAACAATATTTCCATGGTCGTTGTAATAGACAAATATTTCGGCTGTTTATATATTTTTCTGTAAAACCAAGAAACATGCAATTTTCGCCATGTTGGCAAACTCTATCGCCATAGCAACTTTTGATTCGAACGACGTCCAAAGAATTTACACTTTGATGATTTTCTTCTGTTAGTGAACGTCTGATGTGTCATGATTTTTATTTTACTTTTCTAACGAAAGTGTGCTTTTGAAGAAAATGAAGTACTTGAAATTTCCTCATTTTCAGAACTCGACTCAACGAGTTTGAATTGTTCTAGGTTAGATGGGATAAATTCTTTGAATTTAAAATTCGTGTGAAACCATAAAAATATAAATGATCATTTTTTTTTTATGATCGTTTTCTGAATTTCCGAAAGAATTCGACTTGCAGACTCCCCTCTATATGTGTCGCTCTTTACCGAAATTATTTAGATTATCTAGCTTTACGGCAAACATTTTTTTTTCATTTCTCGCGAGTAATGAAATAATACTCCCAATACTTGTATGTAGACAGGTTTTTCATAGTCGCTTCGTCAACTCGAATGAATCGCGTTCGAGCGCTCCGAGTTTTTTTGCCGAATGACTTGACTCTCTCTCTCTCTCTCTCTCTCTAAATATAACTGTGATGGCGTTCGAAGCTTGGGATAATCCAGCGCGTGAATAAAATAAACGTCATGAAAAACAGCAGCGCGGAACAACGCAGCGATCGTGGCGTATTGCCCCTCGATTTTTTTCTTCTTCTTCGCGTTCCCTCTACTATCTGTCTCTAACACGCGACGGCACTGCTGCCAGAGTGCGGTGCAAGCGAGCGAGCGAGTGCTGCTGCGCTGTTTATCGTCTTTTCAATGTCGGGCCAAGCAAGGCAGCCTTCGAACGAAGTAGGTCGTCCTCTGCTGCTGTCGATGTTTGCCGATGGGAATATAATCGCTGCCGGCGCTGCTGCGCAAAGTGACGCACGAAGAGACGAGCCAATTTTCAAGAAAACGAAAAAATGCGCTCATTCGAGTTACGTTTTGGTCGCCATCTTTCAGCACCCCCTTTGCGTACACGCACAGCACCCTCCTCCCCTCGCCTAAGGTCGTCGCCGGCACAAAGTACACTCGTGCCTCGTGGTTATGATCGGTTGCGCGTGCCCCACCCCTTTCCCTCTTCCTTTCCCTCCACCTTTTCCTCCACCTCGCCGGCAATCAACGTCTTTCTTTCATTGTCGGCCATTGCGAAAAGCGCAGTAACGTGCAATTGCGCTCTTTCCGTTTCGCGGCTGTTGTAGGTTTTTCATGCTCGAAAGTATACACGCTCGCCGACTCGAAACCGGTGAATTTCGCAAGCGAAAGCAGCCCCAACGGGAATTAACATATTTATACTCGTAGCTTTGACTCTCGCGTTTTGACGAGACAAAGGAATCTTCTTGGGCGATGTGTGCGCATGTATGCCCCTTCACTGATTAATTATCAGTTTTTCTTCTCGCGAGAGAAAAAATGCGCCCTTCCTATTTCCAGATTCCCCCACGTATGGTCTACGTATAATCACAGCCCTTTCGCGTGTGCGCGTACAATTGCGCCGAAATATTGGTTGAGTTAGCGAATGACGATAGCAATGAGTCCGTGTGAATTTCGAAAAAAAAAGTAATGCTCAAAGCACTGGTAATTTTCGGAGATATGGCTTTATAAAAACTGTCATGAAACAATGAAAATGAAACGAACCCTGAATTCTAGAAATCTGAGCAGCAACGCGCGAAAAAGCCATTTGATGGCGCGAAATTTCATGAATATTGAAGAAATGAAAAAGACAAGAAATTCACGCATGTATACGGGAAGTGCATGAAAATACAATGACATTCGACATTCAATAAATGACCTGTAACATGGCAAATCCCACTCAGTTTGATAGATGAACGCCAATATAAGTACGTGCACGAAATTGCTCTCAACAGCTCAGCACGGAAAATTGAGTGCCAAGGCGGGGCGTAAGCCCTGATGGGGCATGATTTCGATGCATAAAATTAGATTGAAATGCATTGGAAACATATTTGAGCTGCATAGTAAATTTCTCAAGTGAGAAAAAGAGATGGTTTTTTTACACACACCTATCTATTACAGTATTTTCGTCCCAAAATGACTGCCTCAGCTTTAACGACATCAGCTGCACACACAATCTGGCTATTCATTCGACGCAAGTTTTTGCAATCTTGGATATTTTTTCACGTTGAGTCAAGAAAACTCCAGACACGTGTTTTCATTTTTGGTCCAACTTTCCTGACTTGTTCTCAATCGAGTTTCTGCGTGCTCCCAAAGCAAGTACGTTCGGCATTTTCTTTTTTTTTTTTCTTTTCAAAATGATTGATACGAATTCTCGAATGTGTGCTTCAGGTCATTATAGCTCGTGGAAACGTGATCAGGTATCTGAGATACGAGAAAGAGTTGCTATAATAAACGACCAGAGTTTCCAAATATCGCTCAAGATTCTTTGACAGGAAGTGCATGGCTCTTGCATTTTACGCGTTCCAAAGCACTCTAGCTTTTTTTATTATTGAAATTCCTGATGGAAAAATCAGACCACCACAAGTGCACGATTGCACTTTTCCTGCGCGATTTTTCCGTAAAAGTCGCGCGACGTGCGGGAGTGAAAGTCGAAATGCTCAATTCTTTCAATTCGACTTTCCCTTGGTCGCGGCGATTTTGCAATCTCATTTGCAAGAGACGCGCGAGCGAGCGCGCGGGGGAACGAAAGAAAGGTTTCTCGTTGAGATCGTTTCGAGTCTGCGTATTTTTTTTTTTTTTTTTCATTTTTTCTTTCTTTCTTTTGTCGAATACGCGCGGGAAGTGAGTCATCTTTTTCGGATGTATTGCAATATCAATTAGTCGACTTTATAATCATATGATTGAGCCAGGGAGTTTCCGTTGCAATTATATATTTTGAACGGATGCGACGGCTATGCAGCAGTCTCTAAGGGCACCGTCAAAGAGTTGATACCTACCATATACTTAAGCTATGTATTATCATTCACATTTTCCATTTTGTCGAGACAAAAGTTTCCGAAATTCCTGCCCACTTGTTTATTCTTGTTTCATCCCACAAGATTTACTGCTGGCAATTTAAAATCATCTCTTGGAAATGTATGAATCCAACTTGGATCCAAACGTATATTTGTATACCCATTATTCATACCTCATTCGAGCTGTAAAATTCTATCGTAAACGCAAGTCAGACTCCGACGCCTCGCATTTGAAATATATCATATCGACGTAGTCGATCTTACGCATTTTTGCGCGACACTAAATTTCATAAGGAAAAACGATGCCAGTACGATGAGCTAAAATCAAAATACAAGTTACGCTCGAAAACAAAAGCTGCACACTTTGGATAAGACTCAAGGTCGACATTATAGGCCAACACGGAGAAAGTTTTCGCGAGTCAAAAACTCTCCCGCAGCTTGAAAAATATCCATTATTTTATTAAACGTAAGGCGAATGAACATGATTCGAGACGTCGAAAAATTTAGGTTCCTTGCAAAGTTGAGAGGCGTTATGAAATTTCCTTTGCCATGCTCGAAGAAACTCAAAATACTGGCTGAGATTGTTTTTTCTTCATTATTTATTAAAATGAAAAAATTGCAATGTGATTTTTGATGCAGTTAAACGCTGTATATTGAAAATTCTTTGGGGATAGTAAATTATCAATTTTGCAATCTGTTGTTGCGTAAAGGAAACAAGGGCTGAGCAAACGAAAATCCAAAAGACGAAAAAATAATAATATATTAAGTATATAATAAAAATGTAAAAATAATAATACAACTCGGGATTGAGATGGTGGAAATAATCCAGGTTGTGCACAATAATAGGATATCGTAAAGCTGAAGCAACAACATTCGATTGCGAATGAATCTAAATTTCTCAGACAAGAACAGAGAATACGAAAGCAATCGTTATTTCTTAATGTTACCTTGTATCCTATCAGGCTATAATTCACGTTTATTTTGGATGAAATCGTGCGACGCTTTTTGTGCCGCTGATATCATTTGTGATTTTAACGTTTCAATTTGTCATGAAAAAAGTCTGCTGATAAAACGCAGGCTTCTTAGAAAATAACCTCACCTGAATCAACAATCGAGTGTTTTGAATTTTTCTTTGAAATTCTTCATCGTTGTACTCGCCGCCCCTTTTTTACTCAATTTACGAGAATTTGTCCAATTTCACAGGTCGATTCTGATATGTGAGAGAGCAGATGCGCTTGGTTTGCGAAAAAAGCCTTGTATTATTTCTTCATTATTTGATGAGTAATTATTTTATGCAGAAGCACGAGTTTTCGTGTCATCATCGTCGTCGTTGTTGTCGTTGGCTTAATGAAAATGACGCGCAATGTGCGACTGTATTAACCAATCCCGAGTTATATTTCGTAACCTCTGACCTTCATCAGTAATGATACATAGGCTGGAATGTTAAGTTTTCCAATCAACCGTGCGATGCGGCAATTAGAGCCAATGTCGCGAAGAATGATATTATACAAACACTTTTTTTGAATTGCCTGCTGATGAGGCGAATTTCACTCTCAAAAGATACGTCCAACTGGCCGACAAATATAATTTTATTGGAAGTTATATTTCGATGAGAAAACGCTAAAAAGTTGATGGCGAGGTCAGAGGCTGATTTTTAAATGTGGTTACACGATGCTTTTATTTGAGTCGTGAATAAAAAGTGAGAAAGGAATAACAAGTTCGCGATGGGGGATTATACTCGAAGGTTATGGGAGTGTTGCACTACTACGCTCTGTTGCATGTATTTAAGAGAAGCTTGGCTTGTAAGCCTCCTCATCGAGAACCGCGACAAAGGGGTGCTGCTGGCTTCGAAATTCGAGGGGTGACAACTACTCCTCGTTGACTGCTCCATTCCGCACATGCCTCTGGCATACATACACATACGATACGCATATTACGTTGGGGTATCTACATGCAGTACTTCGACTGAGCTGAGGAGCTTGCTTCGGCCCGTCAATAATACATACAGGCATCATACGCCGTCTATAAAACCCAAATCCATCTTCTCTTCGAATCGTGCTTTAATAATGATGATAATAATAATGATGATGATGATGATGATGATGATAACAATAACAATAACAATAACAACAACAACAATAATAACGACAATAACAATAATAATAATAATATATTAACGTAACGCTCGTTCCAAGTCTGGGCACTGTGCCCGTCAAAAAAACTTATCCTCAGGTATAAATTATGTTTTTTTCTCTTCATCTCCATTTGGTTTCATAAAATTAATGAAAACTTCCTATTATTCAATCATGCCTGTATAGCTTGTGAGAAAATGGAACGATTACAAGTTTCGAGTGCAATACGAATGTGAAAGAAAAAAGTAATAGCTTTTGAAATGCCCTTGATAGTGTTTTTCATGCAAGTGACCGTCCTTAGCTTTTATTTTATGACTGCTGCACGCAATCTGCTGGGCAACATTTCAACAAATTCTCGCAATGGTTTGATATATATTTCCACGCTGATTAAAGGCAATCCTGGAAAACTTTTTTTTATTTTTCACTCCAAGTTCTCTGACCTCTGGATCGAATTTTTTCCAAAGAAATCCAGTTTTTCTAACGGCACTTGTCTTTCTTCCTTTCACCAATAATATTTCATATCATGTTTTCAAGTGCGCTTAGGGTCGTTATCTTGTTGAAAATGGACACCACGGCCATGGACGTCGTAACCAGGGACGGGGTGGGGGTGGGGGTGGGTGGGGGGGGGAAGGGAGACAGTCGACTCATTTTCATCCCCTTTCTCAATCGTGAACAACTCATATCACTTGGATTGTTCTCGCAACTCTTCAAATGTTGTTGTTGTTGCAAATGTGTAACTCGACGTTTCGAGTTTTTTCGTCACAAATGTAAAAATTAATCAATTTTGGGCTGAATCGGATGAATGCAATTACACGCACATTTATCGAAAAACCTTGAAAAAATTTATGAATTTACTTGTGTAATGTACAAAAGTTTGAGCTCTAGAATATGGAGATGTAAGAATTTACATAGAATTGTTTGAAAACACCAGAATATTGTATTGATACTAAAAAAAGTATGGGATATATCCAAGGGGCTATTAGTTGAAAGGCTTCGAAGAAAAACTCAACTAGTAAGAGACAGATAGATGTGAAACTTGCTGTTTTCCGTCTCTACATACTCGTTCGGTTTTTCCTCTCAGCTTTTCAATTTATGATTCTTTGCAATTCAAGTATTGCAATTTTTGTTGTATACTTTTTTCTGCGAAATCATTCTTCTTTTAAACATTAAACATCCTATTTTCTTACAGTGGGCGAAGAATTTTTTTTAATTTCCATTTTCTTCACAAAAAGTGGACATTAACTACGGAGTATTTCAAGTATCTACATTGATTCGATGATATCTTGAGGCTTGCTGTTGCAGTAATGGAGAAATTTGAAGAATTCTCTAAACCTTTATTACATGGGTATCTATAGATACTAGCTTGGTAGTATATGTAGAGCTTCCTTATCAATCCTGCTGTAGCATTATCATGCAATACTTGAACGATACTTGTATACGACAATTGTACGCCACTGTGTTACAGTTGTATTATTGCTCGTTAGTAGTATAAGGAAATATGATGAAACACCTTCAAGGTTTTTGATTATTTACACACAACGCAACTATCACAATCATATTTCGTAATGATAGACATAAAAATATTTCTGCAATACGGAAATATATGCGCGATAAAAATTGATATATCGATATATTTGAATGTTAAATTATGCTAAAACTTTGGAGCATAACATAAAAATGACGACTTTTTGACATACTTTCATCATATGATATACAATGTATGGTGTGAAATCTATATTTTATATTGTATAAATACTTGAGCAGATGATGGATGATTTGTACCGAGCTAAAGAAGGGTAAATATTGTAAAAATCCATGCAGCTAACTCGATTACAAAAGGAACGGTTCATCATCAGGTTTCATGCCGATTCAGTAACACAAGTTGTACTGTATTTCAGTCATTTTCATCATCCCTACTCGACGAATCTAGGAATTTGCGCTTTATACTTTTCTCGGTGCGAAAACACCCGAATGAGCAGTGAAATCGAATTGTCCGGAATCACGCTTATTACATAGATTCCCCTATAGCTACGGAAACGAGTAATATAAGGGATTGTCGTGTTGTACAATTTGTGCGGGTCCAAAATGTTGTCGGGGATATTATAATGGCCATGCCGCAGCAGATGAGAATGAGAAGATGAGGAGCTAGGGAGGAGAAAGGTGTACATATGTGTGTGTATGCACGGAGAAACCATGAGGCGTAAGTCACGTTTTATCTAATCTCTCGAAAGCTTTTCTCGACCATTTCACAGCGTTGCTGCGAGGTGCATTAAAACGCGACCGTTTTCAGTTCCAAATAGGGCTTCAATTCCGAATCAGCTGAAGGAACATTTTTCCTAGTTTATTGTTAACATGAAATGATACCTTGCGGTATGATTCCGCACAAATCGTTTCGAGTAATTTAAACGTGCAAAGCACTTTTGAATGTTGCCGGTGTTGGAGTGCTGCAGCCATTAGTTATTATGTAAACATATTGTGCGATCGAGAGAGAGAGAGAGAGAGAGAGAGAGAGAGAGAGAGAAGGACCGCCGCTCGGGCTAGTTGTGCAACGCGCAATCGATTTCTCTCCTTCGCCTCTGCCTGGTTGGCTGCTGCTGATGCTAAACCTCGCTGCTTTTACCATTCGGCACTACATTGAACTACATTGGACTACATTGGACTACATTGACTATACACTGACTATGCTCGCTCTTATACTCCGACGCTCTGTGCGTAACCTTTAACTGCAGCTTTGCACGCTCCAAGTGTGCGCCTAATTAGCGATCCACATCGGCCCCTCTCGATCGACGACGACCCTACAATCGTCCTCTTTACCGCCGTCCGCGAAAACAGCGCACCTCGCGTAGTATTTACATCACAGTATACGCATCGAGCCATTCCCTTTTTATTTTTTTCACCTTTTGCCGCGCAGGCTTCAGTGCGATATTATTTCACGGCTTATTTTACGAGTCCGATTCGTGCGCGTACTTTTCGGCCTTCGTAATATCCTCCGCTCTCGTCGTCGATAAACTCTCGTCTCTCGTCACCTATCCTACTTGGGAATACATACGTCACGTCAAATCAGCTTTCACGATTACATGTAGTAGACCCACTTCTTTCCCTCTTTCTTGACACTTGACCAAACTTTTTTTCACATTCCCCGCATTTGTCGTTTATTCGTTCCAAGTTTTTCACTACATTCAGCATCGTCATTCATTTCGCTGCTCGACTCAAGTTTTCAAAAGAACTCGGTCGGGTAAATTTCTATTGTATGCGTAATTCAGAGACAAAGGCAATCCTCTTGGAGTCAATTATTTATGTACTTGAGATTTATCTTCACATCGGATCGTTTCCTGATCCTAATCGGGGTTTAACATGCGTTATAATATTTGGAAATACAACCCGATGGAAACATTGTAAATGAAACGTGCTTTATCAATGTGGAGGAAACAATCAAGTAAAATGAATACTTGAACTACTGATTGCACTTTTGCGTGCGATGTGAACGTCGTGGTTTGAGTTGAAAAAATATCAAAAAATTACTTGGCTATGGAAATGAAAAGCCTAATGAGAACCGAGAAATGGTCGAAAGATTCATGTGAAAATGAAGAAAATACACACATAAACAAAATAATTTCATCTTAAACTTGCAGTACATGTATTGAAAGTTACATATTTTTGTATGGGATTCATCGAAAAAGAGATGAATATTCAAATATATGTGTGGAAAAAAGGTACTCTGTAATGTAGAGAGTTCCAAACGTGTATGGGAAATTTTCCATACTCGGTCGTTTCCATACAACGTGTAAGAGTTTCCATACTCGGCGTACAGAAAAATGACGATTATTTTTCAAGTTGCCGACTCCGAAAGATGGTCTCTTTTTCGAAAAAATTGAAGCTACTACCATGGCGCGTTCCCAAGATTTAATTCGTTTCTACATAATGATATAATAGATTTCTACAATTCGATACCCCTGATTCTCGAGTTTTGAAATTTTCAATATTTAGCGAGTAGGTATTGGCAAAAAACTATACATCATAATGCATATTACATAATGATTCATGGACTACCCGTATTCTGGTTGTTTCTCATGTTCCGTAGCATTGGCGAAATTTCGTACAATTTCCTAGTATTTTCACAGATGTCTCGTCTCTATTCTATTGAATTGATGTTTAGACCACCAGCGCAGAATGTGAGGCTCTAGAATTTTAAATACATATTTCTAGTAACCAAACACTTTGTTCCAGAAATTATCATCTTGGTAGATATCTAGTACTTGGAGTATTTTTCGAATACCATCGGTATTGATGCAGTTCCAAGGGTTTTATGGTATTATTACACGTCACAATAAAAATTTCTCAATTTCGATTCTCTGCAACTTGGTGCAGTTTTATTGATGGACTGTAGTTTTATGAATTTTTTAGGAAACGCATCCATGCATGGACTTGAAATATTTCTAGCATTTCGCAGTATTTCACCAGTATTTTTGTAAATGCCTGGAAATAAAATGAGTCGCTATAACATAGATCACTCGAACTGCATGCTCAAGATTTCAGAATTGAATGGATTTTTTACATGACTGCATCTTGATGGATTACTAGCATTTCATTCATTTCCACCAGAAATATCTAGTTCCTTTCGAATTGTTTACAGTATCACATGAAATTTGAGGGAATTTTTTTTCTGATTTTTTTTTTTTTTTTTTTAAGAGATTTCCAGAATTGTATCATCCTTTAGGATTAAAGGTTTTATAGATTTTTTAGAAAATTGACACACAGTTATTTATGGACCGCTAATATTTTAAACATTATTTGTTTTATAAAAAACGTCATTAATGTCCGACCGCTCCGTTTATATTAGTACGATGAAGATTATTCAATAAATGATCGCTCGGAGCCATGTTTTCATAAAAAATCTATTTATTCTTTGATCAATATTTCCACCCGGATCGGGTCCTTTTCAAGGTCCTTTAAACAAATCAAAACTACTATATAACATATTTCCCATATAGAGAGTTACTTCACAATAATCAAATGTACTTACATTCCTCTAAAAATGATAGTCAAATCAATATACGGTCTAAATTAAACCACAGTCAAATTTAACATTTACATAATCACTTTCTTTCCAATATGTAAATACTTCTAAGTCGTCATTTAAGTGAATAGGCACAATAATTTGTACAGTATGCAGTAGCATACCTTACAACGACGACTAACAAAATTTCAACAAATCCATTTCCTTTGAAGGCAACCTTATCTTCAAAACATATATCGACAATCAATTTTCTAAAACATATCCAAATAACTGTCATAAATAGAACTCAAATGCTTCGTATCCTCTTGCTTGTTAAGTGTATCATTTACCTTTCTAATAAAAATCATTTCAGAAACATCTCTCTTAAATTCATTACTCTCTTTATCCAATATTTCTACATTTTCCCAATCAAATTCATGTCCCATGTCAATTCTGTGATTTGTTAATACATTATGATTAGATGAGATTAATTTTATATTGTTCTTATGTTCCTTAATCCTATTTATCTAAAATGAGAGATTTATTAAGGGATGAAAGCACTTATAAAGTTATTGTGAGGAATCCTTTAAATACTATTAAAAATAGATTTAATGACATTCTTAAAAGATGGTTAAAGATGGATTATATAACTCGTGATGTATATAGGTCAATTATGGAAAGTGGAGGAAGTCTCCCTAGGGCATATGGTTTACCGAAAATTCACAAGTTGAGGAATCCATTAAGAATTATAGTGTCGTCGATAGGTAGTCCAACATATAAATTGAGCAGATTTTTACAAGATTTTTTAGTTAAAAATTTACCCAAAGCAAAGACTTATATAAAAGATAGTTTTGAATTGAGAACTTTAATTAAAAATTTAAATGTTCCTGATGACCATGTATTTGTTTCTTTTGATGTTTCGAATTTCTAAAGAGTTAGTTCGTTCGGCCTTGGAAATTAGATTTGATAGATCAAGTAAAACAAGAATTTATTGATTGCATTTTACTTTTGATGGAATCGACTTGTTTTAGTTTTAATGATACATTATACGAACAGAAATATGGTACGCCAATGGGTTCACCTTTGTCGCCAGTTTTCGCAGATTTGGTGATGCAAGATCTAGAGAATATATGTTTGGGCTCTCTTGGTTTTATTTGCCCATTGTTTGTTAGATATGTTGACGATATTTTGGCCTTGATACCCAAGGATGAGATTTTAGAGATGCTTTCAATTTTTAATTCCTATGAATCTAGATTGAAATTTACTCATGAATTGGAGAAGAATGAGATTATTGAATTTTTGGAATTGAGAATTTTGAGAAATGATGTTGGAATTGATTTGGATTGGTATTTGAAACCAACATCTTCATGTAGATTCATAAATTATTTTTCGCGACACCCGTTACATCAGAAGATCGGCACTGTTATCAGTTTAGTTGATAAGAATATAAAATTGGCTGATTACAAATTTCACGATAAGAATTTTGGATTAATCGGGGACATTTTGAAAATGAATAACTACCCACAAGACTTTATTGAAAAACATTAATAAGCGTTTTCATTACTTAATGAATATCAATTCCACCACAAGTAGAAAGAGGAATGTTTCAGAGAGGAAAAAATTGATATTACCTTTTGTGGAAAATTTAAATTCAAAATTAAAGAGGATTATTGGGAAACATGATATTCAGATAATCAATAGGACTGACAATACATTAAATAATGAAATTATAAAGAGAGGGAAAGATAAATTGGAGCTTATGGAACAACAGGGAGTGGTTTATAGAGTCAAATGTAATGATTGTAGTTTTTCATATATTGGACAAACGAAAAGAAACTTAAAGACAAGGATTAAGGAACATAAGAACAATATAAAATTAATCTCATCTAATCATAATGTATTAACAAATCACAGAATTGACATGGGACATGAATTTGATTGGGAAAATGTAGAAATATTGGATAAAGAGAGTAATGAATTTAAGAGAGATGTTTCTGAAATGATTTTTATTAGAAAGGTAAATGATACACTTAACAAGCAAGAGGATACGAAGCATTTGAGTTCTATTTATGACAGTTATTTGGATATGTTTTAGAAAATTGATTGTCGATATATGTTTTGAAGATAAGGTTGCCTTCAAAGGAAATGGATTTGTTGAAATTTTGTTAGTCGTCGTTGTAAGGTATGCTACTGCATACTGTACAAATTATTGTGCCTATTCACTTAAATGACGACTTAGAAGTATTTACATATTGGAAAGAAAGTGATTATGTAAATGTTAAATTTGACTGTGGTTTAATTTAGACCGTATATTGATTTGACTATCATTTTTAGAGGAATGTAAGTACATTTGATTATTGTGAAGTAACTCTCTATATGGGAAATATGTTATATAGTAGTTTTGATTTGTTTAAAGGACCTTGAAAAGGACCCGATTCGGGTGGAAATATTGATCAAAGAATAAATAGATTTTTTATGAAAACATGGCTCCGAGCGATCATTTATTGAATAATGTTCATTGTTTGTTTTTTTTTCGAGATTTCGTTCTCGAGTACTAAAATATTTATGCACCTTTGTTTATAGAAAATTTCATATATTTTGGCCTCATCGGTTTATTTCCCAGCGCTATCGAAAATTATTTAAAAAAAAAAATTCGTTCTCGTTCTATACGGTGCTGAATTTATGAATTTCATACTTTTTTAACAGCTTCAATGCATAAAAATGTTTCCAACATTTCAGCATTTCCCTTCCGATACAAGTTGCGAGTCTTGTTTATGAAAATTATCGTTGGAAAGTTGAATCGAATATTGAAAACAGTTACGTTTTTGTCCTTTGTGGAATGCAAGTCGGATGTTGTGACGTGAAACTGTTAAAATATCAAATAACGTAACCGATTATGCATGTATACCATTGTCATTTCCTGGATTCAAATGATTTGGTGTTGAACATAACTTTGTCCTTTGCTTTTCACTCGAAATAATTCCAGTATTCGAGTATGAAGAATCATTTTTAAATACACAAGTCGTGGTTGTATCGATAATAATTGTTAAAAAAAAGCAACAGGGTGAAACCACGAAGCAAGTTAATGTATCGTCTTTGTCACTCTCAGGCGCTCGAAAGTGCGGCAGCTCATCGACTTTATTTGCTCAACGTCAAAACTTTCGTTTCTAATGAAACGTTCTGGAATTGAAGGACGCACGTACGCACAAAGTTATACGTACTCGAAGATTTAGAGTGCTTTCTAAAATGACATTCTTCTGAATTTTGTCCCAGTTGGACTTGAGAATCCATGTTTCGATTATTCATTCATCATACGCGAGTAGTCCATTGCCATTGATAATTTCGTTAATCTTGATATGAAAGAAAAGAAAAAGATGACGCGAAAAGATGAACAGCATTATGGCATATTTCAACGCCAAGCAATATTGCTTCTCGTGTCCGTTTGGTAAGTCGTGGCTTTACATTTTACGTAACGAGCTGAGGGTCCTGGGCCACATTTTGTGCCTGAATTATTTGGAAAGGAAAGAAGTGAATCAACTCGATTCTCCGTAGCCCAGTGCGATGATGAGATTCCTTTGGGAGCACAAGTCTGGAAACAAATTTTCGCGAGTGTCTTTAATCAGTGTGCAAAGAAATATTACAGGAAATGATTGCCGAAAAAAAAGTGCTCGGATATCAAGCTACTCTTTGAATCATAACGCCACTGCTGCTGTGTGTATGTAGTTGGAGAAAAAAGGTTCGAACTTGAGAATCTGAGTGATTCAAGCTTGCGCTGAGTCGGAATCCGCTGGCAGCAGCCGAATCAACAATGCACATCTTTCGGAATCAGCCGAGTCAACGGTATACAAGGTTCGGGATCAGGCTCCAAATACATTGAACCATGCTGAATCAATCCAAATCAACGAGAAATGAGCCACCCAGTTGGAATCGGCTTTTGAGTGGATGGCCCCTCGCTTCCGGGGGACCTTGCCGCAGCCGCCCTCGTTGGCCACTCTCGTCCTCCGTCTCTTTCTCCCTCTTGGACCCTCTCCTCTCTCCTCCTCGCAATCAGCTCGGCCGATGCAGATTATTCGACATGCACCCAACTGCTGCTTCGGTTGTTGCACCAGCGACGTGTGCATTGTTTTTATATCGCAATACGTATGTGCAAACGCGTCAGTTGTACGCTGTACGCTGTACGCACGGATCGTCACGTAGCCCCGTTTCGTTGGCGTTCTTTGTCACTAATACCAGCGTATGTGTATACATATGAAATCCGTGGACACCCCGTTGTTAAGCCAGAGTAGGAAGCCGATCGATTATTCTCATCGGCTTCACGAGCCGGCCTCGAAAAACAATTGCTCCAGCATCAGCCCTGCTCGCACGCTGCCAGCATCTTCCTAGCTCGCTTCCATTTTCACTGCCATGTTTTAATACTCGCCTCATTTAAATATACATCAGCAACGAATTTCATCGTCTTGTATTATTTTCATTTCTTCGCGTTTCTATATTAAGCGTTGGAAAAGTTGGTCGCAAGTTGGAAGCGAAACACTTGGAAAGAGAGAGGGAACGTGCCGCCGGAGTGAAGGGCAGGCACAGGCAGCAGTCTGAGCAAGTCTGAGCAAGTCTGAGCAAGTCTGAGCAAGTCTGAGCAAGTCTGAGCAAGTCTGAGCAAGTCTGAGCAAGTCTGAGCAAGTCTGAGCAAGTCTGAGCAAGTCTGAGGCAGTCGACGACGAGCTCCTCTGAAATAGAAATTTACGACAAATGGCCGAGCGGAATTCAAAGGGGCTCTTCGTTTTAGCCTTCACTCGGATATCGATCCCCACAGGAAATACTCTTGCTTTACCCCCGAGAGAAACGTTGTTTGCAAATTTTCCATCTCGCATCTAAATATCTACCTCTAGAATGATCAACGTTTTGCCATTTTCAAATTCACATTTTTTTCCTAGCACCAAAAGCTAATAGCTCCGAAAATGGAACTTTTCAAACAACACCATACAGAGTTTGTTTGGCATCAGGACAAGTTTCGAACCATCCTACTTTTACTGGTCGTCGAGGCCACAACTTGTTACTATCAGACCGAGTCTCCGAGGACTCGGGTGTTACTGTCGAGAAAAAAAATATTTTCTCCATGGTTTGCCTATTTGTTGGCTGCAACTCGTGTATACGCGGTGCTCAAGGTTACGAACCTCTCTCCACGTGTGTAAAAAAAGTGACACTGTGCACCCGTCGATGAACATGTTTATAGTAAACATTTCCGATGAGTGCAAAAATAATATCAACCTTTTTTACACGTCGCGAATCGAGCCATTTGGCAATTAAATTATTGGTATCGTACCATTTCCTCCTCGCATTGATTCAAAACTCGCATGGGAATGGAAGGATTTAGAACTGGTGAAATTCGCGAGTTTCAACTTTGACCATTGCCTAGAAAGTGAAACGACGCTTTTGAGCATTGAATAATTTCGAATTACGAAATTGTACTGATGTAAGCTTTACGCCGACATGTGCTTATTGGGAATCACTCGCCGAAAATCCAATACACGTATGTGGAATGACAAACTTTTCGGTGTACACGAGTCGAGAAATAGAAATCGAGAACGAGTACACATTTTTTTTCTGTAACTCTATTGTTCTATTATTATTCTATTCTGTCGAATTTCGTAAATTCGAGTGAGAGATGCGTCGAAAAAAAATGTCAAGTCGAGGGTTGTCGTAACTGGCTTGTAATGATGCTGGAGTCATCCCGACAATTGAGTGCTCGTTTTTTGATATCGATAATAATGAATGAATACCGAGAGATGGAGTCAACGATGCTCGAGCGAGGAAGTGTCGCTGAGCACCGATCCTCGACAATACGAGTCGTCGTCGTGTATACCAGTGTACCATACGGTCGGTTCGCGGAGGAGGGCGGCGGAAGGGGAGGAGAGAAGAAGGTTCTTCTTGGTTACACGCCGCTTGCTCTTTCGGAAGGTTAGGGTCAACAACACCGCCTGAAAAGAGCTCGAAAGAAGGAAACGCGAGAAATCGAGCACTCCGTTAGAGAATAAGAAGCAAGAGCTACTGCTCACAAGCCCGATGACCAAGGACGCACATGTGGAGCAGACAGCTACACATGATACTATAACTATTCAACGGGCCTATCATACCTCATTGGACCAAATGTACTAACCATCATCATTTTTTTCTCCAACTCGATGCCAATTTCTTACGACTCGCGTGTAAAAATGCTCAACGAGCTCGCTTTTTTGCTGTCGTTGAAAGTATCACGTGGTGTCCATCTTGAAAAAATTTTTACATAGTCAGTAAGCAATTCAACTATCATTTTAAGAGGTGTTTTTCAAGATTCCAGGTTTTTTTGTGATTGATTTCGCTCTACTGTAAATTCATTATGTTCCCGCAGCTTTTTTTCAGTCGAGAAATTCAATAATAATGAGAAAAATCAACATTTGAAAAGAAAGAGTAAATGTCGAAGATTGTTACACATCTTCAAATTGACGATAATAACATACCTCATGTATATTCGATGTGACATACATTTTGAAGAAAGCACACTCAATAATTATGGAATTTCTCAAAAATATAGATATATGTATTGTAAACACGTGAAAATGAGAGAAATCGTTTCTCAAGAGACCAAGTTGTACTCGTGTCTAAAAATTAAGGATACTGGGGGGGGGGGGGGAAATCTTTTTTCCATGAGATTCATTCAGCCTGGCTCTGAAACTGTAGGATAAGGGAGCAAGTTTTTTGAGAAAAAAGAGATGTTGGGGAAGAACGGGTCGTGAAAAGTAGATATCCGCGGTTCCCAGAATCCTCCAGGAGCAGAAGCGTCACGAGCAATGTATAAATAACGACACGCGATGAAAAAATAAAGAAATGACTGTGGATGATTGGAAAGAGGGACCTAGGTGTTTCCATGCAAAGGTGGACAAAAATCATATGGGAGATGCGAAACGGCGTGGCAAGTCGCGAGTTTTTCCATGATCCCGATGAGAACGGCTGAGAATGGCTGAGAACGGCGGCGGAGTAATGGTGGATTTCCTGTAATGATCGCCGCGCTGTGTGCATGTATTATTATATCGAGTCGACGAGCACTGGTATCCCGGAAAGGAAGGAGCGCGCGTTTTCTCCTACGCTTTTCGCTCCACCTGACATTAGGTAATAATGCCTTCTGCATCAACTATCGGGTCAAGCGCTCTTTTTCCTCTTTTCTTTCGCCCCGCGTAGGTGCTATCACTGCTATGCGCTTGTTGTTTAGGGGCTGTAGCATTAAAGAGTGGAGGAAAAGCTGCGACGTTGGTGTTGCCGAAAAAAAGAAAGAAGAGAAAGAAAAAAAAAGAAAGAACAAGAGCCACAAGAATAAAGAAGAGCGTGATGATATGAAGGAGAAGAGGGCGAGGAGGCTGTGCGCGTGACGAGGGAGGACAGAGTAGTAGAGAGGAAAGAGGAAAGAGGAAAAAGAGTCTAGGACACGAGGGGAAAGAAGAAGACGACGACTTGGAACTTGTGTGTCGTAGCTCTCGTAGCGGTATGGCGCTTCTTGTATGTGCGCTACACACTGGTACACACAAGCGCGCGCATTCCAAAGAAACCCGTGCTGCTGCACAGCGGGTTAATCCACGCTCATCGACTGTGTTGGACTGGATTTCTTCTTCCACACCAACGGAAACGCATGCCGAATATTCTTCCTCGCTTGACGATTTCCCCATGGAGCCCGAGGCCGTTTTTTCCCTTCCTGGTCAGTTTCCTTCTCATTTATTACGAAATTATACTCTCGCTCTTCATTTCCTCGCTGCCATCATAATAATTAGCACATGCACAGGCGTATATTTCTTCCCTTGACTGACCAGTGTGAGTGATGATTTTTCAAGTACACATCTCAAGTTCCACGTAGTATTGAATTATAAATGGTCTTTTAATCGACTTGCATGAAGATTATCATTCTATCGAAAGGAAGAGTGCAGAAAAACAGTGGGAAGCGTTCAACCGATTCAGGGGCGAATCGCTGTACTCGCTTCTCCATTATGCACCAATCGAATTTGGCTGCCCCAGTAGAGTCACTTTGTTTCTTTAACCACGTGACTACTCTTTTCCCTGTTTCAAACAGTTTAATCGGCCGTTTGATTATTTACATTTCATAATGTATGTGTGTATATATATATATATATAAATAAATAAATAAATAAATATATATATATATATATATATATATATATATATATATATATATATATATATATATACAGGGTGTACCAAAATCCCCGTACCAAAAGAAAACCCAATATTCCTTTTTGAATTTTGAATCTAAAAGTCCTTTACCACTTTTCACGAAACTCAAAATTGAAAAAGTTATTTAAGTTTCAAATTTAAACAATAAATGGTTTCTCTCAACAAGTGGGCATAAAATTCACCGACCAAACTTTACCCACATTTTTTTCATATTTTTTAGAGTCGAAAAGTCCTTTGCCACTTTTGACAAAACTCAAAATCAAAAAAGATATTCGAGTTTGAAATCTAAGAAATTCGATTGGTCAAAACTTGTAACTCGCACATTTTTTTTCAATTTTGAGTTTTGATAAAAGTGGTAAAGGACTTTTCGATACAAAATTCAAAAAGGAATATTGGGTTTTCTTTTGGTACGGGGATTTTGGCACACCCTGTATATTTCTTTTTGTTGAATCTTGATAATCATCGAAAGTAGTTTTACCTCCACTTTCTAAATTGCAGAATATGTTTCAGTTACGACGGTTGGACTTGATCATGGATATTTCGTTCCGAGCGTTCGAAAATTCAAAAGATTACATAAACGTGTCTTGAAGAAATTTGAGAGTGAAATGGGAAGACCGTGTCTAACGATGCGCTCGTATGCAAGTGTCGAGACTTGAAATCCTCCATTTAAGCTATTTATAGATCAACTTGCCGCGTTGAATCGTTACTGGCCTTTATCGGAAATTATCAGTAGGTATGCAACAGTCGCAACAACTTGGTGAATTTACGCCAGGTCGAATAAAATGTCGAATTATCGTTCGAGTCGAAGGTATTTAGACATTGCTTTGAGTCTGTGGGGAAAATTTCGCCTTCTTCCGAGATTTTGAATAATTTCACAATGAAATGGCAAAGGCCAGCAATGCTGAATTTTTCATTGAACCCAAGTTTTTTCATTAGACGACTGAAACTCGCCTGTCGAAAGAACGAAACATGAGAATTTGGAGGTCGAGTTTTACTTTTGGCATTCTTTTATGCTTGAAGTAACATTTACTGAAATATCCATCTCCTATGAATTTGATTGCGTCCTGTTTTTGAATTTTAAATCACGCAGTGGTTGATTAATCATCGGCCAATGAATGGTCGAAAAATAAAAAAGTAATACTAAAACAATTGAACAATTTCAAATTTTGCTGGAAATTCCGAGCCCCGAAATTCCCTTGAGGTATTATCGCCAGGGGAAAATATGTGGCGTACCGAATGAATGAAGAAAAAAAGAGCCGAATGAAAGAGATGCATCGACGAGAATATGCCTAAAAATACGGTGTTTGTAACAAGGAGAGCCTAAAAGACGACGAGGTGACGAATAATGTCGAGGGACTGAAAAAATGCTTGCTCGTAGCGAATCGGGCATGTTGAAAAGGGAGCGCGTAATCGGCGAGGGTCAACTGTATTATTATAGTGGGCGGCTCGGCGCGGTGGAGGGGGAGAAAGAAGAATGATGATGACGGTCAATGACGGCGAAACATGGAGTAGGAGAGTGAGCGATTTCGTTGTGTACAACAATGAGAGTCGGTATTGGGCGAATTATCGGCAAAAAAGTAGTGACGCAGGACATGAAGGGGTAGGACGAGGGACGCGTAGATTGACCCGTTGCTCGCCCCCACGCTCACTGGATGCTCACTGGATGCTCACTGGATGCTCACTGGATGCTCACTGGATGCTCACTGGATGCTCACTGGATGATCACTGGATGCTCACTGGATGCTCACTGGATGATCACGGAGCCGTCGCTGCTATTACTCTACATACTACTCTCGGTGCGTGCGTACGTGCGGCGCATCCTCCAAGTCCGAGTCGTCATCGGTCGTCATCACCACCCTCAGCAGTGTCAACACAGCCGTGAACTGCAGTGAACAGTGAACAGACAGACCCCCTCGCTTCTCCCCACCACTCTGCTGCTGGTGGTGGTGGCGCTATTCCCCTACCCCCGTTGAGCGACCAACGGTTCGTTCGTTCCTCGCTCGGCTACGGCTGCCGCACGGCGGCGTTCTGTTCTCAGTCTCGTTCAGACTTTGAGCAGCCAAACGGCGCCAGTCAGTCACAGTCAGTGACAGTCAGTGACAGTCAGTGACAGTCAGTAACACAGTCAGTCACAGTCAGTGACAGTCAGTCACAGTCAGTCACAGTCAGTCACAGTCACCGCAAGTAGCGCATTCGTGCCCTCCGCGTTATCCCCCTTGTGATTTGAACCATTCGCACACATCTCTTGGTCCGTCAGTCGCGCGGCGCGTGCCTTTCGCACGCGAGTCAGTGCCGAGCGTTCCGATTCGTACCAGCCGACTCGAGCCGACGTCACGTGCCGAGATTATTATTATTATTATTATTATTTAACACATTGCTTTTTTATAACCTGCCTGAATTGGGCACCTGACTCGCTTCTCCCTGTTCGCTGTACTCGTTGTAAGTGGCGCGTGCCGCGAGTTGTCAGTTACTACCCAAGGATACAGTACTCGAAGAAAAAAGGAAAAACAAGTGCCTGTCGGATTAGCCGCAAGTTGTTACCATCGAAAGGCGACAAAAAGTGTGTTTTGGTCGAGGGCGACATTCGCGCCTCGAAAATCGTTGTGTGTGTTTCGTTGTCAACGAAAAATCAACTTTGGAAAGATAAAAGTAAAAGCGAGTGGTGCAAGCTGCTTGGCCGCCGCCAGCAAGGGGAAAGGAAACGAGGACCGACGAGGACGAGAACGGCGTCATCGACCATCGCCTCATCTCCTCGCCTGCTCCTCTCGTGTGTCATCGCGCTCCTGCGGATCCTCCCTGCCTCCTTGGGCCTACGCCTTAGCTTACTTACTGCCACCCCTCCGTACTCCATCTACTCTCATCGACCACCGGGACTGGTACAACCACTGACACCCTTCGTCAGCGGCAGCGGCGTCACACTTGGTGGATATACGCATCATCCTGCGTCGGCGATTTCGTTGAGGTAAAGTGATTTCTATGACGTCAAACTCGCGCGCAGTATCGACACCCCAGCAGTCAAGTTGAGCAACCTTGCTCGCTGCCTCACTCGCTCTTGTACATGTATGTGGACACGTGACGACGACGGCCAAGACGTGGTTATTCATGCCCGCGCAATTATATTGTTGCTCCCCCCCCCCCCCCTTTCCGCTCTTTCCCCCCTTTCTAAACGTTCTCTTTGTCTAGCTTTCGCTCCTTTGTAGCATACTAATGTCACAGGACTCTTCCCTGCTTGTACGTATGCACCCAAGTGCATGCTCTCTTCTTCCTTGAAGCCTCGTACAGCATCGCCGTTACTTGACTTTCCGCCTATCGGTGCATGCAAATTATACACACGCACATCTCCCTCCGAGTTGATAGACTTTTCAAAAATCGTGATTACAAGTTGACCTTCGGTATTAGTCACGTCTCTTTGGGTCACGAGATGTAAAGATATTTTTGGTTTTCTTTTGTTTGCTTGCTTTTCAACGCAATTCATAACTTTTTAACGGGAGCGTAAAAGAAGAGAGATTTTTGTACATCGATGGACTAGAGCCATATTTTTCGTCAACAACTCGCAATCAAAGGCGATTCAGGCTGGGCGAGTTGATGAATTATACAGGAAAATCGACATGTAGGAATCGAAGGAAATGTCTCGAATTTTTCTTTGGCATTTAGAGAATTCTCCACGGCGAAACAAGTACTATTCAAGCGGAAAAAAATTGAGAGTCTCGTCGATTTCAATAGGAAAAGTTGGTCATTGAAATCATGTTCAAATATTTGCTTTCTTTGCTCCATCTTGTTCAACGCTCGAGCTTATCACAATCGTCTTGTTTCGAAATCGATATTGAATGTTTGCGTGTTTCAAATATAATTTCCAAGTCCTGTTCCCCTCTATCCGCACAGGGGAAGCAAAAACGAAAATGCTGAGATTTGCGCGCATCTTGTTGGAGTCTGGTTTGAAAAACATTTCAACAAAGGATTCCGCATCTCGGGAAATCATTGCGACCATGTCGCTCTATTTCCAGTGCAGCCTTGGAGTCGCGTGCGTATCGCGGTTTTCATCCTTGAAAAATCTTCGACGGCCTGCCGCTTATCACGGAAACGACAAAGAGAGCATTAGTTAGCTTTTGATTTATCGTTGGACGCTCATGCATGGAATATCAATTCGTGGCTTTTCTTCTTACAAATCATTTTCCACTTTGCTTTTGTATACGTTTATGATTATTGAAAACAAAACAAAACATGAAAACACCAGTTGATTTATTTCGATTATTGCGAGTAAATCAATGAAATCCTTTCTGCGCTTTAAACCATCGACAAGCCATGTTATACAAGTGGATGTTGGTACAAAAGTTGCAATCAAAAAAGTCCAGGTCAGTAGTTGCAATAGGCAATTCCGAGGCACAAGCGTCAGTCAAATGCAAAATATTAATCAACGCGAATTGTCGTTTCCCAGCATTTTTGTTTGGCTTTTTTATTCAAAATCAATGTCGATGATTTTGAATAGTTGTCGAATCTTTCCTTTCTATGCATAAACGAATCGCGTAAATTATTTTCATTCTTCGTGATGACGTCGTTGCCAATGCGCGAATCAGTATAAAGGCGTTTGCATGCAATCTGCGAGCATGAGCCAGAGCTCCGATCCTGAACCCGGCATTAAAAAATGGTTGGAAGGCAAAAATCCCCAACTTGTTCCTTTGACAACGATTTCGCCTTTCATCGCAAAGCTGCAGTGTTACTAGGCTATTTCAAGGACTGAAAAAAACGTGTATTGCAGCTAACGAGGGAGAGGGGCGGGGCGGGGGGGGGGGTGGGTCACTTGAAAGTCGACAAAATACATTCAGAAGAGTGCATAATTTGAAGGAATTTTATTTTATCGCCATACGCGTGTCTAGCTTTTAGATTGCAATATCAGCATTATATTCGTGCTCAACTTGAAAAAATACAAAGTCGCGTTTATTCGTGTCCAGAAAGCGATGAAAATGTATCCCGATTCCGTCATGTTACATGCATCTAGGAACACAGTAGCCGAGGCATAATCTTATGAAAAGAAGCCATGTTTTTCAAAGAGCAATCGAGTAGCACAAACAGAGGATAATAATAGCCTCGGGAAAATTTCTGGTGAAAGAAATGTAAAATACTATCCAAGTACATTGAATCAGCAAAACTTGACAACAAAATAACGTCATGTCACTCCCGAAGGACAAATATATTATTCAGAAAAACCCCTCCCGAAAATTTTTCTTGCCTACGCCCCCATCACTGATATAAATCAGTAAATTCTCCGGGGTCAGGAGTTTTTCGAACAAACGTCCCAAGGCATTGATTATTAACGCAAAATGAATTGGCTTTTATGGAAATTTTGTTTTTCTTGACATGTTTTTGCGACGAAGAAAAAAAGCGTTGATTGCGATACGTACACATGCAATGATTCATGACCTTACCGTCGTTATTATCTCTTTCTTTATCTCTGTCTTTTCCTCGCAATGGTGCCACCTCAATCAAATCAAACGTTACGATTCGCTTTGTTCAACGCACAAGTTATTGACGTCATACAAACGACGAGTTTCGCAAAATGTCGCTTGCCTCTTTTCAAGATTGCTTTTTTTTTGTTTTGGACAACATGTGTAACTTGTGTGTGGCATATCACTTGTGAATTAAAAATCCAGCAAACGAATCCAATTTGCCAAAATGAGAAAAACTGCTGGTCATGCCGAGGAGAAATTGTAATGTCGCGGAACAGTTTCCCGCTCTGTTTGCTGATTTTTCCAGTCATTTTCACGGCGCGACAATATCGAGAATCGCGCAAGTCCCGTTATGTTTTAAAACAAGGCTAATGGAGTGGGAAATTGGTTGCCAGTTTGTGTGCCGATGACTGGCCTTTTTTTTTTTTTTGAAGCCGCTAAAGTTGTCGCGTGATTTCACGTTGAGCGCCGATGTGATTATTCGCAAAAAGCGTTGGAACGTGAATGCGAATAAAAATGGATTCGGGAATTGTACGCGGAGCTATATGGACGATTGTATTTTTGCGGGCGATAAAAAGGGCAGGTGACTCGCTGAAAAGGGTTGAGGCGGTATACCTACGCGCATCCATATTACATGTGGGCTAGAGGGTTGGAGGGAGAGGAAAAAGGTAGATGACGAAGAAGAAGAAGAAGAAGAAAAAGTAAAAGAGGGTCGTCGCCGGTCGCCGAGGAAGAGAATTTTCGTTCTCATGTTCTGCTGGCTCGAGCAAGAGCGAGCAAGAGCGAGCAAGAGCGAGCACACGGGAAAAACAAGTGACGCGTATTGCTTGTATACGTACGATACATCTGTGCAATCGCGATTGTGCTGAGCATGATTGAAATTGATACGTACGTATTACGTACGAGGTAATGAAAAATGCCGGATAATCGTGGCGATAAAAAAAATTGGTCGTCGCTCGAAGAAGCGGGGCCCGATAATTTGATTGGAGCGCCGCCGCCTTTTGCGACCATCATGTCGATTTAACGAGGTCACGATATCTCTCCCATTGTTTGCGTAGCGCGCGTCGAAAGTCGGCGGCGCGCGCTCAACTCGGCTCCTCTCCTCTTTCCTCCTCTTTCGGGCTCTTTCCTCCTCTTTCGGGCTCTTTCCTCCTCTTTCGGGCTCTTTCCTCCTCCTGCTTCCTTTCCTCCCGGCGTCTTGGCGTCGACGACTACTCCGCTGCACGCGAGGCATGGCGTAGGTAGCAGCCTCTGCCACTCGCCCGCGAGTCAGTTTTTTCCCGGCCCGTGGCTTTGTCGTTATCATTCGAGAAAGAGAGAGGAATAACGGAGAAGCTCTTGAGAGACACGTCGTTGACCGGCGTCTCTGTCAAACGATTGGCCAGGAATCGGGATTCGGATGTCGCGTTGAAGGGACATTCTCAAATGAAACTGGAATAATTCTACTAATGTGACGACTAAACACTCGAGGGAGTACATGAGCAATAGTCCAGCAGCGAGTGGGAATGAATAACAACGATCAGAAGGATGTTGCTGGGGGATGAGTTTGGGGAGCGGGGCAAGAGTAGACGAGGAGGGGAGAGGAGCGCGCCAGGCAGGGGCAAGCAAGCGGGGAAGCGCAAGTACACGGGTAATATCGATTATCGCGCGGCCTGGAACGGGAAATTAGAAAGCCGAGCGTCGACTACTACTGCCACTTCCTACGACGTACGAGTACTGGCGCGTGCACGTTACCACTACACTCGGCATTCGCACGCGATACATCTGTCCCTTTTTCCTTCCTTCCTTCCTTCCTTCCTTCCTTCCTTCCTTCCTTACTTCCTTACTTCCTTACTTCCTTACTTCCTTACTTCCTTACTTCCTTACTCTTGCCCCGAACATGAACCACCCACTTGGAATAAGAAGCGGCTGGCCCGTAGTGGCGCACTCGAGCGCGTGACACCGCTGGAGCCGCATTTTCGCCCGATTCGTAAATCCGCGCTCATCAAACTCGACGACGCTTCACACCGAGTCGATCAATTCCTCCACGCGACGACCCTCGACCGCATATCAATTACATCACCATATGATGCAACGCCCGGTAGCATTCGCGTCGTTTCGGCGTTCTCGCTGTCACGATTGTTCCACATGCCGAAAGCTTCGAATAACTCGCTATCCAAGAAACCACAAATCTCTCACGCTCCATTCTCAACTCGCGTAAATCAAGCACGTCCCCCACAAGGCACTTGCAAGCAGCCTCATAATAATTGCAAGTGAAAATCAAATATCCAGAATCTCTCGCAGCTTTCAGAACACCGTGCTCGGGATATTCCGAATTTGAAAATGAGCGTTGCTGATCAATGTTCCTTTCGTCTGTGCTTTTACGCAGTTACGAAAGCGATTGGTTTCGTCGTGTAAAAACGTGACTACATGGTGGCGTAAAAGAGAAACATGGTATGTACAAGGTTGCCGAATGCCTACTCGCGACGAGGGTGTTTTCGGGGGACTTGACGACGGCACGTTGTAGGTATGTTAGAGAAGGGAAATGGGGGGGCTTTCTGAGCGCGAGCCGGTCGGTGATGTTTGGGCTGGGCAGAAGAAGCAGCAACGTGCGCAAAACGTCGCGAGGAAGAGGTCGTTGGTTGCACAAGTCGCAGAACGGCGGTCCACTTTCTCCTCTTCGCGAGCGGCTCTTTTTCATCTCGAACCACGCGAGCGCCCCTCCCTCGAGTACAATACCACGCGTACCATGCGTGCTCTCTCGGCACTCGCGACTTGTATACGTACACACGCGCACAGTACGCGCATCCTCGCTCTTGTTGCGTATCCGCCACTGCGCCGCGTGTGCGCGATTAATTTCTAACGGGTCTTGCTTCTCCTCCCCCGCCCTCTCTCTCTCTCTCTCTCTCTCTCTCTCTCTCTCTCTCTCTCCTCGCGAACGACCTACGCTACACGACGACGAGGCGGCCCTTGCCGCTATCGAGTTTTCGGTTTCCCCGCTCAGCTTGCCGCTGCTCTGTACGACTGCTGCTGCATTGAACTGCATTGAAGGAGGCTTTCATTGAACGCCATCCAAGATGCTCCTCGATTTCACCTGATCTCGCGATTTTGCTCCACTCGGTAATTACACCTGCACACTCGGCTTGTGCGTTGAATCATGGCACATCATTCAGTCTGATGATTTTTCACGACCATCGTGGGTTGTTCATTTTCCAACGCATACATTTATGCCACCGAGAAAAAGTCGTTTGCTAAATTCTGTCAAATCAAATGCCAGTTTATTGGATTACAATTTTTTCAAAGCTACTGAATCACCGGTGCATTTATTTACAACTGCATCGCAGAGAATTTCACCATTTTCCCCACAATCAGCGATGAAAGCAAGTCGGGGCTTAATCCCTGGAACGACACTTTTTATCACAATCGACCGGCCTTGGGCGATGAGACTTTGTTTCTCATGAAACGAGTGGAACATTATCGCAAGTCGAGTTTTCGCTAATGCGCGAACACAGCGATGGGAGCACGCTCCGATCATACTTATTCCTTCTCGTTACTTCTCAAAATGTTCGAGGGATATTCATCTGAGGAAACGAAGCAACTTGAATAGAAAATTGCTTAAACCGCGTTTTCCTTCGCATTGTCGATGGCAGCGGGGTACTGTACAAAGGAAAGAGAAACACGCGAAATAATATGTAGAGAAGAAAGAGAATCATGTGGCGCATGAAAATTCAACTCGACGCATTGGAGTGTGGTGGAGACAATGGCCAGGAAGTGGTACAGGGAGGCATGGCTACGCTGATGCTCCTGACGCGTGATTGTTGCTCGATAATTAAGAATCGAATCACGGCTCGTTTCGGGAATAATGCCGTCTCGACGTGACTCGTGCGTTTCATTCTACTCGTTGGTAATATGCAATACGCGTGTCGTACACGTCCGTACGAGGCTGTTTTTCCGCGGGCCTGCTGCGCGCCCGACAATCCAAGTTTTGAGGGGCAAGAGGGAGGAGGATTACTTCAACATGCGACGATGCCTCGCTAAATATTCGCCTGGCCCCCCTGTTCTCTCTTGCAATCGATTTTTTAATCGCGCGTCCATTCATGAAAATATCCATATCAATAACAATCTACTCGGATAAATAAATCGACATTCCCCGCATGTATGGGTTTCGCAACAACAACTTTTTCACGTCGAGTTAGTTCTCGAAATGCACTTTTCCATCCAAGTGACTTGCACTCGCAGCGGTATCGATGATACCGCTGTTGACAATCTGGCGACTACTTTTTCTACCCAGTTTATCGAGTGTTTCATTCTACTCTGATTAGAGAAGACTCGAGAGATGCGCGTGCGTGTTTGGTTTTTCGGCACATGTTTCCAAACCATAATTCTCGATCGAGTTGCTGTTCCCAAAGCAATTTGATAGGGTTCAAGGTTGGCGCGGGTTGAGGAGGAGGATACGACATATCCAGTATTTTTAGCGCTTCTCTTATCTCCCATGTAGTCACCGGAAGGAGTTGCTAGGCATTGCGAAATTGGACTAGAAAGTCGAAAAAAACAAATTACGATGAGGATCAAGTTTTTTGAGACATGTCAAAGTACGTACACAAGATGCTGACCGCTACTTATCGTTTTCAAGAGAACTTGCGAGATTACCAACAAATCTTGTACGGGAAATTTGTAGGGTCTCCAAGGCGAGAAGTTGCTGAAAATTGTGGTGTGCTGGCAAGGTAACATGGAAATATTTTTCAATTGCCGAAATGAGCGAGGGCCGTGTTACTACGGCTGCATTAATGGCAATGATGAGGGCAGTGGCACTCGCGGCTAGTCAGTGCTAGTCAGTGCTAGTCAGCGCTAGTCAGTGCTAGTCAGTGCTAGTCAGCGCTAGTCAGTGCTAGTCAGTGCTAGTCAGCGCTAGTCAGTGCTAGTCAGTGCTAGTCAGCGCTAGTCAGTGCTAGTGGCTGCGACCTGCGACGGCGACAGCGACAGCGGCGGCGCTGCGTGCGCACCAACTCATGCGCGCGCGTGGCCCGCTTTGTCTTTCGAGAAAAAGGAATGCCGCCGCCGCTGCTGATATACTTTCGCTTTTATCGATTCGCTTGATTGCGCGCTCGATCGAAGGGAGGAGCGCAGTGCACCACACGGACTCTTTGTCTCTGTCTTGTCGTCGTTTTTCCATCATTTTCAGCGGTCTCTGGGTATCGCATATATCCAAATTGAATCGACAATCACGAAATGACGCTTCGCGACGTTGTGCTGTTCTGCCGGGCTGGGCGCGCGGATGGAAACGGAAGGACGAGAACGACCAAGAAAAGGAGGGATGCTCGCCTCCGTAAATTTAGCACTCTGATCTCATTCCGCGGTGAATCTCGAGTCGAAAATAGCGTTGATACAACGGTCCGAGAGTCCGAAATATCCACACGAAATGGCTTTATTTCCCGTTTGAGTCTCGAGTTGTCTTGGGCATGAACAAAGTAAGCAACAAACGTCACCTTCATACAACGACAACTTGCTTCGAGTCGTCCCTTCCGCCTGCCCTCGAAAATTAGCCTCTCCGGGAGTTAGTTGCCCGTACATTCGGAGATTCGCTCGTATGCATCCGAGTATGCCCGATTTCAGCGATCCATATTGACTCTTTCATCGCACAATGTGATACGCGCGTAAGCTGCTTGGATAAAATTTGCCCTCGACACGAAGAGCCGTATTTCACAATCGATGCGCATTCAAGGTAAAAACTTGAAAAGTCATGAGAAATTGTATAAAAATTGTAGCGAGTTTCGGTAACAGGTGCCTCGAAGAGTAGAGATGGTTTTCACAAATGGCCTACTTTCGAGCGAATCTACAGATTCCTCGCTTTCAATGGTCGGCTGGAGAACAAAATTGCGTACACGTACGGGGAACCCGATTAGATTACTCTCGCGAGGATCGCTGACGCGAGAGGTCAATCTTGACGAGCGGACGGCTAACTTGATCAAATACATGTTGGTACACGATGCGTTTTTACACATCGTGTACACATTAGATTGTCGCGCGCGCGCGCTAGAGTTGCGGAGAGTACGTTTATTGCCCAATACAAATATTGCGCACGTTTCAGTTCGTGGGCCAACGTCTATTTCGAAACGGTTGGCGGTCAAGCTCGCGATTCGCCCCGAGCAGCGTGTACGTAATAAAAGCAACGCGTACTTGAAAAGCATGTCTCATCGATCGCTCAAAAGCTCCTCTCGGATCAGAAGCGAAAGCGTTTACACGTCGCTTCGAATGGAATTTCCTTCTTCATCCTCCTCCTCCTCCTCCTCCTCCTCCTTTGCTCTCCTGATGCCGCTGATGCCCGACTACGCGTACTTACGACTACTCTTCTATGCCATGCTACATTGCTATGCTCGCTCTCGTCACTGACCTCTCTCAATTCGCAACCAAACGCTCGCTTTTCGCTTCACTCTTCGCCCCTTCCAGTGACCGAAACCGGGAATCGACCGATGAATCATAATGCGCTTCGTGACTTTTTCTCATCCATCTCGGCTTTCGATTGTTTCGTATAATACGCAGTAAATTATAACTTTCATTAAATGTGCGCTTCCGACTTCCGATACGGCAATTATTGTGTCGATGTGCACCATTATTCTTTACATTGCGAATATGTGCATCGCGCTTGGATTTTCGTTCATTCTCAACCGTTGCTGAGCTTGAATATTCAGCGAAACAGTTTTCAGGCGTTAATCTTAATCTCTTTCAAACGTCAATTTTTGCAACTGCTCGGCACCTCGGTACATTTTTAATTACAAGATTCGCATATTCGTTCATTTTTCGCAAAAAAAAAAACATGGTTAGTTGCTTGCCATTCCGAGTTGAACGTTTCCAAAAGAAAAGAAAAGAAAAAAACGAGTCGACATTCACGTAATCCCGCCGAATGAATGGAATGACCGAGTACAATGTAAAAACTGCAAAGCTCACACATGACTGTTGACTGTCAACAATGATTACTTTCGAGCTGCAAGTTACGCCGTCGATGATGCACGATTCTGATGTGTTGAGCGAAGAACGTCGCCTTGGCACTTGAGAGCAGGCCCCAACTACACTCGAAGGATTGTTGAAGCTGCATTGATTCAAGTTGACATGTCAACTTTTCATCTTGTTTTCATCTTGACGAGCATCATTTACCGGGCCCGCACTTTTCGATCAGTGCGTGTGAAAATTTCGTAAAAAATGGCCATTGGAGTGTTGGGAAGCTAGAGATGGAGGGGGACTCGCATATCAACAAATTGTTCTTCATTACTTATAAACAAAAGCGATGAAAGAAACGTCGGTAACAAACAAACGGAATCGGTAAAGAATCGTCGTCATTTGGCGAACCATGATAAAACTTACTCCAGCGTGACATGGATCAGAATAACGTCATCCTCTTTGATGGAGAAAATGGCGGCAAAGGAAGATTATTCCCAGAAATCGCCTACAGTCCATTCAAAGATTGTAATGGATCACATTTACATGTAAATACAATGCTTCTGTGCGTCGAAAGTTGAACGTAATGAAGCAAAGATTTCCTCCTTCAATTAAGAGCTTCCCACGTGTGCTATGGAACAAGAGGACAATTCAATCGCTGGAAATTTCATGTACTCGCGGTGATGTATTAATAACGCGATGAAAGGATCAAGTTGATTCGTAGTGAATTTTTACAATTATAAACGGCTCTGCTCATGTTTAATTTACAGTTGTGAAAAAAGTCGTTGCGAAACAAACGAAGGAAATAAACATGAAATTCGTCCAGGCACTTGTGCCATACATCGAGGATAATAAAAATATTTCGTTTCATTTTTACATCAACTTGTCATCAAGTTTTTTTATCGTGATGCGCATATTTTTATTTACGTAAATTAATTTTTATGCACATACATCATAAAAATGTGAACCGCATAGTTTTCAGTGTACACATTTAATCCCTGCAAACAACTCTTGCGATGAAAACATGGACAGAAGGTGAAGGATATGTTTGACCGTAATATCGATTTTTATTGATACAAATTTCTAAAAACTAATTCATTGTGTACTGACTTTTTGTTTGCGTGTATTAAGCGTTTGATGTGATAAAATACCAAGGAAAATAATCTGTCAGCCTATGAGTACAATAAACCACCGTTGTCAACGGCTCTCGTGTAAATTTTATACACATTTCACTTGTTGTTTCCGAGTATTTCATCACACAACGCAAAACAAGTTGAAGTGACAAAACTAACTTGTGGATCATGAATAGATGAGTAAATATTCAAGTGGCATTCCATGATTCAAGTTTGCGGTAACGTTCTTCTCATCGTAATTACGTATTTTTGATGTGGAGAAATAATAGAAATATGGATATTCGCGCACACATGACGGCGATTTAGCGCATTTGCATTCATCGCGCTGGTATTTCCGTGGGATTTGGGAAAGTGGAACAGCGCAATGTCGCGTGTACGCGAACGAAAGGAGCAGCGCGATCGGGATGAAGAAAGAGCGTACAAATCCGTTAAACGTATTTCGTGTACAAGGGCCTGCGGTCATCGGCCAACGAACGAATGCCTATTTAGGAATCAGCTCTAGATAGCATTACTGTAATATTTACAAAGCATAATTGATCTAGTTCCGATCGTGCTTTTGCGCTGCAGCAACTGATGCAAGCTCTCGCGGGAATAATGACGATTTGAATGGACGTGTTTTATCATCAAGTGCCGAGGAGCATGAAAACGTGCCGCAAATATGTCGCGAGAAGCCGCAACGCGCGAGTAAATGAAAGAGTAGGAAAGTATATTGCACATGGCGATTATCGCGTGGGTTTATAAAAGTCGGCCGCTCGTGCGCGCGTCTTCTTCTTGTGAGTTGCACAACTCCTTGTTATAATAATATTCCTGGGGAGCAAGAACGAAGCAGAGCAGCAGCAAGAGAAACAGAGAGAGAGAGAGTTGAGTTTGAGTAACGCTGTACGTACCAAGGTGAAAAATGGACATTGCCGTCACTGGCGTCGGGGGCGAGAAGGAGGAAAAGGTGGCAACCAACGGAGGAGGAGGAGGAGGAGGAGGAGGAGGAGGAGGAGGAGGAGGAGGAGGAAAGCAGGAGCAAGTTTGCGAGCACCTGGCAGCGGTGTACACGCGCGACTGCTGACGCCGCTTGCTGCTGCTGCACATGGCGCGCGTCACATTTGCCGTGGTTGTTGTTTCGCTAATATTTGATGATAATGATAATGACGCCTTCTCTTCATCTCCCGAGCACTTGCAGTATTCGGTCGCGCACCTTATCGAGTCGAGTCCCCCAAGCTTTTGCCTTGTACCTTCCATACTATCTCGCTCGCGACAACGCGTTCTTTTCCTCTTTTTCCTTGCCCCCTCCGCCTCCTTTCTTCGGCTCTTTGTTCGCGCTTCTATACAAGAATCTGCATTCTAAAACAACAGCCGATCGACGGTCGACTCTTTCATCTAGTACACTCGTTAATGCTACTCCAATCAACAGCGGGAAATGGACCCTATGGGAAATCTCGCCTTTTCAAATGACATTTGAATTTTTAACTTGCCAATGGTTCTTTAGACTCGCGCCTCTTGAATTCCGAATCTCGCGTTTTCGCGTCACATTCTCTCCAAGCGACGCGAATCGAGGAGCGCCATCGTGGAACATGGCGCAAAAGTGTGGAAATACAAGCTCAGTTTGCCCAAGTGAGGCTAGAAAACACACCCATCGATGAAATAGTACATTGCGCGTCCAAGGCCGAAAACAGCCGATAATTAGGCAGTACATACATCAGGTCGACCGCAGCAGATGAGCGAAAAACGACACAGTGTCGGGCTGCTCACAATGTTTCAAGTTAATTTTTGCTTTGTAAAGATATTTTCTGGAAAATTCTCAATTCGAGGGCATCGAATTGAAGAAATGTTGCTAGCAGTCCACAAAAGAACTCGAAAATGCTGCTATTATGCTACATGCAATATAATGTATTGTTAATTAAAAGCTTGAGCTTGCAAGTCGATTTCCAACATGTTATATGTATAATGCTGAAATCAATGTCCATGGTGTATTATTATACAACGACCCTTTCTGCGGCAAGAGGTTGGTCCAGTATTGAAAATTGCAACTCGCGCATTTTTCTCGATTCAAGGTTCTAGTCGTGCTTTGAGGAAAAATGTTCAACAGGCGAGAGTTTGCGTGGCATGTCGACGGTGGTGGGTGGAAATGGGCGCAAAAGTATGCATGTATATGTACATACTGCGATAAGCAGGAGACTTTTGAGTGGGCCTGGGGAAGAAGGCCCGACCAAAACAAGTGTCGATGAATCGCGTCGATTGGTTCGAGGCTCATCGTCGGACGCAGGGATGCGAGCGCAACTTTGCTCATTCCCTGGGCCCTCTTTCTCCCTTCTAATACTCGGTCGTCCTCGCGGTCTCGTACGTAGCTCCGAGCTGGTACAGCGGCAATGTGTATTTCGTTGCGAGAGAAAGCGTCAAGTATGCCTGGATGGTCGCGGCCTATTTACGTAGTTGTATACTTGAGATGTACACGCAATAGAATAGACATTTTCGCGGAACGCTCTGAGGCAAAAAGGCCGTGCTCAAAGTGCTCAAAGTGCTCAAAGTGCTCAAAGTGCTCAAAGTGCTCAAAGTGCTCAAAGTGCTCAAAGTGCTCAAAGTGCTCAAAGTGCTCAAAGTGCTCAAAGTGCTCAAAGTGCTCTCGGTTCATTACTTGGCGACCGACAAAGTTTTTCTCGGCCCGAGATTCCGCGCGAGTCAATGATTCTCGGTGGTTTCGCTCGCAAGTATCCAAGGTCCCTTTCGAGTTTTCGAAAATCCTCGTCAACTTGCCAATGTCATCGTCATGATGACATGGTCATCTCTTCTCCTGCTCATTCTTGTTTTCAATGACTCGACGTAATAATCGCAGGAATGAAGGGGAAGAGTTGGCCTGTCGACAAATGGCAAATAAAAGAGCAGCGCGATGCGAGAATTGTAACGGGTTAAACGTAGCGGCTGCCTGCGGAACGGTACAATTGTCCCACATGGAAGAAGAAACACACGAGGCTCGCCAAGCGTTATACGCGCGCATCGCAATATCCCAGCGGCAGATAATTTCGACTTGGGTTCTTTCGACTGCGCAACCATCAATCGTCGCAAGCGAATTGTAAAGCACGATGCTTGGCGCTGCGGCGTCGATATCACTTGCCACCGAGGTGACGATCAGAGATGACGAAGCGCCAAGTATCTTTCCTGTTTCCTGGCGACAACAAGCCACCCTTATCATATGCATACTCCTCCTCCTCCTCCTCCTCCTCCTCCTCCTCCTCTTCTTTTCGACTCTTTGCGTCCATCACAGTACGTGATGCACAGCCATACGAGGCTAGTCTCAGTAACTCGGAGAAACTCGGTTCGTTTGGCAAAGGGCGATTTTTCGACTGTACGGTCGTTGTCGGAGTTGCCAGGAAATGTGAGAATGCCAGGCAGTTTTTTTTATTTGCCTGGAAAATTCTCGACATTGGCAATACTTGGAAGAAGGCATAAAGTAAGATGACTCGAAATTTTTTCCATCCATTCGCTACATTGTTCGACCGTGTATTTATTTTTAAATGATCAAACTCTGTCAGTATTAATATATCGAGGGAGTGAAATGAAAAATTTCTTCCGTCTGTTTCGGAAAACGTCGCCAGATTTCGAAAAAGGATTGCTGGCAGTTTAGTATGCTGCGTCATCGGCCGACTTTTCGAATGTTGAAGGATGGAAAATAAGGTTGCTGCGGGAACGAACGAGTGCTGGTCAGGTTTTGATTGGCGGTGCCATTGACGCGTCGGGCGTTGGGACGCCCCGTGGGTGAGGAAACGCGTGTTCCAGGATTACAACGACGACTCATAAGACGACGAGGATGCAACGATATGATGCGCATCGATCGAAATAGAAAGCGTCGGCATGTGCCTGTTGCCCCGCGCCGTGTGCTCTCGCTACCGATTCTCGAGTGCCTTTTACAATTATAAATAAACGCGCTCGTGCGCGAGCATCGAGAAATCAAGCGCTCGAACGTACGTATTATATCGTCATTTGTACAATCGCATTCCGAGTTGAGCCTCGTCATGGATCCTTGAAGATGACGACGAGAATCGCGTCAGATAGATTGTCCCCTTCATACGCTAATTTTTCTCTTTGTTGACTGTGCGTTTTATTCATGTTGCTGGCGCTGCTGCAAGCTTTGCGCTCGATTGAATCATCGAATCGTGGCACGAGATTTATAAATATACTCGGGCGCAAGCCGGCGATCCATCGTGTCATGACGAGTACGCTCAATTTTCCGTCGCTCCTGTTGAACACGTTCTTGGAAACAAGCTCGCCGAAATCAACTAAATACACGTAGTACTATGCGCCTCAACACGAGCTTGAAAAAGAAGTCTCGATGAATCTACTACGTATCGGAATAATATCACGACGAGTGACTCCAACGAGAAATTACCAACGTGTCTCTTTCGACATTTTCAAACTCTAGCCGAAACACTGTTCTCGTAAATGCTGGGAAAAGTAAAAGGGTCTGTAATACTCGCGTTTACAAACCCTTGCTTTACTTTTTGTAATACTGCGTGTTACAAATGGAGTGGCGTCGATAGTTCAGGAGGACAGTAATTTTTCGGAAAATGAGGAGCGAGTTGATTTGGTCCTTGTGACTTTGTGGCCAGAGGAGCGTGGACGGTGAAAGTGCAAGAGCCATTGCCGAAAGCAATGGCTCTTGCACTCTTGAAATAATATTAATAATAACAGGCGCTTGTCGTGCGCAGCATACGTTACTCGGAGCTTTGTGGTTCATGCAGGAAAGGGCGTCCTCCTTTGCTCCGCAAGGTGCTCCTGCGCGCAAACTCGCATTTCTCGGCATTTACTCTCAATGTGCCACATGTTAATATTATCATGTACCTACCTTGTTCTTCTTCTTATTGTTATGATTATTATTATTGTAATAATACGCTGTGCGAGTCGGCAAATGGGAAAAGATGCCATGACGTATTGTCCGCGAGTATGCGCGCCAACGTCACATTGTTCATGGAAAACGAGTTTTCAACTGGAAACATGTCTCGTTTTGCGCAACCATTTCCATTACGTAAAATCAATGGATAAAATCGAGTGCGCGCTCGCTCGTGACCAAGGAATCACGATATTTAACAATAATCAATGGGAGAGGCGAATAAACGTCGAGCTGCTGCTGTAGGTTTGCATCGAGACAAAGGTGATGATAACACACCGGAGATTCATCGCCTGAAATAATGCGCACTCGCATAATAACAAGCCACGCTCTTTTCATGCTCTCGGATACGGGGAATCTATTCGATTTTTCGGCTTTTTCAGTGATGCGATTCACAGCGAATCACCACACTCTACGCCCAAGTTGAAAATAACCAATCCGCCGTCAGACTGAAAACGAGAGTTGGTGAATTTTCCTATGAAATTGTTCCTTTTTCATTCAATTTGTCGCGACTCTTTCAAATTTCAAACTTGCTATTTGACCTCGAAAATGTACATTTGCAGGTTGATTACACGACAATTTGCAAGTTGATTGAATCCCTGGTTCGCATTTCTAGGTATAACCTACGACCCGCAACGAGAAAACGGGGACGTTACGACCGAGTTAGCTCAACTCTTTTAAAATTACAACTAAAGTAGAAAAAAATCCACCTCGTCGATTTGATCCTCTGCCACCTTTTCTCATTTCGATATTTCGAGTGTGTGTGTTTTTTTCAAGATGACAAAGGAGTTGCGTTCTCTCAGAGTCCCTCCCCTCTCAACTAGTTTCTATTACAAGAGTCCTTCTCGTACTCGAGCAGTTTTCCTACACCCTTCTCCTTAATCTACATTTTCATCCGACAAATTTTCCTTGTCAACATTTTCATTTTCAAGAATAAAAAATGCAAATCTTGCAGATTTTTTTGGCTCTCGCGTACTTGCGCGCAATTCATTTACATTTTCACAACTCACATCCAATAGTTGAAGTAAGTGTTTGGAAAAATGTAGATTCTTCAAATTTGAAAATACCTTTACTTTTCTTCCTTTTTCCAAAACATACTTCATTACGATTTCCGACAACAATCAGCTGTCATTTTCAAATTTCACAATATGTATAATCCTACAATTCCAATGTCCTTTTCCATTCATCCGAATCATTTAAAATCCACTTGCTCGTCATCTCTCAAAATTCCGGACATGGAAACAAAAAATAATGTTGAAAATGCGATCGTACAACAGTTATTGCTGCTTGCTCGTCGAACATTTAGTATCTATTTTTATTATTTGTTATTTTGAATATTTACAATAACTATTTTGCAAAGAAAAGATGAAGCGGTATTTAACATTTGCCTATTTCATGAAGATTGAATCCGGAACCATGCACGGGTCGTACTCACCTTGGCCTTGGTTTTTATACTCGGTAGTGGAGGGGGGAGTCTACGTGGATGTAGAGATGCTGGTGGGTACGTGTGAATATTTGAAAAATGAAATACTCATGACGAGGGGTGGAGGTAGTACAAGGGGACTCGTGCGAATCGAGTACCGTTGTTGCATCGACGCGAAGACGATCGAGGGGTATCAAGTGTGTACTACCGTACCTGGCGTGGGATACGGTGACGCGGGTGACGGACGACAACAGCATCCGCTGGCCGGCCGTGCTTCTTCCATTTTTCACCTGCTCCCGCTTTTCCGCTCTCCCCGGCGATTAACCTTACACATGGGATCCTTGTCCCCGTGTCACCGATTCAACTTGATACTCAACGATTACGATCACAGAGACGAGATGTGATCGCGCTACATTTTACTCGTAATCGTCCATTCGGAAACGTCCATTACCGATGCTTGTTGATCATGTCCCTTGCCCGTCGAAAAAAAAACTTTCTAGTTGGTGATTTCCTCTTGACGCAATATTTCAGCGACGATTGGCGCCAGTGGAAATAATTCGAGACTTTGTTCGTTGTGTTTGCAGGAGGAGGGGGAGCAGCGAGATATTATGCGGTTGGACGAAGAGCAGCAGCAGCTGGTGATACGGAGAGGTCGGCCGACGATGATATCGGCCAAGTACCGCGCGCGAGAGGAGCGCAGGCGTTTCCTGAAAATCTCGGCGGGCAAGCTGCGGCGGATCGAGGACCCGGAGGCCAGCCTCTGCCGCTCGGTCCTCATCAACAACGCCGTCAGGCGGCTGCAACGGGAGAACCGCGACGACAAAACGAGCCGCAGCTACGCCCTGTCGGCGGTCAACTACTTGCACGAGTCGGCCAAAGAGAACAGCCACGTCAATCTCCTCATCGTCGACGACGACGCGCCCTCGAGGAAAAGGTTCGCATTCTTCGAATCTTGAGTAGCCCTTTTTTCTTTTCTCCATCGTACACGAGGAGCGAACGAGTTAACCTTGAACAAGTGCAACTCCTTTTGACGGAAACTTTTCTTGGCCTAGGTTGATGGACGAGGGGATAGTGGGGAGCGAAGCCGGGACCGATAACAAGAGGCAGAGGCACGAGGAGCTCGAGCTCGCGGACGACGTCTTTGGCGACTTTTACATGCTACCACCGACGCCCAGGCTCCTGTCTCACCTAGACGACGAGGCTATCCCTCCTCCTCTTCCCGGCCACCTCGACTGCTACTGTTCACATCACCACCACTGCACCACCACCTCCACCACCTCCACCACCTCCACCACCTCCACCACCTCCACCACCACCACCACCACCACCACCACCACCACCAGCAGCAGCAGCAGCAGCAGCAGCCAACACCACAGTCACCCACACCATCACCATCACCACAACCATCACCATCATCACTATCTCCTGCACCTACACCACTGTAACAGTCACCACCTTCACCGCCACTCCAATAACCTCAGCCAGCAGCAGCAAGATGGGCTGCACGAGCGCCTCCAGAGTATCGCGAAGACTGACGACGTCAACAGCGTGTTCGGGCACCAAGATGAGGGCAAGAGGAGCAACAGCCAGAGGAGCGGTAGCGGCGGTGACGGCAGTATCGGCGCGAGCCCAGTCGACGACGCCCTGTCTTCCTCGGGCTGCGGGATGGATGGGATAATGTGCGAGGCCGACGACTCTCAAGTGGTCGACGTCGTGGACGCGGAGCGACTGTGCGGGGACTTTACGAGGTTCGCCGACACTGCCAAAAGCCTCGAGGAACGACTGGCCGAGCTCCAGTCGCTCGACGATCACTTCGACCTCACCAAGTTGGAGCGCAACAACAACCAAAGCTGCGGCCGAGCCTTCCACGACATACAGACCTTCCACAGCCTCGTTCCCGGCCTTGAAACCTGAGCGAAACTCGAGACGAAGCTCTAGACGAAGCTCTAGACGAAGCTCTAGACGAAGCTCTAGACGAAGCTCTAGACGAAGCTCTAGACGAAATCCTGGACGAGGTCCTTGACCGAATACGCGCAGCTATTGCTTCGTAATTTCCCTTTTTCCTCATCACCGCACGTGGATTCGGGCGTCATCTTTCGCGCGACTCTCGATAGTCCTCCTTCCGAAAATGCGTGAGCACTTCTCACGAGGCCCACCCATATTCAACGATTCGCAATCGACAACTTGCTAGGCGTTGCTAGGCGTTGGAAAAGTTGTTGCGATACTGTTGGACAACATTTTTCCCAAGTCTCACAACGCGCTACTTTTTCCATCTGTGGTCGTGCTGAAGATGACGTCGACAATAATGGGAGATGGCTCGATACTCGACACGCGCAACTGTTGAAAAAATGGCATCTTTTTTTTGAGAATGGGGCGACAACTCGACTTTGTTCTCCTTTCGTGTACGTATTATTACTTTCATCGTGAAAAATGGGAAAATCTACAAGTTGTTCCATAGACAAGTCTTGCATTCCTCGTATCCGCCGATGCGCGGAATATTTACTTTACTTTTATGGGAAAGGGGAAATTTTCGCATTGCCAACCACAGTGGCGGCAATGACCTGAAATCATCTAGATTCGTATCATCCGGAGGGTGGGTGGCATTTTCGACAGCTTGTTGATGATTTCGTGTTTATATTTTTGATAAATGTTTATAAGTGAAGAAGAAAGATGCAGCAGCAACAAGAAAAAAGTTGCTGCGTCCGCGGCGCAAAAACATGAGATATCTAATGTATCGAGATCCCGACAAGCTGCTGGGAAAATGGCGAGTGCGATGTGACATTGCTTCTTCGTCTAAAAATGTATTATCTCACCAACCCAAGAGCGGCAGAAAAGACCGTTTGACCGATGTAGGAATACTCGTTTTTTCCATCTTTCAGTTACATTCATCCGCATTTGTTACGCGACTCGTGAAAACACATTTCTTAGTATTCTAATCCGCTGAAAAAACATGATCGAGTCAAGTGCAAATAATGCGACAGTTGTTTTTGAAATGCACTCGACGAGCGATTTTCCTACAATCATGCAACGTCCCATGCTTTGATATCACCGTCTCCTCATCGTCACATTTTCATTTCAAGAAAACCTCCCTACAGAAACTCTCTTCGAAGTCGGCGCTTTCGTTTTGTAAGTTGTACAATGAAGAATAATTTACGTTTTCACGTGTCTCAATTCACGAGATGCACGGAACAACATATTACTCTACATGATACGTTGTTCGAATACGCAGCATCTGCTCAACTTTCCAAAATGCATCCCAGCCAAGTTGCTACTGCTCCCAAAGCAATTTAGTATTTGCTGGCTTTTTCCTTTCTTGCATAATTTTTATACAAAATGTAAAAAGTTGCCTGGGGATCATTACAGCTCGTTCAACTGAGAACAATGATCAAGTCGTGATGAATGTAGCAGAGGCGCCAAAAGTGCAAAATACCTAATACAACTAGAAACTGGTGAAATTGACTTTTCCAACATTGGTCACGGAAAACACAATCACATTCTAATGCTAATCATGCGAGGTCACTTTATAAAAACTGATTGGCGTGGGTTCCGGAGTAGATATAACCAGGGGACCAATAATCAACCGAAAACTTTAACATTGTCGCGATTTCAAGTCAACTATTTATTGCAGGCATGCGCAACTCGGCCCGTACGGGCTTGCCGCGGGCTAGTGCAGGCTCATGCCTTCCCCACTAGTCCCACCTCGAAAGCCCGCCGCAGCCCACGGGCTCTTTTGTTGGGCCTAATTTATTGTATCTATGTTTTGCCCAGATTCGCATGGGAGAGCAACCGCTAAGAGTGTGTGTGTGCGTGGGTGTGCAATTTCGTTCCAAAAGTCAAAAGCTCTTTCATTCTTTCTCATCGTCATTCATTGTCAAGATGTGCTGTTTATACAACTGCCAACGTCAACTGTCATCGCGACGAGACGATATTTTGCTAGTGTAATTCTTTATTTTTATCTTCATTATTAGGATAATTATTTGTTTCAACAACTTGGAGGATTTCTATTGATGAAATAGGTGAAACTTTTGTCATCTCGATTCCAAATGTGCGTACGAGCCGAGTGCGGAAAAACTAGAGAATAATAATGATGAACAAGATGAGACAAACGACGCCCTTACCATGTCCTCGCAAGATTCAGCGCAACAAAACTCTCGGGAATAATTCCAATTATTATTGTGCAATGTGCGTTTGATGACGTGACCGTTCCTGAGATGAAGCCAATAGAAGTAAAGAAAAAGTAATGCTCCCGAAACGAGCAAATGAGCCGAGCTCGATTACGACGCACAGAAAAATCGCCGTGTGATTGTACATAGCCGTCAGGTTAGCCTCTCTAAACCAACATCTAGTTTAATGTATAAAGTTTCGTACGTTGTTTAGATTTTTAGAAACTATATTATTATATGTATTATGTATATTATATATGTATAAATATATAAATATATATATATATATATATATATATATATATATATATATATATATATATAGTTATTGAAAGTTAACCGTCGATTATAAAAAAAGATACTGCTAATAAATGGCGATTTGAAAACCTTTATGTTTCACATCCTACCCTTTCTCTTGTCGCAGTAACCTTCATCGTATGGATTGGACTTGACATCTCTACAACATTTAAAAGTCTACAAAAAAATTGAGAAATTTTTATTCAACAACGAAATAAAACAGTCTTGCATAAATTACAATTGCCTGATAAACACAACTACTTGCTCTCAGGTGGTTTTTGTTGATTTTTCTGCAATAAAGCGCTAGATATGCCAACTTTCTCAAATTGCTCGACGAGTTGGCCGTTTTGGTGCATCTGTAGTAAGATGTCACAGCCACCCACAAATTCGCCATTGATAAAAACTTGTGGAATCGTCGGCCAGTTGGTGAAATCTTTGATACCTGCAACGCCACATTTCAATTTCACAGTGTCGCTTGACAACATTTATTTTACCAATTTTTTACATTTTCGTGAAAACCAAAACTTACAAGGCGTTCTAGACTTTACTCTATTTCTTTAATGAATGCTGCGAGAAAAAAAAAGTATTTAAAATTCATGTACAACAGTTGCAAGTGTCACAACAAAAAATGCTTTTGTCTCAGAGTCACGATGAAAGAAAATACCGAATAGAGTTGAAGGGTTTGCACCTTGTACCTTGTCTTAATTCCTCGTCAGCGAGGACGTCATGTGCTTCGTATTGGACACCGTGCATGCGCATTATTTGGACAACGGCGTTACTAAAGCCACACTTTGGTTCCTGGGGGACACCTTTCATGAAAACCACTACCTTGTCCTTCTGCAAAAATTCATCCATCATGCTTTGTGGTGATGAGACATTTTCCACTAATTTTCAACAATCTGCTGCTGGTCCCTGGGCACTACATCTGTTTAATGTACCTATATTATTCTCTTTAAATGCTCCCGAGGATTTTTCTCTTAATTTCAACCGGTAATTGGAGGCTACTCGATATTGTGAATGGAATTAAACACAGATGTGCAATCGGGAGTGCACGTTTTGAGAAGGATAAATTATTTTACTCAAACCCTCAAAAAAACAACTCAAATATGCAAAAAGTTCAAGTCGACGTTTGATTTCGAAATTACTTGCTGACAGAAACAGTTTTCAAATTACAAGTTGCGCGTACCACCGTCGACTTTGAGAAAAATCAAAATGTGGGTCAAACAAGGGCCGGATTCCCTCGATTCCTATTAAGAAATAAACATTCATCTCAATACCGCCAATTATTATATCCGATTATTTATAATTATTACCATAGGCCATCGGTACACTACATCAAATCAAGTTTCAGCTAATTATTAATTTCAAACAAATGATGTATGTTTCTAATTATTCATATGGTCATTAATTTTTATGAAAAAATGAATAACAAAGGTAGCGCGTAAACAAGAAATGTTAATATATCAAATAAAAAAAAAAAATCTTCCATGTTTTGCAAACATTCAAAGAAACAAGGTGAGCATGATTTTAAAAAAATCCATCAAGTTTTCCTACGCCACATTGTATGAAATAACTTGATCTTTTTGTAATAATTACAATAACATAAATATCATTGCTGTGAATTGATTTATTTTTCGAATATTAAATTGCTCTTGTCTGGTATTGTTATAATCGTTAATTTACTGTACAGCGTGTCGCAAAGTCAGCGGTACAAACAAAACTGGGGGTTCCTTGCAAAATTGCAAGGAATGAGAGGTGAATAATACGGAAAAGGCAGCCGAAGGCTACTTTCTCCTGGATTATTCGGCTTCGCCCAAAGACACGTTCTGAATGGCTAGAATAATGAAATGTCAAAAAAATCGTATCCCCGTCAGTTTTAGGAATTTTTGAAAATTGCAAAGGGAAAATTGGCTTGGAATTTTGCAAGGAACCCCCAGTTTTTTTGTACCGCCGACTTTGCGACGCCCTGTATATACATACACGGATCAACCCATTCATTTCCATCTATCGTTTTCTAAAATAAAAATGGTTGTTGGCAAATGATGTACATTAACGTATCGAAAAATATTGTGTACATACAAAATTGAAAGCATCCATCTAGAATGTTCAAGAAATCAAAAATATAACGCATGTGCCATGGATTTTTAAAAATTCTTTTTATATGTATCTGTGGCTTCCCGCCATAACAGAGAAAGTCACGCATGCCATAACGTTCAAAATTTCATCAGAACGTCATGTAAAATGAGTCTTATGGCATCATAAGTGACTTTCTCTGTTATGGCGGGAAGCCACAGGTATATTAACAAACAAACAAAATTATATCAAAAGCCAGAGTGAAAAAAATCCTCAATTTTTCAGAAATAAGGAAAAAAGAAACGTGAGCATTAAAAATATTTCGGGAATTCCCGGAGAGAAAGTTGTGTACGAATGATCTCAAAAATGTAAATAAGCAACGATATTTGAATGTCTTGAAATGAAATGAGAAATAGCGTAAACAAGTTTGTCAGCTGATGAAAAATGCAGGGCAACGATTATTTATTTATGTTAAATCAACGATTTCACGAGGAAAGATTTTTTGCAATATAAAGAAGAAAACTGAGAAATTCTCACCTTGACTATCTTGTCGATTTCTTCGGCTTTTGTTGCAAAGTGCCTAATAATAGGTATCACACGGCTCAATCCAGATCTCAACATTCTTATTATTTATATTTCAATCTATTTGCGAGTACGGAAATTTCCCAATATTAAATTTTAGTAATATTTCCAACGACTTTTTGAGGTTATAATACACTTGAATACACTCGAGCCGGAGGAGAAAAGAGAAAAAAAACACACACACACAACATTATTATTGGTGCATTAGCGGTCGGTAGAAGCGGGAAATTTGAAAGCAATAATCAACAGCTGAACATTTTTGAGGATACGTAGCCATGGGCGAGATTGAGATGAATGATTAACATGAAAACTGTGGCCATCATCAGCACTATTTTGTGATGAAAATTAAAATATACTCGCGATATACTTTTTTATCATAGCGGTTTAAAAAGCCTACCTTTTTGCCCGCTGCCATAAGAAAACTCGTTCGCACCATGGAAAGAAAGAAAAATTTCTCCCTCGGGTAAAAATGTATCCCTCGCCTTCGGCTCACCCTCGTGAGAAATTTATTTTTTCCCTAGATGCGAAATGTACTATTTTCATTCGCAGACTTGACTATATTTCTGTTTGCAGGCGTGAAATATCAATAAAAATGTAAAGCATCTACCCACGTCACATTGGATGCGCAAGTATTTCTAAAATTTAGATGATGAATTCTTCAAAGTCCTCTTTTTTAAAAATGTCGCGAGAAATCTTGTTGGCAAGGGATATCAAATTTTCGTACATGTATAAGAGATTCCATCATCATCAAAAATACTGATGCATATATCACGCTTTTGTCCGATAAGATTCCCCATATTTCCTTTATTACCAAGCAACTTGGAAAAGATTGCCTCCTCTCGACTCGAAACAATAAATCACGTGGAACATGTTGTGTTAAAAAAATCACCAATCATACGTAATTGTTGTAAAAATATATAACATGTATACATTGATTTTTTAAATTTGACAACTCGATAAGAATTCTCAAGAATGATTGTCTACTTGGAAACGTAAATTAATCCGACTCGGGGACACTGGCTAGTCACAACTCTTATTGTAATTGTAAGTTATACGCAACAGTTTGTACATTAACAATAGTTGAACAAAAATTAATTTGTTTTAAATAGTGTGCAAACATTAATCAACAAACCTAAACCGTGAGTGATACAATTGCGCCCAGTATGCACGAAGAAGCTACCGCGCATCCTACGGCGTCACGAAAGATCCCAGTTATGAGAATTCCCCTTCCAAATCACCAACATCGCGAATGCTGCTCCTTGACCGGCAAGGCGAGGGGAGGCACGCGGAGGGGAGAACCTGGGATTTTTCGTGACGTCACCCTGCGCCAAGAAAGAAACAGGGTGGCTTAGCTTCCATAAGAGCCAATGTAAACTCTGAAATATGAGTTTCCGCGCCCTCTGAGACGTCATAACGGGTAAGTGAGCTACAGTGAACAACTCTGGTTAAAGCGGCGACTGTGTCGCTGCCTAGGATGTTAGAAACGATTTTGTCGACTAGCATAGGCTGAATTCTTCAACCAAGTTAAACCATCATAAAAAAAAATGCGTGCACGCTGATTGCGCCGCATGGAATTTTGGTCAAGACGATTTTTCCGACAACGCGATGGAGGATTTTCAGGTTTTATTACACACACGGGCTGTTTATATAAAAATTCGATTCATCTTTGGTTTTGGAAAAATCATTTTGACCTTGGAATTGTAGCGCGTGATTGAAATTCGTACACTAAAATTGAAGCAGAAAGACGGGCATTTTACTCCGCCGGAGTGAAATGAGGAGGAGCATGGACACAAGTTTAGTTTATTTCACTGCAAGTATGCCTATGTATTGACGAAGAAAAAAAAATACATAAAAGGTGGACATGCTTGCAATGAAAAAACCAAGAACCCGCGCAATGTTGTCGCATAAATTACATCAACTGTACATGCTGTACACAATAAATACATTTGCCTAATTGTGACTCTTGCGGCAACGTTGTTGCTGCGAATAATCGCGCGTGAAAAATGTACATAAAAAAATCGAGTTGACGTACATCAGATACCCAAATAACTACATAAAATGAAGGTCGCGCAAATGCAGATGACAATGAGTATGAGAACCAGCCAAATCGGTAAAGTACCTGAAATGAAACAAACGAAAGATTTATATCGAGCACAACAAATGTGAGAAAAAATGTAAATTGCGCAAGGATAGGTACTCCTGAATGGAATGCTGTGAATGCAAATTTTGTTGTCGACAGAAATGCTGATGACGGCGGCCTCGGTGTTGCTGGTGACAGCGGGCCCGTCGTGCTTGCTCGGGAGGAACTCGAGGCCAGTGATAAACATGCTGTGCACGCGAGGAACGTGGAGGGCCCTCTTGAGGTTAAAGGCGACGTAAATGTCGACGCTGCCCGAGAACATGGTCCCTACGGCGACGAAGGTCCCGTCGTCGGAAACGGCGAGGGCCGACAGTGTCTCCTTGTAAGCGGCGCTCTTTAAAATCGTGCCCCTCTCCGTGTTCCAGAGCTGCAGGAAACTCGGCCCTTTGCCCGTTAAGCAGTTGGACAGCATAAACACCTCTTCACTGTTCCCTCGTCGACACTGGACCTCTTGGTTGTTCTTCCGGAAACGACACCTTTTGTACATGTACCTGGTGGCCGGTAGCGAGGAGCTCCTCGCTCCCACTGCTGCTGCTGCTGGTTGCTGCCACGTGAGCTCCTTGAGCCTCTCGCCGGAGGCGACGTCCCAGAGCAAGGCCTTGCCGTCCTTGGCGATTGAGCAGAGGCGTCGCCCGTCCGGGCTAAAGTCCAGGTCGTCGATTTCTTTCACGTGGCCTTCCAGCTCGTGCATTTTCGCCAACTGAGGGAACGTCCAGAGGCGAACGATCCCGTCGGTCCCGCCCGTAACCATGACCTGACCGCTCGGGCTCACCCGTACGATTCGCTGCAGCGCCGCCTCGCTTTCACTGCAAACATTTCTCACATTTGCCCGAGGAACAAGACTTTTTTGGGGCAACATGATGCCGAAAACAGCACACAACTTTCAGCAGACTATTGCCACGAGCGACCCCCATTGTTCTCATGTACTTTTACAAGTTAATCAACATTGCTCATATCAAGTTGTATGAAACGAGATGAAAGCATTGTGAAGGAATTTCGATTAAACTCAGAGTTTGCTTCAGCGCAGAAAAACTGTCAAGGATATCGAGCGCGGTCTAATTCTAGCATTGTCAGTGCCCAATAATTTATTATCTGCGAGGAGGCAAACGCTGGTTTTGATAAAAATTACCAGTCAAATGTTCAATGTAAAATACATCCTTCGGATTGCTTCTTTTCAGATTTTTTGTGATTGAGCGGAAATGAATGCTAGAACTGGACTGCGCTCAATCTACAGTCGAGCGCGTAAGTTGTAAAAAATCATTACAATTTTGCCGTGCCAAAGCAACCCTGAATTTGATGAAAATTGCTTCATAATGCTTCCGTCTTGTCGAGGTCAACTGGTGCAATTCCAGATTTCCGTTCACTATGAGCGACTGCGAATAAGAAGCACTGCTGCTCATAGAAAAAACAGTCCGCTGGGAACAATGTTTTGAGCACCATTGCGAGGGGGAAATATATATCCGCGAAATTACCAAAAGTCCGTTTGAATGCTGTCGGAGGGGCGGAGCACGAGCTCGAGTTTCCTCTTGCTTGGTCGGTAATGATCGTTTGCCTCCTCCCGACTACTAATATTGCCGTCGTCGTCCTCGCGACTTCTGCTGCTCTTGTCGCTCTTTTTCCTTTGCCTGAGGTTCGATGTCGATTTCATCGCCATTTCTCCGTTGTTCTCGAGTAGCACGACCTTGGACTGAACAGTGTACAGCTGGCAATGGCTTTCTTGACCCGCGACGATCCATGTCCTTTTACCGTCATTGCAAGTTGAGCAATTCATGACGACGCTGGGCCCGGTTTCGTGCCTCGTCACTTCTTCCGCCAAGAATCTGTTCCCATCATGAAGCAGCTCGTATATTTCCTGTCAACCGTGTCAAAATCAAGTTTACGTCCAGCAACTCCCATAAATAAGCGTAACTATCAAAGCACATTACTCGGGATTCGGCGATTGGAGGCAGGCAAGATCCTACGTATACTTATTTCCCCCCCCCCCCCCCAAAAAAAAAAAACTCATTTCAACAAATCAATTTTAATTATCGCAACTCGACAAATGTTGTTTGAAATATGTGTATATAACTAGATAAAACGCTAACATGTATCATTTCAATTATAAACGCAATGGATAATTGCCGTGTGTGTAAAATTTTCAGATTTTTCTCGAGACTCGAAAAAGAGTGGATAAATTAGAGTCCTCATTAATTTTGGCATGGAATACAAGACTTTGCTGCTGAATAATTTTCTTTTATCATTCAACTTTTTTCGGAATTCAAACTTTTGTCGGCCATTGAATAATTGGCATGTACGATTTTCACATTTTTCTTGAGATTATTGAGATGATTTTTTTAATTACAAGAGTCCTAATTCATTTGGCACAGAATACAAGACTCGGTGAAACTTGACAATGGCGGCTTCTTTTGAAAATAGACTTTGAGGATTTTAAAAATCGACCATTTTTCGCGAAAAGAATAGGAATATGCCAGAGCTTTTGTTACTTGTTTCAAGCAATGTGCCCGATTTAGGGAATTTATATGATTATGATTAGGTGAATTCCCAAAATCAGACACATTTTTGAATATTACAGAAATCTTTCAGATTCATTATTAATGGAGGCTGCCCTTGTGCAGTTTTACGGTAAATTGTAACCATAATAGAGAATTTTCGAATTTGTACTGAAATTTTCAGAAACATCAAAAAAAGTGAAAAATTGCTGGATAGTGCCCTTTTTTTAATGAGCAAATTCAAGTGTATGAACTCTCTCCTATTTTACAATTTTGTGGGAAAATGTAATTGATAAATTTTGAAAAATGCGGTAAATTTTGTTTCTTGTGTGTTGAATTAAATTTCATTTTAGGAAATCCGTATGGATAAATAATACAATCTGAAATACTGAGCAGTTGATTTTTAAATGATTAGTACAATTTTTTTATTCTGATGACACTTGCTAAAGAAATAAAATTGGCGTTGAAAAATTTGAACCAAATCATATTGTATATGTAAATTTTATCATGTCCGCTCTGGGAAACGAATATAATTACAAGTATATAAGTTTTTGGAACCACGGTTGTGCAAGGACTTTGTTGCTGAATAACTTTTTTTTTTTCAAAGATGAAAAACAACTTTACAAAGTTGAACGAAATGCATTGAACCTTTTGAAAGTGCATTCCAGAAAATGTGTGCTGTTCTGAAACAACACGATTGCCAATTGGAAAAAAAAAATGATACAATTGTAACAAACTATATAAAAAATGAAAGGGAGGTTTAGAGATAAGTGAAGACTGAGCATAAAATCCTAGAAATCTACGTAGGAATGTATGAAAATACTAACAGCATTGGAAAATACTAGAGTACCTTACAAAATTACACACGTTCAATAAATATTAGAGTATAACAGGGACAAGAATACTGAAATCTATTGAATATGAAAAATCTGGGGAATCGTAATTATCATTGCAATCGATAAAAATATCGCAAATGCTAAAAATGAAACAAACTACAAATTCAAGTGCATAAAAATGAATTTCCGGATAATACAAAATTGAGAATTTGTATGTTCCGTGAATTCAAGAATAAAAATGTCTCACGTCAGGTAGTGGGAATTTCTATAAAATTGCAAAATGTACTGGCTCGACATGGGAATCATTAAAGTTATAATGCGTGGGGCACTAGTAGTGTGAAATTAGTGATTATTAATTATTGCAATGCAAGCTGGAAATGCGAGGACGACGAACGACGAGCGCAAATCGTGTGGTGGTCGGAATATAATGAAATACTTGTATATGGTCTTCATTAGTTGTGCGGTGTGAATGGAAGGAAGTAAAAGAAAACTCACGAAACCGTTGGCGACTCCGGTCTTGGACATGCCGCCGCCGCCGCCGACGAGGATGTGCCTGCTCGTCAACATTTGCAGTGTGTAAAGGGGGAAATTGACCCTCGCCAAAAGGTCGCTTTTGCTGAAATTCCTCCTCGGTGCCATTATCTTTCCTTTTTTCTTTCTTATTATTTCGATGTCACCTTCGCTTTTGAGATATATACTCTTATTATTTATTACTCCCCGCGCACGAGTGCATTCAATTTAATGTTAATTTACCGCACATGCTATTGTTTTCGCAGCAGCTGACTATATAAAATGCTATGAAACACTACAAAACACCCACATTTGCGAATATACCCCAGCCAGCCGAGCCAGTACGAGCCAGTATTAGCTTCCACGTTTGACGTTCGACGTTTCTCCCGCACGCGCGCAATACACATGTGTGTGCGCATGCATCGCATACATATGTCACAACCAAACACAGCTGTTTTTGACTCTCTATGCATATGGAGTATACTAGCTATCGCTCTCACTGACGAACAGCTTTTTTTTGACAGCCAAGCAATAACAACAATAAATGGACAGATTAGAAAGTCGCGACCAATATTTTTGTACTCGTGTAAATGCTATTTTGATGAGTATTACGAGGGGAGAAGAATAAGAAGAAGCTGGTACGTGCTAATATTCCGAACGAAAGTGTCGATTATTGTTTTGATCAGAATTGATTTTGCGGCCATATAGTGTTATTAATATTCATCATTAATCGCTCCTTATCTGAATTTATCATCGACGACCTCCGTCATGACTGATGATCATCAAGTGACCATACACTTATTGACCCTCAACTGCTGGTAAGTAGTGCATATGCGTAATAACATTTTAATACCCTCGTCATGAAAACATTATTATCATATATATATATCATAATCAGAGCTAACAGAGTTATGTTTTTAAATGAAAAATATTTATTTCCATATTTTCGCCTTTTTCCCCTATAAATCCATATTTTCCACAATCACCCAAACAAACTCATATTTCAAAGATTTAAGTGTCTAAGAATCGATAAGAAAGATATATTTATAGCTCAAATACTTTTGACCCTAGCAAACACCCCGGTACCTAATCGGTACTTAAGCGGTACCAATGAGGTACCCCTTAGGTACCAGTTAAATACTTTCCCAAATATCTACTCCTTTTCATTGAAAATTCGTAGAACTTTTTTTTTATCTTGTAAATGAAGTGTTTTTCTTCATTTTCCAGTGGTCAAATATCCGAAAAAATAGTGCATTAATTTTAAAAAACGAAAATTAGAAACACTAATTGTCAGATAAGTGTAGATAGCGCACTTGTCATGCGGTAGATAACATTCAGATAATGCGCTACGCGGGAAATTTGAAATGCGCCATCAACTTAGTTGTCCTCACAGGGGCGTACGTAGTCGGGGCACATCAGTCCGCGATTATTATTTTTTTGGATAGTACTATTGCATTTCGAGTATTTCCAGCGTTTTCGAACTTCGCCATAATGATGTAATAATAGTTAACATTTGGAAAATTTTTGCTTAAGTTTTCCCGAACTTTATACACGATGAACATCGAAATTTTGTGTTGAGGGTTTTTACGACTAATTTTACCTTTAAATTATTCAAATTCATTGAGAATTTTTTGATTGCTAGAAATGTCACAGGTATAAAAAAAGTACGGTGTAAAATATTTCTGTTTTTTATTCACGATTATCATCGACATTTTGCGGTAAGGGTTTAACATCTGATTTTACCTTGAAATTATTTGAATCCAATTTCGATGTACATCGTGTATAAAGTTCGAAAACTCTGGGAACACTCGAAATGCAATAGAACTATCCAAAAAAATAATAATCGCGGAATGATGTGCTCCGACCACGTACGCCCCTGTGAGGACAACTGAGTTGATGGCGCATTTCAAATTTCCCGCGAAGTGCATTATCTGAATGTTATCTACCGCATGACAAGTGCGCTATCTACACTTATCTGACGATTAGTGTTTCTAATTTTCGTTTTTAAAATTAATGCACCATTTTTTCGGATGTTTGCCCACTGGAAAATGAAGAAAAACACTTCATTTACAAGATAAAAAAAAAGTTTTACCTATTTTCAATGAAAAGGAGTAGATATTTGGGAAAGTACTTAACTGGTACCTAAGGGGTACCTAACTGGTACCTTATAAGGTACTGCCGCGTTTGCTAGGGGAACTTCTATCGTTTGCTTGATAATAATGTAAACAAAACATCGTTGCATCGTTAGTCAATCAAAATCATTGAATAAAAAAAATCCAGCTCTGAAAGTCAAATTCGTAATCAAATTTGTTATTTCAATTTGTTATCAACTGAACTGAATGCTTCTACATTTGGTCCTGTTACATCTTATGACGTCGAACGTTCATTTTCAACAATATATATCGAGTTGAGTTCAACAACATATTTAGAGTGACAAACGGCGCAGTTTTGTTTTTGAAAATCTGATACAACATTTTATATTGTTCTGCAACGATAGAAAGAGAAAACTCGTCGTAATTAAAAATAAATACTATCCATATTATTGTCCATATTTATTCATTTTTCCATCCATAAATCCATACATATTTTAATAGTTTAAAAAACATAACTCTCTTAGCTCTGATCATAATCATTATTATCATATATATATATATATATATATATATATATATATATATATATATATATATATATATATATATATATATATATATATATATATATATATATATATATATATATATATATATATATATATAAAGTATCGAGTTTTAATTCAAATTTTATTTCTATCATCCATTCCTCCACCAATCAGCTCATCTATCATTCCAACAAATTATTCATTTTTCAACTTGAATTTTTGCGTCAAACTCGAATGGAAATTTTTAGGAAGGGTTTATTGAAACGCATTTTTTTCATAAGTGTAATATTTGGGGCATTTAAAATTGTTGATTGAACAGTCTTTCTAGTATGGACTCGCCATTTTGGTCTTGGTATTTTTAAGAGTCTTGAATTAAAGGTCTTTCGATTTTGAATTTTAAGGTTGCCCATAATGTTGAATTTTATTACTTGTTCATTTAAATATTTCACTTTCTGAAAACCATTTTCTCACCTGAAAAATTTTTCATGCGCTTAAATTGTAAATTTGAAATTCTTATTGATAGCAATAGTATTCACATCAAACAGCCGAGATGGTTAAAAATGTTCAATTTGTCTAGCAATATTGAAAATTCGAGCATTCCGATTTTCGAATCGATGTGGTTGTTGAACAAGTTTTTTTACAATCTAAATGTGAATGTTGTAAGCCTTTCATGCACTTGTGTATTTTATACAAATGAATGAACAATTAAGACAAGTAAATAGTTGTAAACATCAGTTTTCCGATTTTTTAGCGTAACATTGAAATATGTCTTTCGTAGTTGAATTTTTAACATTTTAATCTCAATGATTTGCCATTTTTTCAACCTTGAAATTGGCGATAAAATGCTTGATTTTTCAAGCTGGAAACATTGAATCTCTTTTTGTGCGCTTAATTGTTTTCCTTTTTCGGTTCTCAAATCTCAGATATTACAAAACTTGTGTATTATAATCTGGTAGGTTTCAGTCTATGGAATAAGAGGGCACGCAGAAAAAAAGTTCTGGCAAGGGTTTTACAAAAAAACGAGCTTGTTGAAAAAAAACTTGAAATATTTAAAGAGGTGAATTTCTGCTCCTACGCAAGTTCAATTTTTTGTTTTTGTTTTCTTTTTGATGGTTTCAATTTTCAAAATTGATGTATCTCTATTCAAATTTTTTCCCTCAGTTACTTTTACCATGTGTTAATTCGTTTATCCATCATATTGATTACATTTATTTGAAAACTTGTTTAACATCGTATTCAAACTCGACAAGTACATTTTGGTATTTTCGATATCTTTCTTTTGTCATGAGCTTGAATCCTAAATCATCAATGTTGTCTAATAATGAAACGTACAGTGAAACACTAGAAAATCCAAGTTGAAAATGTACGATTCTTTTCATTTTCAATTTTTACAATTTGTTAGTTCTTACACAAGAAACTTTTTTTGTTCAGCTCAAACATCAATTGTATGTAGTTTTTAAAATGTTAACCTTGAAAATTGACGAAGAATCAATTCCTCGGATAATTAAAATGTTTATTCAAAATGTAAACTTTGCGTATCATAGTAGCTCCAAATGTAATTAATAATTTTCAATTTAGCAATCAATTTTTCCGTAATGTCCGATTCAAAAATTAATTACGACAATTTATACGTCGCTAAAATAACAACTAGGAATTCATAATCAAGTGATCAGTAGTGTAATCTATGTATATATATATATATATATATATACAAAAAGCGTACAACTTTTGAAACTACTGCCCAAAATATCTTGAAATTTTGCATAGTTATTGACCATGTTGGTGCAAAGGCTAATAGGCATGTTTTCATCGACCAACTAAATGGCCTACTCCCCTGCTGCGCTGTTGAAATCAACACAATACTAGAATACAAGTGACAGCTAGTAATAAATTAATCAACAAATTACGTAATGTTGCTTTAATAATAATTTATCGTATATCATGAATTCATAATGTATTAATCAATAATAGTATAAAATGACCAACAGCAATGATACTAATTTAATAATGCTAATGATGATGATGATGTTGGCTGATCAACTCGATCATAATCAATTCGATTTGATGAGAATTAAACTCGAATTGTTGTCAACATTAGGTTAATTGCAATAAATTCGTCTCGATAAATTTTTACATTCGAGAAGCTCGTAAGTTGTATACAAGACGGACATGAATCATTTTGGGATAAATTTCATAAAAGCTCTCTCTGCGTGTTTGCCCTTCGTTTCTCTTGTTGTTGGAAAAGAGACGAGTATACTTGATGAGTAGTTGCAGAAATACAGCCTAGTTATTTCAGTTAATGAATCCATTCAAGTCGTGTCGAGTAAGGAGTTTCACGAATGGAGGGCGTTGTGTTTGAGGGGACGAGTTTTGAATGGCGGTGGTGCAGAGTTTGATAATGACTTCCAGGGGCATCCCATACATATCGAGGGATCGCGAGGCGCGAATGGAGGCCATCGCCGACCAGCTTGCCGGTGGAAATTATGACGTTGTTTGTTTGCAAGAAATTTGGTCCATCGATGACTTTAAGCTCATTTCCAATAAAACTGAAAAACGGCTGCCACATTCTCACTATTTCTTCAGGTAAAAATCGAACCGTCCCTTGAGATGTTCGCCTTTGGCAAACGCAAGTTGTCGTCGGCATTTTTACGTAATAACAGCGGGGGAATGTGTTGCGAGCAGAAATTAAATTTCCCAAATGAATGAGCGAGATGCGCAAACGTACGATTCGTGCGTTGAAAGAAAAAGCAAACTCGTAAATTTTGCGGCGTCCGTCATATTCGAGCGTGCAAAAACTCGCAAGAACTCGCAAAAACATGCCCCGCTGTAGTGCGTTCTGAGAGATGACGGAATTGATGGCAACAATTGCATGTCTTGTCGGCAGTGGCGTCGTTGGATCGGGGATATGCATATTTTCGCGCTACCCCATTCAAGACGTCATGTTCCACAAATGGCCCCTCAATGGCTACGTGCACAAAATTCGGCACGGCGACTGGTTCGGCGGGAAAGGCGTCGGCCTGTGCAAGCTCTTGATCGAGGGCATGGACGTTCACATTTACGTTGCTCATGTAAGAAGCTGATGCGCTTTTGCGAGCGCACAGCAATAATAACGCGTGATATTATCTAATGTGACTTGGCCAATAACGCATTGCATTGCTGCAGCTGCACGCCGAGTACGATAAGGAAAATGACGAGTACATGGCCCATCGGGTGTTGCAAGCTTTCGACACTGCTCAGTACATCAAGGTGACAAAGGGAGGGGCGGTGGCGGTGATACTGGCGGGGGATCTCAATACGGAGCCTCAGGACCTCGCGTACCGCATCATTTGCGGCGTCGCGGGCTTGAGTGACGCCGGCTCATCGAGCCTTCATCGAGCCCTCGGGACCAACGACTGCGCCGGCAACAGCTACACCAGCCCCGCCATGGCCAAGTCCTCGCCCGATGGCAAGCGCATCGACCACATTTTGTACCTGGGCTCCAAGCATTGCCAAGTAAGATGTGAGCCGACAAAGCGAAGGCAGAAAAACGAAAACAAATGTAGTCGTCAAATGTAGTCGTGGCGTCACGCGGCAAAAATATCAACATGATTTTTACGTAAAACGTTGCAGATGAAGGCCTTCGACTTTCGACACCCCTTGCCCTCGCGAGTGCCGCAGATGGACTTTAGCTATTCGGACCACGAAGGCGTCATGGCCAGTTTTCGTTTGTCGAGAGGTTAGTCTTGCAGGAGCTCGCGTGTCTCGCGATTCAATGCCCGTATTCATTCTGCTTTGCTTGTTCGCCTACTTGTGCATTAGGCGAGGGACAGGTGACAGCGGCAACGAATGACGACCAAGCGCAAGGGCCCTTGAAGGAGGCAATGGACGTTTGCGAATCGGCGATGAAAAGCCTGGAGCGACAGAAAGTTTGGTATTTGGTGGCCAGCTGCTTGCTGGTGATGCCTCTCGCGTGCTCCCTGGGCGTGGACAAGAGCGTCGTCGACTCGAGCGCTGCCCTCTTGGTCGCCTACGTCTTCTCGAGGCTCTTTCTCGCCGCGCTCTTGTGCTACTCCCTCTTCATGGCCTCCATATGGAACAGGCTCGAGAGCAATGCTCTCAAAAGCTGTTACTTGTCCATGAAATTGCACCTCAAACATCGCGCCCGCGACAATTGCCATCATCGCCGCGACTCCTCCAACCAACGTCAATGACGTTGTTTCCTTTTCAGTTCCCCTTGCCTGTCCCTCTTATTTTCTTTTCCCCCTCTTCATCTTGCTGCGCGATTTTCTAATCCTCGACTAACGTTGCCAGTCACATTGCACGTGGCAACGATCGAGTACCAGAATGAATTCGTCCAACGAATTCTCACTGAATTACGACTAGGCCAAAGCTCGATATTATTTATTGCATTATTGTATACTACGTTTATTGTCTGTGATTATGCACGATCGTTTCAAGAAGAGAGAATTCAAACCTTGTACAGTAGGGTATGATATTTTGCATTTTTTATTTCAATCAAACGCATTTACACTACTAGCCTTTAGCACAGCGAACTGGGCTACATTTCCTATGCCACTTTTGCTCAAGTACTCTTCGTTGGATCAATCTCAAATACGAAAAGACGCTTTCAAATTGTCGTCGATCGACCCTGACTGTATCGGCAATTCTTGCCACTCTTGCTTCTTGGAGAATCAAAGCGCACCTCTCCACTGAAATGCATGCCAAGTTTTCGCGTTTCCAACGGTTGAGTACACGTGGGCGTCTGAACATGTACATTTTCGAAAATTATTTTCAAATTGGAAAACTTGCGACGAGAATGCCATTACATATAATAATAGCATCGTCATAATGTGGCAATAACATTGCTATTCGACCAGGGGCGTAGGCACCGTTTCCCATTGGGGCGGCATTTATAATATATTTATATGCATAGATATACAATTTCCTTTGTTCGTCGGAATTTGGAAGGGGCCAATGTCTCCCTGCCCCCACCCCCCCCCCCCCACACCACACCACACCACCACCCCCGTGCCTACGCCCTTGTATTCGACCGCATATTGTGACATTTCTTAGCCACGAATTTTCATACGATTCGAATGTTCCGTAGCCGCGCAGCATGTCACTGTCGGCGAGTCAGGTTGTCAAGAGTGGCAATGGCATCATCTCGAGGAAGGCACGCACTCGCAAATATGTGTCGTGGGATGAGAAAACGCAGCTTAGTGGCAAAGTCGGCAAGGTTTACTTTGGCCTGACCCGAAATTTCGAGCCCAAAGTGCCCAAATCACCATAATTATTGTGGGCTCGCCTATTCTGTTCGAGCTTGATCATGTATTTTCTGACAACTTTTCGATCGTTTAGCATAAGCGCTGGAACGAATTGCGCTCCCATTTGCTGAGCTTGCTGAGGCTCAAGCTCGAACACAATAATGTCATGACATTTTTGACTACGTATACTAGCCTGCGCTTGGGGTTTAAGTTCATCGACAGTGGCGTATGCTACAGAAAATTAACATGTCAAGTCGATGCATGTGCTATATAATACTTCCACCCGTGTAATTTTTTTCTTGAGCGATGAATGCCCTGACGACGCTATTTCATGTGGTAATAGCGCGTCGCAGCTTTGTTGGATTTTTTAGGTGTAATGTCGAGGACCAAAAACTGCTCACTGCTCATACCTGCTCTTTCGGTATTGAAAAATTCACCTTGTATTTACTTAATTGAAAAAATTGTGCGATAACCATGAGAATCCGTTTATACTGCAATCTCGGCGTGTATTGATCGCCGGAGCTCATTCGATGATTTTGATAGTCCATCTTTATGATGTGTGTTATATGAAATGATGATGAAACGATGCAATTCTATGTGATACGAGTCATTTTAGGAAAACGAATCACTTTCATATGGCGACAAAAATGAAAATTGTCTTCGACAAATGTACGCATGGAATAAACATGAAATTGTACGAAATGCAGTCGGGGTTTTTTTTTTATTCTTATTCCACGAGTAAAACGTCTTCGCCTCGTCATGGGTTTGCCGCAGAAATACAAGCGTGTGCCCGTCGCGAGATCCGGGTGAAAAATAACAAAATCACCATTCGGGTAGGTGCGTGTATCCGTGGCTTCCCGCCGTAATCGAGAAAGTCACTTGTGCCGTAAGGCCCAGTTTACATGAGATTCCGATAAAATGTTGAACGTTATGGCACGCGTGACTTTCTCGATTATGGCTGGAAGCCACAGGTATAACAATCTAATTGCGAGCCAATGTGATGGTTATGTTGATGAGCGGATCTTGGCCGGGAGCGGAGATGTTTTCTTGGCGTATGCGGGCTGTGCATTGCAACAATTGGTCGTCGCACTTGGCTTTGTCGTTGTTGCTCGTCGTCATCAGCCCGACGCTGCTCGCGGCGGCTTCTTGGAAATGACTCGCTGCTGCGTTGCTCCATGTCGGCGACGGTAAATGCTCCTGCTTTTTATTCACTTTTCGTCCGCCGCATTGCAAAGTCGACATGGATCTGCGGACGAGACAAAGCACGCTCTAATCGAGCTCAACGGTACGTCAATGTTTTACATCGTATGGACTTTTTTCCATACAATGATCTTTGTCATAGATACGCATTGAACTCGCGCAATACGCGGGTGGGAAGTGTGCGAGAGGGAGTGTTTCAAAACAGTGTAGATATGGCGCGTGTAAGCAGCTAGCTTGCGGGAGCTGTTGAAGAGACGAAACAAGTGGTTATCAAGTGGCATCAGGATTGTTGCGAGACTCACGGCTTGCAATAGTTGCCGATTAATAGACTCTTGGCGTCGAGCTGTTGCCATTGCGCATCTTGATGGTTTCTCTCGTCGGAGGACGGGTGTTGCTCGATCTCGATGTTGTTTTTGTGCTTCCGCGTTGGCGGGACTTCCGCGCTCGTTTGTTGAAGCTGCATCACCGCGGAGGAAGAGGAGACGAAACTCCTTCTCCGTGTAGCGCGCTCGTGCTGCTGCTGCTGGTGTTGCATTAAGTAATCCACAAACAACTCGGAGCCCGTTTGCACCGATAAACTTCGTCGTGAAATGTTACCGCTAGCAGCAGCCCGATCTGCAATCGCAGGCATATTGAGAAATAGTAATGCATCATGAATCACGAGTTTGTATTGAATAAAGTAGGATCCGAGAGATTGAGGAGGGTGGAAAAAGACACTAACTGCTCAAGTCCCGAACAAGCTTTAATCCCGAGAACGAATATACCCGATCAACTATTCCCCGACATTCGAAAACCCCGATGTGTACAAATGACCCTCCGTCGTCAAGTCCCGTTTATTGGTCGCCCCGATATTGATAATCCAGAACGCTCAGTGGCCCGTTGTTTGGAAGTCGCGAAGCTTGAAAGTCCCGAAGCTGCAGAATCCCGACGGCCAATGAGAGGCGATGTCTCTCATAGACGAGAGCTCTCTCGGGACTTTAGCAGTTAGTGTCTTTCTCCACCCTGCAGAGATGAGAATGAATAAATGTCGAGTATTGATAGTAATACTATGACGACCGAAGAATTTGGAGGCGTCGGGACTTGCGGACGAGGCGCAGGCTGTGGAGCAAGAGGAGGAGGAGATGCGATAGATGAGCTGCTTGGCCGCGGGCTCGACGATGGCCGCGGCGACCCTGGTGCCAATGTGGCACCTGATGGATTTGCTGGTCGTGAAGAGGGCCCGATTGTTCTTGTCCGCGCGGAAGAGCATTATGAAGAGCTTCGGGGCGAACAAAAAGGCCAGAGTCACGGAGGCGCTCAGCGTCACGCACAGGCACATCGTTATCGCCTACCCGTACCAGGGATCGCACATTTTTCATCATCAAAACCTGTCTTATTACAACAATCATAATAATAACAATAATAATCACGTTACCTTGGTCTCGCTGCCGATCCATACGACCAGTGAGGCGATCCATATCACGCAAGTCGTGTACTGTTGACGCAAGTTTATTCCTTTTAATAAGTAGACTTTTTCGCGACTGCCGTCGCTACTGCTGATTGGGGCTCGTACGTATGAGGGAGGCGGCGGGAGGAAACGAAGAAATGCGAATGATCGAATTTCGCATTGTCATAATAATATGTATACACACGAATCGAGTAAGCAGCAGCGGCGGCGAATCGGTATAAAGAACGATGGAGCGACCATGGCGAAACCTATGAACTTGGCCTCGTTGAAATTCTCGGGCAAGTTGCGGGTCTTGATGGCGTACAAAGTGCACAGGGCCAGGAGGACAGCGTCGCAGGCGAAGGGCGCGAGGCGGGCCCTCGTGCTCGCGGCGCAGACGAAGACGGCCCGATCGAGCGAGGGGTACTCCAAGCGGGGCTCCGGTCTCTCCGCGATCAACATGCCCGTTGCCACCGCCGCCTCTATCGTCACCAGCCCGCAAGATATCACAATCTGCCCATTTTTTACACCACACTCCATTAACTTGATCATCCTCGGTGTATGCGTTATTCTAATTTTCACCCGTTTTCATGCAGCATTCAATCGTTTGCCTCATCTTCGGTTCACGTTTTCGCAATCACAATTTCAAGCTTCATTCAGCGTGTTTCGAAACGTGCAATCATCATGTTTAAATTGCGAATTCGAGTTGGATACGATTTCGCAATTTACCACTGACAACAGATATTCACGGCCTCAGCCAATAACACGCGTAATTTCCGTATTTATTTTCACGATTCTTTCCAGAGTAACAACTGTTTCCTTTCAATGCCCATTAACGAACGCGCAAGTTCTTTCAAAAGCCGATCTTGTTTTTTTTTGTTTTTTTTTTATCGATATTTCGACCTATAAAAAAAAGAAGAAGAAGAAGAAGAAGAAGAAGAAGCAAAACGCACTTTTTAATCATTGCATCAGCAAAAAAATCCAAGAAGCGTAACTTGGAGTGCATGCAATTAATATAAATAATTTACACTCTCGATGATAAAGGCAAGGAGGTCATCTTGAAATTTAACTTGCGATGAGTGGTAAAATTCGAGCATTTTGTACTTTTTTTCTCTTCGTTATAAGCGCCATTGATGGAATGATGACAGTGACGCGTGTTTTTGTGAGGCGACAATTGTTTTTGACATGTTTTTTCTATTTTTTGTTTGTTTGTTTGTTTGTTTGTTTGTTTGTTTGTTTTTCACCTGAGCCGGCGTTGACATGAATCGGGGCTTCCGCGTGGGAAAACGCTTTTTCGAGCCGGCCAATATGCGTGCGATCCTGTTGGTTTTCGTCAACAAACTCGCGTAAATCATGGAAAAGCTGATGCCTGGCATCGAGCGACTCAGCGCGCATGATATCTTGCTCGGCTTGGCGAGTATCGGGAACACCTGTCAAATCCTTCATCTCATCATCGCGTTTCTCGTTTCTCGCATCGATTCTCATCTCGAGCAATCTCTACTAGATTCGCAAAATGATATCAATAATTCAACTTGATCATGCCGACGAGAATGGGAAAAAGGAGTCGGCGCGAAAACAATGCGCGATTAGTTGTTGATGTGTCGAGTGAGGTCAGCGAGAATCGAAATGAGCCAACGAACCGAGATATGAGCCAAGGCCATGCCGACGAGAATGAAGTAGCTCAACTCGCGAGTGCTGGATTTGACGACCGGCGTGTTGTTGAAGCGAACAAACACCCCAAAGGTCATGAACGTCGCCGCCAAGCCAAGAGCGCTGAAACTCATCGCGACAACAGCTCCGGCGTCGCTCCACTTTAAATGCTCAGCCTCGATCACGAAGCAATCTGCGACACAAACATGGTCGAGAACGCGATTCGAAAACGATGGTCGAGTACGATTCGACGAGTAATTGTGTTACCTGTTTTATTTCCGTTGGGCCAGTGTCCAGCGGGGCATGATATGCAATCCATTTGGTTCTCGTCCGTGTACTGCCAACTCTCGCACCGCATGCAGGCCCAGCAGCATTTCTTCTCTTGCCCGCCCGTCTTGTAGTTCTGCGCAATTATTTTCCGTCGGTTCACGCAACGTTTCTTTTGCATTCATCATTTTTCACTCTTCAACTCGAAAAAGCCAAATCATCGGCGGATTAGCAGCAGCAGCATTAGCGGCGAGGTACGCGTTGTCATGCGCATTATTCGCAGCTTCTTCCAACAGCATGAGCTGTACTATTACTGAAAAGCTCGGAATCAAGTGCGCGTAGCTGCTGCTGCATTATCGGCAACGCGATCAAGAGGCAAGGCATACCTTGATGTACCCCATGGGGCAGGGCTGCGAGCACACGCTATTGACGAGATCAGCGTCGCGAGACTGCGGGTAGCCAGAGAACGTCAAACTCCCATTGTTCCAATCTCCGATTTGCACGTATCCGTACGTCCCGTTGGGCATCAATTGGTAGTTCAGGATCTCGTACCTGCGGGCAAAAAATCATGCTTACACATTACCCATTCTCAAACCTCGTCGTAACGCTGGCAATGCGTGTAGTCTGTAATTATGTACACGCCTCAGAGCGTTGCGCGAATTTTCTCGCAAGTCGCGGTAAGTTTTTCATCCAAAAGATGGCTTTGAAAATATCATACCGTCAATGCTGATTTTTACCATCCCCAGTTTGTACTTTTAACGTTGTATCATATCATCTACTACGTCGCGATTGCGATGATTCGCTACACAACTTTCCGATGAATCGACATGTTTGGGAAAGACAAAAATGTACCAGCATCTAACCGAAAAATTTCATCATCATTAGTCTTCGCTGTATTCGTCGCACATGCTCCTTTTACTGTTTCCTCATCGATTCATCAACGTGTTTAATCGTCGTGTTAAATTTTCAACCCTTTGACGTGAAACCTGGCGAATTCATCGTGCAGACAAAAGAGGGCGATCATTAGTAAAATCAATTGCTGAAACTGTTTTTCTCAGCGCAACTCCAATATTGCAATGTTTTTGACATATTTCGCTATTTCACAGCATTATTGTGAATAGGTTTTCAACGACAGTGAAAAAGTAGCTGACGCGTGTAATATAATCTAGACTGTTGATCGATTTTGGCCAATTTGGCGCTCCCAACTTGAGAAAACGAGAGTCTAATCGTTCGTGATGATTCCTTCAACTTTCTCATGTACTTTCTCGGAATTTCGCAATTCATGTAGCGGTGATTTGGATGTACGTATACTCGGAAATGTAAAACGCACATCTCCTGTAGAGTTTCCCAAAGAAATACGCTTTTCGTCACGTTAATCTCCGAGTGTTCGTATTTTTGGATTCTTATTGTCAATAAACAACAAATCCTTCATTTTTTCGTCAACAAAATCCAAATTTCCGTGTTGTACATGGTAAATTTCCTTTCGTTTTATTATTTATGTATTTCTAATTTAAAACCATGTATTTTGCCAGCAATTTCAAACTTTGAAAATTACAGTTTTTTGTCCAGTTGTAAAATTCGCCTCAATTTGCCAGGGCTTTCAAGTGAAAAATATTCTATTCCTGGCACGCTCGATTTCGAGCGACATGATGCATTTTATGCTCCATTTATATGCTTTATTTTTCGCTTGCGAATTTTCGCTATTCGAGATGGCATTCGAAAAATTGCGTTCATGGTTTTTTTCGCAAGTTGCTCCCACTTTTGATTTGAAAACAAAATTTTTAAAATTTGCAGTGCATTACTCGAATTTTAATATACACGTATCGAGTACCAAGTGATTTTGACTTTGCGACACGGAATTATTGAAAATTTTCCCCCGTTTTCAACGATAAAAATTTGAAACGATAGTTTAACAGCTCGCTCATTATTATTCAAGCCATGAAAGCAAACCATTTCCGAGCTGGGAGAATTGTACTAAAACCCTCCACTCCAGCATAGCCCAATCATTACAAGTGAAATAAGCTAGTGATTAGTTACAACTCTACGTGGTAATAATTTTACAACTCTTTTCCTATTCTACACTTAACATTATCGCACACCGAATATCAATATTAGCGAGTATAGCTTAGGAGCCTTTATTGATTTGGATTTTCATTCAACAACGATATTATGTTTCTCACTTTTGGAATTGGTAATATATTATTGTTACTTTCACTTTAGCCTTCATGTTTGAATTATTCTCGCTGTTGGACCAATATTCAATAATAAAGTAATTCATGTTGATGGAATTGATGTTGACGGAATGAAAAAGCAAAGCGCTATAATAATACATATGTAGCCACTCTCCAGTGTCGGATGCGATCATGTGTACTTTGCCGGCGCAGTAGTACAAGGCGGCTTTGGGCAGGCAACGGCTGCTCGCGCTCGTTGTTACTACTACTCTACTCATCATAACCATAGCGGTCTCGGGCCTTTTTCACCATACTGACAATAGTCGTTGTCGTCAATAACGATAACGATGTCAACAATGGCAGTAATATAGATGTTCCCGGTGTACGCGGGATGGGAAAATGTTTAAATGAATGAAAAATGACGTGTGTCGCGTTGTGTATGCGATTCGTAAGATGCACGTACGCACCGACCTGCCCGGGGGGTCTCCTCGGCGATCGAATTCGACCACATCTTCCATGAATGAGAAGCTCACGTTCATCAAGTGGTCCTGTGTACGAAAGTCCCATTAATTTTTTTATTTCAAGTAGCTCCCTGCGTAATTATTGTATTTATTGTTTCACATTCAAAACGACTGACCTTGAACAAGGTGCCGTTGAAGGGATACATTTCGTCGCAAACACCTCGATATCCTCGGCCGCAAACATCCTGGAGCATATTGTCCAAGCCGTGGGCCATCGCCCAAAAGGATTTCATGACGAAGCTCATTTTCGAATCCTGCTTGTATCGATCCGATAATTTTTCATTGCCTACCAAAAGCCTTCAACTCAATCATGACTCTCTACTCGTTACCGAATAACAGCTCATATCATTAGAGGCGAGACAACTAGACAACAACAATTAAACACAAGTTGCTGGGCACACAAGAGCATGCTATAATAATAATAATAATAATAATAATAATAATAATAATAATAATAATAATAACAATAACAATAACAATAATAATAATAATAATAATAATAATAATAATACCCGGACTAGTTGAAAAAGAGCTGTGGCGTAGTATGTACCTGTGCAATTAGTGGCGACAGCGGTGTTATTGGCGGCGACGGCGGGGGCCGTAGAAGAGTTTTTGGTCATGGCGTCGAAAACGAATCCCGGCAGCGTGCAATTGAACCTTTCCTGCCAGAACTCGGCGAACCATGGGTTGCGCGAGTTGTTGAATGGGTTCAACGAGAAATAATGATGCTGGAAATGTTGAATGTACGGTGAGTGAATTCTGATGGAGAGGCTCGTCCAAGCTTGTGCCTCTAGAGACTGCACGACGTCGTCGCGGTCCGCCCAGCCGTCGCTTCAATGTTAAAACAACAATAACAACACTTTGAGAATGTGTGTTTTAAAACCTCGTATTCACTACGTCGGTCGCTAACGCTTAGATCCACGCTGTTGACGAGATCTCCATTTTCCGAAATTGAATGCCGAGTTGACATCTCCCTTCTCCAGTGTCTATTGGTCGAGAGGGCTCGCATTTCAACAAGGTCATTCCAGATGGGAAAATTGAAAAATAATCCACAAGATTCGTTAGGAGAATGAATTCGAAATACACTTGACCAAGTATGAAATTTCGCAGTGACTTTTGAAAACGCAAGTTTCGATACCTACATCAGTAAATCCAGACTCGGAAAACAAAACGTACAGTTGGAAAATGTTCAATGAAATGTCGAGTTTTTTTCCACACTTTGCGAGTCTGGATTTCAAGTACTTGAATTCAAATTTTCCAAGGGCCCAACATTTTAAAAAAATTGAAAAAAAAAAAAAATAAAAAACACACACACACGCACAAATACATAGCGATATTCAGAAGTTTCGTGACTTGAGGAGAGTCGGAGAGAAAAATGGCTTCAACATTTATGCGGCACATGCTACAATGCTTTTGAAATTTAAAACTAGTAGACTGAAATCCCGGAGAATATAGCTACGGATTTAAAAAATGGAGACGAAACATTTGTTTTTCATTGAAACGCGAAACGCAAGTTGATTGATTGTGAGTTTCGAGAGTTGCGTAATTCAAGAGCCTTTTACATCTTGAGTACGTGTTTTGCATGCTGATCCGATAAAATCGCAAGTAATGACATACACGTCAAGTCGCAGACCGTTTTACGCTACATATATTTGGGGTGAAGGTTGAGTCCAAATTTTTGACGCAGAGGGCATCACAAGATACAAATATATCAAGACGTGACTTGTGGGCTCCGTCCAAGTTGTATGACTTTAATGGAATGAGATGATTCGTTTCCATCAATGGAGAGTAGAAAATGAAAAAAACAATCTCATTTCTCTACTACAAGTCCAAGTTTTGTTTTTACGTTGGCGATCAAGAGCCTCCCGAAAAACTGATGGATCTAGTCCTCGTTCCGAGTTTGCCGCTGTTGTCGCTTTATTTAGCCAAAATAAGAAAAATAAAAAAATAAAAAAACAGCAGTGTCGATTGACGACAGTTGCGTAAATAATAATCTTGGGAATCGCAACTGAAATTCAAAATAAACCCGCGATACATTACTCGTGGGTCTAGATTGATTTAGTCATTATTTCTCAAGGGTGGCTCGAAAACGATTGGATGGCGCGTGTACAACGTTTTAAATCGAAAAAAAAAAAAAAAACCATTAATTCTAAATCGAGTTCAAAAGTGGAGCACCGGGCAAGCTGCGCGGTATATAAAACTTGTGAAATACACGCTACACCGTATGAATTGGTTATACATCAGTGACACGCGCGTGCTCGCAAAGTGGCGTACGAAAATGAAGTGGAGCATTAGGCTTATTCCCGCAAGTCCTCAACAAGCCTCGCTTGATGGGAAAAGGCAGGAAAAAGGCCAGCAAACAAGCAGACTGATGATTGCCGCTGCTGCTATCGCATTCGCACTTGTGTATGAAATGTCGCGCCATGCGGCTTAAACGGGATAAGTAATGCGATTGTACCACTCGACGAGTTCAAAGTTGGTTCAATCCAAGCCAGAAATGTTTTTCTCATATCTCAAGTCCACTCGAGGACGCACGAGAATGATGAAAATTGGTGACACGTTTGTGTGTTTTGTTTTCAAGGGAAAGGGATGCAGGAGCGTCGCAGGGGTGGTCCCAGGAACGATTCTTGGGGGGGGGGGGGGAATCCACAAAAAATCAGGCCGAAGACCTTTTTTTTTTTAGAAATCATTGTCAAATTGTCAATCAATATCGAATATATCCTGCTCTTTGGAGGGGAAATTTCCCTAATCCCGTCCCGTAGGACCGCCACTGAGCGTTGACAGTGATGCAAGCATAGAATTGGAAAAATGAGTTTCTAGTTTTATTATACGACCTGCGTGAAATGCGATAGAATCGAGATTTAATCGACCAGCGATTCTCGCGAGAAACGAGCTGATCTCGGCTCTCGTGTAGTGATGAGGAAGCAGGGTCCAAGGAGTCGCAAAATACAGCCTACGCGTGGGCTGGTTGTTTGTACGAGCAGGAAAGCCACGCCGCCAGCTGCAGCGAGCCACGGAAACGACCTCAATAATTATCGAGTTTACGTAAAATTGAATCGTCGCGCCGATTGCCCGAGGGTGGCGACGATCGACAAATCGCCATACCCAGTTTCTAATACAAACTTTTGCTTTTTCCAACTTGATTATTGCAATATAATCAGGAAACTCGATGAGACGGGAAATTTGCGTTTTCTCAAGGGAATATCGACTTTTTAAATGTAGGCTGAAAACCCGATAAGCGTCTTGGGGTAAAAACTGCTTGTCGAGTGAATTTTCACAAAAATTTTCAGAATCGTTGGAGGTCTACCAATTAAGAGTTGGGTTTCTGGTAATGTGTGTGTGTGTGTGTGTGTTGAAAATTTTTTTTCCAAATATTGGCTTTTTTGCGAATCTCAATCCGAGTTGTTGTCTGATTCCGTATTCGTAATGTTAAGTAGAATAATAAATATTTCCGAGAGTTGTCCTCCGAGATGGACTTGAAAAGAAAAGAAAAGAAAAGAAAAGAAAAGAAAAGAAAAGAAAAGAAAAGAAAAAAAAAGAAAATGGGGTTCAGGAATTTTGGAGAGAGGATACAACACATGCTCAAGCAGAGATGACATCAACAAAATGCAACACTTGCACGTACAATTAAGTCCCCATTTTGCATATGAAAAATGAATGCCTCGAAGCTTTTATTTCCAGAGACATAATATTAATGTGTGACGAATAAAAATAATGATGCGATAGGAGAAAACAATGTCGAGGGGGGGATGTAGAGTTGTGCGAGGGGTTACCTGCCGACGAAGACGAAGCGCCCGGTCAGATTGAGACGTTTGGTGGCGGCGAGGAGGCCCCGCATGGTCATGCCCTCGCAGAAGCAAACGACGACGTTGGCGGCCTGGTCCTGGTGGAGGTTCATTATGATGGCGTCGAAAACGGCGTTCCCGGCAGTCGAAAGTACCGAATTTTCCCGGGCCACGCAGACTCCGCTTTGGTCGGCTATGTCACGGAACGCCTGGATCCCGCTCTGCCCGTAGTTTTCTGTTTCGAAGACATGAAATCACGAATCGACATGTCGGGAGGAGGCCTTTCTCTCATTTTTTACGCAACACGAAACTAGACGCACACGCGGAAATTGATGACGACGCCGCCAGCTGGCTGTCAATTTGTGGCAATTACACGTATCCAAGTGCGAGAGGGTCACTCGACGCGAATCAAGCCTGCGGATTATTATTCTCTCCCACGCTCCACTTGTTGGGGCCAGAGAATAATTTTCATCCAAGTACAATTAGGCTATGCATTTAGATTGACATGTTTCCGAGTTTTTTTTTTTTTTTTGGCTCGAGAGAATAACATCTCCTTTTTGACGATTATGAGGCGTCGAGGGATAATGCGTGTATCATGCAAATATAATTCTAGGCACAAACCATCGGTACTGACGATGGATACGTATGTCCAGTTGAAGGATTTCACAACATCGACGAGCAATTGCGCTTGGAACGAGTCGGGGGGAACGACGCGCAGAAACGTCGAGTATCGGCTCTTGTCGCTCAAAACTTTCGAGGTCGAAGAGTATCCGATCTGCAACGAAAATGATAAAATCAAGTCGACATTGCTCTTGTGCTTTTTCAATGCTCAACACTCAAGGATGATTTATTTTGATGATGATGGGAACGCAGAATAAATAAGCGATTCTCACTTGCGGTATGGAGAAGAGCTGAAGGAGATTTTGCACCTGAAGGGTAACCGAGCTCGAGCCGGGACCGACGACCCCGATGAGGGGAGCTTTTTTCACTAACCGTGCTTGCGAAACCTGCCAGCGTCGCCGAAAATTTATTCAGTTATTCATATCGTAAACGATAATGATGAGGGTAATGTATTCTCTGTAGTAAGGGAGCGGCACAAGTAGCAGTATTTACTGTCGCGAGTCATAGAGAGGAGAAGAAAAATAATATTACCAATAATAATAATAACAACAGCAATAATACCTTATTACTATTGTCGTACGAGGCGGAGGAGGGTGGATCGGGTGGTGCGCAAATGGGGGGGTCGCCAGTAGCGTTGCTACTGCCGCGGCCGTCGTCGAGTAGTCGCACGCGGCCTGCAGTTGCGAACCTTTTCGTCGATGTGAACGGCGTGATTGCATCGCGGACGAGTTCGAGGCTTTGCTGCAGGGCCACCGGAGCTGACCAGCATTCGTCTCGGGCCTCCAGGCCCAGTTTCACGCCTTTCACAGTTCAAAAGCACTCCATTTCAGAAGAATATGAAAATCATCATTGCCGCCACGCGCTTCAGTGACGAGCAGTCTTGCGACTCTCGCACGGCGAATGTGCGTCTAGCGGTATTGAAACATGACGTTGAATTAAAAACGTACCGGGTAATATGGTGTCGTCTTCGTTGATTTCGTCGAGGGTGATTAGAGCCGTCTCGACCCGCTGGATGCCGTAGACTTCTCGGATGCCCGGATCGCAGACGAGGGCGCCCTGGGTGCCCCGGGGTGTCTGGCGCACGCTAAACAGCGCGCCGACGATAAAGTCACCCTCGACGCGGGCCGAGGTCCCGCCTGCTGCTGCTGAAACGCTGAATGCTGCCAATGTCCCGCACACCCCGTTTGTCATTGCCGACATTGCCACCAACGAAAGCCTCGCCCGGCTGCTTTCTTGTCCCCGCAACAGCAATAGCAGTAACAGCAATGGCGGCATCCTCGCGATGATGGTCGCCAACTCGCCGACACTCGCGAGACTAGTCATTCACTGCACATTGGAATTCGAGGAGGAGCATCGTTTGCATCGGCGCCATTCCCCCTCGGCATCCCTTCTTCGGACGTCCGCTGATTCCCTTCATTTCGTTTCATTTCTTCGGTTTACTCTTTTATTCGCCTCGCGCCTACTACGTCGTCTGTAATGCGACCAAGTCGAGGATTTGGCGGCGCGGTTCATTCCCCTGATCGACGCGCGAACCTCATCGTCATCGCCACCACCATCGTTATCGTATACTGCCTCCTCGACAAACAAGCGTCAAGGCTCACACATTCGAATCTTTCGAGGATTTGTGTTGTTGCGAAAACGATACTCGGCCGCACGCGCCATTATCGCCATCAGCACCGACTACTTGTAATATCAGTCACTCTACGTGCCAGAGCTGTTTATAAACAGCAGCCGTTTTGCTTCAAAGTTGCTGGGACGCTTTCTCGGGTTATCGAGGTCCACCGGTTCCTAAACATACTATGCGTCAATTCTTTCCCTCGAGTCTGATGATCGAGATGAAGCGCAAAAACAATCATTTCCACAAACATGCGGAACATGACGAATTTCATGAATATTCTGCATCTGAATTCTTTTTCTCAAAAATATTACGTAATTTTCTTATGTTGAAGAGGTCTTACTTCAATTCTCTGCGAGGGTACTTGCATCGGGTATTTCGTCAGTCATTCCGACAACTTTTAAATGCAATTTCAATAACAAATTTTCACTGCACATCAAACGCCATCGCCGAAACCATAGTCTTGATATTTTGTTGCGTCATGTATTACAATTCGACTCTGGCTTGATTCATTTCCCATCGAGGAAATTTGGCAAAAAAACCAACTATACATCATCATGTTCTCTCCAACCCTGATTTGCTTCCTCGCCTAATCGTAGAGAATCGCAGTGAAAAATTTCCCACGCGATTTTCGTGCATGTCCTAGTAATTGTGAAATTATAATGATTCAGCCAATTTTTCGAATCCAAAATGGCAATAGTGACTTTTCAATTGTCAATTACTCGAGATCGCAGTTTTCATATAAAGCGCCGTAATTCAGACCTGGGAAAAGCTAGCTAAAAAATACTCAGCATCTTGCACAGAGTTGCTACAAGTTCTTTTCACAACGCAACATATAAGCCTGTCCAAAGAAAAATAGGGCAGACGCGAGTTTCAAAACTACACTAGATATTCACTCGAAACTCTTCCTCGTGAAAAAAAAACAAAAATCGTGACATGTGTAATTTTTCAGTGTACGCTGTTAAACTGCAGTGTACATATCCTCTGTGCCATTTGAAGCGAGCTGCCTCAGGGTGGATGCAATGTTGAAAAAGCGCGTACTAGATAGCTTTGCCAGAGTACGTATCAAGTGTCGAAGCAGGCTCGCTGCGCGCATCAGCAATTTGCAGCGAGCAGCGAGGAAGGACTCGAGAGCACACGAGCTCAAAAGCGGGAGCAGCTTTTTTTCGCTTCAACCTGACGCATGTGCGTCTGTACCTTCTACAGCCCACCCGAGTTTGCCCAATGTTTCTGGCGATGACGAACTCGCGGCGGACATGAATATCAGTGCCGGCGGTGCCACTGATGCCGTCTTTATAAACTCTGCTTACTGCGGCCTGCACTCGACCCCGATGATGCCACTCACGTGTATACATCGTGTATGTCTACTTGTGGTCGTCGTCGCCATCGTCGTCGCGCGCCGAGATTCAGCCTCTCAACAATCCTTGTCGAGCTCGCATTGTTTCTCGACGCGACTCCTCGCACTTTGCTGGTCTACTACATTTTACCTTTTTTCCCTCCTTCTTTACTCCACATTTTTCTCAACGACCCTGCAGTATTTCAACTGCAAGAGTCGCTTGATTTAAATGAAACGAGTAGCCCAAACATACCAGCGCGTAATTTTACTATTGCCGCGATCATTACAATCATCTGTGACACTACCAATCATCAGTCGCGGATGCTGCAAGTATTTTTTCTTTTTTTTGAGAGAGGGAGGACGACGAAAAACTGTGTATAATGTCGATTGTTATTTTAAACGTCGGTATTTTGCAAATTTCATTTGTGGAATTTGGGATAGTGCAGTTTCATGTTGTAAAATATGGTGCTTGAAAATTCTCTACTCCAGAATTCGTCATTTCGTAAACATATAATATTCTGGCATTTGCGAGTCTGAAAATTTTGATTCCAAGAATTTCATTGACTTGAGAGATTCACTCAAGATGCAATGGGTTGATGCTCTAAAACTCGAATGAATTACACACAGTACAATCCTGTATTATTTGCGCAACTCTATAATTTTCTAGTATTGAAAAGGCTAGAAATTTAATAGTATCCTTTACATTTTACATAGCTTTGAAAATCTGTATTACTGTAAAAATCATCATCTTGTAATCTACAAATTAGTTTCTTCAACTTTGATACTCGAAGGTTGAAAACTTTTTCATCATGTTGTTGTTGTCGTTGTTGTTGATCAAGATGCTACATTCAATCAAATTCTTTATTCCAAGTATCATAATCGTACGATATTCTGTCCAAGTTATTTGGAAACAGTGAAATAACATGTTGTTCTTCCACTGTCAAAAATTTTGCTCACGCACTGATGGCAACTGTATGCGCATTCGCTGTTTATTTTCTCTGCATATTCACCATTTCAAAGAATAAAGGAGGACATTTTACTGCTGGAACGTGTATGTGCACTGTGAAACGATCTGCGAGTTGTGCAATAGTTGTTGATCATCAATTCAATATATGCGATGGATTCATTTATATATCTCTGACTTTGAATTTCAGAACACCGTTTTGTATACAATCACGCAAGTTTTCTTCGATTGACGTCTTACGATCAAGTATATTATATCCAGGGTATTGAACCGGAGCTAAAAATCTCTCTTATCCACTCGAAAAAGTTGCTCTCCGGAGAGGAGAAAGATTTCTAGAAATTTTTTCCTCCGCGTCCGGAGAGGAGGAAGATTCGGAAAAGAGTTGCTTTCCGGAGAGCAACTTTTTCGAGCGGATAGGAGCGATTTTTTGCTCCGGTTCAGTACCCTGGGCAGAATACACAAAATTCTATGAAAAACAATTTGAACAAAAACTAGGTAATAGCTTATCGTAAATATCTTTTTCCAAGGTTGAAAATTTGAAATCTAGAACATGAATCTCTACTGATTTTTCGATTCTATGAAATACATTAAATTAAATAAATAAAAAATGGTTCAATTTCGCTGAATCGAAATGAAAAATTTTAAAAAATTGAATTTTATTACCCCTATGTAATTTATAATAAATTGAGTTGAATGAAATCAAATGTCCTTGGACTTGTATAAAATTCAATTGAAATAAATTAAGCCTCATGAAATTATAAATAACCCAATTGAATTTAATTTTTCTTATTAGATTTTTACTATCGAATTTCGATTGATATTTCAAATTGTAAATGACTTGTTACATAAATCTAGTTACAAGGAATGAAAAAATAAGAGATTGTAAACTATATGCAAAAGTTGATCAACTCAAAATATCAAAGACACTGATGAGGAATCAACAGTTTATATTTTTGAAATTTAATCGTTAAAAATTACAATTTCAAATCCTTAAGAAAATATATCTCAACAATAAATATATTTTTCTTACTTGTTATAGTACATAGTTTGTCGCTGAGATAAGTTTTTGAAAAATAAATTCGTACTTAAATTACAATAAATGAAAAACTGTTTCAATTTTACATAAGTGACGGAGCGCTACAAGATACCTTTAACTGAATCTTGAACTGAATTTAACGAATTGGCTCAAGTCTAGAACGCTCGGGTAACTTTACAATAATGTAGAGAAAGAGTCTCATTTTTGTAACGACAAAAACTAACAATAAATATGTATAGTTATTTCTCAATCAGTGAGCATCCAATTATAGTATATATTTCAAATTTTTCCGCAAAAGGATTGAAGAAATCTAGGATTCCCACTATCGTAAAAAGCTCAATCCCGCATTTTTCTATCCTTGGAATAACAAACTTTTAGAATTATTTATAACAAATATCAGAATAAACGATTTTGAGATGCCGAAAAAACTGCTCGGGCTGAGAAACATGTGCTTATATAAATATGCGCCGTGTCCAGCGATGATCCACATGCAAGGCCACTACAGTAAAATCACTTTTATTTTCTTCTTGTTCTTTCTTATTGTTATTATTATTATTATTATTATTATTATTATTATCATCAAGAAATTTTTGAAACAACCTTGAACGTAACCTTTACCGATTCCTATTTCAACACAACTGATGCTCAGGCGAAAAAATGCAATCAAATTCCAAGGCGAGAGCCATACTGATACTCTCAATATAATAGTCTCATTCTCATCCGGTTATGTATATGAGCCATCATTTTCAAAGATACGCGAGGTGACGACTTGTTGACGCGAAAGCTGAAATTCGTTACCAGTATCAATATTGTCATATGAAACTATTCATCTTGAATAATATTTGTATACAAATATATGTATGTGATAATTTATTAATAACTCAACATTGTATCTCAGCAGAAATAAAAATAATATAGGAAAATAAAAGTAATCAATTATGCAATTTTTGAAAAATAATAGTAATGTTGATAATTACTACGAAGAAAGTGAGAATAATTATGAATCGATAAAAATAAAGCGGAAAGATCGTCGAGTCAAGTTATGTGTAATGCTGGTTTATTTTTTCATGCGTATCGATTATTTGATCTCAAAATTTCTGGCTTTCACTAACCAACATGCTCAATTCGAGTTGATTGTAACATGCCACCGTGGCCAGCACCTAGCACAATATTCATTGTTATATTGAAACTTGCGCAATGATATTACAAGGTAACCTTATGAGAAATTCAATTCACAGAAGAAATTTCGCTTTCTTTCAAGGTTTTTATGAGGATCAAAATTTCTAGAGATCTTGCATATTTAGGCTTCATCGGTAATTATGGACACTCTGTTTCAAAGTGAATTGCGAGGTTATATAATTTTTTGTGCGGAAAAATTGATGATGGTTTGAAGTAATTTTTAAGGTATGTAGCAATGATGTGATGGCAATAAAGTTATAGTTTTTCAATAGCGCATTGCTCACTTGAAAAAGCAAGTGTTTGTTCTTCAAAACATATCAACAATTTTTGGAGTTGTAGCCCTTCCCCCGAAATAATTTCTTTTTTTCAAGAGGCTTGCGGTGACCACGATGCAAGTCGAACAAGTTGAATCAACAAGTCCGAAAAATTCCATTAGTCAAGGAATATATATACTTCTTGAACGATCACTTTTTTTATACAAGTTTTTATTTTGTAGATAAATATTTTCTAATTAAATGTTCAGAGCTCAAAAATCGAAATCTCGGGGTAAATGTCCTCGCTTACAGAAAAAACGTAATATTTATTTTTTCAATCGTTCAAGAACTAGATTTATTCACTATAAAAAAATTCATAGTATTTTTCCCATACCGGTATTGGAAGCAATTCACAGATTCCAGGGTTAGTAATTTTCCTGTACCAGTGTATAGTAGCTTTACTGTATATAAATAGTATTCACAATACTTCACTGTAGTAATTTTACCTCATTCGAGTATGGGATTTTGAATTGTGGGAAATTGAAAAAAAAAAAAGCAAGAATATTGTTGCCTCCCCCCCCCCTCTTCTCCTCCTCCTCCCTCCGTTGTGCCGTCATTGGCGACTTTAGGTAATTCCGTCAATCTTTGTCCTGAGGGTCATCTCGTCCTTAGTAGGTATTTTTTTATTCGTTGGATTCCGAGATGGCGGTCACCTCGTCCCAGTTGCCGCCTCAGTTACTGCCAGCTTGACGACTTGGGGGACTTGTTGGCGGTGGCGATGCGACAACTCCACTAGATCCTTTACAATACAAGAGAGTTTTGACGGCACTTGAAACGCCCACGTATCACGTGGCTTTCGGCTCGTCAATTTTTACCAAACGTCTGGGAACATATCGTGGGCTTACAGTAAAAAGTAGGCATTTGAATATGAAATAATTGTAAATTACTTTTTTCCCATAAATAGTGGACTCGTAGCATTTGTTTTGTAGCACGAAGGAATAACATTTCGTATTACCTACAGTGAGCTTAGAACAAAAATAGAAATTCGACCCTCGTCCTGCCATTGCAATTTTTTCATGGGAATTCGACCTGAACATTTTTTTCCTTGTAGTAAAATTAATATATTCATTTTCATCATACGAGACATTGAAAAAATGCATAAGCAAAGTATAGTAAATAAGCAATGGTCGTAGAAAAGTGTCGAATGAAGTATAGAAAGATGCAGATTTTAGGAAATTTACTATACCGGGCATGGGAAAATTTAGCAGCTTTGTTACCGTATAGTTAAAAAAATTAATGAAAAAATTTTTGTACTTGGGTAAGACATTTTTAGTACAGCGAGAAGGTAAAAATAATATTGTTGCATAGTAAAATTACTATATTAATCTTTCACGTACCAGACATGGAAAGAATTCATGAAAAGAGCAGTAAAAGTCCTATGGTCGAGGAAAAAATTCCATTGCGGTATGGTAAATTTCGGGATATAGGAAATTTACCATACTACGTTATGGGAAGTTTACAAACTTTTTTTACAGTGTTCCCAGTCTAATGAAATTTTTTCGACTTTTTGATTTAAATAATAATTGACCTGTTCGACTTGCATCAGGGTCACCGCAAGCCTCTGAAAAAAAAACATTGTTTCCGGGAAAGGGCCATAACTCCGCCAATTGTTTATAATTTTTTATGAACAAATACTTGTTTTTTCAAGTGGACAATGCGATATTGAAAAACTACAACTTGAGTGATATAAAATTATTGCTACATATTTTACAAGCTGCTCCAAACCATCCTCAATTTTTCCGCACAGAAAGGTTCCTATATAACCCCTTAATTTGTCAAGTGTAGTACATATATGTGCGAGGAATTGATTTCTCGACGCTGGAATTAACGAGGACGTAAGAAACGGCGTTTCATTATCAGAACAAACATTCGAGCATCAGAGTAAAAGTTTGCTTTTGGGAATAATAACTCCCCTCATCCCCTTTAGTCAAATGCGCTTAGTCGCGTGATCCAAACCCCTCAACATCAAATTGCGCCAGGTTTTGCATTGATGCTTTTTAAGTAACCGTTAATTGGCGAGTGCATCATCGAGCCATGGTTATCAATGCAGCAGCACCCGCGGTGTATTTTATTGAAATTATCATAATGCTCGTCGGTTGTCATTATTTGTCGCATAATACAGCCAGTTACAAAACGAGTAATGCACTTTTCCAACATGAAGCAAAAGTGTGATTATTATTGGTATAAATCATAGAGGAGGGCATGCAAAAAAAAAAAAAAAATTTTCACATTACGAGCTAGAGTTTTCAAAAAGCACATTTTTTGCCTCGCAAGCATTAGAAAGGAGCGCTTCCAAACACGTTTCGACAGTGACAAATGAAGTGTCCCAGGCCGACGCGTAGGCCCTCGACAAATGACAATCGGCGATGAGGTGAAAGGCAGGCTCCTTACGACCCAGTGGGCTCGAAAGGACCCCCCTTTCCCCTGCCGAGTGTCATTTTCCCCAGCCCCTGTGTCGACCCTCAATACTTGATTTGCCATGTCGAGACAGTTTTGGATACGCTCATTTCTACTGCTTACGGGGCAAAAAGCATCGTACAACCTCGGAGCAATATACGATTTCGTCTCAAAAGATTTGGAATATTCAAGCGAAGAACGGACAAATGATATATATGCGACTTGGAACAAGAAAAGGGACCTACGGTCACGATAATCGGTTTTGCGATCTTAAACTTGAAAAAATAGTTTTAAAAATTACCTATCTAATGAGCTACGCCACGAGTCGCTACGATCATAAATGGCCGTAGAGTAATTTTTGTTAAAAAACGAACAAGCTGTTGAGAATGAGGGAAAGAGAAAGGTTTTCTCAAGGTTCTCGTTTGTAACCATAGGACCCTTTTCTTATCCCAAGTCACATATGTCCATATGAAACGAAAACCAAATTAAAATGCTGGGTACGTATTTTTTATTTTGTTTATCGCTTCGTGAAAATTGCACGAGATATACAGAGGGTCATGTTTGTTTATTTATTTTTTGCAAAACACGCAAAAAAGTTGTACTTCGAGGACCTGTATGGCCGCATCGAGCGCGACCATTTCCGCCCGGCAAACGCTTCACTCCCTGAATACACGCACTGACGCGTTGCTCCAGCACGTGTCTCCAGGGACTGAAACTTTGCCGATCGGAAATGGGCGCATTCAACGCGGCCGTACAACTCCTCCAAGTACAATTCTTTTGCAAAAGCCACGTCCACGATCCGCGGTACAAAATATACCATATTGTGTTTTTTTTTCGTACGGATAGTGACGTGATGGGGCGCTGTCTGAACCTCTGTCCATCTCCCTATTGAATTCTCAACTATCGGAGAGGAGTAAAAATTGTTGACTGACGATTAGTTTTCCTACCAGCATCACGCAGTTTTATGCAGACGAGTTTTATGAAAAAATTTCACATCATGTTATAACTGCTATCTTCAAGTCGCTACTTGAACAGATTTGAATTTAGCGTTACTAGTTTTGAAAAAGTGAATAATTTTGATGTACTCTGGATTGGAAATTCAATTTCCTGCATGGATTACATGAAACGAACGGCATCGTCAACTGTCAAACTTGCGTATTTAAAATATGATGGATCGTTCCAACTCTCCACGCTTGAAGCGGTAATTTTTTCTTTTTAATACCAATAGCATGTTGAACGAGTCGAAAGAAGAAATGGTTGAAAAATTATCTCGAGATGAATTTCATGTCATGGAGCGGGTGCGATCAAGTTGAGGAAAAATTGTAAAAGAGGACGCGAGAGACTCGCGTTGTATGGCCAAAGGTACGCGTGAAAATAATGTATACCAGCGCGTATCATCATCAGCATATCGACATAACATTTAATCTCTCAATAATCGCGTGACATTCGAAGGACGCGGAAAGAAAAGAGCATCATCGGCCACATACAAAACACGGACGTGTTAGCGAATCTAAATGTGGTGATGTCGATAATTATAAATTATAACGACAATGTTGGCTTTTGCGAGTTCTGGACAAGATCTGACCCTCTATTCCCCGAAATCATTTTCTCACGCGAGTTGATCGATTTCATACATGGTACAGAATTATTGTCGGTTATTACTTGATCAGGGCTGATAGACGAGTTGCATAGAATTGAGAGATTTTCAACGGGGAGAAGAGATGATGATGCAAAAGAATCATCGTTCGTATCATTTTCGCGACGCGATACAGTTTCGAAATTGTTTTTCGACACTGCTTCGAAAGAAAAGTTGGTTGGTTGATGAAGTGAGCCGGTTTTTTCCCATCGCCATAAAAGATGCTGCGAATTAAATGGCAATGAAATTGTAGGAGTAAAAAAGATGATGATGACGATCAAGTCGCTTTTCGTGAATGGAATCAAGTAAATACTCGAATGATCCGGATCGTTACTCAAACATATAGAGTAGTCATAGAAGCGGTACCGTGCAATAAATCTCTACTGCCACGTCATGTCGTGTAATACTGCGAAACACGTCGTATCGGAAACATCGCATAGTGTGCATATGCGAATCAAGGCCCATGGGGATGAAAGAACGCGAGGACCGAGGCGAGCAATTAGATCTTGTTTCAGTGTGTCGAGCAAAGACGATTGATTATAGGCGATGAGCGGCAGCGCGAATTACAACTGATGGAGTGGAGACAGATCGGGCGTGACATTCGTACGTATACGACACCATCATCGAGTATCGATACTTTCGGTAGGTATGTCATCGTCGTGTGCTGTGTGTTTATTCATTATTCCGAGCAGCCCAATTCATTTCATCGCCGTGTCCCAAGGCCAAATCGCCGAATTACAGACGAAATCATCGGGCCTGATGAGGGGCCTTTACATGGGCCCATCGCGAAAATTTAGTCAAGGTTGAATGATTGCGGAAATTTCTTAAGCGATCGAATGCATATGGTCGCAGATTGCAATCGACGTTCGGGTGATTTTACATTTCGGCCACATTGTTCAAGTTTCATGTTGTTCATAATGGCAGCTGCGTCTTGGTCAACGATACCAATGTGAATAATCACGTGTACACTGCAGTGCAGTGCAGGTAATGTAATTAATGCACGCGCTGGAGCGACTGTAATAAACATATGTTCTGGATCGGTTCGTTTATTGCTGATGGTGATTTCGCGTGCTGTTGTGGAAATGAAATTATTCCAATGACTATAGTGCAGTCGTATACCTCAACTCGACGATGACGGCGATGATGCGCGACACACAATGATAAATAGTTATTATGTACTATGTGTATTAGGAGATGCACGTAATAATAAGTAGGGCGTGATTGGATCAAAATATGGAAAACTCGCGATGTAAGGTTCGCCGGTATGGACGCAGCTGTGATTCAACACGAAGCAATTACTACAACTTGTTGCTGATGAGGATTGTATTGGCAGGCCTGCGTCTCGTGACGATGATGACGCGGGTTTTTTCACTGTATATTTGGACGCGAGTAAAATCGTGAACGCGCGAAATCTCATGAGAACGAGAGCAGTAGGAGCGTTCGCGAAGAAGGCGACATTTCAACTGATTTCGACTGTGCCGCGGCGTTGCAGCCAGCAAGTAGGGTCGCTCGGCGGGCCACTCGTAGCTCTGGCTGTTGGCTTTTAAATTCGCAACGGTAATGAACGAGGAGTGTAGCAAGTACGCCCCGGACGCAGTGCGTACGTCGACGGTACTCGAACCCGCACCCTTGCCAGCACTTGGGAGATTCGCGGCCCATCGTCAGATTATTATATTTTACATGGACCCGGCGCATGGAGCAGGATGATAATTCTCTCATGTACATCAGGCATGCGTTATAATTGCATGGCGTTTGTATCACACATCGTCGTGACGCGGCATCACCGATGCAGATGATGCGCGGATGGATGTGTCGTACATTGCACTCGACGAACGCATACAATAGATGCGGGGTTGAGCGGGGTTTTCTTCCAATCGTGCATTTTCATTCAAACTTTCATAAATAGATGTCCATATTGTTTGCCGTGTGCGCTGTAAGGCATTACTCTTCATGCTCCAAGAAATTTCAAACATATTACACGGATCCTGTAGTTTTGCGTAGTTTTGCGAAATTTGCAAAGTCACCTATAGGTAACCTTGAAGCTTCAATCTAACACGTAACTTGACCACATTTTGTGGAATAGTACTACTACTACTACTACTACTACTACTACTACTACTACTACTACTACTACTGCAAGTTTGTCGAATTTTTCAAAATGATTGAATTTCGTACATCACGTACACTTGTTTTGCATTTTAAAAAATTTAAAAAGTAGTTGCTGCGCACCAAGCTCGACAAGATACTCAGTGGTTTTAGGGATACATGGTGCTCAATTTTCCAGATTTGCATGAAAAAAATCTCGGCAACATTTATAATTAAAAGAAACCAGATCGAACATTTAAACACAACAAATTGAAATGAAATGATGAATAATATTATTTGGAATTCGTACGATCATCACTCTATTGATGGAAACTAGATCATGTTCATTTTCAATTCAACAAGGGCAAATAATAAAGGACAATCTGCGTATATTTGTTACGTCAACTGTATGGAATTTTTACAGTTTATTATCCAACATGTTTCAGATTCTCGACGTTGTTAAATTTAACAGAATTTTGTATTTCAAACTTGTTATTACAAACTAATATGATAAAAACTTGCTCGCGACATGTTTGAAAAATTTTCAAACTCGGTCGCCGTGTAGAAATTTTTCATCGTTTTTTCACGTACCCCCCAAGTTTTCCAGACTCCTATTTTGATGTAAAACGAAAAATTACCATCATGGTAATTTGCGAGCATACTTGTGAGAGAGTAAATGCACGATATAAATATTTCTCCTTCTACTTAATTCCGAGTCTCGATACAGCCGAAAAAATCACTTTGCGCCGCACTTGAATTAATTGCATCAAGTCCGATGCAGTCGATTGAGCGATTAATTCCAACGGTCTTCTCTTTTTTTCAACAATAACATTAAAATTCAAATTCATGATGCGCTGCGCAACTTTCTTCTAGCCGAAACGGAGACCGCGAAATGAGAATTGCTAGTGGCTGTGTAAAATGAGATGACAAAGGAGGCATGCCGAGGAATGAACGGGAGATTTTCTGGGCATGAATATTATGGATGACAATTTTTTTGTCGGTAGTCGTAGAGTAATAAGGCTAACTAGCCAAAGTGTGCGCGTATTGGTATCGAAAAAGTTGCTACGAGGTGCAAGAGTATGGAACGTATGATTATATGAAGCTGAAATACAGAACGCGGGAATAGTGGCAGTGGAATGAATACAGAATACACGCGCCGCCGAGCTGCTTGATGCGCATCTGATGAATGGGGAAAGCGCTGCTTAATAAGCTGCAGGTGCCATTCAAGCTCGAAATATACTTGATCGCCACAGGGGCTTGATGTGTTTTCATGTCACTCTGAATAGGAAAAAGTAGCTCCTGCCCCCCTCTCGCACTGCCGGCGCACACGTAGCAAGCGCACAAACACGCGCCTTCATTATCGCTGCTAATACTGCAATTATTACACGCAGCGTACTCGTATCGTACATACAATACGAATCTCCCAATCGTCATCGTCACACAGTATAAGCTCCTCAGCAACTGTGACAAACTTCCATGTCACCAGCATCTTTCGACTTTTGTTTTATTGCAACTCAATCATGGAAAATGATTGTAAAACCTCGTCAACATGTTCTTATATAATTACGTGGAATTAACGAGTATCGAGAATCTTTCCAAATAATGTCATGATTCACGGACGATGGAAATTTTTAACAAATCGTTGATGGTAGCGAAAGGGACCAATCATCTGCAATGTATCGGGAAAAAATTGCATGTCCAATGGTAACACGCTCATTAACGGTCTCCTGCTACGTAACTGATATCGTGAAATGTAGTATTGTAGTGTAGTAGAGCTGCGCCATTTGCATCGATATTAACGTGTACCAAAACACAAGGACGTATGAATAATCAATAAATTGAAATCTCTGTTGAGGATGAACCGCAAGCTTTTTATTTTCAGAAATGATCAACACGTTTCATTGGCAGTGTACATTGCACGCAATAGCTGTTGCTTACTTTTTAATATATTCCAACAACAAACGTCGTTGAATGACGTGCATCGCTGCACTTGCAATCCCATATTTCGCCGTGGGATGGAAAATTCGATATTTCTGCGTGGTGAAAAAATTCGAAAAAACGAGGGTGACATTTGAAAAAGTAATAAAAAATCGATTGACGTGAAAAAACGTGTTTGTCGCGAGATGCGGTATGATGATATGCAAGCAGCCACGAAATAGACGTTGGTCTTTGGATTAGTTGGCTCGCAGGCGACGCGCATGCTTGTCGTTGGCAGTAGTGGAGCTAAAACGGCCCCGAGATGGGCGAGACGAAACGAATGAAACGAAAAATGTGTAATTTCACATGTCTCGAACTCGGTCGATCCGTTTTAGCTCCCGGAACGGCGTGTACTCGTCGATGCTACGGATCCGACTTATAAATTCCCCCATCTACAATACTATAAATTATTCTCGTGACAAGCGAATAATGATGATAATCAGAGCTAAGAGAGTTATGTTTTTTAAACTATTAAAATATGTATGGATTTATGGATGGAAAAATGAATAAATATGGACAATAATATGGATAGTATTTATTTTTAATTACGACGAGTTTTCTCTTTCTATCGTTGCAGAACAATATAAAATGTTGTATCAGATTTTCAAAAACAAAACTGCGCCGTTTGTCACTCTAAATATGTTGTTGAACTCAACTCGATATATATTGTTGAAAATGAACGTTCGACGTCATAAGATGTAACAGGACCAAATGTAGAAGCATTCAGTTCAGTTGATAACAAATTGAAATAACAAATTTGATTACGAATTTGACTTTCAGAGCTGGATTTTTTTTATTCAATGATTTTGATTGACTAACGATGCAACGATGTTTTGTTTACATTATTATCAAGCAAACGATAGAAGTTGAAACGTATTTGAGCTATAAATATCTTTCTTATCGATTCTTAGACACTTGAATCTTTGAAATATGGGTTTGTTTGGGTGATTGTGGAAAATATGGATTTATAGGGGAAAAAGGCGAAAATATGGAAATAAATATTTTTCATTTTAAAACATAACTCTGTTAGCTCTGATGATAATAATACTAATAATAATAATAATAATAATAATAAAAGCTCATTTCCATCTTCGGGACTCTACGTCTCGCGCGACACGTTTTTGACGTTTTTGTTGTCGCGTCAACGGTTTTTCATTTCTTCACAACTCGATTGAAGAGCCATTTCACGTTGATGTGCCATCATCACGTTGGATGCTTTTTTCCTCCTTCTCATTATTCTCCAATCCGCCCCCCCCCCCCCTATTCCCCTCCGACGTTCTTAGTCTCGAGCTATTTTTCCACATTCTCCGCGTGACTAGGACCAATCACGCCGCGTTATCCGCTACAGACAATACCATACAGCGCTCGAGAATCCAGCTTTTGAAGCCATTTTTTCACATTCTCCGTCACAAAATGTCAAAAAAATGAGCTACGTAATGTAAGATGCGGCATGATTCGATTTGACTATACAAATTTGATCGATTAAACAAACATTCATCTTGCGAGGTAAAGAGCGAAATAACGATTTCACTTGTAAACAATCACACCATCGATTCAACGGCGACGACTCAAATCAATGCTAACCATTACATTCGACGTTGGGAATGCGCGGCATTGTATTACGAGACGACGCATCTCGAAAATGATGTTAAAATCCAAGTCGGTTTTCGACTCGCTCAACAACAAAACATGTCATCATTAAAACTAATCAACAAGATGGCAGCCATTTATTGGCATCGGTACAAGAAAATTATCACTCGGCTATAAAATTGAAAAAAGTTGACCGTACGAAATCCCCTTTAATGTACATTGGAAAGTTTTCACGGCAACACTTTGTGTACATGACAAGACTTGACGCATTGACTCGTGTACAACTTCTCGCCATGTAACAACTGGATTACGCGTTTGATCCAATGCAACGTACACGCGGCTCAATCGAATATACGCATGTAGAGAGAATACTTGCGCGCGACTCGTTAATCACCAAGCCCACGCACACGCACACCGAATCTATTGTGTTTTAGAAATTTCACTCCATTTACGCACAGTCCGTTTGCACTGTAATACTTTGAGTAATCGCAACATTTTCCCCTACAATTCCTCGTTTCGACCTGAAATGCAAAAACAGTTTGTCGTTGCTGTAATAGTATTAGAGTCGGCCATTGCTACAGTGTCGGGCGTAATTGACGATTGGTATTTTTTTTTTTTCTTCCAAGAAAAAATGGTGCTTGAAATGGCCGTGTCTAGCAGCAACGCGCCTAAAGTTCTATGAAAATGAATGTGACAGGCAAAGCGTACAATAATCATTGTCAACATTTATTCGCATGTTGACGCGAGTGGTTCGACAAGTTGAATAAACGATGGTTACAACAGCAACAACAACAACAACAACAACAACCATCATGCTAATATCGCGAGGACTTGCGCGCGCGATTGCCGTTGTAGCGTGTATTTCAATTATTGTTGTTGCAGTTGCTGTGGGCGCGTTGTTGATGAAAATTATAGGTCGAAAGAAAGATGGCGGTGGCAGCGACGGCAGAGTAATGACCAAGGTGTTTATGAGAATGAGATGAATGGTGGTAATATGGAATCGAAAACATGGTCTAAACGTACTGGAAGGTGTCCTTTGTGTTGAGCAAAGGCAGCTTTTCAATGCTTTGTTTCACGTCGTAGCTGTGAAGCCAGTCGGAGCTTGGTTTGGCCTTGAGGCCGCAAAAGTTGCACTCGCAAAAGTCGGCCGCGTTTTGTAGCGCGCCTCTGTGGAAAGGGTTGCCACCCTCGAAATGCCGGTAACGACTGGCGTTTATTCGCTCGTTGGTCGTCATGCCCAATACCATGATCTGTAAACATGCCCGTCCAACGTCTGAGAAATCTAGTCTTCGCATCCGTGGGTAATCGATGATAAACGATCAATACCTGATAGGCCTGACAGCCGAGTAGTAGCGCGACCCAAAAGGCGTGAAGGGCCGTGTTGGCGGTGACCCACATGATCCAAGCGTCACAAGTGGCCGCGGCCACCAAGTAGTTGTCGGCACGGTGTGTCTCCGTCAGATTCGTCCAGCACTCGAATTGCCAAAACTGTACAGTCGCGGCCAAGACGACGACGCAGAGGCCCAGCAGCGCCATGAGGAACCCAATGAAGTACTTGTGGTTATGGGCTCCTGTGTGCGAACCCGATCGCAGTAAAATTCAATATTATCATTATCGATCGCTGCATCCCTCGAGATGAAAATCTCGAGAGGAGCGCTATAAGCAGAGGTCGATTGTAAAACGCCGGGGAGAAAAAAAAGTGTCAAGCGAAAAGGCTCACCGACGCAGTTGTTGATCCACGGACAGTGATGGTCAAACCTGGCGACGCAAACATCGCAAGTGGCACAGTGCTTGGAGCGCATAGGACGGCGCACGAGGCAGGTGTAACAAAATTTCGGGGGTTCAAAGCCGCCTGCTTCCGCCTGCTCTATTATAGCCTGGGAACCGAAAAGCTATTTTAGCACATCTCGAATGTCGCTCGTCGCGCACAAATGAATTGTGCACAATGTTGTTGTTGGTATTACAGCGAGTTTTTCCTCGTGCGATGCTGTGATGACGCCGGGATCTCCTCGCCAACATTGGAAAAAACAAATCCAGAGCGGCACCGATCCGACAACTATGAGTAGCCACAAGTACCAAGCTGCGTGAATTCCCAACCAAAACACCCAAGTCAGGTAAATCCATGTCTGCGACAAACAATGATCGTTTTTTCGTCTTTCGTCTCTTGGAAACGTAATCATGCAGGCGGCACTACATACCTTGGTCGCCAGGTAGATTGATATTGGCAGTACCCGCCATAGTCGCTCGTCAAACATGAAATGATTCGCAAGATACACGCCGAAATAGATGGAGACGAGGAAGGTCAATTTAATGAAATAATCCAGATCACTGTGAAATATCCTTCCAATCATATAAAATACAAGAAATGGCACTCCAGCCATACAATGCCATCGTAGCTTCTGCAGGAAAAAAAAAAAAAAAAAAAAGAATCAACGGTAATGAATGGAATATTTAGTAAACGTTTTTACGATTCTATTACGCCAATGCTTGTCAAACAGACCTTATCACGACACCACGTTCTCGTCCTATCCATTTTCTCTTTAATCTCTTTGGTATCTTTGGCCCCTAACCAGGCGGCTCCGAGATGGGGGGCCAGCAGCGTTGACGGGGTTTCGTTTTCAAAGTTGGGCACGTCCATGGAGGCTCCATGTCGCAGGAGGGTCAAGATGGCTGCATTGTTTCTCGAAATCACGGCCCAGTGCAAGGCCGTGTTGCCGTGTAAATTCTCCGTGAGAGAATGGGACGCTCCGAGTGTCAGCAAAAGGCGCGTCGGGTCTGAACTGCGCCCACAACTAACATGTTGATCAATACCTGTACATTACACTCACGCACATGCGTACGTGTGCCTGTAATTGCCTCGAGTTACCTATTGTTTTTGTAGGCGCTCCACATGAGGGGAGTCATGGCACTTGTGTCGGGCATGTTGGGATTGACTCCTCTTGCGACCAGATACGCGACGATGGCAGTGTGGCTGTATTGCGCCGCCAAGTGTATGCAACATGCGCCTTCGCCGTCGCGTATCGTTGGATCAGCGCCCGCCCTCATGAGTACAACGACTGTCGCCAAGTGTCCCTGCCTGCCAACAATGCCGCGCTATTATTTCCAACATTACCAGCTCTCTGTTATTGCTTTTGGCAAGAATGAGGCGGGAATCTCTCGCGTGATGAACGATTAAAAATGCCAATCACTGAAAACGACGATTAGGAGGAGGGGGGAGGCTTGACGAACCTTGTTGCCCAGTGCAAAGGCGTCGAACGGAGCTCACCGCCAATGGCATCGATAGTCGCACCTTTGGCAATCAAGTATTTGACAATTTTCTTGCGGTTATTTATCGCGGCCCAATGAAGCACAGTGACGGAATCTGCGTCGGGCTGGTTGACGTTGGCCCCGCCCTCGACGAGCTCCGTGACTCTGTCCAAAGCTCCATACTGAAAACATTGCCACGCAAGCCACGTGTTGAAACTTTTTATTTCGTCATCACATTTTTCAACTTGAGGGTTGAATTTCCTAGCGGATTCTCAAACACCTATTGAGGGAAAATGTTGATGCCACCCATATTTTTTACCTGGGCAGCCTCGACAATATTGAACGAGCTGTAATCTTGGGTGGACGTCTGTTGGCCCCCTGCTGCTGTGCGATCCTGCTGCTGCTGCTGTCGCTGAATCGAATTTCGCTCTTCACCTTGGGCCTCACCTTGACAGGCAGTTTGCATTTGAAGAGCGTACATTATCCTTCGGCTACTACAAGTAAAAAAACATGGCAATCAAAAACACGACAATAATAGCCGCTGGACGAGAATTTCGGGGTAATGAGAGAATTGAATGTTTCGTCACGTGTGCCCTTGGGACTATCATCAACGCGCAATTTTCCCCCACACCTTGGCGCCAAACAGAGAATACAAAACAATGTTGGCAACTAGATGGGCGCCAGCGATATTGACGCATCGGGCTGCGTTCATCTATTCCCTAGCAACCTATTACGAGACTATTTTCGACGCAAACCAAGGGAATAGGGATAACTCGCTATTTCGCATCGAATACATACATTGGAGTGTGTGTTAACCTGCGGCATGTTGGGGTCCAAGAATCTTCATTTTGCAATTTCAAAGCACTGAAAATTTCTACTTTCAAAATAGGAAATGCCATGCTTTACAATATGTATTCCAAGAATCATCAAAATACCCACTGAATGTGCTGCGAAAAATTCTCATGCAGTTGCCGCTTTATACCGTAGAGAGTTTTGAAAAATTTCAACAACCATGTTTATATTGCTCCAATCTTGCACTTATCAAAATGATGCATTGAATCGATCAATTCGAAAAATGTGCCCATTAATTATTTTTAGTGTCTGGAATTCCACTTTATAAAACATTTTCGAAAATCACTTCACGTATCGACAAGTGACAATTTTTTCTCAACAGAATGAAAAGTCAATACCAACATACATTTTACTTGATCCTCGATTTTTTTCAACTGGTTACTCTCCAGTAAATTTGATAAAAATTTTGCGACTAGAGTTTTGAAATTCAAAGCCCGATCAACATCAAGAGCGAGAAAAAATTTATACAGTAACAACACGAATTTTTAAGACTGCAGCCAAACCAGCTTTGCACGTCGGGAATTGTATAGATTAAATCAAATCATTGAAATCTTGTAATCTTGAAATTTGCATTTTGTCATCAGTAGAATTTGTAATCACAACTCGCGCATCATTTTTCCATTTCTCGTTTTAGTTGTTGAATATTTATTTTGTGGTTAATCCAAAGAAAAAAGGAGTAGATAAAATACTAGTAGAAAAGATCCAATTCCATTGCCAGTTGACCATTTTGTATTGTTTTATAGTTTGATGGAAAATATGAAAATTTTCTTTCATCATTCACAAACTGCGTCGAATAAAATTTTTAATACAAAGATCATGTAATTTCAAGTTGTCTTGTTTGCCAACATTTGGAAAAGATGCAGTAAATGTGTTTTTTCAATTCAAAATTACACAATTAAGTTGACGTACAAGTGATTTTAATTTTCAAAAAAGTTGGCGGAATAGTAATGAAATGTGAACAACTTGATTATTTTCTTTTTGTATCGATTATTTATTTTATTGTAAAACGTTGCCAAACTTATGATTCTACGTTCACTCAACGCTTTGCAAGTTGAATCTTGCGAAATGAAATGAAACGAATCGGTTCCCGCTAAACTGTCGGTTTTAGAGCTCATGCCCAATGGTTATCCAAAGATGAGTTAAAAAGCAGGGACCTGAGAGAAGGGCAAACGCTCGAGATTTATTCAGATTTATTCGAAAATTCGAGCGTTCACAATGCTCGAAGCAAACATTTGGCAAGTACAAAAGAGACCCGATTTGTGGCACTTACCAAGCCTCGAGTGTATAAGAATAATACAAATTTACAATGCAGGGTTTGAAATTAAACTTGTCGATACTCGACAACTCTCGACTGAATTCTAAATTTTCCCTGTTTGTATCAAACAATAAGCGAAATGATCCAAATTCTCTAATATTTAGCGATTGAAGCAATTTCGATTTCAATCTCTTCAAGTTTTTTCAACTTGAGATGCTGGAATTTAAAAAACTGTATTGTGTGTTGTGCAATTGAGAACTATGAAAATACTTTGTACATCTCGGGGTGAAAAATCTTTAGTGTACCTTGGCGCGTTGCCGTCCTTGCCCTCGGAACAGCAGAACTGCGCCATGGTACGCGGAGAAAAAAAACCAACTGGTCACTGTCCAGACGTCGCTGGTTCATGTCCAATAGGAAAAAATGCGTTGCAACGGCAATCGTTCGCTTCTGGACATGCACCAGTTACGTCTCGACGTGACTCACTAACACCCCTTGACGCGAATGTGTGAGACATTACCCAGTATTGTCTGGAAAGCACCCATCAATTTCTGGACATAACCCAGTGAGTTCTAGCAAGTGCCCACCCCTTTGTAGACGTCAGTGAATACGCTCCTTTGACTACAGGACAAAATTGTCAGTAAATAGTGCCGACAACGTTTTCAAGTGCATGTTTTGTTACCGGTGAAGCCTGCTTCACACGACGCAATTTTTGCTGCTGGATTGGCATTTTTAGTGGGTAGGGGTAATGCTGTCGACCGCAAAAGTTTTCCATGATAGTACCGGTGCTATTTTCTGTGCTGGATAATCCAGCAGCAAAAATTACGTAGTGTGAAGCGGGCTTGAGTGTAAAACATTGTCAAAAGGTTAAATTACAGCCAAGATACTTGGAATGACAGCATTTTAATGTAAATCACACATTCGCGCATTCCTTGTATTGTAGCAATAAGAAAATAATTACAACGACACGTACTTCGATAGTAACGAACAATTGTATTTATCATCTTTTTTTTATTTTCAAACAACCAAAGCTCGAAATTGACCTGCTCCTGAAAAGGAGCGTATCCCCTGACGCCTACAAAGGGGTAGGCACTTGCTAGAAATCACTGGGTCATGTCCAGAAATCGATGGGTGCTTTCCAGACAATACTGGGTAATGTCTCACACATTCGTGTCAAGGGGCGTTGGTGAGTCACGTTCAGAGGTAACTGGTGCATGTCCAGAAGCAAACCATTACAGTCGCAACGCATTTTTACCCATTGGACATGAACCAGCGACGTCTGGACGTTGACCCGTGGGTTTTTTTTCTTCTCCGTGTATAAATTGTACTATTTTAAAACAGATGACGACTTTGTGAATTTTGCATTGGATAATCACAACTCCAAGGAAGGGTTAAAAATTACAAATCACAAAAACTATTAAAAATGTACAAAAACATGAAATAGGGGCTGTCCATTGATGACGTCAAGGGAATTTTTCAGTTATTTTGACCCCTACCCACCCCCTGTATGCGGGACGTAACTAGGCCTTTGATTTTATATTAACGAGTGTCAAGTTTGTAGACATGGATGAATATAAAATTTTCGTCCCAGTTACGTACGATATTTTATATACCAAGAGCTGTAAAGCGAGTTTACCGTTTTTCAACTTGATGAGAAACGAGTTTTTCCATGCCAGAGGTTTAGAAAAGCATTTTATACCAATATCAGTAGAGGATGATTTGTAACATTTATTGATGTGATGAAACAGCTTTTTTACCATCCAAGTTTAGGAAATTGTGATGAGCGTATAAAAATTAGTAACCAAGTGAGCAACATGAATTGAGAAGTCAAGGTTTTACTATAAATTCACCTTTACGATTGCACCTGCTAGGATGTAGAAGTAGATGAAATAGTAGTAGAAAAAATTCTTTAATACTACTGCAATAATGATAACAGTATTGGCAGCAGTGGCAGTGAATCCTTGAATGGAGTGTTGAATGAAATATTGTAGATTGCAGCCAATTGCTGGAACAGTTCAGCAGCAGCAGCAGCAGCAGCGATTCAGCGAGTAGAGATGATTGTGAAAATTACTGGGAGGGCTCGATTTTTGAGGAGAAATTTGACGGCTGCTGCAACGAGTCCGCAGTAGCTGGGGCATCATTACCACTATTCTCGAGAGTGATGATGATGATCAAGATGCACGTTCCGCAGGTTAATTAAGAGTATTGTTTTGCTCTCTTCAACACTCTCGCTGTTGTTATTATAATAATATCAATAATCAGCAACAACAACACGACACACAGTAATAACGACAATTCCACGGCTGCTTTATTCTTCCCAAATGTCGTTGAGACATGGTTTCATTCGAGATTAATTAACCATCACTTCTACGATGCTATTTTTGTTTTTCCGCTAGTTCTGTTGGACAAGCGAAAAATGCAAGTCGCTTTTTATATCATCGCAATGTTCCACTTGGTAATAATTAGACAACTCTCAATGTTTATTACTTATTATGATTGTATATCGCTGCAATTTACCGCTGCTGCTGCTGGTTCGATCGATAAAGTGTTTGTTTACAAGCCAAAGGCGGGCTTCCAGGCACTGCAATAGATGGCAGTTGGAACACGGGGGGGGGGGGGGGGGTTGACGGGCAGGTTTTGTAAACAATATGCATGTCACTTGATGTCACTGAAACTATTCAACTTGATTCAACTCAATTTCAAAATTTTCGACGACCCCAAAATATTGTATTTTATGTCTTGATAAAAGTAGAGGAAAATCTTTATTTATCAGGGACTTGATATAAATCGAAAAACCACTAGCATAATTTTTGCGTTAATATGCCATTCATTTCAAAATAATTGAAATATCGTTTTATTTATTTGGCGTCGAAACGTAAGGAAATTTTTTAGAAAGTTGAACATATTGGACGAAAAAATTGATGACATATAAACTCTCATAATTCAACATCAGTTGAACATTTTTCCGACAGATAATAGACCTACCTACAGAATTCTATAAATATTAGACCACAACGTGATAAATTTTTTTAAGAAGGGGCAGCATTTTCCAATTTTTGCCCTGAGCAGGAAAATGTCTAGCTACGTCACTGACCATACTTTTATTTTCTCAACAATTTCTTAAGAACACGAAACATTTTTCGTACGTACTATACATATATTATACAAAAATAAAGTACAAAGATCAAAGTAGTTATTTTCTTTGTTTTATCCAGCAAACGCTGGAATCCCGGTAATAGCTTTTCCAAGAATCAAAGCATGTACATCATGTGTACCTGTGAAAAAATCAAATACTGTGAAGAACTCTATTTTACAGATCACATGATTTCAATATGGTACCTTCATAAGTGATCACAGATTCAAGGTTCATAACGTGGCGAATGATATGGTATTCATCAGAAATTCCATTTCCACCCAACATGTCCCTTGCATTTCTCGCAATTTGAATAGCTTTCCCAGTCGAGTTTCTTTTGATAATAGATATCATTTCTGGCGAGCATCTGGAAATAAAAAATAATCCTGTTTAATGAAATCCCATTTCTCAGGATATAGAATTTCACTGAAGTAATAGTAATAGTAAAAAACAACTTTTAAATGACTTGACAGACATTACAAATTTTAAATTTGCACTAAAAATCAAATGATATCTATCTCTTTAGGTTAAAATATTGAACCTCTTCTCATCCAATAACGTCCCAACTCTATGACAAGCTTGGTAACCGACAGCTATTTCAGTCATCATGTCAGCAAGTTTCTTCTGAATCAGTTGATTTGCTGCAAGTGGCCTTTTGAATTGTTTTCTCTCCAACACGTAATTTCTTGCGATTTTCATACAGGTTTCTGCAGCCCCTAAGGAACCCCAAGCTATTCCATAACGCGCGCTGTTCAAGCAACCAAATGGTCCCTGTGAAAAAATTACTCTTTATTCTTTCCACTCTGTTTCACTTTTCTCCTCATAGCTTGAAATAGGCGCACTTTCAATCCTTCGACATTTGGCAATAAATTTTCTTCAGGAACAATAACGTCGTCCATTAAAATCATTCCTGTAGCAGAAGCTCTTAGAGAGAATTTTCCTTCAATTTTCGGCGTTGATAAACGACCTTCGCTATTTTTTCTCTCGATTATGAAGCCTCGAATTTTTCCATCTTCTACCTTGGCCCACACGATTAAAATATCAGCTACAGGCGAGTTTGTTATCCTTACAAATCAAAAAATCTATCTTTTGTTAGAAAAATGACTAAAAAGTAAATGAAAATGAATCAAATTTGGATGAAAAAACTATGTCAAGATAATTGTTCAAAAACAATGGAACTTTGAATTTTTGAGCATAGATAATTCTATAATCATTAGATGAATCTATAAAAATACAATAAAATTCTTCAGATTGTATAAATACTAAAAAAAACTCTGTATACTACAGTTATATGGAAATTAAAGGACCTCATGGGAAATACATTTCAAATCGATTATTTCAAATAAAAGTTATGAATCACTCACCATGTTTTGCTCCCATTCAAGATATACACTTTTCGCTTTGCGTCGTACTTGGCATGAGTTTCTAATGCACCTGCATCACTCCCATGATTAGGCTCTGTCAGTCCGAAACATCCGATCAAATCTCCTGAAACTAGCAGAGAAAATTTCACAGAAAAAAGAACACAAGTTCACGAAAAGATCATAAGACATTTTCTTACATATTTCTATAGTTCCATACATTTAAAAATAAACAAAAATAAAAAATTTCCTTTTATCAGCTTTCATACATAAAATGACAAATAATTATCGATATTTAACAAATATTATCTAATATTACTGTTTTCCACTTTCATTTTGGTTTAAATGGAAAAGCAATTACTTTTCATTTCAGTTTATTTTTTAAACGTTTGGAACTTCACATTTTTCTTACTGAGTTTTGGGAGATATTTTTTTTTTTGCATTTCTGAACCATATTCATCTATTGATCGAGCAACCAATGAAGACTGAACAGAAAAAGCTGAACGATATCCACTATCGATCGATTCTATTTCTCTTGCTAGCAATCCATAAGTGATGTGCGATACACCAGCTCCGTACTTTTTTATCATGCATCCAAGTACACCCAAATCCCCAAGTTCTTTCATTATGTTTTTATCAAAAACTTCGTTTCTATTCGCTTCTACAACACGTGGCAATAGTTTATTCTGGCAATAATGTTGGAACTGATTTCGCATGGACTTCTCGTCCTCGCTCAATTGAGATTCTAGATCGAATGGATCTTCCCACTGGAATCCACCTAAACAAATTTGATTTTTAATACAATAGAAAACATAGAAGTCATTTAGATAGAGGAGAATAAAATTTAGGGTTTTTTTCTCCTTCAAACAATCCATCGGTGATTGCTTACTTTTATTGCTGCAACTAGCAGTCGTTGATAAATCTGTTATCAGTTTTTTTTAATTAAGGGTCATCATTATATGTGTTCCTTTCCGTTTATGAACATGGGATTAGGATTTTTTAATTTCATAAAGGATTTTGTATTATTAATTCTCAAGTTAACTTCAGTTTCAGATCTAATTCATGTTGATTTCTGAATGTTGATGATTGGACAGTTAAAAACTTACCAAAATGGAATCAAGATATTAGAGAGTTCCACATTTTTTTACCTTTGAGAGTTTTAATTGAATGTCAAGTAAATTTATGAATTAATGGTGTCATATTCTACAATCAGTTTTTTTTTTAAATTTCAATGTCTAGAATTTTGTAATTTCAAATATTTTGGATCTGGAGACAGTAAAAATTGACTAAGTAAACTTACATAATAATTAATCGTCTGAAATTAAATTTAATGGAATGAAAGTGCAGAAAAATTCATTTGTTAATTCATAACTTATAAAGAGTTAGAAACTGAAAAAAGAATTCACAAAAAATTGAATGTAACACAAACAAAATTTGTGACTGTAGAAAATATTGTTTCTTTTAAGTGGAATTTTGTAATTAATGTTTAGGAAGAATGGAATGTGAAAATTTCAGAAAAAGTAGCCTATGAATAAAATAACTTAAACCGATATTTATTAATTATATATCTGTGGCTTCTTGCCATAATCGAGAAAGTCACTTGTGCCATAAGGCTCAGTTTACATGATATTCTGATAAAATTTTGAACACACACGCGCTCGCACACGCACACACACACACATATATGTATATATATATATGCCACCAGAATAATAATTATATAAAAATAAATATTAATAATAATAGAATCAAATTATTTTGAATGAAATAATATATAATATAGTATTTACAAATAATAAAAAATATAATTTAGGAATATTTTTTTTTCAATTATTAGTAATAATAAATGATTATTCCATTGTGTATGAACATAGTTCATCCATATTCAAGAATAAAATTCTACAGAAAAAAAAAAACGACCCAGAAAAAATTCTCTAGTCACGCTCCTGGTAATTCCTGATAATAAATGCTTGTTTACATCGTTTACATCAAAATTGATTCAAAAAAGGATACACCTTGAAGATAAAAAGAGAGGGAACTTCAGAGCCGAGCTCAACTTTTGAAAATGTACAGACATTTTTTATCGAATGATATGGATTAAAATTTACAATTTGCTAATTACTGCAGGTTTTTCAGAGAAAATTTATAATTCGTCACTGACGATAACTGCAATGATTGAAGCAAACAAACACTGATCCAATTTATTCCAGCTGCTGGTGAAGATTAAATTATCATTTCAGTTTCCCCTTCTCCTTTACCTGTTATCATCTTTCTTATCTATATGCATATCAATGTTATCAAGAGTTATAGAGTGTATCAAGTATCAACAGTTATCAACATAAGGTGCTTCCACATTGCATAACACTGCGTGATATGTGAACATTGTGAATGATTGTGAACCCCAATCCCCAACAATGCAGCAATATGAACAGTACTTTCTGAAAAAAAAAAATTCTCAACATATTTTCTTGCAGAGTTGAAGATTCAGGCAATTAAATATTGTTTAATATAAAATTTGTCGTTGCAACTCTAGAATTTACGCATGCATGTATACATATAAATGTTACATAAAGAAAAATTGGAAAAATTCATTCCCAACCTTTGACCTTGGCGTCTCTCTTCCTCTTTCCTCCATTAATTTTTTGCGTCTTTCTCGCGCCTCAACAATTTCGCACAACTTTTTTAGGTTGGGGCAGAATGCAAGGTAGAAATCGTTGAATAGAATTGAATAGAATGTAGAATGCGAAATGCGAAAATGTTGATGGTGCGAGGAGTAGCGATTACCTATAAGAATTTTTTCGCGTTTATGTACAAAAACGTGAGTTTCCTGTGCGGCTCGATTTCCATGTTCCTGGTGCTTATTATTTGTTTGGACCCCCGGCGTTTCGCGTCTCATTACGAGTACGTCGACCTCGAGGACATCGTCAACGAACTCGAGAAATCGTACCCCCAACGCAATAATTCTTGCGCGATAAACATTTCACGAAAGAATCATAAACTTTCTTATCCGAATCAAAATCCTGAAGAGGAAGATGCGGCTATTGCGAGGCGGCTTGATATTTTACCTGGAGGACAGTGGCAACCTTCGGAATGCAATTCGCTTTTCAAGGTGGCTAATTCGTCACCTGGGGTTGGGCTGAACAAATTTTTTGGAGGATACTTTGATTACAATTTCAATTCAAAACTGATATATATGTATTTAATAAAAGTATCCATAAGAAATAAATTATATACTTATATGATTATCAGTAAAATTAAGAAACGGTAATGAATAAAAGGGAAATAGAGGGAATTCCACGTTTTTATTTTTTGAATATACTTCTAAAAAATGAAACTCGAATGAAGGTTTTTATTCTTTTTTGAAAATTTTCGAATAAATTTAGAAAGTGGTTAGAGTATAATATTGTTATACTGTAAATACATAATTTATATGCTGTCTTGTATTTGATTCTAATGCCAAAAATAAATTGAAGAATAGAAGTCACTGATTTTTGGAAAATCCACTAAAATTGTGGAAATCTATTGATTTTGAGTTCTAAAACTTCAAATTCGTGAAATCTAAGTAGAAATAAATTAAAGTACTATAGAATCCGTTAAACTGTATATATATATATATATATACTGAAAAATACTGAAAGTACTAAAAAACCATGAAATACTAGACATTTACAAAGACGCTGTTTTCTGGAAAATCTATGTTAATAGAAAAAACTACTTGAATTTTGAATTCATGAAAACTAAAGGCATTCTAAAAGTACTAAAAAACTGTAGGATACTGAAATTCTGTGTAGACACAGTTTTCTTGTACATCTATAAAAATAAGAATTTATGAAACTTTGAATTTTAGAGTATTGAAGTACTAGAAATCTGTATGGGAATATGAAAATACTATAAAATCCTTAGAATCGGAAAAATACTAAAAGTAATGGAAAACCATGAAATATTAGAAATCTACAAAGATACTGTTATCTAAAAAAATCTTGTAAATAGTAAAAACAATATGAATATAGAATTTTAGAACATTAAATAATGAAAATCTAAAAAAAAATTATAGAATCCTACAAATTTAAAGAGAAATAATAAATTCTAAAAAAAAATTAAAAATATATAGATTAACAAAGTTTTGTGTTAATTTATAATAAAAATCTATTAAATATTACGGACCTAAGAAACTTTGAATTTTAGAGTATCAGATTTTACAGGTCTACATGTAAATATATCCAAATACAATATCTTTTAAACTGGTATAAATACTAGAAAAGCAAAAAATACTATCAAAGTACAAAATGCTATAAATCTACAAAGATACTGTTTTTTGGAAATGATAATAAAGTAGTAAAAATTAAATAAATTTTGAATTGTAGAATATTGAATTCTAGAAATCTGTAGGAATACTAGAAAATCCTACAAATTCAATAAGTACTAAGACATTCTAAAGGCACTAAAAATCTATAGGTTGCTAAAATTCTGTGTAGATATGATTTTCTTGAAAATTTATGAAAATACTAATATGAACCTATAAAACTTTCAATTTCAGAGTGTTGAAATACTAGCTGTATGGAAATCTATAAAAAGACTTTAAAATCCTTCAAACTATAAATATAGTGGAATAACACAAAAAATACTGAAAGTAAAAGAAAACTATGAAATCTACGGATACTCTTTTTGAAAAAATTAATTCAAATGGTAAAAACTAATTCAATTTTCAATTCTAGAACATCGAATCCTAGGACTTTATCCTTTATTTTAATACTAGAAAATACTAATTTTATGAATTCTATGAAATACTGAATGTACTCAAATTCAATTAGATTCTGAAATTTTGTGCAGTTATAATTTTCTTGAAATTCTATCAAAATAATGGAAAACTGTCTAAATCGCTTTGAATTCTAGAGTTTTTAATTCCATAAATCTTTATGGAAACTTTTAAAAATACTGAACAATCTTTGAAAATATACATAATACTAGAAAACCATAAAACACTATAAATCTACAAAGATATGGTTTTTTTTGAAAATCCATTGAAGTAGTAAAAATCATTTGGATTTTGAATTCTGGAACATGAAATTCTAGAGAAATATAATACTAAAAAATCCCGTTAATGTAACAAATAGTAAGAAATTTTTGAAGAACTCAATATCTAAAGGCTACTAAAATTCTGTGTGGATATCATTTTTTCGAGAATCTATAAAAGTTAAAATTTTTGAGGACAGAATTCGAGAAATTTCTAAAAATACTTAATACTAAGAGTACTAAGAAACTGAAATAAACCTACGATACTATTTTCTAGAAAATTCATTTAAATAGTAAAAACCTATTGGATTTTGAATTCTAGAACATCAAATCCTATAAATGTATACAAATACTGGTAAATCCCACAAATTTTTATAAATGCTGAGAAATTCTAAAAGATTCAGTATTCTACAGAATACTGAAATTCTGTGTAGATATATAATTTTCTCTCAAGCATTTATAAAAATGCCAAGTATCTGAAGCATTTTAATTTTTAGAGTATGGAAGTCTAGAAATCTTCAAAAATACTATAAAATCGTTCAAATTGAGTAACTTCTAGAAAAAGTACTGGAAAATCATAAAATACTAGAAACCTACAAAAATATGGTTTTTCAGAAATTCCATTGAAGTAGTAAAAATCAATAGGATTTTGAATTCTCAAACATCAAATTCTGGAGATCTATAAGAATACTAGAAAATCCTATAAATGTAATAAATACTAAGAAATTCTTCAAGTACTCAAAACCTGAATGATACTAAAATTTTCTGTAGGTACGGTTTCCTCGAAAATCTATAAATTTTTGAATTTTTGAGTATTAAATTCTATAAATCTGTATGGAAATCTATAAAATCCTGAAAACTGTATATATACCAGAAAAATATTAGAAGTACTAGAAAACCAAAATATACTAGAAATCTACAAATATATCTGTGGCTTAAGGCCATAATAGAGAAAGTCACTTGTGCCATAAGGCTCAGTTTACATGAAATTCTGATAAAATTTTGAACGTTATGGCATGTGTGACTTTCTCGGTTATGGCTGGAAGCCACAGATATGATTTTTTAGGAAATCCATTGAAGTAATGAAACTTAATTGAATTTTTAATTCTCAAGCATCAAAGCCCAAAGATCTATAGCAATACTATAAAATCCTAGAAATTTAAAAAATACACTAAAAAATTCTATAAATCCTAAGAATCAAAAAGATACTAAAATCATGTCTAGGCATGGTTTCCTCAAAATGTTATATTCCACATTCCCTAAATCGTTCAGCAAGCTTACACGCACAAACTCATTTATAAAAAAGTGAACTTTCTTTCAGGTAGCCATAATCATCTGCTACAGAAATCGAAAGTCGCAGCTGAAAATTTTTCTAAACTACATACACCCATTCCTGCAAAGGCAACACCTTGACTACCAAATTTTCGTGGTCGAGCAGGGCTCGAAACACGATTTCAACCGCGCCAAACTTTTCAACGTGGGTTTTGTAGAGGCAATCAAAGTCGGTGATTTCAACTGCTTCATTTTTCACGACATCGACCTCATACCTCAAAATCCAAATAATATTTACGCCTGCACAAAAATGCCTCGTCACATGAGCTCGAGTGTCAATACTTTTAGATACAATTTACCATACACCGGACTTTTCGGAGGAGTCATAGCAATATCCCGAGCACAATTTGAAAAAGTCAATGGGTTTTCGAATGTTTATTATGGCTGGGGTGGCGAAGATGACGATTTTCATCAGAGGTTGCAAGCGAAAGGTTTACAAGTCAGTAACTTTTCTAAAAACCACCTGAAATTCTGAAGGTACAAAAAATACTTGTAATTTTTAAAATAATTTTCCTACTCCAGATAACTCGATTCAGTCCAGATGTCGCACAATACTATATGCTGACCCACAAACGAGAAGAACCCAGTAAATTAAGGTACGCGAACCTGAAAATGTCATCACAGCGAATGGACACCGATGGCATCATAAACCTAGAGTACAAAGGCTTAGATACTCAGTTGAGACCTTTGTACACTTGGATCTTAGCGGATCTATAAAATGCTATTAGACCTGCAACACCTTTGCTCATCATGATCTCTATGACACAAGTTACACTAGTCATATTGTTTCTTGATTTACGTACCAACGTTTTTACATATTTGTTAGTATTTATTATGTTAAGTGTTTGATAGAGCCCTTGTTCAAGTTCCTCAAGTTTCAACTATAAGTCTATAGGAATGAAACTAAACATAGACTTCAATTTTTTAAACAATAACCTAAGCGGAAAAATTTATTGAAAATTACATAATAAGTACCAAATGTAGCGAAGAATGAGGCTCAAGTTTTGGTTCCTCATGTATGATAGTGTGAATAGTAAAATTTTGTGTATATGTATATAATTTCATCATCTTAAGATATTAGGTCTTTTACTCACTGTGCATAATATTAATAAAATCAAATAAAAACTTCAAAAAACTATTGCTCGTTCTCCCAGTCAGAATTTTTCTTTATTTTGGTCAACGTTTCGGTCACTAGTGCGCGACCATTTTCAAGAACATTTTTTCAATGATAATAATAACATCGTCACTTTCAAAAACTTAACATTTGATTAAAATCAAATAAATAGTTTATTTTATTTTTTATTTATTTGAAACAAAGTTTATTTGATTTTATTATAATTTAATTACTTTATTTCATAGTAAACATTTTTTTTTAGCATGGGAAATAAAGGACATTTTTCAAAATATGCATGATTCGGTACTTTTTATTTTTCAATTACACAAACTTTACATATACCAAGAAATTACAAAAGGAAAAAAAGAGTTGCATTTTGTTAATTTTGCAGGGACTCTCAATAAAAATAAAAAAAAATGAAAACCAAAGGCATAATGTAATTCTCAATGCTCTTCGTCCACAGAAGACGTACAAAAAGATCAGTTACGCATAATTTCATCTTTTTCGCAATAATGACAAAGAAATCAAATCAAAATAAGTATAAATCCGAAATATTGTGGAAATATGCACTTTTGATTCTCCGACATCCAATATACCAAAACAGTTTACAAATATGTATACAAATATATACAATGCAAGCAAAGGAAATTGAAATTCAAACAAACATGTTTTGGCGCAAAACACGACGTCTTTTAACTGAATAATCAATTTGTGTTGGCAAAAACACATCTTTCCAAGTACCTATAAAGACGTACAAATTTATCGAGTAACAATTTAAAACGCCTCGCACTGTACACTAAAATTCCAAATTCACCTTCCATGTTACGCAAAAATAAATACATTGTGCGATTAAATTTTAGTTACTTTCATTTCTCATGAACTTGGAATTCTCGTGACTTGGCCAAAGTCGAACGGAGAAGAGTTACCTTTGAAAGTACATTACTATTCAGAGAGTTCTTGGTAACGAGCGTACATCATTTTTTTGACACATTCTTTGTACGTGTCACCGGGCGCCGCATTGTAGGTCGATGATTTTGAGCCTAATCCTGCCGTGGAAACACGACGCTCGGCCTCAATAATATTAGTCCTTCCTTGGTTGGATTTCCCAAGACCCATCCCCTCGCTCCATCCCATCTTCTGCAGCAATTTGTTGCCCACATTGTCGGAGCCTATCCCAGCTCGTGTTGGTTCCTCATAAACGACAGGTGCGTCATCCACTCGAGATTTCATGTACTTTTCTTTCAATTTGTTTGGATGGGGAGGCTCTGGTTCCCCGTACTTTGCTCGCCTTTCCTTCGCACGATCTCTAAAAATCAAAGACAACGGATAGGTAAGAGTTAGTTGAAAACTTCCTACCATATCATGAAGATTTAGACATAAAGATTCAACAAACCTGTACTTATTATTTCTTTGTTGTGGATCATTAGGGTCAAGACCACGAACTTTGTACCACATCTCCAAATTTTTCTTGTGCAAATCTGAGAGCTGCTGGTGACGAACGAGTCCTTCCTTGCTGGGGAATTGTCGCTTGCAGAGCAAGCAGGCCAGTTTGGACCAATCTGTGTGTTGTTTGTCTTCCTGTTGCACGTCCTCGATTTCTTCTTCGGTGTCGCTTTCGCCTCCATAGGCTGCCACCAGACCATTGTTGCTTCCTGTATCCTCTTCCTCCACGTAAGAGCTATTATTGACAAAGCTCTTCTTTTCGAGGATGGCGTATCCCGCGTCGGCCGCCCCACTCGTGGAACCTTGGTACCCTTCGCTGTTGGAAACTTCCAAGTTGTAGTTGCTCTTCGCGGTATCTTTTTTCTGATTCAGCGACTTGGCCCAACGTTCCATGTCTTTTATGACCTTCTTTGCAACTTTCACTTTGTCTTGCTTGGAATCTTTTTTCTTGCTTTCGTCTTCCTTGAACGAATCTTGAGATGTATTTTGCGACGTTGGTATTCCATTTGCCGAAGTGCCATCTGTGTTTGAATTAGCCTGGAAATGACAAGAATATTCAAACTCTTGTACTTCAGAATGAACAGAATTGAAATCTTAACTTAGACTTTTAAACAAAATTAAAAACCATGTACAATAATCTCTGGTTCGAGTTCAAAACCAAACAAAACATCGATCTCCCAGTCAAATTCTTTATTCAATTTCGTGTTAACGTTTCAATCTTCATGTGTAGGATCCTTTTCAAGACTGGATACAAAGTAACAACGGCATGATGACAAATCAATGACAAAAAAATTCTCTTACATCAATCCTGAATTTTCATTCATAATTTAGTCTCTCTCCACATTGTCCTAATCATGAAACTATTTCAATACAAATCATTGATGAGATGACAAAGTCAAACTGAAGCCAATTAACGATTCGTTCATGTTAATGTTCAAGATACTTCTGATGAGCGAGCATTTGGATGAAATGTCAAAATATATAAATTAATATTATTATTATGCCTATTCTCGCACTCATTGCTTAAAAATTTAACTTTTCCCATCATTATGACTATTCTCCTGCATTATCAACACCCAGAAAGCATCAATATTTTGACAACGCTAATATCCAAAGTAACTCCATTAAAAAACCCTCACCTTAGCAAGTTGATAAGTCATAGATTCATTGTCCCAGTACAAAAACTGCTGCGATTGACTATTGTAGTAATACTGCGAGTTGGGATCGTAATAGAGCCCTGTGCTCAGGTCGTAGTAATAACCAGATGACTCGTCGTACTGGTAGGTGCTGACGTCAGGTACAGCTGTTACACAAAAAAAATGGCATATTCTGTAACTATTGCCAAACGAAACACATTTTTGTGCAATGAAACGTGATAGAAAAGCGCTGTTGCTTATCCCCGTGAATCCAAGCACAGAACTCACAGTAAACCTTGCCGTCATTAGGGTAAGGGGACGCTCTTGCGGTGGGCATGTTAGTCGCAGCAGGCCTTGCCTTGACTTCTTCCGCCTCTATTGATTTCCTCGATGCCTGTAATGATTGTTTTCAGCATTAATTTCATTTCATTTCCCAAGGTCTCAAGTAAGATCCAACTACTTACCTGTAACTGCTGAATAGCTGACTGCGCGACCGCAGCAGCTGCATTCACGCGATCTGTCTGGTTCAGGGAAGGCAAAGTGATGGTGCTGCCCTGCATTATTTGACTCTGGTAATATTGCGTGTAATACTGCAGGTACTGGGCTTTCTGTTGTTGGGTCTTGGCGTACATGTTGGCACTGTACTCTGCCAATTGCGCGACATCATCCAAAGTGTAATTCTGAGTTTGGCCGTCGCTCATCTTCCAAGACCCAGTGTTGTTCACCTGGTGCAGCTTGCAGTATGCGATTTCGGCCTTGCGCCTGTCCACCGTCAATCCTTGCTTAGTTAAGGTGGTGTGAAGGTACATGGCGTCGATGACGTTTGCCATCTCCAGGTAGCACACGCCCCTGGAGGTGTTGGTTAGCGAGTCACGACCTATGCGAATGCTTCGGATGGCCATGGAGGGGAGGTTTTTCAGAGCCTGAACAACCGAGTCTTCAGTGGTCAGCACATCCAAACCTCGCAGAAGAACAGTGCTTGTAGGGTGGGGACTGATTTCGTCGCTGCCTTCGCCTCCTTCTTCGCTCTCCGCTCGCGATGCGGAGCATTTGAAGCAGGTTTCACGTCTTTTGAAGTTGTGAGCTCCGCACTGACATTATCCATGAATACATATTAATATTCGGAATTTTAATGATTTCAACGATGAGATTTGGATTTTTTCAATGACTTCTCGTTCAAAGAGGTCATTCAAGTATGATTTGTTTACTTACTTTCACGCAGTGCCAGTCTTGTGTATTTTTCGCTGGGGGTCTATCCACATGAACGTCTTTTGGTATACTGTACTGCATGAGCGCCCGATATTGGTCCTGAAGCATCAGCACTCCCTGAAACAGATATTTTCAGTGTTATCCGCTCAGTTTCTCGCACGCCTCCTTTTCTCCTTTTAACTTGGACTGGCTGACGAGCTTTGACTTTTCTCTACTTCTTTTTTTCAGGAAATGCTGTGATATCCAATATCTCCTGCATTTACATTGTTTGCAAATTACTCAAAGTTGAAGTATTGTTGAGTTGATTGGAATACATGAAGCTTTTGTTAAGCGCTGGTTTTCTCCGATTTTGTTTTACAGTATTGTTTGTATTCTTAGAATTTACATTGCTGCAAGTTCGGAAAGAAAAGTGACTTGATCATGAAAATTAATGCTAAGTTTAGAAAAATTGTTTTACAAATGGTATTCTAAATTTTGTAGAGCGTTGCTTATGTAATAGTAAATTTTGCAAAATAAAGCAATATATGTAATTTTTAGGAAGTACTTTTATGTTCATTCACGTATTAAAAACTTTATCCATTTTACTGGTACAATTTATTTTCGACACTTACATAGAGAATTCTTTGCTTTTGAACAAACGTTTTTTGAAAAATTTCCAAAATATTTCAAATCATTTGATTTTCTGGTCGAGAACTTTGCAAAGATATTTGCTACTTTGATCAATGACTTAGACTTCCACAATTTTAATTTTGGATTTTAATTAGATAGTCACTCCAAGTCAAAAACAACAATGGAAAAATAATATATTCACAATAATTGTTTCTTGAATCTTTTATGAGGTTTTTATTAGAATTTTTTGAAGGTAATTGTTAAATCCTGAGTAGAAGTAAAAAATCGTAATTTAAGGCAAAGGGTCCAAGAAAAACGAACCCATCACATTGGAAAAGTTTTTCAAAATTTTTCTAGAAGTGTGATTTTTATTGACTTGTCAGTTGTGAAAATCTTGGTATTTCCTAAACAAATTTAGTAATTTCATAAAAAGTAATGTCTTCACAAATGTAATTCAAATTTTTCCACATTTTAGTTATCTTACATTTTGGGAGACTAATAAATCATAAAAATTGCATTGTAAATATATATTTTTTTAATAATTTAGTTTTTATCTGAATTTCGCCAACTCCGACGATTGTCAAAATTGAAAGTGTATTTCCTGTCTCATGACTTTGTTCTCATTCAAAGTACACTTGTTCCTGATAAGAATGAGCATCAATCAATCTGTCCTTTTTTTCTGGTGCCAACAGATCAAAATAAAGAGAAAAAAACACTTTTTCTCATCAGAAACGAGTGTATCATTTACGCACATCTTACTACACTGAGAGAAAAAATGAACTCTTAGATCATAATGTTGTCCGCCACGCGAGGCATGGCTCCATCGATGCTTGAGAGCATGGATTCGATGAATCCTCTGCCAAGACGCTTGATTTAGAAGCGTGTATCGTGCTCGGGGGGGATACTTTCCAACGTTTGAAGGTCGTCACAGCGCGCGCTTCGGACGCGCGGAGCACTGCCATACTCGAGAAGTTTACTTTTTCTCTGAGTGTAGGAACTTAAATATAAAAATTCTAATAACGACCTCACAAAGACTTAAGTGTCAGATTATCCATGGCATTTATAGTTTTTCAATCCTGTTTTTGACTCTGACAAAGGAAGAGTTTCACCTTGTAATCACCGATTTTGGTGAATGTCGGCAATTATATTCCTTTTGGTATTTTTATTAAAACCTCAAAAACTATTCGTGTTAACGCTTGACAGTTTGTTTAAATAATTTAACTCATACTGCTGCGATTTGCATGATGCCTTTCGCCATGAAAATTGGTTGCATCTGGCATGGCACAAGCGATAAAACTGCAACGCTGGTAATCGGAACGTTCTTGATTCAATTTCATCCTTCTACAATTTTAGATTATCTTATCTTTTTACTAACTTTTATTATTTCACATCATTTTCACAAATAAATTATTATGAGCATTAATTAAAGTAAACACAAACAAAAATTTTTTCAGAAGGATAGAATCAAACCAATAACACTTCGGTTATCAGCGTTGCAATTACACTGCTTACGCCATGCTAGCTACAACTGATTTCCATGGTAAATGATTTCTGAAATTTTATTAAAGGTACCAAAAGAAACATAATTGTCGACTTTCATTGAAATATGTGATGACAAAGTAAGACCTAGCGAGTAACTAAAAAATGCGAGAAATTAAATGAAAAATATTAAGAGACTTCAACTTCAACGTTTCTTTGTTAAACGTTGTTAAATAAACGAAAAAATTTTTTATAAAACGTTTAAAGATAGAAGTAGCCTTAGATAGGTGGCGCAGCCATGACCCGAGACGAGGCCAAGCGGACTGCGTTTACCATGCCCTGTCGCCACGGGGCGCCACTGTCGACACGTGACTCAACGCGTCGGTTGGGTAACTGGATTGATTGAACGTCTTTTTCTACCTGTTTCACTTCCATCCAACGTGTAGCCTCCTCGGTCGCGTTAAACTCGACGAATGCGAAACCGCGCGAAGCACCTATACAGAGCAAATAACACACATATCCAGAGTTAATCGACGTTTTGCCTGGGTGTCTCTGTGATGGCAGGCAATCACAGCACCGACCATTGACCCGAGATAGAGAGAGAGAGCGCTTTTCGAACGTAGCATTTTCCACTTTCTGCCGCCTCTCTTTTTTCAATTCCCTCTCGTTTAACAACCATGTCGATCCCAAACATCGACGACTTTTTTCTACATTCCCTTCCTCCCCTTTTGCGCCATTTACAAAAAATATATTGTCTCTGTTTCTCGAATTGAGTGAAGCCACCCCGATTAATTTTACATCCTTACCTGACGGGAAACCATCTTTTATTGTTTTTCGAAAACGAAAAGAAAATGTGGTCTCTGCGAAACTATAGAATATATGAAAAGGAGACAACGAAACCATCGAAGACGAAACGGGTGCGGAGTGTACGAGTGAGTTTTGGGGGCAAGTTCGACGAGATCGAATCACGGGGTATAATTACCTGTATCTTTTTTGCGAATCAGTCTGATGTCCTTTGGCATGAGGCCGCAGTTGAGGATGTCTTGTCGCACCTGTTGACAATATTTTCTACTGTATACATTTTGTACTTCAAGAGGTCACTATTTTGAACTTACATCATTTTCAGTTATGTGCTGCGCAAGACCTCGTATCATGATGGTATTGTTTGGTGTTTGAGACTTGTAGTGCACACCCTCCATAGAAGATCCATATCCTCGACCATGGTCATGGTCATAGTCCGGGCTTTCCCGACTTCGGTCGTCAGACCTATCATCCTCTCGATCACGATCCTCGCGCTTTGACCGTCGTTCCCGATCCCGTTCTCTGTCCCTGTCTCTCCTTGAACGTTCTCTATCCCTGTCTCGGTCTCTTTCGCGATCCCGGTCCCGGTCCCTGTCTCTCTCACGATCCCTGTCAAGCGAACTGTCTTTGTCTCTTAATGAGGATCGGCTATATCGGTCCTCCCTGTCTCTGTCCCTTCTTTCTCGATCTTCTCTGCTTCTATCTCTTCGATCTCGATCCCTTGATCTTTCGCGATCCCGATCTCGCTCACGGCGACTGCTTCTGTATTCCGGACTATTCCGATAATCTCGTTCACTTCGATGGTCCAAATCTCTTTGATCTATATGATCCGGAGATCTATTATTGTAATCTCGATAGTTGGAACCATATTCTGAGGTTCCACGATTATGACGCTCGGGACCATAGCCTGGTTCCCAGGGGTCTATGTTGGTACTGTACATTTTCGGAGACTTTTACAGCATCAAGACCTGAAAAATTGTTAGACAAAGTTTTTTGTTATTTTTTGGAGTTAAGATTGTATACAAGTGTTTAAGTGTACATTCAGAGAATAAAATTTGTAAAAAGAAAAAACTTGATTTCAGATTTTGAAAAAAGTTATATTGCACTCACTGTTTAACACGCTTATAAAATTGACATGGTTTTATTAAAAAAAGTAGTTCCTTATAAAATATATATTCGAAGTATTATTTTTATTCAATATTGAATCTTTTTGCTTATTAGTATTGCGGCAAAATTTAGTATGATCTCAGGGAGCTAATAAAAACAAATTTTTCTTTCTAGCTTTCAGTATTTTATTATAAGCTTCTTCTTGAACTATGTTTTATCTTCTTCAATTGAAAAATCATCATAATCTTCAGAGTAAAACCTATATTTTAGTTAATTGTTCTTGATGATATAATTTTACATAATTTATGCTTTTTTCTGTTTGTTTCTGACAGTTGTAAATATTTGAAACCTGATAAAGATGAAAAATAATTTCTTAAAAAGGGCCATGGTTAAATGCTGAAAACTTAAAAATAATCTACAATGTTTTTATCAGCTCATTAAAATTGTAATGTATTTCATCTAAAAATTTAAATATTTATTCTTTGCTGCAGTTATCAATTCGTAAAAGTAAGGATCCAGAAAATCAAGATTTGACATAAAAAGGTACAAATATGTATCACAGTTGCGATTTTTGCAAAAACTCATAAAAATTCATGAAACCATGAAATACAGGCTGTCCCAGTCAGCGGATCATCAAAAAATAATCAATTCCTCATAAAATTCCAGGACACTTTTTCTTTTACAATTTTTCAAAATTCCCAATACTTGAGCACATGATACGAAAGTTTTCAATTTTTCTACTACAAAAGATCGTTTGAAGAATTATGAATGTCTTGTACAATTATATATTTCCTGAAACCTTATTTCCTGAACTAACTACTTATGAAACACAATTTCAATATCATCAAAATAACTATAATTTTAGATCATTTAAAAAACAGGCGAAAATTTTGACTTTAAAAAAAGGTCCCCCAAGATGGACACTTTGGAGAAATCAACTTAAAAACTTAGAAAAATATTCTAATAATTCACATTTTGATTATTTTCATTAATCTTGAATGTTTGCTCTCGAAATGACATCAAATGTTGATTAAAAAAAATTTTTATGAAAAAAAAAAACCAATACTAAGAGTAAAATAGCAAAATGTGAGGTTTCATTCAGAACCATCAGAGTTACAATGAGGAAAAGTATACCAAAAGCCGTGAATTTAGACCCATTTCTAGTGCATGTCTCTATTACATTCATTGCACGCAATCGAATTGAATTTCTATAGGGAAAGCAAGTGTCCACCTCAGGGTTATTACAGGATTTCATTGGCAAAAACAAAAAATATTTACACTCGCCATATTATGCAAATATGTTGAGAATGTGTTTGTTTAATACGTAAACAGGGTCAAAAGTGTATTCATCTTTTCGGAATCACTGTTTTTGATAATTTTATCCTTGTTATACAAAGTGTCCTCAAAACTTTGAGAGTGACTTTTTCGCAATGAGTGGTGCAGCGGACAAACAGCCATGCCTTGCAACTTGATGATATAACTAAAAACTGTGTATTCACAAACTGTAATACTGACTTGAAGCGCACAGTGCTATCAACTAATGCAAAAAAAATTTCCTGGGGTGTCCACCTGGGGGAACTCTCCTCTATGATAAAATTGAGTTAATAAAATTTAGAAAACTACAAAGAATATCATGAAAGAAACTAAATAATTGAAAATAAGCTTGGTTATCTCAGGAAATGTACAGAATTTATAGGTGGAAATTCGAAAAAGATGCATAATGAAAAAAAAAAAAAAAAAAAATACTGAGTATTATAGAAAATTGTACATGTTCATAAAAATCAAATGTAAGGCTCCATGAGGAAAGGCGTTTAACTTGAAAAGCGATTAGGTCCATTCTCGACTCTACGGGGCAAAAGAAAAGGTCCTTACCGATTCGGGAATCGAACGCCTTTCCTCACGGAGCCTCACAAATATATATTACAAAATTCTAAATACAGAAAATTCAATGAAACGAAAATCTACAAAGCCTAATTAGGTACCTGAAATTTCAAGAATATACTAAAAATACAGAAAATTACAAAAAACTAAGAGAAATAACAAAAAATTGATAAAACTTTAAAAAAGATATGGTACATGGTGAAAGTTTACATATACTTAATAATAATTTAAAAAAATTTCGTAAATTCAAAATACAGAAAACTACAAATATTATCAATCATAAATAAATGGAACGAATTGTCAGAAATTTCAGAAAATTATGTAGAAGTATGAAAAACTAGAAATAAAACCTTACAAAAACTGCAAACAAAAGTATGAAAAAAAAAAAAAATAAAACAAAGTTTAGAGAAACGAAGTGTTAAATAAAAAATGTAATGAATAAATAAGAAAATAATACTATTTTTCGTATCAAGGGGCATAAACTAGTATTTTCACAAGTGCAGGATTTTGTAAAGGAGCAAAAGCGAGTGAGTAAAGTGCAGGAGTTTTTCAAGTTTTTTAAAATAAAAAATTGCACAAGTTTTTTAAGATAAATAAAAAACATTGTTTTTTTTTATCGAAAACATTAAACAAGCGTTTTCGTTGTTTACATATAGAAACCCAAAGCCGTCTTTCCAAATCAATGAATCGGCCATCCCTTAAAACTGACATGAAAATATTGACCTTGCAGCTTAACATAGTTGTTTACACGCGGGTCCATGCCTTTTCATACTCGTGAAAACAAACCATACGATTTTCCACACGCTAAAAAGCATCCTTCGATAAGGCGGTCTTAAGGTTTCTACACGTAAATACCAAAACGTGTATTTTTGTATTTCTTTGAAATACAAAATGACTTTCAGTGCACTATTAACCTCAAAAAAAACACATTGACTCAATATAATGCGAGGTAAAATTATTTAATAATTTGTACTGTTATATAACATTACAAAAAAGATTTAGACAATTAAAGACGAATATTTAATAAATATTCATTGTCTGTGATTCTATGGATTACAGACACATGTACATTTTACATGCTAAATATCAATTATAAGAAAACAAAATTGTCAAATTACCAACAAGAAAAAGTCTAAAGCAAGCTTACAATTTCAATGATAAATTATCTTTGTCTGTAGGTATACAAGAAAGCTTACATTTCAGGATCTTTTTATTGACTTGTAACAAAAAAATTCGCAAAGAAAACAAAACGCAATATTTATACTTACACTCAGCTGCGTCCTATTGTTATATATGTTTAACGTTCTATTGATTCAATGAGAAGCGGCTATTGTATCTTCTGCTTGCTTTAAAATATCTGATATCACATTTAATATTGATGATTATTAGGTAATTTTTAATAGCGATCGCGTTATAGTTATCCACGACACCCAAAATTGCACAAAATGCTTTGTCACAAGAACGCAAGAATGATGCAAGCATGCGAAACACACAGGAGTCAAAGATACTCATCAAATAAAAAGCACGAATAGAATTTTCTGCGGAGTTATTACGACTTACGAATTTGCAAATCAAGGAATTGCGGCTTAATTTTTTATTGTTTTTAACACTTCTGAATTTCCGAAAACTTTTTCACAATTTTTTATTTAATTTCATTGACTCATTACTTCTCATTACTATAGACCAGGTAGCTATATACAGCTATATATCTTCCCAAATATTGGCTGTCAATATCGGCCCAATAACCATCTAATATTCTTACTATATAGGTATGTACTGAATTGCTCCGATATTGTTTTGACATTGCTCTGACATCGGCGGCAGAGAAAGAATTTGGCACATTTTTTGTGTGGATTGTGTCGTTTGTGCGCGTTTGTGATAAAAATTGTGTCACACAGCGTTCGCACATTCCCCTAGCCTAGTTCCTATCACGCCCATTTCACTCCGTGCAAATTTTCCTACTACCGTAGTAGAATTCTACTACGGCTGCGAACGCTGCACTGGGAAAAAAAACCCGTCGTATTAACCGTAAAATCCGGTTGTGCCAACGTTGATGCAAACCGTGACGTTTCAACGTTAGGTTGGCGTTGCTGGCCACGGGGAATCAACGGGAATCCAACGCTGAAACGACCGAATTTGATATATATATAGTGATACAACGGACAAAGCACAGCTGACCGTCAGATCAGCATTGGCAGCACACGGGGATTTCCCGTGGCCATGGGGCTGAATTGACGTGAAGCAGTCATGTTGAACGCCGGGATTTTTTTCCCAGTGTGGTGTCACATCACATTGCATCACATCTGATCACATCTGGTTGCATCTGGTTACATCTGCGTCATCAGCGGTCTGTCAAACAGAATTTTTTATTATTGAATTACAGAAGTTAAAAATAGTTGCGAGTGTGTGCAAGTTTCTAAACATTTTGCCGGGCTTTATAAACAACTGAAACAATGGCGGACGCTGCGGCTCGTCAACTACAGTACGAATACAAAGCGGTAATTATAATCATTCAATGAAATATTTATAAAAGCATGCGAATGCCGAACCCAAGCTTACACTTAATATAAACAACCTAACCTCAATTATCAGAAACGACGATGTCTAACGTATTGCGTCTATTCACTGATATTTCATTTATATTTATAAGTTAACTTAAGCAATTTTTAACATCGCTTACATATTTTCACATTTTTATTCAACAACCTAAGAATTTTATCGTTGATTGAATTGTTTCCTTTTACATCAAATTTCTTTCCCAGTTCAGCTTTGGATTAAAATAATTCACCTTGTATTTTTCAAAACATCAAAATTTTGCATGTTAAACTATTTTATTTATTCAGATATGCTGTTTTGATATTTTTTATAGTAAAACTTTAAAACAGCGATTTTCGCAAAAAGTGACAAAAGAAAAATTTTTATATTTTAAATTAATGTTTTTGAAAGATGCAATTATACAATTAGAGAGAAGGTTAAAATTCTATCTATTTTAATTGGTAATAACAAAAAATTATAAATAATATCACTTCTTTTTTTGAAATTCTATTCATATTCTTCGAAACTTCTAGAAAATTTATGGAACTTGAAGAATTTAGAAATTCCTAATTTGAGATGACTTTGTAAGGCACTAAAAATTTATGAAAAATCTGTGTTCTGGAAGGTAACTCGAAATCCTAAGAAACATAAAAGTTTTGAAGATTGAAGCATACAATTTTTCAAATTTACCTAGCAGTCTATGAAAATACTAGAATACGAGAAAAATATCAGAAAATACTTTAGAATTTCCTAGATGCTGAAAAATATAAGAATGACTAAAACTTATAGGGTATAAAAATACTTAAATTTTATAAATATATTTTTCTGAAAAATTACCCTATTTCAATGAAACAAATCTATCAAAATTTAATTCCGTGAACATCCAGTTTTTTAAAAGTTTATATGGAAATCTAAAAAAGTTCTATAAAATCCAATTAAATATAGAAATGTTGAAAAAATATGTATTGTGCTAAAAGTTTAAAAAATCTGTAATACTTACATTCTTAGAAAATTCTGTTTTCTGAAAGATGTAATGAAATAAATAAGAAATAGTAAAAAGCTTTTTAATTTTAGATCATAGCGCATCAATTTCTAGATACTGATAAAAATTCTTAAGATATAATGATAAATAATAATAATATACAATTATAATAATTATTAAGGAACCGGTGGCGTAACTAAGAAAGCGTGTCCTCCCTCCGCAACATTTTTACGGCGCCCTTTTATAAAACTTTAAATTAAATTGGTTTGTATTTAGACTGCTAGCAATTTCGTTTTTAAAACTTTTTATTCATGTTACAGTTTTTACCAAGCTGTAAAAAATCTATTCGAAAAATTATAACACTGAGTTTAGGAAACAATCCAACCTACATTGAGTGTCATAAAAAACAGTTTCAAGATCGTTCATTTACGATATGATAGGAAATAAACGAGCAGCTCTGAGAAGTTCTGTTGAACATATATTTGACAAGTTGATAGTTGTTTGACAAGCGGGTAGTTATTTGACTAGAGGCTAGTTAATTTACTATATTATAATAAGTTTGTAAATTGTTTTTTACAGGTAATTTATCATAAATAATGGCAGTGGGAAGAAAAAAATGTCAAACATTTACAGATCTGTACATCGATAGACATAATTTATTACAAATCAAAAATTCTTTTGTACATGGTTGAGTGACGCACAACTTATAGATTTTAATCAAAAAATATGCTTAATGACATCATGTGCTGCAAATTCAAGGTGTTACAGAATTTTTGAGAAGCTTAACATTTTTCTATCGGGACTTGCTTGGGCCCCCTTGCATCACGGGGCCTGCGGGGCCGTTAGTTATGTCACTGTAAAGAGCTTCTAAAAAATAACTGCACGGGGAAAAAAGAAATGCCGATCCAGCATGGAAAACTTCTATATCGGCTGGGAATCGTGAGCGCGTTAACATGAGCAGCCAATGCTGATATTTCAGAGTTGCCACAGCATGAATGCAAAAGAGCAACAGCACCGGTAACCCATGTAGCATGTGACCATTTTGCATTAGCAGCCATGCCCATGTTGAGAGAACATTGGTGTCACGTTTCGTGAATGCCGCACGCATATATGCGTGTGTGTATGTGTGCATATACGTATACATATATTTTCAGTAGAGATAGCCCATGCTGTATCAGTATTGACTCGGAGCTGCTGCAGCCGAGGTAAGGTCAGCATTGGTCCGCCATGCTGATACGTGATTTCTTTTTTTTCCCGTGTGTATTTAAATAATACATAGAAAAATGAAAAACATTAAAAATACTTGAAATCTTTACAGATAATATTTAATGTCGAAAAAACATTGAATCTCAAAACATTGTATTCTGTAAATTAATAAATCGCCTAATGAATTTCAATAAATTAAAATAAAATTTTTAAAAAATCCATGAAAATATCAGAAGATCGTCTAAACTGTAGAAATACTGTAAGAATGTGATGAATATTAAAAGCATTGTAAGTCTCTGAAGTACCAGTAATATTTGGAAGTGATACTGTTTATGGGAAAATCTGGAAAATAATTGATTTTACATGGTTTTGGAAACATTCAGAGGGAATAATATGGATATCTTTTTCACTTATTGTAGTATTTAAAAATGTGTAAAAGATGATCATAACTAAACATATTGAAAAATTGATTTTTGAACCAAGGCCTGTGATTTTTTTTGTTGTATTGAGATTTATGTATTTTTTTTTTTTCAGTTATCAAATCGTCGTATTTTTTTTATAATTCAAACTTGTTAAATTAGAAACAAATGTTGATTTTAAATAATACATTATACTGTCTGAGTTTGAAGAATTTGGATTTCGAATTCTAGAATTTATGGAAAGGAGAATATGTAATACAAAATGTAAGTATTATTTAAGGTTTTTTTTTTTTTTTTTTTTCTCAAATTTAAGAAACTCTGTAAATTTCAGAAAAAGTACACAATTTTTTATTTCTGACTAAATTTTCAATTATTATAATTTAAGAAATTGCAGAATATCTGGACGTCGAATTGGATAAATTATGTTCGAGATCCCTAAAGTCCTTCATAATTTTTATTCCCTTTCTCAATTATTTATTCGAAAAAATGGATTAAGCCCGCGTGTTATTATTTATAGTGACAATGTTGAATTTTTTTAGCAGTAAAACCCGATATTTTACATCCTGCGGTAAACATTTTTCCTTGAATAAACTTTGTCGAAAACCGGTGGATTTCCGAAATTTTATATCAAAACTGTTTAGTATTATCCGTACTTTTTAATTATTGTATTAATAAATGCAAAATTATTATAAACAATATTTTTTTATACATTCATAAACAAAATGTATAAATTTTTTTTTTCAGAATCGAGTAGTTCAAGAAGTATTTTTTAATTATTTCTTTCCACAATTTTTGTACGTAAGAAGAATATGTGTCGCGCTCCGACAAAAGGGACCTAAGCGTCCGAGAGCAGATTTTGCAGGAGAAAGGAAAGAAGAAGCGGCAGCTCGATTATAGTTTCCGATATTCCTTTCTCTCTTTACCCACTCCTACCATTCCGAGACTTGCGTCCGTGTGTTCGGTCGTCTTCGGCCGTCGTATCTTGGGAATTCAGGGATTAGAAAGACCTTGACACTTGACAAAGGCATTTTTCCAATTCATTAACTATCCATTTACTTATGACTTAATTGTACTCGTAGCTGGAAGTTCGGAGGCGTGATAAAAAAACTTCCGGATTGATGTTGGAAATAATAACTTTTTACTGCAATATTGTATAAAAAGATCACTTGTATCCTAGCTTTTACCACACAAATTTATTACTATTTACACAATAATACTATTTTGTCAAAATTCAAATAAAATGTGACAATTTTTTTATACCTTATTTAGAAAAAAAAACGTAATTGAAACACTGTATTGTATATGAACAAATTTTGTTACGACGTAATTAATCATCTTCCCTTTTCCTTTTATTTTTTGCCTTTTTCGGCAAGGGTGCCACGAAGTCTTTGTTTTTTTTGTCATAGCAAAATTCACGAATTTCTTCGTATAGATACCATTGCCGGTCATTTGAAAGACCAGCCGGGCGAACAATTTTAATTTCGCGAGCTTTTTGATTGAGTCGAGTATTTCGGAATTGACGATTTCTTGCGCGGAATCCACAAATAATTTTGCTAAAACTTGACCATTAGGTAAAAATTGAAAATGACAATATTGAGTAATTTTCTTTATGTTACTGAAATGCTGCTTCAAAAATTCGTCCCATTTTCTCCACTGTACATTTCTTTCATTTGTTTTTGGATCTATTGTTGGGATAGCATTTTTGGGTTAACATTCGCGGTGTTAACCCATTACTGTCATAATAATTTGTACATTTTAATACCTTTTCGATCCTGAATCGTACAAAAAAAAGTACATTTTACGACAAATTTCTAAATCCGCCAAAAAAAGCGAGTATCTTGGCAAGTGAGCTGATTTTCAGTGGCGTACCGGCTTTTGCCTTTGCATGTAAATTTTCCGTACTCGATTTTTAACTACTTATTTCGCCGGTGAGCTTGTAGATGAGCCAGAATTACTAGGTCTTGTTCATTTTTATCAAGTTCAAGAAAATTTGACCTGTAATAATTATAAAAAATTGTGATACAACAAAAATAAAAATTAAATTACATTCAATGTAATTTTAAAAATTTTTCAAAATGTAGCTCACGTGTTGATTTGAGAAAGTTTGACTTAAAATTTTCACCTTTGATTGACAGCAAAATCTTTGGTTGATATTTTATTGCAGCCGTTTTTACAACATTCAAGTGCATCGTCAGCATAGAGATTTAATTTAATCGCCAGCATTTAATCGAGTCGTCAATGTCTTCCGCCCTCTTTTTGAATTCATCGATTTCCACGTCCTTGAACCGTGACAAATATTAAATAAATTGTCTGCAATTTACTTTTAACATTTAATGTTTCGAATTTCTTTTAAATATAAGATAGATGTAACATAATGAAATACTTGTAAACTCAATTAGTTTTAAGAATTCAGTACGTGGGTAATTTGATATACATTTAAAAAAACTGCAGTGAACTCATAATCAAATAGAGTCAATTCAATTCTAAATAGCCTCATAAAAAGGTTTCCGAACTTTTAAGAAATAGACGTTCAATACGTTACCTAAATTTTTGCTCTTAAATGTTTCTTCGATTTCAATGCCACATAATATGATTTTGTATTTAAAATAATTCGTGTTATAAACTTCTAATAAATAAATGACCAATTGCAGTAGCCTTTTGTTACTTTTGAAAAACCTCACCTCGAATACATCATCAGTGTCTTGATCACTTTTATCCTGTAACTTATAATTTTTCGCAACAATTTCTTCATATTCTTTATCAAGGTCCATTATTAAAACGAACAAACATTAGAGCACCAGCGTAAAAAGAAGTCAAAAGAACTAAAGGAACTTGAGCTACGGAAAAGCTAGAAAATAGCAGGGAGAAAAGGTAACGATCACTCGTTCTCTGTAAACTGTTCTGTTTTTCTACGTCGATACAAAATAACGGTATTATTTTTGGAAACCCAAAAATTTTTCTTCGCCAGCACCTGTATTAGGAATGTCATTGGCGGCTCAATGACGCACCTCTCTATCTCAACCGAACGAACCCCAAGCTTCCGTCCCTCCGCCACACGGAGCAGGTATCGATGCGGGTAGTAGTGTGAGTATGGAGAGAGAGGATTCGACTTTTAAAACCATTATTGAAAATCGCGTGGCATTTAAAAAGTATTTCGAAAAAAGTTTTTCTAACAACGGCATTCGAAAGAGCGATGTTCATTTAATATAATACGCTCATAATCCGAAAAACGATTTTCGGACGATTAGGTCCCTTTTGTCGGAGCGCGTCACATATGTACTCGAACTTTGAGAAGTTTCAGAAATTTATATGAATTTCTCAAAACATTATGAATTGCTATGTAGAACATAAGTAAAAATTTACATTTCCAAATTGAACTTTCAATCAATTCGGCGCAAGTTGCCATATGGGATACAACTCAAATTTTTCTAAAAAATTTTGTTATACTTTGATTGATTTTTTCAAATGGAAAATGGAAAAATTTCGACGTTGCAGAAATAATGACTACCCTAGAAATCCATGTTAATAAATACTTTTTATTTTGAAAAATCATAACTCTCAAACAACAAATTTTTACCGAAGAAAATTTTGTAGAATGGAATTACCAATAATTTTCTTAATGTAAAAAAATTAGGACAAAACAAAAATTCACTTTTTAGGTTATTTAATTTCAAAAAAAAAAAAAAAAAAAAAAAAAAAAATTGTGTATTCTATGTTAATACGTTAATGAAAATTTGTTTCTCAGAATTGGACCGTTGTCAATAAAGTGATATAATAATTGAACTGTGTGAATTATACCAGATATTTGTACATTGATTTTTTTTAAGTTTTGCGCATTTAGAATTTAAGTTTTTATAGCAGATAAAAAATCTCAAGTAATACTGTTAAAATAAAATGTCCTGAAAATCTTAAATGGAATACAATACATATTATATCAACCAAAAAGTATCATATGTTACGCTGTTTCTAGAAAGGTACCTAACGACCAAAACCTTGATTTTGAGATTCTTACATAGTTTAATGGAGTAAATAATTATCTTTTATTTGCAACCAGTCTCACGGTTCTACGATAAAAATTGAGCTCAGGATAATTTTTTTTCTGAATGTATATTCCAATAATATTTTCGGTAAAATCTGGCTAAAACATCGCTCTCTCACTCTACTTGCTACTACACTATTAGGTATACGTGAGTAATGGTCCCTTGGGAACTGGACCCTTTGTATTCTCATTGTGTCAAATCATTAATGACATCTTCAAGTTCGCGCCTATTTCGCCCAAGAATGTTGTAGAAAATAGAAAAGGAAGGAACGAATACGCATCTATTTACCTGCTTCGGAGACTGAAACTTTAAACGCGTTTTTCTGGAAACGCTGTTCTGGCCGTTAGGTACCTTTCTAGAAACCGCGTCACATATTTTAATTTTTTCAATTTTACATGAAAATCGTTGTACATTATACTATGTAATAAATAGCAATTACTGACAGCCTGAGCTATATAGTTAAAATAAATATACATAATCATCATATTTTCTACAGAATTCGAATCTTGTGCTACAAGCTGACGTTCGATTAATCGAAAGACGTGGCAGAGATGAAGCGACCGGAGAAGTTTTGTCTCTCGTTGGTCGGCTCAGCGACTCAAGAATGGGTGACAGAGCAATGCGAACCAAACCAAAAAAGTCAGAGGATACCAAACCTAAGTATGAATTTACCCTATTTGAACAAATATTCAGTTTATCGATTCATTTATAAATTCATTGACCTACTTTTATTTTCAGGAGAGACAAGCGCAGCGACTCAAAATCTGAAAAATCTGACTTGAGTCGGATGAAAGGATCTTCAGTATTATCCGAAGATGTCGACGAAATGATTGGCATCGTTTATCGTCCAAAAACCAAGGAAACAAGGCAAACTTACTCCGTTATTTTGTGTCTTATCCAGGAGGCCTTAGGTGATCAGCCTGGAAACATTTTGTACGCCGCTGCTGACGAAGTCCTGGCAATTTTAAAAAATGAAAAGATGAGCGAAAAAGAAAAAAAGAAGGAAATCATTCCTTTGCTGGAGGGAATGCCGGAAGAGAGATTCCCAGTGTTGATGAGTCTTGGAAAGAAAATCACAGACTATGGGAACGATGATAAAAATGAAACGAATGAAGAAACTGTGGACGACGCGCATGTTATAAGTGTGCAATTTGAAAACAACAGCAGTGGAGAAGAAGAGGAGGACGTTAATACGGAAGTTGTGGAGAGTGACAAAGAAAGTGAGGACGAAGAAGCTCACGAATATAGGACTATTCATGCAGAGAACGTAAGTAGACATTAGCAGAGAATTTGGAGAAATTTTCAGTTTAATCTGGAATGTAAGAGTAGTCTGAAAAATTCATGGCATTTTTTTATTTTTTTCAGTTGGCAGGGGCTGAAGAAACAAAAAAAGAAAAATCTCTGCATCCTTTGGATATTGACGCATACTGGTTGCAGCGAAAACTGAGCAAAATTTACAAAGATGCTTTGGTGTCCCAAGCAAAAGCTGTGGAAGTTTTGGCTGTGTTAAAAAATGCGCCTGATGACAGCGAATGCGAGAACAAACTCGTACTGTTATTGGGATACAGTTGTTTCAGCTTCATCAAGCAGTTGAAAATGCATAGAAATATGAGTAAGTAGAAAGAAAATATGAAAAGCTTGAATCTATGATGAATATTTGAAATTTTATTCAATTTTGAGTGACTTTGTTTCAGTCGCGTACTGTACTATGCTAGCATCTTCGCAGTCAAAAAGTGAGCGCCGGGAAATAGAAAACAAAATGAATAATGACCCGGAGTTGAGGAAAATTTTGTATCAGCTGGAAGGTCGAAGCTCGGATCAAATGGACAAAGAAGGAACCGAAACTACGGATGCGAGAGCTAGGAGAAAAAGACTCGAAGAGGAGGAATTCGCAGGCGATGGCAGCGGGCAAGTTCAGGGGAATCGAAATGTGGTTGATTTGAAGAGTTTGGTTTTCTCTCAAGGCGGACATTTCATGGCCTCCAATCGCTGTGAATTGCCGAAAGGCAGTTTTCGAAATCCCAAAAAAGGGTAAGACTTTATTTTTCAAGTAATACTCAACTGTCCAACTGTCATCAGTTGGACAGAATTTTAAAAAAAGTATATAAACATCGGGTGACGAGTTTTAACCAATCAACTTTCTTAGATTTTATAGTCGAATATCTTTTCTGATTTTGAGTTTTGTGAAAAATGGAAGAAGACTTTTCGACTCAGAAAAATAAGAAGGAAATTTTAAGTAGAGTTTGGTTTGTGAATTTGACCCCCACTTGTCGAGAGAGCGCAATTATTGTTTAAATTTCAGGCTTAAATAACTTTTTCGATTTTGAGTTTTACAAACAGTGGTAAAGGACATATCGACTTGAAGTTGAGTAAGGAATCAAAGTTGTTTTTTTTTATGTGACTTTGAGACACCCTGTATAGTACTGATACTAATTGAATTTTATTTGATAACTGAAGTGAACAAATTACAGATTATGTCATTGAAAATCAGTGAATCAAATAATAAATCACAACTTCATTGAACTTAATAAATGAAACCAATTATTCTTATCGAATTTATTATTTTCAATTATGCAATATTTATTATTTTTATTTTTGTATTAAAAAAATAATGATTGACTTCATTCAAAAACACGTACAATATAAATGATTGAAATTATTTATTATTATTATTTTTTTGTATAATTATGTTTTGCAGTAAAAATTGATTTTTATGTAAAAACAATTTATATAATTTTGAATCGATGTTGTATTTAAAAGACCAATATGCAAATTTTGAAAATCAAGTTTATTCTATTTCCTTCAACTTAAAGTTTTGGATTACACATTTCAAACATTTATTTTAAAAATTATTATCCTAATAAAATGACAGTTTTTGTATAATTTTATGGGAATTTTTAAATTTGTGAAATTGAAAAAAAAATTGTTATGCGACAAACCGAAAAATAAGACGTATTGCTAAACATTATTTTAAAAATTCAAAAAGTAAGCAAACATGCAAGTTTAGTTTTTTTCGGGAAAAAACAATGATTATTTATCATAATTTTTCTTAAGCACGTCATATTGTATTTTCTTCAGACACGAAAAATTTTTTAAGATGACATTTTATCAAATGCAATCAAATTTCAGCCGCGGAATCTATATCCTACAAATTTCATAGCACACACAGAAAATGACATGCCATTTTTCGATACTCACAAAACTGGAAGAAAAACCAAACATTGTGACGTCTGATTTTCTTCATTTATTATCATTTTTTAATTGATTACCACTCATTCTCATAGCGAGTTGGCAAATTTTTCCGGTTTGTTTACAAAATCAATCGTCAGCCAACTTCATGTGTGCCCAAAAAATAAAATTAATGCAGCAACCTTCACTTGTCACAAAATTCAGTTAATCATTTTTAGGAAGGATTATTATATACTACTATATGTTATACTATATTTTATTCTTGGCAATGATTTGTATTTTCTATATTTATTACACAATTTTCATATGAATATAAGTGCATAGAATTTATGTGCCTAAAGTTTCAAACGTTTAAATTTAAACGAAAAAAATTTATATGTTAATGTAGGAGAAAAAATTTTTCTAGCTACTTTTGAACACTTTTTTATTGTAACAACAAACTTGATGTTCCCCAAAAACTATTCGGCACACTTCTCATCATGATAAAAAATGAAAAAATTCTTATATTTTTTATTTTCGTTTTATTTTAAACGTTTGGAACTTTCGGACATTAGAATTTTAACATTTTTTGTTTCTATTTTTAATTTTCAGCTTTGTAGTAAATTCAATAACAAAAAATTGCCGTAATAAATTTATGAGATCTAAAATTCGAAATAGTTGATCTTTTAGTAATCGGTAGCTGTGTGACATATTTTTTATTCAAAAATCTAGAATACAGTTTCTCTACTTAAACATTCATTTTTATTGTTTAATTTTTGTATTCTTAAATAAAAAATTCTAATTTTTTTTACCATCCATACATTTTACGATCAAGTTTTAATCCAGAAATAAGAAAGTTTGAAATTGAGTAAATTTTGTTTTTTGTCACAAAATTGCTATTTATTTCATAAATTAAAATTTTTGAAGATCTTCATCAAGATATAATATTTGAAGTACTATGTCATTTCTTCTTGATTGCTAAAATTTTTTGTAGGGTTTTTGTTCAATTTCACTGTCTGAGGCCAAATTAGTAAAATAAAATTGTTTTTGAATGAAATTTGTCTATAAGTAACAATCCACAATACTCTGATGACTGATGATTATACTCCGTTTTTCAACATTTATGGATTACACTTACGATAACCGTTATTTATGAATCGATAGACATTTGATTTTTGATTAAAAAAACTGACTATTACCTCTATTTTCTATATGTACCTTAAAAAGACTTTTATTGAAAAATAGTTCATTCTAATATCTCGCATTATTTTTCTTCAACAGATACGAAGAAGTCAACGTACCAGCTTTGAAACCTGCGGAATACAAAGTAAATGAGAAACATGTGCAAATAGAAAACCTACCAAAATATGTTCAGCCAGCTTTCGAAGGTTTCAAAACACTCAACAGGATTCAGAGCAGACTTTACAGCACCGCCTTGGATTCCGACAAAAACCTTTTACTGTGCGCTCCGACGGGTGCCGGTAAAACGAACGTCGCCTTGCTCTGCATGATGCGTGAAATCGGAAAACACATCAATGAAGATGGCTCAATCAACGTCGACGATTTCAAAATCATCTACATCGCGCCAATGCGTTCCCTGGTACAGGAAATGGTGGGCAACTTCTCAAAAAGGTTGGCGACCTACAATTTGACGGTCTCTGAGTTGACCGGAGACCACCAATTGACTCGAGAACAAATCGCAGCGTCACAGGTGATCGTTTGTACGCCTGAAAAATGGGACATCACCACGCGTAAGGGCGGTGAAAAAACGTTCACGTCTTTGGTCAGATTGATCATCATCGATGAAATTCACCTTCTTCACGACGACAGAGGACCCGTACTCGAGGCGCTCGTCGCCAGGACGATCAGGAATATCGAGGCCACTAAAGCGGATGTGAGAATCGTGGGTTTGTCCGCTACCTTGCCGAATTACAAGGATGTCGCTAAGTTTTTGAGGATCGACGTCCCGCCGGGGGTCGAGACAGGGCTTGAGACGGGGCCTGAGACTGGGCTGTTTTATTTTGATAATACCTACAGGCCCGTGGCTTTGCAGCAACAGTACATTGGGATTACTGAGAAAAAGGTGAGTTTTTTAGTGTCTACCATGAGCGCAGGGAAAATGGGGTCTTTAGAGGTTTAAGTTCCTTGAAATTTAAGTTGTATGGTTCATTATTTCATGGAAAAATGAAAAAAAGTACTTTTCACTTTTTTATATTCTTTGTGACTTGCCGATTATATCCAAAAGTACATCATAGGCGTGAGTGGAAGAATGAAACATATATATAGTGATAATGAATCATTGATATTTCAGAATATCTAAATTCCCTTCTCTCCCTCCCAAACATTTTTCCTGTTTATGCCTCCAATGTATTACATGCTCAGGAAATTAATAACGCAAGTTATTTCCGATTTCTCTAGGTCCTAAAAAAAACTGATGTCCTGGACGAAATTCTCTACCAGAAGATCGTAGAACGAGCCGGAAAAAGCCAGATCCTTATTTTTGTGCACTCCAGGAAAGAAACCGGCAAAACTGCTCGTGCTATTCGAAGAATGTTCTTATCTCGTGACAAGTTGGGAAATTTTTTACGCGAAGGCTCCGCTTCCACAGAAGTTCTTCGTACTGAAGCTGAACAAGTAAAAAACCAAGAACTGAGGGACCTTTTGCCTTATGGATTCGCGATTCATCATGCTGGAATGACGAGGGTCGATCGTACCTTGGTTGAAGATCTTTTCGCCGATAAGCACATCCAAGTTTTGGTATCAACCGCCACACTCGCTTGGGGTGTCAATCTTCCGGCCCACACCGTCATAATCAAGGAAACCAGGATCTACAGTCCAGACAAAGGTGCCTGGGTCGAGCTCGGTGCCTTGGACGTGCTTCAGATGATGGGTCGTGCAGGTCGTCCCCAATACGATACCACGGGAGAAGGTATCCTCATCACCAACCATTCGGAACTGCAATATTATATTTCCCTGCTCAACCAGCAACTACCTATTGAGTCCCAGCTCATCAGCAAAATGCCGGACATGCTCAACGCCGAAATTGTTCTTGGTACAATCCAGAATGTTCGAGATGCCGTCGAGTGGTTGGGCTACTCGTATTTGTACGTGAGAATGTCAAGGGTTTTGCACACCGAAAAAAACCCAAGTTTGTACGGACTCAGCGCGGACCAAAAAAAAGAGGATCCCGCTTTAGAACAGTATCGTGCGGACCTGGTGCATTCCGCGGCGATGACCTTGGAAAAGTGTGGCATCATCAAGTACGACAGGAAAACGGGCAATTTCCAGTCCACGGAGCTGGGCAGAATCGCTTCCCATTATTATTGCACGCATGAGACAATTTCGTTGTACAACAAGATGTTGAAGAGGACTTCAAGCGACATTGATCTTTTCAAGGTAGGTTTTTTTTTGCGTGAATATTGTGTTTTTCGTTTGATTTTACAAGAGTGATTTAAAGGTGGGAGGCATCTTCAGGGGTGAAAATCAATCCAGAAATGAATTCTTTCGAAAAAAATATAATCCCAAGAAGAATAATAATATTATTTATAATTTGTTCGTACATTATTGAATCAATACTGAATTCCAGTGTATTGAATGAGCCGATATTAAAATTTTTAATTTGAATTTCTATCCTTATAACTTATTTGATATATTTTCCCAGGTATTTTCTTTGTCGAGCGAGTTCCGCAACATCCGTTGGAACAAGAACGGAAAGGAAGGTTTCGAACTGCCCCAACTGATGGAAAGAGTCCCAATCCCCATCAAGGAAGGCATCGAGGAACCCGGCGCCAAGGTCAATGTCCTTCTCCAAACTTACATATCCCAACTGAAGCTCGAGGAGTTCTCCCTGATGGCGGACATGGTCTTCATTGCGCAATCCGCTGCTCGACTCATGCGCGCTATCTTTGAGATCGTGCTCTCGCGAGGCTGGGCTCAGCTCGCCGACAAATGTCTCGCCCTCTGCAAAATGATCGAACGTCGTATGTGGCAGTCCATGTCGCCCCTTCGACAATTCCGCAAAATGCCCGAAGAGATCGTCAAGAAGATCGAAAAGAAAAATTTCCCATGGGAGAGGTTGTACGACTTGGGACCCAATGAAATCGGCGAATTGGTCAGGATGCCGAAGCTGGGCAAAACCATCCATAAATTCGTTCATCAGTTCCCCAAACTGGAGTTGTCAGCTCACATCCAGCCAATCACGAGATCAGCTCTTCGAGTAGAGCTCACTATTACTCCAGATTTCCAGTACGATGAAAAAGTTCACGGAGCTTCCGAAGCTTTTTGGATCCTCGTGGAAGACGTCGATTCCGAGGTCATTTTGCATCACGAGTTCTTCCTATTGAAGCACAAGTACTCCCGGGGTGAACATCTCGTCAAGTTTTTCGTTCCCGTGTTCGAGCCTCTGCAACCGCATTACTTCTTACGCGTTGTCTCTGATCGCTGGATCGGGGCCGAGAGCCAACTTCCCGTGAGCTTCAGGCATCTGGTGTTGCCAGAAAAGAATTTGCCGCCAACGGAACTGATTGACCTTGAGCCGTTGTTGATAACGACCATGAAGAATAAAAAAGACCACGAAGACTTTCTGAGTCTTTACAGAAATTTCAAGCAGTTGAATCCGATTCAGACCCAGGTTTTCAAGTTCGTGGATGAGTCGGACGATAATGTTTTCATTGGGGCACCGAGTGGTTCTGGCAAAACGACGATTGCGGAGTTTGCGATTTTGAGGCTGATGAATAAAAACAAAGAAGGCAGATGCGTTTACATGGTGCCGAAAGATGCACTCGCGGAAATCGTTTATAGCGCTTGGGCTGAGAAGTTTGGCACGCTTGGTAAAAAGGTGAGTGTGGTAATAAGTTATTTTTAAGGGATAAAATAAAAGTTGTAATCATTCTTTAAACAAATAATATCAGACTAATCTAGAGATGCAGAATGACTCTCATTGACTATTTTTTTTTTTTTTTTTTTTTTTTTTTTTTTTGTCAACGACAGTCAATTTTCAGCATAAGCTCATATGCCTAAAATTGACCAAAAATTAAAGATGATTGGCCATTCTTCATCTCTAGACCGATCATATTAATAACTCTAAAATACTATTATATACAGGTTGTCAACTTGACCGGTGATACTGGCACAGACTTAAAACTCCTCGCGAAAGGTCAAATCATCATCACCACGGCTGACAAATGGGACGTTCTTTCCCGTCGTTGGAAGCAGCGCAAGAACGTGCAGAACATTCATCTCTTCATCGTGGACGAGCTGCAACTGATTGGTGGCGAGGAAGGTCCCGTTCTCGAAGTCGCATGCTCCCGAGCCCGCTACATATTATCGCAGTTAGAAAAACACTCGATGCGAATAATCGCGCTCTCGGCGCCATTGGCAGACGCCAAAGACGTCGCCCAATGGTTGGGCGTCCCTGCGGCGACGACCTTCAATTTCCATCCATCTGTGCGCCCAGTTCCACTGGAACTTCATGTCCAGGGTATCAACATCACGCATAACGCGTCTCGGCTTGCCGCCATGGCGAAACCTGTTTACAACGCCATTTCCAGGTGAGTGTAAAACTTGCACACAAATTTTTAATCGAATTTTCATGCCAAAAACATATTCATTAGCAGCTGTCTATAAATTTCGTAACCATATTTTCAGTTTTTTTTAGATCTTCTATAAAGAAATTTTTTACTCATGTAGAATAACGCTTTTATACTAGGTACGCCATGACTAAACCTGTCATCGTATTCGTTCCGAGTCGCAAACAAGCCCGGACCACTGCCATCAACATCCTGACTTCGGCAGCTACTGAACAGCAGAGACCACAATTCCTTCATGTGCCCAAAGACGACATCAAAGACTATATTGAGGACATCACTGACCCGGCTCTCAAGGAAACCCTCCTCCAAGGGATTGCTTACCTTCACGAAGGACTTCCCGCTCATGATCGACGCCTCGTCGAGAAACTGTTTGCCTTTGACGCCATTCAGGTGATTGTTGCGACAAGGGAACTTTGCTGGGGTCTGTCCATTACTTCCCATCTTGTGGTCGTTATGGACACCCAGTATTACAATGGGAAAACTCATAGCTACGACGATTATCCGATCACGGACGTTCTCCGCATGGTCTCGAGGGCGAACCGAAACACTGAGCACGATGCCAAGTGCGTGCTTCTCTGCCAAAGCTCGAAGAAGGACTTCTTCAAGAAGTTCTTGAATGAGCCACTGCCAGTTGAGAGCCATCTGGATCATCGTCTTCATGATCATTTCAATGCGGAGATTGTCACCAAGACTATTGAGAACAAGCAGGATGCTGTGGATTACCTGACTTGGACTTTCTTGTATCGGCGTTTGACGCAGAATCCGAATTACTATGGATTACAGGTATGTTTGTTTTTCAGCTAACGATCAATTTGATGCATATAAATATGTAAAAAATTAATAAATGGTGTTGGGTAACACAAGACAAACCCTACTTCATCGCATTCTTTTTGAACTAGTGTGAATGCAATTTTCGAATCTAATGATTGAAATCTTTGAAATCCTTAGGGCGTGACTCACAGACACCTCTCGGATCACCTTTCGGAACTCGTGGAGAACACTCTGAACGAACTGTCCCAGGCCAAGTGCGTTTCCATCGAAGATGAACTGGACGTAACGCCCCTCAACTTGGGCATGATCGCCGCCTACTATTACATAAACTACGCCACAATCGAGCTTTTCAGTATGTCTCTTAACAGTAAGACCAAAATCCGTGGCCTCCTGGAGATCATCACTTCGGCCGCTGAGTACGAGATCGTTCCAGTGCGTCAGCGGGAAGAGGGTCTTCTTCGAAGCCTCGCGGGTCGACTTCCGCATCCACCATCGAGTGACAAAATGGCCGATCCCCACCTGAAGGCCCAGCTCCTGCTCCAGGCCCATCTCTCCAGGATCCAACTTGGGCCCGAGCTCCAGAAAGACACGGAGCTCGTGCTGAGCAAGGCCATTCGCCTTATCCAAGCTTGCGTCGACGTTCTGAGCTCCTCGGGATGGCTGATGCCTGCCATGGCCGCCATGGAGCTTGCCCAGATGGTGACTCAAGCCATGTGGTCCAAGGATTCATACCTGAAGCAACTGCCTCATTTCACTCAAGAGGTCATCAAGCGTTGCACCAGTAAAGGCGTCGAGACAGTGTTCGATGTCATGGAACTCGAGGACAATGATAGGAATCAACTTCTCCAGCTGACCCAGGCGCAAATGACCGACGTCGCCAAGTTCTGCAATAGGTATGTTGAACTAAACCTTTTTTTTTTGTTTGACCTTGTAGAGCCCAAAAAACTGCATTTTTCAGATTTCTTTCGAAAAAATTGATTTTTGATTTGTTTTGTTATTAGGTACCCCAACATTGAAATGTCGTATGAGGTCCAGGACGAAGACAGGCTGAGAAGTGGGCACACAGTTAACGTGGTCGTGCAGCTGGAAAGGGAGGACGAAGTCCCTGGTCACGTGATTGCGCCCTTCTTCCCCCAGAAGAGGGAAGAAGGTTGGTGGGTCGTCATTGGAGACCCCAGGACCAACTCTTTGCTGTCCATCAAGAGGCTCACCCTCCAACAGAAAGCTAAAGTCAAGTTGGACTTTATTGCACCGGCTGCTGGGAAACATACGTACACTTTGTACTTCATGAGCGACGCTTACTTGGGCTGCGATCAGGAGTACTCGATCTCTATAAATGTTGGAGAGTACGATTCGGATGCAAGCTCAGACGATGACCGTGAGTAATTCGGAAAAGAGGAACAAATTTGGGGTTTTGTAAATATTTTTGTATATAAGTTCCTATGTTTGATGGTGTTACACGCATTAATAAACGATTTTGGTATTTAAAATGAGTTTTTTTAATTCTAGTAAGATAGTATAACCCTCTATTTTTCTTCCATTACTTAAATCTAGCTTTCATGATTGTATTTTAAGATTTACATCAACGAAACGATTACATTGTTCTATGCAGGGGGGTGGAACTCGCGGAAAAAAGTGTACTACGGTTTTGTGACCAGTCGCAGTTTCTCAGTTTACTCATGTGGAGCGCTGGCAGTACCATTGAAAAAGTCATGTGAATCAAATGTCCAATCAAGTACCATAGAAAAAGTCCTATCAGTAAATCGTCTAATCAAGAGCGAATTATGTGATTTTCACTAAGACCGTCAGCGCCTCTACCAACTATTCGGCGTCGCACGGATCGGTCAAAAAACATAAATATGCTTTTCGAGCCCGGAGCACCCCCCTGCTTCTATGAAACAAACAAAAAATCAAATAATATGGTTTTCGTTCATTTCCTTGAAATTATTGAAAAAAACATTTCACAGGTTCACATTTAATGTAAAAAGTGTTTGAAACTTTTAAAATATTCAAATTAAACATTCACGTATGCCGAGTGCTATTATTGTAATTGGAATAGAGATGACAGACATATTTTATTATTTTTAGTTTTTCCAAAAAAATCTATTTCCATCTAATATTTCTCACCCTTGCTTGGCCCTGGACAGGGGGACCAGACTCGATCCGAATTCCTTTTTAACTTCCCCTGATGCTACCCTTATGGTGGGGATGGCTCCGGATGGCTGGAAAAAGGGGAATGAGTTACAGGCAGCAAGGTTGAATGGGTTTACTTCCCATCACTTTTAGGTGCACCTCGGTGTAACACTCCCTCCACTTAGTAGAGAGCTGGGTAAAAGTGTAGTTCAACGCGAGGGCGCCACTGAAATCAGTAAAGCACGGGATCTTATGAAAGTCTGGTCCCCCTGGCCCTGGAAGTAGTGCATCTATGCAATCTATATCTATAAATGAGAGTGTCTGTACTGTATTCCGAAAAATCGTCCACAGGCCACAACCAATCTGTTACAAAATTTGCATACGGCTTTGTTTTGATTGCGTGGTGGAACTAGAAGCTATCCGAATCGTTTATTTATTGCCGTTTGTTCACAGTAAATAATAAATAGTTCACGCTGCTTATATATCTATATATATACATATCAGCTGATGTCAACTAACAGCTGGTACATCTGTCCAGTAGCGGACTAAGTACTCGCGAGGCCCGGGTTGGTCCTGACGTAGAGGACCCCTCTAGCTTTGATGACCTTTTTTTTATTATTTTTAGGATGCAGATTTAGATCTTTTACCGCAATAGTTGCAATCTGCGCATGCACATAATCACGCAGATTTGGTTCGCACAGTTTGTGAGAGGGTTGAAGTTATTGAAGTATATTTTGAAATTGAAGATGTTGTAATAAAAAAAGGCAAGCATAAGGCACTTGCGAGTGACCTCATAAAATAAAAAGAGGATTTGTGAATAAATCATAGACATATAGATTTTTTGACAAATCACTTTTATTCACAATTATTGAACACCCAATTTCCTAGAAATTCTGGAGAAAATATTAACAGTGGCTTACGAACTTGACAGCTGTCAGTTCAAGAATCAGGCACTCAAATTTGGCAGAATTTGAGGTTTAGTCTCTCTGAGAAACTCTCATTTTCAAAAAAGTGGTCATAAATAATGAAACAGAGCTAATATGTACAGTTTTTGGAGTAAAACTTAAGGCACATAAGTAACAGTCTTTCAGAGAAAATTAGAGGCACGAGACGTCGTCTATAATCTGCGAAGTCAACTTCTTGTCGCTCATTGCCGCGATCAAAGTTTCTTGGTCCCATTTAAGATACACTTTCGACAGTCTTGACTCTCTTTTAGAAACGCTGATGTTGATGATTCCGTGAACGTCGATCAAGTTGCAAACGTTAACGAATTCGTCGTATCCCAAAAGAGTGTGTTTATGCTTTTGACATACTTTTCCATAGACTTTGTAAATCTGGAATATAAAAGATACTTATTTTTTTAACAGAGATATTCATAAAGTAGAAAGGAAGATTTATTATGTTGTATAATTCTAGAAGTTTTTCCAAAAGCAAAGTACTTCTATAAATTAAAAAAATTCATTACTATACAGGGTGATCCAAACTAATGCCTGAAAAATATAGATTCCTCATGAAATTATAAGACTTTTTATCCTTTGATATTTTCCAAAAAACTCAAAATTTAAAAAGTTATTCAAGCTTAAAGTTTAAACAATAAAAGCCCTTTCCCGACGAGTGGGGGTCAAATTCACCGAAACAAATTTTTCTTCATATTTTTCTGAATAAAAAAGTCCTTTGCCACTTTTTACAAAACTAAAAATTAAAAAAGTTATTTGAGCATAAAATCTAAGAAATCTGATTGGTCAAAACTTGTGACCTGAATACTTTTTTGATTCTGAGTTTTGTAAAAAGTGGCGAAGGACTTTTTTATTTAGAAAAATATGAAAAAAATTGGGAAAAATTTGTTTCGGTGAATTTGACCCCCACTCGTCGGGAGAGGGCTTTTATTGTTTAAATTTTAAGCTTGAATAACTTGTTAAATTTTGAGTTTTTTGAAAAATAGCAAAGGATAAAAAAGTTTTATAATTTCGTCAGGAATCTATATTTTTCGGGTTTCCAGGTTAGTTTGGATCATCCTGAATAATTATTTTTCTTCCAACTCACGAACGTCATTTTTTGATCAGTCTCACCTTCCCAAGTTCATTGTTTTTACTCTTTCCTTTTCCAAGAATCAACATCAGTGAGCAGAGAACGATTTTCTGTTGCAAAGTAAAGTTGCTTTCCTCTTCATCAATTTTTTGGGATCCTTGAACAGAGTTGATGATTTCCAAAACATCCTTTAAGCCAACTTTATACTCTTCTGGTTTGGTTTTGTCAGCCTCTGAGTTGAATTCTGAAACACAAACTTCATTCAGTCAATGTTTCAGATGCAATTAGCGACATTGTAAAAGTGAATCAATGAATAAATATGACCTGGAACGAGAAAAGCGACTCAGGAACAAAACTGATAATGAGAACTAAGGCTATTCCTATTCCATATCACAAGTAATCCAAAAATTTAATGAAAGATTCGGTACCAGTGTTGTCTGCTGGTTTCAAAACATGCGCTTTTTTGCGAGACTCGACAAACTCAATGACTCTTCTACTAATATCCAAAGATTTTCTGATATCCCCAGACACTGCAGAAACTTTCATGGCCAAAAACGAAATGGCAGATTCAGGAAAGATTTCGGTTGCTCCGGCGCGGCGCAGCCGGTCCATAATAATCTCCTGGATTTGTTGTTTGGTGTAAGATGCAAAGATCATGACTTCCGGCTTCATTTCGCACCTGGAATATAGACGAGTTATCAAATTATCAAGATTCACAAGCTCAACAAAACTACTGTATTACAGAAAGAATATTCACCTCGTCTGCAACCTTGGAAGAATCCTCTCTGTCAAATCCAAAGTATTGGCGATTCCCACGAGAATAAGCTTCGACTTGGGTAACGTTGGCCACTCGAAAATTGTGTACAAAACCTGCTGATGGTTCGAAGTCAACTGGTCGATCTCGTCCAATACAAGAAGCAACATTTTGTGCTTCGTAGTCAAGAACTCTTCAATGGCCTGTTTTCTCAACCTCGCCGTTTTCGTGGTCTCAATATTTAGCTCTTTGAAGATCTTCCCATAAATCGCTTGCGCCGACTTTACTTCCGTGCAATTTATGTACAGGGTTTCCAGGCTGGTCTTCCATTTGGAATTCTCTATCACCGAGAAAAAAGTGGCAGTTTTTCCAGTTCCCGGGGGTCCCGAAATGTACAGAGAACCCGAACTTTTGCTTTTGACATGATGGGAAATAAATTCTTTTAAGCGTTCAGTTTCTTTTTCTCGGCCTGGCAAATATTCCGGAAGAGCGCTGTGCAGAGACTTTCTGGCATTCTGGTAAATGTTCGATGCGAAGAGTTTCTTGGGAGTCGATTCCACTTGGGTTGTAGTGACAGGTTGTACAAATGACTTGCGCCTTGACCTTGGGGTTTGGGTTTCTTTTGGGGGAAACAGTTCTTTTTTGGAGGATTTTTGGGAAGCGATGTCCGTGATGTGGAAATTTCCAAGGGGAGTCGTGGGTACTTTTTGGGATCCTTTTCGAGCAGGGGTGTGAGATGATTTTTTGGGCGACATTTTTTTAAGCTTTGGTGGCGACGATGGGCAATCTGAAAAAAGAGTAGCTATTTTAATATGGCTTTGTTTGAATATATTTTATTTTCCATTTTATCTTTCAGTTTTTAGTTCTATTTCCTTTTTTTTAGTGTGTCATACATTTTTGTAAGAGACTAATTCATAATTACTATTATGTTACACTGTTATTATTATTTTTGTGAGTATAAGGAAAAATTCTAATGATACAGAATTTGCAATGAAATAACATTTTTCAGTGGCCTAAAATTTGTCTGAAGTTATTTTCTGGGATTCTGAGTAGAGACAAATTATAAATTTCAATAATTTTTCAGAAATAATCACAATTCTATAAAACTGCAATTAAACAAGGCGTCTGTTTATTAATCTCTTGAAAATTAACGATTCAGAAATTTTTATTATATTATATTATATTATCTTGCTTGTGAGGATTATTCTAAAATTATATTTTGTCAATATCAAATAAATCATTATTTGTATCAAAAAATTGAATTTACTGCATTTTTTAAAAACGATCATTGCAATAAACTGAATTTCAAATTTTACGTAATTTGACTTTAAAACTTGATTGCCAAAATTGCGAATCGTTAAAAAATTTCAAATTTTTTATTAAACAATTGAACAATTAAACAATGAAAAAATGAATGTTCAGGTAATGAAATCGTGACTTCCACTTTTAAATTGAAAAAATATTTCTTGTGATGGTTTTTTTAGTGGGATTTATTACAATACAAGTGCAAGAAATGAAAAAGTTACCAAAGCTATAGTTATGGATTTAATTAATGATGAATAAAAATTTTCAGGTTGAAAAAATTTGTGATTTTGATATTTTAATTTTTCAAAATTTTACATCTAAAATTCTAATTGATTGCAATCTCATAAATTTGTGTCGATAAATGAAGAAATTTCGTTTTATTCTTCTTCAGTTCATTAAATTCTAAAATTTTCAATAATAATTTTTCAATCCAGGTAACTGCAAAATAAAAGTCGAAAAAAATTGATGGAAACTAGTCATAGTTAAGGACTCAAGTAATCAAATATAGAACTTTTTTAATAGGAAGAATTTGTGATCTCGATATTTTTGATAATAAATTTTCAGAATTGTGAATTATAAAATGCATTATCTAGAGTTAAATTTCCCACATTAGAAATGATTATGTGTAATTACATTATTTATTATTTAAAAAAAAAGAAAGTATTTCAATATAATTAGGTGTTAAAATTTTCTTTCTGAAAAATTTATAGCAATTTTTCTAGCCTGTCCAGAACAGACCCTGTGAAATGACAGTTTGCAATCACATGAAAATTGTTTGAATTCATTTTTCAGGATTATGAGTAGTTTAAGAGCAAAATTCTATATAGAAAGCAGAAATTGAATAATCCTCTAGAAATCATTGCAATTTCATAAAATCCCAAATGAATAAAATTTCCAAACTTTTTCAATTCCAATTTTGTATTTTCCAAAAGATATACCCAAAGTTCCAAATGTTTAAGATTAAACGAAAAGAGAAATTGAATTTTATTTTTTTATTTTTTTCATGAGCAGGATTGAGTCAATTATTTTGTTAGTGAACAGAAAGTTTTTTGATTCAACCAAAATATTCTTGAAAGCAAAAAGAACAAATTTTTTTTATTAAATACTTGTCTTTTTTCATTGTTTGTTTGATTTCAAACGTTTGGAACTTCATGCAGATTTCCAAAAGTGCCTTTACTATCAAGACTTCCCAGTTTGTTTTTTCATTCTGAATACAGAGTTCAGAAGTTTTTAATTATTTTTTTGACGATCTATATGCTTGATCTGAATAACAGATAATTAACCAATATTTATATTCTATAATTTATAGTTTTATTATAAAATATAGAAAAGGAAATGAAAAATGTGAATATTTTACTTTGACAAAAAAAGTGTGTAAAGGAATTGAAATTTTGAGATTCAATTAAGTGACTTCTATGATGATGTTTTACAAGCCTTAAATTTCAGACTAGTCAATTATTTTTTAACTTTCATTCTTAATATGTTTCTAAATTTGTTATTATTATATATTATTTATAGATAATATGTAATTTAAATTTATTCACATTGTGAATTACTTTATCATAAAATTCACATATTTTAAAATTTTTATACCTCTTTTATGACCGTTATATTTTCACAGCTATCATATAGTTAATAAAATTATTTGATATTATATATTCTATTTCTTGAAATATCTGGAGTTTAAAATACTTTTCCAATATTTCATACAATTTTCTTATGAAAACTCGATAACCTAATATAATACTTTAAAAATTCAATTCAAATTCTTAAATAAAACTTCTGGTAGACCCTAGACTTATTTTTCAAAATAATATTATACATATTAGGAATTATATATTATTTATTTAATACAAACATAGTAATATATTATATTTTATTATAATATAATTCAAATTGAAATGAATAAATCAATTTATATGAAAGAAAAAATATTAGTTCATTTCATAAGTTATAATACAATAAATTAAATTAAATATCATACGTTTAATAATTTTAACTTCTATAACATCACATATCAAAATAAATTTTACCATTATTACTTATTTTTCGAATCCTCGATTTTTCTACAACTTTCTTAAAAACAGTATTCTCTACATCCGAATCCGTGTCCGAATCGCTGCTACTAAACTCCACAATTTTCCTCGTTGTCGGCGTGTAACAAGGGTTCGTAAACGGCTTCGAAACATAATTTTCGTCATTTTCTTTTTTCTCTAATTCCTCTTTTTTCCCATAAAACGAGGAAATGCTTTTCACAGCTTTGAACAAATCCGTTATTTTCTGTTGGCTCATTTTCCTCAAGTTAATCTTACTAAAATTTGACTAAATGATTGAATAAATAGCCCTGAGTTCGTTAATTGATAAAACACTAATTTTTACACGAATAAATTACGCGAGAATTAAAATTGTTCGGTTAAAAGTATGACAGATGCCAAAAAAAAAGCCACGAATGGAAGCAATTTACGTTTGCGGTCGTGGCACTCGCAATTAGAATTCTCGGAATTGGTAGTGTTTTCAGATTGCGATATTTTGGGATTTTAACACTTTAAACACGCAAGATGGGACAAATGACAAAATTAGCGCGGCTCTTTAAACAGTGTTTATTTAAATGGTTTAAAGCGCGGGAAAACATTAACATGCGTGTGCCGGGCAGTGTTGCCAAATTTATCGCGAAAAAACATATGTTTCGGGCTGTTTCGGGCAATATTGCCAGATTTATCTGAAAAACATACAACAATGCAATTACTCCGAAAAACCTATTAATATAGCATAAATTATTTCTGCAATTCCGCAAGATTCATTTTTTCTCTTTTCTCATTAATTATGTGGATTTGTGTGGATTGTTCTTAGACCATAAAGTACATGGACTGAGCATTCAACATGGCGCAATGACCCCAATATTGGAGCGTGTAGTAAAAGCCGAACGGCAACTTTATACATTCATTAGTATATCTATATATATAATATCATATATATAGTACATCTATATATACAGATATAGTATCACGTCATTGCTTGCCGTTCGGCTGTTACTACACGGTCCTATGTTGGGATCACCTTTTCCAGCACCGAACAAAGGCGATGCTCAGTCCATGTACTATATGGTCTTAGAGATTGTTTGTCGGCAGTGTTGCCAAATTTATCCCTATAAAATTGTGCGATGCAGTATTGCCAAATGTATCGCTGAATTCTACTACGCAACAAGGACACATAAATATACTCAATGCTTTAGAAAGAGAACAAAGGCTGAACTGAAACTGAGTTTCAACTACAGTATCAACTGTCTCTGTCTATTGCGTTGCCATGCATGTGTTGAAGAGAGACGGAAGATCACCACAAAACAAGATGTCGCCACAGTCGATGTTTCCATCTGGCCGGCGAAAATCCTTTTCTCCACATTTCTCTGCCATATTGGTTTTGGAGAGCTTAGAAAAAAGTCCAGTCGCTCTTTTGAAATCCGAGTAATCGGGTTTATCTGGAGTGTGTTGGACACCTCTAATTCTTCAAAATGAGAGCAAAGGTATATTTCAACGTTTTTCTTATAATATTTTTTTGCAAATATGTACATTCTTCCTAAAAGCCATACCTAAAGTTGAGTGATTTCTTTTACTTTTGTTTGAACTCGTTTGCACGTGTGTTGATGTGTGTTGATATTGCATTTTTGCTAAGCAAATAAATTCAAAAGTGTATTAATTCGTATTTGATGAATATATTTGTAACATTTGTTTTAAATGGTCGTTTTTTTGTGGAATGTAATTCTGATTTTAACATGGCTTCTGAAAGCTATGTTAAAATCATTAAAGTTCTAAGGATTACCTATAGTTTAATAATTGACAATTGATTTTTGATAAGAGAATATCTGATTTTGTAATATTAAACAATGTTATTGTATTTCATGAACTGACAAATTTTTATTATGATAAGCCAAGTATAAATTGAATTGATTGCCGACAGAAATTATTGTTCTAATTTTCTTTAGTAGATGATCAGTGGTGAATGTTTCTAAAAATTTTTCTCATTGTTTTCAGTGGCGTAAGAAGCGTATGCGAAGGTTGAAGCGTAAGCGCAGGAAGATGCGTGCGAGGTCCAAGTAGATTGCTCTTCCTCAGGATCTGTAGGTAATTTTTTTCAATACTTTATATTTTTCTAAACATCTGAACTTTCAAATTCTTTTCTATGAGTTTTCAACAAAATTTTCCTACCATTGCAGTTAATTCTTGTTACTAACAAGTGATGATGTTAAATTCTTGCTGAGTTTAATATTAAATACTATAAAATTATACATGTGCTTGTGTTAAATTCAAAGTTGCTAAGTTATTTCTTTTCTATTCCCAGAATGTTATGTGAAAATTTTTATAATTTCTTATAATGAAATATTTTGATGTTTTTTTAATGTCCCTTAACTACTATTCAATTTTTCCAATGTTAAATAACTCATTGTATTCATAATTTAATAATCTATTAAAAAAAATTTAATTGCAATGTTTAAGTTTTTGTTCTTAATCACGTTTTTTCTCTGCACGAGAGTCGAAAGCCAAATTCTACTGTTCTATTCCTTATGTTTTCCTGTCTAATGTATAATTAATATTTCGTTCACAATATTTCAGAGAAAGCAAATTTTTGTAGCCACATGTTCTGTAGTTTTTTACGATAGTTTCAGTATCAAATTTGCTATTAGTATTACTAAAGATATTTGCATTTCAAACTTGTTCAAGTCCATACTTTTTGACAGATATTTCCACTTTTAATTTCTATTTATTTCAACAATTTTTTTAAAAAACCTTGTTATTTGTATTCTGATGTACAAACTTCAATGTCATTTCTACAAAATTCTGAATCGACAATGAAATGTGAATAAATAACCGTCAATATAAATATTTAAATATTTATAATAATAACCAAAAATTATCATGGATATGAAATAATTTTTTTCGTAGGCACTTGATCTTTTTGTCATTACTGTTGGTTGATTTTTGATTTTATTGAGAATACTAGAGTTGTATGATATTCAGAATATTAGAAAAATTCATGCTACATGGATGTTTCAGCATTAAACTATCTACTGTAAAATCTTAAAGCAAATATTTATATATTATTCAAACATACTCTGCAGAAGCTAGAATCAACTGAAATGAACTTGAATTTGAAACTGTGTTATTCCAAATTCTGTGTGTGTGTTATATTCTAATGTTTTTTAAAATAGTTTTCATGCCTTGAATCCCAATGTTTAACCATGCAAATAAAATATTTAGGAATTCTCAAATATATTTCCTGGAGCAAATGTTTAATTACATATGTGGCGTAGAATGAAAAAATTATCGTAAGAACAACTTGCTGCAATTGATAGTTCCTGATTAGGGCTACATAAATGGCTGAAAACACGAAAATCGATTTCTAATGGTGTTTGATTAGGAACTCAAAATTTATATGAGAAAACATGGGCTCCAGGAAATGGATCATCAAACATAAAGAAATACTAAATTGATGAGCAATTTTACATTCAGAATGAACATACAATTTTTAATTTCCAATAATTTCTATTTGCTCATGAAGTGCTTATGTTTGAAGTAATTTTCATTGTCATCAATAATTACATTATACTATGAGATGTTGGCAAAATTATTAAAACTGCCGAAGAATCGAATTCTAGATTTATCTTCATTCATAAATAAAAGTGTCTCGTAATGTACCCTTTTTTTTGTTTTCAATTTTCTGACTGCATTCAAGGTATTAATACAAAGTTCATGTTGCAGCTGTACAAACCTCCAACAATCTGGCTGTCAATGAATTTCTTACGTGATCCGTCACATGTCAACATCCGAAGCTACCAGATCCTACCATCCCTGCATTTCACACTTATCTGCCAGAGATCCATGTTCATATAATTTTTTATCTTGCTATGAGCAATAAATTATCATTTTCAAGATACATACACATCTACTTATTTCTATGCCTTACCCTTTTTTTATTTCTTATATTCGTCAAGTTATAAAAACCAACTTGATTTCCTAACCCCTGGTTAATCAAAATTGTTAATCATTTTTTATTGTGTTTGAAAAATTTTGTTTCATATTTCTAGGATCGATATCTTGTGAAAGTTCTTGAAAAAAATTGAATTGCATTCTATATTATGTAAATGATTGATATTGTCTTGGTTCTTGTGTTGAATTGTTTGGTACTAGATACTGTATTATGTGCGTTTATTTAACTTCAATTTTCTTCTTAAAAAAAAAAACGTATTTAACCTTGGAAATTTGCACATGTTTTAAGCCACTTTCAAGTGATGATAACTCTGTCATTTGAATGTACATTGATTAAAGAACTGATTTTGGCTCACATAAAAAGTTTTTTATACTTTCAACATTCCCAAAAGAATTTCATTGTTTTCATACACTTTTCCTGATTCGGAAATACTTCATTAATTCTGTGGCTTCCCGCCATAATTGAGAAAGTCACTTTTGCGATAAGGCTTAGTTTACATGATATTCTGATAAAATTTTGAATGTGTGGCATTCTCGGTTATGGCAGGAGGCTACAGAATTTTTAATTGAATGCCATCTTATTGTTGAGCTTTTTCAAGTACTATATACAATGTTATAAGAAAAAAACAACTCAAAATGGGGATTTCAAGGCCAAGAGTCGACTTATTCTCTAAAATGAACGAAACTGTAATGAAATTTTACTTGACAAAAAATTCTAATTCAAATGCTCCAGTCATCTTCAGGGAATTACATGATGGAAGTGAGCGTTCAACATGGCCACGCCCATTGCGGTTGCTCCTTTTTCTCTTTAGGATTATTACCGCTCTTCACTGACGGTCTTCTGTTCTTTACAGACAGTAATTGAAAAATTTATTGTAAATTGTTGAGTAAATGAGAGGACCTTTTATTTTCTGATCAATTTTAAAATGAGATTTCAGTCTTCTCTTGTAAGACCTTAGTACTTGTACAATGGGATATATTTTATAAACCAAATTGTAGGATGTGAAACATGATTCTGGTGTTTTGTTGAGATAATATAGAATAGAAGTTTCTTTTAAAATGGAAAGACTTCTTCCTCGCACTCAATTAAGTATCCATCTAGAGATTTCTAAATTGAGTTAACAATCATAAAATGAAGTAATAATCCATTATTGTTAAAAACGCTGAATATATAAAAACACAACTCATGTTGATATTCTTCATCTCAGACTATAAGTATACACATATCTCAAAAATTAGTTGAACTAACTATTCTGTCTCAGGATCCACAATTCTATCTTCATCTTGAAATTATGATTATATTCAAACCTGTTATCAGTCAACTATTGAAGTATAAAAAATAAAGTATGGAAAACTGAAAACATCCATAACAATAACTATTTATTTTGAGTCTTCACAGTTTTATCACTCTCCTCAGGTTCGAATTCTCCCAACATCTCATGGTAGGTTTCTAAAAGATTCATATGTTCATCTTTAACGTTTGTAAGATCATCATACTGAGAACCGACGCACCACAGTGTTTCCAAGTCATAAGTTTTTCTAGCTTTACTTGACAGAACATGCAATGCTAAGTTTCCTGTAAAACATAATATATTACGATTATAAATCATAAATGGTACTTTTTGCTACATTTAATAGGAGTTTATGATTCCTTTGCTTACCTAAATCAAGTGCTTGCCAATCTGTGGAATTTTGTCCTTCAATTAATGGTATTTTTTCTTTTCTGTGTTTCTTAATTTTGTAAGCTTTGCGAACTGATTCCAGTAAAGCTTTCATGTGTCGGGGTGATCTTGAAGAGACTATAACTATGTAGTCAATATATGAAAGGGATTTGCATACTGAAGCTACAAAAATATCCTGGGCACTGTCTTTTTTCAAGAGTGCGACTAGGTCTTCTATGTCAAAAACTCCATGGATTCCGCCTGAAAATTTTTTTTTTAGAAAAATAAGAATGCCATATAAAAATTTAGGCTTGCAATGTTGAGATGTAATTTTTCTCATGACTGAGGGATATCAATACCCATAAAAATAGTAGAAACAAACTTTATGTAATAATATGTAGAGAAAAGAATTTGAAATCAACTATTTTGTTACTGTTGGGATAAGAATTCATGTTTAAAATGGAAGGGCCATAAAAATTTGAATTTATTGGAATTATGGAGTGTGGTATTCGAAAATATCTGGATTTCAAAACTTTTTAAAACAAGATTTTTTTATAATTTAATTAAAAACTGTGGCATTTTTAGGTTGATTTTTCAAGTTATAAGAAAAATTGCCAGTTTATCAGTTTCAGTTCATTTGTATTACAAAAAATTGACAAATATTATATAATGGTACGTTATATCATATCTTATCAAATGATATAATATATTGTATCATTATATATAATACATTTTATTTTATTACATGTATAATAATATACTATATTGAGTAATATTGTAATATATTATATTGTACCATATATTATTTTGTATACTATATTATAGTATCGATAGATACACTGGGCTCTCCCGAACATCACAGAAAAAAATCCTGAAAATCTCTCGGACATCACGGGAGCGGAGTGGGGGCTTCTCTCTGGAATCGAGCGGCGTGCGTGCGCATTATGCATATTTCATGCGCCGGCGAAAATTCATGCATACATGTATGATGTAATGTAAACATAACCAATCAGATTCCTCGCTACTTTTCGGAAGGAATTTCGTGATGGTCGGGAGAGGAATTTTGCGATGGTTGAGAGATGTGATGTTCGGGAGAGCCCAGTGTAATAGCATATATTTAATACTTCTATATTGGTAGCATCCTATCTCTTCTGTAAGAGGGAACGCTCCGCATAAAAGAAAGATAGAAGAACGACACTAGAGCGGCTCTTCGGATGCTCGCCGCTGAAACGTGTTTACATTTACATTTGTTTACATACATTGGCAATAATATCTCGGGCGAGCACTTACTTATTGAACATGGGTTTTTGGACTAAACTTTTTCTTAATTTCTGTTTTCCAGAGCATGAAAAGTAATGTTGCTTGAGTAATTACATTCATGACAATTGATTCGTTTCCATGATTAAAAGTGGTATATTTCCGGAAAATTGGAGTATAAATTATGTGAATTGAATATCGATAAGTAATTTGTCCTCGCTTGTTGTCTGCAGAAATAAACTTTCCCAGATTATTGAAAATTAAATAATCACAAAATAAATAATGACAAGCTACACAGGGAAAAGCATATGGGAGGCCGCGCAGGCGCTTAACGCCTCACATGCTGTTTGCGAAAGAGAGGCAAATACACTGTCGGCACTGTAATGATTTGGACTGGGCCCTCTCTCTTACTACCAATATAGAAGTATTAAATATATGTGTAATAGCAACATACAGCCAATAATAATATATTTTGCAATAAATTAATTGTAATATAATTGAATAATTTAAAATAATATAAAAGACCAACAAAAAAAAGTTTTGATGATCATTAACAATAGGTTTTGCATATTTTGTGAGGATAAAAATACACGTGTTGAGTATTTTCCACCAAAGAACCCAAAAAATCAAAAATATTTAGTGGAAAAATGATTTCTAAATGTAAATCTTTGCTTGAAACAGCAAAATGTATTATAAAAAATACTTTCCGAAGTATAGCACAATATATAAATCATAAATTAAACTATTTATTTCATAATAATACTGTATCATTAGATTAAGTTATAAAATTGTGTGAATATAAAAAACAAATTCCTACTTTTCCCATGAAAATCAGAGAAATCAATGCACTAATTTGAACGACATATTAACATGTTTCCCAGTTTTTACAAAAATTCTTTTAAACCATATTTTATGACTATAATTTAGTATTCAATTAGCTACTAACAATGTGGCAACATTTTTTTCTTTTACGAAGGAAATGATTCTTAAAACATGTAGGAATATCATGTATTAACTAATATAAATTTACTTTATGTTTTATTGATAATATTTCAGTTCTATAAAACTCAGTAATAATATCGCTGGCAGTTTTCCTATTTTTGCCATGAAAAATAAAGACAATGTAAAGAAACACAGCATTGTATGTTTTGTGAATATAATAAAGAATATAGTTTATTAATTATTTTTGAATATTCATTTTCAAAATATAAAATGAAAACTTATAATTATAAAATATTATTATTATATGATATAGTATAAAATATAATTAAATTTATTATTTCCACATCATTTGATTATATTCTATGATACAAAATATGTTTTATTTATTATTTTCGAATATTTATGACTATATAAATTTTTAAATTATATATTCACGACGCAGAAAATAATCTTTATTAATACACTATAAAAAATGTCAAAGTAAAAATGCTACTCAGCTGTAAGCTTCTCTAGAAATTTTATACGCTTGTGCACGGTATCATTGCTGTGCTTACAGCGAATATATTTAAAATATGGCTGTGACTATCGGCATGCCAACAGTGTGACCGTGTGACTTTGTGGCAGTGTGTCAGGCATCTTCGGGAAAATGCGTGGCTGTGTGAACGTGCGACGGTACGGCAGTGTCACCATGTGACAGTGCGAAAGTGCGTCGGGTTATTTCGGAAATACGTGTGGCAGTGTGAACGCGAAATTGTGCCCAAACGTAAAATAAAGTAAATTTATGCGTAAGAACTTAAGTGTGACAGTGTGGCCGTGAGGATGTGTATTTGGACGTTTCATAGTGAAAAACTTGCGGGAAAACTGTTTGGCGCATTTAAAAAAAAAAAAACCTAACCCGAGAAATCTCGCTTTATGCAAAAACCTAACCCGAATCTCGCTTCTCGCAACCATTCCATTTGGCATCATTTTTAACTAGAAGTGAGATTTTGTGGGTTAGGTTTTTTTTTAAGAACACACGGAACGGAGTTTTTGCGTAAAGCGAGATTTCTCAGGTTAGGTTTTTTTTTAAAAAACGCGCAAAACAGAGTTTTCCCAAAAGTTTTTCACTATGAAACGTCCAAATATACATCCTCACTGTCACACTTACGTTCTTACGTATAAATTTACTTTATTTTACGTTTGGGCACGATTCCGCGTTCACACTGCCACACGTATTTCTGAAATAACCCGACGCACTTTCGCACTGTCACACGGTGACACTGCCGCACATGCCACACGTTTCTCGAAGATGCCCGACACACTGCCACACGGTCACACTGTTGGCGTGCCGATAGTCACAGCCTTAAAATATACTAGAATTGATGAATTTCGCAGGGAAGGTTTTAAATTTACCATCCGGCCATGGTGAAATAATGGGTTTCCGCTGGAGAATAGTAAATTTATTATTGCTCGTCAATATACTACAACGTATGATTTTTTCCTTCATAAATTTACTAGCGGCTAGCAATGTTGTATTCGTGCGCTTGTCATACTTGACGTCTTCCAGCGGGGACCCATTTTTTCACCACGGGCGGTGGTGAATTTACTAATTTTTTTATACAGTGTATTTTATATATCATATTATTATATTACATAATTCTCAAAAACTTTATTCATTTCTCTTAAACATTCATTGTTATTAACATAATTGATATATTTTATACATATGAAAAATAGTTTTATGATGGTATGAAATATTAATTTAAAAAAATTTAAAATCAGCCAATTATAAAAAATAAATTTCTATTTACCCTTAAAATCACGGACAAATCATAAAAGTACACTATTCTATATAACATGATAAAGTACTTCTTAGTTTTTTGATAAATAATTAATTTCTAAAAACAGTTCTCACGTTCCATGTTGATTCCTTCATAAGGATCACGATACTCGATTTCCTTTTCCAGTTCTTCCAAGTGTATCCTTGCCATTTCTTCGGAAACGTCAAAAATCACTGGTGCATCCTTATCCTCGAAAGCTTTGTATTTTTCCGAAATCGACACGGAAGATGCTATATTTTTATCTTCCTTTCCTTCGTTTTTTTTCCAAGGCATATCACTGTGACATTGTCGAACCGACAATACACGGCTTTGATTTATTGATTTGCAAGCAGTGTCGAAGCTTTTACGATAACGGAATATATTGCTTAAAACTCTTAAACTCATTTTTCATCTGCACTTTTTGTTTCATCGGCAAAAATGACCTGTTTTGATCAGTTTTGATTCATTTGTTGTTTGTGATTTTTTGCAATAGCTTGCAATGCCTTATGTACATGCATGCACATGTGTGTATATGACAGTATATACACAGTAAAAAATAGTGTTGAAAAACCCTACGCTAGGCGTCAGTAACCAAAAGACCTACGCTGAGCGAGGGGAAATTACTAGGAGCGGTAGTGAAATTCCCACTGCACGAAAATTTACTAGCTCTGACGACTTTTTCAGCGCGCTAGTAAATTTCAGAGCGCTTGTTAATTTCATCTGTGGGATTGTAAATTCACGGTGTAGCTGACGATTTCGTGCAGTACGATAGTGAAAATCAGCTAGCCAATAATATGCAGCTGAAATTCATAAAAAAGCATGAAAAAAACAAATTCATTATAAAATGAATTGTTATTAATATTATGCATATATGCATGAATATATGAACACGCTTGCAATAATGCAAGGAATGGAAGCGTGTTTTTTAACCTCAAATATCTCGTCCATGCACAGGAAATATTTGGATCTTGACTAATGTATGAAAGTGAAAATCAAAATTCACTTAACTTGATGATGATTTTTCTGATTTTTAGGATAAGCGAATAATCTCAGTTTGAATTAATAAAAAAAATGCATCTCGTATTCTTTAATTATGCGAACCACTCGATAACACACGATAACACGACGTATGAATGTTAACGAATAAGGATGACAATACAAATAATATGATGATAAGTGTGATTGAATAGGATAATAAGAAATTACGAAATCATCTCATATAATCACAAGCACTCAGAATTTTACGAATTACGTTACGAAATATACCATCTGCTGTTAAATTCACTAGAGACAGTAAAAAATCGCGCAGTGATAAAATTTCTACACCGAGCGTAGGTCCTCTAGTTACTGACGCTGAGCGTAGGTTTATTCATAGAAGATATTCATTTATTCAGCGGATGTCGTTTTTCGTTCCGCACTGGCGGGAAATCACTAGCGACCGAAGTTTCACAAGAGTGGTTCGTGTTATTACTACGCTGAGCGTAGTAAAAAAATCACTAGCGGCTAGCCTTTTTTCATCTGCATTTTTTACTGTGTATGTGTGCCCTGCGGTTCGATATCCCGAGTGGAAAAAAAAGTCGGGGGAAATAATCTCAACTATCGGAGCGACATCATATGTCAGATATTCTCAGACATTCGTGGCAGAATATCGCGAAGATGTTTTTTAGCATATGATTTCTATATATTTTTAGTAGAATGTCGCGAAGATATTTTTTGGAATATGATTTTTGTACATTTCTGGTAGAATGTCGCAAAGATGTTTTTTGACATATGTTTTTGTGCATAACAAAAATGGCACTCTCTTTGGCAAAAAGCAAAAGGCAAGAAGGCTAGAAACTAAGGACCCTAGTAAACACCCCGGCACCTAATCGGTACTTAAGCGGTACCTTATAAGGTACCCCTTAGGTACCAGTTAAGTACTTTCCCAAATATCTACTCCTTTTCATTGAAAATTCGTAGAACTTTTTTTTTATCTTGTAAATGAAGTGTTTTTCTTCATTTTCCAGTGGTCAAATATCCGAAAAAATAGTGCATTAATTTTAAAAAACGAAAATTAGAAACACTAATTGTCAGATAAGTGTAGATAGCGCACTTGTCATGCGGTAGATAACATTCAGATAATGCGCTACGCGGGAAATTTGAAATGCGCCATCAACTTAGTTGTCCTCACAGGGGCGTACGTAGTCGGGGCACATCAGTCCGCGATTATTATTTTTTTGGATAGTACTATTGCATTTCGAGTATTTCCAGCGTTTTCGAACTTCGCCATAATGATGTAATAATAGTTAACATTTGGAAAATTTTTGCTTAAGTTTTCCCGAACTTTATACACGATGAACATCGAAATTTTGTGTTGAGGGTTTTTACGACTAATTTTACCTTTAAATTATTCAAATTCATTGAGAATTTTTTGATTGCTAGAAATGTCACAGGTATAAAAAAAGTACGGTGTAAAATATTTCTGTTTTTTATTCACGATTATCATCGACATTTTGCGGTAAGGGTTTAACATCTGATTTTACCTTGAAATTATTTGAATCCAATTTCGATGTACATCGTGTATAAAGTTCGAAAACTCTGGGAACACTCGAAATGCAATAGAAATATCAAAAAAAAAAAAAAAATAATCGCGGGCTGATGTGCCCCGACTACGTACGCCCCTGTGGGAACAACTGAGTTGATGGCGCATTTCAAATTTCCCGCGTAGTGCATTATCTGAATGTTATCTATCGCATGACAAGTGTGTTATCTACACTTATCTGACAATTAGTGTTTCTAATTTTCGTTTTTTAAAATAAATGCACTATTTTTTCGGATGTTTGCTCACTGGAAAATGAAGAAAAATACTTCATTTACAAGATAAAAAAAAAGTTTTACCTATTTTCAATGAAAAGGAGTAGATATTTGGGAAAGTACTTAACTGGTACCTAAGGGGTACCTAACTGGTACCTTATAAGGTACCGCCGCGTTTGCTAGGGGAGATATAACTCGCGGCAACTCGCGGGCTAAACAAAAGAATCGAGAGGGCCGAAAGCCGTATCCTCGATGCAAAGCAAAACGCTGTACTGCGCATGTGCCACTTGTCACGTGGTTTTGATCTCGATGTTGGCGTTGGCTGGAAATCTGGAATCGCGGCAAAGCAGCGAGACGCGCACGCGTGTCATCACTTAATTCCTGGAAATCGGGATACGGATTTCGGACCGACCCCCTGCTGGGAATTATTCTCCTTAGTATCTAGCCTTCTTGGCAAAAGGTTGGAAAAGAAACGTCCCAGCTCAAATTCTTTGAATTTCTTCGACTCATCTACCGCGATTTACGCAAGCGAATAATTTATCCGTGATTTGCGCCCGTTAAAAATTGTTGAATTCATAATAAAATATCTTTTAAGACAGTTAAATTTCCGTTTTTTTCCACCTTACACGTTATGTAACAATAATTGAAGTGCCGGATGATATAACTTGGAGCGCACAACATGCCGTGAAACTTTTACCCAAGCTACGATTTCCATATTGGATTATAATTTCACGGCATTTTGTGTACTCTGAGTTATATATAATCAGGACCTTAATTATCCAACATTTATATTTATATTTACAGTATGATATTAAACATTGCGAAGATATTTATCTAAAAACATCGCAGCTATGTATTTTTGTAAATATTGCATCAACATAGTGAGAAAAACATAGCAGCGATATTATCGAGCGTGACGATTTGATGTCGTGACGATATCACTATAGAGATTATCTCGCGATAATTTAAAATATCGCTACGATATTTCTCCGACCTTTTTTTCCACTCGGGATTAGACACTTAGACCATATAGTACTATATGGTCTAAGTTGGACACTTGAGTCAGTAAATTAGTGTAAGTTAATACTTATCTTAGACGCTTAGACCATATAGTACGTATTATATGGTCTATAGTACATATTATATATATAGTAAATACTATATTGTCTATAGCACGTATTACAGTAATAGCCGAACGGCAAGAAATGACATGGATGACGTGTGATACTATATCTGTATATATAGATATACTATGTATAGGAAAATATATAATATAGATATACTAATGCATGTTGTGCGTGCAATGTTGTCAAATGTTGTGCATATTTAAATTAAAGTTGTGTCGTTCGGCTCGTTGTCTGCCAGCTCTCAAAAAAAAGAGGACAAGAGATTGAGGCAGATTGAAGGAAGGAAAGGCAACATAAATAAAAAATTCAAACCAATTCAAACGACGCATCGTACAAGAAATAAGCTACAATTACACCCAATTACACCTCCTGACGGAATCGAACAAACGTGTCGTATAATTTATAATTTTATTAGTCTCCGTCACTGCCCTACCCACCATGCACATTTGAGCCCCGGTACAACAAAATATCAGGGTTCCCAGTAAAAATGGCGGTGGCCCCGCTATCTATCGAATCATTCCTAGTCAAAATTAGCCAATCATAAAAATATACTTGGCCAATGTTTTAGCCAATCAGAAAACAATATTAAGCCAATGTTAAGCTAATTAGAAAAATATTTTCAGCTAATGGTTAAATTATAATATAATTAAGTATTATTTAAAAAGTAGGATTATTATATTTTAGGGGTTTTAATTAAAAAAATTACTGACTCTTTCGTATATGTTTATTACTAATAAATAATCGCTAAATAATTTCAACCCACTATTTTTTGGCGTATAAAATTGTTGGTCATAACTGTCAAACTGTTATCATTCACGGTTTTTGGTCACTGAATGTCGTTATTCATTTGTTTCTTCAATCGATCAGCTTTCAATCGATCTGAGCACTCGATAACTATCGATTAATAATCATAATGTTTAACGCCCTACTGAAAATGAAATTCTCATGTTATTCTTATGTCACATCTCATATAAGATCTGATATGAGTTCTCGTGTCTCAAGTGAGATCTGATATGAGATTTTATATAAGTTTTGGAACGGCCAATTTCTTATGTCACCCTGGCGGAGCTGGGAGGATGTAAAAAGGACGTAAGAAGGATGTAGTATTACGTCCTTCTTACGTACCCTTACGTCCTTTTTGTGCAAAAAAAGGACGTAAGAAAAACGTTTCGTAACTCATGAAAAGTGTAAAGTTATAAAGAACACAGGTCGTTTCTGTCAAATTGAACATTCTTAATCATTAATCGAACTTTTGCAGGCCTCTCAATTAACAAAATCGTTGAAAAAAGACCTATCATTCATGGATATTCTGATTTTCTACAAGATGCGGGGCAAGCACCATGAGTGCTGCCCTCTGTCGTTGGCGGGAACGCTCATTTGAATTCAAATAACTATACGACCCTCAAATTGACATCCCGTCGATCACTACAACATTTATGTTTAGTGTAAATTAGTGATGATTGGAAAATATTCTTGATTTATTCTCATTTACATTTTTTAATACAATTTTGGAACTCAATCTATTGAATATGCAATTAACAGTAAATTATACATTGAATTTTTGAAATTTGAAAAACATGAATTACAATTCGAAGTTAGTTTTAAAGCTGAATTAATTCGTTTATAAATATATTGAAAATTAATGTACGAATTTAAGTTTTTCTATCATACTTTTGATCGCGTACGGTTTTGTAAATATATTTTTCTCGTCAAAAACATGAAAATTTTCTCATTTTGCTTCAGCACAAAATATTTCAGCAATCGGGATTGAGGCAGGAAACAAGGTACAACAGGAATTGTTTCATTATTTTATTAACAAATCATATATAACATAGAACAAAATTTTTGAGCAATCGGGATTGAGGCAGGAAAAAAGGAACAATTGCTTCGTTATTTTATTAACAAATCATATATAACATAGAATAGCAATATTGTTACATAATACAATACTGTAAAAAAATTATCCCAAATGCAAATAACTTTCTTTAGCAAAATCCTCAAAATATATAATGGATTAGGACCAATGACTTTTCATCCCTAATTTTCACAAAACTTTCACAGTTTTTTATCATACACCTTCAAGTCGGTGGAACAATTAACTCAAATGTTAAAATTATCAACTTTTATTCAATTTATTTATAAGTAAATAATTTTATACTTCATAAAACATACGAGAATTCAATAATTATCTCGCCATTATACAAATGTATATGTACCAGAATATGAAAATACTTTTATGCATTTTCCCTATTCAAAATGGAAATATGATAATTCACATTGTTCATCCCCTCGCTCCCTGAGAACAACGTCCGAGCAACATCAAAATGTTGCTCAAATGTTGCTGTGTCAAAAACAGATGAAAATCATGATTTTACAATGATAAATCATTATTTCATCATCTTATAATGATAAATTAACGCTACTGTTGCCCTCTTCTCCCTTTCATTCAGTCTATTTTTTATTTTCAATACCCCTTCAGGCCTTCCTAACCTAACCTAACCTAACTCTTCACATATTTATCGCCAAACATACTCTATTTAGAGAGCAACGAATCCTGTTGCTTTTTTTTTTTAATTCACAAAGTACGTTTCCAGCAAATTTTAAGCATTTATTTTGTCTCTACATGTTATTTGTATGAGCAACATTTGAGCAACATTTTCCATTTTGTTCTCAGGGAGCGAGGGTCATATACTGTCCAAATAATACTAGTAATAGTATATTATTGACAGTTTTGGAAATGCTTAGATTATTTAATGCCAATTTTTCGTCTCGTCATATAAGGTAATTTCCAAAACTGACAGTACGATATTTTTCTCACAGTTTGCTAATTATTCACGTTCAAATGTTCGAATCTTATTATTTCAACTAATTATAATATAATAATTACACTTTTTCGACGGTACTGTGTTGTTCCTATGAACATCCTCCCAATCGAATTTAACGGTGAGGAAAAAAATTTCTTCTTGTACGTTCAAAATGAAGTCAAATTTCGATTACAAATATTCATCGGCTTGCTTGATCTCGAGTTTATATTCGTAGGTCGATTTGAGTTTCGCAGCGCACTCACTACAAATTTGAGAGAAAAGTCCGTCGTTAAGTAGTATCTGAAATAAGATAAAAAGAAACTAATAATTACAATCTACAAAATGAGATTTCAATGATAGATATGAGTTTAATTATTGAATATTTTAAAAATGTACAATAAAGTTACATTTTCTGAATGCGTGATTGAAATCATATGAAAAATTCAAAAAGTTATCAATTTTTTTCAATTATTCCCAATGAAGATAAAAAAATTCATCATTCAATTAAATAAACGAAGAAGTATTGACGTTATTTAACATTAATTTTCAGAACGATGTATACATGATTCTTTAGCATTTCTTTTTATCATATGAACAATTACATTATTGGAACAATTGAAATACGTAAATTTCATATACAAATATCTAAATTATTAGAATACTACATTGTTATTAATTTTGGAACATATATTATCGAAGTGTTAGATGATTCACCAGTGTATATTACATTATTTAACTCCTCCATTTGATTCTCGGCATGGAATTATGTCTATTTATAGTGTTAAAATATATAATCCTAAACATTTTTGATATTTTGGAAATTGATGAATAAACGTTAAGAATGTAGATTATAATGTTATTAAAAAATATTCAGGTGTAACGACGAATTTCATTAATTACACACATTACCTTATCTTTTTAATGCATGGAACTCTATACCTATACTAGAGGGTATGTTTATAATTATTTTGGTAATCGTTCTTTAATAGATATTTTTTTCTAATACATACTACTCGATACTTATATGATTATTGATGTTAGATTCAAGTTTTGTGTTCAGCTGTGAATATTAAGTGACCAAAAAACTTTCGCATGTTGTGTATAAAATCGAAGATCACTTAATACTTCAGGAGGATTTAAAATTTTTGCGAGGGATGTTTTGAAGTTCATATTTTGAAAATAAAGTAAACAAACGTTGAGAATGTGGGTCATAATAATAGTTAAAAAAGTAAGGGCGTTATGACGAATTTCATCAATTTCACCAGATAAACTAATCGTTTTAATGCATGGGACTCCATACCTGTACTAGAGAGTATGCTTATAATTATTTTGGGGGATGCTCTGTAATAGATATTTTTTTCTAATAAATAATACTCGTTCCCCACATGATTGTTGATGTTATATTAAAGTTTTATGTTCAGCTGGGAATATTTAGTGCTTAAAAAATTTTCGAAAGTTATATGTAAAATCGAAGTTGTCTTACAACTTTCGGAGGTTTCAAAATTTTTGAAAGCGACGTTTCATAGTTTATATAATGGTAAAAAAGCGAACAAACGTTGAGAATGTGAGCTATAACAATAAAAATAAAATTAGGGCGTTATGTCGAATTTTATTAATTACACAAGATAATCTAAACTTGTTAATACATGGGACTCTATACTTATACTAGAGGGTATGTTTATAATCACTTGGGGGTTGTTCTATAATAATTTTTTTTTCTAATAAATAATACTCGTTCCTCATACGACAATTTAGGTTATAATAAAGTTTTTTGTTCAGCTGGGAATATATAGTGACTTAAAAAAATTTTTGAAAGTTATGCATAAAATCGAATATCTGTCGATAGTTCCGGGGATTACGAATTTTTTGCAAGTGATGTTACATAGTTGATATTTTGGAAAATTGATAAACAAACATTAAGAATGTAGATTCTAATGTTATTAAAAAAATTCAGGCGTATCGACGAATTTTATTTATTACGCAAATTAACTAATCTTGTTAATGCATGGAACTCTATACCTATACTATAGGGTATGTTTATAATTATTTTGGGGAATGTTCAATAATGGATATTTTTTTCTAAAAAAAAACACTCGTTCCTCCTATGATTATTTATGTTATATTCAATTTTTGTGTTCAGCTGGGAATATTTAGTACCGGAAAAAAATTTTCAAAGTTATATATAAAATCAAAATTCTTTTAACACCTGAGGAGATTTAAAAATTTTGCTAGTCATGTGTTATTGTTCATATTATGGAAAAAAAGTAAACAAACGTTGACAATGTGGGTTATAACAATACTTTAAAAAATTCAGGTGTAACGACGAATTTTAGTAATTACACAAGATAAACTAATCCTGTTAATGCATGGGACTCTATACCTATACCAGATGGTATGTTAATAATTATTTTGATAATCGTTCTTTAATAGATATTTTTTTCTAATACATAAATATATATTACTCGTTACTTATATGATTATTGATGTTAGATTCAAGTTTTGTGTTCAGCTGTGAATATTGAATGACTAAAAAAACTTTCGAATGTTCTATATAAAATCGAAGATCTCTTAATACTTCAGGACGATTTGAAATTTTTGCAAGGGATGTTTTAAAGGTCATATTTTGGAAATAAAGTAAACAAACGTTGAGAATGTGGGTTATGACAATACTTGAAAAAATTAGGACGTTATGACGAATTTCGTTAATTACACGAGATAAACTAATCGTGTTAATGCATGGGACTTTATACCGGTACTAGAGGATATGTTTATAATTACTTGGGGATGTTTCATGATAGATATTTTTTTCTAACCCTGTCAGGCAGAGGACAATACTCACGCAATAGACAATAGTCAGATAGATGTCAGAATACATTCCTGGCATCTATCTGACTATTTTATGACTATTGTCTATTGCGTGAGTATTGTCCCCTGCCTGACAGGGAATAAATAATACTCGCTCCTTATATGGTTATTGATGTTGTATTCAAGTTTTGTTTTCAGCTGAGAGTATTTAGTAACTAAAAAATATTTTCGAAAGTTATATATCACATCAAAGTTCTCCTAATACTTCAGGAGGTTTCAAAATTTTTTCTAGGGTTGTTTTATGGTTTATATTATGGAAAAATAGTAAACAAACGTTAATAATGTGGGTTATAACAATACAAAATAAATTAGGGCGGTATGTCGAATTTGACTATTTGCACAACATAATCTAAACTTGTTAATGCGTGGGACTCTATACCTATACTAGAGGGTATGTTTATAATTACTTGGGGGTTGTTCTATAATAGATATTTTTATATAATAAATCATACTCGTTTCTCAAATGATGATTGATGTTATATTCAAGTTTTGTGTTCAACTGGGAATATTAAGTAAGTGAAAAAAATTTATGAAAGTTATATAGAAAATCGAAGATCTCTTAATACTTTAGGTTTAAAAATTTTTCCAAGGGATGTTTCATAGTTTATGTATTGGAAAATTGATAAACAAACGTTGAGAATATTGGTTATAACAATACTTAAAAAAATAAGGGCGTCATGACGAATTTTTTTAATTACAAAAGATGATCCAAACTTGTTAGTACATAGGACTCAATACCTATATCGAATGGTATGTTTATAATTATTTTGGGGGATGTCTTATAATAGATACTTTTCTGTAATAAATGATACTGGTTCCTCTCATGATTTTTGATGTCATATCCAAATTTTGTGTTAATCTGGGAATATTTAGTGAAAAAAATTTTCGAAAGTTTTATATAAAATCAAAGTTTTCGTCATACTTCAGGATGTTTCAAAATTTTATCAATTTTCATAATTACACAAATTACGGAGGTATCAAAATTTTTGCTAGTGATGTTTTATAAAAAGTTGTTTACCTTGTTTATTATGATTAGTTGAGGTTATGAATTCACAGTTTTACGAGTGAAGAACGTCTGCCAAGATGCTGCAAGTTTTTCAGCTTCCACTTTGTCAAAACACCACACTTAGCACGTATTTACGCGAGAAAATGAACGCCTAAAGCTTTGTTTTTATTTTTTTAATTAATCGACCCGATGAGAACACGCGCGTATTAGGACGTATTGAAATAACAACAAATAACAAGGCTTAAAGACAGTGAGCTTAGCAAAGTCACGACGAGGCGGCGCCACTTTGCGATGAAAACTGTATTTGCTCGCGTATCGGCCGAATAGAATTCACTTTTCAAATATTGACGCCACAAATCTGGAATCCACTTCGTATTTCGGTATACGCGCAATATCACGAATTATCATGTACCACTCTGTTGTTAGCCCTCGTTTTACTGCTTTTTATAAACAATCTGGCTATTATTTATGAAATTTCTAATAGTATACGGTTAATAAACTCGTTCAACTGCACAAAAATAATTTTCATTAATATTTATAGTTTATATTTTCGCTTTAATAGTGTTTTTCCTTACGTCCTTTTTTTGCACAAAAAGGACGTAAGGGTACGTAAGCGGGACGTAATATTACGTCCAATAGCTCCGCCAGGGCATATCTCATATCAGACCTCACCCTTGCAATTGGCCGCCCAGAACTTATGTAAAATCTCATATCAGATCTCACGTGAGACACGAGAACTCAAATCAGATCTTATATGAGATGTGACATGAGATTAACATGAGAATTTCATTTTCAGTACACGGAGAAAAGCTTACACTAATATTCACTGTAGCCCACACGACTCAGTCGTGTAACCAAAAAAATCGAAGTTAATACACGACTGAGTCGTGTGGGCTAAAGTAAATATTAGTGTAAGCTTTTCTCCGTGTAAAGTCATTAGGAAACTGTACAATATGTGTGTATGAAACTTATTTTCATTATTTGTTCTTATTTGATCCGGACCCGTACTTAATTTTCGATGGTATATTTGGGTGTTTTATTTCATATTGTTGTTATTATTGTTTTTCGTTTATTATGATTATTATTTTTTTTACCTCGAATCCTGGTCACGCCCATTTTCTCCGTGAGTACTTTTTGTATTATTTTTGCTTTGTATTCTATGTATATTTATATATGAATATCGGGTGCGTGTGGTTTTTTTTTTTTTTTTTTTTTTTTCAGGTTGGGTCTCGTACTCTGGGGGACCCTCGACGGGATTCCGAGGAGTCATGCCCCACGAGGGACCGACATCGGTGGGAGGAGGGAAGCTGCATCCCTCCGGGAAGAGACCGGCGACTTGTGGGAAATTTCTTTGGGAAATCGGTCGATTCCGCCAACGGTCGGCGACCAAGCTAGAGGTAGGGGAAAATTCACTTTGATGAGTTTTGGGAATTTTCGTGGCTTTTTCTGCCCATGTGCTCCGAGAGGACGGACGTCGTCAGGACTTGAGGTTCGTGAAGGTTTTTTTTTTATACGAGTTATTTTCTGCGTTTTGGTTACCGCGTTTCGTTGGTTAATTTTTGTTATTTCTACGCATTTGGGGGCAATTTCATTTTGAGTCGTGATTTGTTTTCGGGAGTGTGCCGGAATTTTTTTTTTCTTTTGGAAGAGAGTTTTTGATTTGGTTTGATTGGAATTTTTGGGCTTGATTTTTTTTTGTACAATTAAGTTATATGGGTGATTGAATAAATTTGATTTTCATTTATTTGGTTAATTTTGACTTATGATTTTGATTTATTGGTGTTATTTCCGTTGACTTAGCTCTGGATTTGTTTTTTTTTTTTTTTTTTTTTTATTATTATTGCTGTGACTTATTTTGTTTTGTCCCGTTGGGACTGACGACCCTGATATTTGTCTGGTTGATTGGTCGTGAATTGCTAGTTGAAAGTGTGGGCGACAATTCGCGAACATTAGGGCCGGTTCGCGAGTTTTCCGCGTCACATTTTTGGCGACTCTGCCAGGATCGAACGTATATTTTGTCTGATTATTTGAATTTTTTTTTTTACGTGCCTTTGTTTATCGTTGAGTTGATATCGTGATTTTGAAACATGGCCGCCGCGTCGCATTTTATGAACTAGAAGAAGTAAAGATGGCTTGGGTTTTCTTGTCATAGTTTTCCTAAACACGACTTGACAATACGCGCGATCGGTTTTTCGTTCTTTTTCCCCGCTTCCCGCGCTCCCGCGTCGTAACGCGAGTACCGCTGGTGGTTTTCCACACTATACACGCGCCGCGTTTTTCTTTCTTTCTTCTTACGGGACGCATCACACCGAGCCGCGATCACTATCTTATCATGGTGTTTATTGACTTTTGGCTCTTATCGTGGCGTTTTTCTAGCGCGCTCATTATTTTGGTTTCTTCCCGCGCGGATTGGGTTGTTTTCTTATAATAAAGGAATAGATTTTTCGTATACGCGTTTATCAGTTTGATTTACTTGCGCTTATTGTTTTGTTTTGTTTTGTTTTTTTTTGTTTTTCTTTTTTTTTGTTGTTACACTATTTTGCGATCCACGCGTTCCGTTTCAACATGTTGGCGTTAAATTTTTGATTGATGTTATTTTATTTTATTCATTTCTACCTCATGTTTTGATATTAAGGAACGGGATTTTGCTGATAGCGTGACGAATATCGGGTTTTCGATTTAATTTCGAACCGTGTTGTATGAAGATAATTCGTTATATGGTTGGACCGATTATGAGTTCACCGGGGAAACGTTTGGTTGTCCCTGACGGGGCAACAGCCGAGGAATTGCAGAGTTGGGTATTGGCGCTTTCGGCCAACGACTTGCGTAGCGTGTAAGAGGGTCGTGGCTTGTCAGGGGCTGGTATTGCGCCAGTTCTTCGGACGCGTCTTTGTGCAGCACTGATGGAGTCTACCGACGAGGATGCTCAACGCTGTGATTCGAGTCAGGCATGGGGTTTGAAAGTTCAGAATCCGGTCATCCCGAGTCACCGGGATATTGGGGTTCAGGTTTCGGGGTATCTGGTTGATTCAGAGTCAGGTGGTCAGTTTTCAGCACTTTCGCGTGGGCCTTTCTCACAGGCGCAATCAACTCGTTTAGGTCAAGGTTTTGGGGACCAGACCCCAGTGTGGCATCGTGCGGAGAGTTAGCGGGAGGAGCTTTTTTTGAGCGCGTTTCGTATTCTTTGCCTAGGGGGCCACAGTTGGATCACTATTCTGGGGTTCCGGTCAGAATCGGAGGTCAGGAGGGGTCTAGGAGGGACATTCAGATGACTTTGGATTGGCAAGGGGGATTTCACCCTAGGGCACCCGATTTTCGGGATGATTTTCGATGTCGTGAGGAGCCGCAAGATTTTCGTGTCGTGGGTGGGGATTCTGTTTTTAATCGTAATGGTCGGAATTCTGGGAATCGCGGTTTTGACAGGCGAGGATTGGACGTTGGAAGCGGGATGGAATTCTTATCGCATTCTCGGTTGTCTGCTTTAGCTCCAGTGCAGGAGGCTCTTCGTAAATTGAGGTTACGTTTCAACGGTATTGAGCGAGCCGATTCATTTCTTTCAAGGGTAATGGAGTGTCGCGCAATGTTCCCTGACGCAGATGAGGAGATTATTCGCAGCATCTCGTTCTTTCTGACGGGTCGTGCACTTGAATGGTATCATGCCAAACAGGCGAGATGGCATGATCTGCGTGACTTCATTGACGCTTTCAGGAGGCGGTTTTTGCGGGCTGGTTCTCGGGCGACTATCATCAACGAGATAATGCGACGCACCCAAGGGGCCGACGAACCTGTCTTAGAGTTTTTGATTTGCATTCAATATTTGGTTAAGAAAGCTTCCCCCCCTTTAATGGAGAGTGAGCTAATAGAGTACGCGCACCGGAATTTGCTTCCTCGTATTCAACAGGCTATTTCAGGGCATACCATTCATGATTTTGATCATTTGGAGGATATGGCATCCGAGGTTGAATTACGTCAAGGGAACATGAGGTCTTACGTGCCTCCACCGACTCCAAAGCGCTCGTTTTATTCCGAACTTGCTTATCACGCTCCTAGGCATGCGCGGGCTAATTGTTTGCCGCGGTCTCTAGGGGCTGAGTTAAATTTTGCACCTGAGGAGGATGTTGAAAGGGGGTTGTCTCGAGCTAGTTCGGGGGAAGGCTACCTTGAAGAGATGTTTGCAGCTAAGGCCACTTTGACCGGGACCCATGGGTCTCGACCTACCACGAAAGTGAATAGAGTATTTGGTGTTAAGGGCTCTAAGAAGGTTACTTTTGCTGCACAAGATGGTGCAACATCGGTGCATTCGGCCTATGATTCTGCCGCGCGGGCTACGATATGTTGGAATTGTTTGGCCGATTCTCACCGTTTTTCTGAATGTACGAAACCTCGTGTAATATTTTGCTATGGCTGTGGGGAGCCCGGGGTGCCCAAGACTCATTGTGAATATTGCATTTCACGATCTACCAAGTCAGGAAATGCAAGTAGGGACCGTTAGGTGGGGCAGATTCGGTTCCCTTGGGCGCTGGCTTGGCCTTCCCTGATTTTGATATTGGGGTACCTTCTCATGCAACGATTGGTGGACCTGAGCTGGACGCGGATGGTTTTTTTGACAGTGTTCACCGATGGGGCCTGTTCGTTCAACGGTCAAGAGGGTGCGGTGTCTGGCATTGGAGTTTGGTTCGGGGAGTCGCATCCACTTAATTGTTCAGAACGGGTCGGGGGCCAGGCCACGAACCAGCGCGCGGAAATTCAGGCTGCTATTCGGGCAGCTCAGATTATTTTAAATAATTGGCCCGAAGTTAGGAAATTGAGGTTGCGATCAGACTCTCGTTATCTTTGCGAGTGTTGGTCGTCTTGGATCCCCAAGTGGGAGGAGAATCAGTGGGTTTCTCGAACGTGCCGAAAAATTGTTAATCGGGATATGCTGACTGTTATGTTAGAAATATTCAGGCGTTTCGAGCATGTGGAAATATTGTTTATCCCATCGCACTCGGGGGAACTAGGTAACACGGAGGCGGACAAGTTGGCTCGCCAGGCGGCTCGGAATGCAGTCCTTGAAGGGAGCGCTGATGGGCCGGTACTGACTGAGGATGCCACGTTATTGATTGATAATCTGATTGAAATTCTCGCCACCAGTTTTGGAGGTGATGGGGGTAATTCTCGGCCTTTGAATATTCAGCTTGATATTGGTCATGACTCACTTGAAGGGATAATTGATTCCGGCGCAACGCGGAATTTTTTCGGACCTAATACATGGGAAAGACTTCGCAAGTACAGTCGTCCAGTAGAGGTGGGAAAGATGAGGGTTCGACTAGCGGACGGTAAGGTCGTCACAAGTCATGAAGCGGCATATTTTCCGGTACGTCTTCGTGATCGTGAATATTCGTTGCTTATTCGCTTTTTACCGAGCTTGTCATCGCCTTGTATTTTAAGTCTTGACTTTCTGAAGTCGTTTAAGATTTCTGTAGATTTTTCTGTGCCTTCTTGGAATTTTCACGATGCACCGCATGGGAAGTATTCGTTTTGCGTAGAAAAACCGCTGCCCGCTTCAGGCGCGGTCTGCTATGGGTTGCTTGAGTTAGACTCGGAGCAGCAATTGGCTCTCCAGGCTCTGTTGGATGTTGAAATTCCCCCACCATCAGAGAGATTGACGCCCACGTCCCTTACCGAGTATCACATCGATGTTGGTCAAGCAAAAGTTTCGACCGGTTCCGCCAAAGAAATATCGGTATATTTGCGAGGAGTTTGATCGCATGCTTGAGGTTGGGATAATCGAGCCATCGAACAGCGCTTGGTCAACCCCTATTATCGTTTTAGAGAATCGCGGAGGTAAAAGGCGGTTTTGCTTGGACTTTAAGGCTGTCAATGAAATCACGAAGAAAGATGCTTATCCTATTCCTGTGATAGACAGGATTCTTGATCGCTTGCGGGATGCTAGGATATATTTCTACTATTGATCTTCGTCAGGCGTATTATCAAATTCCATTGACACCGGCTAGTCACGAGATAACAGCGTTCGCGGTTTCCGGTAAAGGTCTGTATCAATACCGCGTGATGCCGTTTGGTTTGACCAACGCTCCTGCGACCTTTCAGCGCTTCGTGGATAGATTGTTTGGGCCGGAGTTTGATGGCCATGTTTTTAAGTATCTTGATGATATTATTATCATCTCTCAGGATTTCGATTCGCATTTGGATTGTTTGAGGCGCGTTATGCGCAAACTGCGAGAGGCGAATTTGACGATTAATAGGGGTAAGTGTGAGTTTGTGAAAGCTAGAGTGGCTTATCTGGGATTTGTTCTTGACGTTTTGGCTTACATGTTGACCCGGAGAAAGTAGCTCCGATTTTGGAACTAGCGGTGCCTCGCACTGTGAAACAGGTGCGTCGTTTGCTCGGTATGGTGTCGTGGTATCGACGATTTGTTCCGGAATTAGCGACTTTGGTTGAACCCATCGCGAGGCTTACTCGGAAGGGACAGCGATTTTTGTGGGGGCTTGATCAGGAAGCAGCCTTTAAGAAGATTCAGGCCACCTTTGGTTCGAATCCTGTTTTGTCGTGTCCAGATTTTTCGTTGCCGTTTTTTTTGCAATGCCATGCGAGTTCGGTAGGTTTAGGGGCTATTTTGGGTCAGAGGATAGATGATCGAGAGTATGTAGTCGCGTATGGGAGTAGACTATTAATGGAATCCGAGAGAAGGTATTCTGAAACGGAACGGGAGTGTTTGAGTGTGGTCTGGGCGGTGAAAAAATTCCGTCCTTATCTCGAGGGTACAGAGTTCATGGTCTATACGGATGCTTACAGTCTCCGATGGCTTCTGGGACAGCAACATCCGACTGGGCGGCTGGCGCGGTGGATTGTGTCGCTCGGGGGTCATAGGTTTAGAATTGTAGGTCGGAAGGGCAAACCCAACATCGCAAGGGCACAACCCAACATCGCAAGTTCAGATATGAAAAATTCAATATCCTTCGAACCATTTGTTATTTGGTTTTATCTTATCGCAAAAAATTGTACGCTTAACACTTTTCCATCTTCCTCTGTTGCACCGTCTCGCCTTTAGTTTTCTTTTTTTCTTTTTGTTCGCTTTTTCTCATCAAAAGGATTTGCTAAATGGAATTTTTCGTTCTGCAGATATGGCCCGATGGAGCAATTGAAATTCGTAGGAGTAGAGCATTAAATGTAATTGCGCGACGGAAAAAACGCTGGCCTTCATTGGATGCCCTCTTATTGAAAATTATCGATCAATTTCTACGTTGTCATGCTTCGAAAATGATTTTTCCGGTGTTTTTCAAGTTTTTCAAGTGAAAGTTTCTCTTTTTGATTGATTATGCATTGTGGATCGTCTGATAACCATACAGGGAAACATGTCAAGTTTTAATATAATAGAATCACGAGTGACTCTCGTGTATTGTAAACTCGGAGTGAAAAAGGAATGTTGAAAATTCAGATTGTAATAAAAGTTGCTGACAATGAATTTGTGTTTATAACTTTGATTATCCGAAACCTTTCATGTCAGCCAATCATCAAAAATTTTTTAAAGCAACTTGAGGTAAATTCAAAAGAGATAGAAATGTTGTAGGTGAATAATTGACAATTAATTTTTTTTTTCTCAGTCAAGTTCAGACGTAGCATAATTCATGTGCGAATTCGACCTAAGATTCATAATCAGTCGGAAACTATGAAAAGCATACATGAATTTCAGTAAAATATGTTTTTCATAATTTGTTGAAACAAATAGTTAAAACAATTGAATTTCACAAATAAGACCTTAAATCCATAATCAGCAGCCTAGATAACTATGAGAACGATATGCAATTCAGTAAATACTTCTTTTTTTTAATTGATAAAACAAATATTTTAAACAATATTTTGCAAATTCGATTGGAGATTCATGATCAGCGGTTTAAATACTCTCGTGGAAAGCATATGCATCTTAATAACTATATTATTTTTATAATTTGTTGAACCAAATTAGTTTAAACAATGAAATTTTGCAAATTTGATCTTAGATTCATGATCACTGGCTTGGAAAACCATAAAAAGCATATGCATCTTAGTATATAGACTATTTTCAAAATTTCTTGGAACGAATTCAATCCTTAGATTGAAGACAGTATCCAATTTTTTTTCCAGCAATTTAATTAAATTAACATGAAGATCGATACTACTAAGTTTTAGAAATGCAAGAAAATATGAAAATTAAAAACATTTTATTCAATACTAGAAATCTTTGTGAATGTTTTATCGAACTTATAGAACTACTAAAAAACTTGCAAATTTCGAATCGTAGAGTCTCAGATTCGAGGAATTTATGTATAAGACATCGATAACATCAAAAAATCATTAAAATCTAGGGAATACTTGGATTATATAAAGATGCATTTTTCTAAACAAATTGTTAAAAAACTAAAAATATGTATTAAGACTTGAATCCCCCCGGGAAAAAGAAACTTGCATGATGCATGCATGCAAGCAGCTTGCAAGTTTCTTGCATGCTTCATGCAAGTGTACTTGCATGTAGCATGCATGTAACATGCAAGCATTTAAATGCCAGAACCATGCATGTTTCTTGTAAGATAATCATGCATGGTTCATGCAAGCATGTCCAAAAAGTGATTTTTTTCTGCTTGCATGCATGCACCATGCAAGTTTAGCATACATGTCGCATGCAAGCAGCATGAATGTCGAAATAAGAGATTATTTTTTTTTTAATTGCATTATATTTTTTTTGTATTGCATTTATTTTGCATTACCTTTTTTTTTGGAATTAAAAACTGCATGATAAATTTCCATTAATTAATAAAATGGAAATTTTTCAAAACAGCTTGCAAGTGATTGCACTACTGCGCCTTTGTAGCGCGGGTAATAACATATCTGCTGGAGACATGGGCCTAATAAATATGGTATTTATAAATTTTCTCTTCGAATTGCACTTGGTTTAAGCATTCTACGCAAAACTTGAAATATAAGTAAAAAAATCCAGCAGCCATCTGGTGAGTGTTCAGGATAGCGCGCTCTCCCAAACACTCACCAGATGACTGCTGGATTTTTTTTATCATTTTTCAAGTTTTGTGTAGAATTGTCAAAGCAAGTGCATGTCAAAGGGAAAATTAATATTATACTTCTTGAGCCCATGTCTCCAGCAGATTGAGCAGATATATCATTACTCGCGCTACAAAGGCACGGTAATGCAATCACTTGCAAATTTTCTTGAAAAATTTCGATTTTATTAATTTATGAAAATTTATCATGCAGTTTTTTTTAAAAAAAAAGGTAATGCAAAAAAAAAGACAATGCAAAATAAAAAAAAAAAATCGCTTATTTCGACATGCATGCTGCTTGCATGCGACATGTATGCTAAAATTGCATGGTGCATGCATGGGACATGTATGCAAAACTTGCATGGTGCATGCATGCAAGCAGAAAAAAATCGCTTTTTTCGACATGCATGCGGCATGCATGATTATCTTACAAGAGACATGCATGGTTCTGACATTTAAAAACTTGCATGTTACATGCATGCTACACGCAAGTACACTTGCATGCAAGAAACTTGCAAGCTGCTTGCATGTCATTGCATGCATGCTGCATGCATGTAATATGCAAGTTTTTTTTTCCCGGGCCAAAATCATCGATTCTAGAAATTTCCTCTGACTTAAACCTAAATAATTCCGTTTACAAATGCATCAAAACTATGCATCATTTGTAAACAATGATAAATATTTTTCAAGTTTACACATGTATCTTGGCGCATGCTTTTACCTTCTGTACAAAATTCGTTCAGCAGAACCTACAAAAATACGTTAGAATGAGAAACATACAGATTAGTTTTCCGTCAATGATAATTATTTTTGTATTGAATTTTCGTGAAAGAATATTTTTAACTCGAAAATCAATGGTTCAGCTTTTGGAAACTTGTTTGTAAATTTTTCAGCGTTTTTTCCTATAGTTTATATGAATTTTGGTGTATTAAGCATATCTTTCGTTTTTTTCTACACACTTTTGATAATAACCCATACACTGAGGAAATACTAGTAAAACTATATATACTAGTATAAATTTTTTTCGAGTGTTTTGAAAACATCGACCTTTAGACAACAATTTATTTCTGTTTTTATATTTCGAGTCCATATCAAAGATACAAGTGCCTAGAAAACCTTGTCTTCTAACAAATTCATCTTTCATCCTAGAAATGATAAATTTTCAAAGAAAAACCCGCATTATTATGAAAAAAGAAGGCATTTATTTCCTTTTTAAAATGAAATAATAACGTACAAATCGTATTCATAATGTAGAGGTAATAACATATAATAATTAATTGCTTATAATATCAATTAATAGTACACATGTCGATTATGTTGTACGTTATAGATTACATGTTAAATTTTCTAACTGAATGTGTATAGTGGCAGCATCATTCGTTCTCTATACATATGTATCATATATTATACTCTACCATTGTAACAGCATTATGAATCTACAGTTCATAAAACAGTATTGTTGCAGACGGATTTCCTGTCAGAAAGAAAATTTTTCTCAATTTTCCAATAAATTCGGCAAAAACGTGTACCTCAATGTCTTCGAGTGCGCATTAAAAAGTTGGCTCCGTCATTAAACGTTGGAAGATTTTTATTCGCTACAACACATATGATATGATCGCATTTCTGAACACATAAGTACAAGTTTCTCGTAATATGTAATATATCAAAAGACAGACTACAAGGTCGCGTTTCGTTGTCGCTGATTTCGGATTTCATCAAAAGGAACAGGCCATTTCGCCACGAGCTTCAATTTTTTTTTCTTCGAAAAATGCCCAAACTCAGTGCGCACTCTTACGTTTTTGCATTGTTTTTTTCTCAAAAAGTGCGATGAAGTAAAGACAAAGTTCCAAAAACAGTTTATAAAGTTGTAAATTATTCTTACATTTAATATGGTTCATTACGAATTTGTAGTAATGTCCAAAATGGAATGTTCGTTTCGAGTGAAAATTTTGGTAAACAATTCGTCGCTTTGAAGAGTACGAGAAAACGAGAACAAGATATACTTATCTACGGTTTATGGACTTTGGCAGTTGTAAATGCGCTCGTTAAAACAATAAGCGGGTATTCGCGTGTTAAAAATTTGTTATAAACAATTATGTTACATGCGCCACTGTACACATGCACGGTCTAACTCAGATATAACGATAAAATCTCATTCTCTAATGCCACTCTGTGGAATACTGTATGTACTGCTTAAATTCTACATTTTTTAACAGTGGGATTGAAAAAATACTTTTTGCTCGTGAAATCAATCATAACGCTTCCGTTCTTTGAGCAATGGCCACCAAAAAATTGCGTACAATGAATTGGTGTTCTGGGAATGCTAGAAAACTTTTTCAAGCTCGTCGCTCAAAGAACCGACGATGAAAAAACGCGAATAAATAAATGGCTTTACGCGCAATATTCTCCGCAAGGTAAAAATCTTTACAAAAATTCTAACCATTCATACGTTTTCGCTCAATTTTTGAGGATGAAACTTATTCCGTCAAAGGTCAAAACTCATACATGGAAATCAATCAGTCGGTTTTGAACGAAAACTCACTTCACATGCTCCATTTCGTATGTAACGAACGAACGTTTGTACAGTCTAACGTACGGTGTATTTATGAATAATAGACTAGGCGGATTATTTTTGGTTTCTACATCCGTGTGAAAAATATATCACAAATCCTTAAAATAAAACGCAACGAAGGTCGTTTGTCTCCGAAATTTTACACGTTTTCGTTATAGTTTATTAAGGTGACGCCCGTTCGGTGCGCGTCTGACATTGAATACAATATATGCTCCTTTCGTTACGATTCAATTGACTGTTCAATTATCCTGTCGAGAACTTAACAAATCAGTCCATTTTCGTGTGTGAAAAACTGCATATTCCACATTTGCGCGTAACACACAAGTTGCATACAGTCGTCCCTCGCAGGAGTAAGCTGCTCGGGACCGGGAAAATGAAAAGAACGTACACGCAAGGGGCTCCCACTTTCGAATGGATTGCGCAAAGCAATATGCGCGAGAGTCAGTCGGAGCCATATTGGCTCATTTCCGCCACCGAATTCAAATGTTTCAGAAGTTATAATTTCGATATTTTTACAATTATCGCCTATAGAAATTGAAAAAAATTACCATAGTTGCCATTTCCACTTCTGAAAAAGTGAATAAGTAGTATTTAATATTAGTCATGTTCTGTTAATCAAAAATTTGCAAATAATTTGAATTATTTTTATTGGGTCCTAAATTTTTTAAGAGTTAATTTCAACATCGTTGTCTAATAACAAAAAACGAAAAATTAGACTTAGAACAATACAAATTATACTTATGATCTTTCACATTTATATTAGTCAATCCAGCTGCTTCTATCTACTTTTCACAGATGATTTCCTCTTTTGGGAATCGAAAATATTTTACATCACTCAATCTTTTTTTTTTTTTTTTGAATGATTTTCATAACTTTTAATTCGGCATACCGACATTTTTAACAGTTTTTCATCTGGATCACTGATAAAATGCACAGTGAAAGATGTAAATAAACAACCAATATGGCGGAGGCTGATGGACAGAGAAAACCCCCCTCTACTCATACATGCGCAAGAACATACCTTGTTAATTCACTCAGGAGCATTAGATCGCTTCTGAATTTAGGGGATTTAAGCTTGTTTTGTTGGACCGGTCCAACAGAACAAGCGTAAATCCCCTAAAGTCAGAAGCGATCTAATGCTCCTCAGTGTTCTACCATGGTCGGAGCCAGACAGCCAAACGCGTCGGACTATAAGAAAACCCATAGATTGTGGTTGCAGGACGCGCGGGAGCAGGAGTTCCCGCCCTTAGACCATACCAAGGATATTGGAAGAAGGATGCCCGACTCGCTACGGTGAAAGTGGTCAGCATACGGTCAGCGATGTGGGAGGAGCCATTATTGTTCCCAGTTTTTCCTCTCTCTTTAGCTGTATAATATCCTCTTCCTTGCGTTCGTTATTTGAATGGAAGAAACTCCTCCCACATAGCTGACGATATACAGGCCGTTTTTCGAGCAGATTTCGCGGCGAGTCGAGCATCCTTCTTCCAGATCCTTGGACCATACAGTATATGGATTGCTAATAGCCCGCCATTTGCCGGTTGGACATAGGAGCACTTAAAGCTGGGGGAGTTGCGGGTTAATTCGACGGAACCAACCGACCGTATCCGAAGGTACCCAGTCGTAGCCCTTCGGCTGCTGTCGTTTTAATCCGTATTGTACGGAATGAAACGAGCATTCCCGAAGGTGCCCGATCGTATACATTCGTACGACGATCGGACATCTTCGGGTGCGGTCGGTTCGTTCCGTCAAATTAGCCTGCAACTCCGCCAGCTCCTATGTCTAACCGGGCTGTTTCTATTGAGCTTACGGCATACTAGTAGTCCATGTACTATAAGGTCTATGTTCCCGCTCCATCGCTGAAGGTCGTGGGTGGGGGTAAGAGGTTCTCGTTTTTTTTATTTCCGCGCGCTTTTTCGATTCAGGACTCGTCCTACTGCGAACCTCACTCCTGCCAGGAACGAGTGTACTGAGATTCAGTTCGCATTTTTTTCGAGATCGCAGTTGACAGTCGATAAAATTGAACAAATACTTCGCGGGAAACACTTATTTACGAATATGTATATGAATTAACACGTTTTCATTCCCTCAAGTGACGTAATGCAAATTTTCAAAAAAAGATACACCATGATTTGCCTAAACTTTCTCAGGTTTTATCGCGAAGGATCCTTATTATTTATTTGTTTGTTCGTAGGACGATTAGATTAAAATAATGTTCTCATTTTCCGGTCGATTATTATATCCTACATGAGAATATTTCAGTGAGCCTCCTTACCTTATTTCTTTATACCGACGAAATTTACAAACTATGCAACAATGGGTCTTGAATTTCGTGAGAGAATTTATTAGCTGACATGAGTTATTTCATTCAACCAATACATGAAACTTTTCAAATGCTCGATTCGTTATGTCATGCGTTATCAGAATTTTTACGAATCTCAAATCATACGTAACACGTTCAAAAAAAGTTAGTTGTACTATAGGATTTGTTGCATAAATCATAGAAGATTATCAGTCAGTGATTTTTGCAGTCTTGGAGTTACAGACGAAATAAAAGGCGTATGATGAAAATTTTATGACCAACATCTTCGCTAAGGAGTTGTTCGCGAATGACATTTTTTCTGTAAGATTTTTCTGAATCCTCTCCTCTGTCGAAGAATTCACTTGGGATTCAATGGAGTGAATTCAATTGTTTAGAATGATTACTGATTTGTATTCAATCTGTCTGTAAATACGATGATGAATTTTTAGATAATCCAACCTAGTCCTACATGCAATATCCGAGAGTTGAAGAAAAACACGTTCATGCCTGTCTTTTTATTCTTCAAAACCTATGGTTTTCATTGAAAATTCAGCAGTTTGGCCATATCAAGGCTTCAAAAATAACACTATTATAACTCATGCAAATCAAGGTAATAGTTTTTTTCTGAAAAATGGACAGAAAATACTTTCACTATTTTTTTTTTATTCACGAAACTCTGGGATATTGAGTTTCTTAACCAGATTTGATGGTAGGTTGACAACTTGCTAAATGTGGATCTATGTGAATGGCAATTCAATAATTTATTTACTTCTTCCATGACGTAATTGTGACATAAAAACGTTGAACAATAATGCAATATGCAAATGGAAAGTCCTAAAGAATACTATAATTTACTCGTAGTGAATAAGTTTTCAGAAAATTTGAAGTATATTTATATAGGTTGGCAGTTTTGCTCTTTTGTAGAGAACTGAAATTGCAATTATTCAACATCAGGCTGTTAGATACTGAAGTCGCAAAAATATACTCTGTTATTCGATGTTTTTTTCTATGCCAAGAATGCTGTTATAGAAGACATATATCTACGACAGCATATACAAAATGGTGAGCGAAGAACTTGCACAGAACATAACCCTAAAAAGATCCTCGATTCTCCTTGTTACTTTTTATGGAAATGACCTAAATGAAAGTGTCTAATAATGGTTACTTAAAACCTTTTAAATCTATCTATCAAAGGATTTCGCAAAATTAGCTCATTTTGTTCATTTATTTACAATTCAATTAACTTTTTGACTACTTGGGCAGTTGCCAATCATTTTCAGATATTAGAAAACAAAATTATATATTTTGTAAGTCGTGGATCTTATTTCTGAAGCCACAAAAATTTTCTTAACGAAAATTTCAGAGAAAAACAGTCTCCAATGTCCCCTCATCAAGAACGGTTATATTGTCCTCCATGATGCGTGGACAATGAAGACTGTTATTCTCCGAAAATTAATGGGAATCGTCATTCAAGTTAAAAAAAATTGTTTTACAATTGTTAACTTTAGAAATAAGATTCTTACTTTTGAAAACACATATTTACGTTGTTGAATATATAAAAATGATAGAAAATTTTCCTTAAAATCAATAAACAAAATTGCAAAAACCTTCGGTAGTTACTTTCAAGAGGTCTGAAGTTAACCATTATTAGTTACTTTTGTGTAGGTGATTTTTTTATATTGTACAGTGTGTCCCACGGTTCAATTGAACACTTGAGTTAAGTTGGTAGCACTGATCCTATGCTTTTTTTATGGAATCAGTATCACCAACTGGAAGTTAGACCATATAGTACTATATGGTCTAAGAACTGGACACCTGAGTTGAGTTGGTAGTACTGATTACACAAGAAAAGCATATGATCAGTGCTACCTACTAAACTCAGGTGTCCAGTTGAACCGTGGGACACACGGTACAATGTAATTTGTAAACAACCCCTCAGCTTATTTTCTTCCTCGAGTGCTTAAAAAAATGAGCCTGGCGAAGAATATAGTCCACTAACTTTTCATCGGACACCATTCAAATGCGAGTAAATGATACCTTTGTGTAAAAAATTATCAGAGTAGCTCTGACCCATTTTTACAACTAAAACCAGAGTCTACAGAAAAAAGACACGCATAAAGTACGCACTATTGCAATATTATGTATAGTGTCCCTGTATACATTATGCACATCGTTAGCAATTGAATCCACGATAGGATTTTTTCTTCGCGACGGTGATGCTCAACATCGACGGCAAAGGAAAGACCATTGGCGATGATGACTTTGTACTAAAGCACTGGACGCCAAAGCTCATCTTTCAGATTTATATACCAATTCCTCCACCCTTGAACCCCTTCTGGGAGAAATGGGTATATAAATTGAAAGATGAGCTTTGGCGTCCAGTACTTTACACTCGTTGTTGAATCGAACAAACAGCTCGGGACCGTGACCTTCGTTGCGATGAGGTGCGTGGAGGGCTCCCACTCTCGAACAAACTGCGCGAAGCAAGATGCGCGAGAGTCAGTCGGAGCCAGACAGTCGAACGCGTCGGAACATAAGAAAGCCATAGATTTTAGGTTGCGCGACGCGCGGGAGGAGGGAGAAAGGAGTTCTGGCCTGTTCCCGACCTATCGTCATAGGCCATGGGCGAGAGTAAGGGGTGCTCGTTCCCTCAAAATTTACACGCTCATTCGCTTGGCTTGCTTGTTCGAGGCATGCTTGTTTGGTTTAGCAACGAGTGTACTATGATAAATCATCGCAATAAACGTAATCCCCATAAAAAATAGAAACAATCGAGAAATCGCACCAACGATAAATTATAGACAACGACATAAAAAAGAAGTACGCACGTGAGGGATGACTACGGATACGTACAAATATTCACGCATTTCCCCAAACGCCGTTAAAATAGTGACTCGAAAAATTATTGCAAAGTCGTTTCCCAGCGCCTATGCCAAGTCACTCAACTTGAAACATTGCGCGTCGATGGATCTATCGCGTGTGACTTAAATTGAATGCGTATGAGCAACATTCAAACACATATCAACGCCTTTTCGTTATTGAGGCTTTTTGTCGGCTTCTTGTACTATTTCCTACCAAGTGTTTGCTTTTCATTCAGTTCGTAGGCTCAAAGAGTCATTATCAGCTATTCACCACACAAGCACAGACATTCTTCTCGAGGATGCACGAGTTCCAATGACAGTTTGGACTGTTCATTATTCACTGTCAAGCCTTGGCCTGAGCCTTCATTCTTCTTCGCTTTCTTCCGTTGGCCCGTACATGTCGGCTAATTTGTCGAACCTCGGGCCCCATGCGCCCAAGTATTCGTACTCGTGTTGCTCGTCGTCTGTGCCTGTTTATTTAGCAAGTACTTGTTTGTGTCATTTCGCGGTTTTTAAACAAATATCGTAGAACGCCCATTCACCGTCCAAACGCGTCACTTTATGTGGCTGAAAGTGGTGAGAGTCCAATTTGAGAACTTTGAGGGGTGTTTTTAGGTAAGGCTGTGATTGTCTTCTGCTAGGTGAGTTTTTACATACTAATCCAAGGGAAAGTTTTTCGATTCGTTGCGTGTGATTGTGTACTGCCCGTTCAAAACTTTCCATTTCAAAGTGAAAGGGATTCTCTTGCTCCTTTCGTTTCTGAACATTGACCGTTTTAAAATGAAAGGAGATGGCTTTGAAATTCTTTCCGTTTCACACATAAATGGAAATTTCTCTGAGTGCACATTCGAAAAGATTTACGTTTGTGAATGTCTATTTGGTATCTACTTTGTTGATGCGATCGAATTGAAATGAGATAAGTACGTACGAATCTAGAAATGATGGGTTTGCTGTGATTTCTAGTGACCTTGTGGGTTTCGAGTAGATCCTAATCTATTACAATTTATAATGAAAACAGTCTTGTTTTATTCGGAAACGAAGTAAATTTTTATTGATCGGAAGATCAAAGCAGAAACATGCGATTGAGAATAAGAATTTTCAAAATTTGTGTATATAATGTATAATCCGATTATTATAATGCCTTATGTAGGTGCGAATAAATAATTTTTCTTTTTATTTTTAATGTGATTATTGTTATTTATAACATCCTATCTTTTTTATGATTTGGTATCCTTGATACCAAAATTTTACCTTTACTTTTTTATTCAGAATGTCTCGTATTATGTTTACGTAATTGTCTTTCAGGTTATGTACATGTGTCTGTGAAAGCCCATGATCTGTTATACATGACCGTTTATGGAAAACTTTGCCCTTGGAACTAAAAGCGCAGTGATGTCCTGTAAGAAGCGTGACAGCGAACAGGCGTCTACTTTGATTTGATGAGGGGTAATTTGATTGGCAAATAGATAAAATGCGAATGTACCTGAAGCTAAAGACGACAATGAACCCGCAGTACTTCCACCACCTTCGTAGGCGTAATTTCGCAGGTCGTCGAAAGGCGGTGCGTTGGAGTCACCGTCGGCTCTTTTTTTGTGGTCTTCTATGAACATCCCCACGTTCGGTTCTGGTCCCAAGGGATCTACGAAGAGTTGAGCATCGTTTTTATAATTAGTGCATTATTTGAAAAATTCATTTTAATTTTGGCGAGCATTGATAAAGAAAATTTTCTCACAAGCAATTTTACAAGTTGGCATTTTGTCTCGCATATCCGCAATTCCTCCGAGTTTAGGACCACCGATTGGTATTTGCAAAGGCGTTATGTCAAAGGCTGTCATATCATCTTCCCCACCTCCCTCGTCATCGTAATTTATTATGTTTTCTCGGACATCATCGTCGGGACCGGGGTATTTTATGAGCGATTCTCTTCTCCTGCTGTAGACGACAAAGACGAGGACGAGAACTGGAATGGAAACATTAAGATAATGAGTGATCCAGTTTCTGCCAACTTTCTGAACTTTTGTTTTAATTCATACAACATTTGATTAATGTATTTTTCAATTCGTCAATAGAATAATATTCACCGAGGATGATGAGAAGACAAACTAAAATCGCAGCAAGAGCACCCATACTCAATTTCAAAGTTTGCCCCTCTTGGATCAATTGGCAGTTCTCACCCCAGAAACCTTCTGGGCAAATGCAGCGATACCTCAGACGAGGATCTTGATTTATACACCTTCCACCGTTTAAGCATGGATAATCGAGGCACTCGTTTTTGTCCAAACAACCTTTGTTGTCTGGCGATGGGATTTCTCCTTCACCGCAACTGTTCGTAAAAATCACATCTTAGGTAGGATTTCCTTAAGTAAAATACACGAGAAACGTTTTCAAAATGACACTCACGTGCATTCGTATTCATTCCAAAGATCGATACACTCGAAAGGTTCTGGACAAATTACGTTGACGCAAGGTTTGTTTGACGGACAATCTCGTTCGAGGTTTCTAGCCATAGTTGCTTGACCCCATTGGGTACCGTTCATAGCAGGAGGTAAAGGCAAGTGTTTGCCTTCTAATCTGATGTCGTCGATACAACCTAAACGATTCATACAGTCACACTTATAAGAGTTGCTTTAGAATAAATGCAGCATAAGGAAAACCATATAGCAGTCATAACTTAGAAAAAGTGTATATACGGCTTGCTTGAAAGTAAAATTATGCAAGTACCTTTCTGGTAATCCGCAAAAACTTCAAAAGTCCGAACCCCGGTGTATTCCGCTTTGCCTCCAGCATACACGCCTTCTTGTTTGTCAACCATTAGCCATTGATGGCCTTCGAAAGAGAAGGTTTCATTGAACCTTCTACCTTCGCCACCATCAAGTTCAAGAGTCGCTGCTGAGCCATATCGAGCCACTCTCACAGTATGCCATTGACCGTCATCAACTGACACTGCTGAAAGCCAAATGTCTCGTTCTTCCGTTCGAGCGCTATTGAGGTTAAACCTGAAGTGTAGTCTGCTTTCCTTGATCTGGAATCGTTATGAGAGTTTCTTTACATCTGAACTCTAGTGATGTGACCCTAATTCAAAAAACAACTAAATTTTATTCTGTACAAAGTTACCTCCAGAACGGCGTATTCCCGATTGTGCTGGTCGCTAACCCTGAACAGTTCCCCTTGCACTTCTCTCGTTCTAAAGCGCAGCTGGATTTGGGTTGAATATTTGTCCGGCTCGAAAGACAAAGCATATTTCACATAACTCTGGCTCTTGAAGGTCGTCGGAATAGTCTTGGTCATGCATCCTGGACCGGTGTACCCAGGATTACACTGGCATACCGCTTCTTTGAAGCTTCCGACGCAGGTACCGTGTTCCCAGCAACGCAACGTTGACTCCTGATTTCCGCAAATGTCATCCGTCTGGGGACATCCAGGTATGCTGTTTTTCGACAACCCTGGATGTGCCAAATCGTAAAGTTTGCTGTTGTGGAAAAGGTTCTTTATGCAGCCATCGAATCCTTTCCCCACCGGCATGTACCGCCATTTGTATTGATCTGGTTCGAATTGTTCGACATAGAGGCCACCAACTTGCAGCGGGGCGTTTACGTTCAAGTACTCATTGAAAGGCGGCACGACACCTTGAGCTTGACAACTCGAGTCGTTTATGTTTGGAGGAGATCCGTCATCAGCTTCCGATATATTCGCTGTTTTACAGTAATCAACGATGAGTTTGACGACCTGTTACAGAAAAAATCCAGTCAGAATTTCAACACAAAGTAGAGTTTTCGATGTGAATTGGATTTCATGATCTGGTAACAATTACCTCTGTATTCCAGAATATGTCTATCCTATGCCATTCACCATCGTCTAACGTTCGTTTTGTTTTGACTTTGAGTTCCAATGTTCCAGAACCGAAGTCTATAAGAAGCCTGGGCGTTCCGCGTTCCAATTCCACAGAAATGAAATCTGTTCCAAAGACACGTTTCGAATATTTACTTAATCCCAAAGATTTGCAATGTGAAGAAGACAATTTATACTTTTCAGAACTTACCAGAGACCATTGTTTCTTCAAGCTCTGGAGGAACAATTGGTCCATTATAAAGCAAGAGGCCATCAGATCTTCTGGTTATGAATTCAAAACTTAAATGACTATTGTCACACATTTCTAAAGCTGGATACCAAGCCCATCCATTACCACGGAAACTCCTCGCCGTTTGCTGACATCTTGGTCCATTGTACCCGGAAGGGCATTGGCATCTACGAAAAGAAAAAAAAATACATAGTGATGCTCATCAATTATCTAAGAAGTTTTAATGAATACTTACGTAAGCCCAAAGCGGCCTTCAATGCAACGACCTCCATTGTAACAAGGATTATTCCGACATGATTCGCTTTTACTGAAATTTCGCGCCCCGCAAGTGCATTCAGCTAAAACGTCGACTCGCACTCCAACAAGAGCAGTTTTATTGGCGTTTACCATGTATGGAACATTGCTTATGTCAAGTGTATTTGTACAGCTGCCTTCGCACATTTCGTTTTCATACAAACATTCATCAATTCCAACCATAGTGATGTTTATGCCCACATCTTTCTCGATCTAGGTATGAAAATCGTTCGATAAATATGCAATAGTACTTTGAAAAAGAGATATAACGATTTTTACCTCTTCACGGTGCATCAATACGATTCCATTCAATCTAACAGGTTTGTAATATGGAGATCCATGGGCAGCAAATCTTATATCCGTTAGAGGAGGATGTTTTCGTCGCAGTTGCACGCTGAAGACGTCCACATTCTCCCTTTCAATAGCCAGTAGCTTTGCTAATTTGTCTCTGAACAAATCAGCTTTACTACGAGACAGCTCTTGAGTCTGAAAACCAATGCAAGTCGCGTTGAGGCAAACAAAGTTGAAGACAAACTTGCACTTAACGTTTTCACTACAGCAATATAACCTTGTAATTCCAAACGCGAATGAAGTCCTCATCTGTAACTCCGGAAATTCTTACAGAACCAGAATTCATGACGGCATCATGTGGTATAGTCTTAATTGTGACCGTTACATTTGCTGGAACGTCTGTTTGAGTATGTTTGCGGTCGTAAACTTTGAAGCGTAATTGGTATCTCCCATCATGGGTTCCAGCCTTCATAGATATCATTCCAGTTTCTTCGTGTAACTTGAATTGCGCATGTTCGAGACCTTCCCAGTAGAATTTTTTATCGGGCAGGTCCCAGTCATCCAGGTCGTAAACGTAAACTCTGCCGATTTCAGTGTCTGGTGATTGACCCTGAAAGGATGAATGAATTTTTGTAAAATTGAATGTTTCAGATTTAGCCAAGGTATAAATTCAAACATACCGCGTAATTGTAGACGAATATCTCTTTAGATCCTGGTTGCATTTTATTATCATTCACGTCCCCGATGATCACGGTTAAGGTACTTGTACCAGTCATGATTGGATTTCCTGCATCTTTCATGATTATTGGAATAAGATACTCCTTTTGCTGTTCTCTGTCGAAGGTTCTAAGAGAAGATACAATGGCCATCCCATCTCCGTTTGCTCCCTCTGTTACGAAGATTATTTTAGTTTAGTCACAAGATAAAGATTAAAGTCACGCTGAAAGTCACTTACTGTTATCACTTTCAACTCTGAAGCTTGCTTTGATGATATCATCTGCGTTCGGATCCATTCTAAACGTAAACGGCGGTCCATTGGCTTTTGACCTATCGTCGTCATCAGTTGCCGATATTTCAACGACTTTCATTGGTGTAGCGTATTCCGGAACTACTGGACGATAGTCTTTCAGGAACGTCGGTGCATTGTCATTGATATCCTGAACTACTACTGTCAAAGTTGCAGTTGCAGTTTTTGGAGGTATGCCATCGTCTATAGCAAGAATTTTCACCTGAAATTTCAACAGTCCATCAGTTAATTATGCTTCATGTCTAGAGATAGTTACAACTAAATTAGAAGTAGCAACTAACCTGGTGTCTTGGCGTTTCTTCTCGGTCAAGACTTCTTTGTATAGAGACAGTTCCATTCTCGTTGATGGAAAACTGTCTTTTCCTGTCCGATGTGCGATCGATGGAATACGAAACCTTACTTTTACCACCCTGGTCAGGATCCGTGGCATTAAAAGTTTCCAAAGTATTCCCAATCTCTGCGTTCTCGGGAACTTGGGTTTCTATATTAGGTCTATCAAATTGAGGCTTGTTATCATTGATGTCACGTAGTTTTACCACCACCCAGGAATATGCGACGTGGTACTTATCGTTGTCATTATCTTCGCCCTGGAGAGTGACGTTTAAAAAGTTCAACTTTTACGTACTGCCTTCATTAGGAATTTTCCCAAAGCCTACCTTGTCATTGACTTGAATGCGGAATCGGAAACCATTACTCTGCAATTGGTCTTCGTAATCAAGTGGCTGAACGATTTTGAGAGAACCCGTGCCGTCATTGTTTCGCACCATTGTGAATTTATCAGCCCCGTAGCCACTATTGTCGATGACCTGAATTGTAAGCATATAAATAAGATGCCATATAATAAAATGCTGAAGGTCCATTTGCCATTAATCGATGACTCACTTTGTATTGGAACTTGTTCGTTTCATCTTCGTCATGAACGGTTACCGTAAGAATAGGCATATCCGGCAAATCAGGGCCATCTGTTTCGTCGACTTCCGTTTGCCATTCCTCTTTGGTGAACAGTGGAGGCATGTCATTGATGTCCTTTACCCGGATCGATGCCGTGCCAGTACCTGAGAATATGGATATGGTTAGTCTTTGCTCTTGAAAAAAGTAAATTCTAGATCAAAAGCGTATAAATGACAATAACCTTTCAAGCCTCCTCCATCTGCAGCCACGACTTGTATGGAATAATCAGGCGTTCTTTCACGATCAAGACAGCACACAGCAGTTTTGATAACTCCAGTGTCTTGCTCTATCTCAAAAATCTGCAGGCCATTTTCTTCTTCAATAACATTTTTTTCAATTGAATAGATCAGTTTTGCGTTTGTTCCTTCGTTAGGGTCGTCGTAATCGATCGCTGTCATAGTCATGACGACCATACCTTGTAAAAGGGTCAATTCGTAAGTACATAATCCAGTTTTTTTTATTGCGAATAAAGTTTTTCACGTACTAGCTGTGCCATTTTCCGTAACGTTGCCAAAATAAATGCCTTGCGGGAACGAAGGCGGATTGTCGTTGATATCTTTGAGGTTTACTTGGACATCGGCGTAACCCACAAGACCTTCACCACCTTCATCCTGAGCAAAGACCGTGAATCGCCATTGTGGTCTTCCATTCGGTTGATCCCGATCCAAAGGCTGTTGACATCATCGAAAATTCCATGAGTCACATGTAGCTCAACGAAACAAGGGAAAATATGTATTTTTTTCACCTTCAGAACGTTGATTTCACCGGTATTTCGATTAATGTCGAATTTGCTGTTCTGTGGATTATCTGGATCGATACCTTGCCCGGTTAAGAAATACACGATATTTTGCGGTCTGTCTTTGTCGCCGTCAGTAGCTTTTACCTAGAACACGCAAAAGGGCTGAAAACTCGTCCTTTTGAGAACAATGCGTCCAGTTTAATACCTGCAATATGCGCTTGGGCAGATTTCTATCGTCTTCTTCTGTGATTTGTGTCCTGTAAGTAGGCCGCTCGAACACCGGTGGGTTATCGTTTACGTCTTTCACGTGAATCACGACAACCGTGTAGTTTTCTCGCAAGTTGTCAGACGCAGTTAATTTTAGTTCGTACTGAAATATGCTACATGGTATACATCATCGCTACAAAACAACATGTGGGAAAGTATCTGAGCGGAAAAGGAAATACCCTTTTTCTTGTTTCGTAATCCAATGCGCCCGCGACGTAAATGGCACCTGTCATGTTTTTCACCGCGAAGGCGCCTCCTATGTTACCGCTCGTGATCTCATATCGAATACGCGAGGCTGAAAAAGTTTTCATATTGAGATGAAATTTTCTCGATTCGGGTATTTTTTGCGTAATGAAAACATACACTCATCGTGATCTTTGGCGGTGACAGTGAGTACTGTGTGCTGGATGTCTTCATTTTCGTCTACCTCCGCTTCATAAAGAGCTTTGTCGAAGTATGGGGGGTTGTCGTTTTTGTCGGCGATTCCGATTCGGATGAATTTCGTTACTGCAAGAGCAAGTGTGGGTTTGAATTGTTTGGATTTTCAGGGAGCGTGTTAATGTGAACATCGCGTAAATAGTTTATGGGAATCTTTTCAGGATGTTTGCAGTGATTTATAAAAATGTCTCGTAGAAGTCATGACAGTTTGATGCCAATTGTTAGAAATTTTTCTTAATTATCGGGGATTTATTCACCTACCATTTTTTGAGATACAACCAGCTGCTATCTACTGTATACTTTGCAACTTGTTACCTGTTTCAGTGAGTCAAAATATCAAGCAATGTCATATGCAAATGAGTTTTAAATTCTTTTTGAAAGCCCTCGACAGTTTTTAGTCCTCTTAAGATTCATATTTCCAGCATGAACTTTTTCTTGGGACTAGCTTACTGTCGCGATGGAAGTAAAAGTGAATATAAAATATGTATCTGCATTAAGTTACGAGTAAAAAAACTCGGTTGGGTCAATTCGTTAATGAATTATCAATCATCAAGTAAAAAATGTACTAGTCGGGTGAAATGGGGTACTCTAGCGTAAGTTATATATGAGTATTTGGTAAGGCTGTTATCTAACTTTATCTTCAATTTAATAATATGTTTTGATGATGTCCATGTAAATTTGAAGTAGATGTTCATTTGCATATTGAAAAGAAAAGCATTTCCTGTTATTTTTTATGAACGTCAAATTTGCGCCGTCAGTTATGACTAAACGACCTTTGGAGTGCTCAGAAACAGAAAATAAAAAATTGACAGTGGCAGAAAATATTCAAAGTCCAACTTCATCAAGAAGCGATAGCCCCCCCCCCCATCTAGAAAATCCTCTAGAATAAGCATCCATTTAAGAACATCATCTACTAAGAATGAGGATACTCTGAGAATTTCTGACGTTCAGTCTGAAGACGAACTGCAATCATCATTTGAAATTGCCACCCGAATTATAGAAATGTTCTTACAAAAAAAAACAGGATTGAAATTAGAAGCACGCGTTGAAAAAAGGACAGCAGTACCTACGTCACTAACTTATATCCAGGAAATTCGACAACAAGAAGGAAAAAAGGCTGGAATAAGAGAAAAAGGAGAAGAAAAGCAATAAAAGTAAAAAAAAGTAACTAAAACAGTGACAAAGAAGAAAAAGTAGTTAATATTAAGTTTATCAATGTAGAATATACGAATAAAATAAGTTTTTGCTGAAATCTTAAGGGGACCCCGTTTCACCCGACGAATTTTTGATAGACCAAAAATTACAACTATTTTCAAATTATTAATTATTCAATCTTTCTGATTGTTCGTATTTCCTTTCTAGACTCATAACTCTCCATGAAAAACCAACCGTCGAATTCGTGTATTATGTTTACGATGATTTACAATAAAATAAATAAAAGTACCCTATTTTACCCTACTCTCCCATACATCAAGATTTTTCAAGTATTTTCAGAGATAATTTTTTTTTCGAGATTGATTTTCTCTAAGCTGTAAATTTTTTGTGTTCTGCTAACTTTTTCTGAGTTGAAATACAATAGTGACTCAATAATGATAAGTCAATTAATACTAATAAGGAAAAGCCAAGATCTTCAGGAGAAGAAGAAAAAAAGAACGACTATCGAAAATTGTACAATTTTATGAAAATTACATAGTAAATAGCAACGTGACGAGGTACCTAAAAACTTTGAATGTAAAATAAAATTGTAAAAGAGCACATACAAATATTATAAAAATTCTCAGAAATACAGATATTTATATTGTGTACTGTGTGAGAATAAGAAAAATTATTTTTGAATTGAATGCAATCCCAAAAATTAAGGACACTGAGGGAAAACTTTTCCAGCAAATGTTTGTTTCAATTTAATTTAAAAGCATTAGAATTGGAAAAAAATTTTCTTTCTGAAGAATGGATTAGGAAAAGTGGTACCTTACATTATAACCTGTAATAACTGGTGACATCTCATTTGTTCCTTGCTGATACTGAGGAATATGAATATAACATACATGGTAATTCAATTATAATTGAAGTGTAACTTGATAATGTTGTGCTTGGATTGATAGAAAGTTTACTGAGCTAGAAAAGTTCATACCAAGAGTAGAATATTCAAAGAACTTACTTTGAGTGTTAGATGTATTTTGTGAACTCATATCAGAGTTTTAATGATAAAATGTAGTACTCCTTACAAGAATTAGATACATTCGATTTTATTAAAGTTTTTCATGATAAATGGTTTTATTACATATTTATATTCGAGCCAAGTTGATAATTTTATTATCCTTCTAATTTTGTGGGGTATATTGATTCTGAATTTTTGTATTGATTTTCTGAAGTATATTGATTGATTCATACTGACTAGAAAAAAGTTTGACTTGTTTCGAATATATCGTATTTACTTTAAAAAAAGACAAGAGGAGATACAAAAGAAATGAATAAGTGAATTTCATTTGTATAATTTGTTTGAACATTTGAAAAGGGACACAAAATTGATGTCTGAAACGTTGTATTTACACAAAAAAAACTAAATTTGACGAATTACAAAATATGGATAGATTTATTGTTTTGGAAAAACAAAACGATCGGAATGTTTTTTGTTGATAATTTATATTGAAGTTCTATTTCTCACAGTTGAATAAATACTTTGGACTCGACTCGAACACTGTCTTCCATGGCTCAAAACAATGTAAAGTGATCTTTTCACTACGACAAACTCACGAAATTCTTCCCTTCAATTATACTTTAAATCCAAATTTCGTCTGCTGACAACATAATGATTATAAATTGTATACGATCATCTTTGGAGCCAATTCTTCAATGAGTGAGATAGAAACAACAACAATAATAACTTTCTTTAGGGCTTTCGGCATATATTCTGCCCTCTTCGGGAAATCATTAAAATATCGTCAATTATCAAAATTAATAACAATCCAATGGTCCCCTTTTAATTTCTTCCTACCTTATTAACATTATAATTACGATAGAACACTTAAACAGAAACCAATGAAAAGTCAAGTAAGCTGTAACACCTGGATATTCAGAAAATCATTTCATTAGCGTTTCAAATGCCTCGAAATTCATAATTGCAATGTCTTCGGAACTTTGTTGATGAGATGTACTGGCGCTCTCCCAAGGCATCTAAAGTTTTCTTGACTTTCTGCATAACTTGTTTGAATTTTCGAGATGCCTTTGCTAATACGAGATAAACTAGGAACATAACGCAAATTGTTTTCCCTTTTTTACGCAAGTAAGAATATTTAGAACGGCTACAAAATGTAACAATTGCTTGTTGACGAAGAGGGAAAATTCAAGAAAATACATGTTAGTGGAGCACAGGCTCGGAAATCGATGAAGCCCGACCCGCCCGTATTCCGTTCCTGTCTCGTCCCACTATTCGCACCGCTCTATTCTCCCCTTTATTCCCGACTTTCTCTCAAACTCCTCGAATCTACATTTTTAATGACGCCGATTGCATTTTACTTATACGCCACGCTCGCTTTAATGTTGACTTGGAAATTACGACCCATGGGCGCAGAAAATATCACATTAGCGCTACTAACACCCACACCTCCCCCTCAAACCATGCATCGATCCACTGCAAACAAAAGTCCAAAACAACACAGAATCGCCCATACCCCTGAAAACTTATGCAGTTTTTGAGTATTGGGTTCTTTCTCTTCAGTAGTTACAAAAAGTTCCATTTCATCTCATTTTATATCGAAGGTACACTTGTGATGGAAAAGTATTTACAGGAACAAAGCAGGGAAAGTTTTAGCTGACCCACTCGGATTTTCTACGAAAACTTGTGCAAAGTTCGTACGCCTTATTTCACGAAGAGCTAAGATGGGAACGATGTTTCCCAGCTTGGGGTGTCTCAGAGGCCAAGGTGTTTTGCGTAAATGCGTTGATTTAATGCGAAGCTCATTTGAAAAAAGTAACTTTTTACGAAGCTCGTTTGCATTTTTCGAAAATTGAATCAAAGCAAACAGTTTTGAAATTTACGAAACCCTGCGTTGCTTTTAGTTTTCAGTGTCACTCAGCCTTTTATTCGCTTTCGGGAAAAACTCCCAGCAAACTTTTCCGCTGCGATGTCTGATTAAAGCAAGAGTAAAATGTTTTAATGAATCCCTTTGACGCTGCACCAACAACTGGGGATTTTTCCTCGTTTTTTTCCTCGTCCACAACCACGCCAGCGCTCGTTGTTTGCGGAAGTGTTTACATTTACAAGAGCTGTCTCCAGTTTCGGAAAATTTAATTACTAAATGTTTTTCAAGTGATGTGTAAAAAGAATCAACGTACCCAAGTATGTACTGTTGGTTATCACCCAGAAAAGTTTGAGCGGATCAACCATTAATGATGACGTTCATCACACGAATATTTGGAATGAGTAGCTTTTTTCGCACGAGCGATGTTGCAGGCTATCAAACGAAGTTGCACAATGTCAGACACTCGTTAGTTTGGTTTCACGGATTGGTAACAACGTCATACCGTACAATGTACTATTGTCTTCATGGACTTGAAGACCTAAACAATTTTTTCTTCAGAATGTTGAATGATGAAAGAGTTTTTTTGGATACTATACAGTTTATGCGACAGAGAACCACAATGTGATGGAATTTTGTGAAAGGGATAAGTGCATTTTCCAGATTTGGTTTGGGAACATGGTGGGTTGGTCGAATTAATGTTCCATGGAAAATCCCGGGAAAACGCCGAGATTTCGTAGCTGGCGTATTGATCGCGAGGGAATTGAGCGAACGGCCTAATTGCTACCTGTATTCCGTAAATCACACCGACTTATTACATGGAACTAGATCACCGGAGACATCGCGTTGTATGAAATTCGTACTGACGAGAATTTGGTACTGAGCTTGCGATGCGGCGAGGCTCAGATTTGCGCAGACGCGCAAAATCACTTAGCTGTGACGCGTAATCCGCGGTCAGTCAATATACCCTTCGAATTGTTTGGCTTTTTTGTTTCTCGAAAATATACTCCGAAATTATTCTGGTCGTTTGTTAAACATTTCGTTGGATACAGGTCATGTGCATTCCAGGCAGAGGTGGACACAGAAAAATACATGTTTCGGTTCTTAGGACTACAGTCAATCAGTAAAAATTTCAAAGATTATCTTAGCAGACCGTTGTTACTGAAATTCCTTTAATTTTGTATGGAATGGTAAATCTGCATGACATACGCATGCATATCAAAATATTGGGGGGGGGGGGGAATATTTCCCGTTACAGAATTACTCTGTAATAACGAGTTGAATTGTGGGAATTTCCCTCAAAACAAACATTCAAAGTACCTTCAATTTCGAGCAATTTATAGCTCGAATGTTACACGTTCAACATCCTGAATTCCGTACGTGACCAACTGATAATTTCTAGCAAAACGTAACTTGCGGAATGTAGCTTGGTTGGACTTAACACGATTTTGATTGGAATGTGGGTAAAATTATGGAATTATGGCAGTATCTGAATTTAAGTGAATTGGAGTTATATTATGAGATATTTGAAAGTGCTTGTTTGAATTTCTAGCAGTGCGGAAATTAGAGTGTGAAATATTCAATGAAAAATTCGAAAAGTACATGATGTTGAAATATTAAAGTGATAACTTTTTAAAGAAGAGAATGATGAATGTTATTGAGAACACATGCAAAAGAAAATGCAAATTAATGAGTTTAAACTTGTGTTACGAAATTTCAACTATTATATCTGATGTGTCTTCATATCAGGATTTGGAAAGTTACTTAAAAAAGTGTACTTAAGTGAAAAAAGTAATTTATTACGTTATCGTTACTTGAAAAAAAAAAGTAAATTGTTACCGTTGCAACTTAAAAAAAGTAAAGTTGGGTTACTTTCACGTTATTTTTTGGAATAAATTGAATGTGAATAACAAGACATCGAAAAACCAAGGACGAAAAAAAGATATCATCGTACTACTCGTGGTTTTGTTCTAGAAACTGTTTTTTTTTAGATATGCTAAAGTAGTTTGAGATGGAAAAAGATAAGACGAGTTCATTTTTTTTTAGTTTCTAACTAAACGTTTTGCTCGAACAAAACATCATTTTTTCGAGATCTGTTGTTTGTTGAGACGAGTCCTCAATGAATAATTTTTTCAAGTGGGGAAAATCATAAGGAATCTGTTAATCTGTATATTTTGACAGTGAGAAAAAAGTCAGTCAGCTTGTTCAAATTTTTACATTTTGTTCAGGTTCAAAAAATTTTTGGATATAAAATTTCATTCAATGTTAGTGGTGGAGAAAAATTTGCGACTTTAAAAGATTTTTAAGAGAATCCTGTTTACCCAGATTTTTAGTATTTTTGACGCTTTTTGTTTTTTCAGTACGTATAAAATCTTGCAGGATTTTCTAGTATTTTTATATATTTTTACTTTTTTTTTTGTACATTGCCATATAGATTTCGAGAATTTCATGCTCTAGAATTCAAAGTTCAATAAGTTTTCTGTATTTGAGAGGATTTTTCAGAAAACAGTGTCTATAGAGATTATTATTTCTTTTAGTCTTTCTACGATTTTAAAGATTATTCAGTTTTTTTGAAACTATTCGTATTTTTCAGTATGTGTAAAATGTTGCAGCAGTTTTTTAACAGGATGTTTTACAGGTTTGAAGAATTTCGAGCTCTAAAATTCGAAGTTCATTAATTTTTCCCTGTTTTTAAGGATTTTGTAGAAAACAGTGTCTCAAAAGATTTTTATTTCTCATAGAATTTTTCTTATATCTCCAGTTTTTCTAGAATTTGAAGAATCGTTCAGTATTTTTAAATATTGCTATATAAATTTCTGGAATTCGATGCTCTATTTATTAATTCTTTTATAGATTTTTAATGTTTCGTAGATTTACTTGTATTTTTTATATATTTATATTCTTTTGTATTTCCTAGTATTTACAGAATTTTGGAAAATTTTTTGGTCTTTTCAAGGATTCCTCTTTCAATTTCCACAATGAGATTAATTAGAATTGAAAGTTAGAAATAGTTGAAGTATTTTGACCGATTTTATAAAAAACAGTTTTTTTCAAAGATTTATAGCCTCCTCAATATTTTTTGAATCTTTACAGACTTTTAAGGTTTAAGGCATTGATAAGAAACTATTAAAAATCTACTACTCCTAGAATTTTTCGTATTTTTTTTTTGTATTGATTAGATTACGTAAGGTTTTCTCTCATAATCTATAGATTTTAGGTATTTTTAGGTATTTTCACGTGGATTTCTAAAATACAATGTTTTGAATTGTAAAGTTTTTCAATAAAACGTGAAAAAGCATATTACTTATATTTCACTCTCTTCCATTAAAAATTATGAATACAGTATTTTTTATTTGAATAAAAAAGAAGTTAAAAATTACTTGTATATCAGTTTCAGAACATTTCCTAAAAGTTACAAATTGTTCTAAAAATTTGATAAAACTGATGAAAGTAACGTTTCCGTTATAGTTACTTATAAATTAGTGTAACGCGTTACGGTATCGTTACAGTAAAAAATGTAACATTCAAGAGTAATGTATTACTAGTAACGCGTTATTTCCAAACCATGCTACAAATCAGATCTAAGGAACTGACTCTGGTAGATCAGTAAAATAAGTCAATAATTAGTCAGCCAGTTGAGTAACTTACTCATGGATCAGTTCAAGTTATTTAATTTATTCCTTATAAGCTTGGTAAAAAGAAATCAAAATGATCCGAAAATAGTGTGAATTATTTAATGCATAAAAATTTGCATTTCATGATTCAGGAATCTCAGCTGTGATTTTTATATAATTCGAGATTCAACTTTGTATTTTAAAAAATTCTTTTCTGGAAACTCTCTCCGTCTAAGAAAGACCTCTTACATTATCTTTAATCTACTTTTTAGAGATATTGCTGTTCCTGGTTTATTTTATAATCCACTTTAACATAAAAAATAATCATATTTACGGTTTATCATGTTAAAAATTTACTCTTTCATGTGTCGACTTCATGTATGAACACTGAAGGTGTAAACATTAATTAAAGTCAAAGGGGAAACTCTTCACAAAGGCAAACTCAATCAGACGTTTCAAACGAAGGGTGAAATAATTTTCGAGTTTTCGGATAACTTACCAGAGTTGGATTGGTCGTTACTGTTAGGTCGAGCGGAAGGTGCTCCGTCTCTCGCCTCAACTTCCAGTGCATAAGCTCCTTGCTTTTCACGATCAAAGATCACCTTTGTGTATATTTCACCTGTGTCTTCATTGATCTCAAAGTACTCCTTGCCATCGTTCATCGTGCTCTCCACGATGTGGTATGACACCTGTTCAGTGAATGGAGTTGCAGAGTTTTTGAAAATAAAAATGGAAAATCTAATACGTTTTTATTATTTATTAGGTTGACAATCGTATCAGTTAAATCCAAAATTTATTTCCAGGTTTTTTAGAATACCAATACAATCGATTTTTGGAATAGAATGACTCTTCATTATTTAGAGTAAATTTTTACTCTGCACCAAGTCAAATCACTGCCCTTCAAAATAGTCTGGAAATCCACTTTTAAATTCTGTTCATTTAGAGTAATCTCTAAAATTTAGGTTCAATTTCACTCTGAAAAAAGTGAACAATCACTCTAATTCTAATAAATTAGGATAGGATAGCTTTGAGAAATCACAGGAACATGTCAGAGATTCAGTGAACAAGTTCGTACCTTGTTGTTGGGCGATGTACCATCTTTGTCGATGGCGTTGACCTGCGTCACTTTGCTGCCAATGGGTTCTCCTTCCAAAACGGTTTCTTGTTCTCGCTCGGTGAACAGAGGGATTTCGTCGTTCACGTCTTCTAACAAGATGTACACAGTTGTTTCGGAAGCGAGTTGTTGGGCTCCATTGTTCTGTCACGACATAATGATGCTAATCATTTTTGTTACTAATGAGGTTTTGGGAAGAAATTCGAGAAAAGTAACTGTGATGGTGACACTGTTTTTCGATAAAAGGATTTGAAGTTCAGAGAGCGAATTGCACAGAGAAGATTAGAAAATTTTTTGTTGAATTTAGAATTTTAGGCAGTGTATTGATTGGATAATGATTTTTTGATTATCTGAAGATTAAGATAAGGAATAATTCAATTTGAATTGATGGTTTATTTCTTGTTGTTGTTTTTGGAGCTGTGAGTTTTATGAAAACTACTCGATCCTTATATTTGATATGGGAAATTTATCTGGAAATTATGCATACAGAAATTTATGTACTCTCGTAATTATTACTTTTAATTTTTTGCGAAAAATTGAGAGGATATTAGTATTTTTATTATCAAATCGTATGAGAGTCTGTCTGAGATATAAATATTTTTTTTCCATCATAACACCTTAGGAATCGATTTGCAAGCTCAACAATTTTTTTTGTACAATGTATCACTTTTCATATAGAATCATAAAAGCTGATTTTTAACGTTTCTCAGGACTAATTTATCTTTGTTAATATTTATATCACTGAAAGAATTATCTCGCGTTTTTAAGAATTTTTTACGTAGATTGCTAGACTTCGATGCTCCAAGATTCAAGGTTTCATGGATTTTTAGTAATTTCATAGATTTTTCAAGAAATTATGTCTGCATACATTCAAGGTATTTCATATTCTGTTTTCTCCTTTTTAAGGCATTTGATGAAATTATTTATACTTTGAGAATTTTTCGTGTTTAATTCTATTTATCAAATTTTTCAGGACATTACAGTTTTTTTTATATATTTCTAGCTTTTTCGTAGATTGTGATATAAATTTGGAAAATTTAATGATTGAAAGTGATTTTAAATAATTTTCCAGGAAACAATACTTCCGAAGATAACTGGTATTTCGTGATTTCCAGTAATTTTAGCATTTATTGTATTTTTTACTTTTTTTTTATAATTAAGACGTTTTTCTAAATTTTCATGGATTTTTATGTAGATGCCCATAATTCAATGCCTTGGGAGTCGAGGTTTTCTAGATATTTATTAATCTATAGTTATTTAAGGAAATGATATCTGCATGGATTATTAGTATTTTATTGAATTCTATTATTCTTAGCATTTTTTATTTTTCTTAAAACTATTAAAATTACGTTGGATTTTCTAGGTGTCTTTAAGAATATATTAGTATTTTTTAAGTCCTAATATAGATGTCTAGAATTCAATACTTCAAAATCTACAATTTTAGAGATTTTTCGTATTTCCATAAATTTGTCAAAAAACAGTATCTTCATAGATTTCAAATATTTCATAGATTTCGAGAACTTTAGGTTAATTTTGAATTTATTCCAATATTCATAAATTTTATTGAATATCATAGTATTTTGGTGGATTTCTATGTAGGTTTTCAGAATTTGATGCTCTAGTATTTAAGGATTTTTATTATTTTCGTAAGTTTTTGAGCAAATAATATCTTTACAGATTATTAGTATTTATTCAGTCTGAATAATTTCCTGGTATTAAAATAGATTTTTATACAGATATCTATAATTCGATGCTGCAGGATGAAAAGTGTTATAGATATATTAGGTAATTTTATAGTTGGTTTAGGAAATAGTATATACATGAATTTTTATTGTTTTATTGATTTCATTTATTTTCAGTACTTTTTATGTTTTTTAGTATTGTTAAAATTAAGTAGGATTTTCGAGATTCTTTATACATATCTAGTATTTTAAAAATTTCAATATAGATTTCTAGAATATAATACGCTAGAATAAAAAATTCTAGAAATTCTTCGTATTTCAATAAATTTTCTAGTAAACAGAATCTTCATAGATTTCAAATGTTTCACAATAGATTTCTGAAGCTTTAAGATGATTTTGCATTTTTCTAATATTAATTCTGTGGCTTCCCAGCATAACAGACAAAGTAACACATGCCATAGCGTTTAAAATTTTATCAGAATATCATGTAAAATGAGCCTTACATCCGAAGTGACTTTGTCTGTTATGTCGGGAAGGCACAGCATTAATTTTATTGAATTTCCTAGTATTCTGATGAATTTCTATGGAAATTTTCAGAGTTATATGCTTCTGGATATAAGGATTTTATTTATTTCCATAAGTTTTTAAGCAAATAATATCTTTACACAATATTAAGATTTTTACAACTGTACGATTTTCTTGCATTGATATAGATTTTTACACGGATATCTAGAATTCGATATAGCAGGATGCAAGGTTTTATAGATGTATTCAGTAATCTTGTAGTTGGTTAAGGAAATGGTATGTACACGAGTTTTTATAATTTTATTGATTTCTTTTGTATATTTAGTATATTTTATTTTTTTTTTAGTATTATTAGAATTTATTAGAATTTCATAGCTTCTTTGCATATACTTAGTTTTTTTTTTTTTAATTTCAGTATAGATTTCTAGAGTTATGTACTCTACAGTCTAAAGTTTTAGCTATTTTTAGTATTTCAATAAATTTTTCAGAAAACACTATCTCCATTTTATGTTCTAAATATTTTACAGTTTGATAAAATTTTCATTAAAAAAATTTTTTCTCAACATTCTCTTATTTTGTTGAATTTTATAGTATTTCGATGGATTCTCTTGTAGATATTCAGAATTGAATGCTTTAGGATTAAAAGTTTTAAAGAAATTTTCTACATCCACAAATTTTAGAATAATATCTGCATAAAATTTCAGTGTTTTAAAGATTCCTATTGGTTTTTCTTTGTGTCATATTTTCAGCATTCATGAACTTTCATAGTATTTTCTATCGTTCTTTTATATTTCTAATTATTCTTATGGATTCATAGGCAAATTTTATTAATGCCTTAAACTTCAAAGTTTCATTAAGTCTTAGGATTTCAAACGATTTTTTAGAGCTCATTGTCAGTTTTTTCGTAGACTTCTAGTCATTCAAAGAATTCTTGTTGGTATAGTATTTTTTATGTTTTTTGAATATTTATGGAATTCGGATGATTTTCTGATATTTACATATTCCTACATAAATAAATGTGGTGAAATATATTATATTTAATTAAATATATAATATATATAAATATTTTTTTGTCTATAAATCTATAGACAAAGAAATATTTATTACAGAAATAATATAGGTGCACAAATAGAACATTGAGTAAATTTTATGAATTTTATCTCCGTACGTTTCGCGTGTTTTGAAATTCGTTTTATTTTTTGTATTTTTGAGTACTGAATAAATTGTGTACGATTTTCTAGCTCTTTTGTGAAATCCTGTAAAGATTTATAGAATTCAGGTACCAAAATTTATATCAAGCTGCTGCCATCTAATCCCCCCCCCCCCCCCCCACCACCCGTTGCAACGTCCCTGTTGGTTACACATCATCGAGTAAATTTGGTACATTTCATACAAATTCGGAATGATATTATCATATTCCAAATGAGTAAAAAATTGTGCATGATCACTGAAAGCCAAATCTCATTTCATATCTTCGAAATTTATCCCCTATAGGTATCTGCAGATAAATATTTCGATCGTCAATTGGATCCTCATCAAGTTCTTTAAAAAATTCAAAAAAATCCTTTAACAATAACATCCTGACAAAAAACAACCTTAAAAAAATCTACCCTTGATTATAAAGATTCTTTTATTCAAAAATTGTGATTGATGAGAATTAGGTCAAGACCTACCATCGCCAAAACTTTTAACAATCATGAGATTAAGGAAGGATCACAAATAAAACATATGACAGTAAATTGTCACTCCTTAAATAACAAATATACAAAAAAAGTGCATTTAATATCATAATTTTTCTTACAATCAGTGCACCTACAATTTTTTTTTCCACTCACCTCAACCCTCACTGTGAGATTGTACTCCTTTATAGTCTCGTAATCCAGAGGTTGATTGACTTTGATATCAGCCCAAGTGTCAGGACCATCAGCACGTTGTTGAAGGTAAAACGTGTGCAGTTTGTTCGTTTGGGCCGTGGATCCAGGCATTAAGTGATAAAATACAACGGGATTGTTTTCGATTCCCGAGCTGTTGACACAAGGACAAACGTTGATGAGATCAAAGACACCAATAAATCTTCAGAAAACCCCAAAAAATAAGAAAAACAATATCGTAAAAGGAAAACCAACATAAACATTTCGGGGAGTGCAAGCCATGTAAACGCGAAACGGAAGCAGAAACGAGAACGTAAAACTGCATTCTTTTCTAGAGAGTGTGTTTTGAATTCGAGGACTTTTCTTTGATCCAGGACATAAAGCTACTTTTTTTCGACTGTAAAAACTTGTAATTACTTTTGGGCGAGAATTTGCATGCGTTACGAGAACCGATTTTTATATTGAATTTGGAATTTTGAACATTCTTACTCTTCTCGTCCCTTGGATTTTTCCGTTTCGGCGGCGATGATTCGGAAAAATTTACGCGGTTTCTCTGCTGTTTCACCGATAGTTATTTCACTACGAAACTGTTAACTCCTTCACCGGGAAGTCCTAGTTTGTGTTTGTTAGAATGCACTATCTATACCCTGACGATTTTGGGTATTGGATTGCGGTTGTTCACCGATTCCCTACGCGATATACAGCAATATTCATGAGTTTTCGTGGTTCTTGGGTTATTTCTACCGAGCAGGAGCTTCTTTTTACGTGGTTTATGGAGTGGCAGATTCTATGCACGGGTTGGTCTATAAATTTTTGAAGAGTTTCCAAGTTGGGTTGGACTTTTCTTCTAGGGTTTTTCATCTTTTCTTGAAATAAAGTTTATTGGAAGATTGTGAAAGACTTTTTTTGATTTAGAGTGCTTAAAAAATGATATTGAAATAGTTGAATTGAGGTTTTTTTGATAGAAAAGTTCAAGTGCTGGTAGGTAATACAACAGATGAAATTTTTCTGTAATGAATACTTCGAATTTTTTCAAATAAATCAGTGTGACATTTATTTTATTTTCATTATAAAAGAGGAGTCTTTGTATTTAAACGTATATTTATACATACTCTTGTGAAAAATAATACATTTTTTACAAGAATACTTCAGCAAAATGGCATTCAAGAAAAATATTCTAAAATACATTAATAATTTGATTTACAGCACTGTTTCATTATTTTTCACAAGAAATAGACTTTTTTTTTGTTTATTCAGTTATTCCTACTAAGAATTATTATAAAAGTACGTTAATGAATGCAATTTGGAAAATTCAGATGTTCTAAACTATCTTGAATTTTTTGAATTTTTCACGAACTTTTTCGATTGATATCAATAGACAAATACATTTTTTATAAGAACGAACATTTTGAAGAATTTGTAAAACTATAGAAACTGTGTCATATTTTGAAATGTTTAAAAATCTAATAAAGTTTCATCATATGAGAATAGTTAGCGATTTTTTTAATTTTAATGAAAATTGAGACGTTTCGGAAATGTCAAATAAGTAGAAAGCTTGAATCTTTCAAATATTCGAAAAAAAGAAGGAATTCAAAGAATTTTGAAAGTTTGATAAACTGTAAAGATGATGAAAATTTTGAAAATTTCTCGTGAAACTAAAGAAATTGTGTAATATTTTTCAATTTTTTAACAGTCAGAAAATGTTTCATCGCACAGAAATCGTTGAAAAATTTGTAAATTTTCTTGATCTTTGAAATTTTGAAAAATCAAAACTACATTGAAAGTTTTGGACGATATCAGAAATTTTAATAATTCCAGAAGTTCAGTTGAATTCCAGGAAATGATAATAAATTTTGTAGATTGTGGAACATTTGAAAACTTTTCCGCATTCTTAAAATTTTAAAAAACCAAAAAATCTTTTATAATCTGCCAGAGATCGTCAATATTTATTCAAAATAATAAAAAATTATATAATATTGAATATTCTGAAAATTGTCAATAATAGTTCAATATTGAAAAAAATTTTACAGAATGAGAAAATGTTTATAAATTTTGTAACTTATGAAATATTTTGAAGATTTTGTGACACTGCAGAAACCGTGTGTAATATTATTCAAATGTTTTAAAATTAGGTAAAGTTTTATTGTACTAAAATAGTCAATTTCGTGAATTTTAATGATAATTGAGACGTTTTGGGAAATTAGTAATATATGAAAATTTAAACTCGTATTTTTTGAATTTTTCAAGAACTTTTTCGATTGATATTAATAGAAAAATACGTTTTTTACAAGAATACACTAGAAAAGGAGTATTCCAGAAAATATTGTGAAAAAACTTGATAATAATTCGATTTAAAGAAATTTTTTATCATTTTCGGCGAAAAATCTATTTTTTTATGTGTTTTCTAATCATTCTTACTTAGAATTAATGTAAGGGCATGTTAATGAATGAAATCCAAAAAATTAGAGAGATTTTTAAAAATGTAGGTTTTTTCGTATTTTTCAACAATTTATTTGATTGATATCAATAAACAAATACAATTCTAGCAAGAGTACATTAGAAAAGGAGTATTCAAGAAAAATATTCTGAAATATGTTAATAACTATAATAATTCCACTTGGACGAGATTTTTATCGTTCTTCGTAAGAAATCGACTTTTTTTATTTGTTTTTTCAATAATTTGTACTAAGAATATTAATACAAGGGCATGTAAAATCAATGCAACTGTAAAAATAAGGATGTTATGTTTAATTTTGGATTATTTGTATTTTACATTAATTTTTTCGATCAAAATCAATATAAAAATACATTTTTCGTTAGAATACATTAGAAAAGGAGTATTCATGAAAAATATTCCAAAAAACCTAAGAAGTTCTTGAGCCAGAAAAATTTTTTTCATTTTTCACAAGAAATCGACTTTTTATTTATTTATTTTTTTTTCTTAATTATTCGTACTTGGAATTGATATAAAAGCGTGTAAATTAATGCAATTCGAAAGAATTTAGATGACGTTTTAAAAAATTTAGGATTTCTTGTATTTTTTAACAACTTATTCGATCAATATTATTACATACATAAATTTTATACGAAAATACATGAAAAGGTAGTGTTTGAGAAAATTCTGAAATATCTTAACAATCACTTGATTTGGAAAAATTCGTTACTATTCTAAGCAAGAAATCGGCTTTTCTCATCGTTTTTTCAACCTTTCCAACTTGACATTGATATAAAAGCATGTAAATTATTGTAGTCTATTAAAATTTAGATATTTTTATTATTTTTTGGATTTTTTGTATTTTTCAACAACTTGTTCGATCGATATCAATAGACAACTACATTTTTCAAACACTTACCTTAATAATTATTTGATTTACAGAAATTTGACATCATTTTTGGCAAAGAAACGATATTTTGATTTGTTTATTCAATCATTGTAATTCGAAGTTAATAATGCAAATTAGGAAAAATCTAGATGTTTTTAAACAATTTCGAGGTGATTTTTGATAATTTTTTTCGTAAAGAATCAACAAATTTTTTCATGTTTGAAAATTCTATTTAGAAAATGAATAATATATAAATAATGTATGATTTTTAAAAAAATGTATAATAGTTATACAAAATTAGAAAAAAAAATGGAATGTATGATATTTGTTTTTTATACAAAGAATTGAAACAATCAAAAACTTGTGTAAAATTGTGAAAAATTGAAGAAAACTGAAAATTTCAAAGACTATCATTATTTTCAAAACATTCGAAAAATTTCTAAGGATTTCCAGAAATTTTCATCAACTGTATACATCGTGTTAATGATTGTATTTCTGTTTATTTGTTGCCAAAAGTGAATCTATGAATTTTTAGAATATTTTGGAATATTTCGTCTCTAATGATGCCCTTTTTCTAATGTAGAATCTTATAGAAAACGTCATATTCTTTCGATTTATTGGATAAGTTGTTAAAAATTCAGTAAAATGTTTCTCTTGGATGTTTCAGGTCTTGAAACTAAAAAATTTCCATGTATAGAAAATTCAACTTACTCGAAAAAATGACTAGCTGTTGCCCAAGTACTCGAGTATTCAAAAAATATGACAAATTTTATTTGCTACAACAATTCATACATAAATTAAAATAATAAATAACAGTATTGATAAAATTTTATTCACTGTCATTTTATAATAATAAAACGGAAAAGAAATCATAAACGAATGGAAGAAAAATGTGTGTTCGTATTGACAACCTTTAGTATTGTTTTTTTTTGTTTTTCTCTGACAGAAATTTCAAACTAAAATGTGTAAGACAGCCTTTCAATCACCTGGAAGCACTGCATCCTATCCATCAATTAACTGACTCACCACAACAAAAAATTAATCAACTTTAAAATATTTTCTTCTTCATATTCTGAAAAAAGTTTTTTACGAATTACGTGAAAAGCTGTCACAGTTCATTCTGATAAAAGTTAAAATCTAATATAGCTGAAAAATTTTCTAAAATGAACAACAGAAAGTTCAACAGAAAGACTAACGATTTGTCACTCTTCAAAAATTCATAAAAATTATTTTTCCACCTTTCATTTGGAGTATTATACATCCCATTAATGTTGCTATATATTATTTGTGCTTGCACAAACAGACGAATGAAAGCTTTTGTGTACGTTAGTTGCGACAGCGTGAATTCCGTTGATTGTAACGAGACCTTCACCCAAATTACGCTATCTACGTAATTAGTTTCCATCTGAAAAATCGGTGTGCATTATTCGTATTATTCAATTACCAAATGGATGTTTTGTTCTTTGTACACAGTAATTTTACAGAAAAGGCGTTCTCATTATCTTGATTCAATTAAACCTTGCATCAATAATTAAATGCTGTAAATTCAGGATATTCAGTCCATTAAATGTTAAAAGCAAATTTTTATCGATGATTATTATATCATGAGGATGAAACTTTGATATTCAATATTGCTGAAATACTGGTTTCAATTTGATATGCATGAGTTTAATTAATTAATTTTAACTATACTTGTGCACAGCGATATTCGAATTGGTACAAGTCAATGTTTTTGAAAGTGTCTTTGTATGGGTAAATGCGCGTTTGTTTTCGTGTATCAAAATATCGAACACGATTCTCTTATTCAGTGTTGAATTTCCGTGTTAATGCGTTAATGACTTTTGCACTTCAAAAAAGTTTCCCCTTTCTCTACGAAATAATGATGAACCGAATAAGTAGGTGACTCTTGATGTGAGAAAATAAAAGAAAGAGATGCAAGAAAAGTTCAGAAAATATAACAGGTTTTGGGAGTAATGGGATTATTTATTTATCCTTTAAAAAAAAATAAAAGATTTTCTAATGATAGTGAATATGTATATTTTGGGTAGATGTTTGAATATATTTTACTATCAATAAATGAATTATTGAGTTGTTTTAGAATAGAATTTCAGAAAATGTTGATAAATTTTCCATATTGTGGAATATTCTGAAAATTCTGTGGCATTTCAGAAACAAGATGATATTCTCAAAATTTTTGAAAATCAGGAAAAGTTGAATCGTTTGGACGTAGTTGATATTTTCACAAATTTCATTAAAAATTGAGATATTCTGAAAATTCTGACAAATTAGAAAATAGTTAAAATGCCAATATTTGTAAGGAATTCGGATTGTTCGTAAAAGTTTAGTAAATGTTTATATTTTTTGGTGGTGGTAGAAAATTATGGAAATGTTTCGTATAACCACGGATATCGTGCAGTATTCTTGATATTGTAAAAAATTAAATATGTTCGTTGTATGCAAAACGCAGAAAAATTTAAAAATATTATACTGAAAATCAAAAAAATATGAAAAACATTGAAAATGTTGTAGATTGTTAATGATTCTAAAAAATTCCAAAAATCTGTAGAATTTCAGAAACAATGGGTAGATTTTGTAGGTTGTGGAAAATTTTTGAAATTTTGGCAAACCCCAGAAACTGTAAAATATTCTTGAAATTTTTTAAAAATCGAAAAATATTTATCAGTTCAAAGATCGTCGATAATTTATTGAAAAAAATAACAAATTATAAAACATTAAGAACTCTGAAGATTGCCAATAATCGTTAAAAATTATTTAAAAAAAAACTCTGATGCACAGTATCAGAAAATATTGATAAATTTTTCAGCTCATAAAATATTTTGAAGATTCTGCAAGAATACAGAAAATGCATAAATATTCTTGAAATGTTTCAAAAGTAAAAGACGTTTTATTATAATGAAATTCTAATGAAAATTGAGACATTTTTGAAATGACGAAAAAGTAAAAAACTTGAAAAACATGAAAAATTGAAAATATTTGTCGAAAATTCGAAAAATATGTAGAATTTTGAAGATGTGATACACTTCGAAGATGATAAAACATTTTCCAAAATTTCTCGTGAAACTAAAGAAAATTTGTAATGTTTTGTAAATTTGTGACAGTTGTAAAATGTTTTGTCACACAGAAATCGTTATTGATTAATAAATATATCGTTATTGATAAAATAATATATCAGTTATCATGTAAAATTAATAATATAAAAGAAATAATAGTTATTACTAGTATTAAGTAATAAATCATCAAAAAATTTAAGTATTTTGCAAGTGTTTGTGAAAATGTCATAAATGTTAAAGAATTTAAAAAATGTTCATAAACTTGGAAAATGTTGGAAAATTTTGTTAATTCTTCGTACAACTACGTATGTGCAATATTTTTCAACATTTTAATAGTCAAAAAGTGTTTTTATCGTACGAAACCGTTGAGAATTTCAATTATTGTTTCAAAATTTTTCAAAAATAAAAAAAAATAAAAACATACTGAAAATTTTGAAGAATTCAAAAACATTAACAATTCTAGAAAGTAAGAAAAGTCTGTAGGGTTCCAAAAAATATTGACGCATTTTGGTGAAATTTGAAAAAATAAAAAACTCCACTGTTGTGAGATCATAGATAATTTTTAAAATTTGAGAGAGAAAAAACACTTTCTAGTTTGTCCAATTACAGAAAAAATACAAAAATAATCAAATTTAACACTTTTTTCGTTATTTTTTTTCCTCATCGCTGTAAACCTGAATCTGAAAAGTTCAAAAATACCTAAAATTATTATTCCATCTGGTTTCATCTGTTAAAAAAAACCCATTTACTCTTCTCAAAAAACCTGAGATATTTTCCAAACTTTTCTTGCATTTCTACTTCATTACAAAGATTATTTATCTTCCTTATTTTTAACAATATATCAATTTACATTTTTCTACGACAACGAAAACGTCGACACAATATTTCGATTCTGCCAAAAATCTACGGGAATCGAAACAACGAATCGATAATAATTTACGTTTAACGCAAAAAGCAACTGACGAAACACCATGCCCAAAAATGAATACGGCATTCATGTTGACCTATGACAAAGTATACTTATATGCGCATCTCTTTGCGAGAACAAACGATGCCAACAAAAATACTGTGACCTCAAATCGCGGATGGAACATATTCCGCAATGAAAAAAATTCGCACTGTTTATGTCTCTACGAATTCACTACGCTTGAACTGCATTCATATTTCTTTTTACGATGTGACTTTGGCGAGTAAACACACGTAACGTTGACTTGGAAACGTTGGTGAAATTTTGAAAAATGCCAATCATCGCACAAAACCATCGTAAAAAAATTACAACTGGGGTTTTCAAAAAAGCATCTAGTCCAAGCATGCCCAAAAATTTTTACGGCACATCTAACTCTCACTTTTTGCATATAAATACCTTACTAATGAAAATACTTGTTTTCGGGGTTTTTGTGGCGTTTTGGAACTGCGTGAGTTTTTGTAAAAAAGATTTGATAAATTTTTAGGATCAAAGTTTATGTAGAAAATTGATGGATGTTTTTTCTTTTGTCTGAACAATTGGTGTTTTTCGAAGTTAAAACGTAATACAATAAAATTTTGAAATTTGTTATTCAGCTCATCTGGCATAAGGAAAAAATGTTATATAAATTTTTAGCATAAGCTGTGATTCTAAATAATTACCAAATAAGGTGATGCTTGTGATCATTTTGTTGAATTGAAGAGGGAGATATTTTATTGAAGAATAGTCCGTGAAAAAACAATAAAGATTGTTGAGAAATAGAATTATCAGTTTTTTTTTTGTTAGTTATAACGAAGTATATGTCTAGGGATGGCAGAAAGTGATTTATATGGGTGGGTGGTAAAATTTGGATTCAAAAAATGAAGGGAAAAGATGTTCATTATCATAATGAAAATATTAAACATTATTCTTTCATTTTGAATTCCAGTTTGAAAATAACATGAAATCTTAAGAAGTTGGACTAATTTTAATGAAATTTGTACAGTTTGAAGGAGTTTGCAATATGTTTGAAGTATGCAACTTCGAAAATTTCGAAAAATTGAAGACTATCAAAAATTTGAAGTCATCGATGATTCTATGAAATAATAATAATAATGAAAAATCTTAGTGATTTGAACCAATTTTAATTAACTTCGGAAAGTTGAAAAAAGCTTGACTTTTTTCAAAATTGTGCTTGCAATTTCATAAATATGGAAGAATTAATAAAAAACATTAAAAATTTTAAAGATTCAACGAGAATTCTATGGAATTTGGAAATTCGTAGAATTTCAGAAATTATTATTTATAAATTTTTAGGATTTTGCTCTTTATCGTATATCTTCCAAATATGCAGGAAACTGTTTTTTTTCTTCGATTTTTCAGGTAAATTCTGAAAAACTTTGAAATCATAAAAAAATTACACGGAATTTCATGAGTTGGACAAATTTTTGTCAAGTTTTAGGTACTTGTCCTTATGTTAAAAAAATGGAAAAATTTTGAAAAAAAAAAAATTACGAATATCAGAGATTGTCAGTAATTCTATGAAATTCGAAAAATTTGTATATTGCAGAAAATGTTGATAAATCTTAAAAATTGAGTTTGTCATTATAAATGTTCGAAATATGCATGATTCTGTTTTTTCATTTTCAGTGAAAACTAAACTGAAGACACTTTAAAATGATGGAAAATTGTGAGAAATCTTTAGACAACTTTTATAAAAATTGGAAATTTTTGGATATCTTGCAATGGGTTAGAAATTTTACAAATTTTGTAAAATTAAACAAACTTTTAAATCTTAAAGATTGTCAACAATTCTATTATATTCAAAAAAAGTTGTGAAATTTCAGAAAATTTTTATAAATTTCGTAAATTCTGCTCACTATTATATATCTTCGATATATTTTTGATAATTTTATTTTCATTCTTTTATAGAAATTTGAGATAAATGAAAAGTTTATTATATGTCAATAACGCAAAACTTTGGTATTTTGCACATTTTCATAAAATTTTGAAAATCTGAAGTAGTTGGATTCATGCTTAAAATCTTATGAATGTTGAAAAAAGAAGAAATTTTGAAAGTCTTCAGAATTGTCAATACTTCTTATAAATTCGAACAATTGTAGAATAAAGTTCAAAAATTTTGAAAGTTGTATTATTGTCAGATTGATTCAAGATATGGATCAAAATGTTTGTAATTTCATCATGAAAACCTGAAAAAACTTTGAAAAGTATTAAAAAATAGCGAAAATCATGATAAATTTATGATAAATTTAAAAACTTTTTGGGTATTTTAGTAGAATTTCAGAAACTGTTGATGAATTACTAAAACTGTGTTTACTATATCAAATTTTTTCGAAATATGGATACTTATATTATTTTAATTTTTGTATGAACATTTGAAACGATTGAAAAGTATATGTCAACTACGTAGAAGTTTGATCAGTTGGAACATTTTTTCAAATTTGGAAAGTCTTAAGTTTGTAAATATTTGAAATTCTCAGGAATATGGAAAATAAAGAAAAACTCTTCAAAGCCTTGAAGATTGTCAGTTATTCTTGAAAATTCGAAAAAATTGTAAAATTTCGAAGAATGTTCATAAATTGTATAGCATTGTATTTATCATTATGTTTTTTTGAGAAACACGTCAAAATGTTTTTTATTTCATCATGAAAATCTAAAAAACTTTAGAAGTATTGAAAAATTATGGAAAAACTCGGTGAATTTGAGAGAGAACCATAAAATTTTGCTTAAATTCGTATACTTTTAGAAAATGTTAATAAATTTCGTACTGTGCTCATTATTGAATTTCTTCGAAATATGCATGATAGTATTATTTTCTATTTTTTACAAAAATTTGAAAAAATGTGAAGTATATGAAAACCACGTAAAACCTTGATGATTTGGAAGTGTTTTGGAAAGTCTCAAGTAGTTTGTTAATATTTCAAAGCTTACAAGTTTTGTAAAATAAGGAACGATTGAAAGTCTTTAAGATTGTCAATAATTTTTGAAAATTTGAATAACAATTGTGGAATTCCGAAGAATATAAATGTGGAATTTCATTGAACCATTACGATAACTTGGACAAATTTTTATGAAATTTGCACAAAATTTGTAGAGTTTCAGAAAACGCTGATCAATTTAGAAGAGTATGTTCAATTTCCTATTTCCATGTATTATAGTTACAATGTTTTTTTTTCATTTTCTAATGAAAATTTGAAAAACTTGTGGTAAATTTTAACGAAATATCTACATGAGTTGACAAATCGCTACAAAATTTGGAACACTATTGTACGATTTTTGGATATAAAAAATATATTTTTAAAATTGTCAACTATTCCTCAAAATTCTAACAATTTGTTAAATTCCAGAAAAAATTCATCGAATTGCAGTTCGTAGAAAATTTTGTAAATTCCGTTTAACTACAGAAATAGCGTGATATACTGAAAATTGTGCGAAATCATGAACTGTTTTATCATACATAGATCGTCGATGATTTTCAAAATATTTATAAAAATCTAAGATTTCAGAAGATGTTGATAAATATTGTGAGTTGTGAAAAGTTCTGATAATATGATTAAGCTACAATTTGTCACATGAAACATAATTGAAGTGGAATTATTGGTATTTTGCCCACTAAAATTTTCTAAGTGGGCAGTACTGGACCCCCCCCTCCCTCTGCATATGCCATAATAAAAAAACATATAACGAAGATTTTCCTCAATTTTCCCAAAACCATCCCCTTCTCATACTTTCCAATCCATCATAGTAATTTTAAAAAACCTCTACATAATCGATCACACTCATCACCTCCAAAAAAACTCTCCAAAACCCCCCAAAAAACCCCCAACTACGTAAGGTATCTATACAACCATGTATGTACATGATGACAAAATACTGAAATACGTGAACTCAAAAATGACCAATATATAACCATGTATGGTGTGAACAAAAACCAAAACCCCCCAAAAAGAAGGTAAAAAAACGAAAAATGAACAAAAAAATGCTCGCAGCTCCCAAAAAAGTACCAGTGTATGGTGTAAAAAGTGTCTTGGTATGTCGTACACAATATCAATGAACGTGCACAAGAACAATAATATGCTGCCACGAGATTTGTTTGCGTGCAGGGCGGGTAGTTTTTGGGTCTTCGTGCATGATGGCACGAGAGCGGTTTTGACAGTGTGACAGACCTGGCTTTAATCGATACAACTTTGGCCCCGACGGCCATGTTCTCTTTACAGTAGATTGGGCCGTACGATATGTGGTCCCAAACGGGCGGATTATTAGCGCGGTCCACAACGTCTATCTGTACCTCCACTTTTCGCGACAAGGGCGGGGAGCCCTTATCTTGGGCCATCGCCTCCAGCTTGTACGTCTCACGCTACGTACGCGCGTTTGCAAAAAAAGAACAAAAAAAAATGCTTGTTAGTAATTTCTTCCTCTTGGAATTTTATCTGCGGTTTCTTTCATTTTTTATTCTCGTCGTCCGATGATTGAGTGGAGGCGCTGGAGGAGAAGGACCACGCAATTTCCTGTGCCACCTAAATATGTATATACGTAACCCTGAAGCTGGACGACAAAAGTATGTGTGTGTATATATCACCTAGACCTGCACGTCACTTCGGGTTTTGTATTCGCATTTTTTTTTTATTATTGTGGTTTTTCAAAATTAGCAGAGGCGTTTCATGGTGACAGATTTAAGAATGCAATTTAGTGGTACCGTCTTTTTATAGGCCTTTTTTTGGTGATGGTTAGGGATGGGAATTGAAATGAAAAATATCAGTATTGGGTTATCTGATATATTGGAATTGTTTGATATTTGATTTTGAATATATCGGTATGTCGGTGTATCGTATGGATTTTTTGGAAAACAGTAAGTTTGTAGATTTATTTTGGTATTTTCGTGAATTATTTTTCTTGCTATCTTAGAGTTATTATATTTTTTTTTCTTAGGGTTTTGAAAATAAAGCACTATATATGTCTTATTCGAGCTTATGGCTTTCTATTAAACTCTTGTCAGGAAGAACATCGTAATCGAAACAAATTAAATTTGGAATATTTTTTGTTATATTAAAATAAGAAATGTTGATGATCGATAGTTATGAAAATAAAATCTTCATAAATGTATATCTGTGGCTTCCCGCCATAATCGAGAAAGTCACTTGTGCCATAAGGCTCAGTTTATATGATATTCTGATAAAATTTTGAACGTTATGGCATGAGTGACTTTCTCGGTTATGGCTGGAAGCCATAGATATATCTTTCATATAGAGTATTAAGAACCCTTTACGTCAACTTTCGGTGAGATGAAAGAAAAACTTGCAGCATTTTTCGTATTTTTCAGCACACAAACAGTTTGAAGGATTTTATGGTATTTTTATGGATTACTATGTTAGTTATCTAGAATTTGATATATTAGAATTTAAAATTTGAAAGATTCTTAGTAATTTTATAGATTTTAGATGATCATTCATACTTCGATTTTGAAAATTTTTTTAAATTGTTCCTATTTTGAGTGTTCATGAAATGTTAGAAAATTTTCTAGTATTTTCATTAATATTGCTACAATTTCAATTTCTAGAAATTCATGCTATAAGGAGTTATATACAAAGTTGAGTAAAAAAATGTGTATATTTTCGTGATTTTTTTAAAGGATGTTATGAACACTTTATTGCAAAATACCAAATTTAGTTCGATAGAATTAGAAGTTAAAAAAATTAGTAGTTAAACAATAAAAAAATATTCAAAATTCTACGATTTATGGCCCCTCCCCTGAAACGTTTTTTTTTTTAAAGAGCCTTCTGGTGAACGCGATTATAGGCAAACTACTCAACTGAAATAAAAAATTTTAAAAAATTATTGTACGAAAACGTTTGTTGAAGTACGTCAACGATTTATTTGTAAAAGAAACCTTTTGTTTATCATGAAAACTCTTGCCAAAAAAACCGATTTTCGAGGTGTCAAACATTTAAAACAATATGACAAAAAATTGTTTGAGCGAATGACATAGGTAAACGTAAAAAAACAATCGTTCAAGTACACAAATTTTTATATAACCTCTTCGAATCAAAAATTTATTGAATTTGTTTATTTGTGATAAATAAGTTTTCCTAGTTTTTTCAAAGATACTTCTTTGGAAAACATTATTTACAAGATATGATTTCCTTGAATTCAAAGTTTGTAATATTTCAATTCTTTCCATTAATTTATCAGAAAACGCAGAAAACATTATAGATATAAGATATGTTTTATATTTTGTTTACTTTTTCGGATTTATACGAAGAAATGGATTTTATTGTATTTCTATGGATTTATATATATTGATTACTAGATTTTGATCCTCGAGAACACAAAGTTTCATTGATTTTCAAATTCTGTATAGATTTTTGAAAAAATTTAAACAGCGCTAGAAGGTGAACCCCATATTATGGCCCTTTGATTATAATTTTCGAAATTTTGATTTATATTTTGAATTGAGTCTTGATTGAGAAAGAAAAAAATTCATATACCTTGAAGTAAAAACATACAAATAATTTTATTTTGAAATATAAATTCAAATCTAGAAAATGCTCATCAAAAGAAGAAACAATTAGGGGCGTTTACCTTAAGTGTCTAATAAAATCTTGATATTTTTAGTATTTTTGTGAATTCGTAAGATTTTCTTGAAGATTTTGCTATTTTCAATATTTTCATAAACTTCTACATATATTATCATATGCAATTCTCCATAGAATATCTAATATTTATTACTGTAGGAATCAAAATTTTATTTAATTTTAGAATTTTTATATTTCGTCGAAATAGTTAAATCAGAATTTATCCATTAGATTGATGGAATTTTTCAAATTGCTAAAATTTTCAGTGTTTTCATCTATCTATCAAATTTCGCAAGATTTTCTAGCAGGTGTGAAGATTGTTTTAGATTTTCGTATAAATTTCTTCTGAGATTCCATTGGAATCTAAAGTTTTCATAAATTGTTAAGTATGCATTTCTCCATGGAATATAAAAAATTTATTACAGTAGCAATCACAGTTTTATCTATTTTTATAATTTTTACATTTTTTTGGAATAGTTAAATTAGAATTTATTAATGTAATTTTTCGAATCTGTAGTATTTTCATCTATCCATTGAATTTTGTGAGATTTTCTAGCAAATCGGGAGATTCTAATAGATTTTTTTATGAATTTCTTCTGAAATTGCATTTGAATCTAAAGTTCTCATAAATTGTTATTATATTAATTAATCGTTAATAGAAAAGTTGCTTAAGGAATTCCGAGTATTAAATGGGTTTTTGTTAAAGCATTAAAAATTTTTCGTGAAATCAATTTTTAATGATGGTATCAAGGTATAATGCTTTTATAAGAAGAAAATCAAGAAGAAATGTTAGTTGAATATTCCTGTAATCATATTTTTGAAATTCTCAACCACAAAATATCCTCCCTATGGACCATATCACTATATTTTGAAGATTAAAAAATTAAAAAATGAAAAATTAAATTATTGTTAGAAGAAATCACTGACAATCAATTATTTTTTATCACCTAAAAGGATTGCTATATTATTTAATATCGCAACAAATATATAGATACAAAAACTACCAGTTGTTGAACATACAGATATGAAAAATGCGATATATAAAAAAAAATATCAATATTCCAATACATTGATACCTATCGCCCATCCCTAGTAATGGTACGTGGGAAACGAAGCTTTGTGTGCAGTCATGGGCCAATGAACAAGTTAAGTACAAAAAATACTGTAAAGATGAAGAGCTGTTTCAGGTTCTTTAATCTACATCCCAATTCATAATGATTTTCACCACCAAAATATCATAAATCTGGTGGAATCAACCGGATGAAGAATCAAGTACACTTCCAGGTACATCAATTTTGTACCTTGAATCAAAAATATTTCAAAAAACCCTGAAATCAATCTCATGCCAGCCTTCTCAATATCTTTACCATCGTCAATGCTCTTCAACATGACCATTTATGGCCCTTCAGGTTTCTGCACAAAAACCCCTTTTCCCAGACAGACCTTACTACTGACATATACTATAACTTGCAGATGAATTAATTATGCAATGAAGGATCTATGACGGTACGAGAGCGCGTTGCACTACGCCGTGCTCGTTATAATTGAGTTCTATTCGATGTACTTTTTTAATTAGCGTGAAATCGCGAGTCTGACGAGGGTACAGGTACGCGCAACGCGCTCGGATATGGCTCGTGGTCGTGGCATACAAACCTGGCTTTCACCGTCGTCACTACAGTACCCACTGTGACATTTTCTTTGATGTGAATGGGGCCGTATACTGAGTTTTCCCAATGTGGAGGATTATTGTTTCTGTCTACGACGTCTAACTGAACATCCACGGTAGCGCTCGACTGGGGTGTTCCTCTGTCCGAGGCGTTAACCTTCAGGTGATACCTTTCTTTCTATTGGCAAAACATGGGCCGTCAACTTTACAGGGTACATGGGACACTGCACATTCGAAACTTGTTCATTTTCTTTTCGTTAATCGCGGTAATTGGAAAACTATTCTGGTTTAAGGCGAGGCCGCGGTTTTTTTGGGTACGAGATTTCTACGGAAATGAAACCGAAATTTTTGTCATGTTTTACTGGAAGAGGGAATTACTTTGAGATTGTGTTTTTTTTGATCCAACACAAAAATCTTAACTCTGAACAGTACATACTATATCAATTGTTTACATAAGTTATTTTGTATGCTTTTTTGTTTTTCTTTTTCACGAAATAGAAATTTCTATTGGCATATCATAATGTGTTGGTATAACTTTCCGAGCTCTAAAAATTGTATTTTGGAAAAAAAACAGGAACAAAATGTATTGATGAAGTATTTCGGGATTACTGAATACGATTGGGGCACCTGAAAAATTTGGATTCCTTGAAAGATTCTGAGACGATTTTTTCTTTGGTGTGTTTGTGGAAAATTACAATATTAGGAATTTAAAAAATTAAACAAATATTGAAATATCAAAGGTTCTCAACAGTTTTATTACATTAAAAAAGAAAACTTGTAGAATTTCAGAAAACGTTCGCAAGTTGCATAGACTGGGCTCATTATATTACATTTCTTCGAAATGTGCATGATTTTGTTATCTTGTTTTTTTTTTTTTTTTTTTTTTTTTTTTCATAAATAAGGAAAAAAATTCAAAAGTATATGAAAATTGCATAAAACCTAGAAGAGTTTGGAATTTTTTTTTCTTTAAAACTTTTAAGTACTTTCTTGATGTTTAAAATCGTGAGAATTTTTAAAAATTTATAAAAATGGAAAGTCTTAAAGATTGTAGATTTTTTTTTCAAAATTTAAACAAATTGCAGAGTTAAAAATTTTCTCATAAATTTTGAAGGTTGTACCTAATCATTATCATGTTTCTTCGACGTATAGAACAAAATGTGTTCCATATTATTATAAAAATCGAATAAACTTGAAAAATATCGAAAAATTATTGAAAATCTTGATGAATTAGGGAAATGACTACACAATTTTTGTGAGACTCGTAGAATTTTATAAAATGTTCATTAATTTTGCATACTGTGCTTATTATTAAATTTTTTCGAAATATATGCATGATAATGTTTTTTTTTTTTTTTCATAAAAATAAAAGAAATTGAAAAAAACGTATGAAATTTACGTGAAACCTTGATCAGTAAGGGATTTTTTTTTATTTCTTCAGTAGCTTTTTGATACTTCAAATCTTAAAAATTTTGAAAAATAAAAAAAAATTGATTGTCCTGGAAATTGTAGAATTTCAAAGAATGTTCATAAATTTTGAAGGTTGTATTCGTTATCATGTTTTTTTGAGATACATAGTCAAAATGTTTTTTCATAATGAAAATCTTAAACATTTGAAAAGTATTGAAAAATTATGGAAATTTTGATGCATTACAGAAGTTTCTATTAACTTTTTGTAAAATTCTCAGAATTTCAGAAAATGTTTATAATTTTCGTAAAATGTGCTGTTCATTAAATTCCTTCGAAATATGCATGATATTGTTATTTTCATTTTTTCATAGAATTTCAAAAAAATTCGAAGAATATGTAAATTACGTAAAAATTTAATGAGTTGGAAATTTTTCCAAAATTTGGAAAGTCTCAAATAGTTTTTTGATATTTAAAATCTTGATGTTTTTGAAAAATTAGAAAAAATTGAAAGTCTTGAAAATTGGCAATGATTCTTAACAATTTGAAGAGAAAACAGAATTGCAAGGTATATTTATAAATTTTAAAGGTTGTTTCCATCATACTGTTTTAGAGAAACAAATCAAAATGATTTACATTCTATAATAAAAAATCTGAAAAACTTGAAAAGAATTGAAAAATTACGAAAAAAACTTCATAAATTAGAGAAATCACTATAAATATTTTGTGAACCTTGCGGAATTCCAGAAAATTTTCATAAATTTCGTAAACTATGGTTATTCATGAATTTTTTAATATGCGTTATAGTGTTATTTTCATTTTTTTATAAAAATTTGGAGAAAATAAAAAACAGCAACAAAATTACGTTAAATTTAACGTTAGATAAGTTGGAAATTTTTTCAAAATTTGAAGTTGTTTGTCGATATTTGAAATATTAAGAACTTGAAAAGATAGAGGAAAATTGAAAGTATTGAAGATTGTCAGTAATTTTTAGAAATTTGAAAAAATTTCGGAATTTCAAAGGATGCTCATAAATTATGAAGGTTGTATTAATTATATTGTGTCTTTGGGATGAAAATCAAAATTTTTTCCATTCCAAAATATAAATCTGAAGAACATGAAAAGTATTAAAGAATTATGAAAAATCTCGATAACTTTGAAAATCTTGACAACTTTGAGAAAGTTCTATAAAATTTTTGTAAAATTCGTAAAATGTAAATCGATTAATTAGATTTTGTTTGTGTCCATATTTCATCGAAATATGGTTTCAATGATTTCTCGTTTTTATGTAAAAATCCGAAAAACTTGTGATAAATTCCAATGAACAATCAAATCCAACGAACAATGAACAATCAATCCAATACAATAAAAAAAAAAAAAAACAAATAGTTGACAAATTTCTACAAAAATCGGAAAGTTTCGAACACTATTATATTTTTTTGGAAGACCTGCAAAACACTTTTATCATTTTTTATTTTTTTAACGAGTCTCACAAATTCGACAAAGTGGTAGAATTTCAAACAATATTTATCAAATTTGTTGATTGTCGAAAATTTTAGAAATTCCACAAAACTACAGAAATTATGTAATGTTCTTAAAATTGTGCAAAGTCAAAAAACAGTCGATAATTAATTATAATATCTATAAGCCTAGTATAAGTTTGACAAATTTTACAATTTATAACTGGACCAAATTTATATCACGAGTTTGTTTAGAATTTTTTCCGACGTTACAACACTGCATGCATTGAGATGGGGTGTTACATCCTGGCCACAAAATTGTTAATTTATTGACACCGCAGTGTAGCCTATAAAAGCTTTCGTTCGACATTTCGACGCCTTCGCAAGTAGCAATAGCTAGTCTTCCAATCTCAAATATCAAGTTGCAATCTCAATCCTCCACTAAAAAATGTGGAAGTCAGTTCTTCTATTTAGCATCTGAATTCACAAAAGTGAAGATGACCATAAGATCGATATTTTTAAAATAAGTATACCATTTTCACACAACTATGAGTGTAATGATCATTATATTTTGTGTGATATTTTTTAATAAAGAAAAGTAATGAAAATTTTGTCACTGATGTCACCAAAAGTAGTAAACAACAGTACACTGCTTACCGATAGTAATTACCATTTGTTGATTTTGTCAAATAGTAAATATTGTTATATTGTACAAATTACTATGTACATGATAGTATCAAAAATGTTAAAATTTCCAGAATGTAAATTGTACCATATATATAGTATATTTTGCTACATTAGTTCACAGAATTGAATGTCCACGTGAAAAATGTTTTTGAAGGTTTTTGACACCCGTAAAAGTTTGGAATTTTATAAAAGTTCTGACAGATCTGTCAAAACTCTCAAAATATACCAACTTCAAAAGTTGTTCATTAATTGATAAGAAACTTTAAAAAAAAGCATTTTCTTCTAATAATTATAATAATGTGTAAATAATTCATAAATGACATTCTATTTCGGTTTCATTTCTTATCACACGATCGTTATTTCTACGTTAATCTCTCGAATCTCGCCAAAGTCGAGCAATAACTTTGAAAGTGACTAATGAATAACTGCCAACATGCACCGATTTTAACGTTAATGGACACAATGCATCGACGGAATTGACTCGCGAGTAAATCGAAGTGTGAAATTTGAGGGGTCTTTGACAATTGCTCTGGCGCAGCTGCCATGCGAGAGAAAAAGACCGTATCAGGATCTAATTTCACATGGCAGAGTTTCAAAGCTCCGCCAACTCTATATTTGATTGTAAAAACTCGAGCACGAGACATGGAAGTATTTTATTTTACTCAGTTCAGATTTCAGTCTCTTGCGGTTTTTTATTGGCTTGGAATATTAATAGCTAGTGAAATTTGATTGAGTCACATAAAGATAATAAATTTCAGGTTCATTGCTCTACTAGCATGATTGTTTTGGTAGCATTATTGAATGTATAATATTTTTACGTGTAAAAATTTTGGGAGACAAGTTGGTATTGGCATTTAGTATTCGGAAGAACAATATTGGCACCAATTGCTGAAAAAATTTTTTATCCAATTACACAATCATTTGGGATTGTTCAAAGGTTCATTCTTATTCTAATTTTGAATATACAGGGTGATTGAACGTATTTAAGATGACGGAAAATTTATGTACCTGAAATTCAACAACTTGAAAATAAATAAAAAAAAAACATTCATAAATATTGGGGAAAAAAATGTATAGCTGGTAACAAAAACATCACTGTTACAAGAAATAAATTATAAAAATTTGTTTTGGTCGTTTACTTTAAAACGTTTGGATTCCAAAATGAAAATTTCAGCTATCCCCAATTGCAATTAAAATATATTACTTTATGCCTGCGATGAAGAATAAAAATTCTGAAAAAAACTTAGAAGAATATATTTTTTTTGAAAGATCATCAAACATTTGACTTATTTAATAACATTGAAATGTCGTGAAAAAGTGAAGAAAAAGTAAACTGTAGTACTACCTTTATTTTTTAGAGTGAATTTTCAGCTATATCGAGTCAAAATACAATCATTTAAACACGGAGTGAGAATTTGCTCTCAGAGAATGAATGATAACTCTCTAAAAAGTTGAATTTCACTTTACGAAAAGCGAAGTTTCACTACATTCGAGTAATTTTTCACTCTTAGAAAGTGAAAAATCACTCCAAGTTTGAGTGACAGTATTAAATCTCAAAATGAAGTGATAATTTACTCCGTATCGAGTTATAATACTGTTACATATACACGGAGTCAAAATTCACTTACAGAGAGTGAATGTTTAGTCTTCGAGAAGTTGAAATTATTTTGAATGGTAGTGAATTTTCACTAAATTCGAGTGATTTTTGAATTTGAAAAAGTTAAAAAATCGCTTTAAATTTGAGTGGCAGTATTCAAACTCGAGGTTGAATGAAAATTCACTTCATATCGAGTCAAAATACTGTCACTTAAATACGGAGTGAAAATTCATTTCAGATAGTGAATAATCACTCTTAGAGAAGTGGAATTTCACTTTCACATGAGTGAATTCTCACTACATTCAAGTGATTTTCCACTCTTAGGAAGTGAAAAATCACTCCAAGTATTATTAGCAGTATTTCAACTCAAAGTAGAGTGACATTTTACTCTATATCGAGTCTCAATACTGTCATTTAAACACGGAGTGAACATTTAATCTCAGACAGTAAATACTAACTCTTTAAGAGGTTGAATTGCATTTTATAAAAGTGAAGTTTTACGATGTTCGATGTATTTCTCACTCTTTAAAGTGAAAAATCACTCTGAGTTTGATTCGCAGTATTCAAACTTAATGTAGAGTGAAAATTCAAACTACATCGAGTCAAACTACTGTTACTTAAACATGGAGTGAAAATTCACTGTTAGATAGTAAATGGTCGATCTTCGAGAAGTTGAATTTCACTTTAATAGAAGTGGAATTTTACTACGTTCGAGGGACTTTTCGCTCAAAAAAAGTGAAAAATCACTTTAAATTGAAGTGGCAGTATTTTAACTTTGAGGAGACTGAAAATTGACTGTTCGTCAAGTTAAAATACTGCTACCTTAACACGGATTGAAAATTCACTCTTAGAGAGTAAATGTTCACGTTTCGAGAAGTTGAATTTCACTTTCAAAGAAGCAAAGTTTAACTACATTCGAGTGACCTATCACTCTAAAAAAATAGACAGTCACTTCAAATTTAAGTGGCAGTATTTAAACCTAAAGTTGAGTAAATATTCACTCAGTCGAAATACTGTCGCTCTAACACTGAGTGAAAATTCACTTTCAGAGAGTGAATGGTCGATCTTCGAGAAGTTGAATTTCACTATCAATAAAAGTGAAGTTTCACTACATTCGAGTCACTTTTCACTCTTAAAAAGCAAACAAACCATTCTTTGTTCGATTGGCCGTATTAAAATTCGATGTAGAGTAAAACTTCACTCTATATCGAGTTGAAATATTGTTACATAAACATGGAGTGGAAATTCACTCTCAGAGAGTCAATGGTCAATCTTCCAGAAGGTGAATTTCAGTATTATAGATGTGAAATTTCACTACATTCGCGTGACTTTCGACTCTTAAAGTGGAAAATTACTCCAAATGAAAAAATTTGGAGTGATTTTTGAAATAATATTTTCAAAACACTCCTACTTTAACATAGAGTAAAAATTCACTCTCAGAGAATGAATCTTAAGTTTTCGAGAAGTTGAATTTCACTTTCAATGAAATGAAGTTTCACTACATTCGAGTCACTTTTCACTCTAAAAACGTAAAAAATCATACCGAGTTTGAGTGGCAATCTTTTGATTCAATGTAGAAATGTAGAGTGAAAAACTTACTCTGAGAAATGAAGAGAGTTTGTGTAGAGCATTTTTGAACTTTATATTCCACGTGTCAGTAGAGTGTTAGATATATCAACGTAAAAAGATTTCTTTGTACTCATGATATGATAATTCAAAAAGAAGATAAGGTTTTCTTAATAAAAAACTATAAATTTCTAATCTTCTTATGTTGAAAAACGTGTTTTCATATCCGAAATATCATGCTCATGGTGCACAAAAAGTTACTGCTGGACTTCGGTGTGAAATTCGTAGTAATCCCTAGATTCGCCTGTTTTAAACGTAAACAAAGATTGAAAATGAAGTCGTTCGATTAACAACACGCATGGTATAATCCGAGAATCAAAACCAATAAACAAATCTTACTTACTGGGAAATCGTCTTTTTCGAGACAAAATTTTTTCAAAAGCCGATGGTAACGTAAAATGGTGCATTGAACAAAACGTAAAAAAAAAAAAAAACGTAAACGAATCGTAAATTAAAGATCACAGAACCAAACAATGGCAGGCAATTTGCATGCAAGCGGAATGCGTCGAGATAAGGATAGATATAGAGAAAAGGTGGGGAGGGTGGGGGGGGGGGGGGGGGATTAAGGGCTTCGTGTAAAAATGTGACGAACCCTTGATTGAAAATTTCGTTAACGACACTCAAAAACCCATGGACGTTACGGTTTTTTCTCTTTTTCTTTTTGAAAGACAGCCGTATGCTGCCCCAATCACAGAAGAAAAAATGCCACATGACGGACGGAATTCGATCGACTTATTATCTACGTGTAAAATGCTCTCATCTAAAAAAAACTCAAAAAGTAACCGAAACGAAAAAATCGAAAAATTCGGGGATCGAACGGAAAAAGCTCAAAAATGCGTTCGCAAATGGGAAGGAGAAAGGCGAATAGTGGAAAACCAAAATGCAAAGAAAAAAAGCAGTTAAGGGAAAAAAGTTAGATGAGAGCTTAAATTTCGTTCCTGCAAAAACACATTCATATAAAACATTTGCAAAGCATGTTAAAAAAATTCGTTTCTTTTTTTTAGTTTTTTTTTTTTTTTTTTGATGCACCACAAAATGCGCAGAAGTCGGAGTAACACCATACGTGGGGCTCAAAAAATGTCGTTCCCACCTGCTCCTGGAAGTTCAAAAAACATCACTTCCCTTTTAAAAAACAATCGCATTAGTTCCATCTTAAGTGATTAGAGATTAGATTTTTTTATTGAGAATACTCTGGAAGGATTGAAAAAATTCACACGCTGGTGATCGAGGTTGCGAAAATGTCTTCATGTTTTCAAAATGTTTGGGAATGAAGCAAAAAATTTTCGCCCTCGAAAACGAACGTGCGAGACAGGTTTTGTTATTTTGCATTTTCAAAAACGATTGAGAGTTATGTTTTATTAGTCGAAAGGGCAAAAATCTGCCAGAGTTTGATTGACACAACGGCCCGAATTGGTCGATCGATTCAGGTACGTGAAGCGTTTAAGGAAAATCAGGCATAGCTAAAAATCGTTACCATAGTGAAAAACATTTGTGCATATCAATGGGAATAAAATTCTATACATGTGCCGTACAAAAGGAACTCATTATTGCAATATTAGTGATACGGAAATCATATTTGTATGTAATATGTACACAGAAAACGACGTGACTCGCTAAAAAGTTTCGTACACGAGTCGTTCTTTCGACGTTGAGGCAACGAAATTGTTTGACGTTGAAAATAAAGTTATCGCGAATGCAGAAACGCTGGCGAAAAATGTGTACTTTTTAGCTCTTGGTTACGATTCGACTCACAATCAGCATCGCTGGCCCCGCGACAGGCTTTTGTTCAACTTCCCTGCAATTATCCCTTTTTCATTTCAATTGCTGAGGGGACAAAGAACCGCTAATGACATGCGAGAACTTTTTCGCGCACGTCGAGCTGAGCGTGTTTTTTGTTATGGAAATCGATTTTTCTTCGCATTTCGCGAAAAGAAGGTTTAATGATATCGTTTCAGTGAAATGACATTGTTACTTTAGGAAAAAACAACAACTGATTAATAATAAACTGAATTAGTGTAAGTTCGAAGTCATTCTTGAAGTACATATTCTGAAACTTGGTTATTTTTTAACCGATTCTGAACAGTAAAATGGGTTTGGAGAGAGAGATGGTAAAGATTTTTGAACAACATGTGTAATTTTATGAAACAATTTTACTCAAATTTAGGGGCTGAAACCTTTTCCAAAATTCGAAATAGCTATGCCAGAAATGAAAATTAATGACCAAATTTGTGGTATTTTGTAAGTCAACAGTTTGATTATTTTTATGATTGTTTTAATGGATGGACAATGCTTAACAACTTGCCATCGACTTTTTTTTTAATAAAAATGCGAAATTTTTATTATTAAATCAAAATTCAATAGAATCAAACTCTCAAGTGATGAGTTCAAAAGCTGAAATGTAAGGTGAAAAATTATATATCAACTTCAAATTTGTATCTTTAAATATGGAGAAAATGGCAAAATTACACGTCAATAAAAAAAAGTGAATATTCCATGTTTTAAAACTGAAACCATATATTGTCATTTTTGCAAGGTGGGTTTTTCAAAGTTTGGTGTAACTGAAAATAGGGAAGGATTTTGATATAAAAAAGGTATTTAAAAATTCTTTTTTTTTCACGATTGGATGTGAATCTTGAAGATTACATACTCACAAGTAAAAATATGGACAAATGAAAACTTTTGTTGGAAAAGTAAGCCTAGCATTCAAATTAAAAAAGCGAAAAATTGAAACCTGAGAAATGTTAAAGATTTTTTTCAAATTGGAATTCTACAATTTCAGCGTATGTTATTGCTCATTTCGAAAATGAAAAATTGCAAAATAAGTTTTTCATTTGAAATTAAGTTATACTTAAATAGAAATCAAAGAACTTATAGTCCTTTTTTTTGAATGAAGTAATTCTTCGTAAATTTGCAAGACTTTTATCAGTCTAGAAAAGTTGTGTTACATAAATGATTAGACTGAAAAAAAATTTGTCTTGAGAATAATGACTGTTTGTAGTTTGAATTTCAAAAAAACAAACAGCTTTAACTTTGAAATATTGCTAAATTGATGTTCATATTCTATGAGAAAAAAATGTATTAATAGTTACTAATTTCAATGCATGAAAAATTAGAAAACTTATCAATATCGAAATACCCATTTTAAATTCCTATATGTTTACAAAAAAGTATTGAAATTTAACATAAGCAACTTTATAATTCAAGATAAAATTGAAATATTTTATTTTAAAAGACACGAAATTGAGGGTTCGCCATAAATAAAGTAAAAATTTGACGATTCAAATATTTCAAATATTTTGAGAATAATTATACGTTTTCCTGAAAAACAACCACTAAAAATTTTTTCTAGGTGCGCCCCCGGTCCTACTTATTTGGAAATTTTATGATTTTCTTGCAATATTTCTTGAAAGTATGTGTAGCATTACAAACAAAAACATAATTCATTATATATTCGAGCATTAGTTCATTCATCTTAAATAAAAATTATGAAACTATCTTTGGAGTTTTTTGTATCTGCTTAAATGTACAATGAATTCTACGAATATTGTTGTAATGTAACTTCATTTTAGACACATTTCAATTCCTTTTTGGAGTTCTTTTTTGAAGACGTCATTACAACATTTGCAAATCTTCATGCCAAACAATTCAAGATCTATCTCCTTCAAAATTTTTATTTCTTAATATTTACTCGAATTTCATTTCTATCGAATTCGAATGGAATGGAATTGATTTTTCCAAGATTTTAAGCAAGATGAAAGAATGAGTTCCATGTTTTGAAAAGATTAATATTCTTTCAAAATTTGGCAGCTTTTAAAAATTATTTGAATACAAACCCTAGTAAGTTTTACAAAGAAAAAATTGTATCTTAAAAACGAAAATCAGAAAGTGAAAACAATATGTGTGTATTTAGAGAAGCGAATGTAAATATAGAATATTTTTGAAAAATTTTTAATTTATAAACTTCGTATAAAATTTTCATTTGATTGAGATTTTAATTAAAAATGATTTCCATTCCATCAAGACTTTTAAGTTCCCCAAAAACCTTTTGAATTATTTGTGAAGAAATGTGGAAAAATAAATTTTCCGAGAAATTGGAAAGTTTATGGAACGAAATGTTTGAAATATTCATTTATTCCAGAAAAATAATAACCTTCTTAAAGCAAACCTTGTGAAATGAATGTAATTACATTGCAAAAGCTGCAGACTGTTTAACATGAATTGCAAAATAAAGAAAAATAAATAGAAATGAATCTTGGGAGATATAAGAAATAAAAAGTTCGTTAATAAAAAATCAGCAATGGCAAAGAGAACTTCCTTTTTTGAAATTATGTTTCAACTTTCCAAGGAAAAAGCTTTCGAAAATTATAGTTCTAACAAAATGTTCAGCATTATAAAAAGCTCAAATCGATGATTTAGTTTTAATTTGAAAGTTGCCAAATCAATGATCAGAGGAAAAATTAAAAAAAAAATTAGCTTATCCTTGCAGATGGAAGTTTTTAAGGAGAAAGTTTTTGAAAAAAAAAAAAAAAAAAATAATTGAATAATGGGATTCTGGGTTAACATAGCCCTTTATGATGGTTAAAAAATCCATAAAGATCAAAGTGCCTAACTTGATGTTACATCATTTGTTTCTAACAACCAGAAAAATGTTACTACCATGTTACAACAAAGAGTAGAGAAATATTCGAATTATTCAGTAAAACAATATTTTTCCATTTTAATCACAAATTAATTTTTAAAGATGAGTCTCTTCACTGTGATATTCAGTTTGCGTCAAAAACTAGACACATGATTGTCTGAACATTTCATCATTTTTATGACGAATGGATCTTCGTATCGAAATGATAAGTTTGGTCCTGATAACCAATTTCCATAGTTATACAATCAAACAATCATAAAATCAACGTACACATACTCATAGCCATTCCAAAAATTGTTTAACCAACTAAAAAACAAAAAAATCACGAATACTGCAGAAAAATTCCCAAAATTCAGTCATCAAACTTCACTGCAACATAACGGTTTCCTCTTTCATGTAACAAGAAACTCTTGACCCATTCACCCATAATTATCATCGACGTACTACCAATGTCCATTGACAGTTGGTCCCCTACCTCATAATTTATTTTTCTTACGATGACGTCACTTGTGACCAGATGTCACCGTAGATACTGTTATTTGCCTTACATCTCCCGCCCGTTATCGCACCCCAAAGCAGGTGCGTCCATAAGTTCAAGGGATGAATTCGGTTCGACGCACGCGAGCAAAACGTTATTCACACAATGGAGCTCATCGAAAGTGCGTGATTGTGAAAGCCACAATGGGAAGATCATTGTGGATCGAGACCTGACCCTCGCGAAAAAAGCCTGCCACGGCGCCAGCCCGCTATTTCTATTGTCAGACAGAGGAAAAATATGAGTGCAACAAGGCTAGACACTTACATCCAGTGGTTTCTTGAGCACGATCCAGCCGGATTCTGGCTGGATCTCGAAGTACTCGAGGCCCTGCTCGTTGTCCATTGCACTGAGGCTGTATGTGATGGCCCCGTTATTGTCCGCATCTTCGTCGGACGCGGAAACGCGGAGGATGTTGGTTCCGATGCTGGCGTCTTGTTTCACGTTTTCCACGTATCTCTGGAAAAATGATGGAAATTTGTGAGAATTTTGGTAGGGGACAGTCCTCATAACTTCATTTTTCTAGGATTTTTAAGCCTGGAGCTATTTTTACAATATGTCATTTTGTTCTTTATTTTCTCTTCCTTATACTGAACACAAGAATTTGAGCTTTTTTTTAAATAACCTTAATGACAGTAGCCAATAATACTTACTTAAGGTTTTTTGCAAGTCTAGCTCATTTCGTTCATTTATTTGCAATTTAGAAATTTATTGATAACTTGGGTAATGATTCAATATTTAAAAACGAGTATGTATATTTTCAAAGGTTTAGATTTTATTTTTGAAGCAGGTAGAAGAAAAATTTAATTGGAAATTTAAAACAGTCTTCATTGTCCCTGCGTCAAGAAGGGTCATTGTATAGCGTCTCGTCCGTGATGGATTACATTTTCGGAAGAGGCTGGAATGAATTTCGGAATCTTGAAGCAAGATTCATCGTTTTGATATAAATTTTTTCAATTTACCAATATATTTTTGGGAATATGAGGTATTAAGAAATTCAGTTTGTAAATGCTCTGAATTGGAAATGTAGGACCTTGGAATTTGTAAAATGGAAAATGCGTACCCCTATCAACTTGGTAAAGGTCAGTCCTTCAAACCCGTTTTTTTTTTCGAAAATAATTTTTCACAAAGTTATGCACCAGGCGTCCTTTTCCTACAAAACCTTTTCAGATCACCGCACAATGAAATTAGGGTTTATGAAATTATTTAAACGAAAGTAGCTTTTTATTTATTTGCAATTTACAATGAGCAATTAGTCATTGTTTTTCAATATTCAAAAACGAGTAGATATATTTTCAAAGGTATGGTTTTCATTTCTGAAGTGAAAATTAAAAAAAAAAAATGTTGGCAAATGTAAATGATGATTTATATTCTTTTTTGGAGAAAAGCAGTCTTCATTGTCCCGCATCAAGAACTGTCATTGTATAATATATTTTTGCGAATATTAAGTATTATAAAATTGAGGTTTGATGTAATTGAGTATCAGAAAATGCGATTTGCAAATGCTGTGAATCAGGAAATTTTGAATAAGAAATACAACATAGGACCTTGGAATTTGTGGAATGGAAAATGTGTACTTCAATAAACTTGGTAAGGATACAGTTCTTTCAACACTTTTTTTAAATCATTTTTCCTAAAGCTATGTATTTTTTTCGATGTGCCCTCTTCTACCAAAAATTCTCTTCCGAACACTGTACCTACATCAAAATTAGAGTTTTTGTACAAAATTACCTAAACAACAGTAGCTTATGATAGTTACTAAAGACCTCTTGAATCATTATACCACAGGTTTTTTGCAAAGTTGGCTCATTTTGTTGATTTATTTGCAATTAACAAATTTATTGATAACAAGGACAGTTATCAATCATTTTTGAAAATTCAAAAACGAGAATATATATTTTCAAAAGTATAGATCTTATTTTTGAGACTTAAAATTAGAAGAAAATTTTCGGTGGATTTGAATGACGATTTTCAATAACTTTTTGAGAAAATCAGTCTTCATTGTCACCGCATGAAGAACGGTCATTGCGTAGTGTCTCCACCGTGACGGATTTCTGTTTCTCAGAAGAGGTTGGAATTACTTTTGGAAACTTTAAGTGAGATTCTACATTTTGATATGCATTTTACTGGGATATCATATTCTAATATTCACTTTGATAAAAATGTTTAAACTGAACAAAATTTTTTTTTAATATTATGAGTATCATAAAATTCAAGTTTCGTGTTATTGGGTATTGGAAAATTCGATTTGCAAAGGCTCTGAATCAGAAAACTTTTAACTGGAAATATACGCTTATCCTGGGTCATTTTTACCTTATTTAACATGTAAAAAGTATGCAAAATAATGAAAGGAAACTGAAATTACTGAGAATATAATTAATCAAAATTTTCATGGGATTTAACGACATTTCAGATGAGCTTAAATTTTCTTAAAAACTAGATAGGGAGACAGTCTTTCCAACTTCCAACTTTTTTTTCCCAAAGTTATATTTCCATGTGTCCTTTTCTCCCGAAACTTCTTAATCTAACATTATATTTAACGAAATCTAGGTTTTTCTAAAATAACATCAATGAAAGTAGCTAATAATGGTTACTTAAGACTTTTTAAATCAAACTACCAAAGGGTTTTGCAAAGTTAGTTCATTCTGTTTATTTATTTGCAAATAAACAAATTGGAAAATTCTCAATCGTTTTTTGATATTAAAATACAAATTTGTCCGTTTTTAAAGATAAGACTCTCATTTATGAAGAATAAAATAGAAAAGAATATTTCCAACAAATTAAAATGACAATTTCATTGTCCCTCTTGATGCAAGGACAATGAAGACTGTTTTTCTACAAAAATGAATGGGAATCGTCATTCTGATTCGTTAAATATTTGTTTTGTATTTTTCGTTTTGAAAATGAGGCCCTTACCTTTAAGAACATAAATATTTTTTTTTGAATATTGAAAAACGTTTGAGAATTGCCCAAGTTTTCAATAAATTTGTTGAATTACAAATCAATAAATAAAATTAGCAAACTTTGCAAAACCCTTACATTGATTTTATAAGTCTTAAGTGATTGCCTATGTAGTCTTAAATTGCATATTTTTGTATATGTGATTTTTTCCACATACGATGTAATAAAGGCTCAGTTTCAAAAAATAATTTCTCAAAATGAGACATTTTCGAAAAATATTTTTCCAAAAGGAGGCTCTTCGAAACAAAACTTTCCCAAAATGTGGAACAAGTATTCCAAAAAAATTTGCTCAAGCAGAAAAATTCCTCAAATTTTTGTTTGGGCTGTCATTTTTTTCATGACGAAAAATCGATACTGAATTTGACAATTTTAAAGTTTTTTTTTTTGAAGTCCTGAATTTGGACAATCGATTTATCCAATATTTTATATTTTTTTATTCAATGATTTGTCCAAAATGACGAGAATTGATCTGTTTTTTTCGAACCTCATTCAAAACAATTCAGAGAGAAAAGAAATAATTTTTATCTACCTCTGGCATAGAAAACGCGTTTCTATGCCAGCTTGAGATCTCTAAACGCGTTTTCTATGCCCTCGGTACATAAAATATTGTTCGTAACAGGCACGGATGTGCTCATAGGCAAAACGGGTTACAGTTCTCGGCTTCGCCTCGGACCGTAATTTCCCCGTTTCGCCAAATTCGCACATCCGTGCCTGTTACGAAATATACTATTGAACATCTTTACCAAGAATCAGTTTATTTTTATTAAAAAAAAAAAAAACATCGAAAAGATCCATGATTGTTTTTCTGAGCATCATTCGAGTTTCATTTTTGATATATGTACAACATAATGTACTATAATTTATTTGTTTTAAGAAAAATGACGATGATCATTATTGTCATATTTGAACAATCACGTACAAAAAACAAGTCAGAAAGATAAATTTCATTTATCTAGTTCTACGCAAGATGAAAATAAAAGCATTTTCACTCCATGGTGGGTTAACTTTCACGAAAGCAAACGAAGTTTCTCATGTTATTCTGTCTCTGAAATTTCCCTCGTGAACTCAAAGTAACACATAATTAATGCAGTTACTAATTGTAGTTCCCGAGTTCATTTTACATTCAATACATCTATTTTCTGTAACATTTGCAATTCCCACGAGTGACAAAAATAGTCATTTCTCGTATTATTCCCAGATCTGAATGAACTTCGTTTAACAATAGACAGAAAATATCGAACAATTTTACAATTTTTATTACAAGCCCTATTTTTAGACTATAATTGGATGATTTTGAGAGTTCTTATTTCAAAAATAATTTTGAAAATGAGTATTCTCTGTAATGCACATTTTCACAAACTTACCTGTCGATCAAAGAGAGGAGGGTTGTCATTGACGTCTGTAATTTCCACTGTAAACGAGCAAACACCTTCTAAAGAGGGCTCGCCCTGATCAGTGGCCTTTACAGTGACGGACACAAATTTTCCGTCGTCGCCTTCACGATCGAACACCTAAAAGATTCCAAGCACAAATATTTAAAAGAAACTGAATCCTCATTACTAATTTAAAAGCATTTAAGAAATATTTATCAAGAATTCAACATGAGGTGATGAACTCTAAATTTATTCAAGTGAATTTTCCACTAGGATTTTGGTACTCGAGATAATCCTGCAAATTAAGCTTGAATGGAACTTGTACCTACAATGAATGAAATTTCACTTGTTTTGGAGTAATACTTTATTCAAAGAGTGGAATTAAAATGTCTGCAATCCTTTTTAATTGAAATGGTCTTTCTTCATTTCGTTCATGTTTGTTGCAAATAATTGAGTGTGGTTGTTGAAAGGGCTTTGGAAGGATTTTTATGAAGAATATTCTCATTATTTGTTAATTAATATAGTTACATTTTTATCATTATTAGCTTTATTGTTGTTTTTATTGCAGTTCTTGCTTAGAAAAATAAAATGAGTTATTCTGGACGTAAAATCACTAAAATTATTATTTTCCAAGTGTTTCATAGAACAAAAATGCAGTGTTTACATGATTTTTGGTTTTTTGCCTGAACGAATTATTAATCATTTTTACACAAGTATAAATAATTACTATATTTTTGAAATTCAGATCAAATAGAGATTCGATTTAAAAGTTTAAAAGGTATACAAATTTTAAATTTTGGTTGTAACTTCGTCATTGTTCGTCCTATTTTTCGAATCTAGAATCTGATCACTTCATTTTTGGGTAATAATGAGGAATGTTTTAATTTTTTTAAATTTTGCTTACCATTTCAAGATTTTTTGTTTTCTTGTTGAAACTCAGAATCAAATATAAAGAAATTTTTTGTACTAGAAGTACTAAATTCCACGAATTTTTAACTTTCTCAACTGTTCTTGAATTTTTTCACTTAAAAAATATAAAGTGAAAGAAATTTAGTGACTAAAAGTTTTGGCTTAATATTACGAAATTACTTCAGGTTTTGAATTTTTTTGATTTTTTGTTTCTGGTTTCTGGGTTCAAAATCAAACTGCATACAAAAACTAAAAAATGAAAGGTAGTAATTTTGAAAGGACATTTAGTCGGTTACATAATCGAAAGAAAAGTTTATGTTAAAAGTTTGAAGGTATGTATAAAATTAATACAGATTCTAAATTACGGTAATAGTATTGTATTTTGTGTTCTGTATTTGCAATTCAGAATGAAATTCTTTGAAATTTGGGTTGAGAAGTAAACAGTTATAATGTTTTTAAAATTTTCTTAACTTTTATAAATGTTGTTTCCATCTATATAATTCAGAATTCAATAACTTTACATTTCGAATGAACGTAAAGTAAAATTAGTTATACTTTTTTGCTTTTGTTTATGATTTCCCGATTTTTTGTTTGATGTCTTGAATTTTCAATCATGTGACTAAAATTCTGTTTGAAACCTTTACGAAATTCGAATCTTACTGATATTTTTTTTTTTTTTTTTTAAATTCGTAGTGTGGCATCTGAGTGGCATTTGAGATATTTAAAATTACTACAAAGTTTGAAATTTGTTTATAGTGTATCAAGTTTCTACTATGTTATTAAAGTTTAAAATGTAATTACTACAAGTAAAAAAGTACAAAATATCTAAAAACAGTTGTTGATTTTCGTGATTTATCACACAAAATCATTAACAATGATTTTAGAATATTTCGTGTGATTCTTAAAAGTCAAAATCACGTAACTGCAAGTTTAGAAGAAAAAGGTTTATTTATTTTTACTATAGTTGAAATTAGAAATAAAGGTTGCAAAGGTAACATTATTAATGTAATTGAGAATGTCGCAAATTTTAGATTCCATTGACATTTTTTAAATTTGTTCTATTTGTTTCATATTTTAAATTTTCATTTTTGTTGATGATTTGAAGATTATTTATTTGATTTTTTAAATTTTCAATGAAACTACAAAAACTTGAGTTTAAACTACCACGAGTTTTGAATTTTCAAATAACTATTTTATGTTTGTTTGCTACTTTTTTTTTTTTTTTTAATTTGTAGTGTAATTACCCAAATTGGCAGTTGAAAAATTCTCAATTTTAAATAAGTTGTAAATTCTTGCATGAAGTCTTATGTTTTTATAATGATACCAGAACTCAAAATGTATAACTACAAGTTAAGGTTCAAAAGTACAAAATTACCAAAAACGGTTGTTAATTTTCGTGATTTATCACACGAAATCATTGACAATGGTTTCAGAATTTTCCGTGAAATCCTTAAAAGTCAGAGTCATATACCCCAAGTTTAGGAGAAAAAGTTTGAATTCTTAACATAGTTGGAATTTAAATAAAAGGTTACAAAGCTAACATTATTATTATCATCGAAAATATCGCAAATTAAAAATTTTATTTACTTATTTTTAATTTCACTAGTAATTTTGATCCTTTCAAAAAACATACACCTATAAAAAAAAAAAATACAATTTTTTATAAGAATTCAATTTCTTATAACGTTCACCTTATTAACACCTTATAAGAATTCAATTTTTTATAAGGTGACCTTATAGAAACCTTACGAAAAACTGAAATTTCTTATAAAGAATTGACGCAAAAATTTTTATCAGGTTCTTTTCTTAAACGATTTTATTTAATACATTCCTATGAGAAATTTTGGTTTCTTATAAGGTTTTCATAAGGTCACCTTATGAGAAATTTGATTTCTATAAGGTTTTTTAAGGTAACCCTAGAAGAAATTGAATTCTTATAAGGTTTTTATAAGGCCACCTTATGAGAAATTGAATTTTCATAGGGTTTTAATAAGGTCACCTTTAAGCAATTCAATTCCTATATTGTTTTTATAAGGTTACCTCAAAAGAAATTGGATTTTTATAAGATTTTTATAAGGTCACCTTATAAGAAACTGAATTCACATAGGATTTTTATAAGGTTCCTTTATAAGAAAATTGAATCCATATAACGTTTTTATAAGGTCACTTTAGAAGAAATTGAATTCTCATAAAGTTTTTATAAGGTCGCCTTATAAGAAATTGGACTCTTTTAAGGTTTTTTTAAGGTCACCTTATGATACATTTTTATAAGATTTTTACAAGGTCACCTCATAAGAAATAGGATTCTCCCAAGGTTTTTTTAAGGTCACCTTTAAAGAAATTGAATTCATATATAAGGTTTTCATAAAGTCACCTTATAAACTATTGAATTCTTACAAGGTTTTTATAAGGTCATCTATTGAGAAATTGAATTATAATAATGTTTTGATAAGGCCACCTTATAAGAAATTGAATTCATACAGGTTTTTTCCTTTATAAGAAATTGAATTCATATAAGGTTTTTATAAGGTCACTTTAGAAGAAATTGAATTCTTATAAGGTTTTTATAAGGTCACCTTTTAAGAAATTGAATTCATATATAAGGTTTTCATAAAGTCACCTTATAAACTATTGAGTTCTTACAGGGTTTTTATAAGGTCATCTTTTAAGAAATTGAATTTTTAAAAAATTTTCAAAGGTCACCTTATAAGAAATTGAATTCATATAGGGTTTTTTTAAGGTTCTCTTATAAGAAATTGAATCCATATAAGGTTTTTATAAGGTCACTTTAGAAGAAATTGAATTCTTACAAGGTTTTTATAAGGTCACTTTATAAAAAATTGAATTCTTCCAGGGTTTTTATAAGGTGCACCTTATAAGAAATTGAATTCTTATGAAAAATTTCGTTTTCCTAGAAGGTTTCTATAAGTATCAAAATGACTAGCATTGTTTTATTCGTTGTATTAAAAAATTAAATTTTCAAGATTCTGGATCCAGATATATTTTCAAATATATATTGATATAAATATCCATAAATTTACATTCATGCTCCGAAACGTATAGTTACCTTGTTCGTCGAAACCTGTCCAGTCTCTTCATCGACAGTAAACTTGGTCCCTTTCTGGTTGGGCTGCTGAACAATCGAGTACTTGACCTGGCCATTCACACCCTTGTCCTGATCCGTGGCTTGGACCTTGATGACAGGACTCCCATTTGCAGCACCTTCCTCCACTTTTGGGGAATAAGTCCCACAATCCTTAAACACGGGTTTGTTGTCATTTACATCCGTGATGAAAACTACGACAACCGCGGTACTCGTGTGAATCGTTTTTTCTCCGTACAAGCAACAAGCACCGTCGTCCATTGCGGTCACGTTGAGTTCGTATTTGTCCCGATCCAGGGAAATGTTTTTCCCACTCAAACGAATGACCCCGGTGATTTCCTCTATCACGAATTGACCCGATTGCGTCCCTCCACCGACGAACCCGAAACGCACGTTGTCGCCGTCTTTGTCGGAAGCGACAACGGTTGTAACGAGGGTGTTTGGACCCGCGTTTTCGTCCACGTTCGGGGTGTACACTTGTTGGGAAAATTTCGGTTCTTCGTCGTTTTTATTTTTCGTGTATATTCGGACTGTTGCGTTTCCGTGTCTGGATGGTTCGCCTAGCAGAATGAGGTTTTCATTTTATTACAGGGTTATTTTAGGTCGAATCACTAAAATGACACTGTAAATAATATTCACTTGAACGAAAGTAAAGTATTATGGTTGCTTAAGGTATTATAAACAGTGAAAATACTCTGAACATGGCTCCAAGTCATGAAATCCGTCTGCCATCCCATCGCATTCCATCAAAATTATCAAAATTACACATTTTTCTGATCTGATAATTGCGAAGTTTAATTATATATTTACCCTATACCTAACAGCAACTGCGAACGGTAGCATTAAACATTAATAAATGTTAAATTAAGCTATAACATCCGAAAGTGATTTTGTGACTTTTTTTTAGAAAAACTCAGTAGTGGAAATTCAAAAACTAAATTTAAATTTGACTGCAAATGTTTAATCTGAAGTCTGGCAAAGTTTCAGAAAAATTACCTCATTTGTTCTTTAATTTTGCACGAAAATACGATTCGCTCCAAAAAAACACGTGTATATTGAGGCACATTTTGGCATTTTTTTCTTGAAAACTAAGTAGACAAAATACTCTTAACTAAGAGTACACACTTTTTCAGGTTTAATATTGACAAATTCAAATTTTTTCAGGAACATTTCCTAATTTTTTTTTACGTGCTCATAATACCTTAAGACTTTTTGAACTTGATATTTTCTGCAACTTTCAATTGTTTTTCAATATCAAAAAAGGAAAATATATATTTCGTCAAAGATAAGGCTTTTATTTATTGAGCAATAAATAAAAAATTTTTTTATGAATTGCAATTACGATCAGGGGCGGCAGAACGCGATATTTCCGAGTTGTTAGTAGGTGACTTAATTATTGGGGGGGGGGGGGGGGTTAATCTTGTATTGTGTTGAAATATGGAGAATACGAATGATAATTCTTTTACATTTTCAAATGAAAAACTGAGAAACTTGAAAAACATTCAAAATTCCGAAAATTCCTATTGAGCTAGACAATTTATCATGTTCATTGTAAATTTTTTAGTAGTTTTTCTACAAGTTTCGAATTTTGAAGAATCAAAAATTGTTTAGACTGATGATGATTTATGAGTATTCGAAAAATTTGAGGAATCTGAGAAAATGTGAATTAACTTCGTATAGTATTATGTAAAGCATCATGTTTTTTCTATATATGCAGGATAGAGTTTTTTCAAATTTAATAAAAAATTTGAAATACTAGAAAAAGTACCAAAAAATCAAAAGATATCTTTGTAGGCTGAACAAATTTCTGTTAAATTTGGAAATTTTGAGTAGTTAGCAGCATGTTGGGGTTTTTCCATATTTCGAAAAAACATAACACATTCGAAAGAATGAAAAGTGTCAATAAATCTGAAAAAATCAAAATATTTGTGAAATTCTGGACAAGTTCATGAGTTCATAAATTGAATTTCTTATTATATTTCTTCAAAATATGCAAAATAATATTTTTCGTATTTTTTAGAAAAATTTGGAATGCTTGAAAAATATTTGAAAATCACCAAAAATGTTTTACAAGTTTGAGAAATTTCATGACTTTTCGAAAATGTAGAGTAGTTGGTTTGATGTTATTAAAAACTATGAATATTTTGAAAAATTATAACACATCGAAAATTTCAAAAAATATCAATTATCCTAGAAAAATCAAATTTTTGTAGAATTTCAGAAAGCACGAGCATTTTGACGCAATAAATATGCATAAAAAACATTTTTTTTTTCATAAAAAATTTACAGTGCTTCAAAAGCATTTAAAATTTAAGAAAAATCTCGACAAGGTAGACAATTTTCATTAACTTTCCAATACTTTAAATACAAAGTCTGCATTACATTGAAAATTTAAAAAATTTTTCAAAATGAAAAAAAAACATTTGTAACAATAAAGATAGCAAAAAATGTTAAAAATTCGAGAAATCGTTAAAATTTCATAAAATATTTATGAATTTTGTATATTGTGTTGAATGTCACACATACTTTTTATTTCTTATTTGAAATATGAATGATATTTGTCTGTAAATTTTTTTAAGAAAACTGCAAAATTTGAAGAGTTTTAAAAGATCACGAAAAATCTTTAAGTTCGACAAATTTTCGTAAAATTTTAGAAGTTTTTAATAGTCGATATGATGACAAAAATTTGGAAAATCTCAGAAAATCAGAACACACTGGAAATTCTAATAGCTATCAATAATTCTAGAAATATCAAAAGTTTTGTATAATTTTAGAATATGATCAGTAATTTTGTGAACTCCGTTCATCATATATTATTTATTCAAAATTTGCATTACGAACCTTTTTTTAGATGAAAATTTTGAGTACTCGGAAAGTATTTAAAAATCAAGGAAAATCTTGCACAAGTAAGGCAAATTTTGATAAATTACGAAAAATCGAATAGTCTACTATGTTTATAGATGAAAATTTTTTTCCGACAGAAAGCGTTTGAAGTTTCAAAGATTGTCAATGATCCTGAAAAATTAGATGAATTCGTAGAATTTCAGAAAATCCACGTAAACTTCTGTAGATTATAGAAATTTTCGAAAATGCTGTAAAACTACAGAAACTTCGTGTAATCTTTAAAACTTCCAAAATCAAAAAGTTTTTCCTAAAAATCTAAAATTTTAGACAATCATGATAAATTTCGTTAGTTGTGAAAAGTTCAAAAAACCGATAAAACTACAATTTTTAAATTTCTGCATTTCTGCATTGGTATTTTTGGATATTTTACCCATGCAGAATTTTCCAGGTGGATTGTTTATATGTTATTTGTATGAAACATTCATTTTCTGAGAAAAAAGTCTTCATTGTCCCCACACCAAAAGAGGCAATGAAGAATCCCACTCGAAGTTTCAGAAGAAAAGAACGTATTTCTAAATAAGCAAAACTAAATTCTCAAGCCTTTGGTACCTTTGTCCTTCGCTGTGACGATGAACTCGTAGTACGCATTGTTATTATCAGCATCCAGTTGCTTGTTGTTAACTATTTCCCCACCGGAATTGACGCTGAAATGATCATCTGAAACCAAGTACTCGATCTCTGCATTGGTTCCAGAATCCGCGTCTGTCGCCCTCACTTTGAGGATCGTCGAGCCCAAGGGAATGTCCTCTTCCACGTTATGTGCTTGGTAATCCGGTATGTCAAACTTCGGAGCATTGTCGTTCACGTCTGTTACACGAATCGTCAACTACGAAAAAAATTATCGACATTTCAAAAGTATTCTTCCCTGATACGAAGAACTTTAACGCATTCCGCACGTCAGAAACATTGCATTATTTCCTAATTCTCTGAAAGAGGATGCACGTGTTCATGGCTACCCAATAATACGTGACTTGAAGCAAAAATAATCTACTGAAAAAGTTAACTGAGGTTCTTAGAGAAAAGTTTGGATGATTAATTTGATTTGTATTGACAGCAAACTTTTTCTGTGACCAAAGAGGCTTTGTCTCTAGAAAGGACTTCTGGAATCCTATTTGAATATCCGCGGTGAAAGTTCGATAGAAACGTTTCTGCAACTCTGAACGTCATAAAGTTCTTTTGTGAGCGTAAGTAGTTTTGTGGAAGAGAGTAACTGGAATCCAATAAACATAATTCGCCATTTATTCGACTCATAGAACCACAAAACGACGATCATCATTGTTTTCCCGGTGAATGAAGTGAATGTTTGATGAGAAATTTTCATGAGTTTAGTTCTTAGATACTTGAACAAAGTATCTTCTATTCAAGGCAAAAAAATTCCTACATTATTGTCCACCACGAAAATCTTCTAGAGTCCCCAATAATTTCAACCAAATTACCTCGACTGATGTGGAGAAACCACCGGAATCCTCGGTGGCAGTGACCAGCAACGAGTAAATATTAGGCTGCCTTAGGTCCTCGAAATCTAATTCCTTAGCCAATTTCACGATACCGGAAGTAGGGCCTATATTGAAGGTCCCGGCAGCGCCCTGACCTTGAGCTTTAAGGGTGTACCGGATCTCCCTGTCCGCGAATGACTTGGCCTTCACCGATATGATGCTGCAAAATGTCAATTTTTTTAAAGGTCTTTAAATGCCAATGCAAAAAAATCCATGATATTACTTCTTTCTGGACGATTGAGGTCGAATCATTTTGCAGAATTGCAATAAATCTTGGAAGCCCAATTCGACTTATGAACAAATCAAAAATCGAACAGGAAATGGGAATTTCCTGAAAATTGATTGACTTCATGACTTACTCGGAGTCTTTTTTTTGGTTCTCTGGAATCTCGGCCTCGTACGCGGTCATGTAAAACTGCGGTGCGCGTTTTCCACCCACGATCGAAAGTCGCTCTTCGGGGGTGGATTGGTAGCGTTTTTCGTCGACACGACCATTTTGATCCTCGGCTTTAACGTACAAAACGTACTCCATATCGAGCTGGAACGGGTCGTTTCCTCGGGTTCGCACGACGCCTGACCTTTCGTCGACATCGAATCGTCCGCCAGCTGGATCAATGGAAAATGGTTTTTCATTCTATCAATTTTTTTCTTTATTTGTAATACTGATAGTCTACGTGTTATTATCAAACTTAATGTTTGAATTTGAAATGAATTTTGAGATTGCTAGATGTGGTAGAAAAAAATATTGTAATATCCGGAAGAAAATTAATAATGGGAATTTGTCAATAAATGGAAATTTTCCAACAAAAGTGTCATTAAAAGCAATGCAAAATTTTTGTTGAAAAACATTGAAGTCGATCGATTTTCATACACTTAAATAGGGATGGGAATAAAAATGAAAAATAATATCAGTAGGCTGATGTAGCGTATGGATTTTGATGGATTTTTCAGAAAAGAGTTTGTTATCAGATATTTGAAGTATTTTTGGTATTTTTTCAGTACTCCTACAATTCGAAGAATTATCTAGTATTTTTATTGATTTATACGGAGATATTTAGAATTAGGTATTACAGGATTCAAATTTGAAAATTTTTTTTGTAATTCCTTGATTTCCGAGATAATCATATCTGCCTGAATTTTTGATACTTTAAAAATTTTTCGTGATTTTTAGTATTTATGAAATTTCGTAAGATAAGTCTTTCTATAGATTATTCGTATTTTAAGAGATTTCTATATAGATTTGTAAAATTTTGTGCTTCAGAATCTGAAGTTAATTTAACTTTTCGTCTTTGAACGGATTTTTTAGAACATGGATTTATAGTTCTTTAAAAAATTTTCCTATTTTTTAGTTTTTTCACGATTTAAAGGATTTTCGGGTATTCTAATGGATCATTATATAAATTTCTAGAATTCGATGCTCTAGTAATTAAAGTTTTTTAGATTTTCAGTATTTTATACACTACTTGTATTTTTCACTTGTTTGGTATTTATAAAATGTTGTGAGATTTCCTAGTTTATTTATTTGTTTTTTGAAAGTTCTCTTTGGATTTATTTATCGAATGCAATTTCTTGGAATTCAAAGTTTGCGATATTTTAAAATTTCGATGAACTTTTCAGAAAATATGATACATTCGAAGCACTTTCAATAGTTTGGGAATTTTCATGGATTAACATGATTTTGAGAACTTTCGGGTATTTTTACTGATTTCTACGTAGGTTTCCAAATTCGATGCTCTCGAAGTATCAAAGTTTTATTGGTTTCCAGATTTGTCATCGATTTTTGAAAAAATTCAATCAGCATTTATGAGTATCTAATAAAATTCTAATAACATAAGTATTTTGCGTTGTTTTTTGTATTAGTTTCTAGATATTTAGTATATTCATTATTATTATTTGTTAGATATAATTGTAATAATGATAACAATATTATTAAATGTATAATAATAATAATAAAAGAACAATTATCAAAAGCATCATCATCATCATCATTATAATCATCATTAACATCATTATTTTTATCAATATCATCATCATTATCAATAATATTATCATAAGATTTTTCTGCAGAGATACATAGAATTTGATAATATAAGATTAAAAATTTATTTTTTAGAAATTCATATATTTCAGAAAGAATCTTACTTATCTACATGATTTTTGATAGTTCTACAATTTCCAGTGTTTTTTGATATATATGAAATCTTCCAGGATTTTAAAGTATTTCTATAGATGATTAGTATTTCTTGAAGATTGCTACATAGAATTCTAAAATATTGTGTTTCAGAATTTGAATTTATCCAATCCTCCGTCTTCGAAGGGATTTTTGAGGAAACAGTATTTTTATGGTTTTATAGTTCTTTCCGAATTTTTGGTATTTCTGCAGTACTTTAACGATTTAAAGGATTTTCCTGAATTATTGTGAATCATTATGAAAATTTCTAGATATAAATGCTCCAATCATTGAATTTTTCTAGATTTTACGTATGTCATACATTTCAAGTATTTTTAATATTTTTTGGTATACCAAAAAAGTGTAAGATTTCCTATTTTTTCTGTTTGTTTTTTTTGTCTATTTAAATTTCTAGATTGCGATTTCCTAGAACTTAAAATTCAAAATTTCTCAACCATTTCGATAAATTTTTTAGAAAACATGATATATCAAAGCACTTTCAATTAGAGTAGTTTGGTAATTTTTGATTTCAAGAACTTCCTAGTATTTTTACTGATTTCTACATAGAAATTAAGAATTTGATACTCTCGAAATGGAATGCTTAATAATTTCCAGATATTTCATAGAATTTTGAAAAAATCTAATCATCATTCATAAGTATCTGATAAGGTTTTAATATTTTGAATATTTTTCTTTTTTTTCATTCAATGTGTAAAAACTGTGATTAATAATATTATTTTCACTATCATTATTATTACTTTTATTATCATTACAAATAATCTAAAACAAAATATTGTGTAAGTGTACATTAAATAACTAATATTAAATATAAGAAATTGCATAATAGTTTTTTATAATTTTCGAAAAATTTTGGTCCTTCTATACATTTTTATACAGTTTTCTGAAATAAAAAGCTGTAGGAATCAAAGTTCCACTAATTTCTAGAAATGTTATGGTTGTTTTTAAAAAATGGAGTCAGCATTTACAAGTATTTTTTATGTTTATAGTATCTACAGCATTTTTCGTATTTGATGAATTCCGTAAGATTTTTTTAGCAGAATAAAAGATTGTCTGTATTGAATAGATTTTTATGTATATGTCTAGAACTATAAGCTCTCATATTTAAATTTTTGAAATTTTGAGTATATTTTCCGATCGTTTATAGAAAAGTAACTTCATAAATTTTTTGGTACACTATTTCGAAACTATTCAGAAAATAAATGTATAGTAATGATTTCAAATTATATTTACGTTACAAGAACAAAATGATGATAATCGGGGCAACCGAAAATATTTACGAAAAAAAAGCAATATATTTATGAAAGATGTTAAATATTTATATTTTTTCATTATTTCTAAAACTCCATAGATACTTCAATTAAATGAACCATTGTACACTTTGATCTTTTTATTGATTACAATATATAATATTACGTACTGAAAATGATTTCCGAAAATAAAAAATGATCTTCGTCGATCATCAAGGATCATTTATTTAGGATATGTAGCCACAACTCGTTTGATAAAATTTGAAGAACTTTCTTAAATTTTTAGTGTTTCATGTTGATCGGAATTCTAATTTTTTAAAACACTGAAAAAAATGTTTCATGCATCCAATGAAAATTTTATTGCCCATATATCAAACAAAATTTTTTTATTGATGAGAGGAGTATTTTCATTAGTTCAAAACACATGATTCTTGTATCAAAATAACAAGTTATTAGGCTAGCAAAAACCTTAGATAAGTTATCCCGATGAGAAAAATTTGCTTAAAATATGGATGATGCAATTTTTATTGGATGCATGAAATACTTTTTTCCGTGAAATATCTGTGAAAATTAAAAAAAAAAAAAAATTAAAGCAGCACCAAATTACATTTATTTGTTACTTTTCGTCTGTCGAATCGCGAGATTAATTCATATTCGAGGGCAAAAGAGTCAGAATTATTTTCCAAAAACTGGAATACCGTAGAAATTTGTGTAATAAACATGATATTCATCTATCGACGTTTATTGTCGAAATATTTATATAAATATTTTTTATTTAAAGAAATATTTCAGGTTGCCCTGATGATAATATCGCTGTGCAAGAATTTAAACGTCTTTTCAATATTCTTGCAATTATATTCATGAATCTCACACCCACAGACTGTCCTCTCTCAATATGATCCATCATGTAACCACTTTATTTCAAAAGTTACAAAATTACAACAAGCAGAAGAAATTAATGTTGTAAAATAAATCACAGACATGAATGTTGAACATTCAACTTAATTCAAAGAAAAAGTCTAGACAAAAATTTGCATCTCAAGCTACTTTCAGATTACATACAAGATAAATTCTGACTCTTGAGATGCACAAGTTATGGAAAAATTTTATTTTTATTGCCTATAGACTTGCTTTTTTCATGAAAATCGTGAGCAATTATCATTCCTTCACTGGGTATTCATTGAATCGTGTAAATTTTTCGGGCACGTACTTCGATCTCGGACGATGTAATAATGGATCTTGTGGTCAGTGTCAGGGTCCCTCGCTTGAAGAGTGAACACGTGAGTATTTGGCGGGGCGTTCAATTGAACAACGGCCTGCATTGGCAGGGGTCGGTTGATGAAATACGGTGGCTCGTCGTTGACGTCTTTTACGTTTATGATTACACGTTGATTGTCGGTATCTGCGCAAATGACATTTCGCGTTATCCCACGCTATCGGCGCCCCCGGCATGCACCAAAACCACGCAATTTTCAGCGGTTTTATGCCACATACGTGCTACCGTGACACAGTTTACGCTGGAGATTGCTTTCCAGAGACACGCGCTTTTTACGGAAAACAACGACATTTTTCATAGACTTTCTAAAGTTTCGAAGAATTTTTTTTTGATTTGGTGCTGTACTTGGAACTAGAAAATCGTGGTATCTTGTGAATGCGATTTTTTGTTGATTAGTTTTGTTCTACAATATATTTGGAAGTGGAATATTGGTGTCATTGGATATATAGTTTTTCTGGCTTTTCTGATGCAATCGAAACTTGAATAATTATGTAAAATCTTTTAAATTGATATCCCTAAACCATGAACTGAAAAAAAATATAGTAATGATTACAGTTTTGCTAGATATTTTTAGCAGTTTTTCTCTTAAAATAATAATATTGTAGTAGTAGATATAGTTTGTTGTAAAAACTTATTTTTTACTTTTTGCAATATCATACTGTAAATCCTACTAATCCAAATTTCAGAAAATTCCATACAGTTTGCCTAGTATTCAGATCTATATAGTTCTCTTTGCTATATTTTTGTCTACTTTCTATTATATCATACAATAATTGATACTATTTTCGAAGAAGTCAAAAATATATAGCTGAATTAAAAATATGATGCGAAATCTTGCTCTGACAATACTAACACGAAAAATATTTTTTTTTAGCATGTAAAACATCATTATATTAACTGAAAAACGAATAATTAAATGTAAAACATTTTACTTGATGTTCCAGTATACATGAATATCAAATCTTGTGTACCAGTATAGGCGAAATTACAATTCATATAGTACAGTTTGCAATCTGTAAATTTTAAATTTTCAAAAATTATTTACTAAAATTTGCAAACATATCGTAATTTGTACAATAGACCAACTTTTACAATACAAAATTGTAATCTGTAAAATAAAAACTATAAAATTTGGAATAATATTGTAAAATCTGTAATAATATTGTAAAACTTACAATATTCAAGTAGTTATTTCCATATAAACAAATATATTTATGAAAGTAATAGTATTCTTTCACAGAGTGCCCGATTCATTTAAATATTCCTGATCGGAAAATTTATAGATTGGAGAAATATCCAAAAAGAATCACGCGAAAATGCGTCAATTAAGAAATCCTAGTCTCAACGAATCGTGAAAACTGTTAAAAACTCACTTAATTTATCAATAATTTATAAAAGTTCTGGATTTTTATAGAAATTTTCGGAATCATAAGCCATTTTCTTACGATGGAATAAATTTTTGATTAAAAAATTTTTTAAGGATATAACACGGTTTCTGCAGCGTTACCGAATTCTCACAATTTTCTACGATTAACAAAATTTATGAACATTTTCTGAAATTCTACAAATTTGATCGAATTCCTGAGATTTACTCACAATCATTGAGTTTTTTTTCAATTTTCAAAATTTTCTTCAGTTTTATATAATATCAATTTTTGAGAACTTTCTAGATTCTATGAAAACTTGTTCAGTTCAATTAAATTTTCTGTGATATTTTGATACTTCAAAAAATAATCATCCATTCATAAACATATTTCAAATAAATAAAATAATGAACATAATCTTCAAAATTTATGACAATTTCCGAAAACCTACCAATTTTCCGAAATCTGAAATATAATTGACAATCTTGAATATATTTTCCAAAGTTTTTGATTCGAACGAAATCGTAAAAACTGCAAATATTGTATGAACTTTCAAAAACTTTTCAAATTTTATGATATAATTACTGAACATTTTCCGGAATTCTACACATGTGATCGAATTCTTGAAATTTAGTCACAGTTACTGAAATTTTTCTTTTCAATTTTCAAAATGTTCTTAATTTCGAATAACACATCCGTTTTTGAGAACTTTATGGATTACATAAAAACTTTTTCAGTTCAATTTAATTTTCTGTTATACTTTGAAACTTTAAAAAACAATAATACACGAAGAAACATATTTCAGATAAATAAAATAATGGATGAAATCTACAAAATTAATGAAAAATTTAGAATTTTACCAACTTTCCGAATTTCAAATATATTTTCGAAGGTTTTTGATTGAATCGAAATCGTAAAAATTTTAAACACTGTATAAACTTTCCAAAACTTTTCAAATTCTACAATAATTCGGCCAGCCTATAAGAATATTTGTTATTCTTAATACTGTTCAAGTTTTTCAGGTTGTCATTGAAAATGAGAAAAATTTTTTCATACAAATCATGAAGAAATATGATCATGAACACAATCTACTGATAGAATTCATGAAAATTTTCTAAAATTCAACACACTCTTCGAACTTTACGAAAATATCAGCAATTATCAAAATTTTCTATATTTTTCATTTTTTTTTTCAAATTTTGAAAACGATGAACCCAATACGAACTGCATTTACTAGGCCTAGTATTGCATTTACTAGGCCAATATTGAAAATATTGAAAAAAAAAGCTTTGCTCTGATTAATCTATGAATGTTTTGAAAAACTGGAAATATGGAATTCCTCACGTTCTTGAAAGTCAGTTCGTTTTTGAGTCAGCGTTGTCGAATTCCATTATTTTAAACTATTGTATTTGAAATTTACCTGTCCAAAATTCAACGTAATGTGTAAAACTTGAAAATATGGAAAAATGATTATCCAGAATTATATTCTGCGATTTTCACATTATTTTATGTTAATAACACGACAAAACATGTGCTCTCTTGTAATATTGTTAATCGATAAAATTATTGCATGAATAATTATTTTAGTTTTAACAAAAACTGTTTAACATATTGCAACAAAATTACGTACCTGGTCATTTTTACGAACAATTCCTGAAAAGTATTTTGCGAATCTTTTGCATCGGAATAGCCAGTTTTCAAAATAAAATTTCCTTAAAAGATCTCATATGTGTTTAAAAATATAATTCAAGAAGAGATCTGTTATGGCATGCGAGGAATATTGAAAAATATGTAGAAAATTCTTCACTCAACTTAGTACTTTCCAAACCATGCAACTGTCACACAAAAACAAATAATCTAAAACACTCAGAAATTGCTTTTATTTTGCGTTACTTACATTGCATCACTTCAGGAACCATTGCCAACAAAAATACGTAATTAATACCACATTCAACAAATGTCTAAGAATTCAAATTATGTAATTAAAATCAATCTTCTCAGACTGGGAAATTCATGCAGAAAGAATTCCTTCTGCTTCTAATTTATTCAACAAAACTCCTCAATATAATTAGAATCTGGAGTATTCCCATTTCAGTAAGCTACTCTGATCACATGATCCTCCGTCGTTCATTTCGCCTTCGGTCATTTTTCTTTCAATTTACTTTAACATCAAAACACATCAGAACAGTTGTAAATTAATCAAAAATCTACTATCCCCTTTTTCAAAAAACGACATTTCCACTCATTATCTTCTGTAAATCATCAAAGTCCCCTAATTGAATCCTATAACTGATGGTTTTCGATCAAAGGCAAACTCATCCACCGCAATTAAATTCTGATCAAGATTTTTCAAGATAAAATTAGAACGCTAAAAACCACTTTCACTATCGATTCCTCGTTCATTACCTAGCAAAAATGTCAAGTGTCGCTCGATTAACGTCATCTCCAGAAATATTTTGTTCAAATTACCTGCGTTGCTGATGGTGACCCAAAAGTCAATAGTCTTCTCAGGCCCAAGTTCCTCGTAATCCCATTTGTGCCTTACTTTAACAGACCCATCACTGTCTACTATAACCCATTTATTTTCATCCCTGATCTTGTACGTTTCCCTGTCAGTCTCTTTCTCCAGAGTGAAGACCACTTTGCCTTCGACGTCACCATCAGATTCGGCGAATTCTACTTTTTTCGTTGGTCTTACGGCTCTGGTGACCCTTCTTTTTTCAATTCTGTGCACTTCTGGTTGCGTTGTTGGTAAAGAGGTTAAAAATCGAATGTTCACTCTGGCAGGACTCATGGTACTTCGACTAGGTACTCTGATGTCATGAGCTTCCACGAAGACAGAGAACTCGAAATCTTCGTCTTCGTCCATCATTTGATCTGGATCTCCGGAAAGGAGGATTTCACCAGTTTGAGGAACGATTATCACGAGGTTTGTGGGGGTGACGATTTTGTAAGCGATTTTGTCCCCGTCGGCGTCTTTTGCTTGGACTTTGCCGATCGTGGCGAAACGCTTCCAGCGTTGGTCGTCGTCCATGTTTCGGACAGCTGGGATCACCTGGTGAGATTGAGAATGTGTCTTCGACATGTTGCAGTGGTTCTGGATGTGGGTCATGAGGAATGGGTGTAGAGATTGGTTTTGAAACGAATTGTTGGGAGAATTTTAAGTGACGTCTGGATCTTGTTAGTGGGAGTTAAAGCAGATTTTTTAAACATGGAGACATTTTAAAAGTAATTTATTGAGGTAATAAAAGAGTAGAGATGTTAGGGAATATGACGAAAATTTCAGATTTTATGAAAACCTACAACTTCTAGAAATAGAAAGATAGTAGCAGATTATTAAATAGTGAAATCATGTGCGGATTTAAATTTTTGAAACATTTTTGGAAAAAATATAAGGATTTGAATTCTTAGGCATCTATTTCTATATTTTCTATAGAGGTTAAAATAAAATAAAGTATAAAAAAATCTTCGAATTGTGAGAATACTTAAAATAAAAAATATAATGAGAGAACTAGAGAGTAAAGAAATATTATACATCCGTGTAGATATCATTTTCTGAAAAATATGTAAAAATTCTTGAAACGTAACACACTTCGAATTTTAGAAAAGCGTATTTTGAAATTTAAATCGGTTTATGTGAAAAAGCTCAAAACTTATCAAAATACTTGATTGATCTGCGAAAGATAAATATTTTCCTATTTTTCATAAAATTAACTTTAATTGCTAAAAACTTAAGATACTTATATTTTCAGTAATTGCACCATTTCTAGAATCAGTTCGCATTAATTTGGATTCGCTCATTAATTTCTAGAATATAATACTGTGGAATTCAAAATGTTTTCGATTTTGAGTATTTTTGTATATTTTATGCTCATAAAATTACATTTCCATATATTATTATTATTTAATAGATGTTTGGTGTTGTATGTATTTTTCGTATTTTCAGAAATTCTAAATTCAATGGATACTGGTGAAAATTTTGTTTATTGAAGAACCAGAATATAAAGTTTGATGTATAATAAATATTTTATAAAATTTTAAAATTTTTCGGGCTTTGAATTTCTTCTATTCTATGGTGTTACAGTACTGCTCATGTTTCGATACTTATCTAGTAGTTGTCTACCTAATATAATTAATTTTAACGTATTTTTAGGTATTACAAAATTTTATTGCAGTCCTGTCAGAGTTTGATATAGGATTCGATGATTTATGGATTGTTAATAATTTTTAAAATTTTTTAAAAGACATCACCTCCAGAGATGTTAAGTTTTCTCAAATTTGTAGAATTTTTAGGATTTCGCGTATCATTTAGTACTATCACGATTTCAAAGATCTTTCAGTATTTTTGAATCCATTTTTAAATGCAAAAATCTTCAAATTCTATAAATACTGATAATATACGCAAAGTATTGAAATAACTAGAAGGCTCAGAAATATTATGAATCTATATTATTACGGACATTGTTTCTGAAAAATATGTAAAAATATTCAAAATCTAACATAAGTACTTCGAATTCCAAAGAAGCGAATTGCAAAAATTCATTTGGGTATGAATAATATAACTGAAAATATGTAAAAAATACTAATAAATTTGACATGATTTCATTGAAATTGAAAAATTCAGACGTGGCAACGAAAATTTTTTTTATAGGGAGGAACGTAAACGTCTAAAGCGTTAATAAATATATGATATATTCTTATTAGCTATATTTATTTGAAATAAATCCATGAATATTCACTTCAGAATCATATTTGAGAATTATGAAATATATTTCACTTGTCTTATGAAATTGCAATTTCTTGTTTTTAACATCTTGAGGTACCTGTCTATTCAGTAATCATGCCATTTTCAGATTTAGCTAACATTTTTTTTCGATTTCAACATAAACTTCTAGAATATACATCGCTCTAAAATTCAAAATTTTATATATTAATATCTAGTATTTTCATAGATTCAATGTACAGAAAATGATATCGACATTTTTTTATAATATTTCACAGATTTTTCGTATTTTTCATATTTTTTAGTATCTAGCTATAGAATTTGAGGGAGTTTCTGTCATTTTCATATATTTATATACATACTAACTTTGTGGAATCGAAGCAATAATTATAATTCTATCCTTTTTTTAAATTAAGAGAGGCTATATATTTCTTGTATTATCTATTTTTCTAGCACGTACTATTTGTATTCTTTGTTAGTATTTATTCACATAGTTATAAACGCTTTGTGGTATTTTCAAATTTAACGATATAGTTTTTTAGTGTCTGATGTTTTACGATCTAAACATTCATACATCGTCGCTCATTTCTTAGATTTTTCAGAAAGTATTACCTTTATAATTACATTTTTAGTAAATATTCTAGACATTTCTAGAACATTAAGGATTTTTCATATTGTTCGGTGTTAATAAAATTTAAGGGATCTTTCAGTGTTTTTCAATATTTCATACAGATTGTAAGAGTACCAAAAGTGCACTAAAAATACTATAAGAACTATAATGCTAAAAAATATAAATCTATATGAATATCGTTTTCTGAAAAAAACTGTAAAAACACTTGAAATCGAACATATTTCGAGTTTCAAAAAGCAAATGTCGCAAATCTATATAAGTATCTGTAAAAAAACATTCAAAATTCATAAAAAATACTAAAAAATCCTACACAATATCATAAAAACTGAAAAATACAGACGTTTCAACGAAAAAATTTTTTTTTTGAAAAAAATGTTGAAAGGGAAAATTATTATATAAACTTTAATCGTATTTATTTCAATTTATTATTGGAATATTTACTCAAGAAGTATAACATCTTTGAAATAAACTTGTTAAAACATAGGCTTTATGAAATATTTCACTTTTCTTATGAAATTGCAACCTCTCATTTTTAACATTTTCAGGTACTCATCTTTTTCGTGATTATATCATTTCCAGAATAAGTTCGTATTTGTTTGGATTTTCACATAAATTGCTGCAATAAAATGTTGTAGGATATAAAGTTTTATAGAATGTAAGTATTTTCGTAGATATAATGTTAAGAACGTAATATTTGCAAACATTCATACTATTTTCACAGGTTTTTCGTATGTTTTATATTTTCGTATATTTGGGTAATTATGTTCACTATCAAGATCTCGTGGAATCGAAAAACCAGAATGTAAGATTTTACGTATTTAGATATGTAATACAATATTTTACGAGATTTTTAATCTACTCAGATTTTTTGTTCTTCATATTTTTCTAGTATTGTTAGTATTTTTATAAATTTTTAGTATTTACTTACATAATATACTGGACTCTGTAGTATCTCGAAATATTATTTTATACTTATTTTGAGCCTAATGCCTTAAGATCTAAATAGTTATAGATTGTAATAAATTTTTTATATTTTTCAGAAAACATTACCCTTATAGATTTTGAGTATTCTTAACATTTCTAGGACTTTTAAGATTTTGGGTATTATTATGTATTCATACAATTTTCGGTATTTGTATTTTAATGGTTTCATCAATAGAATTTACAAATTCGATGCTCTAGTTTTCTTGAAGTTTTATCCTTATGATTTTTAGTAAAGATTTTATTCGCGTTTTTGGAGAATTTTCTAGTACTTTTATGCATTTTAAGTTTTTCTGTATAGGTATTTCATAATTTGATTCTTTAGAATACAAAGTATGTTAGATTTTATAGATTTTTAATACAAGATTTTTTTGAAATTCATATATTTTATATCTTGTGAGCTCTTATGGTATTTTTCGTATCTTTTTAGTATTCATACTATTCGAGGATTTTTCTATATTATTATAGATTTCTAAATAAATCTATAGAATTTGAGACTTTGGAAATTGAATTTATGTTTTCTCTAGTATGGTAGGTATTGTTATAAATATTGTAAAAAACATGCCTGCATACGATTTCATTATTTAGGAAACTGCTAATATTTCTAGTATTTTTCAGTTTTTTATAATGTTCTGTATTTTGGATAAAATATTCTACTATTATTTTTTAGATTTTCAGTTTTTCTGTATAGCTATATAGATGTCTAGAATTCGTTCCTCTAGAATTCGAAGTATGTTAGACTTTACGAATTTTCATAGATTCTTCAGAAAAAAAAATTCTATGGATTTATTCATTCCATAGCCTTCTAGTTCTTCAAGTGTTTTTAGTATCTTTCCATTATTTATACGATTCGAGTAATTTTTCCATAAACAATGGATTTCTTTAAAAATCTATAGAATTCTATGCATAAAGATTTACAATTTCCATACCTGCTACTGTATTTTCATAAATATCTGAAAAAAATATCTGCGTGGAATTCCAGTATTTAATACTGCTAATCTTCAGCATTTCTATCGTTTCTGAATTTCCACAAAATTCTAGAGTTTCTATGAAACTTTTTAATATTTGATTCAATCACGTCATATATTTCCCATCGAAGAAATTCTCCTGACTGCTACTAGTTCCCTTAATAACAAGATCCAGACACAATTTCGCCTTTTCGCTCAAACAACCACAGACCATGTTTCAGAATCAGCAGTTATGCCCTTATCCATGACGAAAATCTGTCACATATTACCCCCAAAGTCATACAAAAGACCCCCATAAACTATAATTTCAGATTACCATATTTTCAACTTCACTAACCTCGAATTCGTAAACCGGAAACTCGAAAACCGGACTGTTGTCATTTTCATCAATGATGTGAACGACACCACTGATTTCAGATTTGCTGATCATGTCGTTGTCTGTTGCACGTATAACCACGACATATGAATTCTTGGATTCCCTGTCCAGAGGAAATGCAGTGATAACTCGAACACCTTGGTGTTCATGGTTTACAGTGATGTTGTAGCCTGTTTCCTTAGTGACTATCTCCATAAGGGCAAAAGGTCGTTTGCCACTGTCGTCTGCGAGGACGCTGTAGTGGATGGGGTAAACGCCCCGGGCACGAACAACCGGGAAATCGTCGACAAAAGTGTCAGCTGGGGCGTTTTCCATAACCTGGCCCTCACCAAGACGCTCACGTGTGAAGGCCAGAGCATTTTCCTTGTCGATGACGAAAAGGCGAAGGTCGTGAATTCGAGTCTGGTTTGAGCGTTCCTCGAGGACGACGAGGTTTACGGGCTGGAACAATTTAAATGCAAGTTTTGTCGATGATAAAAAACAAATTTGGTACTTTTTGATCTTTTTATTATTAAAAGAACAAGAATATTGCAAGTTTTACAGTATTATTGCTAATTTTGTCATTTTTATTTTACTTATTGCAACGTTGTTTAGTGAAAATTTATGTATTGTACAAACTGAAAAATGTATGTAATTTCAGAAAATTTCAAATCTACAGAATGTGAATTATAATGGGCTTAGGCATCAGAAAAAATTTTCAGGAAAGTTGTTCTGGAAAATGTATTTCGCAGGGTTTGGAAGTAACGCGTTACTCTAAAAGTAACTTTTTTTCGGTAACGAGTAACGGAAATCCCGTTATTTTATGTTACTTTTATCTGTCTTATCAAGTTTTTAGCATAAAAGGAATGCTCTGAAACTGATATAAGTAACTTTTAATTTCCTCATTTTCTCATGAAAAATTCAGTAATGATAATTTTTAATAGAACATTGGTTTAATTTAATTTCCACTTTAAAGTGGAAAATAAGCAATTTGTAAATTTGCAAAAAAATACAAAGAATACCCAAAATACTAGATTTTAATTAGTTTCATGTTGTTTGAGTCTTCAAAAATTCATGTGATTCTAGGAATCAAGAAACTTCAATTTCTCAAGCTTTCAATTGTAAAAATATAAGTTTTTAGAAGTCTATGAATTTTCAAATCGTAAAACTCTGTGAAAATACAAAAAATATTGAGGGCACTCTTAATCTATAAAGTAACTGTTTTCTGAAAAATCGATCGAAATGCTTCTGAAATTTCGAAGTTTTTATTTTATCTCATGCTTGAAACTCAAAGAATTATATTTAAAAAAAACTTAAAAATTCCACAACATTCTATAAATACTTAGAAATACAGAAAGGAAATTCGTAATGAAAAATACGTGTAAATATATAAAACATTGAAAATCTTTCGAATTCTAGAAATTCATGCAGCAATATAAAAAAATAATGAACGATCCTTCAAATTATAGAAAAACTGAAGAAATACGAAAACTACTCGTACAAGGAAAAATTGGCCAAGATAATGTTTTCTGAAAAATCCTGTCAAACACAGAAAATTCAATCATGTCCAAATTCTGGAGTTAGAAATTCTTGAAATGTATAAAACAATTTATATTATAGAAATACTAAAATTATGTAAAAATAATAGGAAATTCTGCAACATTCTATCATCCTGAAGAATACAAATAGGTTCAGAAATACTGAACAATCCTTCAACTCGTACAAAAATTGAAAAAGTATGAAAAAAATCAAAGGGAATGAAAATCTTTATAGACGCTATTCGCTGAAAAATCCTCTTAAATACTAATAATTTAATGAACTTTGAATTCTAGAGCATGAATTCTTGAAATCTATAAATCATCATACAGAAAAATAGTACAAATTTATAACAATACTAGAAAATCCTGCAAAATTTTATCCATAATGAAAAATACAAAAAAATTCGAAAATTTTAAGAATCAGGGTAGGTATTAAGATTCTCTGAAAAATCGAACAAATTTGCGAATGTTTCCCTGTGGCTAACATTGAATTAAATGTCACATTCAGAAATTTTTTGAACTTGAAAAAAATATAAAAATTTGAACAAGCTGATTTATTTTCTTTTCAGGGTGAAAAAGTACGGATGAACTTTTTTTTATTATAACTGAAATAAACAATTCCTATTGAACAAAACCACGAGGACATTAATATTGTTATTTTTAGCCTTAGTTTTTCAACGTCTTGTTATTTACATTTGGTTCATTCCAAAGAGTAACATGAAGGTAACGAAACGTTACTTTTTTTAAGTGATAACGGCAACGAGTTACTATTTCTTTTCAAGTAACGGTAACATAACGAATTCCTTTTTCACCTTTGTAACGGTAACGTAACGCGTTACATTTTTTGAGTAACTTTCCAAACACTGATATTTCGTCCGAAATTTCATAATTATCATATTTGAAAATATAGCTACAAGAGAGCAACATTGAAATTTCGTACATTTTAGAATTTGAAAGTTTCACTACTTTTGGAGTCCTGAATCGCACATTTTTAATGATCGGAAATCATGAAATTCGATTTTTGTGGTTTTTAAGTAGTCACTAAGCTTTACATGTTCTTTGCTTATACTTTTAACATTTATACATTTTAAAAAATTTTCTGATATTGAAATGGATTTCTTTGAAGATTTTTAGAATTCGATGCTGTAGGATTCAATGTTTTGAAAAATTAAAATATTTTGATAGATTTTTAAGGGAATTACAATCATACGGATTTAAAGTATTTCATGAATTTATTAATAAAATTCGGTAGTAGTTTCTAATATTTTTATAAATTTCTAGTTTTTCTATGGATCGCTCGATAGATTGTTAAAAATTGATGCTATAGTATCGAAACTTTCAACAGTTTTTGATGTTTAAATCGATTTATCATAAAGTATCTCTAATGTTGATTTTTAATATTCATACTTCATGTTTTTTGGTATTTGTACAATTAAAACTATGTTTAATTGTAGAAATTGTGTAAGTTGAATTAGATATATTTTCATTGTTATCAGTATGAACTTCTATAATAATTTTGAAAAATTTTACTTGTATAGAATTATGTGAAGAATTATTATCTATAAATATTTATAAAAAATATCAGATACTATCAGAAAGTCTACCAAATCGCATGAATTCTGGAGAAATACGTTAAATGCTCAATACATATACAAAAAATTTACAAATGTACAGTTTTATGAAGTATGAATTCGAATACTAAAAGTTTTTACACTTCGAATTCTAGAGGATCTAATTCTAGAAATTTAAATAGCAATATAGCTGGCAGAAGTAGAAAATTGTACAAAATATTTTAATTGCTTAAAAGTACGTGAAATATTGAGAAATATATTAACTGTCGGTATGCATGAATATCAAGTTTTTCGAAAATCCATATAATTTTTTCAAATCCATACAGAAAGCCATAAAACAACAGACGATCTTTCACGATATATAAAAAAAGTGATATTTAAAAAATACTGATATACATTAAAATCTTTAAAAATACCTAAAATCAAAAAAAATTTTCATTTAAGAGCAACAAGATTCAAAATTTTCCATAGCAATCAATATAGGTATTATTTTTAATCTATAAGAATACTAGAAAATACTTTGAAAGGTAATAATAAATGCTTAAAAATAGAAAAAAACCTTGAAAAATCAATTTCTACTTCTATTCTTTTTTATAGGAACGCTTGATATTCATAAAATTTATCATTCAAGAGTACAACTTAACTAATTTATTAAGGAATGCAAAAAAATAACCTCCCTCCCTACCATTAAAAATTTTATTACAACGCTCTTGAAAAAAATTACAACTAACTGTTGAATAAATGTAGGAAGTACAGAAAATAATAATTCATATACTAATATTCACCTTGAAATTTTTTTAAATCAAACTTGGAAATAATTAAAATAATAATTTAGAGGATCCATCGTCTTCATAAGGACTCTATAGATGAGATTCGAAGTACATACAATAAAGTTCAATAAAGACACTCGTTATACACAGAAAACTACTGGAAATTTGAGAAAACTACGAAAAATTATTTGATCATAACAATATGAAATATGTCTTATATCAGAATTGGAAACTTGATGTGAGATTTCTGAATTATATTATATTCATGCACATGTGCATGTCTTCAAAAAACTACACTTGCAACAAAATAATAATAAAAAAAAAAAAACAACACTTTTTTAATCTGTGGAGCGGGCTCTGATTTAACAGAACTTCAAAATCGAAGTTGGAAGTTTAACAATTTTTTTTAATAAATAAATATTGTTTGTCACTGAAAATGTAATTTAATCTGACGTTAGATCTGACGTAAGATTGACATCAGATCTGACGTCAGAAGAAACTGGATGAATTTTATTTTTAGTGTGTTAATGACCAGTCATTCATCAATTATCTTTCTCGTATATTATACCAGAATTATTTGTAATATATTTGTTATTTTCTTACCTTATTAGTCAAAGGAGTCAAATCTGACGTGGTCATGACAATACCATTGCCCAGTACTGTGAAGTACTTGGAGAAGCCAGTTTCGAGAAGTTTGAAAAACAGTATCCCATCGCTTTGGAATCTCATGACCTCAAAGCCTGGTCTGAGGTCATGGGGTAGCACAGCCACTTCATCTGAGGCTGAGACCGAAACAAACAACAGCGCCAGGCTTAGAAGTCTCACGTACATCTTTGGGCCTTGCTCGCGTTTTTTGGTGATTTCGTACTAGAGCATCGGTGTGTTCAACTTCTGAAAAAATTAACGAGGTCCAAAATATTCATAAATGTTCTGTAAAAAGAGAAGAAACTTATTTTCATCTTAATTATATCAAATCTTTTATTAACGTTCCCAACTGTTGAAGGAAAAACAAAATAATTTTTGTTCAGAGGCTGTATTATAATTTGTTAATTAACCTTACATGAGAATTATGTTTCTTGCAAAATATGAAGACATCATGGTCCACCCATTCCCTCATGAAATCTGAGGTTTTTGTTTGAGGTCATGTAGAAAATCAATAGTGTAAGTTCGAACTAAGACAATGATATCTTAGCTCTTTATTTCTGGTACTATAAATGAACGAATTCACTTCATCATGATAAATTATGTAATTATTCCAAGCACTGCGAGTGAACTTGATTTCCAGGCCATGCTGAGGCTTTGGTATAAGTAGTTTTGCAAATCCTGAAGACCCGAGAGCTTTGAAAGGAAGGAAAGGAGCTTTTAAGTGATTTAATGCGATTGCTTAAGAACCTAGAGGAGTTCGAAGGTGTGAAGGACAACTAGAAATTTTCACTTTTGGTTCCGATTGGTTTTTAATGATCGTAGGAAGGAATCAGAAAGCTGAGTATTAATGTAAAGTAGAAGGTATGTTATGAAGATTTTAAGATTTTCAAAATGTGGGAACATTGAAAAATAAAACTATCGAGTTTCATTGAGTTCATGAATTTTAGTTGAATGATTTTTTATGACAGTTCTATTGAATCATTTTTGAAATTGAAAACTTTGATTAATGACAGTTATGAAATTGAAATTTTTTAACAGGAATGTCAAGAAATTTTTAAAATGAAATCGTTGAAGACTTCTGCAGGGTACGTTTTATATAAATTGCATAGAAATTTGAATATGGCCTCTAATCAAAAGTTCAAAAATACATAAATTATAAATTAAACAATAAGTTTTCAAACATAAATGCCAATTTAAAATTGTTTTCTCTGCACCCTTTGTTTTAACAAGAATTTTACTTGAAAAAATTTTTTTTTGTACAAATATAGAGACTTTGGATAGGAGAGAAAAATGAATTCACATGGTCGTATTTTTTTCCCCATATGATTAACTTGCAGTATTTGCACACATATTGCTCGTTCTCAGTCCTGGAATATTCAAAGTTGGTGTACATTTTACATCTGCATTTTTTGAATAAAACATCAGATACGACTTTTAGGATTTTTTTAAAAAGTAGTTTGAACATACATTTTTTAATGTTTTTTTTGTGCTATAATAATTCAAAGTTTTACAGAGCGTTGCTTATTATGTAAAAATTTTTAAGCCAAAGTCGTACATTTTTTATGTTCGTATAAAATAGAAAGGCGTTAGATTTTTGTGATTTTGAAGTCGCTGAGGTTTAGATTTTTTTTCTAATACTTTTGTTACTTATTATAGTACTGTAGTATTAGTACAACTTGAAGGATTTTCTGATTTTATTATAGATTTCTATTCAGTATTTTATAATTCGATACTCTAAGAATCAAAATTTAAAAAATTTTAATATTTTTATAGATTTTTTGAACAATAATGTCTAAACAATATCGAAGTATTTCACGGAGTTCTACAATTTTCATATAACTTTTGATTCGAAAAATTCTATTATATTCTCTGTTTTTTTTCTCTTATTGTATTTTTATAGGTTTCTCTAAAAATTTGTAGATTTTGATGCAATAGTATCGGAACTTTCCAAGATTTGAAGTGTTTCTTTTCGATTTTTTAGATAAGTATCTTCAATACAGATTTCCAGTTCTTTTTTGTATGTTTGTTTTTAGTGTTCATACAATGAAAAGAATGTTCAATTATATGAATTGTATGAATTGAGTTGTTACAACTTTTACCTTTTTTCTATATGCTCTATGATTCGAAGTTTCGTAAATTTTTGAGATGATCATATTTGAGTAGTTTTTATGTATTAAAATAATTCTAATACCTCTCCCGTTTTATAAGTATTTCTGTATTTTCAAGAATTTTCGAGTATTTTGAAAGATTTATAGTATTTTCGAGGATTGCTATACATATAGATTTCTACAATTGGATTCTCTAGAAATTGAATATCGATAGATTTTCAATATTTTTTTACAGATTTTTCGGAAAGTAAAGTCTACATAGATCTTGAGTATTTCACTTATTTTTTGTATCTCGTATATTTTAGTAGGTATTTATTCAATGTCAAGGATATTCTAATTTTTTATTTATTTTTCTATCTATAAATTCTTAAATTATGTACGTTATAAAATTCAGAGTTTGATAATTTTTGGAACAATCATATAAACATAGTTTTTGATTATTAGGAGATTTCAAGTTTTCCTTGCATTTTTTCAATATTTATATGGTTTTGAAGGACTTTTTAGTTCATTCCTAGATTTCTAGTATTTTCAAAGATAACGGCATTGAATTTGAAAATTTTATGTTGTTGAATTCAAATTTCAATAAATTTACAGTATTTTTATACATTAATGGCATTTCGGTATGTTTTTCGTATTATTTAAACTTTCTAACGTTTTTTAGTATTTTCATAGATCCCTTATATGTAGTTTTGTAAATTGTTACATAAATATTAAAGGATTCGAAGCTTCATTCAAGATTCGAAGATTCATGTTTACGTAGATTTTCTGTATTTTTATAGATATACAGGAAAATTAAATGTATATTAATTTCAAGTATTTCATAAATTTGACTAGCATTTCAGTATTTTTAGTATTATTGAAATTTTTCAACGTTCTCCAGTATTTTCACAGATCCCTTATATGTATTTTTGCAGATGATTTCATAAATCTTAAGAAATTCGATGCTCTAAAATTCAAATATCAATAGTAGATTTCCAGTATTATTATAGAATCTGGAAAAATGAAATTTATATCAATTTCCAGTATTTTATAGAATTTTGGCGTTCTAGTGTTTTTTTGATAATATTAAAATTTTTTACCGTTTTCTAGTATTTTCAAAGATTTCTAGTATGTATTTTTGTAGATTCTTAAATAGATTTCAACAATATTATGCTCTAGAATTCAAACTTAAATAGATTTTTAGTATTTTCATATATTTATGTAAAAAGCAAGTTCTTATTGATTATAAGCATTTTAGGATAGATTTCTGGCGTTATAGTATTTTCAAGTATTATTTAAATTGTCTATAAGTTTATTTAGTATTTTTAAAGATTTCTAGTATGTATTTTTGTTGATTGTAATTCCATAATTTGATGCTCTAGAAGTCAAATCGTACTAGATTTCTAATTTTTAAATATTTCCTGGGAAAAGGTTATTTTGATTTTTAGTATCCTTTACACTACTGGCACTTCAGTATTTTTTTTATCATTATTGCAATTTTCTAACTTTTTCAGTATTGTATATATATATAAGTATTGATTGATATTATCAGAATTTCGGGAGGGGTTCGAACCCCCAAAACCCCCGTCTGCCTACGCGTCTGACTAATTGGTTTTATGCGGATTTCAGGGAGAATCCGAACCCTCAAAACCTCTCTCTCCCTATCAATGACAAATTATCGCTCGCAATGATTCCCAAGATCCTACCCCAAACACGTCGTAACCGTGAACCGCAAATTAAACGGATGCCGGCGCCATTTCAGGCTTTCTCAGATGCCGAATAATTGAAAGATTGTATTGAGCGCGACATGCGCCGCGTGATGAACATGTCTGACAAAACGCAACAACGGAAATAAAAGCCGGCGCGTTCGAATTATGTATGTACTATCGTTATTTACTAGCCCCCTCCGTTCATTTAGTTCGGTTTCATTCTTCTCTCGCACCGACAACGAACCGGATGCAAGAGGTCAACCGCGGGTCGCTTAAGTTTAATTTAGAAACGCCTGCAAGATGAGAGCAGTGGAAAAGGAGACTGTTCGCAAATCGGAGATGACGAAAGCGTGGCGCATGCTGGTACTTTGTAATTGAGAAAGAAAACAAGAAAAAAAAAATACACGAGGGCTTCAATGCAGGGGTGGTTTTTTACTCCCCCCCCCCTCTCCACTAGCTGGCACTTTGAGAGCGGAAAAATTTTCTTTCTTTTCCACGTCTCATCAGACTTATCGATCTCTTGCATATTTTATAACGCCGCGACCCAAATATCCGTTCGCGGTGACAAAGTTCATTAGGTTCAACGCACGGCGTATAAGAGGGAAATTCGTTTTCCGCCGAATTTCGGTACCGTCAGGAACAGTCAGGAAGACGAAAATTTTGAGGGAAAAAGTGATGGTGAGGTAGTCAGCTGGGAGAAAGAGTTTTTGTTGTGTTGAAGTTTGTTTTTTCGGAATATGTAGGGGTTAGGTGGGCACTGAGAAAAGAAGTTAGTAGTTTTTGATGTTTGGATGGTAAAAAGTAGTGGGATATTGTAAGTTTTAAAGTAATGTTGTGGGTTTTATGATGTTATTGCAAATTTTGTAATTGCTGCTTTACTTATTACAATATTGCAAAGCGAAAAATTTTAAAATCTAAAGAATGCGAATTGCACCATAGAAGTTTTACATCGAGTTTTTTTTCTGAATATGTAGTTTTTTTAAGCATTGAGAAAAATTCTAATACTTTCTGACTTTCGTACGATAAAAATTTTAACCATATAAATGCTATAAGTACTTGAAAACTAGAATATCGAAAGTTCACAGTAATATTGCAGATTTTACGATAGTATTGAAAATTTTATCATTTTTATTTTACTCACTACAATACCGTACATTAAAAATGGTTAAATTGTATAAATTACAATATATATGCCAGTTTTCACTTTATATGTGATTTCGAAAATTTTAAAACCTAAACAGTGCAAATTCCACTGTAACAATTGTTTATTAAGGTTTTTTTCTTCATATTGTAGGCTCCACAATAGTACTAAAGTTTTAACAATATTATTGCGAATTTTGCCATTTTCAGTCCACTTAATAGAATCTTTTGTAGTAAAAAATTTTCTATTACATAAATTACGATATGTATGCCAGTTTCTTCTAGACAGTTTCGGAAAAATCAAATCCTACAAAATAAAAATTGCTACTGAATAAATCGTAATTTCTGCTATACTAGTACACAGGATTTTATATCCGTGTTTAGGGAAACATCACATGTAATTTTTTTTGCCTTTTATCATTTGTTTTTCAGTTCGTATAATACATTTCATGTATTGTATCAATTACTTTATGATATAGTAGAATGTACACAAAAATATTGCAAAAAGAGCTATACAGATTTGAATACTGGTTAAACTGTATAATTTTTTTGAAATCTTGATCAGTTGGAATAACAATGTAATATGTATTGTAAGAAGTACAAAAAAAGCATAGTAGAAAAAGAAATACGTATAGGAGATTTACAACAAAATATATCCACTACTACAATATCATTTGACAATATTTACTATGTATTATGACAAAAAATGCTATACCTATCTAACAAAAATTATTATATTTTAGACTGATTCCACAATACAATACAGTATTGTAATAATTGCTATATTTTTTGCTCTGTCTCGAATGTCTGAAATTATCAAATGAATAAATGAAAATTATTTATGCAAGTATGTTGAAATTTCTGTTATTTGAAAGAAATTATTGAGTAGATAATATGTAATCAAGGTAACTGAAGAAAAAAAATGCAAATTTTGACTATTTGTCTATTGCGATTGTCCTAGTTTTGTGCAAATTAAGGTAGTAGTGATTTTAGGGATGTTAGAATTTTTTTTCCTCCTCAGCATAAAAATATAGCAATAAAAAAAATTACCAGAGATTGAAAGAATTTTCATAATTTCAATACGTGACATTAATTTGCTGATATTTAAAATATAGAATAAACATATATGTATACTCTCACAAATTAATGGCTATTTTCAAAATTGATAATAGACATTTTTGGTAGAATTATTGCATTTTGGTGTAGCTCTTTTCGATTATTTTACCCATTACGAATTTTCTTGATACCGCCCCTGATTACACATGCACACAAAAGTGTGATGCACAATCATTCACTGCACGAAGTTGGAATTATCGAACACAAATCGCATAATAGATACATGGATGCCAAGTCAGAAGTTACATATTTTTCTTCTGTTCAACATAATCTTGATAAAAAATAATTCAAGCTATTATATTTTGCGAAAAATAGAAAGATTTCACATACCATCATTGCATGAAAAATACTTGAACAACTAATTTTCACCATTCATGCAATGAAAAAACACATTATGCATCAAAAACTGATGTACATCTATTTTTACATCATTCAAAGTTTTTCTTTTTCAAATTATTGAGTTCAATAACGTCAATAAAAAAAAGTCTCTCATTTTTTGTTTTCTGGCTAAAGATTGCAACTTAATTTTTTTGATGGTCGAATTGTTTAAGGAAATGTGTAGTTCTGAATAAGTAGTGTGATTACTATTTAATTTATTTACTTTTGAAAAAGTTTAAGTACTGTGTAACAGTGATTTCACGCTTAGATAATAGTTTGACCTAGAGAAATAGGAAACCTGGGCCACAGCTAAAATTAGGGTGACCGGATGCCGGAGCGTGAAAAACAGAACAGAATATTCAAAAGTTTTCCTTTTCCTCTACTACTCAATTCATGAAAATACCGAAAATTGGACGATATGAATAATTATTTAATATTGAAATTGTTGGAATAAAAAACTTCTCAACATACACTGTGATTGTGGAAACCATGAATTTTATTCAATGTAAGTTTTTTATCACTGAGTTTTTTGAAAAAATCAAGAATTATAAATAAGAAATTATTATAAAAATAGTGCTTTTAATGACGTTATATTCTTTTAATTCTAGGAATTCATTTTGCTAAAAAATTGTAAATAATACACAAATCTTTAAATTTTCCACAAAACCTTTACATTCTCAAAAGATCCTATTCAGGGTGAAGATCCCACGTATAATTAAAGTGGGAAACATTGAATGATTCAATTTTCAAAAGGCACTCAAAACGATGAGCCCGCATTTTGCTCCCAAAATTCTCCCTCAAACATTATATTATTCTTCAAACGATTGTACATCAATCAAAAAGATCTGATATGAAAAAAGGGCACAAAGTTCCCTGCAAATACTGGCACTTAAAAGAAGGGAATTTTTAAAAACTTCCAGCCACCATAAAACCGACTTCTACATCCCCTGCAACATTTCTCAACGTCATCTCTAATATCATCCTTCGCGTTTACGGGTATTCCTCGTTACCCTCGAAAAGCACGTCTCAAGTCCTTAAAAATTCCCCGCACGAACCCGAGACGTCCCTCGGAATCAAAAAAGAAAGTCAGGGAAAAAATCCCCAACTTTGCCCAATCCAAACGGCATTACAGAAAATCTCTAGAAACTCGACACTAAATCCCGTCTTTATTAGTACGTATCGAGTAACGAGTGTGTTGAAGACAATTCTACTTGCAAAGTGCAGCAGTTGGAAGGAAACTGAACCTTGGTATTTGGATATCAGAAACAGTAGGATTGTAATTAATTTGAAGTAGACCAGGTGAATCAGGTTGGTTCTTATGTTTTCAATGAAAATTTTTGTATGGCATTTCTGTAAAAATGAAGGAGACACGTATTTTTTCTTTTTGCTTGAATTTCAGTTGTTTAGTTGAAGGCAATTTTCAAAATATCGGCTAAAAAGTTGATTTTCTTCAATTGCCACGTATTAGTTTTTCTTCATGAATTCAACTGCTTGACCTAGATTTATTAAATTATTATGATTTTTTATCATTTCGTAGTTGAGTTATCATTTATAAAAAACTTGAAAAAATCAAGAAAGTTCTAACCTAAAAATTTCCACGTTTTAGAATTTTTTTTCTTTGTTTTTCTAACTATCGTTACAATAACAACATTTAGTATAGATCTTGAGTAGCCAGAATTAGTTGCTTCGAAATTGCGTTTTTTCTAAGTCATAGAATAATTTTCGGAGTAATAATTTTTATCCTACATTTTCTTAAAATTCAGTCACCAACGATTTTTATAAAAGTTCATCAATGAAAATTGACTTTCCACTAAAGAAATTTAGGAACTTGATATAAGATAGAAAATTTCTTTGATTATCCTTAAAAAAAATTATAAATAAAAATTGTTTGACTAGAAAATTATAGGATTGAGTGAATTCTAGAGCATGAAATTCCAAAAAAGCATTCATAACAATCTATGGCAATGCTGGAAATCTATGAAAATACTGGAAAACGCGATAGCATCGAACAAGTACAATAAAATGAAAATAAACAATAAATCAATTGAAATACTGAAAATCTATTAAAACATAAATTCCACAGCATTGAATTCTGGAAATCTATAGAGAAATCTGCAAAAATACTACAATTCTATGAAAATACTCGGAAAACGTTGCAAAATTGCATAATTACTAAAAATATACGTTAGTGCCAAAAATCTATGAAAAAATGAAAATGTATGTTACTTTCACTGTATCGAAAATCTATGAGCAAAAGCAAACAAGATAAAAAAAACAAGAAATCAATTCAATGTCTCGAAATGAATCAATTGAATTCTTGAAATCTAAATAGCAATCTACCAAAATACTAGAAATTTATTTAAAAACACTGGTAAAACGTTACAAGATTTAATGAATACTAAAAATATACGTAAGTGCCAGAAATCTATAAAATAATGAATATTTATGTGAACTTTAATTTCCCAGAAATTTATAGAAATACTTGAAATCTATTGAAATTTGATTGTTAGGAATCTGTATAAATTTTCTTAATCCTCAGAAATACTTTATATGAATACTAGAAAATGCGAATAATACTAGAAATCAACAAAAAATACAAAATTTACGTTGACTTGATTTTACCCGAAATCTACCAAAATATTGAAAACACATAGGATTTGAAATTGTAGAGCAACTTATCATAGAAACCTTTATAAATAGCGATCCTCAAAGAAACTAGATATCTATAAAAATTCAATTAAATTCTTTGAAATCTCGAAGAAATTATGCATGTGTGATAAATACTACATACTTAAATAAATAAAAACTACGTGAACGTCATTATATTAAAAATGAGAGAAACTTAAGTTCTGGCAAATTTTTATTTAAGAAATATACACTCAATAATTTTAAGAGTCATAAATTCAATTCAAATCGGTTATTTGAATTTTCTTCATTAACAATGTTTCTTCAACAATATCACGCTGCTTTGGATATAATGTTGATAGTATTCGAAATTTGAAAACATAATGTTTGTATACATAGTTCGAAATTGAATCATACACGTTTAGAAACTATAAAAAAATTCCTAAAGAAATTACAATGATTGTTATTAAATAAAACAGGAAAAAAAAAATCACACAGTACGCAAACTTTTAGATCGAGAAATTTTTCGTTTTTTTTTTTCACTTTAATGTCTCGAAACTTTATTAAACTCTAAAACTTTTTTATTCTTTTCGAATGTAAATCTTCACTTTTGAACTTGGATAAAACTTTTCTGATCGAAAAATTGTTAGTAACATTATAAAATTTCAATATAATGAACCATGACTCGAAGAAATCATAAATTCTTAAATAAAAATTTTGGTTAATAGAGAACGAAACTGAATGTTGTTTATATACCTGACTTATTAAAAAAATACAAATAGCAAATGCAGTTTCGAAATCCGTATGCTATACAAACTTGTTAAATTTCTTCTGAATCACTCTATTGCAAAAAAATTACAAAAAAAATTGTAACTATCCAAAAATTTTCCAAGTACTGAAAAGCATGAAAAATTCACTTGTAATTAAAGAGAAAAATCATACTTTTTCAAATTATCTTCGGCAGAATAACCGAAATTGAAGCAAAAGAAAATCAATTTTAATAGAGATGCTCCAAAAAAAATGACCACTTAAAAAAACACCCAACCTGAATCCCTTGTACAATTTGAGATGAAACATTACTATTTTTGATATTAAAAGCCTGGAAGATAACTTAGCATTTCATGACTTAATGTTGAAAATTTCCAATCATTCTCAAATTAAATTACACTAAAAAATTCAAACCAAATACAACAAAATTCATCCACTTTTCCCTGTTCAGTCTCAATAAAATATCAAAATCAAATAAATTCTTAAAAATAAATTTGGGTTAATAGAGAAAAAAACTAAATGTTGTTTATATACCTGACTTGTTAAAAAATACAAATAGCAAATGCAGTTTCGAAATCCATATGCTATAAAAATTTGGTAATTTTCTTCGGAATCTCTCTATTGCAAAAAAATTACAAATAAATTTCAAGTATTTAACAATTATCCAAGTACAGGATTGCATGAAAAATTCACTTGCAATTATGGAGAAAAATTATACTTTTTCAAATAATCTTCGACAGTATAACCGAAATGGAAGCAAAAAGAAAATCAAATTTAACATAGACGCTTCAGAAAAATTACCACTTGAAAAAACACCCAATCTGAATCCCTTCTACAATTTGAGTTGAAACATTACTATTTTTGAGATTAAGAGTTTGGAAGAAAACTTAGCATTTCATGACTTAATGTTGAAAATTTCCAATCATTCTCAAGTTAAATTACACTAAAAAATTCAAACCAGATACAAGAAAATTCATCCACGTATCCTTGTTCAGTCTCAATAGGGAGCATGCTTAAACATGGATCGATTCCATAGCAAAGACCATATACATCCCCAATACCCCATCAACATTCACAATAACTCAACCAACTAAAAACTTCCTCTTCCAAACAAAAAACCCCTTTCTCAACCCAAAAATCCTCCAACCAAAAACCCGCGAAAGGCGTATCACCCCCTGAATAATTCCTCCCTAATTCCCCATCAGCAGAGGCAGACACCCGCAAAAATAACGATTAGCAGAAACCCATAGCAACCCTCCAAACCCCCAAAAAACCCCAAAATCTCCCACCCCTCTTCAATCTCTCCCCCAGAAACCCACAGCGACCCTTCAGTCCCAGAAAACCCCCCTTTCAAGTGCCACCCCCCACATTGATTTTTCCAGATTCAGTCCCTAAAGATCCCAACCCCCGAGGAAAACTTGCCAAAATACTCTGCAAACGTTAAGGGCGAGAGAGTGCTTCTCCCTAAGTTGGCTAAAATCAATAACCTGTACGGGGTGTGAGAGCCAAGGAATCGGCGCAGGTGACGGGGGCGAACAGGTAGAAGGGACCGAGGGCGTACAGGAATCGATCCCTGGGGCTCCCGCGAACCTTGACTTTGCCCCAGGAGTCGCTTCCGCGAGGAAGGAAGTAGGTATCGATCCCGTGGCTTCGCGGGGCGGATGGCTCCCTGACGAATATTCCTGTACCTGCAGCACCTGGCGCCTATCCGCTGTTTCAGGTCCTGGGGGTGTTTTCGGGTCCTGGGACTGGCCCTGGGTTTCGGATCCAGGGTGCCTGATTTTTTTTCGGTCCGGGCTTTTTACCGCACACGCGTACTCGACATGGCGCGGGGGTGAGCGTCGTCGACGTTTTGCGGTGTCGCTGGCGTCGCCCTCGGCGTCGAAGAGCGGGTTGTGGGGTCACTCACGACCGGGTCTTTGGACACGACTAGCGAGCAAAGCTCCCCTCGACGTGCCAGCAGTGCCGACTCTCCCACCCATCCCCTTGGTGCGGTCTTCCCACTACCGTCGAGCCCGAGTCCGCAACCCCACAGCGACCCCACAGCGACCCTCCCGTCGCCGACACATGGCCCGCTTCCGCTCTTCCACTACTCGCCGATTTTGGATCGGGTCCCTTTGGCCGTATGTCACGGGCACATGGCTCAGTCGGGCTCGGACTTTGCGACACTTTGTATGGTGTTCGAAAGGGTTGGTGGGGTGTTTGTGAACTTTGGGGGTGGTGGAGTGGTTTTTGAGGTGGTTTTGGATAACGGTTGGTGTGGTTGAGGTCAGGGAAGGAAGAAGGTGATTTTCCTGGGTGGGTAGTGGATGGCGACATTATTTGTGTTTTAATGTTTTTATATAAATAACTGAGAACAGGGGAGTAAGAACAGAACATTTTCGGGAGGGGTTTTTCTGAAATTTATTTTTCCTTCGGGATTTCATAATTTTTCATCTCCGACAATATGGTTACAAGAGAGCGGTTTCGAAATATTTTACATTTCAGAATTTCAAAGCTATACAACTTTTGGAATCCAAAGTTGCACATTTTCCATGCTATTAAATAATGGAATTCGATTTTTGTAATTTTCCATTAGTAACTGAGGTTTCAATTTGTCTACTAATACGTACTTTTTGCATTCATACCACCTAAGGAATATCTTATATCAAGCAATATATGTTTCTATAAAGCTTTCTAAAATTCGATGCTCGAGGAATCAAACTTCTATAAAATTTATATACTTGAAATGATAATTGAGCAAATTTTCACCACACAGATAAAAGTTATATCATAAATTCATATTATTTTCGTATGGTATACTATTAATCAAATTTTGTAGTATTTTCTGCTATATTTACATATTTATAATATTTCTATGGACTGCTCAATAGGTGTTTAGAAATTGATGCTATAGTATTGAAAATTGCAACGATTTTCAGAATTTGAATTGATTTTTTAGACGACAGTTTTGTTTTATAAAGACTTTCAATACTTTTATTATATATTTTTTTAGTATTTCTACAATTCAAAGTATGTTTATTTGTGTGAATCGTATCAATTGAATTGCACGTATTTGTATAGTTTTCTATACAAATTTCCAGAATAATTTATAAAATTATATATATATTTATAGTACTATATCAAAAATTATGCTCCAGTACAGAAAGTTTTATAAATTTCTAAGAAAATTATTTCTACATCATTTTTATGTATTGAAAGATATCTAGTAAACTAGTAAGCTAGAAAAAGAGTAAATTATCAAACTAGTAAGCTAGTAAATTACTAAACTAGTAAACTACTAAAATTGTAAAATAATAAAATAGTAAACAAGTGAAAAAGTTATGTAGTGAACTGATAAACTTGTCAAATTCATAATAGTAAACTAGTAAGCTAATAGTTGAGTAAAAACTAGTTAGCTCGTAAACTAGCTATCCAGTAAGCTAATGAACCAGTAAACTTGTTAACAAGTAAGTAAGTTAACTAGTAAACTTATTTTTCACGTTTTTGTAGTATAATATATGAAACTCTGGAGAATTTCTAAGTATTTATATCGATTACAAATATTTCTGTATATTGCTACTAAGATTTAAAAAACTTGATGCTTAAAAATGCGAATTTCGATCAATTACCAGTCATTGCAAAATCACATGCATATAGATTTTTTACGTTTTATATCGCGAATTAAAATATTTTCTTGCGTTTTATAGAATTTTTGTAAATAGTATATTTAATATGTTTCGAATCTAATGCTCTAGAATACCAAAATTTATAGATTGTAGAGGTATTTGTCGAGTTTTTTCAGAAAACATTTTTTTCATTGAATTTTATCGATTTCATTATTCTCTTAGTTTGTATGAATCGGATGATTTTTAATACTTTTATATAGATTTTACATAGATTTCCAGAATGTGATGATCTAAGTTTCAAAGTTTTGTAAATTTTTAACATTTTGTAGATTTTTTTTTTTTTTGAATATTTACTGAGCTGCAACAATTTTTCTGGTACACATTTTATGCGTAATCCTACATTTTGATGATTTTTACTTTTTTATAAAATATATACTGCTAACAATTTCATGCATTTTTTCGTAACTTGTATTATTATTGTTTATCGATGTAACTTTTTTTCATTTTTACATGAAATATTGTTTAATTTTGTCAGAATTTCGGGAGGGGTTTGAACCCCCAAAATCCCCCTCTGCCTACCCGCCTGACTAAGAAGATTAGAAAATATTAGAAAATTAGGAAAATTTCTATTGGGCATTATGATTATTGAGAATTTTTCAGTAACTTATTGTGAGTTTTGGATTTTTAAGTATTGAAAATTTTTTGGATAGGTAATTTTTGGAGATTCAAGAAATTTAAGGAAATTCAGAGATTGTGAATTTATTTTGTATGTTGTGTTGAGAATATTGATTTTCCTAAATATGCACGTTGTTTTTTATAAAAAAAAAAAAAAATTGAAATACTTCGAAGGGACTTAAAAATAAGAAGAAATCTTTGTGAGCTGGACAAATTCGTATAAAATATGGAGAATTTGAGCAGTTAGTACCCTGTTAGGTTATTTTGCAAATTTAGAAAAATCAGAATGCATTAAAAACAACGGAAAATGTCAATAAATAAAAAAAAATTAAAATATTTGTAGAATTTCAGATAATTCACATTATATTATAAATTGTGGTAATTATTATATTTCTTCAAAATTTGCAGAAAATTTTTTTTCATATAGTAAACGAAAATTCGGTATACTTGAAAAATATCAAAAAATCACCAAAAAATTTTACGAGTATGACAAGTTTTATGATATTTTGAAAGTTTTGAGTAGTTAGTTTGAGGTTATGAGAAATTTCGAAAATTTTGAAAAATCATAACACAGAAAAATTCCAAAAACTATCAACTATCCTAAAAAAATCGAAAATTTTGTGGAATTTTAGAAAAAATTAATGATTTCAAAGTTATGTTCATTATTATATATTTTTTGACGAAATAGGTACGCATAATAGTTTATTACGTAATTAGCGAAGTCGCAGTTTACAATAACACGAGTAAATATAAAATTTCTGTCTCAGTTACGTACGATATTTTATGTACCGAGGGCTAGAAAATGAGTTAAAATTTCTTGAACTAGACAAGAAACAAGTTTCCTGTACCAAAAAAGTGAAAATGAAAAATTTTTTTTTCTAAAAAATTTACAGTCCTTGGAAAGCATTCGTAAATCAAGGAAAATCTTGACTGTTAGGCAACTTCTATAAAATTTTGAAAATTTTTGAAAGTCTCTATTGCGTTTAAACTTTTGGAAATTTTAAAAAATTAGACAACATTTAAAATTATAAAGATTGCCATTAATTCGAAAAAATTGGAGAAATCGGTAGAATTACATAAAATACCAATGAAATTTGTATATATTTAGTACCAATTTAGTGAAAATAATTAAATTTCGCACATGTAGTACAAAACTTTTACAAAGTATTATTTGATTGTGAGTTTTAAAAAGAAACGAAAAATCGTAAGATAGTAGAATAAAAAAAAATTGATGCAATCCTAATTTATTATCATAATTTCGAGTAATTATATTCTAGATTCGAATTATAAGACGAACAGTGACGATTTTACTGCCAAAATTCAAAGTTCATGTACCTTTTTCATTCTCAGATCGAAACTGTACTAACTTTTCTAATCTACATATCAAAGGGTCATACTTTTGAGATTCAGTTTGGTCGTCACTGACTAAATCACCGATTTCTTTCAAATTTTTGAAATAGATACGTTAACAAGTTTTAGAACATAAGTATTTGTATTTTGGGCCGAAAATTGTTTTTTTTTTTTTTTTTTTTTTTTTTTCTCCGAGAAATGCACATTTTCAATTAGACTGTCAAATTAAGAGTGACCTTACTTTTGTCGAAAACTTTTTATCAAATCTTTGTTTTTCTTTGGTTAATCTATGGATCTCAATAATTTTTGCATGAAAATGTTCGAAATTGTACGAAATTTACGAATAATGAGTGAAAAATATTTCTCGTAGCGTAGTTTAATTGTTATTAGCATACATGGAAAAAGTGTAAAAAATTTTTAAGTAAATAATTTTCATATTGCATCATTTTTTTTTCTTCCCGTTTTTCTTTCATTAATTTGTAAAGATATGAACTACGTTTTGTAGAGACAGTTACATGCCAAAACGTTTCGTTCGTAAGTGAGAATTTTTTTTCGAATTTCTAACCCGTCATTACCAAGCGATTATTAAATTTTAATTTATTTTCATTTTTCTTGATCTTGAGACACTGTAGTATGTTCCATTCGGTAATGATGTATATTTTTAATGAAAATATTCCAACTTAATTTTGCGTTACTCGGAATATAACATGAAAACAATTTTTCGAGCGTGTCTCTTGAGAATAACACTTATATTTATATTAATTTGAGTGAACCTGTTTTGACTGTAATATTTCTTTGCATATTCTTTATAGATGACGATGACTAAATTAAGCTCATATATAGGAATTCAGAAAATACATTTTGAACGCAAAGATATTCGAGAAACTGATTAATTAAACGTAATGAATGTAACGCAATGAATGTATGTCCAAATTTTTAGACTTTTCTTTAGATTAGAAGAAAAGTTTTCTATTCAGAGTCCTATGAAAGTCAATGTATTCTAGCTTGACATGCTTGATTTTTGGCTTTCAAGTAAAGTTTTATCTGAGCTCAATGAAAATCTAATGAAAAAAATTGAGAAGATAAGTAGAGGCTTTTAGAATGAATCCTTTAAATTATTCATGTTTTCACGTTTTCAAATGAAAAACTGAGAAGCTTGGAAATTTAAAAAAAAATTATGAAAAATCCTACCGAGTTCTACCATTTTTAATGCTCATTGAAAATTTTTCAATAGTTTTTTATAAGTTTTAGGTTTTGAAGAACCGAAAATTTTGTAAATTGTCGGTAATGTACGAAAATTCGGGAAATTTGAGAAATTATAGGAAATGTGAATTAATTTTGTATATTGTTTTGAGAATCATGTTTTTGTTTTATAAATATGCAAGATAATGTTTTTTTCGAATTTTTCACAAAAATTTGAAATACTTGAAAAGTGTCTTAAAATCGGGAGAGATCCGTGTGAACTGGACAAATTTTTATAAAATTTCAGAAATTTGAGTAGTTAGTAGCATGTTAGGAATTTCGCACATTTTGAAAATCAGAACACATTAGAAATTACAGAAAAGTTTATAGGTCTTATAAAATCAAAACTTTTGTGAAATGTCAGATAATTTTGATTATCTCATAAATTGTGTTTCTTACTATATTCTTTCAAAATATGCATGATAATATTTTCCGTATTCCTTACGACAATTTGGAATACTCGTGAAATATTTAAAAATCAGCAAAATGTTTTACAAGTTTTATAAATTTAATGATATATTGAAAGAATTGAGTAGTTGGTTTGATGTTATAAGAAACGATAAAATTTTTTAAAAATCATAACACTCTAAAATCCAAGAAACTGTCAATTATCCTAAAAAAATCGAAATTTTCGTGCAATTCCAGAAAACATCCATCATTTTTGTGTTCTTCATTATATGTATTTTGAAGAAATAGGTATAAATAAGAATATTTTTTCAAATCTTTTTGTAGTACTTAATAAGCATTAAAAATTAAGGAAAATTTCGATAAGACAGACATTCCTCGAAAATTTTCGTAAATTTTGAATAGTCTGTACAACGTTTAAAATTTTGACCATTCTAAAAAATCAGAAAACACTTTAAATTTATAAAACATTTGAAAATTGAAATTAAAAAACCCTGAAAATTGCATTACGTAGTTTATTGATAACCCAATAATACCTTTTTTCGGAAAAATAGTTAACTACCTTTTTTCACGTTTTTTTGACCATTTAGGCTATCAAATGGTTTGGCCATTATTGACTTCTTGATAATATTTGCAGTTGGAAGTTTGGATTTGTATAATCGATGTTTGTAGATAATAATATGGTCGATATAAATAATAGTAAATGATTCTAGTTTTTTATTTCTTGAAGACTCCCTACAAGAATTCTTATAGTTATCTTAAAAAAAATGTTAAAAATTCTTAGTATGTATGTTGATTTCGTTCAGTTTTCGACTTCGTGATCAACTCAAAACTTTCTCAAAACATTTTGCAAAGAAATGATCGAACAAGTTTTTATACCCCATAAAATTTCCACAAGCTGATCAAACCATAAGCTCAACTGCTCGTAACTAAAAATCAGTGAAATAAAAAATGTACAATCAGCCAGGTTGACAAATAACGACAATAACTCTAGCATACCATTCGTACTCCATTTATTTGTTACACCAAGTAAATTTGACTCGATGGCTTCTATCAAGACTAAAAATGCATGAGTAATTGAATGATATTGTTCTTCAGTTTTCTCTCGGGACGTCTTGAATAGAGTTTGAAATAAACTGGAACGTTGATGAATGGATTGAATAAAACTGTCAACTAAGAATTCCACAAATTTTCCCTTCTGCAGAGCCAGAAAGTTCTGCTCTTCGAACAACTTTCGTTCTTCCAGTGACAAAAGCTCTTTTTTCGTATTTTTTGGAGATCATTCAAGTTTTATGCATGTTTTCAAACATGTTTATGTCTTTTCGGAATTTTTCTAATGTTTTCAGTCAGCTGCACTTTTGCCTAGTTTTATGTAAACTTTTTTTGTAGTATTCTGCAGTGAGATGAAAAATCTAGTTATTTTTGAAAAAGTAATAAAAATTTGTAACTTTTCCCAGATTTTTGCAGACTGTAATTTTCATCATACTACTCCACATTATTTGAAATCTATGTGCATCATTCTACACTTTTATATACATATTCATCATAAAATTTGAAGACTGTGAACAAATTTCATTATTTTTTTCAATTTATTTACAACTTTGGAGAGGAAGGATGTGCAAAAAAAGCACATTTCCCCTCTTGGTTTTAATGTCTCTGCTTGTTGATACAGTCCCTATATTTTTCGATGACAAATATGCACAACGAAGGAACGTGGCTGGCAGAAACTGAACCGAGCTCATCAAGTTACGAGGATATCCGGTGGGACGCAGGAACAAAAACCTACATCCTCGCAGCGGAAGGCATCGGGGATTGATTAAACGAGCGGACCTGCAACGTCCTCGGGTAAAAAAAGGAAAAAAATGAAAGGATCTCGTGCCGACGGTCACGCTCGTTCGACGCTAATAACAGCGATAAGCGAAAACGGGCATTGCCGCGGTACATCTATCCCTTGTTGAAAAGCGTCGAGGCCGCTCGAAAGGTATCAAGTGCGTCGCGCTTGCGTAAGCCCCTCGACAAAGAGACGCACGCGCCGCCCTACATAAATAAAAGCCCTCGTTCGCCCAAAAGCACCCGACTTCCCGTATGGGGGAGACTTTGCCAGCTACTACTGGACGAATGAAAACTGTATAATTTATAAATGCGTTTAAAACGCGTGCAATGTGCATGCATTGAAAAAAAATCTGAAGCTTTCTGACATATATATATGCCAGGAAACATTTGATTGTTGTAATCTTAACAATAATATTCTGGGTTATATAATTTAATTGCAGAATCTACAATATCTTGATCCTCAGAGCCGAAATTTTTTTTCAACAAATAACCTCAATTTCCAGCAATCAAAAAGCCCCTTTGAATAAACTTGCTCATTTTATTACCCTCTTAAGCTTTCGACTTCAGGAGTATCTAATTTAATCACACAGCATCAAAATGATCGTAAATAAAATGAAATTTTTTTTCTACGTACAATGCATCCTCATTCACCTTATTTAAATCTTAATCAAAATACATCTAATTCAATTCGACTACAATTCTTTCCGTCAGTATAAGAATTATAATTAATGAATGAAAGGATCTGGAGTGTCTAAATATTTAAAACAACCAACATATAATCTAATTAAAAACAAAATAAATAAAAAACTGGTGTGAGTTTAGAAACTCGCAAGAGAAGTGAAACTTCTCAATGTGAACTACTGCAAGTCACAAAAAAATTCCAAAAAGTGGAAAATACATGTATTTTTCACATTTTGAAAATTTTCCAGGTAATGATAATAAGTTACTGATTTTTACGAAATATTTTGTAAAACTATACAAAGAAAAAAAGTAGAGAAAAATTCAAAAAAACTATAGGAACGACTGATTATTTCATAAACTGGAAAAAATAAAGTATGATACGGTCAACGAAACGACGAAAACGAAGTTTTATTATTCAATACATTTTGATGCAAATCAGGCATTAGTGTTCTTGCATTTTTTGGAATTTCCTCTGGTTTTTCAACATTCCATCATTTCGTATATCTTGTTGTTTGTAACAAGTGTTTTTATAATTAACGAAATGTCTTGAGATTGTAAAAACGTACGAAAAACAACAGAAAACTGCAATAACAACATACGAATGTCAAAAATACAGAGAACGACTGGGAAAATGAATAAAAAAACTGGTGTAAGTTCAACAACTAGATAGAGAAGTAAAACTTCTTACGGCGAACTACTGTAAATTAAATTTAACAAAAAAGAAAGTTCGTTCAATTTTATGACAAAAACAACTGAAGAAACCATTAAAACCAAAGCATGACCTGCGTTCAAAACTGTAGCTTAAAACAGATTAAATTGAAATCGGAATTTAAAAAAATGAAATTTAAATTTAAATTTAAAGTTTGACGATAGAGTTTCATTTTTTTTCCACATCGCATGTATACCATACGATTGGAGCTGTAGAAGAAAAGTAAATCATTGACACCAAATTTCAAATTTATATTTGAATTTTACTATGTAGTTTTAAATCCCGATTTTAATATAATTAGTTTCAAGCTACAGTTTTGAAAGCAGTTCATGCTTTGGTTTTAAAGGTTTCTTCAGTTGTTTTTCTCATAAAATTAACGAACTTTTATTATTGTTAAATTAAACTTGCAGTAGTTTGCCGTGAGAAGTGTTACTTCTCTCGCGAGTTTTTAAACTCACACCAGTCTTTTTTTAACCATAATGAAATTAGTGTAACAAATTGAAACTGGAAATGTGAATTTTCCGTTTAAAATTTTCAACGGATTTATTTAAGGAAGAGAATTAAAAATTTTCTGTTTCGGAAGAATTAACTTGATATTATTTTCATGTCAGAATAATAAACGTGATATTTTTTTCAAGTCAATTATTACTGAAAAAATAATATACTCACTTTGATTTTTCAAATCATGATTTTTTGATAGAATAATATTTTTTGTCTAATTTATCCAAAGCAATCAATTTCAGTTATAGTAACCATTATAAAATAGATAAAAAAGAGAGAACCAAAAATGTCGGTTCCATGTTGACCATTTCTCTGAAATTCATTTTAGAACAATCATTAATATTAATTTCTATTTCACAATATCAAGAAAGTTTTTTAAAAAACTTATAAGATACTGAATTTGAGTTTGATTTGTCTGAAAATAATGTTTCCATAATATTTTCCAACTACGATTAATTGAAAAACAAATAATTTCTTCAATTTTAATTATTATAAAATGAATCAAAAAGATATAACTAAAAATTTAGGTTTTATTTTTACTATTTTTCTAAAATTCTTGTGAGAATTAGCGTTTTTAATGTCTATTATATGGTCTAAGCTTTGTTCTCAATCCATTGTTCGAGCCATTAGAAGTTTCACTTCAAAAAATATAGTAATTCTTACAATACTGTAATTTACAGTGAAATCAGTCTAAAATATTGTATTTTTTTTGCTATTAGATACATATGAAAAGCAGTGTTTACGTGTACAAATATAGTAGAATGTTTGATTAATGTAGCACAATTGTCATTCTAAATAATTAACTTTATGGCCAATCATCTATTTGAAATTGTCTCACGTATAGTAATTTGTACAATATAACAATCTAAATTTTACGATATATTGTCAAAAGTAATATAAAAAGAATAAATCTACAATAGTATTATAAAACTGACAATGTCTTATAACTTTTTACCATAAATATATAAAAAAGTACCAGATTTTTTCTTGGTATATAAAAGGAACACTGAACAAACATATAGTCATTATTACAATACTGTATTGTATTGTGGAACCAGTCTAAAATATTGTCCTTTTGTTAGATATTTATAGCAGTTTTTGTCATAGTATGTTGTCAATATGGTCACATGGTATTGCAGTAGTAGATATATATTTTGTTATAAAAAGTCCTATTTGTATTCAGCTATTTACTTTTTCCAACTTATCCAGATTTTAGAAAATTCGATTTTGAAAAAATGCGTGAAAATAATGCGGATTTTCGGACAGTAAATAAATCAATCTGCCTAAAAACTCCAATAAAAATTGAACCTAATTTCTTGATTTATCTTTTCTATTCGAAAATTGAAAATTAATAGAAATTTCATGCGACAAAACTCTAAAACTACTTTGGAACTATGTATCCAAAATTAAGTTCGTAAACGCAGAATTTTAAGTATGAAAACTAATGAAAGAACAAATGTAAGAAATTTTTGATCCTCTCAAAATAACAGTTTTCATAGTATCTGTACAGTCAGATGGATTTTATTTTCAACAGCTCTCAAGACGTACTAGAATTACCACCCACTTTTCCGACTGCAGTTTTCCAACGTACCATTTTCCTGCCAAACCATTTTCCCGTCAAACAGTTTTCCGGATAGCACTTTACCTCAAAGTACTTTTCTCGGCCGAGTCTTTTAACTAAGAAAACCTGAATATTGAAAGAGGTAAAAATATCTCTGAATAACAACATTAAAGTCTCCATTTGCTTATTGTTATTGTTATATGAGGAAGATAAATATTTTTCAAAATGATTTCTGTCAGTAAGATTAAGCTTCTTTTTATGTGAAAATTATTTCATACTTCAAAGCAATATTTTTCTTTTTCGTTATTGCACGTAGAAAATAATATTATTTATATTCTACCTTCTAAACTCAAAATAAACAATTAACGCAACAAATGTTTTTTATTCCAGTTAAGCAACGTAATTACATCACATCACCTGAAAAATATAATTCGAAAATCCGAGTATCGCGAATACCCGTAACTTTTTCTATTCACAATTAACTTTAAACTTGAATGCTCGATTTACATTTGAGCAAAGCTGAGTTACTTTATTTTCCAGAATGAGCTCCACATTAACCCGCGTAATTGTACTGAATATCCGTGAGATCTTTGCTAGAATGAATCGTTTTGACGTAGTGTCTCGCGCAGAATTGCTCGATTCTTTCGCAGGCTTCTTCGAGCATCTCCTTGGGTAGAGTTATCACGAGTCGCATGTACGAGGGATAATCGAAGCACTGGGAAATAGAGAAAATTCCCTTACAGTGTGAAAACTCTTGTGAAGGCTTGAAACATTTATTATTGCAAAATGAATTCTTTTCAAGTTCAGAGGAAAACATCTTACATCAAATTTCCAGTGCAAGGTTTTACCTTATTTGAAATTTTCTAAAAATGGTTCAAGGGTTTACTTTGACTTTGAGGAATCTTGAAAATTGAGTTTATAACAGAAAAATGGAGGAGATAGATCAATTTATACAGTATAATTGGTGTTTTATGTTCATCAAATGAGATAGTTTTAGTTTTTTTACTGTCAAAAAAAATTGAGATTTCCTACCTCGCCAGGAAGACAGAACACAGATTCATGGGCGAGGAGGCTTTGCACGAATTCCAGGTCTGACTTGAACTGAGGGAAACTTGGCAGATCGATATGTACCTTTGAATCGTAAGATTTCATTCGTAGGTTTTAGAAAAAGAAATTGAACTTTGCAGGATGAATATATGCCTAGTAATGTTTTGCAACATTGTCATTACTTTGAAGACTTTAGAAAGTAATATAGTTTGAATTTTTTAGGTTGTACTTGAATATAATATTTGTGAAAATTTCTCATCGACTCTTTGGAGCTTCGACCTAAATGGTTATTTTTGTATTAGAGATTTAATTTTGTTCCATTTTGTTTGTATTTTGGTTTTGAAATTGATGTTGATTTTTTCGATTTATAAAGGAAGAATTATAATATAGCCTTATAATTATTAAGTGTCATGATACACATATATCTAATAATTTTCATTTTTTCAAAGTATTTTTAAGTTTCTGTATTTATCCGAAATTTTCAAAATTTTGTTGAATTTATGAAATTTATGAAAGTTTCATGAAATTATACGAAGTTCTAAAGTTTTTAGAAAATTCATTGTTTTCTAATTTCTAATGATTCAATTTTTGGAACTCTAAAATAATACTAACTATTTGAAATTTTACCATCAGAAAAAAAAATCCGACTCATTTCAATTACAAATATTTTTTTTTTTTATTCTCGTTCAAGTTTTTCAGATCTTCAATGAAAAATGAGAAAACCATCTTTTGATGCAGATTTTGGATAAAAATGATAATAAATACAATTTGTTCATGAACAGTTTCTCAATTTCCAAAAATTTTTCGAACTTATAAGAATAACTAAAGTTTTCTGAAATATCCAACATTTTTAAATTTTGGAAATTTCAAACATTTTTCGAACAATTTGAAACTTCGAACAAATTTTACGACTTCATCCAACGCGTATATCTTTTTTGTAATATCATAAAACTCCTCGTGTTTTTAAAGATTTTTGTTACAAATGAAAAAAAAACATCATGAATATTTCAAAGAAATATGATATTTAAGATAATCCATCAAATTAACAAACATCAATAAAACTATACGAATTTTCGGATTTTTTCGAATTTAGTATACTTCTATATATTTTAGATGTATTTTCTATATTCTATTCATTTTAAATTTTCAACTTTCTACCAAAATACTCAAAACTTTCCAAATTCGTCTTACTTATTGAGATTTCTTGTAATTTTTGAAAACTTTTTTAGTTTTCTAGATATTGATCAAAGACTAAAAAAGATTGTAATGCATATTGCAAAGAAAAACAATTGGTAACAATTCACAGAATTTGCCCAAGTTTTCTTGAATTATACTAATTTTTTGAACTTTTCAAAATTGTTAATTGAAATTTTCGATGTCTTTATATTTTCAAAATTTCAAACATCCTTCAAACTATCATCAATTTTACAAATATAATAAAAATTAATCTAACAAACAACTTTTCAGGATATTAAAATACTTTTAAAGTTTTTTAGATGTTTATTAACGAGGAAAAAACATCATTATGTATTTTTCAAAGATTTAATACAAAAAAATTAAATTTTGTTAAATCATTTACAAGTGTTTTCCGATTTCTCTGAATTTTCGAAATTTGGAACATCATTCCAACTAGGTACTGAAAAATTTGAAAATTTTTCGAAAATGGTACAACTCATTGAGATTTCCCGTAAATTTTTGACAATTTTCAAATTTTTCAGATTTGTATTAAGAATGTAAAAAAAACCATTTTCATGGAGGAAATATGATAGATAACATAATATACAAAATTAACGAACATTGGAATTTTATACTACTCAATGTTTGAAATGTTTTTTGACTTCAATGAATTTTCAAGATTGTGAACTTCATTTAAACTACTTACCAAATTCTTAGTAAGTACGTTTTACTCATAAAAATTTTCCGTAATTTTTTGAGACCTTTAAGTTCTCCCTATTTTCAATAAATAATGAAAAAAAAAAACATGAACATGCATTTTTCAAAGAAACATAATAATGATTTCCCCTCTCCACTGTTTATGTCTTGATTACTGATCATAAAAAAAAATTTCTTTTGAGTTTTTTATTAAAATACTTGCAGGAATTTTTAAAAATATTTCAAGAAATTCGATTTCATAACATAAATTGATATGTCAAGTGGAAAAATTGAACAGTTATAAACTGAAAAAGTAATTGACTTTCAAGAAATTAAAAACTTCTCCTCTTCTATTTAAAGTTGCCATTTGCCTTTCATTAATACAATTCAAGGACATGGGTACGATATTTATTTGAACCTGAAGTTAATTAATCTCTACCCGCCAAAAGCAAAAAAGTACGACGAAAAATGGCACAAAAGGTCAATTGGAAAAAATTACATACCATGATATACATGGCTCCAGCTGGCATGATGGGCTTAAGACCTGGAACTTTGCTGAGATGGCGATAAGTTATTTTTGCGTGATCCTGTAACAAACCAACCATAAACCTGACATCTGTTTTAATAAACAGTCTTTCAGAACACAGTTTTAACGACGAACGTGAAAAAAAATATGATTCGATGTAATTATGCTACCCCACTAGAAAATAAATTAATAGAAAGTTTTGACATGATTTTCATTGAATTTTTTTATAAATTAAATATTTTTTCAGAAAAATACAATCAACTTTATTTTAATTGCTTAGGTTAAAGTTGTTCAAACTAAACTAAGTTGAGTTCAAAGTTCAAAAGTAAGTTTTTGTAAGTAACGAAAAATATTTTACAGTGTATTTTAATGTAAACATAATTTTTTAAAGTAGAATATGTTACAACGATGAAAGATTTTTGAAAATTAATACGACGACGTGGAAAGTTTTTAAAGTACGTAGAGTTAATTGACAGGGTGAGAGAATTTCGTTACTTACTGATGGCAGGCACTTAATTCATTATCCTAGTCAAACAAACTACCGCTCGAACAAGCATATCATTACTGTGAATTCAAGCACGCCCGGCTTGTCTACGAGCAGTTCCCCTTTAATTATTTGAGGCCTTTCTTGCTCATCATCTGCTTCTTTTGGAATGTTTTCTAAATTTAGCGTGTCTTATAAATTTTTCAGCTTCGAGAACGCAAGATTTTTGCATCTCCATGAGATACATGGCCGGAAAAACAGGTCTAGAGAGTGGAATTGATAAGTGAAAGTGGGAATTTTTTTTCAATTCTCAGTATTTTTACGAACCAGCATAGATTCTTGAGAATTTTCTGGATGTTTTTAAATCGAAACAGTATTGGAAAGATTTTTTGCTAATTTGAGATGTTGCTATATTTAAAAATATTTGTAAATTTATTGAGATACCTGTTTTATGTTCGAAGTTGTCTGAGATCAATGGAAATTTTTTACAATGTGTAGAAAAATTTTTTACTGTAATTTCTGTGTGGTTTACAGTAAGGAAAAAAGGTTTCGAAATTTTTCTGTTGACTGCAATATTTTCAACGATTTTTGAACATTGATTCATTAACCATTTTAAATCAGAACAAAAATTATTGAAACTCTAAGAGGTGGATCTTAAACCTTGAATAATTGAAAAACTGACAGTGATGTTTTCTAGTACCAAGGAATTTTTGAAGATTGCAATAATTATTCGAATGTATTGAAAGCTTAAAAAGTTCGGAAATGTCCATTACAAATTGTTAATATTTTTTTTTCGTGTTTAAGATATTGCAAACAAGTATCTTTGATATTTTATTCATTTTTGGTATTGTAGTAGTAACTGACATTATTGAATGCTGATGTAATCATAAAAAAAATCTATTTTAATAAAGAAATATATGAAAACTATAATAATGAATTATATTCAAAATCCATACATTTCGATATTTTTCAATTACATTCTGATGATTATTGTTGGTTCCCCATGAATTCATTAAAAAATGAGAAATTCAAAAATTTTTTATTTTTATATGAACTCTACAGTTCATACTGATTGTTTATCTAATTTCTTATGATTGTTGAACGTTTACTTTAAATCTTGTAAATGAAAATCACTTCAAATCTAGGAGAAAAAGAATTTCATAAATTCTCGATTTCATTTTTTTGTATTCGTTACTTTGAACTCTTACAAAAATATATAATTGTAGAATTTCAGAAAATATGATATACTTAAAATCTTAAAATCTGCTAATATATCCTTGGAAATCCATAGGAACGAAAAATACTCAAAATTCCAGAAATTTTATCAACAATACAAATTTCGAAAACTGAATGAACTTGATTCCATTTGAGTCTCAAAAACTTATGAAAAAGTGTATAATATATCAAAAATTTCCAAATCTTAAAAAAAATAGTAACGAAACCTATACAAAAAACAACAATAAATAAGAGAAAACTAGAAATTTGTTTGATAATTATCTATGAATGACAAGTGACTTTCTTTTTTCAACTAAAAAAAATCTGAAAATCAAGAGCTCGGATTACTATGCATCAAATTCGAGAAATCCATATAGTAATCCTAAAAATTCCAGACAATCTTTGAAATTGTAAACATCCTTTAAAATAATATGCAAAGTATTAAAAGTATTACAGATTTTTTATATTTTATGTAAGGTTTTTATCAACATGATCGAAATATTTCAAACATTGAATTTTAGAACATCGCATTCTAGAAGCATGAAGAAACATTTAAAAAAAAACTAGAAAATCCTACAAAATTTTATAAAGACTAAATAAATATCAATACTAGTAATATACGAAATACTAAAAATTTAGAAAACTTTAATAACAAAAGCATCGAATTCCAGAAATCTATATACCTTCCAATCGAAAATTCTAAAAAAATATAGACAATCCTACAAGAACTATAAATCTATGGAGACAATGTTTTTCTAGAAAATTCATTTAAAAACGAGAAATGAAATGAATTTTACATTCATATCATTCTCATGCACAGAAATCTAGAAATATTCAGAGAAATCTTTAAAAATACTTGTCATTTATAGAAATACTATACGATATTACAATATATTCGCAGACAATGAGAAAAACACGAAAAGTTTTGAAACTATGAAATATTGAGACAGATATGATTCTTTCACAAATCAATGAATTATACACCTAAAAAATTTTCAAACTTTGAATCCTATTGGATCAACATTTTTTACAAATATTCACACAAAGTTCATATTAAATAAAAAAAAAAAAAAACGATGATCATGATAATTGAATGATTATGATTCCAGATATGATAATTTTGAATATTGAAATGAAACAAACAAAAAATTGTTGTATTCATAAATTTTTATTGAGTATGTTATTTATATTATGAAATTAAAACTAAATATTCCTAATAACATATGAGATTATGAACTTCTTAAAAATTACAAGTGTGTAATCGATAGATTTATAATATTTGTCAATATTGATGTATAATATTACAATATATCAACATTATATATAATAGTCCTATTATAATGATAAAAAATATCATACTGAAATGTGTTGAATCATCATTGTTATATATTAGTGAATGAATTGTAAAGAGAAAATTTTAGTTATTTAAAAAAAGTACTCAAGTATTCTAAAATATCTTCAATATCTCAAATGGTTTGTTCTTTCGATTTCTGAAATTTTGTATAAATATTACGTATCTTCATACAATGAGTATCAACTCGAACAATATAAATATAATATTATGAAAATGCACTATAATTATGAAAAATTACAATTGCATGATGAAAATTACTTGGAATATGATCATAAAAAGTGTTATCATAAAATTTATGAAAATATTTGCGGAATTTTACATGGTTAGGGAATGGTTTATTTTCAATTATCATTTACTACATACTTATTAATGTGTGTTCGACAATATCTTAAAATTTTCCAATGATTTCACGAAGATGCTCTGAAAGTTTTTCATGTACACATAATTCAAAGCCAGTATAGAAAATTAATGACATTACCTCCAAAACTGTCATGATGTCAACATAAAATTTTCGCGGAGTCTTCTCCAAAATCGCTGGCAGAGCTCCTTGAACGATTGTATTACTGCCAATGATTCTTTGGCTTAAACACGTTAATCCTTGTCGGATCTAGAAAAAAAAGTTTAAAAAATCCATGCCTTAAACTGAAAAACAATTTGTTGCATGAAATTTACCTCTTTTTGGAGAATGTTTTTGCGATCATTTATAATTATCCATCCCGTTCTCCATCCTGGCACTAAAAATCTAGAAAATCATCAATAGTTTACTTCTTTTCATTTTCATGCAGAGCTACCCATACAATTAATTTCCTTATTTATTAGTTAACAGTATTATGATCATGTTAATAAAGTTGGAAAATATAATTTTATTCATATAATATGAATTATATATCTACACATACATAATTTTTTTTTTGCAAATACAGGAATATAGAATAATTGTTATATAAAGTATTTAAATATTAGCCCATGTTAAAAATTATAAATTGCACTGAGACATACCTCTTGGTTAAACCACTGCATGATAAAATCGGAACTTTTTTCGACAACGACGCGAAGGAATAATAAGTTCTATTTTGAAAAACCTACAAAAAGAAATTTTACGTGTACCCCCTGCAAAGCTCAAAATTTTCCCGAAAAAACCAATTTTTTGAACAAGATACTAATTTTTTACATATCCTACCATATGCTCGTATATTTCATCAGCAATGATAGGAACGTGGTATTTAGTGGCAATGTCTAGAATGTCCAGAATGTGATCCTTGGAAAATACTGAACCGCATGGGTTTGACGGATTGTTAATAATAATGGCAGCTGTCAAATCATCGATCTGAGTTTCTAAATCAGCCAAATCCACTTGCCATTCGAGTTCAGGCTGAAAGAACCATCGCAGTTAATTCTAGTATTTTTTTATTTGAGTGGAAGACTCGTTTGGAGTTTGAAATCTTACGCATAGATCGTAGGATTTAACGTTAATTCCTAATCCTTTGGCTAGAGTTTTATAAATCGAGAATCCTGGTCTAGGTATCAATATATTTTGGCCCTCGCGGGCTAGGCACGTGATGCACAAATCTAAAGCGCAGGAACACCCACTGCATAATATAACGTCCTATGAAGGGAGAGGAATTTATTTTGAAAATTGTTTGGAGGTAAGATGTTCAAATATTTTGAAAACTTTTTGTTGGTTCATTTGATTTCGTGTGATTTTTGGAATGTGTATAAAATTAATCTGTGTTCGATGTCAATGACGTGAGCTTTTTTTTTTTATTCAGTTATCAGAGATATTTCAAGAAAAATTATGTGCTTTTTAGACAGTCAATTTCACGCTTATTTGCTTCTACTTGGTCGTTTTCCTTGTAGAATTTATTGATTGTAAATCGTAAATCGTACATAAACTGCCATGCAAATATTTTCAGACACTTAATTTCATACAACTGTTAAAAATTCGATAAAAAATTTTGATAAAATTCAAAAAAACCTCTAAAAGCAATCAAAAATGTTTCTGAATATTTTAACGAGTTTGACAAACTTTTGTAACGTTTAAAAAATTGTTCAACAGTTCGTGCAATGTTTAAAATATCTAAAATTGGGATTAAAATGAAAAAAAAAATTGAGAATTCTAAAGATTGCTAGTAATTTTGAGTAAATTCGAAAAAATCATTCAATTTGAGAAAACAGTTCATGAATTTTCTAGATTGTAAAATATTTTCAAGTATCCATCCCATAGAACTAAAATAACTGTGTGATATTCTCAACATTTACAAAAATCTATAAAGATATTTCATCAATCAATCGTTGAAAATTTTTAAGATAACAATTAAAATCTAGAATCGCAAAGATTAAAAAATTTAAAACCATTCAAAATTCTGTAGATTGTAAATAATTCTAAAAACTACGAACATCTAGTAGGATTTTATAAAAAAAAGAATACATTTTGAAGATTGTGGGAAGTTTTAAAAATTTCGTATTACATTAGAAACTTTGGTATAATTGAAAAATTTTTTTAAATCAAAACTTGCTTCCATCATGGGGAGATTTTCGATAGTGTTGTAAAAATTTGAAGAATTATAAAATTTTGATAACTCTGAAGAACGTCAGCAATCCTGAAAAATTAGAAAAATTTTCTATATTCTTTAGATTATTTTGAGTCGAAAAATGTTCCGTCATACGTAGATCTTTTCTAATTTTCAAAATTTCAATAAAAATTATGTAAATTCTAGAAATATTCACAAATTAAAAACACTGAGTATTTTCAAGACGGTCAATCATTCTGAAAAATTTAAAAAATATGTGCAGCATCAAAAAGTATCGGTAAATTTCGTAGATTGTGAATTATAATGAAATATCCTCAAACGTAAAGGAACTGTTAAATTTTCATAAAATTTTTAAAAATAAAATAAATTGACGTAATTTGAAACAGCTACAAAATATAAATCCTTTTACATATCTCTTTAATAATTTGAAATGTTTTTTTTATCTTCTTAACAAATCAATAACAGTTCCTTTAACGTTAAATCATGTTTATTTCTGTTCTTTTGTGTTCACTTCTTAATTTACAAAAGTCCTTCAATTTTCAGTACTCACTTCGTACGAAACGTCCATTGAACTCGTAGAAGTGTACTTGGCAACTGCCTCTCTGGCAGCTTGATATCCTAAATAATTCAAGCCACCATGAATATAAAAAAGTGGTTACAGTTTTCACCCCGAAAACTTCACTTGTTGATAAGACACTTATTTTGCATGATTTATTTTACGTTGCTATACTGTGTACTAGTACAATTTGACTTATTTACAGTACGTTCAATAAAGCAACGAACTAAATTTTAAGATACGTACAACCGTTAAAAGCTAATGAATAAATGAATAAGATATTATTTGAAAAATTCACAAACATATTATTGAAAAAAGTCGTGAAAATTGAAATCTCTAGAGTCAACAAACTTGTGAAAATCAATAGGTCTGACCTGTACTCGGTGCGTAGCCGTTATGTAACCCTGAAGCGACGCTCTCTTGAACCGCTTCGATTACCTCTTTTGCTGGTTTCAAATTACCAAAAGTCGTAGGATCACCTGAGAAATAATCGGGTACATAATTTGAATTAAATTTTGTACACAATGTGTCCCTAGAATGCCGAAACTTTAAAGAATTGTATGTTCTTTATTGAATTTTCTATTGTTATTATTTCATTTTATAGACCAATATCATTTTTAAAAAAACATGTCAAATGAACTTATAGAAGGGTGCCTTAAAAAATGCTCATAAATCCTAATATTTTTCCTAGCACAACAAATGGAAAAGGAAAAATCGTCATACAATATTATAAATTATAAGTAATCTATAGTTCTTGTGAATTCTGAATAGTAAAATAAAATTTGCTGCCAAATTTACAGTGCAGAAAAATAAAACGTGTTATTCGTAATATGCACAAGTTTAGTGATAGTATTTTAGGACCCGGAATACAAATTTTCAAAACTTTGTAAAAGAGCTATGAAAAAGTTTTTGCGAAGCACTTTGTGTTTTTTAGAGTTAAATTTTACCGTGCTCCTCTTCCTCATGATCACATACATGTAGTCCTCTTGTTCAGTGCTACTTACCACAAATTTCAAAGTTCAAAAATTTCTTGCGCCCCTGCGCCCACTACGCCACTGCGCGCCCATCATACATACGCACACCTGCACGTACTTTTATTCTTCTGTTTTGTGCTAAAGCAACATAACAGTTCAACATTTTCGCGTTAAAAAACAGTAAAAAATAAGTGCAAACTTTCGAAAATGAATCGCGAAAGTGACCTCCAACGCGAAAATCGTCGTTCACGAGAATCAGCAAGAGAACATCGACTGCGAAAATCTGGGAGAAAAAAGAATCGCTACGAGGACGATCGTCGGCACAGGCGCCAGGAGAAAGGTCGGAAATACCGGAAAAAACGGAATAATGAACGTAAGTTCGCCTCTTTTCCACACGTAGAGTTATTACTCTATAGAAGCCAGTTATTACTGACTTGGTAGAAGACGCCCTGAGGAGTGTTTTTTTCACGTGGTGAAACATAACCTCAAACACGAGTTATCACTCGGCAGCGGGCAGTGACGTAATCACAAGTTATTACTTGTCTGGTCACGGGATCAATCCCTTGCAAATACATTTCGAAAATGAGTGACGAATTGCATCGTAGTGCAAAATTTTTTCGTATGTTGACATGGGCGGAGCTCAGAGGAAATGGAATAACTGAGTTATTACTCGAAATAAATTCCTGATTTTAATCCTTACTATTTCATCAATGAAACTTTCGAGATTACTGTAGACGAGTTATTACTCGGAACCTGCCGAAGAATTGCGACAGATTCGAGGCCCCAAAGCTGAATGAGCTAATTAACTTTGTCCAACCGGTGGTCATCGCAAGAGACAAGAGAATTGCAAAAAGACAAGAAAAAATTGCATCTTCCTTCTCGGCCATCGCTCAGGTAATTTCCTGGATCTCAGGACTGAAAACGACCCCTGGATGGAAGACGGCCCTGGAATCACTAAGTGATGCTGGCAAATTAATGGCCGATTTACAACATGAAGAGACCATTATAAGGAGGAATCTCATTCTCTCAAGTGTCTATGAGTCCATGAGAGAAACAATGCAGGTGACGCCAGTAGGGGAATTCCTGTTTGGGGCATAATTGGAAGAGAAAGTCAAGGCGGCAAAAGCTCTTAAGAAAGTTGGCAAGGAACTGAAGAAGAGCTCCAAGACTCAACAATTCAAGACGCCAAAAAACTTGAAAGGCCCGCCTCGTTTCCAACGGCCGAACAACAAGAAGCAGTGGGAAGCGCCAGGCGGGACAAAACACCAGGGTTACCGACCACGCTCAAGACACCCGAACCAGCAACAGCGCCACCAGCCGAGCCACAAGCGGAATTACTCACTGAGGCCCCGGAAATAAATAATGTAAGTAACACCGCAGGGCGCCTACGCAACTCTCTCCCCTTTTGGAGAAAAATCACGTCAGACCCTGTGATTTTGTCGTGGCTTCAAGGCTATAGAATCCCTTTTTCTAGGAGGGTTTATCAGGATACTCCTCCTCGACAGAATAGTATCTCAGAAGCTGAAAGGGACAAGACTAGGCAGCTAGTCAATGAATTGATTCGTAAAGGCGCTGTCCGGAGATGCGTACCTGTTAGGGGACGGTTCATTTCCGGAACCTCTTTGGTTCCAAAACCGGACGGCTCGAGTCGTTCTATTTTGAATTTAAAGGGATTGAATAAGTTCGTGAATACGTCCCATTTTAAGTTAGAAGACGGGCGAACAGTGTCTAGGCTTTTGTTTCAGAACTGCGTAATGGCGAAACTGGACCTCAAGGACGCATATTACTCGGTTCCTATTTACAAGGATGATAGAAAATTTTTACGTTTCTATTGCGATGACCAACTCTATGAATTTACGTGCCTTCCTTTTGGTCTCAGTACGGCGCCTTACGTTTTCACTAAGATCATGAAACCCGTCATCTCGCACCTCCGCCGCCGGGGGTTGACAATTGTAATTTACATTGACGACATTTTGTTTATTGATGAGACATCTCAATCTTGTATTATACATTTAGATATGGCGATGAAACTGTTCACAGAATCAGGTTTTTTGTTGAACTCCAAAAAGTGTCAGTTAGTACCAGGGAAAAGATGTCAATGTTTGGGCTTCATTTACGACTCTACAGAAATGTTAATTGAACTCCCGGAAAGTAAAAGGAGGAAAGCCGTTGAATTAGTTACAAGTTTTCATGTGGGGAAAAATTACAGAATCCGGAGATTTGCTGAAATGTTAGGTTTCCTGGTATCGTGTTGCCCTGCAGTTAAATATGGAACAGTTTATACGAAGGATTGTGAGCGTTTGAAATTCAAAGCCTTAATCGAAGAAGGAGGGGAGAATTTTGACAATTACAACGGGAAATTGACAATAAATGAACAGGTCCTTACAGAGCTTAACTGGTGGAAAGAAATTGGGACAAAAAGCAATAATCCAATTAGATGTTCTTCCTTTGATCTGACAATCTTTTCTGATGCATCCGAATCAGGGTGGGGAGTAGCTTGTGGGAATGAATCAGCCCGCGGGTTCTGGAAAGAACAGGAGAAAAATAATAGTATAAATTTTTTAGAACCGAAGGCTGCCTTTTTTGGTTTAAAATGCTTGCATCCGAATTAAAGGGATGCGAGATTTTATTGAGGATTGATAACACTACGGCTATTTCCTACATAAATAGAATGGGGGGTGTACAGATAGAAAATCTCAGCTTGCTGGCTAAGGAGATTTGGATGTGGTGTGAAGAAAGGAACATTTGGGTGTTCGCTTCATACATACCGTCTAAGGAGAACTGCAGGGCCGACGCAGAATTAAAAAACCTTGATACGAACACGGAGTTTGAAATGACGCAGGAGGGGTTTCAGATGATTTATCGGAAGTTCGGGAAACCGGATATTTATCTGTTTGCGACACGAAAGAATTCAAAATGCAGGTTATACGCGTCGTGGAAGATTGACCCCCACTCAATGACTATCGATGCATTCACGATTCCGTGAAAAGACTTTTACTTCTACGCCTTTCCACCTTTTTCATTGGTTCTGAGAACCTTACAGAAAATAAAAAAGGAGGGGGCAAGGGGAATTATGGTTGTTCCAGAATGGCCGTCACAACCATGGTTCCCTTTGTTCCAAATGATGCTGGTATCTGAGCCGATTTACCTAGAGGCAGAATTTTACATTTTATTTCCTGTGAATAGGAAACAGACCAAATTCTGGAGAGACCTTATCCTGGTGGCAGGAGTTTTGTCAGGCTGAGCTGTGAAAGGAAAGGAATTCCGGGCGTGTCCAGAGACATCATCCTCTCCTCACTGACAGAGTCGTCTTGGAAGCAGTACGACTCTGGTCTCAAAAAGTGGTGGCTTTTCTGCGGAGAAAGGAATATGGACCCTTGTTCACCCGACGTGACCGGAACACTACTTTTCCTGACACAGGAATTCAACAAGGGCGCATCATACGGAAGCCTCAACTCTCACAGGTCAGCCATTGCCTTGATCTCTGGGCCAGAATTGGCTCAGGATTACAGGATCAGGAGGTTTTTCAAGAGTTTGGTAAAAGCGAGACCGAGTAATCCCAGATACAGTTCGACCTGGGATCCTAAGATTGTACTTGATTTCTATCGAAGATTTCCAAACAATTCACAGCTCTCTGTTAAAGATTTGTCATGTAAGCTTGCGATAATGTTAGCTCTAATTACGGGTCACAGATTACAAACTTTCTCGTTAATCGAAATTAATAATATCAGGGAAAGGGACGATTTAATTGAGATAAAGATTCCAGCGAGAGTTAAAACTCCTGGGCTAAATAGAGAACAACCCATGTTGATTCTTCCATACTTCGAACATGAGAATAAGCTTTGCGTAGCGTCAGCATTGAAGAGGTATTTAGAAATGACTCAACCCATTCGAGGGGATATCAAAGAATTGTTTTTGTCACTGAAACGTCCATTCAGACCTATTCATCCTCAGACTTTGAGCAAATGGATAAAAAAGGTGCTCGTAGATTGTAAGATAGATATAGGAATTTTCTCGGCTTACTCGACTCGTCATGCGTCGACCACCGCTGCCTAAAGAGAGGGGCTGGATATTTCAGTAATAAAGAGAACTGCGGGGTGGACAGAGCAGTCAAAGACATTTGCCAGATTCTATAATCTTCCTCTGGCTGTAAAAGAGGGTGCCTTCGCTAGGTCGATTTTGGAATTGTAAGGGAACAGTGTAAGACTAAGATATATGATTAAAGAATTGTGTTATGTACGCCTTGGTATTTCCTTTTTTCTGTGGTAAACGATTAATAGCCGTAACAGCTTTGAACATCTACATGTATGTGATCATGAGGAAGAGGAGCACGGTAAAATTGAATGATTAAACGAACTTACCAAGTGAAGTTCAATCATAATTTTACGTGGCTCCTCTTCCGAAGTGATCACTCCCACCCTACGAAGGGAACTTTCACGATAATTACGTGCCCCCACCCTGATTTTGTTACGGCATCTGCTTTGAAAAATGAAAGTACGTGCAGGTGTGCGTATGTGTGATGGGCGCGCAGTGGCGTAGTGGGCGCAGGGGCGCAAGAAATTTTTGAACTTTGAAATTTGTGGTAAGTAGCACTGAACAGAAGGACTACATGTATGTGATCACTTCGGAAGAGGAGCCACGTAAAATTATGATTGAACTTCACTTGGTAAGTTTGTTTAATCATTCAATTCCCTTTACAATCGTAAAAACAGCTTCTTGGTTTAGCTTCGATAGGAATATGTTTCAGGGGATCAAAAATGTATGAATATTTTTCTAGATTGTTTAACCCGGCGAATAAAAATTTACAAAAAAATATTTTATTCCTAATCAGTTTCAAGCAAAAATACGTGAAGTTATTTCGCAAAAATTAACACAACGAATTCATTTCATTTGTGATAAATTATCGTTTTTTGAAAACTAAAATAAAATTAGCTATATTTTAACCTCTTTATAAGTGTAGGAAATTTCAAACAAATTGTATTGTAAGTTTTTTAGAAGGCAATGTAACGTCAGAAAGGAATTGACATAGTTTCATCGAAATATGAAAAACCTATGCTTCGGTCTTTGCATATGTAATAGGATGTAGCTTTCAATATAAAATGAGAAAATACGTATGTTTCCATATAAAAGTAGCTGAATATATTTTGTATTAGAACGTTTTTCAACTCTTTTTACTCAAAAAATGGAATCATAAAAATTTTTTTGTATTAGGGTTTATTTTGTTGAAAAATGTTTCAGATATCTTGGTATTTCTATATTACTCGAAAAAATGTTGTGACCTTATACGTAAAATTGGGGAAACTACTCTTTATAATAAAATGTTTTAGTTTTGCAAGTCATATCCTTAAATTTTTCAAAAATTGAAATAAATGAAAAATACACGAAAACGTGAACTGCTTGCTTTATATTTTGACCAAAAGGAGATGTATTAGGAAAAACGTATTTGTTCATTTTTTTGCATGATATTCCATTCGATGGAAAATTATAATCTATGGAGTATTGGATAAATTTGGAATCGTTAATAAACAGCGTAGAAAAATCAACTATTTTCAATTTTAATTGATAGATTCTATTTATCATTTTCAAATGGTGAATGAACTGATATGTAACTGCATAATTTAGTCAAGTATTTTAGTATTATAAAATATCTCTCATACACTAATTAGATTCAAAATAATTAAAAGTTTTGAATCATGATTATGAGTTTTAAGTAAAATTAAAATGTATCGAAAGATAGGATACAAATATTGTCAATTTGGAATAGATTTTTTACTATGTAGTTTATTATAATTACAAACAGGAAAACAATAAAAATGCATGTTTAAATTTGGAGGATTTCCTGATTCCAACGTATTAAATTTGATTTTTTTAGGTCTTTTTTTCAGGTAAAATTTTTGAGAAATGAAAAAATTTTTGATGAAGCATTAAGAAATAAATTAGGTGAAAAAAAACGTGCATGAGAAAGTAGAAAGTTTCAATATTTTAGTCTGCAAAACTTTTTCAGTTCGTTGATCAAAGTGTTACTCATTTACGCGATGTCAATATTTTTCCCATACTGGGTCTCTAAATTATTCAAGATATGAAAAATTCTTTTCAAAGTTTGAAGCAAATCGGACATGATTAACACGTGCCACAAAACGATTGAAGTTTCAAATGGGATAAACACGTAGTTTTTCATATATTTTGTTCAAAAATTCATAACTTGTACAAATCTTATGATAAATGTTTGAAACTTGGCATAGTTTGAGTTTATAATGTTACATTCAAGACCAAATTTTTCTAGATTCTTCTATCTCAGTTTTCCATGTTTTAAAAGTACCGAAAAAAGGCAAAAATGTACTTTTTGGTTTTTGTGAAACATGAAAAACTGCGATAGAAAAATCTAAAAAAATTTGTTTTTGAATGTAACATTATACACTTAAAATATGCCAAGTTTCAAACATTCATCATAAGTTTTGCACAAGTGATGAATTTTTGAACAAAATGTATGAAAAACTACGTGTAAATCCCATTTAAAACTTCAGTCGTTTTGTGGCACGTGTTAATCATGTCCGATTTGCTTCAAACTTTACAAAAAAATTTTTCATGTTTTGATTGATCTAGAGCCTCAAGATGGAAAAATTTCCGATATCGCCAAAATAAGTGACACCTTAATGTTGACATATAATTTCGAAAGTAAAAATATTGCAGAAAATATTTATTGTTGGATAAACAAGTAGATTCAAACAATAAGAATCAAACTATAGGTATTTGCAAAACTGAAAGACTGATATTACTTTCTAACTGTGATAAATCATCTTAAAGTTTCAAAATAGAAATTTCAGTAGAAGAACGTTTCTCAAAATAGAATTTGTTGAACCTTTTTTTGGAAAGAATGTACTTACTAGTTTACAATTATCAAAATTGAATACATGGAAGTTTAAAATTCTGGTATGTATTTTGATATCGATTATAATTATTTAACAAGTAAAAATTATGATTTTAAGAAATTAAATTGCGAAAAGTTAGAATAAAATCATCGTTTCAGAAATAACTGCAATGACTAGAGAATTACAAAATGACAAAGTACTCGTCTAAAATTAAAATATTCCTTTCACAAAAATTAATGTGTGAAACATAAAAATCTTAAATATTTATACCTTGAATTTCAAATGCGTAAGAATGAAAAAGAAAGGAAATTTGTAGATTGAAATTCAACTATGCCAATATTCAAAATGTTTCGAGATGGAAAACATGTATGTTTGAAAAACGCTTTCTGAAAATTTTTTCTTCATCTTTGATACAATTGAATAAATAATTACTCATATAATAGACTTTTTCAAAAAAATTTTCAATCTCCATATCACTTACTCTGTATATTCTTTTCATGTGTACTATAGTGTCTAAAATTTGCAATAAAACTTATTTTGATCTCCCTTAAAAGAATTCCATCTATAGTATATTCGCATACAAATTTATTGCCTGTATAGTTTACACAAAAAAGGCTGATAATCTTGATGGATATTTAATAGAAGATTACTGCTCCAAGTACCAATTCAAAATGTACATATTTCCGAATAATCATTCACTTCCGAAGAATACCCCAGACCCATAAACCTAAAAACAAAACCCCAAACATTCAACAAAATGACACCACTCACCAATAGACAAAGCTATGACTCGTTTATGGGGGTTCGGCTCAACGACGATATTTTCGACGATAGTTCTGATGGGGTTGAAAGTTCTCCGGGCGATGTCGGAAGATTTCACGACCCATCGTTTTCTCGGCGAGGGGTTCTCGACATTTGGCATTTTCACTCATGAAACGCAAGTCTCGTTTTTTTTATCTAAATGACCTTCCCGTGAGATTGAAGTTTTTCCCGTTCTACTTTTTTCGTTTACCTTTGCGCGTGGCAGAATTTTTCGAAGCTCAGGAAAATTGTTGGCCAGAAAATGAAACGAGGTTTGCGAGAAGTACCGATGGAATACGCCTGCAAGTTTTTACTAAACTTGGCAGGGTCAACGGTGGAAACTTTGAAAGACTCGATATGACGACTGCAGGTAGAGGACAAACGAACCGGTCGGATTGGTCACTAAATCCCACACCTTCTTTTATAATTAATGTAATTTATTCTTCTACGTATTAACTAGGCTTGTCAACATCATTCGACCAGCCATTGGATGATCCGTACCAAGCCTCCAGATTTCACCAATAGAATTGTTCATCGAGAAGTTATCTTCTTGCGTTGAATATTTTATTATACTTTCTTTCAGGCGCATTTTGCAGTCTTCGTATGTTTTGAGAGACAGAAAATAAGTTCTTTGCGATAGGAATCGTATACGAATAACTTGGTGTGTTGTAAGAAATATTGCAGGAGAAGAAGATTCCTTTTAATATGAGCTGTTTTGAAAATTTCTTCTCGTCTAGTATGAAATGCTTTTTATATAGAAAAACTGGCGTTACGTCGTTGGTGTCTTAGGAGATGTTTATAAATTACGTAACGCAATTTATAGGACTTTTTTGACAGCCCTACTTAACTGTCCTAGTCGTCAGCGTGTCCGGAAATTCTTTTCTTGAAGTGAAACTTCTAATGGCTCGTTGGGAGTAAAATCCGTTTGAGAGAGTAACAATGGTTTGGAAACAAAGGATTGGGAAAAAAGCTTAGGCCATATAATAGACATTAAAAACACTAATTCTCACAGGAATTTTAGAAAAATAGTAAATATAAAACCTATATTTTTAGTTATATCGTTTTGATTCATTTTATAATAATTAAAATTGAAGAAATTATTTGTTTTTCAATTAATAGTAGTTGGAAAATATTACGAAAACATTATTTTCAGGCAAATAAAACTGAAAGACAATATCTTATAATTTTTTTAAAAATTTCAGAGAAACGGTCAACATGAAACCTACATTTCTAGTTCTATTTTTTTTATCTACTTTGTAATGGTTACCATAACTGAAATTGATTGCTTCACATAAATTAGACATCTAAAAATATAATTTTATTGAAAAATTATAATCTGAAAAATCGAAGTCAATATCTAATTTTTTAAGTAATAATTAACTTGAAAAAAAAAACATCGAATTCATTATCATGAAATGAAAATAATATTAAGTAAATTCTTCTGATATAAAAAATTTTTTAATTCTCTTCCTTGGATAAATCCGTTGAAAATTTAAAACGTGAATTCATATTTCCAGTTTCAACTTTTTAAACTAATTTCATTATGGATAACATTTGAAAATAAAAATAGTGTGAGTTTAAAAACTCGCGAGAGAAGTGACACTTCTCACGGCGAACTACTGCAAGTTTAATTTAAAAATCAAAAAAGTTCGTTAATTTTATGAGAAAAACAACTGAAGAAACCTTTGAAACCAAAGCATGAACTGCTTTGAAAACTGTAGCTTGAAACTAATTATATTAAAATCGGAATTTAAAACTGCATAGTAAAATTCAAATATAAATTTGAAATTTGGTGACAATGATTTAATTTTCTTCTACAGCTCAAATCGTATGGTATACATGCGATGTGGAAAAAAAATGAAACTCTATCGTCAAACTTGAAATTTAAATTTAAATTTCATTCTTTTAAAATTCCGATTTCAATTTAATCTGTTTTAAGCTACAGTTTTGAACGCAGTTTATGCTTTGGTTTTTATGGTTTCTTAAGTTGTTTTTCTCATAAAATAGAACGAACATTCTTTTTTGTTCAATTAAACTTGCAGTAATTCGCCGTAAGAATTTTCACTTCTTTCGCGAGTTTTTAAACTCACACCAGTGTTTTTTTTTTCATTTTTTCAGTTTTTCTCTGTATTTTTGACAATCTTATGTCTTTATTGCAGTTTTCCGTAGTTTTTTTTTATATTTTTACAATCTCAAGATATTTCGTTAGTTATAAAAACACTTGTTACAAACAACAAGAAATACGAAATGATGGAATGATAAAAAACCAGAGGAAATTCCAAGAAATGCAAGAACACTAATGCCTGATTTGCATCAAAATGTATTGAATAATAAAACTTCGTTTTCGTCGTTTCGTTGACTGTATCATAGTTTATTTTCTACAGTTTGTGAGATAATCAGTCGTTCCTATAGTTTTTTAGAAGTTGTCTCTACTTTTTTTCTTTGTATATTTTATCAAAATATTTCGTTAAAATGAGTAATTTATTCTTATTACCTGCGAAAATTCGAAAAAGTGAAAAATACATCTATTTTTCATTTTTTGGAATATTTTTGTGACCGTCATTAATTATTCCAAGTCAACCTGGTTTTTTTTATACTTTGTAGTTTTCTTCTTCTATTATTTGTAGTTAAATCTCGTACATATTCATGATCAACTGCAGTGTTTACGCTTTTTTTCATTTTTTCGTGGTTTCTTTCAGACTTTTGAAAAATGTTCAAATTATCAGTTGTCAGTGGGTTTTACGTTGTTTCTGTAGTTTACTTCCATTTTGTATTTTTTCTGCAAATTTTGAACATGTTCTTATCAGTTATGTATTTATAAACTGTGTTCGAATTAGTAGTTTTTTTTGTGGTCAACGCAAGCCTCTTAAAAAAAAAGTTCTTTCGGCAAAAGGGCCATAACTCCGCCAATTGTTGATATTTTTTTATAAAAAAATACTAGTTTTTTCAAGTGGACAATTAACTATTCAAAAACAATAAATTTGGTGTCATAACATTATTGCTATATACTTTAAAAGATACTCCAACCACCCTTAATCCGTCCGCACAAAAAGGTATATAACCCCTTCAAATTGGTCACATTTAAACAATTGACAGACAATAATTAATTTACTTCATTTTTATTATCAATAATGTATGGTTCCGACTTACATCTTAGAATCAATATTTGTTCATCTCTAATTGTTTTGTAATTGTTATAAATTTTTCGTCGTATTATAAAGGGCACCAAAAATTTCGTCTATTATTTAAAAAAAATACGAACATAAACACTACACATATTTTGTCGTGAAAAATGCAAGTTCAATACCAAACATTCAACTTACATGTCGTAGATAATGACCGTTTCATCATTGTATGAAACTCGACGAAAGTTTTACTTTATTTGTCAAAATACTCTCGTATATTTCAGTACTGACGATGATTATCAAACGACATGTGTATAAAATGAAAATTACCTAAAAGTCATAAATATTGTATGACTTTTGTAGATATTCATGTTCGTTCAAAAAGGAATGCCCACCTGTTACTTAAGTATCTCAAAAAAACGATGCTCTAAACAATTTTATTTATTATCAAGAATTTTCATTTCTCATATGAATTGATAGGCTTTTTGCATTTTACTGTAATATTGACCAAATCGAATTTCTACTTTGTTTATATTTTTCTAGTGTTCTCGAACTTTTTTTTTATACGTCCACGTGCTAGGCAAATATATATATTTTATTTTGCAAACATTGCAATGCATTTTATACACAGTTCTCTTTTTTTCTGCAATTTTTCTTCACTAAGTCTTAGGGAAATTTATTGTTAAATTTCCTTCAGTTTTGATGTATATTTTTAAAATTGCCTTATTAGGTTTCTTATGAAGTTATTCTAAAGTTTTTTAGACGATAAAGTTAAGTGCAGAAATAAAAATAATTTTTTTTTAATTATTTTCATAACTGTCCATACATAATCATTTTTCTTGTAACCTTTTATGATATTTAATAAAGTTATCATAAGTTTTGATGTCATAGATGTTCTATGACATTTTTTCTCAGTATTTTTACATAGATTTTTTTTCTAGATTTTTTTTTTCATCTTGTAATTTCTAGTGCTAGTTGCTTTTTCGAACAGCATTCTAAAGTTCTTCATATTTTTGTTGTTTTTAATGAGTTTCTCAAATCCAACGTATAATTTCATGATTTTTCTCTTTTGTACATTCAAGATATTTAAAATTCAATTAACAAAATCCATAGAGAAATATACACAGAAAAGAAAAGTAAAGTGCAAGATAAATTCAAAGTCCAAATCGACAATTGCTATGGAAATTTTTTTTTACTTTCGCTGTGTTATTCAGCCTTGGCGTAGAATTCAATAATAATAAAAAAAAAAACTGGAAATTCATGAGTGATGAAAAAGCTGCATCAAAATTTGTTATTCTCATTCCGTAAATTCACTCGAAGCAGCTTAATTATATTCTGCTTGAGGCAAATGTAATTGAATATCGAAATTCATCTGATGTAGAGAAATCACTAAACTTTATTCTCATGCCTTGGAATAAGAAACTAAAAGCAAATTATTTAATTTAAGTTCGTATTTAAGGTCTTTCAATGTCCTACATTTCAAGACTAAAATATTGAAACTTTTTCGTGTACGTTTTTCTCGAATTACTTGTTTTCAGATGCATATTTAGAAAAAAATGTTTATTGATCAAAAGTAGTATTTTAAACTTCATCATTCTTTTCACTTACCTCGAAAAGTTCGAATCCATAAGTTGAAAACATGAAATACACTTATTTTGAAAATTAATTTTATTGTTTCCCTGTTTGTAATAGCAAAAAACGGTCAAGTAAGAAATCCATTTTATAAAACTTTATATTACGTTCTGATATTCGTATTTTGTCAAAAATATATACTTCAAAAATAAAAATTGACTGTCAAAATTATATGTGTCAAATGTAATGATGCCACAAGAGACACATATGATTTGTGGAACATACGTTGGAATAGAAAAGTTTAAAACAAATATTCAAAATTGCACGTGTGAAGTCTCAATATGAATTTAATTTTTCTTTTGCTTTGAATAAGTATAACGACAGAAGTGAACAGGTAAAGAAACAATTGCATAATATGTTCGATCAGTAGTATAGGAAAAAAACCGATGCTGGTCGTTATTTTGAAATAAACCAATGATTTACAAAATTAAAAAGAAACGTGTACACGTCGTGAAATTTCCACAACGCGGGAATATGATTTATGTTTCGTCGTATTGGAGCATTGAAATACGCGATATTTCATTGTCATCCGTCGTAAATTTATCAATTTATGCGACGCATCATACGAATATCGCATAATTGGGAAGAATGTCACAGGCGTGATCCACGTGAAACACGAGGCATTAAAACCACTTATTTTCACGGGGTCATCAATTATCATTGTTGCGAAAGTCAATTTTTGTTAATTTTTAGCAGGTAGATTAACTTGACAAGCTTTAGAACTTTAGTAAAGTTAGATGTGTTCTAAAATTAAAAAAAAAAATAAAATAAAAAATTATCAATTAACATCGAAATGATTACCAATACCATTATATGAGTCCCGTGAACAAATTTTGCCGAAGCAAGACGAGTGCAATACACGGTTGATGTAATTTCCAATTTATTTTGGCATTTTTTTTGCAAAAACTGAACAGTCAAACAACGAGGTTTAAATAATTTTTTTTGCAAAGTTTCATTGAAATCTGTTAAAAACTATTATAACTAAAGCATCACTTTCTCAGATGATATTACATTAAGTTCGATGGTCAATTTTGCAAAATCAACAAAACGTTTGTCTGTTAAAACTTTTAAACATACAAGAATATCGAAAAATAAGCACTAAATGCTATAAACAGAAACTTACAGTTTGATAATGAGAAATAAATGAAGAAAAACTTGAAACTTCGAAATCAAAAAAATATGAATTTTAAGCAAAATTTTCCCATGAAATTATCCATTTATGCAGATAAAATAAAAAAAATATTTAGAATCCATTAAAATTCTTGAACATACATGAAAATCTCCCTTATTCCACGAAATTACAATAATCGAAACAAAACTCAATCGAAGTCCGATATTATGGAAAATTATTGAAAACGCATTTTATTTTAGGAAAACCTGAATGAATATTATTATAAATCACTTTCCTTGAAAAAGAATATTTAACCTTTTCTGATAAATAATACTACAAATCAAAAACGAACTTCACTCCGACATTTTATTGAAGCTACTTCAGAATCATCGAAAAATGTTTATTATATTTATGAATAGTAATTTTTGCGACCGTAGAATTTTTTGAAACTCACAGGATTTATCGAATTTGCCTGAAATTATAGATTTCTCATAAAAACTACTTGATTTACGAAAATCTCGAGGTTACACACAGTTTTTGTAATTCTACAGCATTTTTAAAATTTTCTGCAATATGCACAATTTACGTACGTTTTCAAAAATTTTACAAATTTTCCGGAGTTTGCATAATCAGTGACAACTTTTACAATTTCAGATGATTTCTGATGTTTTGAAATTCTATTAAATTTAACGTTAGAGGCCATTACCATTTACAGAATTTATGAAATTTTGTGTAGCTCATTCAAAATTCGCAAAAGGTACCTATTATTATCCATAACTTGAACATTTCAAATTATGGTTAACATGGTTAACACAATTTCGAGATGGCTAATTGTGCTAATTTTTTGATTTTTTTAATATAATACCAGCCATCAAAAATTTGTTAGGTTTTATAAATATTTTTACAACTCATTTAAATATTCCTTGTGATTTTTAAACTTTTTCGAGTTTTTTAAGTTTTTTCAAAAAATTTCAAATATGTTGTCATGCATTTTTCAAATGAATAAATTTTACCAATGCTCAAATGTTTCAGATTTATCAGCAATCTTCGAAATAATCCCTGATGTTTTCTGATTTCAAAAAATTTTCAAAATTTTGAACGGTGTAAAGTTGATCCAAATTTTTCGGAATTTTATGAAACTTTGACTAACTTAGTAAGATTCTTCTCGGTTTTTAAATACATTTCAAGTATCGTAAATTTTCATAAAAAATCTCCGAAAAATATTTTTTTGCTTATTTTGACGAAACATGATCATAAAAACCATTTACAAAGTAATGAATATTTTCTTCATTTCTACGAAACTTCTGTTTTTTTTTTTTCAGAATTTTTGACAGTTTTTGCAATTTCGTATGTAGTATGTTTTAGAAAATTATTTCTAACGTCAAACAAGCAAATCAAAACTTTCGAAATTTCAATATAATTTGTAGAACTTCCAAAAAGATCTTGCGTTTTCTGATTTCTTCACAGGATACTTCAAACAAGAGTTTAAAACATAAACAAATTTCCATGCATATTTTTTAAAAATCTAATATTGAATACGATTGGATAAATTATAATCATTTTTTGAAATTATACAAAAATATCGATTTTTATCAGAAACATTTATAGCTTTTCAAATTTCCAATGTATTCTGATTTTCAAAATATGTAATCAATTACTCAAATTTTTTATCATTATCATATTACTTCTAAGTATTCTTAATATTTATTTGTTTAGAATATCATAAAACATTTACATGCATTTTGAGGAAAAATATGTTTCTGAACATAATATACAAAATTCATTATTACTTCGTAAAATTTGACTGATTTCATTAATATTTAAGAATAGCTGACAGTCTGAAAAATTTCTGAATCATAAAGTTTTCAAACATGAAAAAAACCACAAAAAAGTTTTAAAAGACCATAAACATTTTTCCAACTCATTAGAAGTTTTCGTAATTTTCAAATGGTTTTTGAATTTTTCATTTTTCTATTGCCAAATTTTAAAACGTTATCATTTGTATTCTGAAGAAATATGACAGTAAACCCTATACCCTCCCCCTATACTTGAATCACTACACACTCAACCGAAAAAATGGCATTCTGCAACCCCTGATAATGCTTGTTGATGAAATAAATATTTCGTTCAAATTTTCCTCAGGGGGAGAACCGTCATAACTGTTGAATAATATTCGTAAATCATTAGAAAAATATTCACATGTTACTATAAAAAGCCTATAATTTGTCATGCAAAAATGAATAATACATTTTCTGTAATGTTTTCATGAAAACAGAAATACTTTATAATCATTTTTACCATCCAAATATTCAAAAATAAATTTTTTAAAGTAAATTCACGTGAATACGTAAAAGAAAAGTTGTATAAAAATTTTTTGACAGATATAATGAGAGGACATCTATTATTGAAGTTTAGTTCAATAAAATACAGGCGTCCGTTCGCAAATGAGAATAAAATCAAAAACTGTTCTATTTGAAAACCAGAAAATATTGATTCTCATTAATCAGAGTAAAATATAGTCCATTCCTTTTTCGTTCCCATTGCAGAAATAATCCTCCTAACAATGAAAGTAAAAATATCCGATCCTTCTGAATACTTTACGAGACTCTCAGATGGTAGGAAACAGGCAGTCAATAAGTGAAAAACGTTTTTCGTTGGTAACAATATATATGTATTATTAATTCAACTCTTCCATTAATTATCATAACAGGATTAATGGTTTACTTTGGCACTGCATCGATCAACTCACAGATATTGATAAAATCCTTAGAAAGAAAACTATACAAATAAGACTTCCAGCTGAATGAATTGAAATATGCAAACTCAAAAGGCACCAAATGCCAAACTTACAAATTTCTCCTCTTCCAAAATTAGAAGAGACCTCTTGTACATAGCACCAAACACCTTCAAAATTCCCATAAATCAAACATCCCCACTGAAAAATGCTTCCTTCTTCATCTTAAATATAACTGATGTAAAATAATCCGTACAAATGAAAGCGCGTAAAAATACGATTTCTTCAGTAACATAGCAAAAAATATTTTTTCACGACATAAACATAGAAAATTGCCACTAGTAGCAGATAGAAAGTATACAAGATTGCACTTTGCATTGCTATCCATGGAAAAAAATGGTATGTAAATCACACTCTATTTTGACAGATACGAAAAAATAAACTTATGTGTTTGGTGGCTCATGTGGCCACTTCTGGGATGTTTTACAGGTTACTCAAATTGTCCAGTTCATCAGTAAGCAAGATGTTCTTTTGAATACCTGGCTTTTCATAGTTGCTACACGACTTACATTACGTTTGTACTAGAAATAGACATTTACTATAAATTGTTAAGTTAAATGCAATGCCTGCATTAAGTTAAGGGCAGTATCCAAATAGAACTTTCATCATCATCCTAAAAATCTGAAATAACGTGAAAACTTAACCTTAAGCTGAATAGTACTCACTTTACATAATGATGGCATAATTGTTTAATACGAAACGACGATAAAGAGACTAGGGGAAAATGTAGCGATAACGCGTACAAAGAAATTATTCCGTTGACGTCAATTATCAACTTAATCTCTCTTTTATTTGTGATTCGTTCTTTCAGAACGACAGTGTCCACTGGTCGAATGGCGCACCTTTTTGCATCGTTAAATAACAAAAATAGCTACGAAAATTCGATTTCGGGACAGCCTTCAACTTTTCGGGAAATCATTTTCCATACATTATTTTGTATAACTAGAGGAATCGTGTATGAAGAATTTTTTCTCGAACTGTTGTGTTCCAATGGTGTAACGTTATTAGCGATGAAGCACTACCTCCCGCAGAATACTCTACTATTGTGACGATTTGGCGGATTTGGCAGTAATCGACCTTTATCACTCTTGTCACCATAGTTTGTTGGTCGCGATTTAGAAGGTGTCTCTTATGCAAACTTGGCAGCGGCTTATCCTCGACCTCAAATTGCCGGCTTTGAGGGTCTGTTGTTCAGGTTTTTGGAATTGCGCAGCGTCCTCGATTGTAGCCATCCAGAAGCTGAACTCATTAGCGTAGTAATGACAGTGTCCTTTGGCGCCGTTGCATTCGATGAAAGGCGTCGCGCGGAAATCTTCGAGACACGAGCCCGGACTAGACAATGACTGGCCGCCACCTTGCGAACCCGCACCCGTGTGCTAAAAAATTTTTTTTTTAATTTTACATATTGCAATGTTACAATACTGAGGAAAAATCTACTATTTTCTGACAGAAATTACTGGAATATTTTAGGTTTCACAATAATTTTACAGGTTTTACAATATAAACCAGGGAGTAGAAAACGGACAAAGGGCACGAAGTTACATTATTTGATATATATTGCAGTTTTGACAATATTTTTGCTCATATTGTGCTTTTTTACTTACGACAATATTCATGACCGTCGATTGTTATACCATACAAATTACATAATGTATGCCAGTTTTTCCAAGAGAATTTCGGTATATTTACAATCTTCAGAATATAAATTGTACTACATTATTGTATTAGAATTTTCACTATACTAGTGCACAGGATCTTTATCCATCTACTATGAAATAATAAATAAAATATTTCACCTTTCACACTTTTCTTTTCAGTTTGTATTATATAATATTTCATAAAGTACTAACAATAAGGAAGAATACATGTAAGTATTCGCATCGAAAAAATAGAAAGAAAACTCATATTATTATTTCATGTTGTGAAATCAACAAAATTTTAATGGCTTTTTCAAATATGGTTTCAATAACAATGTGATATACTGGAAATTGGATGAAGCAACGAAGTTACGTTATTTGATATATATTGAAGTTTTTACAATATTTTTGCTTATGTTGTGATTCTCTTACTACCCACAATATTTACTACTAAAAATTGTTAAATCATACAGATAACAATACGCATTCCAGTTTTTACTAGATTATTTCGGTAAATTTACAATTTTCAGAATATAAATTCTACAACATTATTTTATTATATTATGTACCATACGAGTGGACAGGATTTATTAAGCATGTACAGTGTAAGAGTAAACTACATATTTTACCTTTCACGCATCATTTTTCAGTTCGTATAATATAATATTTCATATATTACTATGGAAGAATATATGTAATACAAGTCAGTACATGTATTACATGTATGATGTACATACAAGTACATGAATTACATGTACAATAAACATGCATGTCAGCACATGTATTACATGTACAATAAATATGCATGTAAGTACATGTATTTCATGTATAATGTAAATACATGTTAGTATTCGCATCGAAAAAATGAAAAAAAATTTATATCATTATATCATATTGTGAAATCAACAAAATTTTAGTGACTTTTTCAAATATGGTTTTAATTATCCTGTGATACACTAGAAAGTACACAAAAATATAGCAAAAAGAACTGTATAGATCTCAGTACTAGCAACACTGTATGACATTTTCTGAAATCTGGATGAGCAACAATTACAATATGATATTGCTAAAAGTACAAAAAGAGTGTATTAGGAAACGAAATATGCATTGTAAGAGTTTTTACATCAAAGTTTCATTTCACATTTACCATAAAGTATGACAGAAGCTGCTATAAATATCTAGCAAAAAGTACAATATTTCAGACTGATCCCACAATATGTTATATTATTAGAATAATTACTTTGTTCTTTTTTTTTTGCAGTTTAATATGAAAAATGTACTTGGAAGGTTACAGAAACTGAGTTTTTTTGGTGGGTATTTCTTTGAACTATGCATAATACTTTGTTGAACAATGAATGAATCTGAACAACTTGGGAAGAAGTTAAAAATCACGAAAAAAAGAGGATTTAACGCGTTGATCAAGTCTACATCAAGTTTGGTAAGTAATAACAAGTTTAGATTATTGTAGAAAATTATTAAAACTTGAGAAAACACTTCAATCTTGAGATTTTTCGCAATTCTCGATAATATTATATATTTTGAAAAATGTATATAACTTCCGAAAATATTCGTTATTCTGTAGATAGCGTACATTATAATATTCTTTGAAATATGCATAATGTTTCTTCATGTTTTATTGAAAATCTTAATACCTTGAAAATGAATCGAAAATACGAAAAATCTTGTTCAGCCTGATAAATTTTAAATAAATTTGGAAACTTTTGGTCGGTTTATATTATGTTCGTAGTTCCAAATATGAGTTGGTGTTAATGAAATATTTGTGAATTTTGTTCATCGTATTTCTTACTCCATTTCCTAAAGTATAGTTTAAAATGTTCATACATATTTCAATCAAAATCTGAAAAAATTAAAAGTATTGAATAATCAGAAAAGGTTCCAATGATTTAAATAATATTTAATGGAATCTGTATGATTTTAAATTGTTTTTACTGTGTTTTATTTTTGTATTCTGAAATCTCGTAATGTGAGAAACATTCAAAATTACCAAGATTTTCAAACTAAACTCTAAAAAATAAGATAAATTCGTAGAATTTTTTTAGGGGTTATATCTGTGGCTTTCAGCTATAACCGAGAAAGTAACGCATGTCATAACGTTCAAAATTTTATTAGAATACCATGAGAACTGAGCCATATGGCACAAGTGACTTTCTCGATTATGGCGGGAAGCGACAGATATACCTTTTTGTGCGGAAAAATTAGGGATGGTTTGGAGTAACTTTTAAGGTATGTAGCAATAATGTTATGACACCAAAGTTATAGTTTTTTAATAGTGTATTGTTCACTTGAAAAAACAAGTATTTGTTTTTAAAAAATATCAATAATTGGCGGAATTATGGCCCTTTCCCCGAAACAACTTTTTTTTTTGAAGAGACTTGCGGTGACCACGATGCAAGTCGAACAGGTCAAGTTAAATAAAAAATGAAAAAAAAAAAGTCTAGGAATGTATCTAGTTCTTAATCGATCGCTTTTTTATATAAAAGTTTTTATTTTGCAGATAAGAATGTTCTAATAAAATTTCCAAAAAAAAATAGAAATCTCTGGGAAAACTTTCTTGCCTACAGAAAAAACGTAATATTTATTTTTTCGATCGTTCAAGAATTAGATACATCACTAGAATAATGAAATTCGGGGAAAGGGCCATAACTCCGCCAATTGTTGATATTTTTTTATGAACAAATACTTGTTTTTTCAAGTGGACAATACACTATTAAAAACAATTACTTTAGTGTCACAACACTGTTGCTCCATACATTAAAAGATACTCTAAACCATCCTCAATTCGTCTGCACAAAAAGGTATATAACCCCTTCAATTTTTCATACATTTTTGAGATTGTGTTTTTTATTATTTTTTTCGTAAATATGCACGATAATGTTATTTCATTTTTTTTATAAAAATCATGAAAATTTGCAGAGTAACAAAGATTAACAGTTAATCTCAACGAGTTAAAAAAATTTGTAGCAAATTTGAAATAGTTAGAAAAATAATGAGTTACCAACTGGTTACACATCCATTTTTTCAAATAATGCATAACTAAAATTTCCGTACTCAAAAAATCAAAAATGTTTTTTTTCTTACCATCACGAAGCTGTACCCTATCCATAGTCCTGACCAGCCTCTTGGACAATCGGGAATGTTGAGGGCCTGACTATGTACCGCGATTACATTTGAAGGAACTTCACACACGACGCACCTAAATCACATATATTAATGTCACAAAAGATAAGAATCACGAAAATCATTTATTCAGGGGTTGGATACTACTGAATAAAATATTTATCGCAAAATAATTGAATGAAAAATTGATTATAATATCACCCTCTCTCTTCCCCTCTAAATTCGAATGTTTCCATGAAGAATCATTAACATACTCATTGTCAATGAACATAGCTTTGCTTACAACTACTAACTTCAAACAATTGATATAAATAAAATCATATGATAAAACAAATGCATAATAAATCATGAATACATTTTTCCCTCTCAGTATGTTTCTTATCGAATCATTCTGTATTCTCCAATTCAGCCTTTCAATAAATTCTGCTTCAAGTTAATCTACTACTCTTCTGTCTTCTCCATATCATCCTGAACTACTCAGTAATTTCATCTACCAACCAACAGAAAATCAACCAAATTACCTTGAAATATATTCTTCTATCGCCGATTCCTCAATCGGCATCATTGGAATCGGACTGTTCGTCGACAACCAGTACGATCGGTCGTTTCTGCTTGCGTAATGACATACGTTATTAACGTCGCAGAACAAGAATGGCATGGTCGAGAATTTCCTCACACATGATCCAGCGTAACCTGTTTTTTTACAACAGTTGAAAAACAATCCTCAGTGCCATTACATCTCGTGGAATAATCGAGTATCAGGAACAAAATTGTTTCTCTCATTTTATTCATTTTACGCGAGAGAAGAACAGTTACAGCAGGTGTTTCTCGCAGATGCAGAAAATCCGCGAACAAGCGTTGAAATAAGCTAGGGGCGAGCATAGGAAACAATACCGCGACAGCTGCTGAATGGGTGATGCTTGCAAGGTCGTAAAGTGGATTGTGACGAGGGGTTCTCTGCAGGGGAGATGCCGAAATAGACGCTGTTTACGCCTCTTGCGCGATAATGTTAAAACTCATAACTTTTGAGGGAAATTCACGACAAATATGGGATTTTTGCATTGAGATTTGAATACGAGATTTTAGTTGTTTCTGGGCTTTGGAGATTGATAGGAAAAGGTTGATGAAATCGACATAAATGGTATATCATGATGTACAACGAAATTCCGGTTTTTAAAATTACTTCATTAATGAAAAAAGGCACAAGTTCATTTTTTGAGATTCAAGAGTGGAATTAACTCTTCAATCGATTGGGGTACAAACTATCCAAACTAAATAATCCAAAAACCAAAAAATCCAAACTAAAAACTCCAAAGAATCAAAACATCCAGACTAAGTTTTTTGTGAAATTTTCTACAAAGTGAGATTTTGCAAAGTTCTTTATTTGGTTTTCCGTAATTTTCCGCAATATTTTTCTCCATTATGGTACATTTAATATCAATTATTTTAACAAGCCAAATTTCATTGTAGATTTTATTAGATTCACTTTGCAACATTGGTTTCACATATGCAAATGATATCCTATATTTTTTATGTACTTAATTACATTGGTTCCAGTTTTGTACTCATTGTACTGATTTTCTATTATAAAAAGTCTATCTTTAATAGACTGGTAATTATTTGACGGCCAATTTCTAACTTTTTGTGAAAGCAAAGGTCGTATGTAAATATGTATATATATTAGCGTGTCACTTATTTTGGCGATGTCGAAATTTATTCCATTCTTGGGCTTCAAATCAATCAAAATATTAAAATTAATTTTTGGGAAAGTTTGAAGCAAATCGGACATGATTACCACGTGCCTTAAACCTACTGAAGTTTTGAATGGGATTCGCACGTTGTTTTTCATACATTTTGTTCAAAAATTCATCACTTGTGCAAAACTAATGATAAATGTTTGAAACTTGGCATAGTTTGAGTGTATAATGTTACATTCAAGACCAAATTTTTCTGAATTTTCCTATCGCTGTTAATGTCTATGTTTTACAAGCACCATAAAAGTACATGTTTGCCTTTTTTCGGTGCTCGTAAAACATCGATAATAGCGATAGAAAAATCCAGAAAAGTTCGGTTTTAAACGTAACATTGTACACTCAAACTATGCAACGTTTCAAACGATGTTTAAAATTTTTGAAAAAATGATTGTTACATACAAAAGCAAGGAAATTTAAAAAAACTGAAAATTTTCTTTGGATCTTATTAGTTCTGGAGGTTTTGAGTTTTAGATGTTAATTAACTTGGATGTTTTAAACATTGAATATTGTAAGTTTTGGATGTTTTGAATCGGATGTTTTTTTTTGAAAGTTCTGTCCCCCAACGCTTTAATTAAATTTTTTGGAGTGAATTTTCATTATAGTAGAGTGAATTTTTACTCTCTGTTTAGGTGGCAGTATTTTGACTCGATGTAGAGTGAAAATTTTCACGGAATCAGTGAAATTTGAGTCCTCTTAGAGTGGGATTCAAAAATTTTTTAGAGAGAAGTCTTAAGATGGTTTGAGGGTGAAATTCAACCTCTCTGAGAGTGACAATTTACTTTTTTAGAGTTCATTATCACTCTATGAGAATGAATTTTTATTCCCTGTTTGATTTTGACTCGATGTACAATAGAGTGTAAATTTCTAATGAATCAGTGAAATTTTAGTCTTTTTCAAGTGAAATTTATCTATATATCAGAGATGAATCTGAATACAATTGAGGAGTGAAATTCAACTTTTCTAAGAGTGTCAATCTATCGAAATAAGTGAAATTTCAGCTTTGTGAGAGTGAAACGCAACTCATTATTTGAGAGGAATCTAAGTACAATTGAAAAAAGAAATTTAATTTTTTTTCATTTTATTTTTATTTTTTATTTTTATTTTTATTTTATTTTTTATTTTTAATTTATTTCATTTAATTTTAATTTTTTTTAATTAATAATTTTCAAAAAGAGTGACGATTGACCCTTTTGGAGTCACTTTAACTCTCTGTTCGGGAAACGTACTTTGACTCGATGTAGAGTAAAACTACACTTATTCTTTAGAGAGGAATCTGACTAGAATTTAAGAGTAAGATTCAAAAACTTTAAGAGTGACTACACTCTTTAAGAGTGAATGTTTCACTCTATAAGAGAAAATTTCCCCTCCCTGTTTAAGTGCTAGTATTGTCAATTTAGAGTTAAAATCAACTCTTATAAATCAAATGAGTACGGATTCAAATCTTAAAATAAACCTGATATTATAGAGTAAAATATTGGAAATTCTTATTCTCGAATCCTTCATTCTTTTTTTGTATGATTATCTTGAGTACAATTTTTACACGAACTATAGAAATCCAACTAAATATGTCTTCTAATTATAAAAATTCTTTAATTTATGTTAAATAAAAAATATTTATGGTCATTCATTGATAAAATTCCTTACATAATAATCTCACGTATAATAACAGTATTGTGTTTACATATACACATTAGGCCATATTCAAAAAATCCTTTCGAATTTCATATTAAATTGTTAATGTTTAGGTGCAACTTGCCTAAATCTTGTGAATGTGCTCTTTCATCACCATCAGTGTACAACATGCTGTAGCCATCCCACAGTCTGATGTGACCCTTTTCACATGCTGGCACTTGATTACTTTGGCTGTGCCTGACCAACAATATCCCTGTAAGGTAATCAGATGTCGTTTCGCAAGGTGCCCCTTGCTCTCCCTGCAGTCCCATTAGACCAGGTGGGCCTTGTATTCCATCCTAAGGCATAAAAAATCAATGAAAATTCACCTGGCAGTTAAAAGATTACAGTGATGAACATTTATCAATATACATCTTAGAAATGAAAGCTTGAATTTCAGAAGCATTAGGAATTTTGAAAAAATTGGAATATATAGCTTCAATATAAACGTGACATCTAAAAAACAAAATTCTAGTTAAATTACCAATCCTGGGAATCCAGGTGGTCCTGAAAGACCTTTTTCTCCTGGCAGACCAGGTGCTCCTACTGGGCCTGGAATTAGAAATATTTTGAATTTTTCTGAACTAATTGCCCTGTTGATTTGAATTTTGCCTAGTAGAAAACTCATGTACCAAACATGCATAATTAGAAATAGGTTGAAGAACATAAAGAACTCAATTGTTACTCGACATATATTTTTCTGATAGTTTCATAAAAAGTTGATGCTTCATTACATTTTACTAAATTTCATTTATCTCGATGTTGTTTACGTTAAGATCTGACATTAAAATGGCAATACAATATGATTCGAAAAAGCAAATGAGAAATGTTTCAGAGATGAACAACTTCTTGAAATATCTTGGATAACATATTTAATCACTTTTTCTGCCCTTCATGCATAAATTACTATTCCATATCTAAAAGTGTAAGTGAAAAATAAAAATTCAAAATGATCTTACCTGGGAATCCACGATCTCCTTTAGGTCCTGCTGGTGGTTCCAAGCAATCTTGTCCTCTCTCCCCTTTCACACCAGGTTCACCTGAATAACCTGTGAGACCTGGTTCTCCAGGATAACCTCGATCTCCCTTATCTCCTTTGAGCCCATCCAAACCTCTCAAACCATCTCTACCTCTGTCTCCTTTTTCTCCTGGAATTCCACTGTACCCACGTGGTCCTGAACAACAGTAAAACAGAATTACAGAAATAAATTTTGAACCAAAATAAAGTGAAGCAATATTTTTCTATCCTTTTGTATACATTTCAAGTTTATTTGGAAGAGTGCAGTGATTAATTCTGATATAGAGAAAAAAATTGTAGGTTAGATGTTGTCTGGTCTTAGTCATCCAAATTATTTTTTACATGAAAGTTGTGAGATTGAAATACCTGTTAACCCTTGTTCTCCTTTTTGTCCTGGAGAACCGAATACTCCTGGGGGACCTGTGTCACCTTTAGGTCCTCTCTCGCCAGTTAATCCAGGTATTCCGTCATTTCCAGGGAGTCCTGATAATCCTGGTGATCCTGGTATTCCTACCATGCCTTGTTCACCTAATTAGATATATTTAGATTATATGATATCCCATATAGTAGCCAATGGCAATCATTTAAGCAATATTTTCTGAACTTGACTTTGTGAAATCTTTTGTGAACCTTGTTGAATGTGAAATGCTCTCATTTTCGATGAAATATTCAGAAATTCACCTTTTTTCCCTTGTGGACCAATTGGGCCAAACGGTCCTCGATCTCCTTTTTGTCCAGGAAGACCTGTAAGTTGTATGATGGAAGAAGATAAATGTCATAATGTTTAATTTTTTTTCAGAATCTGGTGAGCCTATGAATTGAATTTCATCCATGTAACAATTATTTTTTTAGGAATAAAAATTTCATAGAATAATTTTTTTGCTTGATATTTCGATATTACATCTAAGAATCTTACCTGGTAAACCTATTTCTCCTTTTTCTCCAGTCAGTCCAGGGAAACCGTCTCTTCCATGTTTACCCATGAGTCCAGGTAAACCTAAGTTCAAAAAGTAATGTTGTACAGTGAAATTAGACCTTCAAAAAGCTACTGTTTAAAATATTTTACCTTTTTCTCCTTTTATTGTTATTCCTGGTGGGCCTGTTGGTCCCTGGGGCCCGTGATCACCTGAAATTATTTCATGTCGCAATCAGAATAATTGATATCTAGAAGGTAGTCGTAAATCAAACACTTTATGATTAAACTCGAAAATAACAACTAGAAAATAAGTTTGAAATGATTAGAAACTCATCAATTATGTTAGTTATGTATTTACAGAAAATAATGCACTCCAGAAAAAAAAATTAGATTAAATGTTAGTTGAAAATATATTTGTATTTTGTAGGATATTTATATAAAAAAAAAACATGGTACATAGTAAAATGAAATTCATTTTTTCCTCAGCTTGAATGATTTTGACAATCTTTTTATTATAAAAAAGATATCTTCAGAAAAAATTACCTTTGGGTCCATATGGTCCAGGAAGTCCAGGCTCACCTGAAAAGTAGAAATTAATGTTAAACTTTCCTAATGTATGATATATGTACTTTTATAAAAAAATCCAAGAAAATTTTGTTCATATGAGATGTTTTAAAAATAAAATCAGGTCACCTTTTTCTCCTTTGATATTGATAGTCAATCCTGGGAGACCACGATCTCCTTTCTCACCAAAAGGTCCTTGAGGCCCAGGATATCCATCAGGACCTTGTAGAAAATATTCACTCCTATTAGTTTTTCATTTCATATTATTTAAGTTTTATAAAAATAAATTAGCTAGTTGTAAAAAGAAGTTAACTATTTCTATTTGAAAATCCAACACTATAGGCATCAGATTATGAACATCTGGTTTGAAATTTCTTGTTACAACTGAAGATTTTGACAATTAAGTCGAAAAAAGTTATTGCTTAGAAATTTTCGTCATTTTTGAAAAAATGATTTATCTAAAAACATAAGAATTAAGTTTTTATATTCTCATGTCTCTCATCATCTTGATGATATGATCTCACCTGCAGGTCCGATCTCCCCTTTAAACCCATCAAGACCTGGGAATCCTGGAGAACCCATCTCTCCATCACGTCCAGGAAAACCTATTTCAAAAAATTATTTCTATAGAAAATTTTCTACATACGGAAATTCCAATATTACTACAAATCATGAAAGGAGTCACTCCAGTCGTCATAAATTCGTAACTAACGATGCATAATGTTACATTATTTTGATGTATGAATGTTTAATATTTTTTAGCAATTTCTTCATTTTCGTAGCAGATTACCCCTGGAGAGAACCTGGTAAAAAGTGGGTCGAAAGCTTGGGATTTATAATAAAGGAATGAAGACTTAAAAAGGAATATAGTGATTGATTATTGAACTTTTTGAAAAAAGTGGCTTTGAAAATCATTAAAAGAATTACTCATTCATTTGATGTACATATAATACATATTTTTCATTAAAATTCTCTTCTGGACAAAAACGTTCATTGGGTTCAAAAATTATCAAGAAAATTACTTTATTTTTTACCTATTGATCCAGGTGTTCCTATTTCTCCTGGACTTCCTGGAAGTCCATCCAGTCCAGGTTCACCAGGCTCCCCTGGTGTTCCCATGAAACCCTTAAAATTCATTACAACGTTCATTATGACATTTTTAGTAAAAATTTATTACTTTCTAGGTAATTATTAATAAAAAATACAAAAAATATAATAAATTCTACAATACTATCGCAGGTTATTTGATCTTATCTATAACTAAATTATATTGTCAAAAAAATAAAAACGAATGACTCAATATACGTGAGAACCAAATGATAGATACTATCCTGACATGAAATGACTTACGATTTCACCCTTCAACCCATGTACACCAGGTTTTCCTTGTTCACCTTTTTGTCCAGGAAGACCTGTTAATACAATTTCCTTTAGTTATGATCAAAATGATTATTGAGCAATCTAAGAGAAAAAAAAGTATAAAATTTACCATCTCTGCCCGGAAAACCAGCTACCCCTTTGTCTCCTTTTTCCCCATCTCGACCTCTGCCAGGTTCTCCCTTTTGACCTTTCATAATGAAACCAGGTTCACCGTCTTTACCCTTTAAAAGAAAGGTTGAATGCTGTAATACAACCTCTTCCAGGTCAATCAAACTCAATATTTTTAGTTTTACTCATTGTCTCATAACTGAAAACATATAAAAATAATGAAAAAATTGCTCAATACTGTTTCTGAATTTCAGAAATCCTAATTAGGGGTGGAAATAAAAAAGTTCATTTCTATCTTTATAGTTTTGAAATGTAAATAAAAGAAAGTATATAAATGATAGTATAATAATTTAAGAAAATTTACTGGAATTCCTGGAAATCCGTGATCTCCTTTTTCACCCATTGGTCCAGGTGGACCTGGTGGACCTAATGGACCTGGGAACCCGATTTCTCCTTTGGGGCCTGATAAACCAGGTAATCCTGGTTTTCCGTCCATACCTGTCAAAATACGTTCGAAATATATTTTATTTAATATCTAAATTAGTATAAACTATAATAATTATATTTCATAGACCGAATTTTTTCCTCATCTTACCTGGCATTCCTGGGAACCCTGGTAACCCTTTAGGTCCTGTGTCACCCTTTATTCCTGGACTACCGGGAATACCTTCATAAACATAGAAAAACATTCTCTAAATCATCTATCCATTTTACCTTCACTTGACATGATTTAAACATTAAGATTATTATAAATAAATTTTTTTTACGTCAAATACCTGAAAGTCCTGCAGCTCCTGGTTTTCCTTGTCTCCCAGGATACCCTTTGGGGCCCTCGATTCCAACCTCTCCTCGATCACCTGTCAGGATTCTTTATCATAAATATATATCTTTTAAAAAATACAAAAATAATCACGAATGTGTTACCTTTCAAACCAGGGAATCCTGGGACACCCACTCTTCCTGGTTCTCCAGAGATTCCATTTTCACCTGTAACAAAAGTTTTTGATTTCTACCATTCCATTTTGTTTCTATTTACAAATCCTTTCAACTGAAGACACTTTTATAACTTATCTGAGGATTCAAATGTAAACAAGAACGATATGCAATCAAATATTTTTACCTCTCAATCCATCGATTCCTGGGATTCCGGGAGCTCCTGCAGGCCCAGGTGGTCCAACAGGACCAGTACTACCTGATAATAAATTCAGTTTGATGTTACTTCATTGATTCATATTTTTATCCTCGGTAGTTATTCAGTATTATCTTAGTTTCTAGTACAGTTAGACAAGAGGAATAGTTAGACAGCAATATTATTTAATCATAAATAATATATTGTATCATTAAATAAGATACCTTTCTCGCCAGGAGATCCTGGCATGCCATTAAGTCCAGGGAAGCCGATGTCACCTTTCTCACCATCCAGTCCTGGCAGTCCAGCATACCCAGGTGGGCCTTCTTTTCCTGGTGGGCCCGGAACACCTTTTTCTCCCTTCATACCCAGAGGACCCGGAATACCAACGTTGCCTTTTATCGAAACACCAACTTCTCCTTTGTCACCTTTTCCTCCTGGAAGACCAGGATAACCACGAGGACCATCTTTGCCTCCGTCTCCTTGGAAACCCATGGGTCCAACGTCGCCCTTTTCTCCTCTTTGACCAGAAATTCCTCTTGGGCCTGGAGGCCCTGGGTTACCTCTGGGACCGATAGGCCCTACTGCACCCTAATTAGAAAAAAACATATCCCAAGGTTCTTTCAAAATGAAGACCAGTTTACTTATAAATTAAAGTCATTTGGAGTTTGTTTTGTAACGATTTGTATTCAAATAAAAAAAATTTTTACCGGAAAACCTGGTTCTCCTGTTTCACCTTTGTCGCCATCTCGACCAGGTGATCCAGGTTCTCCTTTTTCACCTGTAGCTCCTCGGTCTCCTTTGAAAGCTTCTGTTAAATTAATCGGTGGGCAGTTTCCTGAAATTTTGCGTCAAGGTTGTAAGTGAATCAGATCTTTGATAGAGCAATAACTTTGATGAAGAGTATAGACTAAAAGAACCTGCTTCTCCTTTTTGACCGTAAGGTCCTGGCTCTCCTTTGGATCCTTTTAGTCCATATGCACCAGGCATTCCAGCTTCACCTTTGATGCCCAACCCTGAAATAAATGTGCTGAATTTGTTTGGGATCCTCATTCATGAATCATGTAGTTTTATATAAGTTTCAGACAGTGAAAAATTAGGTGAAATTTTTTTATTTCTCCACGTGCAGTGTTAACATCTCCTCTAAGATTGTAACACTGTGCAGTTCATACGTTGAATGCCAGCATGTAGTACACTTGCCCCTTGATACAATGAGCGTCGTTATAACGAGTGCTTGGTCTCGCGATAGCAATGAGAAAAATTCTATTTCTTCAGCCCACTCTCGTTGCTCTTGCCCTCGTATCAAGTGATTCGAGCTCTTACTCATATCTTGAGACGAGCGTACTTCGATGACATTATTCAATTTTGTGATAGGCTATATTTAGATTTAAAATGTATTGACTAACCTTTTTCTCCTTTTCTACCAGGGACTCCTGATTGTCCAGGTATACCGTCTTTTCCAGGTGGACCTGGTTCACCCTACAACAAAAAAACATAGTGCTTGACAACGTGATTATTTTTGACGTAGAACTATGTCTTTTTCCACGGTTTGCTGTTTGCTCCCGGGTTGGATTAATTTGCAACGAATGTTTATGCAACGGAAGTGGATGAAATGGAATCGGCTTATTCATCGGAAAAGATAAAGCGGAAGTGGATGCAACGTTATTAGCTTATGCTATGTAAATGGATGCGTGAAAAGTTACTTGTGCAACAGAAGTGAATGAAATGTAGGTAGATGAAATGGAAGTAGCTTCTGCAACGGAAGGGGATAAAACGGAAGTGGCTTCTGTAACGGAAGTTGATGAAACGGAAGTGAATGAAATGGAAGTGGCTTCTGCAACGGAAGCGGAGAAAACGGGAGTGGCTTTTGTAACAGAAGTAGATGAGACGGAAATTGATAAAAGAGAAGTAGCTTGTGCAACAGAAGTAGATGAAACAGAAGTGGCTTCTGCAAGGAAGTAGATTAAACAGAAGTGGCTTCTGCAACGGAAGATGATGAAATGGAAGTGGATAAAACGGAAGAAGATGAAATGGAAGTAGATGCACTGGAAGTAGCTTATGCATTGAAAATTGATGAAACGTACGTCAAAACGGATATCTTGAATAACAATAGATTGGAAAATAAACGATCTGAAAAACAGTTATTATAACATTGAAATTACGATTTTTCAAAATTAAATTTGTCATTGACCGACATAGTTCTAATTTACAGTGTAGACCTTCCGTGTCATAGGTTTTTTCAAATTTTCTTATCAATCCTACACCACGGATTTATTTCAAGCTCAAAAATTGACTGATTGTCTTCATACTCACAGGTGTGCCCATCAATCCAGGAAAACCATCCAGTCCTTTTTGTCCTTTTTCTCCAGGAAAACCAATTGGACCAACTGGTCCTGGTCGACCTTCCATGCCTCGGTCTCCCTTAACACCTTTCTCAGTTTTTATCATATCTCTCGTAATCCAGGCATCAGCACCAGGAGGACCTGGATTACCTGGTGCTCCAGGTATTCCATCTTTTCCCTGAAAATCGAATCATGAAACAGATGATTTCTCGCCTTATCGATCATTAACGGTCATTAACAAACTTTTGTAACTTACTGGAGGCCCAGTTGGCCCTGACGGTCCTGGAAATCCATCATCACCCTGCTCTCCTTGATAACCTCGTTCTCCTGGTGGACCACGACGTCCTTCGAGTCCAGGCATTCCATCCAAACCACGATCTCCTTTTGGACCAGGAAGCCCTGGTAGACAATCGGAACATCGACCGCCGCGGTCCCCTTTGTCACCTTGCAAACCGGGATGCCCAGGAATACCATCTCTGCCTGGAACAAACTAGGTTGATGAGTAACAGAATTCTTTTCCGAAGCTACAAGTAATCATATAACACCAACTTGATCTTCCAACACCTTTGAATCAGAAAATTATTCAAATACGTTACTGTGAAATAAAGGACATTGTCAAGGACCTAAGGAAGAAATGTTGAGAATGCAAAAAGAAACTTCACTAAACTCCAACCAAGATTCAAACAAGTCATGAATGTTTGTATTGGGTTAGGAGTTTATGATGTACCTGATTTTCCAACTTCTCCTTGCAAACCAGGTGCTCCTGGTGCCCCAGGGATGCCTTCTAAAGAATCTCCTGGTCTACCTCTGACTCCCATGTATCCTCTTTCTCCCTTTTGCCCTTTTTCTCCGTCTCTTCCTGACAATCCATCCATTCCTTTAGGTCCCTGTGAAGTGTAAAATACAATTTTGTGTGAGCTTACAAGCAGAATAACTTTCTTACCTTCTTTATTATAGAAACTCCTTACATCATCATCATTTATGACCACAACTATCTTTGAAAAGTACTTATTGATCAATGAAAAATGAACAAAGCTTACCACAATGGACATCCCTTTCTCTCCAGAAGGACCTCTCAGACCAGGAGGTCCAGGAAGACCATCGAATCCACGCTCTCCTTGTAATCCTGGAAATCCAGTAACACCTGACTCTCCTTTGCTTCCTTTTTCTCCTGGAAGTCCTTCAACCCCAGGAACACCTTCTGCTCCACGTCCACCCTTTGGACCCATTGGTCCTCTAGGACCTGGTTCACCAGGAAAACCATCTAACCCTGAAGGTCCCGGAGGTCCTTGATAACCTCGAGGACCTTTTTCTCCTGGTGGTCCTGGGCGTCCTTTGCTGCCCTAAGTTTATTATGTTAGAAATGATGAATTCGTTTTCAATAGATCAGATAACGAATGAGCCACTTTTAGAATCTTACGGTCTAGTAGACTGGAGATTTCGAAATTAGTATTTTTTATATTTGTTGAGTATCAAAAGAAATACGATGAAATCCTTTTAGATGTATTTATATCGTCATGTAAGTTTGAAATTCGAATAATACTGAAGTAAGGATTTATAATGTTGATGACATTACATGAATGTAGTAGAGAGGATTTTTGTACTCACTCCTGGTCTTCCTGGTGGTCCACGGAGTCCAGTAGGACCCACAAGTCCATCTTTTCCAGGTTCACCTGTAAAACAGATAATGTTGTATGATTACAGCATGTTGTATTTATATTCAAGCAGACCTGTGATCAGATTTGACATTTGTCTGTTATAATATTTCTTTACAAGCTTTGACGTAAATTCACTTCTAGTATCATTAAAACTCATACAAACATATATTTAATAAAATTTATCTACCTTTCTGCCCTGGACGTCCGCCAAGACCTTGCATACCATCATATCCTCTATCTCCTTTTTGGCCTTCAGGTCCTGGCTGACCAGCGAAACCATCTCTCCCCTACGAACATGCGAACAATAATTATCAATAAATTCGCTTAATTTGACCGTAACTTCTTTAATTATTGAGTTTTATGAAAAACTCACTCGAATTCCAGGGGCTCCTGGTAAACCTTTCTCTCCTTTAGCTCCAGATGTTCCTGTGACATGAAAGGAAAAAACATGATTGGAGACTCCCAATTTTAGTAAAATATTCAAGATTAGTTTGTCAATACACAAGCTCCTGCATCCAACGAGCAGTTCGGGACCGTGACCCTCGTTGCGTCAAGGCGCGTGAAGGGCTCCCACTCTCAAGCGGACTGCGCGAATCGAGATGCGCTAGAGTCAGTCGCTGCCAGACCGTCGAACGCGTCGGAACATAAGAAAGCCTTAAGTTTGCGGTTGCGGGAAGCGGTGGAGAGGGGAGAAGGAGTTCCCGCCCCATCGTGGCAGACCATGGGTGGGAGTAAGGGATATTTGTTCTCTCCGATTCAACGCACTCATTCGCTTGGCATACTCGTTGGATGCAGGAGCAAGTGTATTAAAAAACATAGAACTTTTTTGACCATTAATTTCTAATTCAGCCAAGTTTTCTCACCTGGTACTCCATAGCCACCTGGAGACCCAGACTCTCCTTTTTGTCCCTCGTACCCCAGCTCGCCCTAAACAATATGGTAGTTCACTAGTTTTACAATGAGAAGTTGCAATTACTTCAAACAGACATAGCTTACCTTGTCTCCTTTTTCACCTCTGTCACCAGGAAGTCCAACAGTTTCCACAGGCCTGTCGATACCTTGGGCACTCGAATCGCAGATTCCAGGCATTCCTGGTGGCCCTTCAGAACCTTTGTCTCCTTTTACTCCGTAAAAAGCCAGGCCACTTTCTCCCTTGTCACCTTTTCCACCTGGGATTCCGTCGTCACCCTAATGTAATCATGGGAATATGTTGTAAATAAATTTGAATAAAGTCAATGGCGAACATTGAGTGCTTGTTCAGTCAATATGTAAAAGTTTATAGGATAAAATATGACCTATAGGTCTCTCACGAAATTTTAAGACGATATTTCCTTTATTATATTTGTGTATTCTTGATTATGACGAAGATATGAGCGATTTAAAATATAAGCCCTGGATTAATGAGAACACGCACCGATCACCCAGATGGAGCCAAAGGATCGCTCTCATTGGTCCAGTTTGTAAAATTTAAATCACTCATATCTTCTTCAGTTTTGACAATTAAAGATTATGGCAAAGGAAATATCGTTTTAGAATTTCGTCACAAACCCTAATTTCTCGGATTTTAAAGTAAGATAGACATTTTTTAGGAATAATGTACCACACTTACTTAAGAAACTCCAATCACTGAATGCAAACTACTCCAGTAAAGTAATTAAAATTCATATTAGATTAAGGCATTATACTATTCTTGTGATTAGAAAAATAAAGAAATGCTTACTCTGGGTCCTATATCGCCCTTGAGTCCTGTGAATCCAGGTTCTCCTGGAAATCCAGGAGATCCTGCAGGACCTCGAACTCCATCATATCCTGGATCTCCTTTTTCCCCTGCTGGTAGATTTCCAACGTACGCTGATTGACCTTTGGTGCCCTTATCTCCAGGGGGTCCCTTATACCCTCTGGGACCTGTGTCTCCTTTTTCACCGGCTCTTCCTGGTGCTCCCTAAGAATGGTGTTTTGTGAGGTTAAAGTAGAGTGGATTACTGAGAAGAAAAACTAGTACTTTCTATATCGTAAAAAATACTAGAATATTGTAAATCTCATAATTATATTTCAAGTTTTACAGTACTTTTGTTAATATTTTCATTTTAATTTTACTTATAACAATTTTTTGTAGTTAAAGTTGTTATAATGTACAAATTACAATATATTTGCCGATTTTTATTAGACATGGAAAAATTTCGTAAAATTTTGAATATACAGAATGCGTATCGTACTATTGAATATAACTCATAATTTTACCATATTTTTACAGAAGATTTGATATTCGAGTACATATAGTGATACATCAAATAAAATATTTTACTTTTTTGAATTTGTTTTGTAGTTCGTATAGTATCATATTTCACGTATTTAGAGAAAAAATTGTACATGCAAGTATATATATCGCAAAATCTCATATCATATTGTTCAAACTGCGATATATTCTCTACTTTTTATAATATTGTATCGAGTACAATGTGATATACTACAATATATAGGAAGTACGTAAAAATAAAGCAAAAAGAACTATGTATACAGATCTGACTACTGGCCAAACTGTATGGTATTGTCTCAAATCTGGATAAGTAGGAGTTGCAATAGGATATTGCAAAAAGTACTAAAAAGTTATATTACATATAAAACGAAACAATTACAGGAGTTTTTACAAAAAATATATAATATATACTACTACAATATCATTTGACAATATTAACTTTATATTATGACAAAAACTGCTGTTTATATCCAGCCAAAAATACAATATTTCAGACTGATCCCCCAATAAAACACAGTATTGTAATAATTACTGTATTTTTCTTTCAGTGTTTCCTTCTGCAAAATAAGAAAAAAGTAGTACTTTTTGACGTATCCCTAGTAATTTTGATCGTTAGAAAAACCTCATAAGAGAATGAAATTTCTTATGAGAATTCAATTTCTTATACAGTGCACCTTAAAAAAACCTTGTTAAAATTCAATTTCTTATAAGGTGACATCATAAAAACCTTACTAGAAACTGAAATTTCATGTAAAGAATTGATCGAAAACATTGTATAAAGTTTTTTTCTTATAAGATTTTGTCAAATACATCCATATAAGAAATTTCACTTTCTTACAAGGTTTTTATCAGGTCACCGCATAAGAAATTTAACTCTTATAAGGTTTTCATAAGGTGCACCTTATAAAAATTGAATTTTTATAACCAATTTCATTTTCTTGTAGGATTTTTCTAAGGATCAAAATTACTTGGGATTGATGGTAGGATTATAAAAATATTGTTACTTTTACAATATTATTGCAGGTGTATTCATTTATTTTATCTTACTTTTTAGAATATTGTATAGTTGAGATTGTTGCTATTTAGTACATAATACTATATCGGTGTCAGATTTAAATAGATAATTGACGAAACGTTGAAACATTCAGAATGTCAATTGTACTACTGAAATCAAATATTCTTGTATATTTGTACATTGGACAAATATCAGTGTGTAATGGAATATCAATTAAGTTACATCATACTTTATTTTTTATGTTTCCAGTTCGTACAATATGATTTTTTGATTACTAAGAGGAAATACTATACTAATAATCATGTATTAATAATAATTTTTCCAAAAATACTATATAGTATTTTACAGTAAAATATGATACTACATAATACTGTATAATAATACTGTAGAATATACTTATATAGTTGTTTGATGAACATAATATGATATGAAAATATTAAATATGACAAAATATAAAACAAATTAATCATTTAAATATATGATATACTGTAAAATATACTATAAAAAACACTGTAAAATATATGTATGAATACTAATTCAGTATAATCATACTGTATTCATCTAAATAATACTACATAATACTGAATATTATTGTTTAAACTACTTTCTATTACAGTACGTACTAATACTGTATAATACTAGATATTACTATACAATACGACACTACTAATACTGTATAATAATACAGTACTAATCAGTACTGTACTAAACAGTACTTCGGTAAACTCATAAAATTTTTTAACTACAGTATAATTAATCAATGTCAACAATGTGATAAAAAAAAATGCAATAAATATATATTGCAAAAGGAGCTGTCACATAGACGGATTCCTCAATGAAAAATTTTATTCAAATTATCACTTCATTGTTTTCTCATTGTCGGTGTAAAAAAATGATAGCAGAACTTACATCAGTACCATTACATCCGTCTCTGCCTGGAGAACCTGGCGATCCAGGGGAACCCTGAAGACCGGGGATTCCTGGAAAAAAATTGAAAATAATTCATTTGTTAATGTTTGAAGGTTATTTGAAGTTACATTTAATGATTTCAGACCTACCATTGATACCAGGAAAACCAGGAATACCCATTTTTCCCTGAAAGAAAAAATGTTTTTACCTGTAATAAGCTTTTTTTTGCCACTTTTGCTCAACTTCTATTATTTTCGAGCAGAAAGGAAATTTAAAGTCACAATTCTTTTATAAGATTTGTAACGTTCTGATTTCTTTCAGATCTTGACTGAGAAAGAAAACGATTGTTTTTTTTCATATATTTAATTTTTTCATTTGATTACCCTGTCACCCTTAGATCCTCGAGGTCCCTGTGGCCCAGGGTCACCTGAAATAAAGTACATAATTTTGGAAAAAGTTTTTTTTACATGATTATCTTATTTCAGGACACTTAAAGTATGATTACCTTTCTCTCCTTTAGACCCAATTAGACCCTCCGAACCCGGAAAACCCCGTTGTCCTGGTGGACCTTGAGGGCCAACGATTCCTGGAGGTCCCTATTAAAATTTTTTTCCAATATAAGGGAGCTGAATCGTAGATATTTCTTATGTTTCCAATAAAATTGAATTATTTTGAATTGCCAGACATGCAAATGATAGATTTCTGGCATTTTTAAAAAAAATAATAATCTAATAATGGAGTACTTATTCAAGGATTTCATGATGAAATCATGTTTTCTTTCTTTTCCAAATTCACATTCTTCAGAAATTTAGATTGAACACATATTTTTTAACTTTCAACTTTGAAAAATGAAAAAGTAAGTATCGAAGTTAAGGTGACATCTTTCACACTTTGTCAGAGCATTGAACTCAGGATTCAAATTACTGTGTTAGGTAGGAAATCACTGTATTCAAATTTCGCTTAAGTGGCCAATAACTTCACCACTTAACCAATTTCATTATTCGTATTCTTGGTAAAAGAACGATAATTTATCTGCAGAAAAACGGTTACCAGAACCAACTAATTCAGATAATATATGAAAGTACTAAGTAATTTAAGGTCGAGCTTTTTGATTTTATTGTTCATAATCACATTTGTAACTTTTTTGTAAAAAAAATCATCAGAAACAAAAAGGACCTTTATTACAAATTTTGAGGTTATTTATAATTTAAACAATTTATGATGTTTTACTCGAGATCCTTTTTCTGCAAAGCATTTCGGAGTGCAACAAGCAGATCCTGTGCAATTTCTAGTTGGTGTTGCTCCAGGAACTGGAATCGCAGCATAACTGTCTGGATAATTTTGTGATTCTCGAACAGAGTCAGTTCTTCGACTTTCGTACTCTTGCTGTCTTCGGCGCTCTTCGAGTGCGCTTATTCTCCTTCGCTCTTGATCGAAGAAGTCCTTTTCATTTGGGTCCTCGTTCTCATATGGAACGTATTCGTAGCCACTTTCATGTCGCGAGCTTGTGAAATTTCGCCTCTCCAAATCTTCGATTGTGTCTGTGAACAGAACACACAAATATTTCGTTTACAAAATTTAGGTTTTGCGTATTCTCTAAATTTGAAGACAAAAATCAATATGTCAAAGGAAATCAGAAAATAAGACAAAATATCGTATTTCATGATGTATATACTGTAAAATACACTAGGATATTGTAATTTTCATAATAATATTGCAAATTTGACAATATAATTGCAAGTGAGACAATAATTTTGCATGTTTCCCAATATTATTGCAGTTATGGCAAAACCATTGAAAATTTCACAATAACTTTGCAAATTGTACAACATTATTACAAGTTTTATAATATTATCTCAAGCTTTACAATAGTACTGCAGGTTTTACAATACACTTGCCAGTTTTACAATACTGTTGCAGGTATGACAATATTATTACAAATTTTACAGTACTTTTGTAATTTTTTCAATATTATTGCAGGTTTTTTAATGTTATTGCATGTTCTATAATACTATTGCAAGTTTTACCATAGTATCGGAGGTTTTACATTACTGTTGCGAGTTGTATGGGAGTTTACAATATTGTTGCAGGTATGACTATGCTATCGCAAATTTCACAATATTTTTGGAAGTATTAAAATATTATTGCAGGTTGTACAATGTTATTGCATGTTTTAGAATACTATTGCAGGTTTTACAATAGTATTTCAGTTTTTACAATACTATTGCCAGTTTTACAATATCGTTGCAAGTATGGCCATGCTATTGCAAATTTTACAATACTTCTGCAAATTTTACAATACTTCTGCAAATTTTACAATACTTCTACAAGTTTTACAATATTATTGCCGATTTTGCAATTTTATTGCATGTTTTATAATATACTATTGCAAGTTTCAGTTGCCAATTTTGCCAGTTTTACAATATTGCTGCAGGTATGACAATATTATTGCAGGTTTTACAATGCTATCGCCAGTTTTACAATATTGTTGCAGGTATGGCAATATTATTGCAAACGTAACAATACTTTTGCAAGTTTGATAATATTATAGCAGGTTTTACAATATTATAGCAGGTTTTACAATGTTATTGCATGTTTTATAATACTTTTGCAAGTTAAACAATAGTATTGCATGTTTTACACTAATATCGAAAATTTTGTTATGTTTATTTTTTTTTACAATGTTCTATTGCAAAACTTACTATATTGCACAAAATACAAAATGTATGCCAGTTTTACTGAATAATTTTGTAAAATTTAAGATCCGCACAATATTTCATATCCATGTTAAGTAAAAAATCAAGCAAACTATTTTACCTTTCATCATTTGTTTCTTACCTTCTACATTATGATATTTCATAGACTAAGAGAGAATAGTATACATATAAGTATATGCATGGTAAAAATTAATATGATAATGTTTAATCTGCAATACATTCTAGTATTTTCAATATTTTATCAATTAGAATATGTTATTCTAAAATGTACACGAAAATATAACCAAAAGAACCATACATATCTGAATACTGGCAAAAAAACTATGGCATTTTCTGGATTTTGGATTAGTAAGAATTACAATATGATATTGCAAAAAAAGGAAGAAGAAAAGTATAGTAAAAAATGTAATTATTGTAGGAGTTATTGTAACACAAAATATCTACTGCTGCAATATTATTTGACAATACTTACTATATATTATGACAAAAACTGCTTCAAATATCTAGCAAATTATCTAGCAATTACTATTTTTTTGCATGAGTGTATGAAAATTAATTTTTTCCCACATTACTCAGTATTAGGATCTTTTACAGTAATATACAGTTATAAACGAATGAAAGAACGGCTTCGAAAAAATACAAAATCGAAAGTCAAAAAAAAAAATTTTCGAAAATTTTCTTTACCAGAGTTATCGGTAGTGACCGAAACTTTCGAAAAAAAATTAGCACTGTCGTTGTGTATCGATACCTGTGATTTTTAAAATTGTGCTGTAAATTTTTTTGAGTCATTTAGCACTCTGTGAGTTTCTGATTAAAACTATAAAGCTTATACTACAAAATTATACGAAAACTTTGAAAATCGCAAATAACGTGACATTTTAGAATTTCCTGTCTTAGTGTTCCTCGAAGTATTCCTGAAGTTTGTTGAAACTTGTTGCGCTTGAAAACTTTTAAAAGCTATTGGAAAATCGAGAAAAATGAAAGTGATTTATACATCTTTATATTTTTACTAACAGACTGTATTTACAACTCCCTAAATTTCAATGAATTCTTTCATCGTTCTGAAAATATTTTAATTTCATTTTTGAGTTTTGATTTGTCGAAGTTGTAGCTCTAACTTTGTCATTACAAAAACTTGATCGTAAAAAACTACGCTTTAACATTGTAATTTTTATGCGAATTTTTTAGTTTTGTTTTAGAAATCTAAAATGTACTCTAACCTTTCTGTTCTCCATATAAATTGTATCAAATTAGATTTTTTGTAAACCTCAATCTGTGACACTAAACCTAAGTCCAAATAAATTTCTTGTCTTTTCATTTCGATTGACAGATTTCATGATACATTGATAATCTGAATTTCGAAATATTGTTACATTCTAAATTTGAAAATTGAAAAGATCTATAAATTACTTATTTATTTAATATACGATTGCAGAAATTATATTTCTAACTTTATAAAAGATCTTGATGTGACAGCAATATGCTCTTAAGGAATTTGATACTCAGCAAAATCATTAAAAATTGAGTTCTTAACGCCATGTTACATGACAAGACTACGTGACATAAATTCATGTCACATGAATCATTCAGAAAATTAAAAAACATCTAATTCTATCATTCACTGAATTCTTTGATTCTACGTACCATACTCCTCGCTCCTCTCAATATCGCCTCGCGTCGTTTCAAGCGTTGAAATCAACTTTCCACCTCGGTGTGAAGCGTAATCCGATCCATTATAAGGCCGGTTAAATTGCTGAAATTCATATTTCACATTTTACTTACGGCATTCAGATTAAAGAAATAAAAAATCCCAATCGTACATAACCAATTATAAATATTGAAGAAATTAAAAGCAATCTTAAATTGTATGCTTTCGATGTTGACACTCCCAACATCCCCTTCAAACATCCATCAACAATATAAAGACCATCACTTGTGTCATTTTTATATTTAATTTATTCATAATTTTTTGTATAAAATGAACAAATTACAAAATTTCTGTGCTTTCATATAATTTGTAATTAGAAATAACCCCAAACTTCTCAAAAATAAAATGTAAATCGATTCTTACTCTGGTAGACTCTCGTAAAATACTCAGACATGCACGAGAAACTCAGAAGAAAGTGGACCCAAACGCTGACACCTACGTAAATTTGAAAAGGTGCAAGAAAAAATGCGCACTGGCATTCCCTGTTTCTTTTGTGCGGTGTTAATTTAACGAGCCGTGAATTTCTGTGCCGCCATATATACGTAATATGTATGTAGCGACTTACATGCATTACACTTCGTATTCACTTTCGGCGGGCCCAAGCACAAAGCGAAATGCATTCGCCGAGCGAGAAGGTCCCCGAGCAAGTGTAAAAGCTACGAGGAAACAATTAATTTACTATTTGTCGATTCTACATCTGACAAAAATTGTACACCATTTTTTATGAATTCATTATTTGGTTATGACATTTTTGAAAATCCATAACGGATATATCAATAATCAATAATTGAATTCATAAGTTAATTTCAATAAAAAAAAAACTAAATATTTTAAAATAATTATTTTTAAATGTTTGATCCCTGACAATCTGGTTTCAACAGTGAGATTTTTAGATTTTCTCGAATTCGGGGAATTTTGAAGTAAAGTGATTAGTTGTGTTCAGAGTTACATGTTTTTCATTTTTGTAATTTTTTAATTGGGTGGTTCCTACATGGAATTAGATTTGCATGATTTTCAAGTTGAGATTATTTGAAAGTTTCGAATACTTTTGGTGTTTTTTTTTGCAGTATTCATTGAACTTGGAGATTTTTTGATTTTAGAAAAAATTTCTTTATAGATTTTTAGAACATGATGATCAAGGGTATAGAGTTATGTATATAGAATTTGAGGAAATCAGTATCAAAATAGATTGACAGTATTTTATAGATTTATAGAATTCTCATATTTTATGGTATATGTAAAAGATAGTACTATTTTTATTAATTTTTTAGACTTCCATTTACTATATATTTATCTATGTATTTTTAGAATCTGATGATTGGAATTTTAATGTTCATAATATTTCATGTATTTTTTCAAATTTTTAGGAAAATTATATCCATTCAGACTTCGAGTATTTCATTGATTTCTAGAATTTTTGTACTTTTTGTAACTTATTCAGTATTTTCGAAGACTTATAATATTTCTACATACGTTTCTAAAAATTTATAGTAATAGATGCTATAAAATTGGAAGTTTCAGAATTTTCAATAATTTGAATAGATTTTTCATAAAATAGTATCTTATTTGATACATATTTTCAATATTTTTTATATTTTTTGCATTATTAAGTATTTATATGATTTAAATTATTTTCTGGTATTCTTGAGATATTCTATGTGAATAACAATTATAAATTATTGGTCCAGGCCTCAAACTTGTATGAATTTTTTTTTAAATTACGTTCACGTAGATTTTACATATATTTCAGTATTAATGGAATTTTGATGGATTTCTTAAGATTTTTATTGATCATCAGCATTATTTTCGTTAATTTCTTTATAAATTTCTAGATCTTGAAGCTGCAAAACTCGCAATCGTATAAATATCTTATATTTGTCTAGATTTATGAAAATACATTCACAAATACTTTGAGTTTTAATCGTTTTTTCGTATCATCGTACTTTTTGGTTTTTATTAATTTTTGTGTCGTTTTTATATTTTTCTGAAGATTTCTAGTATTTATATAGATTACTATAGGATAAAATTTTTTTTAATTAATAGCTCTAGAATTCTATTTTGACTAAAATATATTTATTTTTAATTTCCCTCACCATTAATACTTTTTTTAGTATCTAGATGGTTTTACAGTTTTTCTGGAATTTTTATAGAATTCTATGTCAAATTCTGGAATGATATTCCATGGTTCAAAGTATACTTATTTTTACTCGCACTTTCGAACATTTTTTTTTCTTTTTTATTCACTTGATTGGTACAATTTTTCAGCTTGAAAATTTTTTCGTTATTCTAGCCAAACATACCTGTATCATTCAAATTCTCTGATCCGGAAAAAATTCTCCTGAAGCTAAAATTGTTATTTTCGAGTTAGTAAAAAATTCAGAATTCTAAATTTTTTGAACTTGAAAAATTCTTATAAAACTGTATGTTTTGTCATTTAGATTGCTGTAAGTACATTTTATGAAATTTCTACTCATTTTGAAGATTTCAATATTTTTATTGATCATTTCACTTTATTCATACAGATTTTGATGTATTTTCATCTTTTTTTTCCTATTGATTATCACTGGTCTTCTTTTTTTAAATAAAATGAAAAATAATCTTCGTCAAATTTTAGGACAGGTTTCAACCCCTAAAATCTCCCTCCCTCTTCAACTTCGAAGGTAACGATGAAAAAATATCTATGATACATGTAATAAAACGATATTTGGATTCCCTTTAATTCGTTTAAGAATTAAAAAAATGTGTTATTCAAACATAGTACAATAAATTTATCATTGCCATTGTCTTCCTCAGCTTTTTTCCAGACGTTTTTTCCTGAACTAGGATATTCTAAAATGTTGCAATACCCTACATTTTACTCTCTATAGACACAGATATTACGTCATGTTCTTCAAATATCCCCATTTTTTAAAAATTCATTTCGTATTCTTTCATGTTTTGAACTCTCAACGAAAACATATATTTTAAATGCGACCTCTACCTAACTTCACAAATTTTCATCATTGTTTTTCAATATCTAAATAATAAATTAAAGACTCAACCTCCAGTAACAGTAACTAAACATCATTTGTTCCTTTACAACGGTAATATAACGCAATAAAATTTTTCAAGTTCCTTTTCAAACTCAGTTTAGAGCATCCACGATCTTTGAAAAAAGCACTCATGCAATAAAAAACGTTCTTCGGTAATCGAATCAGTCATACAGCAAAAAGCTCGAATCCAAAGGCACTCGTTTTCTAATTCAGTCGACAACGAACGCATCTCTTAGGCCACATGGGAAATCAGCCTCGCCGCAAAACGCAGAAGAACAACTATATTATTCAATAAATGTTGACCCAATTTTCTCATTCCGGCTAGTTTGATGTATCTCGGCGTGACGCTTCAAGAATTATCCCTTTTTATCGTCTTTCGGCCCGCCTTCGGCTCAGAGCCATGATTATGCTATCTGCGGTCACGGAGTATATGCGCATTATCGCGATTTCTTCAGACCTTTTTTCTCCGGACGTCTTCTTCCTACTTATCTTCGTCACCTCTTCATTCCCCGACCGCGGACATGCGAGAAAAGTTGAGAAAAAATCACAGGTTTTGGGAGTTAGGGAAAAGGGTATTGATTTGGGTGGACGAAAATACCAGAGGACGTAATGATCAATGGGACTGGTTTACGTGAGGAATGTATTTTGTGAAAAAAATGTTTTTCAAGAATAATTTAGGGTTGTTGAGTAAAGGAGTAGCTGTCATTGATTTTTTCGAAGAAGCGTTTACAAAATATTAGCAAAAAAATGTGTTTCTGGCCCTTTTCTTAGTTATTTCTGTATAATTGAGAACGATCGGTTTACTTTGTAATAAATAGATATTGTTTGGAAGGTATGTTTGTTAACTTTACGACGATACACTGTTTTTGTCATTTGAAATAATGCATTTTTCGATAATTACTAATTCGATGTATGAAATTTTTTTGACTTTCAACACCTGTAATTCATAAACTATTATTTTTCTTAACTAAAACAGAAAAGCTCACAAGTATATATCTCGAATTATGTACTTCTGGAAATTACTGAAAAAAAGCTGCAAAACATGTAATTTACAGATATTTCGAAAAGGCTTCTTTAGAAAATAAATGACAGCTGTTTTAGTACTAAAAAATACTAAATTATTTTGGAAAACTCTTTTTTCACGAGGTACTTGCTACTATCGAAAATTTTCAAGCTAAGGTAGTTTTCGGCTTGTTAAGTTCTATTTCGAGCTCCTTAGCTGCATAGCGTACTATTCATCAGTTTTTTGCATATAACATAGTTCATAATTTTTCTTTGCGTCCAAGCACAATTGTAATATATTTGCAATTTTCTCATAGAATAATTTTAAGAATGATTTATTTTGTACTCAGAAGCTATAGAACACGATTTCCATGGGATTCTATGGGATTTTTATGATAATCAAATATCAGGGTTGAGAGAGGGTGTGGTTATAATATTTTATCAAAAGTTGAAAAGGACTCCTTTTTTCAGATGAAAATCTAGAAATTTCAAAAATTATTCCAATAATTCTAAAAAATCTTGACAGGTTAGACTAATTTCCAAAAATGTGAAAAGTTTTCAATAGTCCATGCAGTTTTTGAAATTTTGGAAGATTTGTTAGTGAACTTTTGAAGATTGCAAATTTTAGAGATTATCTAGAATTTAAACAAAATTAAAAAGATACCAACAATATCAGGGAAATTTTGTAGAGTGTGGAAATTTTGTGAAACCTGTAAAACACCAGAAACTGTGTAATTTTCTTGAAATTTCAATAATCAAAAAATGTTTTATTTTACTATGATCGACGGTTATTCTGAAAATGTTGAGAAATTATTATGAAGTATTAAAAATTCTAGAGCTAAAAAAAATTGAATGCTTTCTAATTTATTACATGATAAAAAATACAAGACTGTTGTAAGTTTTACGATAATATTGCAAGTTTAACTATATTATTGCGAATTGCGTATTTTTCATTCACTTAGTACAATATTGTATAATAAAAATTGTAAAACTGTGCAAATTACAATATGTCTGCCAGTTTTTAATAGATCATTTTGGAAAATTTTAAATCTACAGAACGCCAATTCTACTATATAAATTTTAATTTTTATTATACTTATACAGAAGATTCGAGGTTCGTGTATAGTGAAACATCATGTTACATATTTTACCTTTTATATTTTGTTTTTCAGTTCGTATGGTACGATACTGTATAATTAAGATGAAATATTATACCTACATGTATGTAAGTATATGCGTCGTAAACATTCATACCATATTGTAGAATTTACAATATATATTATCGTCTTTTTTAAATCTTGTGACAATCGAAATATCATATTATGTACATACTCATTATCACTTTTATTTCAAAATATGTCAATTGGGTTTATAAACCTGTATGACTGAGTGTAAATAGATGTACTAAAAAGTAAACAAAAAAATAGCAAAAATAACTATACAGATCTGAATACAGGAAAATCTTTAAAATATTTTCTTAAATCTTGATAAGTAGCATTCACAATACGTTATTGCAAAAAGTACAAAAAAAAGTATGAGTAGAAAACGAAACCATTTTGGGGGTTTTTATTGAACCAAAAGATAACTACTACTAAATATCATTCGACAATATATACCATATATTATAAAAAAAATAGAAATCGATATCAATTTCTAGCAGAAAGTACAATATTTCAGACTGATTCCATAGTACAATACAGTTTTGTAATAATTACTATATTTTTTTTCCAGAGCATGCGAGACTGTCGATTTAATCCCAAGAATAGAAGAAATTTGCAGGTGTAAATTCAGAAAATGTTGACTAATTTGTTGGATAATGAGATATTTTCAAGATTCTACAGAACTACAGAAAATGTGTCGTATTCTCGATATGTTTCCAAAACATAATATTTTATATTTTACAGAGAAAGTTAATAATTCCAAATATTTCTATAAAAAATCAGACATTTTAGGAAGGCAGATAAATTTAGAAACATCACAAATTGAGGAAATTGTTAATGATTCTGAGGAACAGTAAAACTTTATAGAATATAATGATATGTTAACGAATTTTGATGATTGTGGTATATGCTGAAAATCATTCGTGAAACTCGAAAGATGAAGTAAAATTTTATTCACGCTTTTCAAATAGAAGAATTTTGTATCCTAACCTTCTATCGTCAATAATTCTGAAAATCTAAAACCATTCATAAACATAAAATACTGAGAAAGTTGTTGGTGATACTGAAAATTGTGAAAACTTTTAAAGTTTCAGAGAATTTGGAAAAATTTCATAGATGATCTAATATTTTGCAAATTGTGTGACAGCTATAGATAGTATGTCAGATTCTTAAAATTCTTAAAAATATAAAAAAATTCAATCATACAAAATAGTAGATGATATATGATTTTTAACACTTATATATGGAAGTTGAGCAATTTTGTAAATATTGAATAATAAAAAAAGTCAAATTCTTTTGAAAAATGAAAAATATCGAAAATTCTTGAATTTAAAACAATACTGCAAAATTTGAAATATTAGTTGACCTTCAAAAAATTTGACTAGTTATAAGAGCGATGGAAAATTCCGTAAGTTTTTTGTAAAACTATAGAAATTCTATAGTATTTCAAAAGTACTTGAATGTCAAAAAATATTTTAAAAAAAAGATAGATCGTTAAAAAATAAAAACATTCCAATGAGTATTAATTGAAGCGTCGTAAATTTTGATAAATTCAAATTACATCAATATTTTTAAGGAAAAAAAAAGTATAAGAAATTCTGAATGATTTACGAAAATGTTGATAAGTTTTGTATTGCATTTTATTAATTATGGAAAGTAAGAAAATTGTTCAATTGTACGTGAACCGATTATTCTGAAAATTGTAATGAAAATTCAGACGTTTTGCTTATTTTGAAATATTTTTAAATTTGCGAAATTTCTGAAATTTCCGTTGAATTGAAAAATTCGAAACAATTTCTAAGATCTCAGAAAAAAATGAAACGTTTTGTAAAAAATGGAAAATTTTTCATATTGGAACTACGAAAATTGTGCAATGTTGCCAACATTTTGTAAAATCAAGCAATGTCTTACATCGTTCAGAGAACGTCAATAATTTCGAAAATTTTAATAGAAATCTTCAAAATTTGAAAAATTGGAATTCACACAAAAAAAAATCATTCTCCAAATTCTACGAACTTGAATGTTAATGAATTGTTGAGTTGTGCAAAATTTTGGAAGTTTTTCAAATCTATAGATACTTTATAACATTTTCTAACTGTATAACTGTATAATTTTTTGTAACATATAAAATTAAAAAAAAAACCCTTTGTCCATTGTCAATTGCAGAATGAAAATAAATTTAATCAAAGGCAATACACATTTTTTATTTCTGTTCAGAACAGTTTGATTCGTAAGAAATTTTTTTGTGAAATTTCTAATTACTTAAGAAGCTCAAAAGTACTAATGATCAGTATTTCATCTGGGATATTTAATCTTCAAAATTCAATTCCCTCACTCCGAAAACCTGGATTTTTTTCTTCATTTTTCTTGCATCTGCACCCAATTTCAAAAATTTCAATGAATATCCTCAAAATTTCGTGAAATCTTAAAAGATGGACAAATACCAATAACTATTACTGAATTTTGTAGGTCGTGAAATATTTTGGGAATTCTTGAAATCTATAGATACTGCATAACATTTTCTTACTGTATAACTGTATAATTTTGTTTACTGTATTGTATTTCCGAAAAAAAACCCTTTTTAACTGTCAACTGCAAAACTCAAAGAAATGTATTCAAAGAAAAAAAAACCTACTTTGATATTTAGTTCAGAAAAATTGACCTTGTAAGCGATTTTTTCATAATATTTCTAATTACCCAATAAGCTCAAAAGTACTAATGATAAGTATTCCATATGGGATACTTTATCCTTCAAACTCATTTTTTCTTCTCCAAATACCTAGATTTTTTTCTTAATTTTTCTTGCATATGCACCCAATTTCGAAAATTTCAATGAAAATCTTCAAGTTTCCTATAAATCTTAAAATATGTAAGAATATAAATAAATGTTACTGAATTTTGTAGGTTGTGGAACATTTTGGAAATTCCTCAAATCTATAGATACTGTATAACATTTTCTTACTGTATAACTGTGTAATTTTGTTTACTGTATAAAATTTCAGAAAAAAAAACTATTTTTTAACTGTCAACTGCAAAACTAAAGGAAATTTATTCAAAGGCAATAATATGTTTTGTTATTCATGTTCAGAAAAATTCACTTTGTAAGCGATTTTTTTTCAATATTTCTAATTACTCAAGAAGCTGAAAGATACTAATGATAATTCTTCCATCTAGTATACTTTTTTCGCAAAATTAATTTCTTCTTCTTTAAAAACCTAGATTTTTCCCCTAATTTTTCTTGCATATGCACCCAACTGTCCCTATCATTTCTTCTCCTTCATCTTCCACTTCTTCCTCGACGCCACGTTCTTGCCATGCTTTTTCTTATTCAGGATCGCCTTCTTTGCTGTTGTTTTTTGGCGCCAAATCCTACCTTTCCTCCGGCACATATCCGAATGCTGTAACCATCTGTAACAGCATTGGACGACGTCATCTTTATCTGGGACGCAGCGGTTCTCAAAACCGCACTTTTGCCCTTCACGTCTCGTCTCTGAGTAATAAATCTCAGATTTGTTATGATTATTTATCGAATGGCGTAACGCATTATCGTGCGTTTTCAAAAAGAATTTATTCCCCCGCGTTTCTTCTGCTTGACCTTCAAACGTCCGCGTTTTATTAGCGGAACTAATAATGAAAACATTTGCGAATAAGCGCGAAAGCGTTGCGCAAGTATAATGAAGTGATTAAATATTGTTCTGCAGTTATTCGAAGTGTTAAAAATGAGTATTTGAAAGGAATTTGAATAATTTTGAATAGGGAAGAGTGAATGAACGTATTTCTTCAATTTGTGCTAAAATTTCAGGATTTCAATGTAAAGGTTGTCAGACTTTGGGACTTTTTGTTTGTTGTGAAATTTCTTCGTTGATAGTGAATTATTCCTATTAATATAGAAATCTGAATAGAAATTCAAGTATAATTGAATTTCCTACTTCTAAAAAACTAGCAAAATTGAAAATATGTCAAATGTTTTCTTGAATAATTCATACATAATTAATTAACATGACCAGACACATTCTTGCACAATACTCATTGTAAGAGAACGAATTTAACTGTTAAGTGCAAGTTTGATATTGCTTCAATTCCAACGGTGCTATCAGGGTCATGTCGGATCATGTGGATGCATTCAAATCGACGTTAATTTATCGGAATATGGCATTATTCCATTCACAATTGATATTTTTCAACGAAACCTTGCAATACTTGGAAGTCGTAAAAAAGGTGAAGACTCTGAATTTTCGTTACCATTTGAATGATTTTGGAAGTATTATGACATTTAATGCAGTTTTTTGGAGAAATAACTTGAAACTTTTGCTGACGTGTTTTTTGATTGTCCTACAGTGTAAAAAATATTTGTAAAATTTCTTTTTTTATCTTTTTAACAGTGAAATTGCAAAATGAATTTCTAACGAAAAGATTCTAGCATAATTTAAAAGTAAAAGTAATAAAAAACCTGGAAAATACGAGAAGAAATTATCATGGTTGAAATATATAAAAATAAAACAAGATAAGTGTATAACATTTTTTTCTAAAAAAAAAAATTTGTAATCTCAATAAGGATTTCTTATTATTATTTTGTATACTTTCTTAGATTTCTCTTTTTTTTTTACTTTTTCTTTTTTAATTTTTATTATATCGAGTACATGCATTTTGATTCGATCATGTATTAGGCGTAAGCTCTTAAATTTTCTCTATCAATAGATTTGTCAATAATTTTTGAGAAATTTAGGGTATTCTGTTAAGGTAACATATTTTTTAATATCGCATTATGATAGCTTTTATATTCGTCGATTTTAATAATAAAAAATTTTTAGCTAGGTAATGCATAATAATGTGAATTACATTGAAAATTCGAATAATGGATTACACAACAGTTATTTTTATATGTGATGTGGAATTCGAAGTGGTTTTTTTTTGTCGTGCTCAACAAATCTGAAATGGAAACCTAAAAATACTTTAGAATCAGTCTATATCGAGCATTCGAAGATTATCTGCAGAAAATTTACTATCTCTTTCGTTATATGTTCAAAATCTTAAGAAAACCAAATAATAATGTGAAAATGTATAAGAAATCGTTTCTTTCTTCTAAGGGGATGCTTTGTTAACTATAAATAAAGCTATTTTAATAGTAAAATTTGCGAATTCCTGTGTAAGGCTCTGTAACGAAAAAATAGAATTTCTGAAATACGTTTTTTTTTTTTTTTTGAATTATTAAGATCAAATATAAGAGATTCAAAAAATGAAGTCATAAACTGCTATAATATCATTTTCTTTTTACAAATCTTCAAAAAAGTAACAAATGTAAATTTATCTTTCCTAGCAGTTTTTTTTTTCAGGAAAATTTTCAAATTGTAAAATTTTGCACAGTAAGTATTTTGTATACTTCGAATTTCAAGTAACCGATCGCTGCATGTTAAAAAAGGTATGATGTGATCACGAAAAAAATAGGGTATAGAATGCAAATGAAAAAAAAAACAGTAAAAAAAAAGTTATAAAAAAGTATTTAAAATGATATTTTATAATAATTATTATAATAATAACAACAACAATGATAATTTTTTGTTATAAAATTTAATGTAATAAATAAATTTTAAATGTCTCATGGAAGTTGTAAAAATTTGGTTATCCTTTTAAAAAATCTGATGAAAATGCAAATGAAAAAAAATAAACATAATTTGATGATATCTACAATATGTATTTAGAAAATAATATCATCCAGATGCAAAAAAACATTGCTGTTTCGATGAAATTTTTTTTAACAATTCATTCAACTTGTACTTGCATGTAAAAAACAACTTGTACCAATCTATTTATATTACAAAAATTACTGTTACATAATTCAATCATTATTGCTGTAAAATAAATATTTATCATACCCAAGCTAAATAAATCTCAGAACAAATACTAAATAATTACAAATTATCATCAAAATTTTTTCTATCTATTATTACTGTTTTTAATAATTGGAATTCATTACAACTGTTAAATATAATGTATGCAAGATAAAATCACCGGGAAAATTCACTAATATAATCTTGTTTGTACCAAAATCCATCTACTTCAAAAGTACGTTTATTTTAAGACATGATATGATCGGTTTACGACCATGGAGCTCACAATATATTGTTTTGTGTTTATGCTTGAACTTTAATTATGTTAGCGTTTGTAATTTTTTTTATCAACACGGCACGTCATACTGTAATCCGAACCCTTGAGTTCAAAGCATGAAAGAGTCAACGAAAAATAAGAATTGCTTACGAACGCTGACTTTTCATTTTATTTGCAAGTGTCGAATCGCGCTTTTCGAGATCTATGACTTATTTCTAATGTTCTTGAGAATTTGTTTCTTTTTTGCACTAGATCGAGAAACATGTGGAAATAATCAGGAGGAATAATAAACTATAAACAAAATTTTTGCACAACAAACTAAATAAAATCGTTGATAATTTTTGACGTACACAAAATTTAAGTATGTAACCAAAGAATTTGTTACAAATTTTCGGCAATTTTGTTTTTCTCGAATGTAAGAAATAATTTTAAAATTTCGAACAATCAGAGAGAGTTTTCGTATTATAGTAATTAGTTACTTTTCACTGATTCAACCTGAAAGGGCACGTCTTTTATTGAGTCAATCTTTTTCCACTAGTGTTCAATGCTGATCCCAACGCTCAACTTCGACTCGCATCCTAACCCTCAAAACCCTTTCCCAAAAACAAGGAAAATTCTATAGTTCATTACACCATAAACCACCATACCCTCTTTTCTCTAAACCCCATATCTCTCATGCCTCCATCGTTTTTACCACTTTTTTCGCTGCAACAGCAGCTATTCGCCGCTCATTCAATTCATTCCAACCGACTCCCATTCACGAGCGGTCCCGATAAGATAATGCGTTTCCGCGTAACATCGCGTATTTTCACCAAACGTCACCCGCGAACATTCAACTCTGCACCTCCCATGCCATCCCATTACATACCGATTTCGCAGCAGCAATCAAACACAGAAGGGATGCGGCCAATCTGCAAGCACCAAAACACCCTTCATAAGTAACAGAATCGATAAAAAGAAATATTTTTCTAAAGGGGTGCAATGTATATTCATCCTTCCTTTGCCCTTGGGGAGGATGAATGAAAAGGGTGCGACGTCCATCCATCCTCCCTTTGCCCTTGGGGAGGATGAAGGAAAAGGGCATCAAAAAAAAAGTTCGTCAGTAATAGTTGCGAAAATACAAGAAAGAATTAAAAAAAAAAACAATGTTTGAAAGGGGTGCAAAGTCCATTCATCCTCCCATCCTCCCTTTGTCCTTGAGGAGGATGAATGAAAATAACATAAAAAAAGAAGTTCTTCAGTAATAGTCGTGAAAACAGAAGAAAAAATTAAGAAAAAAAAACAATATTTGAATTGGCTGCAAGATCCATTCATCCTCCTATCCTCCTTTTACCCTTGAGGAGGATAAAAAAAGGGCATCAAGAAAAAGAAGTTTGCAAGTACCACTCGCGACAAAACGAGAAAAAATCAAGATAAAAACAATGTTTGAAAGAGGTGCAAGGTCCATTCATCCTCCCATTCTACTTTCGCCCTTAAGGAGGATGAATAAAAGGGCATTAGAAAAAAAAATTCCTCAGTATACCACACGCGAAAATACAAGAAAGAATCATAGGAAAAACAATGTTCGAAAGGGGTGCAAGATCCACTTATCCTCCCTGTGCCCTTGAGGAGGATGAACATAAGGGCTTGAAAAAAGAAGTTCCTCAGCACCACTCGCGAAAAGACAAGAAATAATGTCAATTCATCCTCCCTGTGCCTTGAGGAGGATGAATGAAAAGATCATTAAAAAAAAAGTTTCTCAGTATACTACTCGTGAAAGCACAAGAAAATAAAAAAAAAAACAATTCACGAAAGGGCTGCAAGGTCCATTCATCCTCCCATCCTCCCTTTCTTCTTGGTAAGGATAAAGAAAAGGGCATCAAAAAAAAAAGTATGTCAGTACCACTCGCGAAAACAAAAAAATCAAGAAAAAACGATGTTTAAAAGGGCTGCAAGGTTCATTCATCCTCCCTTTGCCCTTGGGGAGAACGAATGAATAGAGTATTAAAAAAAAAGTTCCTCAGCACCACTCGCGAAAACACAAGAATAAATGAAGAAAAAAACGATGTTCGAAAGGGGTGCAAGGCCCATTCATCCTCCCATCCTCCCATCCTCCTTTCGCTCTTAGAGAGGATGAACGACCAGAGAATTAAAAAAAAGAAGTTTCTTAGTATCACTCGCGACCACACAAGAAAAAATGAAGAAAAATTAATCAATGTTCGAAATAGGTACAAGATCTATTTATCCTCCCATCCTCCCTTCGCCCTTGGGGAGGATGAATGAGTATAGCATGAAAAAAAAGAAGTTCTTCAGTACCACTCGCGAGAACACAAGATAAAATCGAGAAAAAAATCAATGTTCGAAAAAGGTGCAGGGTCTATTCATCCTCCCATTGTTTTTTTTTTCTCTTGAGGAGAATGAATAAAAGGGCATAGAAAAAAAGAATGTCAGTAGCACTTGCGAAAATACAAGAAAAAATAATGATAAAAAAAAGTATGTTCAAAAGGGCTGCAAGCTCCATTCATCCTTCCATCCTTCCATCGCCCTTGAGAAGGATGAAAAAACGGATTTAAAAGAAGAAGTTCCTCAGTACCACTCGCGAAAACACAAGAAATGTCCAAGAAAAAAACAATGTTCGAAAGGGCTGCAAGGTTTATTCATCCTCCCTTTGCTTTGCCCTTGGGGAGAACGAATGAATAGAGTATTAAAAAAAAAGTTCCTCAGCACCACTCGCGAAAACACAAGAATAAATGAAGAAAAAAACGATGTTCGAAAGGGGTGCAAGGCCCATTCATCCTCCTTCCGCCCTTGAGGAGGATGAATATCAGGGCTTTAAAAAAAGAAGTTCTTAAAGTCCACTCGCGGAAACACAAGAAAAAAATCAAAAGAAAAATCATGTCTGAAAGGACTGCAAGGTTCACTCATCCTCCCATCCTCCCTTCGCCCTCGGGTAGAATGGTAGGATAAACGAAAAAGGAATGAAGAAAAAAGGGGTTGAAGGGTGAAAACTCACCGCAATCCCGACCGCGTGATGGTCATCGTAGACCTCCCTGATCCTCCCGCAGAACTAAGTGCACGGTAGCGCGAGGCGCGGTTCTAGGGTCCCATCCAAAAGAAACGCATCGGCGCAAATTCCTCGGCCGAAAGAGGACCCACCCGCTCTCGGATCCGCTCGCACTCTTCTTTTTCGTCCCTTCTGCTCCCGGAGGCCTCACCTCCCCACTCCTCCCACTCCCCCTTTCAACGTTCCCTCTTTTTTTATCGCTCCTTTTTTTTGTTTGTTCCTCTTGCGACCTCCCTCCCCCCCTAGAGCGGCTCGAAAAGAAGGGTACCAGTAAAGCGAGCCGAGCTGGTACCTCCAGTGCCCGGCCATCCACTTCCCGATCCTCCTCCCGACTAAAGGCTCTCCTCCTTCAGGCCAGGCCATTTCTGCCTTCCACCCCAAGTCGTTCCCACTCCCTTCCCGTTGCTGGAGCTTTTCCGAAATCCGGGAAGAGTGAGGGAAGGAGGGGAAGGGAGCCAAGAGAAGTCTGGACTTGTTGGTTCAGACCGCGGCGCCGCTAAAACTTGGCTTTTTGGCCATGGCGCGTTGAGATATGCGAGTGATCAAGTGCGGGGACTCGCGAAGATGATCGTACACTGGGGTATCGTGGGATTTCTGGTCACCGGGTTCGGGCTCTTCGCCGAGGCCACGGTGAGTACTATGTGAGGGGGTGTCAGAGATGGGGCTGAGGTTGGACTGGGGTGAGCTTTTCCTGGGTTCGGGAAGAGAAAAGTTTGCTTTTCATAATTGTTCGTTTGGGAAAATGTGGGCCAAGAGAAGTTTTCGTGATGACAACTATGATTTTCGGTATGATGAGGGGGATGGAATTTTTGTAATGAAAAATTAGGTTGGTGGGAGTAAAGGTTTTGTTGTTATGTAGGAAACTGTGGTTGGTTTATGTTTGAGTAGATGATCTGGTTGATGGAACTAAAGATTTTTTTCTGGGTAGAATTAGGGGAAAAACTCCAATTTTTACACTCGATGGTTCTTCAATTAGTTATTTTTTAAAGTCATTTTAAGTCATTTTTTATTACTTTGAAGTAGTCAGAACTTAGTTATCATAATAATTATTATTGTGAAGATATGGGTGTTTTGAAACTGAAAAGTTAGGTACTATACGTAGAAAACCACTTGTTTTTAAGGGGAACCCATTAATTGAGAAAAAGGAAAGTGTGACAATCAAAATTAGTAACTTTTCAGTAACTTGACCTGAGAGAGTACTGGTACAAAGAACATGGTGTGATTTTTAGAGTTACTCATTAGAGTTATCTACGAATGATCCTTTTTTTTACTAGTTTTCAGGGAAAGGGATTGTAAGTAAACAAACAATACCTACTGGTCTACTAATTTTTTGATAATTGGGACAACATCAGAAGAGAAGAGCTCTTTAGAATAATTTCAAGTCTCTATGTACAAAAAAGAATTGGTCTCAATTGAGCAAAATTTTTTTGTACAGCGTATTTATTGGGCACTGGGAAATTGTGCAAAATGCCACGTACCTCTCTAAATCCGAAACAGTTAAAATGGCTCAGAAAACTGTTTGATCATTTGAAAGCAACTAGGAAACAGTGAAAATCAACTAGCAAACAGTAAAAATAAACTGTTTAGGATTTAGAGGGTAGTGTAAAAATTATTTCACAGTATAGATTTGATAACGCATAAGTTTTTATTAAGAAATCTGTTAAATTTAGGACCATAGCGATGATATTTGTCTAAATTTGCACAATCGTCAAGTGCACAATAAATAAGCTGCAAACAAATTTTTTTCCTAATTGAGACCAAGCCACAAAACAACTGACGTTTATTTTTTTTCAAAGAAGCATTGTCGAAATATTAGCAAAAAATATGTTATTCAGCTTTTTTTTACTTATTTCCAGAACAATCAATAACGATCGGTTCTATTAATACGAAATATATTATTCATAAGACATAGTTATTATTTAACGTAGAGGCAACAGAACGCGATTTCTCCGAGTGGGTAGTGAATGACTCAATTATTTGGGGGGGGGGTGGGGGAGGGGGGAGTGAGGAGTTTATTATAGTATCCTGTCAAAGTCCACATAATGATGTTATTACATTTTTAGATAAACAACTAAGAAACTCGAAGAATAATAAGAATTACAAAAATTCCTACTGATTTGGACACTTTTTTCAGATCATTGACGACATTTTAGTAGTTTTTTATAAGCTTGATATTTCATAAAATTGAACATTTTTCTAATTTTTAATAATTTCCGAAAATTAACAGAATTTGTAAAATTTTGGGAAATGTTGAGGATGTTTGAGGATCATGTTTTTTCTATAAATGTTCGATAATATTTCTTTGAATTTTTAACAAGAATTCAAAATACGCATGATAACTTTATTATATTTCCAAACAAAAAACTAGGAACTTAAGAAATATTAAAAATTACGAAAATTTCTACTGAGTTGGACAATTTTTTTTGATCATTGAAAACTTTTCAGTAGTTTTTTATAGGCCTAAAATTCCAAAAAATCGAACATTGTTTAATTTTAAATAATTTACGAAAATTAACAGAATTTGTAAAATTTTGTGAAATGTTTAGGATGCTTGAGGATCATGTTTTTTCCATAAATGTACGATACTATTACATTGATTTTTTATTTTTTTTTATTTATTCAATTTTTATTTATTTTACATTTATTTTTGATGTCAATTATTTTCGGAAAATCGCAGAATTTGTAAAATTTCATAAAATGTAAATTAATTTTTTGAGAATCATGTTTTTTCTAAATATGCAGGATAATATTTCTTCAAATTTTCAACAATTATTTGAAATACTTGCAAAGTACTTAAAAATTGACGAGAATCTTTGTGAGAGCTGGGCAAATTTTTATTACGTTCGCAAAATTTAAGTAGTTAGAAGCATGTTAGGAATTTTGCGAATTTTTAAAAACAGAACACATCGGAAATATAACAAATGGTCGAAATGAATCTAGAAAAACCGAAACTTCTAAGAAATAAAATTTGCGCAGTTAGCAACTTATGCTACATTAAAAATAAAAAAAAGATGTTTTGTATTTTAGATTTCCTCCCATATAAAAAGCCCGAGCACAGATTTTCATAGCATTTTTTTTAATGGGGAAGAAAAAAATAATTTAAACGACACTGATTTTGAAATTGTTTAATAATCGTGACTTCCTCTATATCAAGAGTTGTCTAGATCAATTTTGGGTCACTGAGTATGAAAATAACAGTTTTTTTTTCTCCAAGAAAAATTTTCATAATATTGGAAAAAAATGTCTATAAGCTTTTTGTAGTTGCTTCCATTAATACCAAAAATGTACATCATTTGAAAAGTATCACTTACTAAAGTATAACAGGTGAAATAAAAATTCATTTTATTTCCAGGTTTTGATATATAATATTTCAAAGTAATAACAATTTTTGGTTTTGCAAACTCTTAACTCTAGTTGATAGATAAAGTTTTCCTCACTAGTGAGGAAAATGCAATTCGTTCAGTTGTTTTAATATTTCACGATATTTCAAGAAAATTCAACCACATTCAGTCATGCCTTGCTGAATGTCCAATTCCTTGTACAATTGTGTGAGCACTTTTAAATGTACTGAATTATGCGCTTCAGGCAAAACCAAGCAAACGCAAAATCACTTGATAACAGCACTCTGGGGCTTTTGCATGTACTTGGTTTCGCTCCTTGTCGCGTAATTCGGAGTTTGGACTCTTGCTGCCAACCTCACGTTTCATAGAAATCACATTTTATCCAACTTGTGTAAAGCTTTATCATTTATTTAAAGTTGTCATACTTATTCATTTTGTTAATTTGTAACAAAATGCTAATAATGTGTAATTTTTTTAAACATTGAAATCACTTTTGTGCTCATGGTTCTCTGGTTGAATGAAAATTCAAACCTTTCATCAACAAATAATAAAATTTATTTATGGAAAACAAAAATTTCTATGCTACAGATGAGAAGAAATAGTGCATGTGTTCAAAATTTTCTAAATTATCAATTTTTTCATGCAAAGACCAAAATCTGTGAATTTTACATCAAACTATGAATAATTGTCTATATTTATCGTACCTACTATAACTAAAAAAACTGTAAAAAACTATTTTATTTTATAAAAGAATTAGGCTTCTTCATAGAATGAATATGTATACATCAAGCATCGGATTCTCAGAATCCCACTCGTACGAGTACTTAATATTACAGCAATTCGTTTTTGCAGAGATGTGTTATGTAATCCTCTACGATCTTAAAAGCGATTCCCATGTGAGCTTGACACATGTGGATCTTTGGAAAAAATGGGGCAACAAAATGTGCTATGAAATATAAATACACTGCATGTCATGTTCATTAGCTGAGTGGGACGGAATGGTGCACTTTTCCTGTTAAGAGCGATCTTTACTTTGCCATTTATTTTCTCGATCTTATATCTGACGATTGGGCACTGAGAAAAAATGTAGTTATCATTACAAGAAAATATTTTACAGTGAATTCAGTTTGAATTGTAGTACTTTTGGCTATTTATTTATTGCATTTTTTGTTTTATTATATTGTCAACATTGTCAAACGATATTGCAATAGTGGATGTACAGTACAGGACGTAAATTCAAAGATAGTTGAAAAAAAATACAATTTTTGGAGTTTGGAGACAAACGGAAAAATTATTAAATGAATGAATGAATGTAAGTCGGTCATCTGGAATTTTATTACATATATGTTAAATAAGTGGAACAAATGAAACAAGGATTTTATATGAAAAATGAATCTGCCAAATTAAAATAGGTTGTTTTTTTGAACTATCCTCAAATTTTTGACTTGTACTATATGTTGTAGTGAAAACTCTTCGTCTTTTCTGGAATATCATATTGGAATTTCTCATTATCCATATTTCGAAAAGAGCATAATATGGCTTTGCCAGAATTAAAATCTGTATGGTTCTTTTGTCTATATTTTTCTGTAGTTTCTAGTTTCTAGTATTGTAATTGTATAAATATTAAGAATGTAAAGTATTTTGTAGATTTTATAATTTTTCATATATTTTTTCCGTAAACTGGTAGTTCTAGTATTTTCTGTTGGTAAATGAAAAATCATATTGTAGAAGTTGCAACGAGAAAAAAATAGTCATTTATTACAATACTGCACTGTACTGTGAATCAGTCTAAAATATAGTCATTATGTATAGTAAATGTTGTCAAATGATATTGAGCTAGTAGATATAATTTATTGTCAAAACTTCTATACATTAATTCGTTTTCTACTATATTTTTTTGTACTACTTGAAATATTATACATATTGTAATTTCAACTAGTCCAGATTCCAGAAAATGCCGAAAAGTTTTACTATTGTTCAGATCTGTATACTTCTTTCAGCCTTATTTTTGTGTACTTTCTCGTATATAATATTGTAACTGATACAATACTGGAAAAAGTTGACAACGTAAAATAGATTTTACAATATGATATGAATTTTCGTCTTCCATAGTTCCATACGCATATGTATACATATATGTACAGATTTTTCTATTATAAAAAATATTAGATTATATGAGCTAAAAAAAAATTTGAAAAGATTATACATTCCATTCGATTTACCACTAGTGTATGAGTATAGTAAAAATTACAATTTATTCAGTACAATTCGCATTTTTTAGACTTGAAATTTTGCGAAAGTATCAAGTAAAAATCGGCAATAATATTGTGATTTATACAATATTATGTTTTCTACTATGCATTTTTGCAAAATTTTAAATTAAAATCACGAAAATTGCATTAGTATTGTGAAAACTGCAGTACATTCTAAAACCTGCAATATTAATGTGAAACTTACAATATTCTATTTTTTTTTACCATGCATGTGTCAGAAAGTACTAAAATTTTTTCAGTGTGTATATATGAATTATTATAGGTGAAAAAATAGTATCGATATTTCATTATTTAACTCTATACATTTAACTCTGTACACTATATACTAGTAGAATAGAACATTGTAATAGGTAAGATAATAATGCATAAATTTGCATCTTTATTATTGAAAATCTACAATGCTCTTATACTTTTCACTATAAATGTATCAAAAAGTGCAAGTTTTTTTATCTAGTTAATATTGATTTGTAAAACAGACAAAGAGATTTTTATGAACGAATCCCATAAACTAATTATTGAACGATTCGACAAAACTAGAAAAAATTGTGAGCCAAAAGTTTATACAGTTCGAATAAAACTTTGAAATTCTACACAGTTGTTTTCAAAATTTATGTATCAACTACAGAAAGACTATACTTTTGAAAGAAAATAACACGTACATGATTACTGAAACAAAGATTATTTACTCAATTCAGCTTCCCCTTTTTTTAGCAATGTATAATCATATTTTGACATGATTGATATAGAAAAAAATTTCTCAGATTACATAGATTTTTAATTCATAAAATAACTCCTTAATTTTTCTAAGATTCATTACCAATCACCATTTCCCAAACTCTTGAATTCACAAAATTTTCTTTGTTGTAACTACTTTTTATGAGTAATATAATTTTGCGAGCTCAAGTGTAACGTACTAAATATGCTACCAATTATCCCCAAACCAATATTCTAAATAAACATTTTAATGCATGAATTAAAACAAAAACGTAATTTCCTAATACTGTGCCAAGCTAAATATTATAGTACAAGTATTAGAAATAACCTAGGTAACCTTTACGTATACGTATAGGATTGCATTGTAAAATTGTTTACACAAAACATACGTTTCCGGCATTTATATGGCTTTGGGTACTAAGTTTAAAACGACAAACACTTTTTTACGAGAGTTCACCTACTTTTGAGATACATAATCTCAAACTGGCGACCCCTTTTTTTTAAGAGGAGAGCAAGCGTTCGATAAAAGCACCAATTTTGTATTTAAAGTTCAGCTCGACCCCGAAAGTCCAGGGCATTTCAAATTATTCTCTTGAATCTATGTACTATCGTTATATTTATTAATAAGTGAAAAAATTATCAGTAATTATGCACATAAAGTCATTTTATTCAAATTTTTTTCTGTTATTTTCGTTAAACTTTGAAACTTACAACTTTTTTTATAATTTACAATTTAATAAAAATTGAACAAAATACAAAATTCCTTCATTTTTATATTCTACGTCTTATTTTCTACCCCTCCACCTCAAAAGAAATAGGCCGGTCACTTCAAAACGACAAAAATTCCATAAAAAACCTTAATTTTCCATAACCGTCGAAAAACACATGTTCGTCGGAAAACTTCAAACAAATTTCGTGCGTGTCGGAGTTGGTACAACATAATAACATTCGTTGAAGCGAATAATTTCACTTTTTTCTACACGGTCTCGATGTGCGAAAACGTCGTAAGAAATGAGATCTTGCGCGCGCATCGATTTAACTTGTCGACGCAAAGAATGACGTAACCGCGAGCAAACTGAAAGTGCGAGAAACGTTCAGTTTCTTTTAGCTTCGCAGAACGCGACTTTTTTTTGCATAAATCAATTGATCAATTGTTGCTCGCAAGCACGGGATTCGCGGGAGCACCATATCTTTGGTCTGGATCTAGATCGCCAGCAATCGTTTCGGCTTGATAAGGAACTCGCCACTCAAGATGTGGAAAATTAATTGAGAGAACGAAAGGTCGGAAAATAAAAGCGAGATGATTGTGACATCTGGAAGATGGGATCCTCATAAAGAAAGAGTTAACTTTTAACATCCGGAAACGCTCGATATAAACACGTTTTGATTGTAAACAGCTTATGCGAAGTGTTTACATGATGTTTGCATGAAGTTTGCGACGATGATGAGGATGAAATGGGGTTTGATTTTTCATCTGCATAGATAAGAAGGTCCCAGTACTCCTGGATGAATAGAAATGATCTGTATTTATTGGGAATAGCAAGTTTCTGAGAAATTACACAGACATTTATACAGGATAAATTTTGTGTGACACATGGAAGATGGGATCCTCATGACATATAAAGAGGTAACTTTCAACATCCGGATACATTGGATTTAGACATGTTTACGTCAATCTTTTGATTGTAAGCAGCTTATGCGAAGTGTTTACATGATGTTTGCATGAAGTTTGCGATGCTGATGAAGATGAAATTGGGCTTGATTGTTCATCCTAAGAGAAAACTAGGTTCCAGTACTTCTAGACATACAGAATCATCTCTATTTATTAGGAATTGTGTAATAATTTTATAATTTGTAGCATAGTTTTGAAAACCTGGATCATACATAGGCACTATGTCAGAAATGGTATTTTTAGTTATTATATAATACTTTTATTGCCTTTGAATTTCATCCTTCTTATTCTAAAAATGGGCAGTTGAAAAATGGGTTCCATTTTTCTCATATTTCCAAAATTATCAACAACCTCTGTACGATAAAGAATTTTTTCATTTCAGAAAATTTTTTAATGTTATACAGTTTCAGTAGTTACATGGAAGTATGAAAATATTCTATAACGTAAAAAATTTATCAGCATTTTAAGGACGCAGCAAATTTTTTTAACTTTTAGACATAATTGACTTAATTTGAAATATACTATCTATTCAAAATTTTAGAAATTTCGACATCACTTGAACTTTTTGAAATTTCGATGATCTCGGTAAGATAAAGAATTTTCCTATTTGATAATTTTGAAAATTTTTACAATTGGTATAGTTACAGAGAATTTACAAAGTACTCCACGACGTACAAAATTGATCAGCATTTTCATGAATGATACAGATCTTTCTTGTTTTGAAGAATAATTGCCTATCAAATAAATATATAATGTTTCCGAAATTTTTCAAATTATAACAGATTTTTTTTAATTTTTTAGGTGTTTGACCATCTCTATACTATAATATATTCTTGAATTCTGTAAAATCCTAATAATATTACACTGAAAAAAAAAAATATAGCAGTTATCACAATACTGTACTGTACTGTGGAATCAGTCAGAAATATTGTATTTCATACTAAATATTTACAGCAGTTTCTGTTATACTACATAATAAATATTGTCGAATGATATTTTAGTATTTGATATATTTTTTTGTAAAAATTCTCTTTTATATTTCGTTCCTTACTATACACTTTTGGACTTTCTGCAATATTATCATATTGTAATTCCTAGAAAACCAAATTTCAGAACATGCCATACAGTTTTTCCAGTACTAAGATCAGTATAGTTCTTTTTGCTATATTTTTGTGTACTTTCTAGTATATCATATTGTAATGGATTGGATATTGAGCAAAGTCGAAAAAATGTTGAAAATTTTACAAAATGAAGGATGAATTTTTGCGATGCATATACTAACATATAAAATATTTTTTCTTGCCATCTGAAACATCTTAATAATCGAAATGAAAAACAAATGATTCAATTTGAAATATTCAGTTTGATGTTTCATTTTACATAAACATGAAGTCCTGTTTAAAAAAATATAGTAGAAATAATAATTTTTACAGTACTATTTGCATTCTTTAGATGAAATATTTTTCGAAATTACCTAGGGTAGTAAAAACTAGCATAAATATTGTAATTTCTACAGTATAAAAATTTTCACTATGCAATATTTTAGTACGAAAAATTAAAAAGACAAAATTTGCAATAATATCATAAAAACTGCTATAGTACCGTAAAATCTGCAATAACAATGTGAAACCTGTAATAATATTCTAAAACTTTCAGTAATATTGTAAAACTTGCAATAATCCTGTGATACCTGCAAAAATATTAGTAAGCTTATAAAATTATTCTAAAACCTGAAATATTATTGTAAAACCTGCAATAATACTCTATAACTTGCAGTTATACTGTAAAACCTGCAATAAAATTGTGGAACCTGCAATGATACTGTTAAATCTGTTATTGCATTGGTAAACCTGCAACATTATTCAAAAACATGTCATATTACTGTAAAACCTGTAATTATACTGTAAAACCTACAATAATACTGTAAAACCTTCAATATTATTGTATAACATGCAATTCCATTGTGAAACCTGCAATAGAACTTTAAAACTTGCAAATACTGTGAAACCTGAAACATTGTTGAAGAACTGCAATAATATTGTAAAACCTGCAATATTATTGTCAAACCTGCAATGATACTGTAAAACATGCAATATTATTGTGAAACCTGCAATGATACTGGAAAACCTGCTATTATATTAGTAAACCTGCAACATTTTTCTAAAACCTAAAATATTACTGTGAAACCTGTAATGATATTGTAGAACATGCAATAATATTCCAAAAGCTGCAATTATACTTTAAAACTAGCAGTTATACTGTAAAACCTGCAATATTATTGTGGAACCTGCAATAATATTGGTAAACCTGCAATACTGTTCTCAAACTTGGAATATTACTGTAAAACCTGCAATCATATAATGGAACCAGCAACAATACTCTAAAACTAGCAGTAATACTGTAAAACCTGCAATATTACTGTGGAATCTGCAATAATATTGTGAAACTTGCAATAATATTGGTAAACCTGCAACATTATTCTTAAACTTGGAATATTACTATAAAACCTGCAATAATATAATGGAACCAGCAATAATACTCTAAAACTTGCAATAATACTGTAAAACCTGCAATAATATTGCAAAAGCTGCAAAAATACTTTGACACTAGCAATATTATTGTAGAACCTGCAATAATATCGTAAAACCTGCAATAATATTGGTAAACCTGCAACATTATTCTCAAACTTGGAATATCACTGTAAAACCTGCGATACTTCTGTGAAACCTGCAATAATACTGTAAAACTTGCATTGATATTGGTAAACTTGCAACATTTTTTGCAAACCTGCAATATTACTGTAAAATCTGTAATTATGTTGTAAAACCTGTAATGGTACTGTAAAACCTGTGATATAATTGTAAAACCTGCAATATTATTGTCGAACCTACAATAATATTGCATAACCTGCAATAATATTGGTAAACCTGGAACATTCTAAAACATGCAGTATCACTGTAAAACCTGTAATAATATTGTAAAACTCAATAATACTGTAAAACCTGCGATATTATCGTAAAACCTGCAATATTATTGTCAAACTGGCAACAATCTGGTGAAACCTGCAATTTTACAATAAAATGTTCACTATTATTGCCAAACTTACAATATTATACTACTTTTTACGGTATACAATGTCAGAAAGAAATGGAAGATTTTTTCTCAGTGTACACAGTTTTTGTAGCTTTACGGAAATTTGAACTATCTACAAATCTTATTCATATTTAATGAAGTTTGACTATATTCACTAATTTTCTGGAAGTATTGACAACTTTCAAAATGTGTGATTCTTACAAATTTACGATTTCTTAGAACCAACTTCCTTACATTCAAAAATTCATGTTAATAATATTATGACAATTTTTTCATAAATACTGAATACATATTATTTCCTTTATTTCTCGAGCTTTCAATCGATAAGTTTCTGGCCCTCTTTAGGAATCAATTATGAGTTCAAAATCTTTTTTTTTCATCCCTTCGTTACATAAAATTTGTTCATGTTGGTCGGTCATAGAAAAAATTTGGATATGCATTTTCCTTTACATTCATAGATTTTATAACATCTTTGTTAAATCTAACAATAACTCAATCAAATAAACCATATGAAAAATTATTTCTAGTTAAATAAGATTGTGATTAAAATGTTAAATTCTAACAAAGGCGAATTTTAAACAACCTTATGTGAATTTACTTTCATGAATTTTCACGAGGTCATACTTCCAAAACTTGATTCTTTTTTACTATCATCTGACTCAATTTCTAAATGCAACAGTTGCAACTCCTCATAAAAACAATATTATTTCATCACATACTTAAATATGAGACTTTTCCAGTATATCTCAAAGACCTGTCCAGATAGGTCCTGTTTTATATCACATTTTACAAGACGCTCTTCTGACCTGTATCAAATATCACTGCAGGTTTATCCACTGATAAAAATAGTCGCGTAAAAAATGAGGGACTTCGATGCCCGATTTGTAGACAACCCAAGACCGTTGGCTCGAGTCACAATAGCTCACGACAAATGAATCACGACTTGGACTTTATTCCAGAAGCGAATGGCAGCGCAGGTACGGTCAAAGGATCAGTTATGGACATTAATTTCACTGTGACAGCCGCTATTTCATTGCTGCGAACGAATGATTAATTTATTGCGAACCCTTGCGCTTCTATTGCAAACGACAATCCAAAAGCCTAGTCAAAAACGAACCTTTGCTTTCTTCTCTTTTTCAAAAAAAAAATTTATTTATCGCCGAAGGCGTTAGATTTTGATGCAATATATGGGTTGAGCAGACGGGGAACAAAATCGAATTGAAATTTGATCGCTTGTAAATGAACACTTTGTTCATGCATAGAATGGAAGAGAAATACAAAATTTTCTCAAATTCAGTACTTCCTGCGTGGAATAATTTAAAAGTTTCCTGTTCATATTTCGGCTCAAGTTTCAGTCTTCGGATTGGTTAAAAAAACGTTTCCCCATTAGACAAGGAATGTGCCATTGAACCGCCGAACATTCCTGAAATAATATTTTTGTATTCATGCGATTTAAGTTTTCACAGGACCAGTGTGATGCTCGATAACCCACTAGTGTTGATTTCCTGCTGGGTTCACGAGAATTCTAAAAAAAACTCGGGATATAATGAACCAGGCAAAGTTTATCGCGCGGCTCAATTCGATAACAACCTCCTGCTTTGAAGAAAACTCGTGAACACTCTAATAAAGTCGGTCTTTGACGAGGCATGTAAAAAATTGAAATTCGTCGCAACCACATGACGGTGCCGGCTGGTGAGCTGCACCTTACAGTAGTCAGTGGTGGGATTTAAATTCACTTTATGGGGTTCAGAGTTTTAGAATACTTGGGACATTAGGAACAAGGCTGTTGAGGGGAAGTTTGAGAAGGGGAAAGTTCTCTAGGAGGGGATTTATATTGGTTTTAAAACGAATTCTGTTCGAAAGTCAAAGTAGGGGGAGAATTTTGTTAGCAGGGGAGAAATTATACTAGAGCAAATTTTTCAAATCCGGAAAAATATACAATTCAATCGACTTTGATACTGAAAAGCTATAAAAATACTAGAAGATTTATCAGAAAAATAGAATATTATATGAATAAAGGGATAGTAAAAATACGAGCAGTCTGTCAAATACTAGAGTCCTATGTAGTTTTAGTGTTGAAATATTACAAAGATTCTTATTAAACCATTTCACTTGGATTTCTTAAGGGAAAAACTCTAAAAATTTACTCTCCTTATTCCTGAGAATGAATTCACATTATGAATATAGTCAAAATATTCTCACTCAAATAGAGGGTGGACATTCACTCCAATAGAGTGAAAATTCACTGTAAAAGAAGAAATCATTACTCTTAGTGGAATTGAATTTCACTCATAATTTCTGGTCATATTCCTCTCTAAAGAGTGAGTTGAGTTTCACTCTTGGGAGAATAAAATTTCAGTACTTTCGAGTGATTCATCATTTTAAAAAATTGAAAAATCGCTACAAGTCCATAAAGTAGTATTTCAACTTGATATAAAGTAAAAATGTAAGGTAAGTAATAGAAAAACTATACTTTATGTAGAAATCCATAAATACGTAAAAATTCTCGAATCGTCCTCACGTCAAAAAAAGATACAACTATAAAAAATAAAAAAAAAATAAATACACTGAAAAAAAGTACAAAAAAATATATCCCAGATACCAGATAGATATTAGAATAAGAATACTGTGTAGTATTAAAGATACCTAAAGAACTAGCAGTCTATGAAATGCATAAACCTTCGAGAATATTTTTTTCTGGAAAATCTATGAAAATACGTAAAATCTTACATACTTTAAATTCTAGAAAATAAAATTCTAGAAATCTATATATGATCTATATAATAATATAGTAACTATATATTCTATACATAATCCATATAATCTATACAGAAAAACTTAAAATCGATGGGAATACTAGAAAATTTTGCAAAATTTTATAAATACTAACAAATTTGAAAATATTCGAAAAATAACTCAAATCTTCACTAAAAATCAATGTAAACATAACCCACGAAAAATCTATAACGCACTGCATTTTTAAGCATTGAATTTTAGGGAACTTTAGAAAAATTCATAAAAATACTTGAAGATCCTTAAAATTATATGAATACTGAGTAATACCTCAAATCCTTAACGTACTAAAAGTTTAAAAGTGATGTTTTTTGGAATCTTCGAAACAAAAAGAAACAAAAAATAAAAACTGATAATGTAGTACAAAACTTCGAAATCTAGAGCATCGAATTACGGAAATTTATATTTATAACGATGAAAGATTTAGAATTCTATCAGAATACTGAAAATTTCTACAGAATCTGGCGAACACTAAAAAATTACGAAAAACTTCTATAAATACCAAAACTTAAAATACTCAAGTTCTCTGTATGAAGACGTAATTTTCTTATGAATCTGTGAAGTTAATAACAATTTATAAATCTTTGAATCCTGAAAACTCGAGGTCTAGAAAACTATTATGTAATAATAGATAAAAATATTACAAAATCTGTTTAATTAAATAAGTAAACAGTAAACAAAAAAATAAAAACTGCCATTAGAACTAGAAAACTATGTAACACAAGAAACCTAAAGCTACTGTTCATTAAAAAATCATACAAAATATTATTGTCTGTAGAATTAAATTTTCTAGAGCTATGAATCCTGAAATTTGCATTGAAATCTATAAAGATACAAAAAAATCGTTTAAATTTGTATAATCACTATAAAATACCGAAATTTAATGAAAATTATTATACAATAAATTGTACAGAATCCAATTCTAGGAATCTATATATAGCGATCCATTAACGCATATAATCTATAAAAATACTAGAAAATCCTACGAAGTTCCGTAAATACTGAATAAGTGAAAAAAAAAAACTGAAAATAACAAATATTACTGAAAATCCATGTGACATATGATTTTCTTCATGATCTACTCAATTATACAAAATCTAGCACTCTGGATTCTCGAGCATTGAATTCGTTATATCTATGAATAAATTTATACAAATATTCGAGAATCCTTCAAATGATATTAATACTAAACAATTGACAAAATCTTTCAAGTACCAGAAATTTCTAGAATACTTGAAATCTCTATAGGTAACGTTTGCTAGAAAATCTAATAGAAAAAAAAAACTGGAAGTCTGTAAAACTTCGAGCATTGAATTCTGTAAAAGTTTATTTTTATAACCACAATAATTCTAAAAATCTTTAACAATTCCAAAAAAACATCCACAGAATCTGGCTAACGCTAAAAAAATATGAAACAATTTACTAAAAGTAAAAAAACTGTATAAATACTCAAAATGTATGTAGACATAATTTTTTTATGAATCTTAAAGGTTAATAACAATCTGTAAAATCTTTGAATCCTCAAGCATGTAAATTTGGAAACTATTTAGTTTTACATTAAAATTTTACAAAACCTGTTATATTATGCTTGTCAATACTTGAAAAATAGAAAAAAACTACTAACAGTTATAAAAAAAATATTCAGTACGTAAAACCTGAAGCTAATTGTCATTGAAAAATTTCATAAAGCATAGAATATTTTTTTTTTATACAAGTTTACATCGCAAAAAGCTTTAAATTCCCATATTAGTATAAAAAACTATGAAAAAACAAAAAAATCTTTTTAATTACATGATCACTTGAAAATACGAAAAATGTATAAAAAAGTTTAATCATATGTAGCTAAAATTTCCTGAGAATTCAATCTGTGTATGAAATAACAATCTATCGAATTTCAAATCCTAGCAGCATTAAATTCTAAAAATTTATACAGAAATCTTAACAAAGGGGAGTTATTGTTATAAATGTTATAATTATCGAAAAGATAAATACCAGAAGATGTAATTTTATAAAAAAACTGACATATATTTCATTACGTCAACGCTACATTTTGAAAATATTATTCTTCAATAAATATCCATTTTGACATTCAAAAAATAATAAGTATATAGCATTTCCACATTTTTTGATACTTTTGGCATTTGAATTTCCCCTCCGTATGAAATTCGGTCGCATCATCCGTATTTTTTAGTCATTACAAATTTTCGTAAAATTTCCTAGTATTCTTAAAGATTTTGACTTACACTTTTATCCACATTATAAATAATTTCACTTCCTGGTGAAAACAAATTCATTTTTTATTGAAAAAAATTTCTAGTTTAAAAGATTATTTCTAAAATGCAAGTTCAGTATATTAACCTTTCACTTTCTAGTTTATTCCAAGTTGATTTGTTGGACAAATTGAATGTCTTCGAAGACTCCATGAATTGTTTACATTCATTCATTTGAGTGCATTGCGGTTTCAAAAGATGCGTTGCACGCATCGTCACGATCGCGGGTTAATGACAATCAGAGGTTGTCAATAAAACTCGATGTTTGTATCAGAAGATGGGTTGTCGACAAGTGCGAATGATATAATGATGGGATAGAGGATTGCCATATGATCACATGGAATGATAAATCGTTCCATGAAATATGCTGAAGTAAATTGACGAAAACATTTATTAACGTTTTTTGTTCATTCAAAACCAAGCCAAAATTGTGGTAAATGAAGTAAATGAAGTAAATAAAATCTCTAGTTCTCTAGATCATTAATGATAAGTTTATTATTTAAAGAATTCTTTCTAATTTGGAAAGCATTAAAAATCCATGCAAGATACTTGCTTTAGTGACCTCTTGGTAACATACATCAGAAGTGCTAATAACCTGCAGACGAGCTGAGAGAACGTTTAACGAAACTGCAGGTGAACTTCACGTCCTGAAATTTCACTCTCAACTACGTATTTCATAAATATTTTAAAGAACCTATCCATAAAAAGGAAGATTAGAACAACCCCACCTCAAAAAAATCCAAAAATACGTGAATTTTTACTTCTCCAAGTGATGTAAAAATTTCTGTAACTCCATACCCATTAATTTACAACGCCTTAGATATACATGAAAGAAGAAGAGTCTCAACCCAAAATCCAGATGCTCCAGATCTTGGAAGAGTATCAACATGGAAAAGCATTCGAAAAGTTTTTATACTCACGAAGCTGGCTAGTTATCAATCAAAAGTCTCGACAGTGTTTGAAATCGGTATCGGCGTCACTGATTTTTCGGGCAAGGGAAGCCCACGAGGATCTAATTATGGATCGCGGAATAATTTCACAGTCGTTCTTCGGCTTGGTCTACGCTTTCTCCATGGCGCTTTCTTTCGTTCCTCGTTCCCAATCGTAATCTATGGTTAGAACGAAAAGCTACCCTCTATTTTTAGCTGAATTTTATCGGCATCATTTTCAAGCAAGAGCAGCGATTACGTGTGCACGTTATTTCCGCGTAGCTCACGTGGCTGGAGCTGGTGCGAAGTAAAAAATAAATTTTCAACCGGCGCAACCAGTGGTGGATGCGATGTTTGAAACCTATCAATCTGTGGGAGTTGGGTCTCAAATTTTGGGCATTTAATTTATATGGTTAAGAAATGAACATTTTTGATATGAATTTCTAGTCTAGCAGGAATTTTTCACGAATTACTATTAATTTTAGAAAATATAAATGCAATCAAAACCAAAATTATGATAGTGATATTCAGGATTTTAACTTTTATAACATAATTTATTGTATTTTTGCAGGATCCCCTATAGAATCGACAAATTTCTTAAAAATATTGGTTTTTAGAAAGCAATCTGTGCTTTGTGAAATCGCTTTATAAATTGTTTATGAAAATTTTCTGAAGCCTACACTGTATTATTATTATTTTATGAAACAATTGAATAAAAATCGAAATTCCACGAAGAATTTGAATTATACTAATAAATTGTGTTTCAAATTTATATAGTCAAGTGAAAAAAATTTGTATGTTAATTCCTAGTCAATTCCACATATTTCACAAATTTAAAATTCAATGAAAACAACCACAATGATGATAGTCCTTGTACTTTGAACATTCATGAAATCTTAACTCATAATTTTTATAGGATCCCTCATAAAATTGACGAACTTCTTAAAATGTAACAAGTATTTATACAGTAATCTGTACTTTTTAAAATCATTTCGAAAATCACTTATAAAGATATGTATTTCAAGGCGTACACTGTTTTAAAAATATTTTATGAAATAACTCCATGAAAAACGATAATTTCGTGAAAAATTTGGATCATGCTTTTGAATTTTCTTTTGATATCATTTCGTAATCCATAAGAGATTATTTATGAATGACTATTAACTTCTAAACTACGAATGCAATATACACAATTAAAATTATGGCTGCCCTTGTAAGTAAAATTTTTATAAAAAGTTAAAGTATTTTTATAGGAGCCCTCATAAAATTGACGAATTTTTATGAAGTTACCGGTTTTTAGAAAGCAGTCTGTGCTACATTAAATAACTTTAAACAAGTGATGGTAAAATAAAAAATATTATTTAAAATATTAATATATTATTCAAAATATTAATAAGCACATACTGTTATTTTAACATTTCATATTATGCCTTTGAAAAAACCGATGAATTCATGAGGAATTGGGCTATATTGTAAATGGTTTTACAAATATTTACAGAAGTTGGTAATCAAAGGGTATACAAAAGTGAAAATTCTAGTAAATCAATAAAAATCACTTTTCCGAATCAAGAAATTTCTAATAATATCTAATAATAGTTATTATAATTTTTGAATTTTTCAAAAACTTTTTGAAAAATTACATCTTCAGTCAAATCAACGCAATTCTGGAAGTTCAAAGATGCAAGACCACTTCGAATACCTAGAATTTAAGTTAATAAAGCCATATATTTCTTTCGTTTTTTCCCACATTATATCAAATCATGAATGTATGAAAATTTCTAATTTTGCATTTTTGTGTGTATTAACATCTTCAAATAGAAGCATAATTTTTCTTAAACTTCCCCGCCCCCTTCTTCTTGAAATTCAGGATATGTACGGGGTACAAATAAAGATCTTAAAACTTATTTAGATTTGATAGTCGGTTAATTTTATTGATAAGTATACATCGTTTTATTTGAGGTAATTTAAATAGCACCGTATATCTATTACCTGTAGTGTATTCGTCTATTCAGTATTTTTTATATGCATTTAGTATATTTTAGTACATATTGAGTATCATTTCCACTCGAATTAGTATGAGTATGAGTATGAGTATTAGTATTGTCATTAGTATTAGTATTAGTATTGGTATTGATATTGGTATTAGTATTAGTATTAGTATGGATAAAATTAGTAATTTGTTTGTATTAGAACCATACAGTATTATTGTTGAATTTGTTAGTCTTATATTATTACATTTTTTATTAAAATATAAGCACTTTATTAATTATTATTATTTTCTTTATTACTTTTACTTCTTATAGAATTACAGTTTCAGTATCGAATTTTCAATTTATATTATAGTATAATAATATACGTATCGTATTTGTATAATCTTTTCTTATAATATATTTCTGTTATCTTACAATCATAAAATTTATAATTATTATGTTATGATTATCATGATTTCTATTGAATATCAGTATCAATCAGTATATTCTTAGTATATGTATTCAAGTATAAATTTATTATATTTCGGTAAATGGATAGGTTCAGTATAATTAGTTAATATACTATTTTCATAGTTTACAGTATACGCAGTATTTAGTAATCTTTTTTCGGTATTTAAAAAAATTAAATAGTTTTATTAATTAGAGTACTGTGTATTCAGTGAAAATTTGGTGCTTTCGTTGAAGTGTTACCAATAGTATATTGATTGCTGTAGATTGATTAATGAACTACTGTAAAAATCATTTCTAACCAGCAACCATTAAATATTTATAAAAAAAAACTGAAAATTTTATGAAAGGATACCTACAATACTCGATTTGACATGAAAATAAGCTGATACAAAAAAACTGACGTTTGAATCAACTGGTTCCATTTCATAATCAGCTTGTAAGTCATCAGATGACTTCACCATGTAGATAAATGACTTTTTAATGATTTTCAATTAAAGGTAATACACATTTTTCAAAGTCATTGTCATAAAATTTAAAAAATTTAGTCAATAAATTTTGGGCTCAGTTAAATTTCCTGCTTAACTAGATGATGATGAAAAAACTGCGAAAATCCAATTGGAAAAAATCTTCAAGTCATTTAGCTTGTTCTCCTAATAAAGTTTGGAAATGGGGTTTTCAACAACGTAAATTTTGATTGAGAATTCAATTCTAGTATAAAATTTGAAAATATAATTGCGAATCGGATTTTGTGTAATTGAAAACTATATTTAACAAATATTGGTGATAATCAATTGCAGTTACCAACCAGTGAGTGATCTGAATTCGACTGAAAAATCATCTAACTAAATCTGCTGACTATCAAATTATCTTAGAATGACATTGGAATAAGATAATAAAGTAAGCTAATCCAAAAATATCTGTTTTCAATGTCGAGATCAGTTGATTCAGAGTCATTCGACTTTCATATGCAAATGAGCTAGCTCTCTGATAACCTTAAACTATTATTACCATGCATTTCAGTTTCAAATATCATGTAACAACTTTATCGAACAAGAAATTGTATAATACGATGAACATGACATTAGGTTATCTTTCATCAGACGTTTAGTGTGTCACATTTTCGTCTTATTGTTTCTATAGGCAGGGATGGCTTTTGAAAAGTTTGTGCCCTAAAAAGATAAAAAGTCATCCCCTCTGTGAATATGCAATGACATCTTTCATTAGATTCTTGTATTATAAAAAGTAATTTATTTATGAATAACGAATTTTGACCTTCCAAATACTAATTAGACGCATCGATAAAATGAACATCCCATATTATATGAGAGTAAAAAAAAATTTGTTTTTCAAAAGCATAATTTTCGATACTCCTTTTCTCCCTGAAAAACCTCACATCAAAAATAGGAGTGAATGTAATTTATAGCGTCGTCAGTGATATAAGAACCTCGATGAGGCATCTTTATTTTTGGTACATGGAACATGTTAATAATTCACACAAATACCAAACATCGCGAAATTTATTGTGGCACATTCGAAAATGAAACTTGTTCCGTTTGAAACATAGTAGTTTACTCGTCATGTTTTTCGTGCTTTCAATACTGTTCATGCGGTGCTTGAGGTAAAAGACAATATATTCTATGCGATTTCCTTATAACTGGGAAGCTTTAAAAAACCCCATAAATCCCTAATAAGATTCTCAGTTACATAATCTGATGAATTCTTTTTTATTAGAATATAATTCCTTTCAAGAGGCGCGTAGGCAGAGGCGGGTTTTGGGGGTTCAAATCCCTCCCGAAATTCTGATAAAATCAATCAATATTTCATGTAAGAATGAAAATAGTTAGATCATAAATAATAAACATCAGAAATATAAGTTACAAAAAAATGCATGAAAACGTTAGCAGCATACGTATATTGAATAAAAAAGTAAAAGTTATCAAAACGTAGGATTCCGTAGAAAAAATGAATCAAAAAAATTGTTGCAACCCAGTGAATAATCAATAAAAATAAAAATCTACGAAAATGCTGAAAATTTACAAAACTTTGAATCTTAGATCATCAAATCTAGAAATCTATATAAAAATTCATGTAAAAATTTTGAAAGTCATTTGATTCATACAAACTCTTAATAAATAATGAAATAAATTGAATCCTATGAAAGAACTGTTTCCTGTAAAATCTCGACAAATGCCTGTACGATCTATTAATTGTGAGATTCTAGAGCATCAAGTTCTAAATATAATATAAATCCATAAAAATTATGAAAAACGCAATAAAATCTTTTTTATATTTCAGAAACATAAAAAAAGAATAATGACATAAAACATGAAAAATCTATATAAATGTGATTTCATCATTAATTCTTGAAATTTCTAAGAAAAGATCGAAATTCAAATTTTAAAGGATCAAGTTTTTAAATCTTTGCAGCAATCCACAAAAATATAAGTAGTCTTTAAAGATACTTAGAAATCATCCACAGTTTCACATATTATACTAGAAAGATGTGAAAAATAAGTTTACTGGTTTGCTAGCTTACTTGTTTACTAGTTTACTAGCTCACTAGTTAACACATTAACTAGTGAGCTAGTTTACAAATTAACTAGCTAACTAGTTTACTTGCTTACCAGTTTACTAGTTAAGTAATTTACTTGATAACGAGTTTACTAGTTTACTGGCTCAACAGATTACTAGTTTGGTAGCTTACTAGTTTTTTATTTTACTAGCTGACTTGTTTACTAGTTTCATAATTCACTCGTTTACTAGTGCACTAGACAACGAGTTTACTAGCTTACTTGTTTACTAGTTTACTAATTAACTAGCTGAATAATTTACTAGCCTACAAGTTTACTAATTCACTAATGTACTTGTTTACGAGTTTACTAGTTCACTAGTTCACTAGCTTACTAGTTTACTGGATTACTAATTAACTAGCTTGCTAGCTTTTTATTTAACAAGCTTACTAGTTCACTAGATTACCAATTTACTAGCTTACTAGTTTTTTATTTAACTAGCTTACTAGTTTAATAGCCTAATAATTTACTCGTTTACTAGTTAACAAGCTGATTTGTTTACTAGCTTACTTGTTTATTAGTTTACTAGCTTACTTGTTTACTAGCTTACTAACTCACTAGTTTACTAAATAACCAGCTCACAAGTTTACTAATTAACTAGCTCACTATTTTACAACTTAACTGGTTTACTCGCTTACCAGTTTACTATTACAAACTTGACAAGTTTACTAATTTACTAATTAACTAGTTTAGTTGTTGACGAGTTTGCAAGTTTACTATTTTTCTTTTACAAATGTTTACTATTTAACTATTTTACAATTCCAGTAGTTTAATACATTACTAGCTTACTTGTTTACTCGTTTAGTGGTTTACTAGCTAACAGATTTACTAGCTTATCAGTATACTTGCTTACCAGTTGACTAATTGACTAGTTTACTAGTTCACTGGTTTACTAGAAATCTTTTAATACATAACAATTATTTATGTATGAAACAATAATTTACTCGTTCCCTAGTTTACTACCTAACTAGTTTACTAACTAACTTGCTTACTAGTTTACTAGCTAAATAGTTCAATAGCCTTTTTGTTTACAAGTTTACTAGTTAAATAGTTTACTTGTTTAATAGTTCAGTAACTTACTAGTTTACTTATTTATTTGTGAACGAGTTTACTACTTTACTAATCAACTAATTTACTTATTAACGAGTTTGCTAGTTTACTATTTTACTTTTTTACTTGTTTACTATTTCACTATTTTACAATTCTAGTAGTTTATTAGTTTTTTTTTTCTAGCTTAATAGTTTACTAGCTTACAAGTTCACTAGCTTACCAGGTTACTTGTTTACAAATTTACTAGTTTACTAGAAATCTTTCGATACGTGAAAATGATAAAGATGTAACTTTCTTAGAAATTTATAAAACTTTCTGTCCTGAAGCATATTTATCATTATAATACTGTAATTGCATATATTTTAGAAATTGTTCTAGAAATTTATATAGAAAACAATAAAAACGAATCTAATTTACTTCATACAACTTATACAATTACACATACTTTTAATTGAAGAAATAATATAAAAAATATGGTATAAAAGTATTGAAAATTTTCATCTAAGAAACTTTAGTCTGGAAAATAAATTTTTAATATCAAATTCGTTGAAAGTTCCAAGACTATAGCATCAATTCCTGAAAATCTATTGAGGGATACATAGAAATAATAGAAATGTATGAAAATACCAAAAAATACTACAAAATTTTATGACTTATATACTCGACAAAAATTATATAAATTCATAATCTAGCTTTTGTCTGTGTGGTTAAAATTTGCTCAAAAATAAATTCAAATATATCAATTATTAAGAAGTTTGATTCCTAGAGAACCGAATTTTAGAAAGCTCTATAGACACCCATATAACGTAATATCAGATATTTCTTCAATTGGTATAAATGCAAAAATTATCAGTAAAAAAAATTGAAACCTAAGTTACTAATTGAAAATCACAACAATGGAATTCCATTGTTGTGATACATGAAAAATGTGCAACTTTGGATTCTAAAAGGGTGTAGCTTCTAAATTTCGAAGTGTTAAATATTTCAAAATCGCTCTCTTGTAACCATATTGTCGAAGATTGAAAATTATGAAATCCCAATGAAAAAATATTTATCAGAAAAACCCTTCCCAAAAATTATTTCTGCCTACGCCCCTGCCTTTCAAGAATCTAGTATTCTTTTGAGTTAGAAGATCCTCAGAAATTCGTTATGAAAATCTGAGAATCGTGAATTTTAAAAGTAGAATTCACGCAATAATAAATAAAAAATCTATCATTCTCATCCTATTTTTTACCTCCTAAAACAATAAATATGGACATAATTTTACAAAATTTCTGATACAATAATAACAGTTGCTTTGTAAAAACAAAACAAAAAATTTGTGAAAATCATTCCTCAAGCAAAATCCTACTTATATATTTTGAACAAGGGCTGCAAAATTAAATTAATAAATTTCAACTTTAATAAATCATCATACTCTTGTTTTCTGTTTCAGATTTGCAAAGACAACTACAAATGCAATTGCAAAGGAATACGAGGGTTTCAAGGTTTCCCTGGAATTCCAGGACCTCGAGGGCCCGAAGGTCTCCCCGGCGACGTTGGGCCTGACGGGCCCCTAGGGCCCAAAGGCGAAAAAGGCGAGGGAGGAGAGTATGGAGGAACAGGGGAGAAAGGCTACAGAGTAAGTACAAAACGCTTCAAGCTCAATATGACTCATTACTCGGTTCCGTCATATGCCGACAAGTGTTTATCGAAGCGATCCACTACTGCGGCATTTAATTAATAAACGACGGCGTCTGTGTTTACAAATGAAAAGACGTTTAGATCATCGCGTAGGAGTTCAATGGAAAATCTATTGTTTATTGGGCGGTAATTTTTTTATCCCACGCCACGTACATGATGATGGTTTTCGTGAATCAGATGAATAATTTGACGGTCAATACTTAAATTTTCTAAAAAAAATATCGATGACTGCATTTTTCAGTTTCATTTCGTGGTGAATGAAAATAACCTGAAATTTTTTAAAAATTAACTTATCGATTTCGAAATTTGTTTTCATGATATTCAGTTCGTATTTGATTCGATTTACTGACTTGTATTGCTATTTTCGATGATTTTCAAATTCAAGCAAATAAAATAAACTTAAAAATTAAAATCATTCATTTTCCAAGTGTAGCAGTAAAAGAAAAAGTAATCAGTTTGAGGATTTATTAGGTAGATAATGGAAAAAACAATTTTCAGTTAGATTTTTGGAAACATATTTTGTAAAATTTTTTTTGTAAGTGTTTAAATTTATTATTTATAGCTGTTGACTGATGTGTGGTCGTTTTCAATTGTTGAGTTAGGAGTCATAAAAAAAAGGTAATCAAGAATGGAATAAATTACAGCGTTTAGCGTGGTACAATAATTGCTTGAAAAATAATCAATTAGTTTAAAAGTTGTGTAATTATAGCCTACAGATGAGAGTTTTATAGCAAACGCCTTTGAAATCAGTTTTATGAAGAGCTAGAATAACAATGAGAAAAAACATTGATGACTACTATTTAAACTGTCGTTTATTAAATAATTATTTTTTTTTATTACAATGAGCTTTTGAATTTGATTTTATTTTTGGTTGCGATAATTTCTAATCACTGTTTTGTGCAAATGATTTTTATGTAAATATACACTATTTATTGAGTGATTGATTTAAATGAAATAAAAAATGAAATATTTACAATATTTTTACCATATGGTCCAATACGTAGCGTGTTCTATTTGTTTAGTTTTTTTTATTTTCAAATATTCCTTTGTTTGTTACGAACTGTTAAACAAAACTACACACTGTAACATTTGATTTATTTCCTAGCAACAATATTCTCCAAAGCTGTTTCGAATATCAGAATTACCTTGTCACAGAGATAATTTGTACAACTTTGTGCATTGAAAATAATTGAAATTTTATTAAAAAAGCTTCAAAATCAATAAGTTTCATATCCTAAGTTAACATGCATATTGATAAAATCATAACTAGCAATAATGATGAAATTTATAGTAATTAAATATAAATAAAATTAAAAGAAAAGCAGAAAAACCATGGAAGAATTGGAGAAAAATGCGTGTCAGTCGTTAAAAATATTTAAGCAGATTTTTTTAGTTTTCTTCTGCGTTTTTTTGGCAAAATTTTGATCCTAACGTCGTCTTGAATCAAGTTGTCTTAATTTTTTCGGTGTTCCTGACTTTTTAATATTTCTCTGTGTCTTGAACTTTAAAAACATCTTGTTTTTAGGTATTCATCTTTTAAAATATATAACTTCTACAACAGCAATTATTTCGATAAAAATCGCTTCACTTACTGAGAAAAAATTATAATACTTATTACAATACTGTATTGTACTGTGGAATCAGTCTGGAATATTGTACTTTCTGCCAGATGTTTATAGCAGTTTTTGTTATAATTTATAGTAAATATCGTCAAATGATATTGGAGTAGAAGATAGATTTTATCGTAAAGACTCCTATACATATTAAGTTTTCTACTTTACATTTTTTGTGTTTCTTGCAATATCGTATTGTGATTCCTAATAAATCCGAATTTCAGAAAAAGCCATACAGTTTTGTCAGTATTAAGATCTGTATAATTCTTTATGCTATATTTTTATGTACTTTCTAGTATATATCATATTATAATTAATACAATATTGGAAAAAGTTACAAATACATACGGTAGATTTTACAATATGATATGAATTTTTGCGATGCATGTACTTACAGATACAATATTTTCTCTTAGCACATGAAATATCACAATATACGAACTGTAAAAACAAATGATGAAAAGTAACAATCTGATTTGATGTTTCGTTTAGAGTAAGAATTATAATTTGTTAATACAATTCGTATTCTGCATATTTCCATTTTCCCGAAATTATCTTGTAAAATCTGGCATAAATATCGTTATTTTTACAATATTACACTCATAATCATGCAATATTGTAATAGATCGAAAAAAATGATCAAGTTCGCAATACTACTGTAAAACCTGCAATAATATTCAAAAACTTGAAATATTATTGTAAAACTTACAAAACTTCAGTTTACTTTTACCATATAAATGTCAGAAAGTACTATATAATTTTTTTCAGTGTTAGACCCACATTTAGAAAAATTTTTGCATGAAATGCTATATTCATCTAGCACTACAGTTTTAGAATAAAAATATACGTATTATTGAACATACAGCAATATTTACTAAAAATATAGCAATATTGACTCTACTGTAGAGATGCAGAATGACCGTCATTTTTTTTTAGTCAATGACAGTCATTTTGCATCTCTACTCTACTGTCAAGTGTGAATATTGCTATATGTTCAGATCATATTGCTTTATTTTAAGTGAATATTATTACATGTTTGAAAATTGATATTATATATTATTACTGTAACTGCAGTGCTAGAAAAATAAAGCCTTTCATGTTTTATATTTTTCTGAGTGCGTTTACTAACGATATAGCAAGAAAGAATTTGAAAATCGTCGAATTTACTATCATATCGAAAAAGTTATTTGAATATTGCTTAGTTGATGAATTTTATATATTTTTTTAATATGTTAAAGCAAGATGGTCGATGTTTTTCTGGATCGGTTCATACAGCTCCGATGCTTGTTGGCACTTGTTGCGTGATAATGCGTAGTCTCATCATTCAACACTGATAACCGATTTTTAACCAAAAATGGCATTTTTACCATGAATCATTCATCATATTTACCGGATACTCTCTTTTAACTCTCTTTTGTTTGATTAATAATATGCAAAGAAAGCAATATGCTGACGTTAAAAGTACGAAAAATGTGGAAGTTGCATTTCTTGAACAGACTCATCAAGATGAATGAAACAATAATTTCTTGCTTTTTTTTCGAACGGTGTATAAAGTAAAGTTTTTTGATAAAAATCATTTGAATAACTGAAAATTAAAAACGTATGAATTTTGAACAAAATTTTGGAACAAATGAGAATTCAAATATCATTTACTCACAATTACTGTCAATTTCATGTTGTATTAACTGCAAAAAAAGACTCTAACACCAGCTAAATATTTTTCCCATTCATCCATGTAAAAATGAAAAAGTTTTGGTTTCTCGAGTTTCGGTGCATAAAGATTCGACACAGATTTGTCGTGTTATGCCACTATCGCTGGTTCCGCGAGTGAATGATGCAAACTCTGAAATTGCCGTAGGAGTTGGAGGTAATACATGACACAGTTCCCGAGGCTTTGGGTTAACAATTCGTGGTGGTGGGCGTTGGAGATGATTGGTTCTCGTACCTTTTATCCTTGCGCGTCCGGCATTGATCTTTTTGCGCAAGGGCAGCAATAAAATTCGCTTTAGGTTTTGCTGAACAAGTGGCATTATTTCTATTACTTACTGTCATCAGTGGAAAGAGATTTAAGAAAAAATAGGACAAAATTTCATGTTTTTTGAGTAAATGAAATAGGTTTTGAAGACAATAGGTCTCAGATGAAATTTGATAATGATCATATTTATTTTGTTCCTTTTCATCGTACAATGGGACAATTTATAAAGATTTTCTATCCTCTCTAATTTGTAAATCATAAATGTCTTCGAACTTTCAGAAATTCTTCTTTGCTCAAAAATTGAATAATATTTTCTATAGTTTTGAGTAAATTTTCAGAATATTCCACAGATTTTTCCACTGTTTAAGAATTATTTAAAATATTCAGACTTTTCAACTCTTCTGAATTTTTCGAAAATTTTCTGAATTTTTAGGATAGTTATTGGAATTTTTGAAATCATCCAATATCTCTGTGCAATAAAAGATTCTTTTCAATTGATCAAAGTTTAAGAAACATTAATGTTCGTAGTTGTAAGTAAACTTGAAATTTTCCAAAACTACAAATTCAATCATCTTTTTCTGGCAGTGAAAATTTTTCGAATTTTTTGAAATCATTGACAATTTCCCAGATTTTCAATAATATTCAATTTTTGGGAATTGGTTAAAATTTGAAGTAAATAATAGACGATCTACATATAGAGTAAGACATTTTTTTACTTTCAACGAATTCACGAATATGCTTAAATTTTTTTTAAACATCCTTAAATATCAACATTTTCTAAAATTTTGTTGCAGTATATCTCGAAGTTTTCAGAATATCTGTAAATTTTTAAAATTTCAATTTTTATTTCTTTTTCTCAAAGTTGCAAACTTTTCAGGATGTTTATTCGAATTTCTAGAACTCCTCATGATCTCATCACAGAAAAATATTTTATACCTCTCAAAAATTATAAAAAATTACATACTTTTTGTAGTTTCATAAAGTATTTTAAAAATATTTAACAGTTTGAAAATTTTATTACTATTTTCTAAAGTGCTGCAAATTTTAAGACTTTACGTAACTGTAGGGAATTTTCAGAATTTATATAGTTGTTAAATTTTTCTAAAACTCTAAAATTGTCCAATTTTTATTGAAATTTCCGAAGTACTATCTTTCCACGATGAAACTTTTTCTGATTTGTGTGAATTTGAAAATATAAAACAATTTCGTTAGTTTCACAGTAACTTCAAAATAGTTACTAACATTTTTGAAATTGCAAAAATTTGCTCAACTTTCTAAGAATATTGAAAATCTTTGGAATTCTCCATTTTTCATATTTTTTCAATATAACATTATCATCAACCATATTTGTAGAACAAAACACTATTCTATTTGGTAAAATAGGAAAAATATAACGTTGTTTCACGAGTTTTACAGAATCTTCAAAAATTTTCTTAATTTTCAGCATTTACATACTTTTCCTAACATATTCTATTAATATTCCCAATTTTACAAAATCATCGACAATCCTTGCAATATTTCTATTCAATTACTCATAATTTCTTGAATTCTAAATTTTCAGCAAAATTTTTCGAATATCTGATTATCTACTTAGACTTTTCTAACAATTTACATGAATACCAACATTTTTCAAAACATTTCGTTTTTTTCTAATATCATCAAAGTTTTCCTCAGTGTTTCACAATGTATCGTAGTTTTAAGAATAATTGAAATTCTTGAAAATTTTCAATTTTTTTATTTTCAATTTTTCAGTCACAATTTTTTAAGATATCCATCAAAATTTTCGAAATCCGTAAGGATCTCTACGAAAAAATAATTTTTCGCTCTCAAAGTTATACAAAAATTACAATTTTTTTCTAAGTATTGTCAAGAAATATTCTCAGAATATCTTACAGTTTGTAAATTTTATGACCATGTTCTAAAATGCGACAAATTTTACAAATTTCACAGAGTTTTTGGAAATATTGTAACTTTTCGTATTACATTTTTTGGAATTTTCAAAATATCTCAACCTTCATTGAAATTTTCGGAACATCTTTTCACAGTTAAATTTTTTTTCTAGTTTTTGAAAATTTTTAAATATTCCGTGGTTCTTGTAGTTTGACAGTATCTTCGGAGTATTTAGCAATCTACAAAATTTATCAAGGTTTTCTGATATTGTTGAAATTTGCTTTATTTCCTAGAACTTCCTTAAATACTCTTTGTTTTCAATTTTGGAAAATTTGAAGAGTGTAACTTTGTTTCACAAATTTTACGAAATCTTTAAAAATTATCACAATTTAGAATATTCTTTTCTTGTTCTGAATTCCGAAAGTTTTCTAAATTTGTTCGAATTATGAATAATTAACAAAATTTACAATATTTGAGGAATTTTTAATCGTTTTGAAATTTCAAGTTTTGTTTAAACTTTTTTATCATTATCATATGGGATATTCGTGCGAGAAACTTTATATGATTTTAAAAAATATGTATTATTTATAATTTTCCACTTTTTTTGTAGTTTTACAAGAATTTAAATTATCTCATAATATGCAAACAGTATTAACATTTTTTGCAATTCTACACTTCTATCCACTTTTTCAAATAATTTATATCCTTAAAAATTTGCGATGTTTTTTCAATGTACTCGAATTTTTTAGGATAATTTCACGTATTACACAGACTTTTAAAAAATGTCTCAAATATTACAAAAATCTATCAAAAAGGATCTATCCTCATTCTTCCAAAAAACCTACGATGTTTTATGAACTTTTCTTGCATCTTTGTGGTGCACTCGAATTTCCACAAGTAACAAAACAAACATAATCGTCATCCTAAAAATAATATCTATTTCATTTTCAAGTAATACCTTTCAAAACACATATATTATTTTCTTCTTCCTCCTCTCTAGAAAAAAAAAACGAACCAACGAAAGGGAAAGATAACACCGAACTCATGAAGAAAATACGAAGGCGAATTCGTCCTTCAGGTTCTCTTCGTGATAGCGTTGGATGTGGCTTCTTCCTTTAGTGACGAGTTCACAAAGTAGGCCATCCGCGATGATAAAACCATTTCTGGACCGCGAAACGACGAATCGAAATAGTGTTTCCCCTGTATACGATAATATACGGAAACAGCTGGCATAAAAAAGGAACTCTTGGCATGCCAATGACCCCAATTGCGTTAGCACTCTAGGAATTAGTTCGCGCAAGTACATTTGTCCATTGTGTCACTCAAGCTCTTGAGAACCTAAACAGAAACGTTTCAGTGCACTTTTCCATAGGCATAAAAACACATGGGCGAAAAAACGAGATCAAGTTTTTGTGCTTGGCTTCTGGGAAGTGTAGCTGATATCTTGAAAAAAAAAGGATGGGTGTGATGAAATGGTATCTCAGAGGATACCAAAATCAGTAAAAATATGCAGAGATCAGAAAGTACATAAGACAGTCTGATTAGAGTTATCAGGGAGTGTAGAAGCTTTTTTTTATGTTTTGAAAACAGGAAAGTAAATAACATCCGGAGATTTGGGAAGCAGAGAATGAAATTGAGTACGCTGAACCCTTGAGCTTTTTAAAGTGGTTCTGAACTTTTCTCTCACGATAGTCAGGATTAATAAAGGTTGGAATGAACTTTTTGATGGTAGTTTCTGGCCTCAAGTTCAAATTGGTTGGGCTTTTCAAAGAATGTTATGTTTTGGTCTGTGAATGGATTTCTCGTGAAATTTTTGAGGGATGTATGGAATGTGAGGAACGTGACTTTTTTGGCTACATTCTGTATGAGTTTTTGGAATGGGGATCGAATGGTTGGTCGACAAACAAATCGAGGGTTCTGTAAAATTTTTGTAAATTTTGTGTTAACTGTTTGATGACGCATGAATTTTCCCGATATTGTATACTTTTGATGCATGAAAGTGATAACTATATTAATATTTTCACTTCTGATAGTTGTGCTGAGCAGACAGTTAGTGCTGCTTACTTTTTATTGAAAAAAATAAATTTTTTACTAAATAACCGCTTAAGATGTAAAATACTTCAAATTAATGATAGTAAATTCTAAACAATGAATGGTACATTGAAATTTCAATTACAAATTCCATCGCTTGGAATACCTTCATTCCTAATTTTTTTTATTCATTATCTATCAATATGATGTAACCATTTTTATGTATTGAAAAAATGTTTAAATATTTCAGCTATCAAGTTGGCAGAGAAATATACATGCATATTTTGAATTATTAAAGAGAAGCAGATATTTCTTTTGTACTGAAAAATTATTGTTGTTTTTGTGTATGGGATCATCATTTTTAATTGCTTCATTTATGACTTTCAACTTATTATCGATGACTTCAATAATGATCATTTTACTCGAAAATTTATCGCACATATGACATGCCAAATTTAAAATGGAATAGGCATAATTCCAATAAACGCAAAGAACTTTCTTCTAACATGAAAAAAATTTTGTTTCCGATTATTGGACTGTGATTTGTTCTCCGTTAATATTTTCAACTTACTATGACTCTTTTTTTTAATTTTATCGTTAATCAATTTGTTTCATATTGGAGCCATCGAGTTGGATTCCAAAGAAATATAGTTCTCAATATGAAAATGTAAATTTTATAAATATCAATGTATAAAAATGCGAAGATATAAAAAAAGAAATGGTGACAGATGTCAGAAATGATCGAGATATTTTAATAAAAAAAAAAATTGTGCATCTTCAGAAGTAAAAACTTAATGATCACAAGTCTATTTCGAAAATCAGAAAATGTATTGTTAGAACATAAAATTTTAGAAATTTTGAAGATACAAATATATTAGAATTGTGTGGAGTATACCGAATATCTATTTAAATACTATTTCCTCAAAAATCTATTAAGATTTTATAAATCTATTTCTATAATAATATGAAAATACGGGAAAAATCTTGAAATTCTGGAAATATCAAAAAAGAACAGAAAAGGCAATAGGTATTGAAAATATACAAAATACTAAATATTTTAGAAAAGTTTGTGTAATGAAAAATCTGTACCAGTTATACCAGTAACTAGAAATATACAGTAATTTCAGTTCTAGAGCATCAAACTATATGAATCTGTAAAGCAATTTTTGAAAATTATAGAAATTTACAAAAATTCGAGAAATACCTTAAATACATGAAAATTCTAAATACTTGGAAATTGAGAAAATTTGATTTCCCAAAAAATTTTCAAACTTTCATTACAAAAGCATTGAAACTTTGAAAAGGATGCAATATTTTTTTAAATGTGGAAGCCAGATCTCAGTACAATAATTTCTGAAATATCCTAAAATTTTTCTAATACCATAAAATACTCAAAATACTGAAAACACTGAAACTCAATGAAATACTTGAAATCTACGATGATATGATTTTCTTCCAAATCCATAGAAATTTAGAAAATCTGAACGAAAAAAATCTCAGAGCGTCAAATTTTTGATATCTATTTAGAAATCTATAAAAATAATGGGAATTCCTTCAAATTTCTGGAAAAATAAATAAAAAAAGAAAAAAAATTCTCAAAAACATTAGAAATCTACTTGGCGTTAGAAATTTGTACAAATATTGTTTTCTCAAAAATCTATTGTTATATACACTAGGAACTAGGAACGTATACTAGTATGGATTCTAATAATATTAAACTTATGAAATTTTTATACTATCCAGACAAACATTGAATGAATTATTATAATACATTCAAAAAATTAAGACAAAAAAAATGCCAGAAATACTGAGAATACTAAATAACTAAAAATACTACAAATCTTTGTAAAATACAAACTCAAAATCTACGAAGATATGATTTTCTTGAAAATGCATTAAAATTCCTAAAATATCTTGAAATTTTGAAGCTCAGAACGTCAAATTTTTAAAATCTATACAGAAGTTCATGAAAATATTGGAAACTCCTTAAAATTATGAAAATATCCAAAAAGGATAAAAAATGCTAAAATTATAAGAAATCTACAAGGTACAAGAATTTTATGAAGATATCGTTTTCTGAAAAATCTGTTATCATACATAATGAAACTTTGAATTCCAGAGCATCAAAGTCCTGAAATTGAAGCCCTTATCCATACAAACTAAAGAAAAATACAAAGTAATATAAAATACCAGAAATATTGAAAATACCAAAAACATTAAGAATATTAGCGATTGGTGTGATATTAAGAATCTATAAAGATACGATTATCTTAAAAATCGATGAAAATTTTAGAAATCTTCAAAAATTTTGAATTCCAGAGCGCCAAGTTCTCAAAAACTATACGAAAATCCATTGGAATACTAGAAACTCCTCTTAACTATAAGAATATTAAAAAAGACGAAAAATGCCAAAAGTACATATTAGGAATTCAAGAGTCAAGACATACTAAAAATTTATGAAGATATTGTTTATTTACAAGTCTGTAGTTACTGATACAGAAAACTTACAAAACTTCGAATTATGGAGCATATCATTCTTGAAATTATTGTTTTTCTGTAACAGAAACCATAAAAATAAAATAAAAATGTTTAAATGCAACAAACATAAAAAAAATACGAGAAAAAAAACTGATAATACTAGAAATCGGGGTAATGCCCAAAATCTATAAATATACGATTTTTTAAAATCCATAAAAATCCCAGAAATCTTTAGAAAATTCAATTCCAGAGAATCAAATTTTGGAAATCAGTTCAGAAATCCATGGAAATACAGAAAACTGCTTTAAATCATGAAAGTATTTAAATTGGACGAAAATTCCAAAAATTCAAAGAATCTACGAAATACTAGAAATTTATGAAGACATTTTTTTCTAATATATGTATAATTTTAAATATCATAATCTAATTACACTTTGAATTATAGAGCACGAAATTCTTAAAATCAATGTATTAATCCATAAAAACTGCAACTGAATAATAAAAATGTACAAAGAAGCCAAATTCTTAGAACACCTTCAATCTATAAATACTCAAAATTTATGAAGATATAATGTCCCGAAATATTTATAAAAACATCGCAATTCATATACTTTTGAACTGTGGAGCATCAAAATCGATAAAACTATGTAAAAACAATTCAAATATCAGAAGATTTCAAAAAAGGTATAAATTTCGAAAATATAAATGTCAAAATAAAATAAGAAAACTAATTGCAACATCTTGATCTAAATTAAAGCTTCCACTCAACTTTCTTCTCAAAAAGGAAAAAAATTCAAACTTTCTCCCCTGACAAGCAATATCAGCGAACCTCGAAAACTTTGAAAGCGCGAAGCGTCGGAGGGTTAAAAAGCTCGATTCTCGTCGACCGAAAAATTCCACTTTACGATCGCTGTAACAAGATTCCGCGCCGGTTTTTTCTCGGCCGAGCTTTTTTTACGCGAAGCTTAATAACATGTCTGACACATATTCCGACTCCCCGGATTCTCAGAACTTGGTGCACAACACGCGCGATCATAAACGAGTTCAATATCATAACAAGTAAATTAGCGATTTCTAAAATTAATCTGTGTGTAAACGATAGTCGCCGCGTCGAATTCCAGTGCACCAATTGCACAATTAAAGCAACGCTATTTCCTCGGCTTCTGCATAGCCTCCCGACTGTTTCATTTATTTTCATTTTCGGGGCAAACAAAACGTGTTTGCAAAAAGCAAACAAAATGTACTAAGTGTTAAGTGGGTGAATATTCCTCTGAAATTTGAAGTTTTTGGGAGTCTGTGGGATTGGAGTATGATCGAGTGTTTCAAAGGAAAAATTAGCAATGAATTGAGAATGTTGAATGTAATATTGATTTTCTTGCATTGCACGAACGGATGATGCATTTTTTCAGTTAAAAATCAATAAAAGAAAAATGGAATGTCAACAGAAGTTTTGGTTTTTTGTTAAACTTAATTGCCAAAATTGACACATAATAAAACAGAATTTTGTCTCAGTATATTATCTTCAAAATGATGTAAATTTTTTGAAAAAGGTCAATAATTCTATAAAAATGCGATATATTTCGTAGGATTTTAGAAAATGTAGAGAATTTTGGTTCCTTGGCGAATATTTCGAAATTATTCCCTACTAAGGTCTCTTATTTTTCAATTTAAAAGATACATTGTAAGTGGATCATCAATTGTTTTGAAAATTTCAATGATTTCCTGAGTTTCAAAAATTTAACGTGTCAGACGTTTTTTTGAATTTCAAGTTTAATGAAATGGGAAGAACGAAAATAAAATCTGTAATGAATTGATAATGTCAAATATATTCATAAGTAAATCTGCCTTATTTAAGAAACGAACACATAATGCATTTTTTTAGTTTGGAATCAGTTAAACAAAAAGTGAAATGTGAACAGAATTTTTGGTTTCTATTCCAACTCATTTGTTGAAACTGGCATAGAAAATAAGAGGAATTTTTCACACATTATCTTGAAAATTTTGGAAAATTTCAAATATCAGAAATGTATTGAACATTTTAGGTATAAATGGTCAATACATAATTCCGAAAAATGCGATAAATTTTGTAGGATTTCAGAAAATGTAAAGAAATTGAGTGGATTGTAGAATATTTTGAAAATTTTCAGTGTCTTTGGAATTTACTGTCGAAAAATGTTCAATCGTTTGTTCAAACAATTTCAATGAATACTGGAAGGTTTCCAAAATTTTGGAAAAATAATCATTTTTCAGAAACTATAAAGATTGCCGTAAATTCTGATAGAAAACTCTAATAATTCGTAGAATTTCAGAGAAGAATACAAATTTTCAAGGTTGTAGAAAATTATGAAAATTTTCCTTGAAACGACGGATGTGTGATTATTTTACAATTTTCAAGAACGTGAATGTTTGGTGATACATACTGAAAATTTTTATGGGCATCTTCCGAATATTGAAAATCATGAAAAATTTGAAAAACATTTGTTCGTTTCAATAATTATCGAATATTCATAACAATTGATAAAATTTATATGGTTCGAAAAAATGTTATTTAATTTTGTAGACTAAAAATACTTTGAGAACGTACCGTATTTTCAAAATTTTCGAAAAATTTTGTGATGCACGTAGATCACTAAACGATTTTGCGAATTTCAATGAATATCTAAAATTTTCAAGAATTTATTGTAATCCAAAATATTTGGAAACTGTACAGTTTGTCGATAACTGTGGAAAATTCAAATAATTTGCAGAATTTCAGAAAAAACAATGTTTTTCCAAGATTGTAGGAAACTTTATAAATTTTTCATAAAACGACAAAATCTGTGTAATGTTCTCAAAATTTTTAAAAATCAAAGAATGTTCAGTGATGCAAGGATCATCGATGATTTTGACAATTTCAAAGAAAATCTTCGGAATATTAAAATTCTTGGAAAATTCGAAAAAAAATTTACACTTGAATGATTGTAAATAACTCAAAAAAATCGATTGATTTTATATGATTCCAGAAAATTTTGACCTATTTTGTAGATGGTAGAATACTTTGAAAAAGTTTTGTATTATTAAAACTGTCAAAAAATATTTCTCTGCACGTAGATCACAGAATAATTAGAAAATTTCATCCAATAAATATATCTGAAAGTTTTATGAAAATTTCTTAAATTCAGGATTTCTGAAAATTTCAAAGATTTTCGATAACTCTGTAAAATTTTAATAATTCGTAAAATTTCAGAAAAGATGATATAGTTTAAGATTGAGGAAAATTATGAAATCTTTTCGTGAAACTACAGAAACTGGGTAATGATTTCAAAATGTTGAAAATTTTAAAAACATTTCAATAAAAATATTCGAAGTATTGAGAAATTCGAGAAGTTCGAAAATCATCAACCATTTTCGAAATTATCAATCATCCAAAAATTGGTTAAATTTTTATGGTTCCACAAAAGTTGATAAATTCTTCAGATTGCAGAATATTTATTTTGGAAACGTTCGGTTATTCAAAATTGTCGAAAATTTTTTCGTTGCAGGTAGATCGCCAAACGTTTTGAAAATTATAATGAATCCTGAAAATTTCAGGAATTTTGAACAATTCATCATTTTTTTTAGAAGTATGAATATTTTCCATAATTCTGAAAAACAAACATTTAGTGGAGTTTCAGAAAAGAAGATGAATTTTGAAAAAAGTGAAAAATTTTGATTATTTCACGTGAACTGACATTAAATGTACGATGCTCTCAAAATTTTTAAAAATCAATCAGAGTTTAATGATGCACAAATCGTCAATAACTTGAATAAACTTCAATGAAAATCTTCAAAACATTGAAAGTATTGGAAAATTCCAAAAACATAAAATTCTTCAAAGACTGTCACTAATCCAAAAAAAATTGGTTACATTTTTATGGTTCCAGAAAATTTTCATATATGAAATTCATGAATTTTTATAAATATTGTTAGTTATAGAATATTTGGACAATGTTCTGTATATTAAAGCTTGTCAAAAAATGTATTATTATGCTTAAATACATAAAATACCGATTATTTGGAAAATATGAATAAATATCCAAAATTTTCAATAATTTTTTAAATAATATCCATTCAGATATTTTAAAGATTGTCGATAATTCTGGGAAATTCAAATAATTCATAGAATTCTGGAAATGCAAAATGTTGTATAGTAATGAAAAAATCCTCGATAATTTGAAAATTTCAATAAAAATCTTTGAAATATTGAAAATCTTGAAGAATCATAATACCAAATATTTCAATGATTATCGATATGGAAAAAAAAATTGTTGAATGTATATACTTCCAGGAGAAGTTGCTATATTTTATAGGTTGTGGGAAGTTAATCAAAACTACAATAACCATGTAAATTTCTCATTATTTTTTCCATGAAAAACAATAATTTCTTGAAGATCGTGAATGGTTAAAAAAATTTTAGAAAAGAAAGAACCATTTTTCGAGTCTTTAATTGAATAATTGTAGAATTCGAAATCATTTTATCAAAGTCGATACAAATTTTTTTACATCTGTTCCATAATTTTCCTGGAAACATTTCCCCTACTCTTAAAAACTGGTATAATATTTCACCTTTTTTTGTACCCACATGCATATAGTTCCATTTATTTAATGAAATTCTATTGTGCAAGTATAGATAAAAAAAATATTTCTGGACTACACCAAAAGTACTTCATGTCATTATTTATTCCAACATCCGAGGCCTGTTAGAAAAACATACGTAAGTTCTCTTTGAAACGCGGCAGCCTTTCCAGAAGCGTTGTATATCTGAGACTATGAAGGTGATAAGAGCAAGTACAAGCGGATACACGAGGGAGTTTCTTTATTTCCTGTATCGCTCGATGCGGGGGCGTTAATACACTTCCTGACGCTCATTCATTGTCCTTTGAGCAAAAATCACTCGTCTCACGGAAACCGTCAGCCGGAAAAAGAAAAAAATCTGAAAATGTCTCAATTTTTTATCTTAACGAATGATTTTTTTTCCCAGAAGTTAGGAATAAATCTCACACAAATAATCTAACAAACATTTTGCTAATTATAAATGTGTGCAAACAAATTTACAGTTTGACAATTACTTGAAATATCACATGTTACATATTTTTGAACATATAAATGCCAACAATAATTTATCAATTTTGATTGTAATGATTATCCAAGTACATAACATGTCATTCCAAGTTACTCATGAAGCCATTGAGACACCTGCAAATTAAATGTTCTCGAGCATTAAAACTTCATTGCATGTTAATTGCGAAAAAAATGTTCAAAGGCATCGCTTTGCTCGTGCTTTATATATAACTTCGTTTTCATGTGGGGGCGTATTTCCGCTCGTGGTTCCGCCGCGGAATTGAAAATCGTTACCGTATGGATTTTATTGTCACGTATGAAGTTTCCTCATGAACGCATGCTACCACAAATCTGCCTTCGATTTTTACAACTCGATTTTCTCTCAATCTGTATTAATTACAATTCGACTGTTTTTATACATCACTGAAACAATTTGAAAATATGAATGCTACGTAGGGAAATTATCGAATATCATCAAACTATATTGTTTGTTTGATGGAAAAAATTCTTAAAACATGAATAATTAGTCATAAAATATGTATCTTTTTATAAATAATTTTAAGATTACAAGAATGCCTTAAAAAATTTCAAGGCAAATGCTACGTAAATAAGACAAAAAAAAAGTCCCAAGCCCTAATTTTCTGCGAATCATCATGCCCAGCATTTGGCCCTGGCACGTATTAATTTCGAACGAAGAGTACTCTCTCTCCTTTAATGGTCCAAGCGTGTGATAATATTTTTGATTGCGATTTACGAGCCATATTCAAATAAGGTAAAAGCATTGGAGTTGTATATGTTGTATGCAGTGAAGTCGCAAATGAAATTCAACGCCTTAATCGCGTTACAGAGCCAGACTTCAAGCAGTGATTCTATAAATTGAAAATAAAATCGATTATCATCAAGTGTTTTGCATTGTATCTGTATTATATTGCACAAGTTTTGGATGTAACGCGTTACTCCAAAATGTTACATTCTTAATGTAACGCGTTACATTAATTAACAAGTAACGATAACAGGAATGAGTCACTTTTTTCGGTAAAGAGTAACGAAAACCCCGTTATTTGACGTTACTTTAATCTCTCTCATTAAGTTTTAAGCACGATTTTTAACTTTTCAAGGAATGTTCTGAATCTGAAAAATTAGTAATTTTTAACATCTTCATTTTTTAATAAAAAACTCTATATTAATAATTTTTAATGGAGTATTATTATTTAATGTAGAGTATTAGTAATTTGTGTAAAAATATTGACGGGGAATATGCTTTTTCACTTTTTTTTAGAAACCTTTACGATTCAAAGCAGCGAAGTTTAGAAATTTACATAAAAATATATAGATGCACTGAAAATCTATTGCAGTATCTGTAAGATCTAGAGATCCTGCAAGAAAATCTTATGGAATATAAAGAATACAAAAAAAAAAATACGAAAAATACTCGAAATACTAGATATTATTAAGTTCAATGTTATTTGATTTTCTCCAAATTCGTGTGATTCCAGGAATCAAAAGACTTCAATTTCTCGAGTTTTGGATTCTAAAAATATATGTTTATAGTGGTCTATATAAAGATGAGAAATTTTTTCAAATTGTGTGACTCTGTGAAAAATACAAAGAATATTGAAGGCACTCTAAATCTATAAAAAAACTGTTTTCTGCAAAATCGATCAAAATACTTCAGGAATTTCGAACTCTCAAGCTCAGCTCATTCTGGAAATTCAAAGAGGTATCTTTAAAAAACTAAAAAATTTCACAACATTCTATAAATACTTAGAAATACAGAAAGAAAATACGTGTAATTTTATATGAAACATTCAAAACCTTTCAAATTCCGGAAATTCATACAGCAATCTGTAAAAATAATGAACGATCCTTGAAAACATAGAAAAACTGAAGAAATACGAAAAGTACTGGAATACGTAAAAATCTATCAAGAAACTGTTTTTTCTGGAAAATCTTGTAAAAAACGGGAAATTTCATCATGTGCAAATTCTAGAGTTCGGAATTCTTGAAATGTATATACCAATTTATGATATAAAAATACTCAAAATATGCAAAAATATTAGGAAATTCTGCTACATTCTATCATCCTGAAAAATACAAATAGTTTCAGAAATCTTGAACAATCCTTCAAATCGTACAAAAATTGGAAAAGTATCAAAAAAATCAAAGGAAATGAAAATCTTCATAGACACTATTTGCTGAAAATCCTCCCAAGTACAAATAATTTAAAAAACTTTGAATTCTAGAGCACGCAATTCTTGAAATCTATGTATCAATGTACAGAAAAATGATACAAATTAATAAAAATATTGCAACATTTCATAAATACTAAAAACTACAACAAAATTTAAAAGTTCTGAAAATTTAGGTAAGTATCAAGATTCTCTCAAAAATCTATTAAATTTGCGAATGTTTCATTGTGGCTGACATTGAATCAAATGTCATACTCAAAAATTTCGTGAACTTGGAAAAATATAAAAAATTGAACAAGCTGATTGATTTTTTTTTTCATAATGAAAAAGTACGGATTAACATTTTTTATTGTATCTGAAATAAACAATTTCCTTAAAAAAAACCACTAGTACGTTGATATTGTTTTTTTTTTCAGTCTTAGTTTTTCGATGTCTTGTTATTTATCTTCAATTTATTCTAAATCATAACGTGACAATAACGGGACGTTACTTTTTTTAAACGGTAACGGCAACAATTTACAATTTTTTTTCAAGTAACGGTAAGGTAAGGTGTTACATTTTTTTAATAACTCTCCGAACCCTCATATTCCATTGTTATTTATTATTTGTATTATATTGTATTTACTAAGGCCTGTGTTATTGTTAGCAAACCATTTTTCTTTGAGAAAAAATTTCTTCTAGATCTTTACAAAAATGAACATTCTCGTAGCGACAAAGTTGATAGCACAGTTTCACAACAATAGAAAGTTAAATAAACAATTTTTATCATGATAAAGTAGTAACGTTTGTAGGGCAGACTTTTTTCTGTTTTTTTATCGTCAATAAGCAAAGTGGTGTAAAAAATAATGATATTGAAAAAGATGTCATTAGAAAACATATTTCCCATGAGTTATAAATGATTTATTCAATAATAACTTTCTGCCATTCATTGATATTTAATCATTTTGTTTAATTCCTTTTTTTTCGTTTCAGGGTGATTCAGGGATTCGAGGTCATCCTGGAGAACCAGGAACATCAGTGAGTATATATTGAGAAATTCATAAGATATTTCTTCCAGAAAGATTCGAAAATTTGAAATTGATCAAAAATTGACTGCATTTCGCTAATGTTAAAAACTTTATGGGTGTAAAAACAATTTTCAAATCATATTTCATTCTCTTTTGAAACCCATCGAGATAAATTCCTCAACAGCCTTGCTCGACTTTATATTATTGCCTCACAAGATGCAACAATCTTTTCATGAACGCAAAAAGTAGAACGCGTATGTCACAAAGTTATACCTTAACTGTACCACGAAGTAAGCAATGTGACTTTGGGTGGAACGAATGCGATGTTCGGCGATTGCACGAATATTGCGATCGTGTTTGAAGTGAAGGTAGGTAAATTGTGAGTGTAATTATAAATCAAACGAACAGGGCAGACAAGGACCTCCTGGGGTGATGGGCCCTGACGGCCTGGATGGATGTAACGGGACAGACGGTCGAGCAGGCGCACCGGGACTGCATGGCGAATTCGGAAATCAGGGCCCACCGGGCCCCAAGGGACTTCCGGGTCCCATTGGTGAACCCGGAGAAGGAGGCGTAAACTCCGTTGGGGTCAAAGGAGAACGCGGAGTGCCCGGAATCGACGGTCCCAAGGTAAGGCCCAATTAAAAAAAAGGAGATGTACATAGATCTCGAGTGGATCTGGATAGATCTACATTGATGCATCTAAATAGATCATCGATACATATAGACAGACCATAGATACATCTATATATATCATAGAGACATCTAGATTGATCATATATACATCTTGATAGATTATAGATACATCTAAATAGATCATCGATACATCTAGACAGATCATAGATTGATCTATATCATAGATACATCTAGATTGATGCATCTAGATTGATCATAGACACACATCTAGATAGATGATAGATACATCTAGATAGATCATAGATACATCTAGATAGATTTAATAGATCTACATCTACATGTAACCGGAAATTAAAAGAAAAAAATCAGTATTAAATCTACAAGTCAATCTTAATTTTTTCTAATTCTCAGCAAGTTGATGTACAGAGATCTACAGAGATTAATTTAACTCGAATAAAAATCTATGCATGATCTATCTAAGTTCATGAGTGACTCTGAATTTAGAAAAAAAAATTTTAAAAAGTTGCACATAATGATTCATCGTCAGATACTGTTAAGTTGCTAACATTTATCCCAACGTATATGCCAGCACACATTGAATCAGCCATACCATAATCTATCTATATGTAGGTCTAGATAGATTTATGTAGATCTATGTATAATCTGGTCAAAATGAAGATCTACATAGATCTCGTCGAGTAGATCTACTCGATATCAATGTAGATCTACTTTTTTTACCTAGGGTGCACTACACACTCGGATTTTCTCGCATTTGGTTTGTTTTTTGCATACCGAATCTCTTGCTAATTTTGAGTAATTTGTTCTCCTTCTTTACCTGATTTTGCACCAATGACTCCATCGAGAGAATATGAAAGAACTTTTGAAGAGAACAATAATCGAGTTTCCTTTGATTTGGTTTAATTTTCGTGAGCAAGAAATTACGAGTTTTTATTATATTTTTATTGATGTGGTAACAATTAGAGGGATAGGCAGAGGAATTATTGTAGGGTTGAAGCATACCTTGACGTTCGGGTGGAATTTATCAGCATTTCAAAGAAAATGAAAAAAAAGGAATGCTTATGAAGAATGAACTTTGAAAATACAAATAATAAAAAAAATAATTAAAAAAATGATCATCGTCATAAGAAAAATGAAAATATTGATGTAGGATACTTGCAAATATAAAACATGTTTGAATATGATCAGAAATATACATATGCTGAAATCTAGGGAACGTAAATAGTTTCATGCAAGTTCTTCAAGTTCAATAATATATTTCTTATTACATCAACGTCAAAATGACAAAAATCCTGACTTTAGAAGAACCTTTTTTTAAACAGAATTTTGATGAATAACGTTTGGCTAAGATGTGTAAAAGATAAAAATTTTTTATGTTATTTCAACTCAGTGAACAATAAAGAAAAATCAGAAACTACGAAAATTTTGAGAATTTAAAAAACACTGAATACTGCAACATTGAATATTCTAAAAATTACATCAATATCTATAAAAATAGCAGACGATTTTTTAAATCTTACGAATTCTGAAAGAATAAAAAAAGTAATAGAAATCTATGAATGTTGCTAGTTATGAAAAATCTCAATAAATAGTCACGAACTATTGAAGCTCGAATTCTAGAGTATCGAATCCAAAACAAAAAGAACATAACAATCTATAAACATCAATAAAATCTCTATAAATACTAGAAAAATGATTAACATTCAATAAATCTTCGAAAACTACAGAAATAGTAAGCTATAGAATACTGAAAAAAAAGGATAAAAAAAAAGAAACCTACAAAATACGGAAAATTTAGTAAATACTGTAAATTCATGTAGATATTTTATACTCCCAGACATCTGTAAAAAACAAAATGTACATTTGAAAATATAAAAAAAATTAAAATCTATTGAAATCTGAATAGTTAAGTATAGAATTGTGAAAATCTTCGAGAAAAAATCTTTATCGTAAAAAATATTGAATAATATAAAAAATACTACAAAAGTGCAAAAAAATAATAGAAGGCTGTGTATACTCAAAAAAATGTATCTACGTAAATTTTTCTCGAAAATTCATAAAACTTCGAATCCTAGGCCATCTCGTTCTAGGAATCTATATGTATATTCAGAAGAAAACTAGAAAACTCTTCGAATTGTATTGATCTCTAAGAAAATGCAACAAACAAAAAAACGAAAAACATAATATACTGGAAATCTGAATAAAAGAGACTGACATTTCCAGCATGTCAGTAGATTGGAATATTTTTGTATCTTACTCGGTCGAAATAATTTTTGAATATTTCATTTTTTACGTAATCTTAGGCAAACATTTGTTAGTTACAATTTTATCAAAAAATTTCATAAACCATGATTGTTATATTTTTGAGTTAGATGAGAATCATGAAATTCGTTAAACTTTGAAAACTTACATTAAAACATTTTCGTTATTTGCTGTAGATTTCACTATGTACATTTGATATCTTTGCACCTTTTCTTTTGCTAATAACTTTTCGTATTATTTCCTAACGTTTTTACTGACATCAACGTAATGCATTACTTTTTTAGTACCAGTATTTTTTTGTTCATTGTATAGATATGTATTTACTTTGACATCATTAGAACTGTATGATTTTTTTATTCAAGTTCAGAAGTTGTTTTTTAATTTTATTTGTAAGATTCAAGAGAATAGGATAAAGATCAGACTCTTTTGAAAAAAAGGTCGTTTTACACAAAAAAATTAATTTTTTTTGGACCGGCATTATCGTTGTTTTTTATTGTAAAAATCAAGAATTTCGCTCAACGTTTAACGAAATCGTTTTTATGGCGTTAAGGAAGGATGAGTAATAAAAAATTTGAAGTTGAAACAATAATAATCCAGTCATGAAAATTTTTGCTAGGGATTTCCTGGGAGCCCTGGAGCACGTGGGATCACGGGTCGTATAGGAGAAACCGGGGAACAGGTAAATTTGACCTAACTTCTAAAAAAATCATTATACATTTAGAGATATATTCTAACATTTTTGCACTCACTAAAAATCCCTATTCGTCTGCTGAAAAATTTTTATACTGACAATCAAAGTTTCATAGGAGAATAAATAAAATGAAATTCTAAAATATATATTTTAAAATATATAATGATAATATATAGATGAATTATGTATTATAAAATATATAAAAAAAATTGAAGAAGAATTAAAATGTGATGGAAGCACCATTAATACAAATAAAACCTATTTCATAAGAAAAACATAATTAGGGATTTCCTGGCCTGCCTGGATTTCGTGGAATAAAAGGTGACAAAGGAGAAAGCAAGTCCGGAGACAGGTATTCTATATTTTATTTTTTTTTTTTCAATGCACTGGATCTAAACCTACTCCAAATATACTTTAGCAAATTTGAAAAAGAAGACACAAAATTACTCTAAAGAAATTCGAAAAAGTAGAAAGAATAAAAAAATTGAAGACATTTACATATTCGTAAGAAAAAGATAGTTTTAACAAATCTTTTTTGTATAAAATTTTATTTTATTAGTCTTAAAGGACAAAAAGGTGAACAAGGAGACAAAGGTCGTACTGGAAATCCGGTGAAACGATTGAATCCGCCGAAGAAGTTTATTGCAAGGAAAGGAATGAAAGGTGAAAAAGGTTACGAAGGTGACCGTGGAGAATATGGCAGAGTTGGCGAGAGAGGAAGCAGTGGAATACCGGTAATCATTTCTTCTTCTTTTTAGAAAAGTTATATCTAATACCAGAAAAATTTACGTCCAATTTCTAAACGGTTATAAGCCCCGTCATGATATTACGATTTCAGGCCGCAAAAGATTTTCCTTTAATTTTTCAGAGATACAGTCTACATTTCATCCTAAACTTTTTTCGTTTTTGGGTCTTTTTTCCTCTCAACTTATACTGAAGAAGAAATGTTCTTTCTTCTGCAACTCTTTAAATAAAACTGATATTCCTCTTATTTCGAAAGATATAAGACAGGCCAAACAAGGAACTTGAACATTCTCTGAAACAATGCTTCGAAGTTATCACCAATTTCCAAATCTCATCATTTTTTGCAACTCGTATTTAAACTTCAAAGTTTTTCCTGTCTTCTCTAGGATATCATACAATATCTTTGCAGGGAAAACCAGGATATGACGGTGCAAAGGGGGTAAAAGGAGAACAAGGTAATGACGGTCCCAGAGGAAAACAGGGCCATCTTGGGCCCGATGGCCCTGAAGGTACTAAAGGTTCAAAGGGTGCTCCAGGCTACGCTGGTTTCCCAGGAGCAGATGGAAAGCCAGTGAGCCTTATTTTCTCAGAAATTAAACACCAAACTGACATAACCACAATATCAAATAAAAAGAAACAAAAACATTCCTTCAGGGTGAATTTGGAGAAGATGGACGAATGGGTCTTCCTGGGCCTCAAGGAACCGAAGGCGAAAAAGGAATGTACATGCCTGAGTTAGACGAAATCATTCCTGGAAATGTTGGAATACAAGGAGATCCAGGTATTGTCCCTTCATCATCTAAAATGTCAAAATGTAAAAATGACCCATGCAACTCTCGGCAGGGCCTCCTGGTGAAATTGGTCTTTCGGGAAAACCTGGTCACCCTGGCAACATTGGCTTTTTGGGCCCACCAGGGCCTCCTGGAGATCAAGGGCCTCCAGGAAAACCTGGAGAAAAGGGGTCTTCGGTAAAAGGTCAACGAGGAGATGATGGTAATTGATATATTTTTTACATTTTCTTTTAGTATCATTGAGGAATGATCTGACTTTCATGTTTTTTTACTTATTAACTATACTTGCAAAGGTTTCCCTGGTAGAAGAGGACTTCAAGGAGAAGCTGGACGACAGGGAATAATGGGACCAGTGGGTCCCAAAGGATTCCCTGGAGTAACTATTGAAGGTCCGCAAGGGATGGATGGAAAACCAGGATGGGATGGGTTACCAGGACCTATTGGTGATCGTGGAGAACCAGGATATGCTGGTTAGATAGACAAATCAAAAAGTTTTCAAACTCAAAGAACAAAGAAATGAGAATGAATGACATTGTATTATTATATGACTTAATCAAATTATAACATTGGTATTTCAGGAGAAAAAGGTTTTCCTGGAAAAGGGGTGAGAATACGAGGTCCTCCAGGAGAAGTAGGATTACCAGGAATTCCAGGCATAATGGGCGCTGATGGTCTTTCTGGTATTCTTGGTCCAAAAGGACCTAAAGGTCTACGAGGGGAAGATTGTGGCGTATGTTTTCCAGGTAGGCAAACACTTTTTTGAAATTTATACTAATCTTATATATTTTTTCAGAAATCTGTAAAGACAGAACCATGGTAGACTTAACAAGGTATGTTCCATAGACGACGAGTTTTCGTTCAGTTCGCGCATTCCGCCAGCCAGCGCCATATTGGCTCATTCCCGCCATCGAATTCAAATGTCTCAGAAGTTATAATGTCGATGTTTTTACAATTCTCGTCTATAGAAATCGAAAAAACTACCACAGTTGCACGATTGCAAATTATAATTTTTGCAAATCCAATCGTCCACATAGCAATCATAACTAAAGTGAATTGAGCAAATCCGAGCTGCAATTAAAATACATCATTTTGTATTTGAGTATTTAATAAATACTTACAAGAATAAAAATTATACTTACGATCTTTCACATTTATATTAGTCAATCCAGCTGCTTCTATCCACCTTTCACGGATGATTTCCTCTTGTGGGAACCGAAAATATTTTACATAACTCAATCCTTCTTTTTTTAATGGTTTTCACAATTTTTAATTCAGCACACTGACATTTTTAACAATTTTTTATCTGGATCACTGATAAAATGCACAGTGAAGGATGTAAATAAACAACCAATATGGCGGAGGCTGGTGGAAAGAGCGAAAGAGATTAACCAAGTGCAAGAGGGACAGAGAGAAAACCCCCCTCTACTCATACCTGCGCAAGAACATACCTTGTTAATTCTACCATGGACAAAACTACTTGATCAACAGAAAACAAAATAAAATAAGTCACTTCACAAGTAAATTTTACAATCTAATACACAGGATATTAATAAATTGACTGACTGACTGATTCATCGACTGATACTGATTTTGACATCTCCATTTAACTGTTTGCGAATCCACTCTTCACGCGTGAAAAAGGTTTCGGATCGCCATCTGTGGTGAGACGCACCAAGCTCAGCGCATGCAGCGGCAAATTTCAAATGAAGTGAACGTCACTCGACGTATAACACTAATATACAAAAATCTCTACAAATTTGTTAACAACACATTTATTAAAACTAAGAGCCATGCATTCTAAAGTCTGGTTTAAGACGGAGAAATGTTTTTTTTTTTACAGGACATCCTGGTGCAAAAGGAGAGCAAGGTGATGCTGGTCGCGATGGCCAACCAGGATTGCCTGGAGCACCAGGTTTTCGAGGTTTTATCGGGCCCAAAGCAGAGCGTGGGAAAACTGGACCAATCGGAGAGCAAGGAATTCAAGGAAAGCCTGGAGCGCATGGGACCCAAGGGCTTCAAGGCCCAAAAGGTGGGCCTGGTAAAGTGATTTTGCCCCCAGATTCGCAGCTTAAGCCGGAACCTGGAGACGTGGGTGACAAAGGTTATCCTGGGCTTGAAGGTTTGAGAGGCATTAAAGGGGAAAAAGGCTTGTCTGGAGATGATGGATTACCTGGTCTTAAAGGATATAAGGTATATTTCTTTAAAGAAAATGATGAATCTTTACGTTATTCTAATAATTCATGGCTTGACATAAGTACTTCTAACTACAACGTGATGAACAATAAGATCCCAAGATCTTATTTGAATCTTGAAATTGAAGTGACTTGGTCTCTTTCGCGAAGGGCAACCGTGGTCTCTCTGGCTTCCCTGGTCGAAACGGTACTTACGGATGGAACGGAAGACCCGGAGATAAAGGTGATGCTGCGAGTGAACCCAAAGAATATTTACGCGGAGATCCAGGTTTTCCAGGTCTGGACGGAGAAAAAGGTGAACCTGGAAATTTCGGAGAAAAAGGAGAAGTCGGAGAAGCGTCAGAATACACTATCAGCGGAAATGTCAAAGGAGAAAAAGGATTCCCGGGTATACCTGGAGAATTTGGTACGTTTTTACATACACCACACCACACCAAACCACCACACCATAGTCGCTCTTAATTTGTTTATCACAATAATGAAGCACATTTATAAAACGAACGCTATTAGGTCTTCAAGATTGATTCTTTTGTTTCCAACGATTTCTTTCTAGGTTTTGATGGATTTCCGGGACTGAAAGGATCAGTAGGATATCCAGGAATCCAAGGTCTCAGAGGACCTCAAGGTCCTAATGGTACGTCTCTGCAAGGCCTGGAAGGTTTTAGAGGTTTTCCTGGAATGCCAGGAGACCAAGGACCACGTGGTTTGGCTGGAGAATCGGGTGCACTAGGACTTGATGGAATGCCTGTAAGCTTAATGAAAATCATTTTAATGTAACATTTTTTAACTAATGTTCGTAAAGTGCTTTGGACCGTCGATTTGTTCTTATTAGGGGTTCCCTGGAAGAAAAGGGGATCGAGGAGATCCAGGTTCGAATTTGCTTTTCGGCGATATGGGTGAAATGGGTCCTCCAGGGGAAAAAGGAGATTTCGGAAACTTTGGTCCTTATGGTCCCTCGGGTCCTTCTGGCATCGACGGTGTCAAAGGTGTCAAAGGCAACAAAGGTGCTCCAGGATTCAGTGGGGCTTCGGGTTTACAGGTGATATCTTTATTTTCTATTTTCAAACTGAACCAACGATTTTATTATTCCGTGCACTTTATGTTTGACACGTCTTTATATTTATACAAACACAGGGCGCCAAAGGTCAACGTGGTGATAGCATCCAAGGACCAAGAGGTCGACCAGGCTTCGATGGAATTCCAGGAAAACCTGGTCCAATCGGGTTCCCTGGTGCCAAAGGTGTGTAATCATGTTTAACTCTCATTATTTAAAGAATATATTTAAAAATTTTTCTCTTTTTTTTACAATCGTCAAGGTGCTGATGGTCTGCAAGGGTTCTTCGGAACAAAGGGTTTAAAAGGAGAAATCGGATTTGGAGGACGTCGAGGGCTCGATGGAGAAGAGGGTCCAATCGGTTATCCTGGAAGACATGGTATCCCTGGTATCGATGGTGAACCTGGTGAAGAAGGAACAATTGGAGAAGTTGGCCAACCTGGACTCAGAGGCTGGGTGGGTCTCGATGGTTTACCTGGGTCACCTGGGCCTAAAGGAGAAACGGGCGAGCTCGGATTCAGTGGTCGGATGGGCCCTTCAGGCTTGCCAGGGCCTAAGGGCATCATTGGTGACCCAGGAATCCCTGGTCTCGATGGGTTGCCTGGGACCATAGCTTTTGGTGGACCACAAGGAGGCATTGGTACGAACTATACATAATAAACTGTGTGTTAGAACAAAATCACATGTAGTTTTAATATTGTGGGGTCTTTTCTTTTAAGGTGATTTTGGAGACTCGATTGATGGACAGAGAGGCATTCATGGTGAACCTGGGGATAATGGGTTTTATGGATTCGATGGTGTAAAGGCAAGTTTGAATACTGATTTGGTTATTTCGATTAGAACGTTCTTCTAGCGACACCCAACCACAAAATTCTCAACTTTCTCATTTCTGTTGCTGTGAAAAAACAGGGAGAAGTTGGTGACGATGGCTTATATGGAGAACAAGGCCCACGAGGAGACATGGGTGTTCCAGGAATGAAAGGCCAAAAAGGTTTAGCTGGGCAAAGGGGATACAAAGGCCAGAAGGGAATGAAAGGGAAACTTGGACCTGATGGAATCAAGGGAAAACCTGGGAGACATGGAGATCCAGGACTTATTGGACAGACAGGTATTTTTTCCCTTTTCAAATTGTATCAATGGTTTGTATTATAGTACTTTTTGTGGTCGCACCTTTCAGGATGAAATGAAATGGATTCATCACATGTTTTGTAGGTTTACCTGGAGATCAAGGTCCTCGTGGAAGACTAGGTTTTCCAGGTGTTCGAGGACCCAAAGGGGAAATAGGTTCTCAAGGTGAGACATTGTATTTCAACGCAACAGTTGGGGATCCTGGATGGGATGGAGTTCCTGGACCAAAAGGCTTGCCAGGAAACGTTGGACCTCAAGGGTTACAAGGTAAATTATTGATAAACAATGAAGATTTTAAAGGGAAAGTGATATGCTTCTTGTTTTGAACAGTGCTACGTAACAATGTTATGTTGCAGTTACATTAATGCAACATAGTATTATGTTACATTGTAAAAATGTGAGACCTGTAACATTGATTGTTCATAGAAGAAGTAAATGTTAATGTTACACACATTGATTTTTTAACATCATCTCGTAATACCGGAATGATACTCAATCGTTACGTAACGACAACGTTCTTTATCAGTAACATTTTTACATCCCTATGTTACTTCTAAGTTACGTAACGTGTTGCATTCAGTGTTTACAAGGTATAAGATTTGAATATGGTAAAAAAACATTTGAACTCTATTTTTTTACTTGTAGTGGCTTCTTCTAATCGTCTATGTAGTGTATATTCCTGCCTATACATGTTCTTGGAACAATTCTTGTGCAGGTTTGCCAGGATCATTCCCAGAACCTGGAGATGATGGTCTTAATGGGTTGGATGGTGCGCCTGGTATTCCAGGACGATCAGGTCAAAAAGGTGCGCCAGGAGATTATGGCAAAGACGGTCCGAAAGGAATAATGGGAAATCCAGGAGGTGTCATCGAAGGTCCTGAAGGAGCCAAAGGAGACACAGGTTTAAAATTGTCAATTTTTTTTGAAATTCGCAATTAATGTTGCAACAGTTTCTTCCAAATCAGAACTGCAGATGACAGAGTTGTTTGTTGAACAGGTCCAAGAGGTTTTCCTGGAGCCCCAGGTCTTCCTGGCCTTGAAGGTATGCCAGGACTAGTAGGTCAACGTGGTCTAAAAGGATACCGAGGAGAGCCTGGATTCGCAGCATTTAGCAAAAAAGGAGAACGTGGTGAACCAGGGTTACAAGGAGAAGATGGTATACCTGGGATGAAAGGTAGTATGGGTGACAGCAGTCCCCAAGGAATTCCTGGTCGAGCTGGAGAAAAAGGGGACCAAGGAGATAATGGGATTCCAGGATTTCCAGGAATGACGGGTCCTAGTGGACCATCGGTAAAATATGATTTTAGTTATTTATATCAAATTTCAACAAAAATTGTAAATTCTAGACTCTTTAACTTCAGGACTGTTCGAATTCCTGAAATTTCGAACTTAATAAAACATCCGTTGTCAGTTTCATTTTAACTTAAAATTTTCAGATTCTTTTTTTTTTATATTGTTATCTTTGATAATCAAGTTTCGAAATTTGCACTTTAGAATCGAATAATTCAGTATTTCTTTTTTTTTTATACCAACAGGGACCAAAGGGTGATCGTGGTATAAGTAGGTTTTCACCTTTCCCTGTCAAAGGTCCAGTCGGAGATTCTGGCCCTGTTGGATTACCAGGTAAATAGAAGCTTAGCCGATTTGAAAAAAAAGGTTATATTTTTTGATGAAAATGGCTTCAATGAATATCAGGTTCAGATATAGTTACTTTCTGAATGTAACCTACGTAATCACAAGCATCTACAGTATTCAAGTAAAGAAAGTTCAGAATACAAAAAAAAAAACATTCGCCATTTTGTAGAATTTCAATATTTCTCGAAGAATTGAAAGGATTTTAAAATTATATAGAAAATAACTAAATTTCAATGATTATAGAAAAATTCGAAGTCGCTGAAAATTTCAAAAACTGTGAAATGTTTGAAAAATTTTTGAAAATCAATAAATGTTTTATCTTGCGTGATCTTCGAAAATTTCGAAAATCGGTCCAATAATAAAAAATTGAAAATTCCAAAACATTGATATTCCGAAAAAAATAACAAAATTAGTGATACTCCCAAGAAAAAGTTTTTAAATTTCTTAAATTAACGTAATATTTTAAAAACTCTTTAAAACTACAGAAACTGTGTTAGATTCTTAAAAAGTTAGAAAATGAAAAAATTGCTAGTAGTAAAGATTGTCAATAACTTTAAAGAATTTTTAAAAGTAAAAAAATTTTTCAATGATGATTATAAACTTGTAGATTGCATGGTATTTTGTATTTTGTGAATTTTTTAAAACGTCAAAAACTGTGTAATCGCAACATTTTCGAGACAAAAAAATTTTTTAATCGTACGAAGATCATCGAGAATTTTAAAAATAAGAACTAGAATCTGAAAATATTTTTATTTCTGGAAATTAAAAAAACATTGATCATTTTGTAAATGGTCAATAATTAGCCAAAATCCGAAAAAATTGTATAATTTTGTATAAAGTAGGTAAATTTTTCAGTTTCTAGGAAATTTTGAGGATTCTTCAAAATTTTGAAAACTGTGTGAAACTCTTTGAATTTTCGAGAATCAATGAATGTGTAATCGTACGTGATCATCGATTATTTCGAAAATTTAGTAATATATTGAATTATACTGAAGATTTATAAGAATGTCCCAATAACTCGAAAAAATATAAAAAATCAGTAGAGCTCTACACGGACAAAACGGGACACGCGTAGCCAGTGTTCTGGATAATGCTGAGCATTGTACGGCCGAAAATTTTTAAAACTTCCACTTCGGACACTGGTAGACTTAGCCTAGAGACTGGCTGCCATTGTCTCGGACAATGCCTACCATTGTCCGGGACACTATTCGACAGACAACGTACAGCAGTGTCCAGATATTAGTCACCAGTTTCCAGATCCCCGAAATCATTGCCCTGGATATTGCTCCACATAATCCAGGGCAATTATCACCATTGTCCGAAGCATTGCTCACCATCGTCCGAGACACTGCTCACCTCTCTGCTTCATCTCTCGAATTCTCCTCATTTGCCAAAGGTTCTCAAGGACCTCGAGGCGTGCCCGGTGATCCAGGAGAAGATGGTTTGCCTGGTCTTGAGGGTCCTCGTGGATTACGAGGACCTATGGGCCCCACTGGTGAACCAGCCCCAAGACAAAGAACTCCTCCTAACAGAGGTTTTTACTTTGCACGACATTCACAGTCCTTCATGATTCCACAATGTCCAAAGAACACGGTCAAACTATGGGATGGTTTTTCCCTGCTTCACATTATGGGAAATGGCCACGCGTTCGCTCAAGATTTAGGTTAGTCTAAAAACTATCCATGTGATATTCTGTCCTTTGAATCCCTTAATGAAGAGAAACATATAACCAAAATGATATATCATTTATCAAACGTCCAAGAATTCTCTTTGTTGTCTCCCTATCTCCCTAATCAATTATGCAATCCTTTTAGTTTCACATAACATGATTTGTAATGTCAAAAGAAAGTTGAAAGAATTAAGCTTAATTTTCTAAGGTGCCGCTGGAAGTTGCTCAAGGAAGTTCTCAACAATGCCATTCATGTTCTGCAACCTCAACAACGTTTGCGATTACGCGTCACGAAATGACTACAGCTACTGGCTGAGCACGACAGAACCCATGCCCTTGATGATGACACCTATTCCTTCTCAAGAAGTTGGTAAATACATATCCAGATGCAGTGTCTGTGAAGCTCCTACTCGAGTTATGGCAATTCACAGCCAGACAATGGCCATTCCTGAATGTCCTGGAGGCTGGGACGTTGCTTGGACTGGATACAGTTTTCTCATGGCAAGTTTATATTCTTTCCGAAGCTAACTTATATTCCTTGATCAGTAATCTCAGTTAAGATTATAGAATTCTTAAAAAAAAAGAACAAAACAAAAGAAAAAAAAAAACAAATTTCAAAGTCAACTGAGAGTACTTATACATAAATGATCCGTTTTTGTTCTTGTCCTTCTTCCATCAACCTTTTGCATGTCATTTTAGTCTTTAGGAATTTTACCGTTCGGCGGCGCGGCGGACGCATCGAGGCCTCGTCCACCACTGGGCGACATGTTGTCAAAGGACTGTCGCCATCTTGAATTACTAATCCATTTAAGTCGTTAGTTGATTAGTTTTATATATAAGCGAAGTGGCCGCGCGAAAATTCAAATCTTCTCCAGGCTGACCGACTCGTTTGATAATAATTTACAAAAATAATTTTCAATTTCAGCATCGCGACGGAGGGTCAGCTGGAGGCGGTCAATCCCTAGTTTCCCCAGGTTCTTGCCTTGAAGAATTCCGGTCAAGGCCATTTATTGAGTGCCGAGCACTGGGAACTTGTAACTTTTTTTCGACCGCAGTTTCATACTGGCTTGCCACTATTCAGGACTATGACATGTTCCGCAAACCTCTGCAGCAGACTCTGAAGAATGACCACACTTCGCGTATAAGTAGGTGCTCTGTCTGCCTCAGAAGACTAGTCCTTGCTCCTCACTCGGAGGCCTTGACTCACCGAAGACCTCAGCAGCGACCTTCCTCGCAAGAGTACGATCCAGGTCAGAATTCCGTGTTCAATCCTCACAGGCGGGGCCAGGCACAGAAACATCGGAATTATTACAGGGATCCTTATCGAAGACATCGCAATCGGAAAATTGAGACAGCACAGAATTAAGTATTTTCCTACTAATAATGCAATCAGGGGTTTAAAAGAAGTTATAGAAAAAAATTTCGGGGTTTTGGAGTAGGGGAAAGGGATTTGGGAGACTAAGAATCCTAGATAGGATGAAGTTTGCATGATAAAAAAGAAAAAAATCAAAATCAATATGTACTTCGTTCTTTCTGTTCATGACGTTTCACATTGTAAGGAATTTTCTCGCAATATACATAACTACCTGTAATTTACTTTAAAGTATACTAATAATCTTTGTTCCATCTGGGATCTTAAAGTTTCGAAACCCACTTTCCTTTCTCAAAAAACTATATATTTTTTAAAATTTCCCTGACATTATCTCTGACTACTACTGCCATCGAAAGTTTTTAATGCCCGGGTTATATGTTCTTATCAAAGGTGTTCCTTAAACGCAAAACGTCCTTTAAAAAGTTTGGAATATTAATGTGTACGATACAAACAATTATTTTTGAATCATCGCCCGTAATCCTCGAATAATGACATTCATGTAGTACTAAGTATCCCTTAACAGAAACTTCTGAGTTTATCTTTAAAAAAGTTCGTTGGTACACGTTTGGTTGAAACATGCAACCCTTTTTATATATAGGCTACGTGAATCCTAACGTAATCGTATTTAAATGATCATTGTGAATTCGAATGGGCCGAACATATGATAAGTCATCAATTTTTATCCGTACGTTATTTGATTACATGTTTTGCAGGTACTCTTGCCATGAGAATAATTTTATTTCGTACACAGCAATGTTAAAATAGTACAAATGTATGTAATTATTTAAATAAATCCAAATAGTGCTAGAAGTTTATGAGCAATAACATTGCTTCAAGATTTTATTTTCAAAGTGTAGTCAAAAAAATGTACTTCTCGTTTATTTAAAAATAAAAGTACATAATCTCGTTCTATGTCTTCACGAAAATATACTGAGAATGCATTATAGTAAAAAATTCTTTAATTTGTTTTACTCATGATAATTCAATGTATGTGCGGCTCATAGGTTTAATAAATAAGTTTCGTATAGATACGTGTCATTTCCAAAGATGTACCTTCAATCACAATATGTTTTTGCTATAAATAATCTTGATGTAATAATACACAACTTTGGATAGAATCTGTTAGTAAAGGTTATAAAAATTATTAATAAACTTATTTTAAATATGTGATGTTGAAGCATGTGCGCTTGATACCAAATTTCGTTATGTATAGTTTTATGAGCGAGGAGGTTGACTAATGGCATGAAAAATCGTGCTGTAATGTTAAAAGCTAGAAATCTAATGATTAAATTTGTAAGAATACTAAGAAAATATTTATAAGACGAGTCGGTTTTTATTATAATTAAATTTATCGTGTTATCAGACACATAATAAAAGTGGAATACTGCCTCGTAATAACTTGTTTTTATAACCCAGCTAAGCAGTAAGTTCCCTGCAAACTCATAGTTTGGTCGGAAACGACCAATCACAGAGGCGAAAGTAGATTTTCCCTGTGCTTATTTACTTTCGTCACTGTCAGCTGTCTGTGGGCTGCATGTGGGCATTTTCGTAATGGTCTATAGGTTACAAAATCCGCCATTTTCCATGCTCGCGTCGAGTAAAATTATTAACCATGCAAAGAAAGTGTCCGCAATCTTTTACAGGACGTAACAAAGCTTGTGAAGACTTTATCAGTCATGAATTCACTTATTTCAATCATAAACTATGTAACGTTGCTAAATGTGGCATGTGAGACAGAGCTTGTATCAGTGAAGTTTCAGGCACGTTAAAGCAGTCGGCAAGCGTCAGTGACCTTAAATTTCAAATTGGAAGCATTGAGATGAAAATTTCTCACAAGGCCATTTTCCATGGCGCTTGAACTTTCTAACTAAACCAAAGATGAAATGGTATCTACAAGATATAGTGTGGTAATTTGAAAACACGAGAAAGATAATGATCGCAACTTAGGCAACCCTAAAAATGGAGCTATTCCATTTTTCCGTTTTAAACTTTTACCTGTAAAAATGCAAATTATTTCAAATGATGCAGTTTCTGCAAGAAGAATCTTAGCTTTAGAACATTTTTCATAAATAAATTCAATTTTTTTAAGACACGTGTATTAAGAATACGATAAAATTCATTTTGCACAAATTATGTTGGAATCAGAAAAACAAAACATGTGATTTTATTAGCTTGTAATTTTCGAAATTTCTAAGCCAACTGATCAACGTTTCAGAATGAATGTCTATAAACGAATATCTCTAGAGAAAGAAAAAATTTGTATTAATATCTTTATAATTGCCAGTGTCTTATTTTGGATATTTCTAATTACATACATATGCAGACGTATGTAATACGAATCTGACGATGAGGAGAGGGATTAAAGTGTTCGATGTTCGTTAGTCTTGAAAAGGATATCACACATGGAGATCGAGACGTCAACACCGCATTAAATTATAATAATTTGACTAGGGGATCAATGCTGCTTCATTTGGCTTTAACTTGACCTAGGGGGCAGTGTTGCCAGAACGGTTTTTTCATCTCTCGCAAGAGGGTGTAGGTACTCTTGTTTCACAAAACACAATCACAATAAACAACTCACGAAATTGCGATACGAAAATATACTTTATTTACAAAAGCCCTACTTGATTTTATTTTTACAATCTTTTCCGACATAGAGAACGAAGTGTTTTCGCGCGGCGCGGTAATAGAGTGTGTATCTGAATCACGAAACGATATATCGATTCTTCTGCGCGTTCGATAGCATAGCAGGTCGGCCGCTGATTAGTCCAACGGTCCGCTCCCGCCATTGGTCGAGCTAGTAACCCCAGCTAGTTGTTCTGTGTAGTGGCAAGACTGGCATGGTCGCCACATCACTCCCCCTCGAGTGACATGGGTGCGCGCAAATTTTGGTAGTCATGGCGCCCGTGTTACGATTGGCTGAAGATCCGCCCATGGGGTGACAGCTGAAAATGGCGTTTGTTTACATCCGCGATTTTTGCCAAATGCGAAAATTCGTGGAAGTTCCGTGTTCCTGCAACAAAATAATGAGGGAATGGTGGGAAAGGATAGTGGGGAATGAAACTTGACGTCATCTGGTCGAGGTGACGAGTGACGTGTTTTGCGTGCCCAAAGTTCCGCCCATGATCTTTCTTCAGGATTGGCGGCTTTCCTGGTTGTTTTGTTGTCAGGGTCGTCGTTGTTGGGCTTGGGGCAGGTTGTGCTGTCATCATTAGCCTGTGCGTGTGTTGTGGCTGCGTTTTATTTTTATTATCTCGTTGTCGGGATGATTTTGAGTCGGTGAAATCCGGATTGTTGGTTGGTTGAATTTGTGTTGGGTCAGTTGATGTTGGTTTTTGTGCAGGGTGCGGTAGGTCCGGGCTCGCTTCGAAAAACGCTGGTTTTAACCGTTCGATGCCGATGTTTGACGGTTTTCCTCTGATGTCGATGGTGAAAACTCTGTTTGACGGTCGGGCGAGTACTCTGAATGGTCCGTCGTATGGATTTTCCAGAGGCTTTCTTACTCGGTCCACCCTGAGGAAAACATGTGAGCACAAAAAAATATCTTTATGAATGAAGGCTTTTTTTTTGTGTGATGGGCTGCTGGTGTTGATCGAACTTTTCGCATGTGTTGACGGAATTTTTCGACGAACATCTTGGGGTGTTGGGGTTGGTTTTCCTCGATGAAAAATTCGCCAGGAAGTCGTAAGGTGGTGCCATAAACTAGTTCAGCTGCTGTCGTGCCGATGTCCTCCTTGATGCTGGTGCGCAATCCCAAGAAGACTGTTGGCAGTATTTCGACCCAGTCGTCCGCGTCGTGACACATTATTGCGGCTTTCATTGAGCGGTGCCACCGCTCTATCATTCCATTTGATGCCGGATGATAGGCTGTCGTCCTGATCCTCTTGGCTCCCACGAGGTGTGTGAGTGTCTTGAACAGGACTGCTTCGAATTGCGGACCCTGGTCAGTTGTTATGATTGTTGGCGCCCCAAACCTTGCGATCCAGTGGTTGTAAAGTGTATTTGCTATTGACGAAGCCGTGATTTCTTTGACTGGTATTGCTTCTGGCCACCTAGTGTATCGGTCTATCATTGTGAAAATGTATGAAAATCCTTGGCAATTCCTGAGAGGTCCAACCAAGTCCAGGCGAATATGAGAAAAACGCGTGTCCGGGACTGGAATCTGCTCCGGGACTAGTTTCGTGTGTCGACTTATTTCACTCCGTTGACAGGGGATGCACGCGCGGGCCCAACTTGTGATGTCCTTTGCCATTCCTGGCCAGACGAATCTCCTGGAGATCATTTTCTTGGTGGCTCTTCCGCTGAGATGTGACAAACCATGAGTGACCTCGAAAATTTTTCTTCTCAGTATGGTTGGAACGTAGGGGCGAATTTCTTTTCCTGAGACGTCACAGTGGAGGTACACGTCGGTGCCCGTGATTCTCAACTTTCGCATTTCCAACGCTGTGTTTGATGACAGGAAATCTTGGAGCTCTTGGTCGTTTTCTTGTGCCAGTGCGAGGACCTCGTCGGTGCACAGGGTTGGCATTTGGATCTCTTGAATCCTGGAGAGTGCGTCGGCGGTGATGTTGTCCTTACCCGGGATGTACGTAATTCTGGTAGAAAATTGGCCAATGAAATCCAGTTGTCGCAGCTGCCTTGGTGACGCCTTTTCAGGTTTCTGGTTGAATGCGAAAGTGATTGGCTTGTGGTCAGTGCTGATTTGCATTTCTCGTCCCTCGACCATGAAACGAAAAAATTTTATTCCACTATATATAGCTTGTAGTTCTCTGTCGTAGGTGCTATAACGTTTTTGTGTTTCAGTGAACTTTCTCGAAAAGAAACCCAGGGGTTCCCAGATACCGTCATTGAGTTGTTCCAGAGAGGCTCCCATTGCGTCATCGGATGCATCACAGCGAAGTGTCAAGGGCACGGATTCCAGTGGGTGGTGTAACAGCGTGGCCTGAGTCAGCTGTTCCTTGGTGGCTTCGAATGCTCGCTCCGTCTCCGGTGTCCATTGAATTGGGGTTTTGTCATTTTTCTTGGCTCCCCGTAGAAAACCGTGCAGTGGTGCCTGGGTTGAAGCAGCATTTTTCAGTGAATTTCTGTAGAAGTTAAACATCCCGAGGTAACGCCTGAGTTCGATGACTGTGAGTGGCTTTGGGAAATCTTGGATAGCTGTTACTCGTTCGGGTAGTGGCCTGGTGCCTTTTTGATCAATCAGGAATCCCAGGTACTTCACCTTGGTGGCGCCGAGTACACACTTCTCCAGGTTGATGGTCAGGTTGAACTCACGTAGTCTTTGGAAAACTGACTCCAGGTGTCGTTTGTGTTCCTCGGGGGTCCTGGAGAATATCAAAATGTCATCTATGTATACGTAACAGAATTCCAACCCTCGGAGTGCGGTATCGATATAGCGTTGGAAAGTCTGAGCGGCATTGCAAAGTCCAAAAGGCATAACTTTGAACTCGAACAAACCAAATGGGGTGATGACGGCTGTCTTGGGTACATCCTCTGGAGCCACTGGAATTTGATGGTACGCCCGGGTGAGATCGAGGGTTGAGAAAATCGTGGAGCCTCTGAGCCTAATGGAAAAATCATGTAGGTGGGCGATTGGGTACTTGTCAGGTATGGTACTGGCGTTCAGGCGTCGATAGTCCCCACAAGGTCTCCATTGGCCATTTCCTTTTGGTGTCATGTGGAGCGGGTTCGCCCATTGGCTATTGGATGGTTGACAGATGCCCTGTGAGAGCATGAAGTCGAATTCCGCTTTTGCCACCCTGAGCTTCTCCGGAGTTAGGCGTCGTGCTCGTTGGGCGATGGGTGAGCCTTCGGTGAGGATGTGGTAAAACACCTTCTGCTGGCCATTACTCTTGGTTGTTGACGGATGTGTGATGTCCGCGTAGTTCTTGAGTAGATTCTTGTAAGTGGACTGGTTTGAGATGGTTGACACGCCCTGGCCTGGTTGGGAAGTAGTTTCTGCTAGGGAAAAAAGGTTTGTTACTTTGTCAATCACCTTTTTGTTTCGCAGGTCCACCAGGAGGCCGTAGTGTGCCAAGAAATCTGCCCCTAGGATGGGCTGTGTGACTTCGGCGACTGTGAAACGCCAGCCAAGCCGTCGCCGTAGTCCGAGGTCCAGGGCCATGAGTTTTTCCCCATAGGTGGTGATCGGGGTGTTGTTGGCTGTGAAGAGTCTGAAGTCAGTGGGTCGTGGGTTGCGTCCTGCTGATGTACGTGGCAAAACCGAGATGTCTGCTCCCGTATCAACTAGAAAACGTAAGCCGGATTTCTTGTCCCGGACCATAAGTCGGCTTTTCCCTAAGTCCACGTCTCCGACCGACTCAATGCGGGACGGTGTACTTAGTTTTCCGACTTCCCAGGCATTTTCCAGGAGCAGGGGGGTGTGCACTTCCTTGCTTTTTCCTTGCAGGTGTCGTGGTAGTAGCAGAGCGACATCCCGGGTTCGGGATTTGCTACGGGAACGATCTTGGAACCTGTTGTGGCTTCGTGACCTTGAATGGAAAAATTGTGTCACGAGGTTGTTTACTTTGAGTTTTAACTTGAAGAGTCTGTCGGCCAGGGTGCTGTCTGGTTTTGTCGGCCGGGTAGAGTCGTATGTGGTCTAGTTCCGTGGGCGACGAATTTCGTTGAGTTCGGACGAGCTTTGCCACCCTATCATTTTGTCCGCTATAGTTGCTACTTTATCGACGTCCGCCTCGGTGACGATGCTTAACACGCCTCGTACGCTTTCAGGGAGCTGCTCTAAAAGAAGTGTCCTGAGGATGGTGTCGTTGATTTGACCGCCCCCTGAGTTTCGCAACTCCTGTAAGAAATGCGATAGTTTTCGATCCCCTATGTCCCGGCCCTGGAAAATCCGCCTGAGCCTCGTCTCCTCGGATTCTGCGAATGTCTGGATTACGCGATCCTCAATTGCCTGGTATTTGTCTCGCGCCGGGGGTTTTTTCACCAAGGAAATTATGTGTGGGTACATTTCCGGTTCCGCGAATTGTACCATATACTGAAACTTCGTATCGTCGGTCACGATCCCGTTCGTCGCGAAAATAGCTTCGACTTGTTGGAACCAAAATTCCGGGTCAGCGCGGTAAAACGGAGGAAATTTGGTAATTCGCGTCGCTTGCACAAAAAGGGGGTTCGTTTCGGAGAGCTCGTCCCTTTTTTCGTGAGACATGGTGTGGTTTTTAGACTTACTCGTTATTTTTCGGAAAAATTCTGGTTCCTTATGTTCGCTTTTTGGTGTTGCTTGATTTCCACTGGCCGTTTCTTACAGGTGAAAGTGCGATGGTATGGATGTTCTTGGATTTCTTTCCTGCGGTGGTCGTTGGCCAGGTTTTTGGGGTTGCCTCACGTGCTCGTGATTTTGTTCTTCTTCTCGGGGTCACCAGTTGTAGGTACTCTTGTTTCACAAAACACAATCACAATAAACAACTCACGAAATTGCGATACGAAAATATACTTTATTTACAAAAGCACTACTTGATTTTATTTTTACAATCTTTTCCGACATAGAGAACGAAGTGTTTTCGCGCGGCGCGGTAATAGAGTGTGTATCTGAATCACGAAACGATATATCGATTCTTCTGCGCGTTCGATAGCATAGCAGGTCGGCCGCTGATTAGTCCAACGGTCCGTTCCCGCCATTGGTCGAGCTAGTAACCCCAGCTAGTTGTTCTGTGTAGTGGCAAGACTGGCAGGGTCGCCACAAGGGTACTCAAAATCCCGCTAAAAACTGCCAGATTCAAATGAGAAGCTCAACAATCGTTTTTATCACAATTGAAAGTTTTAGCCAAAGAATTTATAGTTCATTTAAGAATTTAGCCAAATTTTAGCATTCGAACAAATGTCCCTATATCCCGCTAATTTTCCCGCTAACCGCAGTCACCATTTTCTTACCGCTGTCATGATTTAAATACCGCTAGATCTAGCGGGAAAACTGCTAATCTGGTGTTGTATCTTTATTTCGATATTGTTGTTAAATAACGGGACTTAAAATTATCAACACCGACTTTCATTATCAACTGTGTGTGTATATTCTTAACGTTTTATATTATACATACATAAACATATATACATAAGTTTCTGAAACACGAAAATGGCGGTAATATTTGAATCGTTCGGTTTGAGATGTAACATCTGGCAACACTGCCAGGGGGCCTATTCTTGAAAACTAGTTTTCGTACGAGAATCAGGGAAATTTGTGGGTCTTTTTGTTGGTACGCGCCAACAAAGTAAGCTGAAAAACTCTGAATTTCACGATTTATCGTATACAAGAAAGTTTTCAAGAGTACCAACGGAACAGGCTTAAAACCCCCAAATTTCCCTAGTTTTCGTACACTGAGGAGCATTAGATCGCTTCTGAATTTAGGGGATTTAAGCTTGTTTTGTAGGACCGGTCCAACAGAACAAGCTTAAATCCCCTAAATCAGAAGCGATCTAATACTCCTCAGTGTACGAGAAAGTTTTCAAGAATAGGCCCCCAGGGATTATAGCGAATATTTATCAAGTTTAGAAATTTCATGGTAAAATTCATTTTGAGAACGATTAATTTGGATTTTGAGTATTTTCTAAACGGTCAAAATAGAAGTGACTTAAATAACACTGCTATTAAAGTTCCGTTAACATGTGAGGAATTAAAGATTATTGATGAGCATGAATAAAAATTGCTTATATACGTAAGTATGTAAAGTTATAAATAACAATTGTCGCATTTATTCTAGAATAAATAATTTCTTTTCATATTGTCGAAATTTTTACTCTACAAATTGTATTTCGCGCCAAAATTTTTAAATTTAGTACGTCACGCTATCTGGCGTGTACTGATATAATCAAATATGTCAAAATGAAAACAAGTGCGAAGCTGGCAGAAAATGGTTTCTTCTTAATCTGTGTACTTCACTTTGTTTTTGTTATAATCATTTGTTGCAATCAGTTGCAGTTTGTTGTATTTTAAATGTTATTTTCGTCAGTGTTGCAAAATAAATTTTTTTTTTGGTGAAAGAAATGGCTCCCGGTGCAGACAATGCACATTCCAAAGAAGATTACTTAATTCTGAGAGCAAAGGAAACACTTTCCACAGATATTTGCCTCGCAAAATCATGGCTTATCACTGCAAAATTGTTATTTCCCCACAGCACAAAAGTCAAAGTAATTACCTTATTCTTAAATAAAATTATACATGACATGCTGTTTTCTGCAGAATAATTTTTTTCTTTATTTCAATTTTAAGGCGTAACCTCTTTATTAAATATTTGAAAAATACAAAACAATTGGAACTTTTTTTTCAGAAAGAAGAAAAAACAATAATAACTCATTATAAATAATTTATAATAAATTTTAAGAATCAAATTTTCATAAGTATATTTATTAATACTTGATAAGAATTAATTATTATCAAATAATCAATTATTATAATTAAACATGAAGGTCATTCAAATTGAATGATGATTACTTAGATAAAAATAAATTTAGTGTTATGTTTATAACTATAAATGCTTGAATATAATTTTTCAGCCCATTTTTTATTCAGATGTTAAATAAAGTATTTTTAAAATTTATTTTGCAAGAAACATATATTTTATAGTAAGATAATTATCAATCATTTTATTCAAATAAGTACACATGGAAAATTAATATTATAGTCGTTTATATTAGTTAGTAAAAGTGTAAAAAATTGTGAAAAATTTTTATGTTCAGAACTACCAGTTATTTGAAAAGAATTTTTTGGTCAAATTTTAATGAAGATGTTGAACAATGAATTTCAAGAACATTAGCTTGCACGTAGAATTTATATTTTTATTCTCTAAACTTAATTGTTAAAAAAAAACATTGTTTGAGTTAAATTTTTGATAATTATCATGCAGTTGTCAATAATAAATAATAAATATCGCGGTCATTCTATGCAATAATAAATACATCAATAATGATAGAATATTTATCATTTTTATAATAATCATTTATTTTAAGAGAATTCTTGGAAAGATATTAAATAACCAATTTCAAAAGTTGTGTTTGCAGTAATAAAAATTTATTTATATTGAACATTAAGGAAATGATATTTTTCATATAGTTTTTATTTTCAATTCAAAAAAATGGTCATTTTAATAAAATAATTGTCACATTAACAATTATTAAACAATTTTTATGTTGCTTGTTTGAAGTTCAACTTAAAATAATTTTTGTGTCGGGTTTTTATTAAAATGTTAAATAATGAATCCATAAACTTTCATTCACAGAAAAATTATTATCAGATAATAATAATCGATTATAATTCCCACATTATAACTTACGTTTAATTACTACTGTCATTTATACTTGTAAATAATTAGGTACACTCATAATAATGTAAAAATTTTAGAGCTAAATAAATAATCAATTAAAAATTACGATTGCTGAATTAATATTAATAACATAAGTTAATAATATTATTAGAAAATTATGAATCATAAATGAATATCATATACATTTATACTGTTTATTGATAATCTTGATGATTATGAAATTTTTATTAAAATATTAATAGTTATAAGAATAGAATTATTCAGCAAAATCATTATCAAGATTTTGAATAATGAATGTTTGAAATGTCTTTCAAAAAATATTATTACTGGTGGATAATTGAATATGATGATTATTTATTCATAATTAATTTGACAGCAATATAATAGTCATTGATATAACATTAAAATTATACCTATAATGAAATGATAATAATAACTTTGATAATAATGCATTATTTGAAAATCAATTTCTACCTAAATTTTTGAAAAGATGTTGAATAATGAACGTTCCAAATTTCATGCGCAAAAATGGTATTAATTTTTTTCGAAATATGGTTCAATTATTTTTATCGCATGACCATAAATTACACATCAATACGATAATGGTTCGTATTAGGTAATAAATGTGTCAAAATATGTGAAAAAAATTCTTAGGTTCAGAATTGTTAATTATTTGAGTTTGTAGAATGTTGGTCATGTTTTGATATAGATGTTGAACAATCGATTTCGGGAATTTCGATTAGAAGAAAAATTTCGTGTTTTATTTTTAACAGTCAAAAGTAATATTTTTCTGTTATTTAATTACTAATGATTATTATTAATTTGAATAGAATTTTCTGGTAAAATACTCGTACAGATGTTAAATAATGAATTTAGAAAATTTCGTTTGCAGTTATGAAATTTATTAATATAAATTAATTCTGAAGGATATTTTTTGAATAAATATATTTTATATCAAAATAATAGCTATTTTCATATAATTATAATTACAAAAATGATTTCGAAATATTTTTTATGTTATCAATTAATAATTTAACATTTTATCTGAATTTTTTAGTTGAGTTTTAATAAGAATGTTACATATCGAACTTCAAAAGTTTCATTTGCAAGAATAACATTTATTTCAACTCGATAATTATAAATATTTGCCATTCAATTATTATTGCTCATTTACAAATAAAACTGTCATTTTTACTTCAAAATGATCACACTTATAATTATAAAAGAATCATTAGGTTGACTTAATTATTTCAAGGTCATTTTTTGCAGTCGAATATTCATAAAAATGTTGAAATACAAACTTTCAAAATTCATTTGCGAAAAAAAATTATCATTATTATTTTGTTATAAATGATAAATATTGAAAAACTATGAATTGTAAATGAATTTCATAACCATTTTTATTAAGCAAAGATACCGTCAATATTTATGAAATAGGTAATAATACAATAAATAATTTCAGAATACAATTTTTCAGAGTGATTTTCATTTGGATGTTCAACAATGAATATTCAAAATTTCTGTAGCAAAAATAATATGTATTTATAATAGACAATTAAAAATGGTTAATCATAAAATAGTCATTCGTATAAATTTAGTATTAGGTCAATAATGATCAAATAATTATCATAGAAATATTGAATGATTATTTGAAAACAAATTACTACTATAACTTTCATAATGATAACTAATATCCAATGTTCGAAATTTTCTTTGCAAGAATAATATTTAATATCATCAGATAATCATTAAATATCATTATTTAATCATATTCAATTGCACATAAATATGTTTGTCATTTTTACTACATAATTACATTCACAATTATGAAAATTCAATTATGTCAAAAATAAATGATTTGAATATAATTTTCCAGTTAATATTTCATGAAGATGTTGAATGATGTTTTTTTAGAATCCTGTTTGCAGGAATTATATTCATTAATGTGGGATAGTTATCAATGATTATTATTAAATAGCTAATGATTTTCTATTAATCATATCGTTAAAAATAAGTAATAATAATTATGTCTCAATTAATAGAATGATGGTTATCAACTATTGATGTCGAATTTTTCGGCATACCTTCCATGAAAATGTTAGATGATGAACTTTTGAAACTTCATTCCCATGTACATAATACAATAAAAATTCATATTGGATAAAAAATATTATGTTGAAAATTATTAATTAGTTTTAATTAATTTCATAGTAAACTTTTGATAAATATGTTGGATAATGAATTTTGTAAATTTCATATAAAAAAGAAAAAAATTAATTTAGATATAGTTTTTATTATTATATTGATCAATATTATAAATAATATACGAATATTATTTTCATTTTCATTAAATGATAGTTACATCAATAATCATAAAATAATTATTATGTAGAATATAGATAAGAATCATTTAAATAAAATTTTTCAGGTAAACGTTTTAAAAAATGAATTTCTCAAATTTTGTTTGCTAAAATAATTATTCAGTCAAATAAGATATTTAAAAATGATAGATGTTAAATTTATTCATTATAAATACATTTCTATCTTATAATTTCTGTCAATCATTAACATAGTGAATGGACAGTAGTTTTATTTCAAACTAATTTATCAATGCTTGAATAATAAATCGAGACATCAATTCTCAACATTTTAATCCGTAAGTATGTAAGTAAATACCAAAAATTGAATTTTTTCTCAGTTTGAAGCATACAGATTGGAAAAACTCGCCAGCAACGTGAAAGCAGCAGCAGAATGTTTCAGTGAACTGTATGTAAAAATGATCTTGACACATATATTTCTTCAGTTTATTTATTTACATCAAGTATATTAATTTTATTGAATATATTTGTTTATTTCTAATTGATTTGTTTTTTGAATGTATCTATTTTTATAAAATACATCAGTTTTTTGCAATACATTTATTCTAATATTTTCTGTACTGTATTCATTTATTTTTATAACTAAGGATTTTTCAAGTGAATGAATTTTCAAGGTTCCAGAATTTCCCAAATGATCGCGAGATATGGAAAGAAATCGAGTTAATCACCGCGTCTTTGAGATCTGAGCACCCTGAAGGGGAAGCCGCTTTGTTATGCCAAATGTTTCACCATATTCCTCAAGATGTACAACATCGTTTGCTCATTATGACTGCCGATCAAAGCGAGGACCCAATGGAACATTGCAAATTGCTGCTCTTGTTGCTGAAACGATTTCCTGCAACTGCTTCTACTCATGGAGTAAAATTTTCTACTGAATACTCACATCCTTGCAAAATTCTCAATATATTCTAAAATTATTGTATATTTTGCAGCCAAAACTCGTAGAAACTCTTTTGACTGCCGAAAAACACAGTCATCCTGGTCGTGCACTGAATGATTTTCGTGAACTTTTGGCCTGTGAGGCTCTGCCAATTGTAGGATCTGCACTTGTAGATTTGCATCCAAGATTAAGTTTACGTCTTCTCAATAAAACCATCGAATTTTATCTGGCATACATTCAACAGGTAATTGATTGTATCATTAATTTCATTCTTGATGATAAATTATCAATTTAGCACATTATTTTATATTTGTAGCCCCAAAATCAGGAAAGTAAAATTCTTCAACCCTGGGACCGAATGTTCCAAATTGTGGAGTTGATGGGCAAGCAACTACGTTGGGAACTGAGCAGTTTGTTTGCCACTCCCTGGAATCGAGAAATTTACAGCGAACGACTCCAACAGTTTGCATCGAAACATGGCGATAAAAGCCACGAAGAATTATTTACTCGACAATTGTTGATTTGCTCTGTCATTGTTTTAATAAGGATTTTGGATGAGCATAATAGTTTGATGAAAAATGGGGACACTATTTATTGTCTTGTTGAAGCTTTTGAGGAGCCATTTTTAAACGCTGGTATGCACAATTTTGACTATCCAAGAATTTTTTTATGTGATATTTAAAATTTTATAAATTTGAATAACCATTTTTTATGTTTCAATAGCAGCAAAACCAAAAAAACGAAAACGAGACGAAAATATGCCAGTCGTTGTCACAAGTGACGGAAATTACAATGACAGTGGTTTGGCTTTGGCTGTAAAATTATGGGATGTTGCGAACAAGAACGATTACATGCAACATGACATCACGAAATTGAGGCAGCAATTGCATTTGGACGTTTGGCTGAACTCGTTTCTTACGGAATACACGATTTACAAAGGGTTGCATCATGATGTTTTCCAAAGATTGAGGATGGAAAATGATTGTTTTTACACATACCTTAGGTTGGCTTCTACGTGCTTTGTTTTGAAAGATTACAAGGTATTTTCTCATTAAGATATTCGAAGGTGTAAAAAAAATATGAATGAATATTCTAAAAGTGCCACATAGCTAATATCGTGCTTGAACTAAAAGTATTTTGATCTCGTTTATGAAAAAATACCCAATTTTTTACTGCTATGAACAAACTTTTGTACCAGGGAATGCTGGAATACATTTCATTGGTAGCAGCTAACTTACCACCAAATCGAGGAACGATTTCCAGCAATTTGACGGTTCAGGCAAAGCGACATTTGCATTATTTGCCTTTGGCACGGTTTCCAGTTTTGCAATATTGCTGTAAACTGATTTTATCTGCAATGCAGGTAACTTGGTTGAAGTATTGTAATGTTCTGAAGCTTTTATTTGAAATTCAAAAGAAACGTGAATTATTGTTAGTCAGATAAATGTTCTAGAAAATACTTATTTACAGATTATTGAAATTCTAAAAAAAGAATCCTGACGGAGATATTTTTTTTTCACTTCCGTTTGAGTGGATTTTGGTCCCGATTTTATTAACAAGAAAATTTTCTTGTAGAGTCCAATAATTTGATTGTATGGATACAGTTTTTATGTAATTTTAAGTGGTAATAAAGTGAGTCATATTTTTTTGAAAGGAAATATTTTTACTCGTAATTGTAGATTCAGACGTAGTAAAAATTTTTGGGAATTCTATTTAATTGTTAATTGTAATTTTTACGCGAGTGATTCTAAATAATATTTTATGTTTTTTAGGACAAATTCGCTATACCCGGAGCAGTTGGTGATTATGCAATAGGTAAAAAATCAGTTTTTTCACAATTAAGGTTTTTTCAAGTTTCAAATTCGAAATTGTAAGCAATATCAAAAATTTTGCCCACGAATTTAAATTTATTGAGTACTATTACATTGTTATTATTTTTTGATTTATTTTTGAATAGAAAAATTTTTTAAATAAGGGAACTACAGTCAGTCTAAGGATTCTGAAAGTTAAAAAAAATATTCAAAAATTTTATTGAAAACCCATCTGAAAATTTGCATCATTATTAGAAAAATACTTAAATACCTTTATGATATTCAATTTCGTCGAATTTAATGGATAATAATTTTAAACAAACTCGTAGAATACACTACAGAAAATTTTGTATCAATTAGAAATGAACACAAAAAGTCCTGAATTAAAAGGAAAAAATCCCTCGAAATTTCCCAAAATAATGGAGAATGATTGAAATATAATGAATATAATGGGAAAACTATCTGACAAATTATTTAAAACGAAAGAAAGAATAACTACTGAGTATGAAATTGAAAATTTATTTTTATAGGAAATGCAATGGTTTTAATGCAAATTGACTGGCCCCAAGAAGCAAATCTATGTGGCCTAGTTCTGGAGCGAATTTTAAGTCGTGGAGCATTTGTGTATCCTTTGTTCCAAAATTACGTGATATGCGTGGACATTCTCGAAGAACTGTCGTATTTGTGGACCGAAAATGGTGGTGGTATCCCACTAGATATCTCCAACAATCCTGTGATAATGCCAGGTAGAGTATTTTGATCCTGCATAGAACCCACATTTCTTCTCACAAATGTTCATTCTTATTCATTTTCTTGAGAAGTTAATTTTTTTAGCAGTTTTTTAGTATTTTAAAATATAGTTTTTCGAATTTCTTTAAAATTGAGAATTTAAAAATAGGATGTTTTTTTGAATTGAAACAAATTGAAAACATATTAGATATGTAAACATTGCTACTGTCAAAAAGATAAAATTATATAATTGGTTGAATTAATATATTTTTCAGGCCGACGTATTTCGACACGAGGGGCAGATAAAGGAGTTCGAGAGGAAATAAAACAAATTATGCGGCGTCAAGCAGCGAGAGATGGCATTGATTCATTAGATGAGTTGATACAAAGATTTATATTAAATGAAAAAGCAGCGTTACTGCACAGTATCATGGTCTGATGAGTTGTAATTGAATTTTATACATTGTGTTGTGTAAATAAATTTCAATTACTGACAGACCTTTGTATTACTTTATTTTCTTACAAACGAGTTCTTGAATTCAACTGAAAAAGAACAGTGAATGTTCTTTTCGCAGCTTAATTTTATTTTGAAATTGAAAAAAAAAAATTGAAAATACTTTATAAATATGTGAGCGATAGAAAATTAAAAAAAAGATCTATTGTAAAAATAGAACAATTATACGATATTTAGAGCTGGTGATTTAAATAATAATAAAAAAAATTACTTAACTAAGTGATCTAAAAACACGAAAATCATAACTTAAAAACGTTTTCATAACTTATCAAAATGAGAAATTAGGATTAATATTATATTTGCTTATGAAAACGTATGACAATTGTAAATGTATAGGAATAAAAATATATCGTGTATGTAAAAAAATAATGTACTTATATGATATATTTAGGGAGTATTGATTTTACATAGAGAAAATATAATAAATCACTTGACTATTTTAAAAAATGCCAAAGACCAATGCATTAATTGACTTAATGAAATATTAATTTTTTTTTTTTTCAAACAATACAGTACATTTTATGATAAACTAGTCATTAGTCAATTTTCATAAAATGAAGTTGTATCTCAACTTGAGTTTTTTTCTTTTAGGTAGGATAATAGGTTGTTTCAATTTTCTTGAACTTACGTTCTTATACTACGTAATAATTTGTTGACAATACATTCAGTAATATAAAAGGTATTTTTGCATCCAGTTTCAGACTCATAATCAGCTAACAATAACAACATCCAAGATGTAAAGCGTTTTCAATAACATCAATTATTTCTGATCCTACAAAAATGACATTGAAACATGAAAAACCTTGCAACACTTTGAACGTAGTAGTTTTCTGCGATTCCGTAGTGAACAAAGTGAATGAAAAATTAAAATGAAAAAAAATTCATTATTCCAAAGGACATAAAACCAAGTAAAAAAAATTTCGCGGTAGATTACATTTGTTGTTAACATCATGTGGAAACATATTCCTTAAATTTAATCCATTTTACATATCCCACGTGTGGTTCAGAGTTTTTGGCATTTCCGCGTGTTCGTATAACAAAAAAAAGTGTCCGAAACACGAAAAAATTCTGAAACATCCCCATTTTCAACTTTCATCACTCGCAACGTTGTGGATACCCGTTCTCCAGATATTTATGGCAATCAATAATATTCTTTTACTTATCAAAATCAGAAACCCGATAAACCGTATAAATTATAGTATTATTCAGTTTATCAATTTTCACGTCGAAACAATCATTTTCACTTTTCTCACAACTGTCGGCTCTCTTCAGTGTATGTTAGGTCGCAAATCATTTGAAAATATCCTAAATGAAATTATGAAAACTGATTGTATACTATCGACTCTGCAAAATTCTCGAAAAATAAAATACAAAAGTTTTGTACTGTTTGTTTCGCTGACTGTGATTCCACTGTATTGTTTATTATTCTGCAAATTTTTTTCAATGACGGCTGAAACACTATGGATGCAATTATCATATTCCTTCGCTAAGACTGTAGTGATAAACTACGTTTTTCAGTATGCACTTCTTCCAAGTACACTCAATGAACGATTTCGGATCATAAATGAAATTTTATCGGAAAATTCTTACTCATTCGATGATTTTATGATGTTTGTGTTCGATCCTTATGTTCGCGTTTTTTTAAGAAAGAAGTTTGAAGTAAAAATTAATAGTCTACGTGAGTCTTACTCGACTCTTAGAAAAGTTGCTGTAGAAATAGAAAAATTCAACTCTTTTATGATCATTATTTGCCTTGCATCGTCGTTTTATTCTTGTACCGCTGGCATTTATATTTCACTCCGTGTGATTTTACAAAAGAAGTTTGATTTTTTTTTCTTGCGTTTGACAACACTTAATTATGATTTTCTACCTCTTGTCGCTGTATCCTTTCATGCCTACTGGACTCAAGAGGAAGTAAGTAAAGTGACAAAGATGATTTTAAAATAATTCAAACATAGTATCTATCATCAAATATTTTACTTTCAAGTATGATTTTCTTATAGCACTGGTAACTTGAACACATATTTGAAGAACCTTGATTTGAGTGTTTTATTCGTATATACTATTAATTACAAATTGAGATAAAAAATTTATAATGCCTATTTGAACAATTATTAATAAACGAAGTTTCTCTGTCTTTTGCAGGCGAAAAAAACAGGAGTTATATTACAAGATGTAATGTTGTTGGCAAAATATAAAGAACACAAAAAACAGGTATGATTTTTGTTTACATCTTTTCAATTCAAATCCAGCAAAAAGTAATAAATTTTTGAGGAAAAGTTCGAAAGAACAGATAACATCGAAAATCTTGCTTTAGAAATTTCGGTATAATATAACGTCAAAAAAATATGGAAAACAATTGTGTAGAAATGTCGAGTATTTTTCTTCAAAAAATCTGGATAAAAAAGCTGTAGAACTTGAATTGATAGCCAAAGCCAACTAACTTTTTTATGGATATCAAATGTTTTACTTTGCTTTTCTACTTGTCTTTGACTATTTTTAACATCTCAGTGAAAATTATTTACGATCCACTGATGTAGTAATCGTGCGATGGAAAAAAAAAATTTATTTGCCCTGTTGATATTATTGGTTTTTCGTTATCAACCTCTATGAAAAGTCGTGTTTCCCAAATGAATAAAATGCCGCAACAATAACTTTTTTTTTGTTCTTAAGGTGTTGAGTGCTATGACGACTTATTCTATTGTATTGCTTCAACTGGACGAGAATCCAAGTCAAGTAAATTCGACCATGAAACCGGATTGATACAATTTTCAATGAATAATCACCAAAACATCTTTTATTTTTAATCAAAAGATAACAACGAAGATTAATTTTTACTTTTAATTATAAAACGTATTTTACCAGTTTGTTGTTTCACCGTTTTCACCTTAAATTTTCTGAAAAAATTCCATATGCATCGTATTCTTGAAATAGAATCGGAAAATCGATGAACTTGCAATGTATACTTTGATTTTTTGAGCTTCCCTAGCAAAGGTGCGGATTGAAAACCGTTTTGGATCGCCTCAAAATCCATTTTTTATCGTCATGATGTGAAATTTTTGATTTCTCTTGCATTTTGACGCAACTATGAATGGTTATTATTTATTTTATATCAATTAATTTATTTTATATTATTATTTTATTTTTAACTAATTTGTATATAATAGCTATCGATAATTGCGTCAAAATGCAAAGGGCATCTTACATTTTCCCAGTGAACCTGTGAGCTCGCAGCGTTTTCATTATTTCCGCCCCTTTTCGAACACGCCGCGAGCTCGCAGACTACTCGCCACGAGCTCACAGAATACCTCCAGTCGTTGATGATTATTAATATATATTTCAGGAAAACTCAAAAGATGATTCATTATTTACAGTAAAAAGTAATCACAATGAAGCTGTAAAACGATTATTTAATAAAAAAAAAAAATTTCTCCGTGGTGGAAATCGATCCCGTGTTCTGCGGAGTTGAACGCCAAAAAGTATCATATTAATTAACATGAGACATGCACTTGATTTAAGCATTCTACACAAAACTTGAAACATGAGAAAAAAAACAACTGCCATCTGGTAAGCGCTTGGGGAGAGCGCGCAAATTTTCAAAATTTGAATTACTTTATATTCGAATTTTGAAAATCGCGCGCTTTCCCCAAGCGCTCACCAGATGGCTGCTGGTTTTTTTTTCTCATGTTTCAAGTTTTGTGTAGAATGCTCAAATCAAGTGCATGTCTCATATTAATTAATATGATACTTTTTAGCGTTCAACTCCGCAGAACACGGGATCGATTTCCACCACGGAGAAATTTTTTTTTTTTATTAAATAATCGTTTTACAGCTTCATTGTGATTACTTTTTACTGTAAATAATGAATCATCTTTTGAGTTTTCCTGAAATATATATTAATAATCATCAACGACTGGAGGTATTCTGTGAGCTCGTGGCGAGTAGTCTGCGAGCTCGCTGGCGAGTTCGCGGCGTGTTCCAAAAGGGGCGGAAATAATGAAAACGCTGCGAGCTCGCAGCGAGTTTGATTTCCACGTTCGCCGCGAGCACGCTGCGAGCTCACAGGTTTACTGGGTTACGTCATGACAATAAAAAATGTATTTTCACGCGATCCGAGATGGAATTCGAGAATGGATTGTACCCAGATAGCAAACATGATTTCACAGTTTAGATCATGCGTGAAATCACTCGCATGATCTCATTATGCCAAACATATGATTTACGATATGTGAAATCATTCCCGTGAGCTCAAAATGACATCATTGTCACATCATCAATGCACATGCGTCAAAAAATCATGCGTGATTTCAATTCCTTGTCTTTTGAAATCAGAAATTTTCGTGCTATATTATCATGGTAGAATATTTTTTGTTTGTCCATGTGCCATGATGTGCTAGGATTCAGTGCCAGTATAACTATCGCATCGTGGTCTCTCGTGTTTTCGTTTTGTTTTTGTTTTTTTAAATAATTTTTTGTGGTTTTCTTCGAAAAATTTTTATATCTTGTGTTCTGTGATTTGTGATAAACCATAGTACCGCATTCCTCGAAATCAGTGTTTACCTGGAGGTTAGAACCGTTTTCGTTTTATTATGTGACTGTTCTAATTGTCATAATTTTCATCGACATTTTTTAAAACTATATATTTGCGTAAAAAATGTTTAAAAAATGAACGAAAGTGTGGTTAAATATAATATTGATTGTCTTTTCTGCATTCCCTGGCGCTCCGTGGAGACCGTAACTTACGGTCCCTCTTACGGGTACTTTGTGCAAAGAAAACTCGTAAGCATATTCAGGTTTTCTAGAGAACTACGCAATAAAATAAATGATGATTTAATTTTAATTGATGCTTGAGAATATGTTATACCTTCCTGAACATACAAAAATGTAAAAAAAAAAAAGAACACATGTATATTCATTCAGAAAATAACAATAATTCCACGTTACGTTGGACACGAAAAGCCAGACAAGCCAGTGCCAACTCAACGAAAGTCGTGTCTATGTTTTCGGTCTACATGTGACTCATTTTACAATGTAAATAATTCGTCAAAATATTGGTATTTGTTGCTGTTATATACAATCAGACTTTTTTGTAATCCTTAATTAAAAAGTTCACATCTCCAAATAAACAACTCAATATAATCAAATAAAATTTTTTGTCGTGTATTTGTACAAGTTTGTTTTGTATTATAATCAAAAAATATTTAACAATTGTTTAAACAAATAATTGTCAACATAGTTTTTCATAAACAATAATTGTATTTGTGAACGCTTCTTTCACGCTGAAAAATTAAATTTTTTTGGCCAATAATACGGAAAACGTTTACCTTAAATAATACATTAGTAGAATTTTTTGTTCTAAGGATATATAAATTTTTTTATGTGCCTCTGGCATAGAAAACGCATTTCCCGTCCAGTTCGAAATCTCAAAATTCGTTTTCTAGCCCTCGGAACATAAAATATCGTACGTAACTAGGACAGAAATTTTTTATTTACGAGTGTCAAGTTTGTAGACCGAGGCGAAACTGAGGTTTAGTTTTTCCAAGTTTTGTTTTTAACCGTACACATTACAACAAGAAAAATAATGTTGCATTATTACTTATAAGAAATTGTAATGAAGTGTAACAAGTAATTTAAACATTTTATATTCCAAATTATCTAATATTAGAAAGATAATAATTTGCAAATTGAAGTTTTTTTAGGTATACCTAAATAAAAAAATTGTCGTTCTTAATTGAATGAATGTATTTGTTTGCGATCAAAATTTCAACATACACATATGGTTTGTTCGACGTGCCGCTCTGATGTTGACATGGCCAATGTAGGCAATAAAAATTATTATTTTATAATAATTCAGAGTTCTGCAGTTATCTATTGTTCAATTTATCTCGTTCGTAAAGTAAGATGAGGTCCAAAGGCAAAATTTGACGCTGCTCTACCGGATTAAATCCCATTTTAGTCCATTTTAAAACCATTCCCAGAATGGTTTTTGACGTCATTGACAGATTTTTCATTTGTTTTCTAGCAGTGTATGTATACTGCTATGTGAATTTTTTAATCAAGGCTTACAAAAAAGTCTGATTGTTTATAACAGCAATAAATACCAATATTTTGACGAATTATTAACATTGCAAAATCAGTAACTCAAAGACTATAAAAAACACGATTTTTTTTTCAACTCCGTGATGGAGTGGAATTTTCGTGATACACTTGACACGCTTTAATTCACTTTCAGAATTCATTTAAACAGTGTCCAGAATAATCCAAAAGTTATAGAAACCCTTAATATCATCTAAATAATACCTAATTCATTTCAATTAAATATGAAAAACGCGATCCCATAAAAGTACAAGCTCTTTCAGATAGATTGATTTGTGTATAATTTATATAATATGATACATAATAATAAGTAACTACGTTAATTACATATCCTTCTGCGCTACATCAATACTATACATAATATGTAATTCTTGATGTCAAATTTGGTCTATAATCGTTTTTTACAATCATCCAATTTGAAACTTATTCGTTGGATATTTTGAAATTTTTAAATAATTATTTATATCATAAATATGCAAAATATTTTTACTATAATATATAAATATGCATCATCTAATGTAATAGATACATCATAATTTTAGTGCTAAAAGCAAATTTGTGTTTTTCCAGATTTCAACAATCTTATGAATCGTTTACATTAATGAAAGATTGATTTCAATAGTCTCACTTAAGCAGCCTGGATTCATTTTTTTTATATTTAAACAGTATAATAATAAATAATACGTAATACTACTGGCACTTTTAAACTATTTGGCACAGAATGAATCTTTACATATTTTTTTGTGTGTTATTGTGATTCAAATGTTTTATTTCGAGCATTTTCTCTTACGAGTCTTTTTTGCACAAAGTACCCGTAAAAGGGACCGTAATTTTCGGTCCATCTTACGGTCTCCACGGAGCGCCAGGGTTAGCATATTATATATTGTATAATATTATGATGCTTCATAAAAATGTGTTTACAATTATTGCTTTTGTTGTGAATTAATACTGCAATAGAACCGAAACAAGCATTCAAATTTTCCCGCGATGATCATCTGCGCAAGCGCATCCACGAGGGAAAAATCTAAAAATCACACGTGATTTCATATTGACATAACAGTGAATCCGTAATGGAGATACATTTCTTTTTTTCACGTGTGATTTGCATATGATGTGAATATGAAATTATTTTGCTATCTGGGTAAACTTATTGAAAAAGGATTGAAGAGGATCGTGTTCAATCCGCGCCTTTGCTAGGGTTTTGAAATAATTTCAAGATACATTTTTCCTTTTTTTTTTTTATTAGAATGTTGTGTTATTTACCAAGGTCAGAAATCATGTATTAACTTTATTGTGAAAATTATCAAAAAGTGTTCCTGGTTATTGCAGTATAAACTAATTGTTACCTATTATGTTTGTGTGTGTGTCAAAGTATGCAGTTGTGAACGTTGTCGTGAACCTACTGATATACTTATAAAAAACATTCAAACTAAAAATAATGTATTGCAGCACTGTTTCAACAAATATTTAAAAAATTTGTTTTTCTGTACTAGCGCCGTTTCAGAAATAGTGGATAAAAAACCTAGCATGCAAGTACTAATTTTCTCAACTTATGGATATTCTGACCAACTCCGACACTCTTAAAAATTATAACCAAATACTTGTAACAAGCATAATGAATAATAAATTCTATTATAAAAAGATATACTAGTGCTCACTGGCTGATTCAAAATCGACAAAATCAAAAACATAAAAATGGTTACACAAAAATAGATATAACAACATTCACGTGCTTTCGGCAAAGTAAAGCCCAAACTAATATTACTTATTATTGAGTCATAAAGAAAAAACTTTTCGTTGCATTTTCAAATTGGTGCGAATTCGTGAACTTTACTTACTTTTAAGTCATTCTTTTCATAGCCTATTTTCGTGAAAGTATAACATGCATACATATATATATATATATATATATATATATATATAATATAGATTTTATTACATTTGGCATATGTGACTCCTTAGTCTCCATTGCACTTAGTATTTGTAATACACCCTCGCAAAACACTCCTGGGTGAAACTTTCTTTTTTCGTTACTCAGTCTCATCTCAAAAATGACACTTGTGGGTGACTTTTCGTCTATCGTAACAAAAAATGTCTTATGTAAAACTATTTGGAACTATGAAAACGCTACCATTATTTACTATGACTGATGCTGAATCTTTAACTTATAAAACACTACATTTGAGCAATATTCATTGGAAGTTCCTATGTATATAGTAAACCCACACAGTATTATACAATTCATTATTTCTTTCTTGTTACATCTACTATTATTGTGACTGCTACTCAGTTATCTATATTTCTAATTCCTTCTCAAAATTTCATACAATAAATCTTTCGGTCGCTAGCTCATTTGCTTTTTATGGACTTTCTCAGTTCTCAATAAAAGTAAAAGAAAAATTCATAAATCTTAATATTGTCTATTTTTAGTTGACTTTTTATGGCATTTTTTCAGTAAATATAAGCTGTTTTCAACAAAGTATTTGAAAAAAAGAAAACAAAACTGAACTTGATCCACTGAATTAAAGATTGACTAAAATAACAAAAATATTTCCTCAATGCAAAATTGAAGGAATTTTTCGGAAAAAATATTCGTAATAAGTGATAATGTACCTACATATACTTTGGATCTTCAGTTGGATGAACATAATTTAAAAAACATGACAAACAACGTATGATTGGCAAATTCTTAGCCGTAATCATAATTATCTCATAAAAAACGTCAGATAGATTTAAGCTAATATTTATCTCTTCGTTATACATACATTGCAGAGAATCAAATTTTATTATTTAACTGTTTTTTGAATCTGAACAGGAAAAGCTGTCGTTTCCCCTAATTGAGTTTGAAATATTTACCATTATTTAAGCAATTATCGAAGGATTAATGTATTGTTCAACGTGAAATTATAGCGAGAAAAATCGAAATGATATTCACAAATAATACCCAATGTCAAGGGATCGAAATTAAACATTGTCAAAGTTTTACCTGTGGTTGACACTTCTTTTTACAAATATATAGCTAACGAATTTGCTATTAAAATTGATAATCTTCGACTGTGTTATTCCAAGTTGCAAAGAATCACTGTTGCGATCGACGAATTTGAGTTACTTTTTGTGCCGATCTGCATGACTGCAACTTTTGTCGAGTTGACTGTAAATGTGTATTTTTTACTGTGGAATATGTTGAATTATGAATTGAATGATTTGAAGAATATTCATGACGTTTCTTGGATACTTTTTGCATCGCTGCCTTTAGTTTGCTTGTCAGCGTTTGTTGATAAGATTTTGAAAAACGTAAGTACAAATACAATCATGCATTAAGAAAAAAATCAAGTTATTATTGCAATTTCATATTCGACTGTTCAATAAGTCTAAATATTTTACTTGTCAATAATCGTTTATTCCTTTTTTTTTTAGAAATATAATGATAACAGCGTAAAATGAAGTATGAAGAAATAATCAGGTTTTACAAATAATTAAACCTTCAAATGATTCGAAATTCGATTTAAAATTCATTTAAGTTTATGGGAGCTATTATACCTTGTTTAAATAATTGGATCAAATGCTTGCAATATTTGCATCTGTCAGTCCACTGTTGCCCCCCCCCCCCTCCTTGCCTTTGGAACTCAATAATTTTGATTCTTCTCTGTTAATCTCATTAATACAATGCATCACAATCAATCTCAGTTATTCTTTTTTCTTTTGCTGGACTGTACATAGTTTTATTACTAATATCGAAGAAAAATCCAGAAACGCTTCCACAAAACGTAATCTACAGAACAACACAATTTAATAAGTTTAATTTAAATTCATCACGAAGACATTTGAAGAATCTAGAAATTTAGGACCAGTATTGTAAAAATAAACGAAAAATGGCTTATACCTAACTGCCACGAAAAACAAACTTAGAAAGACAATCTTCGGCATGGACACGTTTGCTAGTTGCTTATTTGAAAAGTTGATGCAACGAAAATTTCAGTCTGCTATATTATTTGTTCTATCAATGCAGTCATTAGATGATAAATAATCGGCTCAGTATTTTTCAAAAGAAAAAAAAACCAGACAGCAGTCATAAAACAAGATAAAGTAAGAGGATATTGCATTTCAATGTATTCGGAAAATATAAAATTTGTTGTCAATTTTATTTTTGATCCGTAATCTACATTGCAAAAATCATACAAATCCGTTTTCTTTCCCGATTTTTTTCCATGCCATTGACATCTTATCATTTTGCTTTTCAATCGTATATTCTCGAATGTAGTATTGTAACTTGTCATTCCAAAAACGAAATTAAGAGAAAAAAGGAGTTAAATACAACATACCTGTAGATAAATTATTTGCTTTGTTTACTTGATTGTTACTGAAAAATAGGCAAATAAGAACAATCATTTTTGGTTACGCTAAATTATAACTCAGTTCAAACAATAACAAATTTTTTTTTACCTTACCTTACCTTTCGTCATTGCGAAGATACAAGCAAGTCTTCAAAAATTCAATTGGCGAATAATTTTAAGTTTAAATTATTCATTGGTGTGAAAATTGTTTGTCACTAGAAAAGTTTCTAGTGGTAAACACTATAAAACAGTCAACTACGAATTATAAACAAGGATATGTTGTTGTTAAAAGAGAACAAAAAAAAAAATTGTCGACCGTTGAGATGGAACCCATACTTCCTTAATACCAGTGTTACACTTTAACCATTAGCGCCATGCTTATTGGAATTGCAATTAACACAGTAAAACACATGACGCAGAAAGCAGCATTATGCGTTTATTCGAAAATAAAATTAAATAATGCAACAAGTTGTTGGGATAAAATATAAATTTATTAAAAGCAAGGAAAATGATAATAATACATAGAAATACAATGATAAAATTTTTTACAATCATTCATTTCGTTGAAATTGCATAATTTTAGCATTTCAATTAATTTGTTCTAAAATACGTGGATACATAAATTTGCAGTATAATTCTGCAACGTTATTTCAAACATTCTTTGGCCACTTCTAACGCACTCTTTACTCGAGCTATTTGAAGTGATTCTTCAAGATCTGACAAATTAATGCCCGAACTTTGCTTCACGAGATCTTCAGCTTTTGGAGTCGGTTGGGCGTTTTCGAACATTTTTTGTTCAAGCTGTCAACATTTGAAAATACAATAATACACTGATTGCGATTTGATTATTTTACATCTGGTAATGCTATAAGTCATTATTTTATCGTATATATTTATTTATAATTTACAGTTTAAGTATTATTAATAATTGATTGATAGCAATACTAGGTAACATATTCAATAACTATGACCATAATAAATTATTATAATTCATTTATAGTTACTGATAAATTTACGTTATTATATGTAATATAAAATTATTATTCCATCTTTTGTCGCATCCTAAATTTTGTATCTTGCAATCTGACTGTGATTTGTTGATAATTTGAGAATTAAAAAATTCTGGACAATTAAAATTTTGGAAATTTAGAGAATGAGCGTGAAAATTTCAGTACAATTCAGTGAATTTTATTATGTTCATCCTCTAATTTGACTATCAATTATTGTCACAGACCCTTACCAACTTTTAATTTTCTAAAATTTATGTAACCAATTTCAGTAGGCAGTTCACACGCCTTCATAATCAATGATTATTGTGAATTTTTTCATACATTAAAATTGCAAGCTTTATCATTGAATTTATGCTAAACAGACTTACGATAATCAGTCGTTCAAAAGCTGTCTCGAACTGGGAATCATTATGATTAGCTGCGAAAGCCTGCGTTATTTCATCGTTATAAGCATTATATTGCTGACGCAAAACATCATACTTCTGAAGATTTTCTTGGTTGTTAACTGGATTCTTGATGAGAACCTGATTACCCTGAGCTGCAGCGCTGAGAAGAACATTTTTGAAATTTTTAACTTGTTGCTGACACCATTGCCACTTTAAGCTGCTCGCAATATTTGGCTGTAGGAGAAATGAACATTATTTTATATTTAAAAATTTCAGCATAAGAACAAAATACATATATTATTTTTGTATTTTTCCAAAAAAATATAGTTTTGGTCATGAAATTACGATGTATATTTATAAGAAAATAAATTGTATATAGTAAATGTATATAAGATTATTATGGTATATAGATTATGTATATTTATTTATTCATTTGTCTAAAATATGAATATAATGATATATGTAATATATTTCTAAATTTGTTATGTTACAATACGTATATCAATATTATAACTATAATAATAATCAAAGTAATAAATATTGAGTTACATATTTTACTTAATATGTAAATTTTCAAACATTATCCAAAAGATAACGATTATTTTGAATTTTTCAATTTTTCAAGAATTTTGATCATTGAGAAATGATCTCAATTAGAATCTCAATTAGAAAAGAAAAATTCAAATTGGGGTACCTTATTCAAAGCATCGGATATTATGCTCGCAATATTTGCATCAGTTTGATCAACTTCGTTTTTTGCTTGTTCCGATGAGAGAAATATGAATTTCGATTTTTCTCTATCAATCTCGAAAGCACGGACTTTTACTATTCCCCTCAGTTCGGTTTCTTTGCTTTTTGCATAGTCGTTCATATTAGAAAGATTACTATTAGGGTTACTGTATGAAAATCCAGATACGCTTTCACAAAGCGTAACCTTGAAATGAACACATCAATAATAAATTTCAAAATGTAATAACCACTATTTTTAAAGTTGTTGGAAAAATTCTGTAAACTGGATCTCTTTTATTTATTCATTTTTCAAAATTTTTTTATTGAAATGATAGTTACTTACTGATGCGAAAAGTAAACCAAGTAAGACAATCGTTGAACTGGCCATGTTCAGAACTTGGAGCAAACTGGGTTTTTGGTCTGCTTTTTATACAGTTTTTCGTATCAAAGTAGTCATAGGATGATTTATACAATCGTCTGAATAATGATATCAAGAAAAACAAAGACATGACACAACTCACAAAATGAGATAAAGTAACAGAATATATGCATCAGAAAGTCTTTACGGAGATGGAAACTTTTTTTGTCATTTCATTCACCTTTTGCTGACTGTTGTCATTAATGAACAATTTAATTTTTCGATTTATCGTGTGCTATCATTTCAACTTATAATCATTTCGTTGGAGTGCATTATTTTTCACTACTGGGAAATCAATGATGTTGGAATGACAAATTTATACAAAGAGAAAATAATTTTGTCTCACTATTTCAATGAATGAAAACTACTGTTGAATAGTTATATTCATACATTTTTTTTAATGTTATTGATTGTATGTATAAATAAAACGATATGTAGAATATAATATATAATAATATTATTCCACATATAATTTTTTGGGCACCTTACCCGTCAGACAAAATTCTAATCTTTTTGTTGAAAGGAAATAATTTTTATCATAAAAAATCTGCATCAGGATGGAGAAAACATCTTTAAGTGTACTCACCAATATTTCTCATTCGAAATAATTTTTAAATAATTTCTTCTTCTACAGTGAATGGACCTAAGACTACTTTCAATGATTAGAAAAATTTCGAAAATATTTCCACGAATCCTAGACAATAATTGATTTATCAAACTTTTTCTCGCAAGGTTCTGCAGACATCCAAAAACGAGTTGAACTCTTTACATATATGTTAAATCGATTCTTGCAGGTTACAAACTTTGGAAATGTTATGAGGCATTTTATTAATTGTAAATAATTCCTTCATGCTTTTTATATCAGTTATTATTTATTGAAAATAACGAAAAGACAATAATTTATAGTACTTCAATCATGGCAACTCACATAATTATACTTTTCGTCGAGCTAACATCATTGTATGAGTTTATTGAAACATTTTTTTAATGCTCATATGAATAACAGGAGGAATAATGATGGAACATTATGCAAAGCACTTTTCAAGAGCACTCAATGCATTATTCACTTGAGGCAACTCAGGTGACTGTCCAAGACAAGACAAATTTAAGCTCGATCCTTGCTTCATAAGGTCTTCTGCTTTTGGAATCGGTTTCGCATATTCCAACATTTCTTTTTCAAGCTGTCAACATTTGAAAATTATTTCAATCAGAAGCAAAAAAAATCAACTTCATACGCAATAATTGAAGATTCGTAATATAACCTGTCATAACTTTTACCCATAAATCTAAACAAATGATAAAATTGTGATTCAATGATTTTGACTCAATCACTATGATCTCTGCATACAAATAGTACGAATAATTCTTGAAACCAAAAAACTTGAAGAAAGCAAAATAAAGTGTTTTTTTTTCTTCCTAAATTGATAAAATATTACTAACTTGGAGTGAAAATTACACCGATTTAAATTAATAAGATTAGAATTGGATCATTTACTTGGAAACTATTCAGGCTTTGATATTCTCAAATTCATGCAACAATTTTCAGCAAGTGATTAACATTTATTGAAATTATATCATAGACGAAAATTTTTTCTGAATTTGCAAGTTCAAACATCATAAACAGACTCACAAGAATAAGTTGTTGATAACCTATCTCGAATCTACAACGATAAGGAAGATAATTGAGTGCCGTTGATATTTGAACATCATAAACTTGATATTCCCGTCGCAAAGAGTCATATATCCTGAAATTTTTCATGTAGATTGTATCCGGATTCCTAATTCGTGTTTGATTACATCGAGCCAAAGCATCGAGAAGAACAGCTTTGAAATTTTCAGTATATTGCTCGCATGTCTGCCATTGTATAGTGCTTACAATATCTGGCTGTCGGAAGAAAAAAAAGTTTTTTTATAATATCTAATTGGAAGGGAAATGTTTGCATACATCCAAAACATAAAGTTTTGAGAAAAGATTAGGTCACTTTCGGAGAGGGTGATTTTTGTAGTTGTGTTTTCTTGCACTATAAGAAAAACTACATACAATAAGTTCTCAAAATAAAAATAATCATAACGAAATCGCAAAATGATTTTGAATCAAAAAATTAAATCTTATTAGAAAACCGTTGTCGAAAGTCATGATGATCAAATTTCAAACAAAAAAATTATTGAAATTTTTTCAATGCAACTCAACAGAAAAAAAATTATCTTTATACTGCTGGAAAATAACTATAATTGTTTTTATAAATTCGATGCTAAGAATTTTACTAAATATCAATCAACGTAAAACAGTCATTGATGTTTAAAATACAACAGAATAGCCAATATTTCAGTGTCATCAATTCACAAAATTGAATATCCAAACAATTAGAGTATTCGATGTGATTTAAATAAATTCATGAAAATCGGGGTACCTCATTGAAATGGCTAGATAAAATGCTCCGAATATTTGCATCTATTTCGTCAGTGTTGCTTCCTGCTCCTTGCGTTTGAAGAAAGAATAATCTCGATTTCTCTCTATCAATCTCAGATAAACGAGCTTTTACAATTTCCCTCAGTTTCATTTCTTTTTCTTTTGCATTATAGTACAGAGGAAGATTTTCCTCATTGGTTGAAACACTTTCACAAAACGTGACCTTTAAAAAACACGTTTTTCTTTCAGATTCATTGGAAGGAATTATGAAAATATGTAAATGTAAAGACCTTTTTGAAAAGGTTTCGGTCAAACAGATGTTTTTATTTTATTCATTTTTGTATTATTTAAAGTGATGGTTACTCACTGCTACGAAAAGTAAACCAAGAAAGACAATCGTTGACTTGGCCATATTTGAAACTTTGAGCAACTGGGATTTTTGTCAACTTTTTATTCGTTTTCAAGAAAAAACAGTATCGGATGACAGTCATAAAATTAGATAAAATTACGAAAAGTCTGCATTTAAAAGGTCTTTAGAAAGATAACAACTTTTTTATCAATTTCATTTACGTTTCGCAAAGCTTGGTGTCATTAATGTACGATTTCATTTTCCGGAATAAATCATTTTCTGATTCTTCTTTCTCAATCTCATCAACTTTTAATCTTTTTGTTAAAGAGCATTATTTTTCGTTGCCAGAAATGATGTTTAAGTTGCAAATAGATGTCTTTTGTGAATGGAAAATTTGTATGTAGAGTATGTACTTTTATAGACAAAATTACAGTGAAATTCAACGTCAGAAAAGTGTAACGTATTGTAGTGGTGCTTTTTTTTTAAATTGAATTTTCTGAGTGCAGGCTCACATGATTCAGAACCTTCCAACTGTTTTTTTTCTCTCATTTAGAGATAGCGAATATCTTTAAGGATTTTAATTAAAATTAAAAAAAAAAAGAGATTTTTATATACGGTTTTGAATATAAAACAATGAAATACAGAAATGTATGCATTAAACGATACTGCTTACTAAGATTCTTTTTTCTCAATTATAATTGTCATAGGTTCTTCATTAATTGCCATGATTTTTCACAATTCAGAATGATATACCATAATAATTCACCATAATACCCTTACTGCTTTTGACAATGATTCATTCGTATAGTTCTAAATAGTTGACTTATAATTCTTACGATTCTAGAAAATTTTCTTATAATTTCTTAATAATATATATTTCTTCAGGAATGGCCCAGAATTGTCTATTTTAAATCATAATTGTTGTCGATGATTCCCAGCAGTTTTTTTTATTAATCTCCATGTATTTCAATGTATTCGTAATCTATTAAAATGATTCTTTTTATTGATTTTCCATAATTTTCTATTATTCACTACAATGAAATATTTAAAACTCTGATCATTGTTTGTGATAATCTGTATTTTTTCAACTCACATGATTTTCAGTATAGTTTCACATCTATTCTTATAATTTTGTGAGAATTCGTTACGACTATTTCTTATTTTACATATTGTTTTTCGAATAGATGACTACTTCATTTTATCAATCAGAGTTGATGATTTTCCACATTTTCAAGTTTCATTATCAAGTCATAAAGATTTGATAAAGAGTTGATAAACTTTACAATTTTCAATAACAGGTTGTTTATTTATGCAAATAAAGTTTTTACAATGTTCGAAATTTCGTCGCGGTTCTCACAATTCACAAAACACTATTTCATGCGTAGAAAAAGAAAATTTGACGTTTTTTGAATTGGCAATCACTCATTTAAAATAAGTCAAAGCAAAGTAATTTATAAGAATACAAACTTAACCAAAACTATGATAAAAATCAATATCTTATACTTTTCATTAAAACACCATAATAATGTAGATAAATTATTGGAATGGCCTTTCTCTCGAATATGTTTAGCCATATGGAGTTTCATTGTGTAAAATTTTTTAAACACTGTTGAACTGCTTCCCATGCACTGTCAACTTGATCATTTAGAGGCGATAGTACGAAACACGTAAATTTGAGGAGCCCATCCAAAATCACCCGTGTTGCTTTTAGAATTCGACTTTCAATTCCATAGAGTTTCCTTGTGGACTGTATATGTTACAAAAATTTTTTACCAGGAACACACAACTTGAACGATATTTTCAGTAGTTGGAGTCTCATATATACTTCAACTGATCAGTAGAATTAATTAAAACTGTAGAAATGAAAGTGAGATTCTGGATTTTTTTAGGTTATATTAACAACAAATACAAATTTTTTTTCTATTTCGACATGTTCCAACTATGTGACATCCGACAATGATGTTTTAAACCGTTAAAGGTGACATAATTCTGAAGAACAAAAACTATTATGCAATTTTTGCAATTACGCCATCTCATATAGAAGATGTACTGTACTATTAAATAACTCGCGTGATTTGCAATTGATTCAACCATTTTCAGCAAATAACTCACCAATTTTTCTTGTGCTCGCAACGCTGATCATTGAGATAAACTTATACAAAACAGACTTACGTTAATCAATTGTTGATAATATCTCATCAACTTGGAAGGCTCTGAATCTCTTTTGAAAGCTTGTGGTATTTCATATAAATAACCTTCAAACTTTTGACGCAATGCATCATATTTCTGGAGATTTTTTGGATATTTTGCTACTGGATTCCCTGATACTCGATTACATGGAGTCGGAACGTTGAGAGAGATATTTTTGTAATTTTCCATATATGATATATCTTGCTTGCACGTACGTAATTTTTCAGAGCCTACGATATCTGCCAGTTGGAGAAATTAACGCTATTTTCCAGATCAACGTGAAACACAAGTAAATTAGTTTTCAAGAATCTTTAGCATTGCTTAATCACTTGCTAATGCTATCGATCGAGGACGAAATGGGATACCATTTAAGAATGAAGATTTTTTTTTTAAATTAGGCTAAATTCCTAAAAAGACTTTCTGTAATGGACTTGAAAGATAACTGTATAAATTTTGTCGTACTCTACATAGTTGCATTAACGACATTTCCGGATTAGTAAGATGTCAATTAAAATAATTCCGTCATGAATGTCTAAAATGAAACGCTAAAATTGGTACTTGGACGTTCGCGAAGCAGAATATTATATGTTCTTAAGAATCAAGTTTTGTAAAATTCTAAGATCTTTGAACTTTCTGTATTCATTATTAAAATGTTGAATGAATTTTGACAAGAAACACGTTTATGCCTATGATACATGTATAAAGATCAAATTATTTTATATTTATTTGCATTTCAGTTGCGAGAATTTAATTTCTACGTTGCTCACGCTGACATTGATTTCTCAGCTCACGGTATTTTTCTTTTAGATAGGACACTTATTCATTCGGTAAGCATAGTAGCTACGCTTATGTTATTTCAAAAATCAAAAAATAACGCCCTCATTTTTTTTGAATTCAATCGATAATAAACGAGATAAAAAGTATTCTGTTCTAATTTTCGAAGATGAATAAATTGCAGAACAAGCATCGATGAAAACTTTTTTTTTAATAGTAATTCATTGTTTTTTTTTACCTTTCTCTATTAAATTCTGGTATAGAAACCTTAAACCCTTTTTTCCAATAAGGCTCACATTTTTTTCTAACATGGCTAATATGCAGCAACATGGCAATTTTTTTGTCTGCAAGTACTGAGTGCTATGACTGCTTATTCTGTAGTAATGATACAACTGGTTGAGGGTACTCGGGCAGAGAATTCGACAATGAAACCTGATCGATAGAATGAACGACGAAAACTTACCAAGATCTCGTTCTCACTATTATAAAAGATAAAAAATGGAAAATAACATTCAACTCTATATTAATTGCAAAAAGTGTTTTCCTAATGGATTGTTATAAAATTTATTCTGCACTGTAATTTTTGAGAATATTCCACGTACCTAAATTGTTGGTTTAACATAGAATCACAATGTTGATGAATTATGAATTTATACTAACATTCACCTTCAGCGTGAAAACTTATACTAATAATGTTTTTCTTAACTTTGAGATGAAAGATTGGTGTGTGATTCGTGTGGAACGTACAAGAAATCATGTATTTTCTTTATAAAGAGAATATTGAATAATTTTTTTGAGAAATTCACTTATTTGTACTTTATTCAACGTGCGTTCGAAAATTTGTTTTTAATGCAGCAAACTTACTCTATTGTGTAAATATATTAAAAACGATTTCGTTCGGAACTGTTTGAATAATTGCTATTCAATAAAATCTGTGTAGTATTTTTTTTTAAATCCAAGGGAAATTAAAAAATTCAGTATTTTGATTCATATAGCATCAAATTCTTGACAACATTAGAAAGAGCTATTGTGATACCTAAAAATCCTCAAAAAATACGAAAATATAAAAAAACATTGCGAAGTTTAAAAAATAACAACAAATACGAAAATTCTAGAAACCGATAAAATACTTTAAATACGTGTAGTATGATTTTCTTCATAACCTACGAACTAAAATTTTTGGATGATTGATCAATACAGCATAAAATTCTCGAAAACTACCGGAAATCTGTTATAATACTTTAAAATCCTCTGAATCGTACAAATTCCAAAGAAATTTGAAAAAAATACAAAAAGTGTTTTCAAATGATATCGCGTGTGATCTTTAAATTACAAATAAAAACAAAAAGAACAAAGAAAAAAAAGGTTTAACTTTAATTAAGAAAGTTTCGAAATATTGTGCCCTTCTGTCGCTTGCTCTGCACTACAAACTTAAACAAAAACCTTCTACATCGTTTTTACAACACAGCATCGTAAAAATGATGTATTGGAAATGTACATTATGCATACTAAGAAATATTTTCAGAGTATTGACTGTTCATAACATGTATGTCTTCTTTCTTAGATATGAATTTCGTCTGCATAGGTCAGAAATCATGTATTTACTAGGTCGAGTGAATTTTCTGATTGTTTTTCTTGTTATTGCAGGTTTCGATTATTGTAGTTATAATTTTACTTGTACTCGAAGTTTTTTGTATTCAACAATGTTAGCCTACTCTATTATGTGTGAATATACTGGAAACAATTTTTTTCGAAACTATTAAAATAAATATCCTCTTAAATCGTTTATACTGAATACCTCAAACAAATATTGTTACCACAATTTGACATGGACCCAGACATTTCATTTACAATTCATGTAATTATGAGATTTGTCGACAATCAAGGGACATTTCAGATATGAAAAATAAACATCACAATATAAAAACGCTTATTTTTTAAACGTGAATATTATTATTCAATAATATTGAAAGCCTGAATATGTTTAAACAAGCATATAATCAAAAACATATATCCTTTTTGCAGTCCAAGTTAAGTTTATTTACATTTTTAACTACGCAAAAATTCGTAAATTGCACTGGAATTCTCGGTTATTCATATTTTTATGAAATTATTACATAGGCATTATGGAAAATTCATGAATATATCGATTTTCTAGAGAAGCGATTTATAATACTGAATAATATATGATAAATGTAGCATTCGAAAAGTTCAAGGACAATAAAAAATTTTCATTTCCTACAGGAAGAAAATTACGAAGATTCATGGCTCACGAATTTACTGGAAGAAAATTTCATTATTAATGAAAGCTGAACGGATTTTCTTTATAAATCATGCACGCAGGCATAAAAAGGTGCAGATAGAGGTCAGCTTGTTTTTGTTAATTAGAACAATTCTGCATTCCGTGTGATGGGAATTGTTAATATTTTCGGTACTGCCAATGTTTTTTTTTTTTTTTTTTATTAAAATTATGACATTTTTTATCATGAGCATATTTGCAACATTCGTTTATTTGGCACAGAATATTTCCTTTCTAATTCGTTAAACAACTATTACGGAAATTTTTTTTTCGATCCCACAAAAATGACATTGAAACATGAAAAACCTTGCAAAATTTAAAACGCAATTATTTTCTGCTATTCTGCAGTGACCAAACTGAATAAATAATGTAGATAAAAAAAAATCGTTATTTCAAAGGACATAAAACATACTTAAAAAAAAAATTCCGAGGCAGATCGCATTTGTTTCCATCATGTGGAAACGTATAAGTCAGTTTCTCAAATTAAATCCATTCTACATATCCCACATATGGTTTAGAGTTTTTGGCATTTCCGCGTGTTCGTATCACAAAAAAAAGTGTCTAAAACATGAAAGAATACTAAAGCATCCCCATTTTCAAATTTCTACACTTGCAACGTTGTGGACCCTCGTTCTCCAGACATTTCTGACAATCAATAATATTTTTTTGCTCATCAAAATCAAAAACTCGAAAAACAGAGAAAGTTATAGTTTTATTCAGTTTATTAATTATAACGTCGAATTGTTCATGAACACTCTTTTTGGAACTGCAGGGTCTCTACAGTGTATGTTAGGGCGGAAATCATTTCAAAATATCCTGAACAATATTATCAAAACTGATTGTATACTTTCGACCTTGCAAAGTACTCAAAAATTCGAATATAAAAGTTTCAAGTTGTTTGTTTTGCTGACTGTAATTCCATTGTATGGTTCATTATGTCAGCAATTCTTTTCAATAACAGTGGAAAAAATCAAGATAAATTTAGCATATTTCTTTGCTAAGATTATGATGATAAACTATGTTTTTCAGTATGCACTAATTTTGAATATGCTGAAGGTACGATTCAGAATAATTAATGAAATTTTATTCGAAAGTTCTGGCTCATTCGATGATTTTGTTGTTTCTGCTTACCCTCCTTATATTCGTGCTTTTTTGAAAAGAAACTTTGAAATAAAAATGAACAGTCTTCGTGAGTCATTTTCAATATTAAGAGAAGTTGCCATGGAAATAGAAAAGTTCAACTCTATGGTTATTATAATTTGCGTGGCATTGTCATTTTATTCTTGTACTGCAGGCATTTATATTTCGATTCGGGTTATTTCACAACAAAAATTTTTAGATTTTCTTTTTCGTTTGACAATATTTAACTTTGATTTTTTACCTCTTGTCGCTGTATCCTTCAATGCCTACTGGACTCAAGAAGAAGTAAGTAAGGTTCTATGCATGAAGTTCAAAATACACTTATAAAAAATATCTTCAAAGGCCTTGAATATTTTTTTTTTTTTATACAAGATTTCATTATGCATCAGTTATTTAATTGCATATTAAAAAAGTTTAGTGGAATTGCTATATATGAATGTCAAGTAGTTTCTTTTAATGACGAAATTCGTTTTTTTTGCAGGCGAAAAAAACCACAGTTATTTTACAAGATCTGATGTGGTTTGTGAAAAATGAAGAACACAAAAAACAGGTATGAATTCGAAAAAATTCGATGTAACTAGATGAAAAATGCAAAATTTGGTTCTAAAAACAAACAATAACTTTTTATTTAATACATGTTAATTCTTTATACTTTACAAAGCCTTTGAATATCAAGCACACATTTTTCATGTTGCTTGTGAATTTGCGAAAAAAATACGTCTGAGGACGAAATAAATTAGTTGTCATTCGACGAGTACATATATTTATTTATAATATTGTTTGCTTTTCAGTTGCGAGAATTCAATTCCTACGTTGCTCACGCTGACATCAGTTTCTCAGCATTGGGTATTTTCCTGTTAGATGCAAGTCTTATACATTCGGTAAACATAGTTATGACGTTCAAGTTTTTTCTTATATCAAATATCACAATTGTATTCGAATGAACTTGATATAATAATTGCCAGTTTTCTATTCAAGCTTTTCAGGATTTGAAGAGATATGCAAGTCACATTGATAGAAAACTAATAATTTTTTGGAATATATATGTTTCATCTTGCTTTTTTGGCTACTTTCGAGTATTTATAACATAACAATAAACCTACTTTACGTAATAATGATATGAAAATCCAGCGATGTAAAAAAAAATTTTCACTGCCAATATAAATGGTTTATGGTTTACAACCTAAGAATATTTGCAAGTTGTGTTTTGCACATGAAAAAAATTTCGCAACATAAACGTTTATTTTGGTTCAAGGTTATGAGTGCTATTACGACCTATTCTATAGTAATGTTTCAACTGGACGATAATTCTAGTCAAGAGAATTCAACAATAAGACCAGATTGATACAACGTTCAATGAATATTTATGCCAACTTTTTTGGATTGATAAAAATTATGAAAGTATATAAAATAAAGGAAAATATCTCCACTATAATTATATATCGTATTTTACCATGTATTGTTTAATGCTGCACTTGCTCTGCACTGCAAAATTGTGAAACAATTCAATATATACTGTGTTTACGACATATATTTTGAGAATTGATGAATTCGAAAAATATATATCTGCTTGTATTCGGTTTGAGTGTATAAAATGCGTGAAAAAAAAATATTTCAACTTACAAATATATTTTACTCATTGCTGAATTAAAATTGCACAACTCGTATTTTGTAAAAAAATTGTTTATTCAACTAATCGTAACTATATTTTAGTGTGTGTCAAAGTATGTAGTTGTAAACGTTGTCATGTACCTACTGATATACTTATTCAAAACATTCAAACTAAAAATAATATGGTATATGTGAGCACTGTTTCAATAAATAGTTAAAAGAATCATTTTTCTGTACTACCGCCATTTCAGAAATAGTGGATAAAAAACCTAGTATGCGAGTACAAATTTTCTCAACTTATGGTTATTTTGACCAACCCTGATACTCTTAAAAATTTTTCCCTAATCGACTTTAAAAAATTTATCCTAACTTAATCAATTATCGAAGTATTAACGTATTGTTCAACGTGTTATTATAGCGAGAAAAATCAAAATGATATTATTTTGTTTATCGAAAATTGCTTACTAAAACAACATATTTAACTAAATATCGGTGGTTTTTAGAATAATTAAAAAAACATCCAGAAAAATCCTTAAACTCTATAATACCTGGAATCTTTGGCCACCATATTTGAGAAATGAAAGTAAATAATAAAATTCAAGTGATTAATATTCCATAGTAATGTAACGAATGGACAAGAATCCGAGTCAAGAGAATTCGACAATGTAACTGGATTAATACAATAAATTTACAATGAACATTCACGTAAACTTATTTTTCACTTGGAAGAAGTAGAAATCAAAAATCACTTGTTTCTTCAATTATAAAAAGTGTTATTGACAATACTGTTGTTTTACAGTTTGCTTGGCACTGAAATTTTCGAACATTTTCTATATATGTACATTGCCTTTCCGGCATAAAATCGTTATATTTGAGAATTTGGAATTAATTCACTCTAAGAATAATTTCGACGTGTAAAAAAATTTAGATAATGTATTTCTTTTCTCAAGATTATAATTGAGGTCAGAAATCATGTATCAACTTGATTGAAAGAATTTCAGAAAATTATTTTAGAGTACTGCAGAATTTACGTATTCTCACTATGAATTAATGCGTGTTCATAGTTATTTTTTTTTTCAATTTCGTCATGTTCGAATATAATGAATAAATACTTTTAAACTGAAAAAAATATTCTTCGGTTCTATTTGAATACATATCTTTGAAAATTATTAATTACTATAATTAATCATGGAACTAGATACTTTATTAACAATTCATGTAACTTATTGAATTCGTCAAACAATCCTATAGTATAGGATATATATAATATAGTATATATAATATAGTCTATTGCTGTGAAATTATTACACGGGCATCCTGAAAAATTCATAACCATATCGATTTTCCAGAACAGCGATTGAATATACTGAATAAAATATGATAAATGTAGCATTGGAAAAGTTCAAGTGCGATGAAAAATTTTTCACTTTCTACTGTATTGTTTATATTATGTCGAAATGTCACAAGGTAATACAAAAATAACAAGAACATTTTATACATACCACATATAGTTTTACAGTTTTACATTCCTGGTACTCATACGTGCTCATAGAAAATGAAGAATTTCTCAAACACAAATAAATTCAAAATCATCTAATATTTTAAGAGTAAACTTTCAGAAAGTTATGGATCTTTACACTTTTTTGCATTGTGACGATTACGCTTATTGTTAAAAAAATGATCCACGTTTACGATGTTGCGAATTGGAAATTAAAAAAAACAATATCATTTAATATTCTTTCTTCTTACAGTTGAAGAAACTCTTGAAAAAATGAATTATTTATGGCTAAGCAAAAATTACACAACTTTTATTTTGTAGAAAAATTGTTTATTCCGTGAAACGCCATTCAAACAAACTTTCAACTGAAACTGTCTTTGTCGTCGAATATTGTTTTCACGAAGTACGTCGTCAAAGTGCCTTTTCCTTTGACGAAAATCGGTCCCCGACACGTTAATTCATAGCCCGCGTTTTTTAAGACGTTTGCAGTATCTTCAGTGACCTGGAGTTTTCCCATTACACCGCAACTGTCCATTCTAGAGGCGACATTTACCGTGTTTCCCCAAATGTCATATTGAGGTTTCTGAGCACCGATCACGCCAGCAATCACAGGTCCATGATTCAGGCCTTGAAGAACAATTTTTTTCAGATTTCGGTAAATTCTATTTTTTTTCTATTACTATTTGTGTCATTCATAATGGAATTGTCATCAATTTCACTAATTCAGCAAGAATATCATATTTCCTTATAATTCCATTACACAAAGAAAAAACTTCCCCTACCAATTCGTAGTTGAAATCTCTGGAATGACTCTTTATTGATTTGGTCTAAAATCGTCATAAGAGCAATAGCAAACTCTACCAAAATAATGACGTTGTGATCCTGTTGTTTCAATTGCTCTTTCTACAAAAAAAAATGTTATTTTTGAGTAAATTGATTAGACTTTTATTCGCAATGTTTGTTTGTAACGAATTTTACTTTTGTTTCATTGTCTTCTTTTCCCGGACTTAGCCCAGAAGCGAGCATGTACGTACTCCCTATGGTCTTGATTTTTTCAATCCCCGAGTATTTGGGCTTCAGTAAAAGCTTATCGAAGTCACATATTATTTCGTTTAAGAGCCTGAGACATTCTAGGCCTTGTTTATTTATATCAGTTTCGTCGTAGAATTCTTTGTAATTCGGTATAGAAGCGAACATCACTGCGATGCTGTCGTAACTTTCGTGGTATAGTTCCTAAGCAGGAAATTCTTATTATTTAAATAAACAGTAAAAAAATATAATTTTTTGTACAAATAATGGGAAAGTTGAAAAAATACGAACTTGTTTTTCCTTGGTGACCAAAAAATGGTCAGCTACGTGGGCTGGTAAAATATTCTCGAGTAATATTTTATTAATTCCCCTCATGGTTTCCACCTCGTCTTGTTCTACCCTTAATTTGTCTTTCCACAAAAAATCTGTCCTCGACGTGTATTCGATTTGTCTATCTAGTACGTGCAGAATCATAACGATCAACAGCAGAACATACCCAATTTGAAGCAGATGATGGACACCGTTGAATCTGGCATATCGTGCAAAATAAACACTTTGTATTTATTTTAATGATTTTTTTTGCAGTAACAGAAAAATGTTACAAGTTTGGGAAGATTCTGATAAAAGTCTCTGATTCTAATGAAATTGAAAGTCATGAATTAGAATTGAAAAGCTAAATAACAAAATAAGATAACAAAATATGCTTACTCGTTTTTGAAATAATCAGAGTGTTTTTCTTGAATAGGTACTTGCGTAAATGCTATGATGAGTGCAAGTGAAGATGCAACCATCATGACTAATTTTAATATTGGGCCCACTCGTAAATACGTCCATCCAGTCATTAGAGCCATGATTCCGGAATGCAGGAAAACCTATAATTTTCCAAGATTTTCCTTCATAAACTGTGTAAATTATCTACTAAAATTTTTGCAGAATGTTCCATTGAAAATATAAATCTCGCAATATTATCAGTTATGAAAATTTTTCGAAAACTTTCATTACTGGGTTAACTAAAAAAAAGTTTTTCTCAAAGTGCTTCATTGCCTTTAAAATTAAAACTGTTTGTGCCATTTTAATTATGATCTTATAATCTTTTTATCAATTGAACACACAAAATTTTGGAAAATACTCACAGGAACATGATATATTTCGTGCAATACGATGAGATTGAAAAAAGTGGATACTGTGGCCTGAATGACAGTGAGTATATACGTTATGCACATGCTCTGGCGGGATAAAATTTTTCGTTTTGCTGGCTCGTAGCAGGGATTTTTCATCTCACGTGCGGCCCAAATTGTTGCGTTAAAAATTAATATACTAATCGTGCCGACAGCGAAACCTCCGAGGACGGCGAAATTTCTATTAAAAAAATGTTGGGAAATAAAATATTCTATTATAAGTTTCTTTTTTTTTCCGACTTTTTGCTCTAAAATCTAGTTCTATTTGTCGATTGTCTTTTCACTGAAAATTAAAAAAAGTTCGTAAAATTTCAGTTTTATTTCATTTTACTTGAGTTTGTTGGTTTTTCAGATTTTGTTATGTTACATTGACTTTTATTTACCATTTTTTTATATTGTGAAAAATGTATTTATTTTTAGGCAATGTTTTTTTTATATCTAAATTCAAAGAAATTGCCGAGAAAAGATCGTAATTCGGATTTCAGAGTTTCGAATTTTTTAAATTTTTACAGCAATCTACATGAAAATTGAAATCTATTACCATACTGAAAAACCCTTCAAGATTTCGTATAAACTATAAAAATGCGGAGAGTACAAGAAATTTTTTGATCTGTTTATAAAAACTATGTAAATATAATTTTCTCAGATATTTGTGAATCTAGACTCTTTTGAGAATATATATCAATATAATTCTTCATACAATTGCATGATTGTATGTGAAATTCTAGTAGTAATTAATTTTAAAAATTATTTTAGTAAATCCTTCATAAAACATAAAAAATATATCCTCATCAATTTACACAATTTGTACAGTCAAAATTTGTGATAATACTAAAAATTGTGATTCTACTAAATAAATATGATATAAAAGTATTGAAGATACAGTCATCTGAAAATCAAATAAAATAATCAATATCGTTGAAAGTTTTCATATTACAGCATTCAATTCAAGAAATATATTGAGTGATCTAAAGAAATAATTTAAATCTGTGAAAACACCAGAAATCACTACAAAATTTGATAAACTACATACTAATACAAGAACAATTCTAATTAGATATGACATACTTCAAATCTGTGTGGTTAAGATTTCTTCAAAAACACAAGAAATTATGTATATTTTTCAGACTACTTTGATTTCTAGTACATCGAATTCTAGAAAGATAGATAGAAATCCATAATATCTTCAGAAAATACATCAAGGTGTATTATAAGTACAAAAAGTATAAGTGAAAAAAATCGAAACCTCAGTAACTTATTGGAAATCACAAAAATGAAAAAAAATTTAATGAATCAAAATATATAAAACAGAAATGCGTCGTTAAAAAGGCATAAAGCTGTCTGACTTATTATTGAATAATCTACTGATTTAGTTGTCAGGCATATATACTAAATTGTTACAAATTATTAATATGCATGACTGACTTATCATTGATCTATTCTACTGGTTAACAAATCATGGAAAGACTGCACTGTCTGACTAATTATTAATAAGTTCTACTGATTAGCTTGTCATTCGTATTCTAGTGGATGAATACAAATTATGCTATTTACGTAGATATTTGTTTAAGTAAGGCTAATTATAATGACTGTATTGATATTTAATTATACACAGAATATCAATGTGCAATAGTATAGTAGAATATACGTATAACACAGTACAATTTTCATTTTGAACATTGGTACTTTTCTTGTATTATCTATCAAAAACTGACATAACTACAATAATTTGAACGATATCTTAATGTTTACAATATAGTTTTGTTAAATTGACAAATTTTACTGATTTATAAGTAATTGATTTCATATAAATAAATTTTTATTTATTCGTGTGCAATAAACAATACTAGTGATAACGTGTGATTCAAATGATTCACTGTCTGACTTATTATTGAATAATCTACTGATTTACTTGTTAAACATATTATACCAAATTGTCACAAATTTTATTAATATGCATTACTGACTGACTCATCATTGATCTATTCTACTGGTTGACAAGTTATGGGAATACTGCACTGTCTGACTAATTATTGATAGGTTCTACTGATAAGCTTGTCAATCGTATTCTAGTGGATGAACACAAATTATAGTATTTACATAGATGTTTGTATAAGTAAGGCTAATTAGAATGATTGTGTTGATATTCCATGATACACAGATCATCAATGTGCACTAGTATAGTAGAATATACGAATAACACAGTACAATTTTCATTTTGAACATTGTTACTTTTCTCGTATTGTTTATCAAAACCTGGCATAACTACAAAAATTTTAACAATATCTTAATGTTTACAATACAGTCTTGTAATATTGACAAATCTTACTGATTTATTAGTAATTGATTTCATATAAACAAATTTTTATTTTTTCATGTGCATCAAACAATACTAGTGATAACGTGTGATTCAAATGATTCACTGACTGACTTATCACTGATCTATTCTACTGGTTGACAAGTTCTGGAAATACTGCACTGGCTGACTTATTATTGATAAGTTCTACTTATTAGCTTGACAATCGTGTTCTAGTGGATGAATACAAATTATGCTATTTACATAGATATTTGTATATGTAAGGCTAATTTTAATGATTGTGTTGGTATATAATTATACACAGATAATCAATGTGAAATAGTATAGTAGAATATACGTATAGCACAGTACAATTTTCATTTTGAACATTGTTACTTTCATTATATTGTCTATCAAAAACTGACATAACTACAAAAATTTGAAAAATATCTTAATGTGTACAATACAGTCTTTTTATTTATTCATGTGCATCAAACAATACTAATGATAACGTGTTATTAAAGTGATGCACTGTCTGACTAATGTTTGAGCTATCTACTGATTTACTTGCGAACTATATTATACTGAATTGTTACAAATAATTTAAATACGTCATTGATTGACTTATCATTGATCTATTCAACTGGTTGACACATTATTGAAATATTGCACTTTCTGACTGGTTATTGATGAGTTCTACTGATAAGCTTGTCGATCGTATTCTACTGGAAACATACAAATCATCTGCTATCATTATAGATATTTGTTTAAATAAAGCTAGTTATAATGATTATATTTATTTTAATACATTTTATACAACAATATTTTGATATTCACAATACACTATTGCAATAAACAAGAATCAGAGAAATTTGTAATTATATTCTAAATGTTTCAGTATTATATTTTTTTTTTTTTTCAATATGAACACGTCGAAAATAGTAGGCTGTTTTCTCAATGTATATTCATAAATTTTAGCATCATAAAACTTATTGATACAAGGGTTTTTATCAGCATTCCCTACCTCGGAAAATAGGCGATTTGGAGACCAAACATAGCTGCATAAAGCACGCTTGAGATCAGGGCGTACATAGGATAATGCTCGTCCTTTTGTTCTCGATATCGACGCTCGTCATTCACGTCTTTGAACCAAAACGTCAAGGGTGACATGACCTCCCTTGGCCCACACCAATTTCTGTTTTCCCATGAAAATCAAAACAAAAAAGGTTTTCATCACTAATCCTCATTGATTTTTTTTTATTGTTCAAACCTACTTTACGTCGAAGCAGTTCAAGCTGTTTACGAGGAGATTCGATTCGATCATTGCTATGCTCTGAAAATTTCAATTTTTTTCATTATTTACAATTTTTCTCATAGGCTTTATATTGCAAATATTTTGAAACAACAACTATTATTAGAAACATTGGTTTTCTAGATGAATGAAGTTCAGATTTTAGGATTTTTGGATTATAAATTGTTAATTAGTAACATTGAAAGTAAGAATGTGGTTTATTTAAAATATGGACTTACTGTCAGTCCAATATTTTTAGCTAAAGTGGATTCTGCAATATTTGCAAAAGGTTTGTCCGCGCCCCAACTTTCAACGTATTTCGTCATTTTGCTGCTCGGTCTCGACCTAGAAAAAGTTTGTGATTTCAATTGATTGAAAGTACACAATATTTATGGAAACTGACCGTGATGGTGTTGGACCAGGACCTCGAGTATTGTTTATTCCATTTTCAATTTTCACGTTTTCACCCTCTTTCTAAAAATACCGAAGACAGAGCTTTTAGGGGTCAATATCGTTGAAGAAAAATTTAAATAATAGTATTGAATGAACAAAGTCGAACAATTTATGGAACTTGGATAAATTAGTATTTTCTTATTATAAATTAGAAAAATTCAACTTGCTTTTCTCCTCAAAAATATTTATCAAAAAGATTATTGTTTCTTCACTCATGAAAATATTTCGTTATACAGTTAACAATGATATCTAAATTTTAGAAATTTTTTCGTGGGCAATTCAATTTTTTCAGTTGGTGAAATTTTTGTGAAAATTTTTTTCCACATCTTAGATAAAAAGTACAAATAATGGCATGTATAAGTTATCGAAAACAAAATTTCAGTTAAAGTAATCATTATTAGTTGAATTTTTATTTCAATTGTTTTTATCTCAATTTTTTTATTTATAGAGTTTTCTACTTTAATAATTCTGTGGCTTGCCGCCATAACAGAGAAAGTCACTTATCCCATAAGGCTCATTTTAAATGATATTCTGATGACATTTTGAACGTTATGAGATATGTGACTTTCTCTGTAATAGCGGGAAGCTACAGAATTGATTTCGTGAAGAAACAGAGAAAATTCAACCTTTGGTGGAACAATGAAAAATGTCTCCACATTATGATCAGCAAGGTAAGTTTCCCTGGAAACGCCATTCCCAGGTTCGACTTCGAAACGATCTCCAAGTTGCAACAAAGTGGCTTTAGTTATGTGCACTTTTCTGAAAAATTAAACAGGCCTAAAGGATAGAAATTCGCAACGATATTGAAAAATATTTATATTGTAAAATCAGATTTATAAATACACGAAACGTATAGGGGTATAATGTTCTTGATAATACATTTAATAATTTCAAATATACGAAGATTCAAATCCTATTGCATGTTATTTTGAAAAATTATGTAGGAATCTATTACATCAGAAAATCGTTTAAATTACGTAAATTTTGAAACAAATATTAAAGATGCTGAGATTACAAGTATTATTTTAAGCACTAGAAATTTCTGAAATAATTGTTTCGAAAAGTTGTTTGAAATACTAGGAAACGCTAAAACTTAGAAGTAAAGAGCATGAAATTCTATAAATTTATGTGGGGATCAATAGAAAAAATTCAAAATCTAGAATAATACTTGATAATACTAGAAGTTTCATGAATGCTAGCAAATATCTAAGAAAAGACTAACAATAATGGGAGCATCTAAAATACCGAAATCCTATATAGATATTTTTTTCTATTAATGGGAATAATGGAAACTAATAAAAATTTTTCGTAGAGTATCCAACTTTTTCATAAAAAACACAAATAATTCAAATAAATTTGTGAATATTGAGAAAATACAAGACAAACTGAAAGTTTTAGAAATATGTGAAATGCTTGGAATCTATGGATGTAATCTTTTCTGAAAAATTTATTGAAATACTCAAAATCTTCTTTATTTTGGATACTATAGTATTCAATTTTAGAAACTCATATTGAAGTTTTAAAAAAGACTAGATATTCATGAAGTTCCTGGATAATTTTCCGAAATTTGAATAAAACCATGAAATATGTATAAAAATAGTGAAAATAGTGGAAATCAATAAAATACTGAAAATTTTAATGAACATTGTTTTCTTCAATAACTATAAAATAACTAATTATGCATAAAACAGTTAATTGAATCAAATACCATTGAGTTACATAATTTTATAGTACAAAATCTAATACTAAGGCATTGAGTTCTAAATATCTGTATAGAAATTCAAACAAAATGTCAGAAAATCGTTCAAGCTGTGGATATTGTCAAAAAATACAATGAAGACTATAAGTACTAGAAATCTTTAAAAAACCAGTTATTTTTAGGAACACTGTTTCTATAAAATTCTTTGAGATACGGAAAATATAATAATTTTTCAATTGAAGATGACCAAATCCTCAAAATCTATAATCAAAATATCCAAATATTCGATAAAATTCGAAAGACATAAGAATAACAAAAATCTTTTTAAAGTTCTCTTTATAAGTAATGAATTCATTCTAAATTTCAATATTCATATAGAAATCTATGAAATTTCTAGAAAATCGCCTAAACTGTGAAAATACTAAGAAAAAGACGATACATTATACCAAAAGTACTAGAAATCTTTGGAAAAACCAGTATATTTGAAATTACCGCTTCTGTAAAATACTGTGAATCTAATAATTTTTGAATTTCAGATCATCGAATTCCTTAAACATAAATGGCAATCTATGAAAATGCTCGAAAAATAAAAAAAAACGAGAATAATCTCTGAAACTATGGTATACCTCTTCAATCATCGAATTCTTAATACTTATATACACAGGAAATCATCCAAACTGTGGCAATAGTAAAAATTCAGATAAAGAATAAAAGTACTGGAAATTTTTGAAAAACCAGTTATTTTTGAAAACACTGATTTCGTAGAATTATTCGTAATACTCAAATCTTATGATTTTCGCATTCTAGCTCATCAAATTCTTGAAACCTATACAGTAATCTACAAAAATGTTCGAAATATATGAAAAAACTAAAATCAATTCTAAAATTTGATGGAGAGTGATTATTTCAATTAAATACTGAAGCAAAATCTTTAACAACACAATTTAATTCTACAGCATTGAATTTTTGGTACTTGTATTGTAATCAATAAAAATGACAAAAATTGTAAAAAGTGTGAAAATCCTTAAAAAATACGAATAACACTAAAAGTACTGGAAAACTTTAAAAAAACAGTTATAGCTTTAAAATACTGTGTTTGTAAAATTTTTGAGATACAGAAAATCCAATGATTTCCGAATTCTAGATTATTGTATTTTCAAAACCATATGACTATCTACAAAAACGCTCAAAACATATGAAAGAACTAGAAAATTCTTTAAATTTTCGTAAATAGTAATCAATTCAATTTAATACTTAAGCGTCCTATTATTGATTATACAATTCGATACTCAAGCATGATTCCTTATTATTTATTTATAAATCATCAAAAATTCTTGGAAATCGCCGAAATTGTTACAGCACTGAAAAAATATTATGGATACTAAAACTACTGTTAATATCTGTTATTTTTGAAAATGATGATTCCTGAAAAGTTTTCCAAAATACTATAAATTCAATGAACTTTGAACTCTAGATCACCAAAATCTCTAAACATGCTAGGCAATCTACACAAATACTCAAAAATATATGATAAACTAAAATATGCTTGAAAATGTTATAAATAATATTCAGTTCGAAAAATCCTGAAAATACTAGTATTTCATGCATGAAATACCGTAAAAAGTTAGGGTAGAATATAAAATACCTGAAAAGTATGCAGGTACAATTTCTCAAAAATCAATAAAAATATTCATAACCTCATTATAGAAATCAATGTAGAAAATTGCTACAAATACGAGATAATCCTTCAAGTGGTTTACACACTGAAGAAATAAGTCCTGATAAGAGACTTGAGAAAAAAGGTATTTTGATTTTATACAGAAAATAATATATTTATTATAACAATTTTGATTAAAGAAGGAATATAGTGGAAGCAATACAGAAATTACTGATAAACTTTTTCAAAATTTATCCCACATGCAAGTCAATCAAATTAAATTTGTAAGTGATTGACAGTTATATAAATTTTCATGATTTACAGTTCATAAAATAAAAAAAAAATGTTGACTTCAATCCCACATCCTAATTAACAACCTGTCACTCACCAAAATATCTTTTCCCCTTAAAATTATTTCTATCAAAAATTCTCATGCTTCCCCTTTAAAAACCCATTCCATTATTATTAGCAGCATAATGTAAGTTTCAGTAGTCACTGTATTACTATTTTCACTCAGGAAAATGCTTGCAAGCTCGATGACTCGGGGCAAATGAACGACGCGGTCGCGACTTTGAAATGTTGCGTACCATAATGGGGTATCCATTATAAGCAGAAAATTGATGCAGAATCTTACCCAGCCAACCCACCACTTTCCATGTGATTAGCGAGAGTGACATCGTCACTCCACACGTCAAATTGCCATTTACGCAGTCCCAGTACCCCGCAAAGACTAAAAAAAAAACGTTCATAACAGTGTGTCTAACAAAACTATGAAAATAAAAAACAATTCCTAGCATTTTTAGGCCTATTGATTGTCTTTTCTACAATTTTCTTGAGAATGAAAAAAAATCACATTTTGAGAAATTTTTTAAATTTAGAGAGAAATGAGAGAATGAACAAAGAAAATTATTAAAAAACCAAAGAAAAAAAATACATTCGTTCCAATACATAAAAAATCTAAGTACAAAAAAGGCCAGTATTTTTCTTTCAGTGCAGAATATAATACTTGCACGTTTCCGGTGTGAATTCCGATCCGCATGTCGACATCGAAACCTGTCGCTTCTTGTACGAACCTGTAAATCGATGCGCCAATTGTCATTGCCTTGTTCAATCATTTTCATAAATGGATAAATCGATGCGGTAACGATGACGTTAAATATAGCTTTGGTTTAACCGCTCGGAAATTGAATGGCTCCGAGTTCACCCCATGGGTCCATAAATTTCCCGTTTCAAAATGAATGTTCAAATGAAGGGAAAATCGGGATCGCAGACAAATCATCGAAAAATGTTAATAATAGATCCACAGACATATGAATGGAAAATTTAAACCATCTTTTCTGATGGAAAGTAGTTTTGAGAGGTATTAGAGTAATTATGTAAGTTTTCAAGCATTGTCAGTAAAATTTCGAAATTATTATTACTGAGGTGCAAATAAACCTTTGAACAAGAAATTTATTGTTTATAAAAACAATGCAGGTAGAGAAGTATTAATAAAAGGACGTTATTATATTTTCTTGCACTTTTCTTGAAAATATCGAAGACAACATTAACAATCCATCATGTTTGTAAATAATTTGATCGTGAGATGTAAGAAAGATGATCAAATGAAGTCAATTTTTTTTTAATGCAAATTTTTTAATTTAAAATACTCAATATTTGACTAGGTTTGAATTAAGTAACTGTAATTTAAGGGTTTCGTGATGTTTTCCATCAAAAAAATGATGGAAAATGTTTTCATGTTTCATGTTTGTGAAAAATTCATATATCTAAATGGAGAAAAGGTTCTTACTTGATGGCTTCAATCATTTGCAGACCCATTGTCACGCAGTTACTCGCATGATTTGGTCTTGAAATGGGCAAGCCAGAAACGCAGTAGTAGCAATCGCCGAGAATTTTTATTCTCATACATTGATTGTCCTTACACAAAAAAGGATATTAATGGTTTTGGTATTGATTCAAATTTTTTTTCACTAGAATTATCAAATAACACTAATAAATTTATAATTGGTGTAAAATATTATCATCTATTGATAAATTTTATTATTTATTCTGATAAAAATGTATGTATACCATAGTCATTTAGATTATCATATGTTTTCAATACATTGGAATATTCTTGATTTCATATTATTCTCATAATAAAATACGAAGACAAGATATTTAATTTTTTTTACATGAATTCTTATAAAACTAGATTCGATCATACTTATCGAGATAAATAATATGTCTTCATATCTATTACGGTGTTACTTATTTTAGCGATGTCGGAATTTTTCTCATTCCAGGGTTTCAAATCGTTTAAAATATTGAAAATTTTTTTTCAAATTTGAAGCGAATCGGACATGATTAACACGTGCCACAAAACGACTAATGTTTTAAATTAGGTTTACATGTAGTTGTTCATACAATTTGTTCAAAAATTTATCACTTGTGCAAAACTTATGATAAATGTTTGAAACTTGGGATAGTTTGAGTCTTCAATGTTACGTTTGAGACTAAATTTTTCTGGATTTTTTTATTTTGTTATCTATGTTTTACAAGCACCGAAAAAAGCCAAAAATGTACTTTTTTGATGATTGTAAAACGTAGAAAACAGCTAAAAGAAAAAATATCTATACCATTTTATGTAAAGATACATTTTTAAATATATTTGTTTTATATAAGTCATTATTATTTATATTATTATTATTATTGAATGATGTTATTCTATATGTAACATATTTTTTAAGATATTATGATATATGAAAAATTTCAGTGTTTATTTGTATTTGTTCCTCATTTAAATGAACATCACAATTGCAAAAGTATATATAAACATGATTTTATTTAAATAACATAGTCATGTTTACATATAGTTTTTATAAATACATATTTAAATAAATTTCTATGTTATATGATCTAATTATTTATTATTATATGATCAAATGTAATTATGTATCATTATTTAAATCATTAGATCTTTTTATACATAAGAATAATGTTTATTTTTTTTAACTTTGCAATAAATTATACTAAAGAACTGTTATCTATACATCGGAAAATATTTTTCTATAAAACTACATTTTATAACTGATTCTGATGAAAAATAACGATATAGTATATATATATATACCACATTCTATGTTACCAAAGCATTATTATTAATTATAACTCTTATTCATTCTGTGGCTTCCCGGCATAACAGACAAAGTCACACATGCCATAACGTTTTAAATTATTATCAGAATATCATGTGAAATGAGCCTCATGGCAAAAGTGACTTTGTTTGTTATTCCGGGAAACCACAGAATTTATTATAATTATTATCACAACTTTTATGATATTTACTCATATTTATCGTTTTTTTTATTGTATTTTTGGATACCATTATTATTTCCATGATAAGGTTTTATAATGAGTAAAGTTGGTAAATAACTTATGTGATATTGAAATACTTAAATGAGCATCATTTTTGTGTGCATGTTTCTGGACATGGTTTTAGGACGAATTCAATGAATTTTTGACGATTTTTATCGTATGTATGTTAGTTCACAATTTTTTACCAACATTCCGTAGTACTACTAAAAAATTTCTAATCACCTGCTTTTTTGTTGAACTGGCCAATAGTTCTCAGCTTATTTTAGAATTTTATAAACTTTTGAACTTTCTTCGAAACCAAAAAATCTTGAACAATGTTCCAAATTCTACGAATATAAAAATATCAGACAACTCGTATGAATTATTAAACCATCTTGAAAACGTCTGATTGATGAAATTTCAACCCCCCCCCCCCAAAAAAAAAAAAAATAAAAAAAATTTCTTGTTTTTTTGATCATACGAAATAAAGATTTCCATATAATCTGCATTTAAATAAAAATGATGAAAATAATAAAGTTGCAAAAACTATTCAAAAAATTTCAAAAAAATCATTTTAACCATTTTCTCAGTCACAAAAATGCTCCATTTAGACAGCAAAAAAATTAAATTTACCATAGCTCATTTTGATTGATGAACAATATATGGTGCCGAAGCTTTCCATAAAAAAAAACCCTCTTTTATCCATTGCAAAAATAGGAAACAAATCGTTCTCGGAAGAAATTTCAGTGTCATTTTTATGAAAGGAAATTCCAGGGCAATCGGTTTTCGAATTTAATATCCGCGTTTCTTCAAATATTCTGCCAAATGAGTTTCGAACCGTAAAAAAGCTTCAGCGCGGTTATTACCGTACAACTGTAAGAAAGTTGTTCCGCTTTCACGTTCGCTTTATTTCCGGAAAAGAATTGCGTTCTACTTTTTTTCTTCTTTCGTGTATATGGACTTGCAATCTCGATGATACCTAAAGGTTTTGCAATTTCGTAACTTGTGTATCGAATACAGGCGAGAACATTGAAAAATTCGTGGACCTTTTGTGATGTAAATTTAGTTAATCAACTCTTTTCAAAAACCGTTGGAAAGTAACGTGATCAATAATTTTCAGAATGCAAAAAAACATAGGAAATCACAAGTAGTTTACAATATGGACACATCATCAATAAGTTGACCGAGAATCGATAAATACGCATTAATAATATATTCTACCCAGTGACAAAAATAGTTCGCAATAAACAAAATAAATGTTGGTATTAAAAAACAAAATTTGTACCTGCGCAATTTGATCGAAACGCCCAAAAAGTTCGTTCAAAGTTTTCACCAAATCCGAAGGCGAGAGAAGAGAGGATAATTTTGTAAAATTGACGACATCTGCGTACAGAAGACTGTAAAAACGCGAAACAGAAAATGCGTCTCACAATTCAATTATAAGTGAAATGAACAGTTTTCATCCCTCGTAACTTGGCGAATTTGCGGTGTCGACCGCAGGGCAATTAAGCGATTTAAGCCCCGGGCATGCAACAAGTACAAGTACGCAATGTATACATATATATATTTATATATGTGGATACATGTACGGTGAGTTGAATCTCGTACGTTGTTCGGAACTTAGTACGTGTATACAAGGAACCATTATGAAGATTTTAGAATTAATACTCCAAGTGAAAATTTTCTTCTCAAAAAGAAGTTCAAGAGAAATCACATAATAATAATCGTAGTTAAATGGTATTTTTTAAATTATTTGTTAATACCTTCAATCAGAGGAAGAATTCGAAAGAGATGAATAAAAATTTTTACATGAAGTAATATATTGTAAAGTTCATTTTCGTTATATTCGATGAAAAATATGTACAAAGCGACATGAAAAGATTCTTTGAAAATTTTTTTTACTTTGTTAAACATTTCACTATGTAAAATAAAGAAAGTAATGATGTTTGTGACTTAATAGATGTGTTTTGTTTTTTTATATGTATATGAGAATGAAAAATATTGTATTAAAAATCGTACCTGACGTTATTGTGACGCTGAACATACATGTCATGGAATCTGGTTTGTTTGTGTTTGTTTACTTCCTGGCAAGCATCAGCCATTTTCAACATTATGCTTCTTTTGACCTGTAACGTTAATTATTCTCTAGCAGGGTTTGTTGAGGTTTTAATTAGGGAGAAGGGTGGCTTTAAGAGAGCTTTATACATTATAATTTCTTTGAGGTATGAGTATGATTTATCTATCCGAGACAATGTGTAGTTTTTTGAGATTATCTGCATATTGTAAAAGGCATTTAATATTTCTTCTTATACATTTATTTATTAAGAAATCTTTCGAATTCATATTTTTGTCTCGATATAACATTATATTGGGGGAATTTCGAGCATTCTAAAAATTGAAAATGATTAGATAAATTTTTGTAATTTCGAAAATTTGTACGAAATTCAGAGTCATAAGCAAAAGGGAATTCCTGAGATTGCAACCTCTATTAAAATTCGGGGCTGGGATAATATAAATATTCGTTATTTTAATTAAATACACAAGAGGTTATCATCATTCATAATAAATAAAAAATTAGAAAAATAATAATACCTTATGATAATTTGAAAAAAAGTGAAAAACCAAAAATGTACCAACTGTAAACAAGATGAAGCATAAAATTGCTTTATGTGAGTTCTCAAAGTTGGACAGGTATAGAAATTTTTATTCATTTCACTAACCAAAAAATAACAACAATCCTGGTTTCAAACGAATTTTTTTTCAACAGAATTTGAGCAATAAAAGTTTGGCTGCAATAAAAATAGACAATGAAATAAAAGTATAAATTTCGCAAATTACATTAACTTTGAAAACTATGATCAAAAATTGTTTCGATCCAGTGAACAATAAGAAAAATTGAAATCCACGAAAATGATAAAATTAAATAAACAAAAAGCTTCATATTCTGAAGCATCAAAATCTTGAAATGTACATAGAAAGGTATTAAAATACCAGAAAATCTGTTAAACAGAAAAAAAGATACTAAAGAAATATTTGACAATGTTTTCTGAAAAATCTAAAGAATTTTTTTAAATGTATAAAACTTTGGATTCTGAAGCATGAAATTCTAAAAAACCTACATTGAAGTCTATAGAAAAACAAGAAATGCATATCAATACTAGAAAATGCAAGAAGATTTAATGAAAACCGGAAAAAACATAAAAAAGTACAAGAAATTCATAAAATTACTAAAATTCTACTTAAATTTTATTGCTCTATTAGTAATCTATTAAAATATCGAAAATTTATCGAAATTCCAGTTAGAAATCAGTACATGTAACTATTTCCAGAAATACTAGAAGCTTATGAAAATACCGGAAAAGGTTTTCAAAAATATGTAAATACTATGAAAATGTAAAAATAATAGGAATCTATACTTATTCAACAACTGTGTTTATTGTTTTTTTCAAAAATTTATAAATTTTGAAACCTATAGCATAAAGTTCTACAAATTTACATAAAAATTTATATATAAAAAAAAAAAAAATTTTATTGGCGATTTGCTAATAATCGAACATTTGGACGTGAATTATTAACAAACTGTAAATAAAATATCGTATTGTCAGTTTTGGAAATTGCTTTTTTTGACGAAACGAAAAAAATTGCGGCCGAAAGCGAAGCCGAGGGTTAAAACTGTCAATAATAAACTATTAATTGTAACAATATAACATAAATATAAGAACACAAAAATTAACAGGAATTCGTGTGGAAATATTATTTTCCGAAAAAACAGGAAAAAAAATGTATTGTTGAAATTTTTTATACAATAGCATTAAATTCTAGAACTTTGCAGACGATCTATAAATACTAGAAATCTATAATAATACAAAAACAATACGACAATGTATTATAAATAACAAAAAATACAAAGATCCTCAAAATTCATTAAATACTTAAAATCTGTCTCATTATGATTTTCATACTATTCGATAAATTGTTCAAAATTTTTAGAATTTTGATTCCTGGATCATTTGAAAGCTTCCGATAAATCCAAAATAATTTCAAAATACCCTTCAAACTGTATGAATTCTAAAGAAATATGAAAAAACCTGAAAGTTTGAGACAAGAAAAATAAATAATCATAAATCGAAACCTCAGTTACTCGAAAATTACGAAAATCATATTCCATTATAATAAATGAATTCATGAAAAATGTCAGATTCTGGAATCAAAAAGTTGTTGCTCGAAAATAGTATATTTCAACAATGATAAAATCCCAAAGGCCATAATATTTTTCCAACATCCCCCCCCCCCCCCCTCCCACACTGCAAAATGTTGTCTGCCTACTTCTTTGACAAAATTGAATCTGAAAAAAAAACTCAACTAGTTTACACAATTTAAAAAATTTCGTGAGTGTAGTGATGTGTATGACCAGTTTTTCAATGTAAATTATAAAACTTCTATTGACGTTCACTGTGAACTTTTCATACTGAATTTCCACACAAACGATTTTAAAAAGTGTGCAAACTCGCGAGGGTTGGTTATTATTTTTTTTTTCTCTCGTATCCGAGTTTTTAGCTGAAACGAAATTTACCTCTGCGGCAATGTACGCTGGTATGACGCTGAGCAGCAATTGCTCCTGTTGCTCTTTTTCGCACTCGAGCTTTATCCGGGATTCGATAACCGTCTGAGTACCAGCGAACATTACTCGTTGCGTTTTTGCGGTGAGGATTCTGTAGTACAGCCCCGCTATCAAAGCCCCGAGCAAAAGGAACGTGTCTCCAACTACCTAAACATGGCTTTATTTCATCATAGTATATTGAGGATTTCAATGTTTTATATTATGCTTATTTAGAAATTTTTGAAAATGTTTGAATTCAAGAAAAGATACGTGTCTAACTTCTTCAGTTGAAAAAATTTGGTTACAATAATAAAAGCTAAGGAATTATAAAAAACTGGAATGCAAACGTTTGAAAATTAAAAGCACTTCTATCACTACTTGTAAGCATTTAACTCTAGAAATCTATAATACAGGATTCTAGAAAAGAAATAGGAGATCGTACAGGATTTTATTACTGCCAAAAAATTCAAAAAATACAACAATCTTTTATGATTACACGAAGTGTAGAGAAATGAATTAATTTATTTACTTGAAATCTATAGAAAAGTGAATTTCAAAGTCTTTAATCCTGAAAAAATTATGTAAGAATCCTTTAAAATGTCAAGAAATCTTTCCGATCTTGTGAATATTTAAAAATAGGGTACTGAAAAACGAAAGAACTGTGTTCTGAAAAATCGTTTGGAATGCTTCAAATTCATTTAACTTTAGTATTTTAATAACTTAAAATTTCCATAGATCATCGGAAATGTAGAAGAATAATAGATAATAGTATGAATAAGACTAAAAATTATAGGAATTTCTCAAATATTTTAATTCTTTAAAGATATAATCTTTTCTTAGAATTTCGACTTAATAATGAAAATCATGGGCAGTATGGACCTCACAATCAGAGCATATTTTCTAAAAAATTGTTTGAAAAACCGAAAACGAATAAAATTTTAAAGTTTAGAAAAGCGAATTCTTCAAATTTACAATCCTATCCTTAAAAATATTGAAAATGTAGAGAAGCAACAAAAAATACTACGAAATTAAATAAATCCTACTAGTTCAGAAAGAATAAAAATGATTTAACCTACATTCTTTGTTGATATTATTTTCTTATAAATTGATGGGAATGATGATAAAAAATTTTATACTTTTAATCTCAGAGCATACAATTCTGAAAATTATTATGAGAATCAATCAAAATACTAGAAAAATCAATAACACTTATGAATATTGAAAAAATACAAAATGTATGAAAAAATTCAAAAATTCGTGAAATATTAAAATTCATTAAAATTCATAAAGACGGTATTCTGAAAAATTTATTGCAGTATAAAAGATTTCTCAAATTGTATGTTTTTCTGCATTGAATTTTTAAAATTGATATGAAATTCACAAAAAAACACTGGAAAATCGATCAAAATATTATGAATGCTGAAGAATACGAAAAAATTGACCTGAAATCTATAGAAATTTAAATTCTTGAGTCTACTATTCCAAAAATTCATGTATGAGGAATCCATAAAAATAACAGAAAATCATTCGAATTCCATAACATACATACCCAAGAAATATGATAAACATGCTGAAATCATAAGAATTGCTTCACACACAAAATATCGTCAAAAGCATTATGTTAAAAAAAAAAAAATCATTTGAATTACTTAGAATAAAATTCATAAAACAAGAAAGTGTAAAATAATCGTAGTATACTAATTTACGTAGCAATCTATAAAAATATGAAAAATCTAGAAAAATACAAAAAATACTTCGAAATTTCATGAATGCTGATAGTATGAAAAAGATGAATATTAGGAGTCTTCAAAATACTGGATTTCAATTTTGCCACTTTTTTCTCTAAAATTCATTTAAATACTATAAATAATGTAAACGATCAAACTCAGAGTATAACATTTCTGAACATCTATACAGGAATCTACGAAAATCCTAGAAAACTCAGCAACATTTATGAAAATGGAAATAATACAAAATTTGCTGGAAGTTTTAAAAAATAAGTGAAATTCTTGAAATTTATGAAGATACTGCATTCTGGAAAATTTATTGAAACACTAGAAATGTCTTAAATTTCGATTCTAGATATGAGCATTGAATTCTAGATATCTATACAGAATTCCACTAAAGAACCAAAAAATCGTACACAATTATTTTATAAGTGCTGAAAAATACGAAAAACACAACAAATTTATAAATACTCAAAATTTATGAAAAAAAGATTCACTTGTTCATCTGAAATGAAAGTGAAATTTCAATCCTATGATAGTACATAATTGTAAAAATTTATATCAAAAACCATGAAATATCAGAGAATCATTTGAATTGATGAATCTTCAAAAAATATCAATAACACTGAAATATATATCTAGAATAATTTGAAATATAATAAGTCGACGAAAAAACTGCGTTCTGAAAAATGATTTGAATTACTAAAAATTTATACAACTTCGACGATTAGAATATCAAATTTCAAAGGATATGGAAAATCAAGAAAAATACAAGAATATACTACAAAATTTATCTGATCCGGAAAAGAATGAGCGAGGCTTAAAAAAATCGAAATTATTCTGGTACCTCAATTCTATATAAATACTATTTTTCAAAAATTTATGAAAATAATAAAAAATTTTCAAGATTTTGATCCTAGAGCAAACAATTTTGTAAAATCTTCATGAGAATCCATTAAAATACTAGAAAGTTGAAAAAAAAATTCACTCCAAGTCTTAGACATTATTAAAATACTTGAAATCTATAAAGATACTATATTCTGAAAAATATTTTGAAATACTGTAAACCTCTTAATTTTTCGATCCTAGAGCATCGAATTCCAAAAATCTACATTACAAGTTTTAAAATTACCATACATATTTATCAAGGGTCCTAATAAAACTAGAAAATCCTACCGAGTCTTCGTATTACTAAAAAATATTACAAAATCAATAGCTTTTATAAATCAATGAAATACATACTGAAAATTCATATATATTACGATTTTCATCAAAAATGTGTTTATATCTTCAAAAGTAAAAGCTTGAGCTTGAAAATCAGTTACTAAGATATTCTAATGTCAAAATAAGTTTCCAATAATTAAATACTCTGAATATGAATTGACCCTTTTGGCATTTGAGTGTGCCCCTCCATGTGAAATTTCATTTCAACGTCCCTGTGTATAGTTATAATTTAGACATCAAAAACTATCATTAATAATAACCTCGTGCAATTTTACGCTTTCGTAGACGAACGCAAAGGCAACTTTTTTGCCAAGATGGACGAAAATCATTGCCAGACTAAGAATCATGGGGCACTGGCGTTCCATTGTTGGAAGGGCCGCGATGCTGAAGAGGACCACGACTAAAACCGGCACAGGGCTGTTGAAATTCAAAGCCCCGAGCCCGAGGATCACAGTTGCTGCGAGTCCCACGAAGCATCTTTTTTGTGGAGATGCAAGCAACGAGGGAAATTGCGCGACCACTAGCAAACTCGTGGAGCATAAAAGCGTGATTGCAAGGGTTGAAAAGGGCGAGATGAAGTTTGTTAGTTCCTGGCAAATACCAAGTTTTCGCTTATTCAACACCAAAGGACCAAAGTTGTAGAGAATCTTCTATTAAAAACATTGCTTTGGGGAAAATTTTTTTATCTGGGTCCTGAAATTAGCGTGTATTTTAGAAAAATTATATTTTTTGTGGAAATCTGGAACGAAAGTTCCTTTATCATTTTCTTGAGATCTTAAAAGTGAAGGAGATAATGGTGTTTGAAGTTTTGCAGTCAGCGCCAGGCGGTAGCATCGTTATATATATGTATTAGGCGCGCTCTTTTTTCTGATTTTTCAACTTTGATAGTCAATAATTCTCTTGTTTTTCAGTTTATACTTAGATGACTCAGGACTTTTCTTGTGGAAAGTTGACAAGGAGTGTAGTGTTCTAAGAGTTTTTCATTTTGCACAAGTAAACTGAATTTCTGTATTTCTCTTAGAGCAAGGATCCTGGAAGAGTTCAGTAAAAATTACAGGTTTTTAAGTAGGCCAAAGAGAGTAGATTTTAGAGACGAAAAATCACTAAAGGGATGATATTTAAAAGTTTTAGGACATTTAAGTTCTATTTTGAGCTTCTTAGCTGAATAATCTACTATTCATCAATTTCTTGCGTTTGAAGTAGCTGATAAATTTTCTTTGTCACCAACGAGATTTTCAAAAACAATGGGAATTTTTATTATTCCGAGAAAATATTATAATTTATTATTTATCACGTTGTAACAGGGAGTACGATCGGGGGAAGGGCAAGGTTCATCATCACAATTCAAGAAAATAAACATTATGACCTTTTTTTGAATTTTTTATATAATTTGGAAAATTTTAATATCGGGAAGATTGCTAAAAATCTCGACACGTAGAAAAATTTTTTAAACTATTTGAAAAATTTGAGTTATGTTTGAAATTCGAAAAATTTTGAGTACATTAAAAAACTTCGCAAATTTTTGAGATTTTCCATGATTCAAGAAAACTCAGGAAATATTCGTAAATCTTAGAAATGTTGATTAGTTTTGTAGACTGTGGAAAATTTCGAAATTCTTGAAACTTATGAAAACTTTGTAGTATTCTTAACATTTTAAAAATAAAAAAAGGTATATCGTGCGTAGATTGTTGATATTATTCAAAAGTTCAACACAAATCTAAAAATTTTGGTAATTGAAAGAATGTTGCGAAATTTGTAGATTGTAAATAATGCTCAAAAGTTCACAAATTTATACTATTCTTGAAAAAATTAGTTCATTTTGCAGATTTTGACACATTCAGAAAAATCTGTTAAACTGCAGAAACTGTATGAAATTCTTAGAATTTTGTTGAATCATCAAATATTCAATCATATATAGAACAATAAAAATTTCAAACTACATACTTCGAAAAATTAAAACGTTGGAAATTTCGAGAATTGCTCATTATTCTGATACATTAAATAAAATATGTAGCACTCAAGAAAATGGGAATGAATGTTCTGAATAATGGAATTTTTTTCAAAATACGTTAAACTACGGAAATCGAATAATAGTTAAGAGGTTTTTAAATAATTGAGAAAGTTTGTTCTTTCGAATAAAGTCGATAATTTCGAAATTTTTGATAATAATCAAGGAATTTAAAAAATGCTAAAAAACTAAAGAACATAGATCCCTCAACTGAAAAATTGAAATAAATTGTGGAATTTCATAGAATAATAATAAGTTTTGAAGATTGTGTCAAATTTTGGAAATTTTTCGTAAAACAACAAAAATTCTGCAACTTTCTCATAAATTTACATGTGAAAAAATGGTAAATCGTAAGAAGATCATTAATTATTTGGAAAATTTCGAGTAATTTTCTTATAATTTTGGAGGTTTCAAGAAAATGGAATGTATAGAACATTGCGGAAGTTATAAAAATATCACAATAATTTGAAGAAGCTCCGTAGGATTTCGAAAAAAGTTAATAAATATAGTGGATTTTTGAAAATTCTAAATTTTTTTGGTCTTTTTTTTATAGTTTACCATTAAAAAATGTTTTTTCCTTCGTAAATCATAGATAATGCTGAAGTTCGAGTACAAATTGAAAAATTTGGAAAATGAAGAAAAATAAATGATTCTAAAAATTTCAAAAATTATTCGATAATTTTGGAAAATTCGAAAAATTTGTAGAGTGTCAGAAAAACTTGTTTTATTTCGTAGAATGTAAGAAATTTGTAACATTTTTGGTCAAACTCCAGAGACTGTAAAATGTTACTATATAATTTTGGGATATCGAAGAATAAATTATAGATTTCTACTAATTTTCGATTTTTCGATGGAAATCTTCAAAACTCCGAAAATTGAAAAAAAATTCTCTAAACTTTATGAGTTGTAAAGATAATACTAAAAATATTCGATAAAATATGCAGGGATTCGCAAAATATAATGAAATTTTTATAATTGTGGAATATTCTCCGAATTTATTTCAACAACAGTAACTATATTAAAGTTTTAAATGATATCATTCTGGAAATTTGTAACATAAAACAATTTGTAAAAATCGAAAATATATAAGAGATTTCACAATATGATATGGACTTCTGCAATGCATATACTTTCATGTACAATATTTTCTCCTAGTACATGAAATGCCATACTATACGAACTAAAAAATAAATGATAAAATATTTTATTAGATGTTTCATTATCCATAGATATTAAATCCTGTGTACAAGTATAGTTGAAATTACTTTCTATAGACAGTAGTACAATTTGCATTCTGTAGATTTTAAATTTCACGAAACCATCTAGTAAATACTGGCATACATTTTGTGATTCGTACAATATAAAGATTTTCACCATCAACATTGTGATAACTAAAATAAAAATGGCGTAATTGGCAATAATACTGTAAAACCTGCAATATAACTGTAAAACTTACAATATTCTAGTTTTTTTTACCATAAATATGTCAGAAAGTACTAAACTTTTTTTTAATGCTCTTTCGTCATCGAAACTAGTCCCCCACATAACAACCTGCATTTTTTCCAAACTTTTCTTACATCTCTGCCTAAAACTGAATTTCGTCAAAATTTGTACGTTGCATGATAGATAGCTGTGTATAATTTCCCCGAAACACCTGGAGAAGATAAATTCCTCGAGTGAGAGGGAAAGTTCGTGATGTCGGTTGAGCGTGTTTTTCCGGGATGGCCCCGAGGGACTTAAAAGGGTAGCATGATGTATGTCTTGCACGCGCCAATCGCGTTGCCATCGATCTTACAAAATGGATCACGAGAGACGCACGCGGAAGAGCCCGTGGTTTTTATTAAACGAGGATTACAAATGTTGGAAAGTTTAATAAGCGCGATGCTTTGTTCTTGTGAATGCGATCAAAGTGTCTTCGCAACATGTGCCTCGCGATATTACGCTTCGTTTTATGAGTTCGAACGAGCTTTCATTAACATTCTATGGTTTTCATCTGAACTTTGTGTCACTCGAATTTGTTGGGGAAAAAATTATAAATTAATATAACAAAAACACTAGGAACATCTCCTTTTTGCTGATTTCAGGTTCTATGATCTTACTCATTTTAGAACATCATGTAAGGTATAAAAAAATTTACTTTGAAGATTCTCTTTCATTACGCAGTAGATGACTCTTCACAGGGCGTAGGCAGAAAATATGAGAGAATTCTTAAAAATGTAGCTACCAAAATACAGAGTATTTTATTATTCAGAGTTTTTTACTTTATCACCCCAAAAATAACAACAATTCCAGAACAACAAGTAGAAGAATTTTTTCTTAAAAATAATTATAATTATAAATTTTCGGCTTGGATTACGTAGAAAAAAAAATTTCTGAAAGTTACTTCAATTTAGTGAATACTAAGGGAAAATTAGAATCCACGAAAATAAAATGACGTAGGACAATATGAATTTTAAAAATTACTTCAAGTGAGTGAGTAATAAGAAAAATAAAAATGCACGAAAATGCTTATACATAATTAAATACTTTTGAATCCTAGATTATCAAATTTTCAAAATATATGTAGAAATCCATAATTTGTTGAACTCCCTTAACGCTGGAAAAATATTAAAAGTATTAGAAATCTCCAGGAGTGCTCTTTTCTGACAAATCTCAGAAAACACTAAATATATGTTCAAATTTCAATCCTAGAGGATCAAAGTCTAAAAAACGTATACAAAAATCCATAGAAAAACTATAGTTCTATAAAAATACTAGAAAACTTTACCGAATTTCGTGAATGCGTATTCAAAAAATATGAAAATGAAAGAAGTCTACCAAATACTCGAAATCTATGTAGATTTCATTTTCTCAAAGACCAATAAAAATTTTGGATATTTATCGAAATTTTGATTCTAGTGCATTGAATTTTAGCAATCTGTACATAGACCGAAAAATATACTGGAAATTTATAAAAATCGTAGAAAATCTTTCGAAGTTTCATCAATACTCAAAAAATGCGAGAACACTAAAAATCTGTCGTTACACAAAAATCAATATGGTATAAATTTCTTAAAAATTATTTAAACTTTGAACCCTTGAGCATCGGTTTCTAATATTTTTGTTAACGTTTATAGAAATACCAGAAAATTCAATAATTTCTAAAAACACTAAAAATTTACGAATTTCTTTATAAAAGACACTGTTTTTTGAGAAATCAAAAAAATACTCGAAATCGTTGAAACTTGCAATAATATTGCAAGATATTCCAGAAATCTGTACAGCAATGCCTCAAAACTATAAAAATTCATGGAAATGAAGTTTCCCATAAATTTATAAAAATATTGACTAAGGTAATTTGAATTCTGAAGTATCAGTAGATTTCAGAAGTATTTTAGAAATCTGCGTAGCAATCTACAAGTTTTTTAAAAATCTAGAAGAACACTATAAAATCTATCGAAGTTTCATGAATACTGAAATAACGCGAGAAATACCATACATTTTTTTTTCCAAAAACAAAGTAAATATACAATAACTTCTCCAAAATTCATAAAAATATTAAAATTTACTTCGAATCGCAAAAAGACATTTAAAAAAACCAGAAAAAAATAACAAAAATGACTGACAATCAATATGATAAAAGATACTAGAAAAAAATTTTTTTGTTTGAGATGATTACAGAGCGAGATATGAAAACTAAGATACTACGAATGCAGTTTTCACAAGAATATATAAAAGTTTTGATAATTTATCGACATCTGAAAGTAACACATAAAAAATGCGAAATGTATAATAAATCTATTAATTATAAAAAAACAAAAAAATCAGTGGTAAGATTGTGGACACTTAACATAAAAAATGACTTCCAAATTCAGAAACTGTTTTCAAAAACGAGAAAAAAGTCAATGCAATAATAACATTATCTTGAGATCGAATTTTTCTTTTTTTCTTTTACAATAATTACCAATCACATATATTTGCACAAATATAATTTTTTCATCATTTAGCAGTGCCATTCACAATCAGTTGATTTCCACGGTGCTGTTGTCTTTCTACGACTTTTTGTGTTTCGTTTCAATCTCAACACTTTCAGCAATTTTTTTCGTATAAGGCGTTTTGACAGATGCATTTTTTTAACTTTTTCAAGTCCCTTTTTCATAGATGTCATGGATATATTTTTTCACGATTACTGCTGATATAGTGAAATATTAAGGGCCATGGGGGGAATTGATGAAACTTCAAATTCCTCAGCATTTTATCCTGAAAATCTACAAAGAAACTCGAAAAAACACTAGAGAATTCTTCAAAGTGTAAAAATGCGGAAAAATCCTCATCAGGAGTCTGTCTTTAATTGTTTGATCCTTAGTTTTATCTTTCATACTCAAGAATAGCAACATCCCGAAATAAATTCAATGTTTAAAAAAACTTTTAAACTAAAAAAAATTTTCTGCCTACGCCCTGGACCCTTCACATTTTCGCAACTAAAATTTAAAGAAAAAAATGATTCGTACGTTAAAGTGCAGGTAAGACAAAGCGAGCAAAGCGGTCGATGTTGCCAATACGGTCAAGCACAAAATGCCTGTATAAACCGAGGCTGTTAATTTTTCCTCGTATCTGTTTCGAAGCTCTCGCAGTTCCTTCGCGTTTGCACTCTCGTTGGGGCTCTCTGGAAAGTGAAAAGTTGCGTTTCAGGCAGTTTCAGGACTTTCAGGGGTTACTTTGCGGCAAGATAATGCCGCTGCTGACACACGTTCGAGGAAAATATCTGAACTTCACTGAGAAAAACGCTTTTGCTTTTCCGTCTACCCTTTTAAAATGAAAGGAAGTCAAAGAGCACCAGGATTACGAGCACCTTTTTTCGCCTCTCTTTTTGAAGCTCGAATTTATGAAGCTTTTTTTCCTTTTTACGTGATGTCACGTACCAAATTTGGACTTTTGAAGTTGTATGAATACGTTGGAAGAACACCAAGTTGAATTAAAATCTGGGTGAGCAATGTAAAGTCATGAATTTCATTTATTTGAATGTACAAAGATTCTCGAATGTTATCAAAAATAATAGCATTCTTTTTTCTCAATCTTCAAGAGCTTCATGGTTTTCCTAGACTAGCATATTTTGACCATTTTAATTGAATTTCTTTGAAATCGCCATCCAAGTAAAATTTTTCTAAATAAATACAGCGAATTTTTAATGAGTTAAAAGAAAACTTACCAAAGTTTGAGTTAATGTGCGTTTTAGCAAAACTTCACATAACCAACACAATTTTTCCAACTGTGAAAAACCATTTCCACTTCATAATAAAAGAAACACAATTCATAAACTTCTGCTCAGAAAAACACACTTTCATCTCGAGAAAAATTTTCCGGAAGAAAGCGCAGAGCTTTATTTACAACTTGGATCTTGCAAACGTTTCCAACACATTCCGAAATTTTTCCACAGCTGCTTTTTCATTTCCGATTTGCGGCTGAAGAAAAGGGAAAAGAAAACATTCTCATTGAGGTGAATTCATCGTAAAATCCTTTTGAAGAATCGCAAATCTCTGGGTGAAATCTTTCAAAGGTAAAAAAGTTAGCCCCGAGGAAAATTTCTTCCGCGATTCGAATCTTCATTAGAGAGTGCTTTTTTTGCGTTTCGCGTTTCTTGGCCCGAATCCATAGAAACAGCTGATGCGTGCAATTCGAGTAGCGTTCAAGTATTTCTGTCATTTTTGCCTGTGCTTTATATATTTCCATGCACTGTGTGTCGCGAGCTTTTTTAGCGTCGTGGAAAGGTGAACGAACTAATAATTTTTAAGTATACTGAGGTTTATGGTTTTGAGTTAGAGGTTTAGGAAAAGAAGGATTTCAGGGCTTTCAACTCCTCTTGGAATTTGGATTAAAATCGATTATTATTTTTAGTAATTGAAGAATCAAACATCAAAAGCTGCTGAAAATTTATGTATGGAATATAATTTTCTTACAAAACTACCAAAATACAAAAAAAGGTGAAACAAGAATTGAAACACAATAACAATATTCAAAATCTAGGGATTAAACGAAACACAACGCGATATTTCAAACTTCTATCATCACGAATAAATCTCTCTCACGAACGTGCGGAATCGACGATGATTAAATTTATAAATCATCGAGAAAACCATTAGCACACCATAAAATCAATTGCTAAATTGACCCAATTCCATAATCTTCAAACTAAAGATGAATACATGATTTCATTCTTACAAAATAAATAATAATTCAAATTTCATGGATTAATGAATAAATAAAAAAAGTAAATACTCAATTAACTTCTTCAGTTTCTGCGTTGCAAATTAAGTTCTATCATGATTTTTTCTGATAATTAAAAGAGTAGCTAGCATGATATTAATTAGTGTTTTTTCTCAGCTACCGGTTTACTTTCCTGAGTTAATTAATAATTTATCCTGTAATTGAAGTTTACGTGGGATGTGAAACGGGGAAATTTATTGTATTGATTTTTTAAGTGCTTATCCGATCTCTAATAAACAAAGTAATTTTTTATCTGGTGTTCATTAAATTCTTTAAAGGTGATTTCGGATTCAAAATTTTGAAATATTTTCAAACTAAAACTATAATAAAATGGATTATCGAAATACACTGCTAAAAGACTTTATTAAAAATAATAATTTTCCACGAAATTCTAAATTTTTTATACCGAAAAATAGAAGAAAAATTGCAGTCGTTAAAGCAATTTGGAATCCAACGAAACTCTTTCGACTTAGCAACTTGGGACCATCAATCAACGGTCATTGTCAAACGCCAATTGTTTCTTAACAGTCGTTTAAGTCCAAAGAATCATGGCCTTCTCTGCCTATTTATTTCCTTGCTACTCGCGATTTCATTGAGAAAAATCTCAACACGGAAAAACAAATAAACAGTATGATTTAAGCCAACTATATAATAATAGTTGGAGCAACTAAAATTACAAGTTCCTGCAATATTTGAAAGATTAAGATTTGAATAAAAAATATGGTTGGCAAAAATTCTACAAGTTTTATGTATATGAAATGGGAAACATTGTATCCCATTTTTCATGTCATTTTCGTTAGCTCTGAAAATTTAAGTACAATTTTTAAAACTTGAAACATTTCAAAATACAATGGTTGCAGTACGATTTATGAAAGTTTCATTTTTTATTTTTAAAACGAAAAATGTGACTTGAAATTCAAAAAAAACAAATGTCTTTTGAATCATATTTTCTCATGGCTTGATTTTCAACGTTAAAAATTGTCGAATTCGTTGAGTCAGTAAATGAAGAGGCAAATTCATAAATCATTTTCAGTTTCGACGTTGATTAGGACCAAAAAAACAAATTCAAAAATCAATTGATATTTTTAATTATCTAATTTTTTTACTTGTACATTCTACAAATTTTCATCTGATGTAGTTTGAATTTCGATTTTTTGATCAGCGATTGGATTGCAAATCATAAAAAATTCAAATTTCTTGAATCATTGGTGACAGATTTTTGAATTTCCAGTCGCAAACTCTAGGAAATTTTTTGTAAAATAGAACCTTCAAACTCAAAATTTTGTCTACCATTCAAATTAGTCCGAAAAAATATACTCAAGTTTTCATCTTGAAACTGACTTTAAAGAGGTTAGATTTAAAAAATATCGAATAACAGTTTGGACAATTTTCCAAATAAGATAAAAGAAAAGATTTTCACTGAACAATAGCTGCCAAAAGACAGTTTAAATTTCAAATAACTGAATGAATTCTGAATTCTCTATCTAAGAAAATCCATCGTCCTTACGTCAATGAAAATTTCATTATACTGGAATTTTCAATAACCTACCATCAATTTTCCCTCAAAAACTTTCAATTTTCATTCAACTGTTATAAAATTTATCTCACCTTCTTTCCCGCACATTTCAACCACGTTTTTTCGGACAAAACTCCAGATTCCGCAAGAACTTGGGTGCAAAATCGGACGTTTTTTTTTTGGAGCAACTTTAAAATTTTTGAAAAATTGATAAATTTTGATTTCGGATGTTTTCAGGGGTTGAAAAGCTAGTTTCGAAGCGTTCCCGTGATTCCGGCGGCTGCAACTGGTGGCTGAAATGCACGCGAGGAGATCGCGAGCGAGCTTTTCGAAGGTGCGTTCGAAATAACTCCCCCTCGCAAGCTCCGGGCACAAGCGCAAAGACTGCTTTTCGCGACACGCGTCACGGTGGTAATTAATGTATGCCCGCGGCTTCGAATTACATCCCGCGTGGCGGTGTAATGACGATCATTGTACAATCATCGCAACATCCGACGTGAACAGATTTTACACTGTCTCACGTGACCACGCGCTCAGAGAAATTTTCATAGTGTCATCAACTGCATATTCATTTGGCATACTCGCATATATATAAAAAATGGTTTCGCTGCCACAGTTTAAAGTAGAAGTGCTAACTATTTCATGAAACCATAGACAATTGATATTATTATAAATTCTTATATTTACACACAATATATTTACATTTCATGCCTGATAAAGTTATGAACTCTTGAATATTATTATACTATTGTTGTACTTATGCAATATTATAGTGTTTTTATTGTGATAATATCATAAACTATTACAACTACAATAATTTTTCTGTCATATACATATATGTAGATGTATATATGTCTGGTTGGTTAAATAAATCTTGAGTAAATGATATCTTTTGGATTTCCTATACATCAAATTATGTGATTATCAGGAAACACTCAAATGGAGTCTAAAAAATTAAGCATGGTTGTACTCACCGTCAATATAGTTGGCACTTATCGTACAGTTCATACCCAATACCATAATGTTATCTTCATGTAAAATAGAATGAAATCTTTTTTATTCTAAAAAAGGTTTTTCAGCTACTACTTTTTGAAAAATAGCCAAAAACGCAATTTGAAATCCATCATTTAAAATCATGGGGGTTCAAACTCCTCCCGAAATTGTGATAAAATCAATCAGTATTTCATGTAAAGATGAAAAAACTTACATCAATAAACAAGAAAAATATGAGTTACAAATAAATGCATGAAAGCGTTAGCAGTACATATTTAATAAAAAAGTAAAAATGATCAAAACGTAGGATTACGTAGAAAATATGAACCAGAAAAATTGTTGCGACCCAGTCAATAATCGAGACAAAAATATATAAATCTAGGAATGTTAAAAATATACAAAACTTTTAAACTCCAGATCATCAAATTCTAGAAATCAATATAAAATCCATACAAAAGTTTTAGAAATCTTTCGATTAATACAAAATCTAAATAAATAATGAAATCAATTGAATTCTATGAAAAAACTGTTTTCTGTGAAATTTCGACAAATGCCTCTTCGGTCTATAAATTTTGGGATTCTAGAGCATCAAATTCTAAATATACTGTATATCTATGAAAATTCTGGAAAATGTAACAAAATCTTTTGAATATTTCAAAAATATGAAAGAAGAATAACGATATAAAGCATGAACAATCTATATGAATGTGACTTTTATCATTGATTCTTGAAATGACTGAGAATAGATCGACACTCGCATTTAAAAGCATCGAGTTTTTCAAATCTCTGTAGCAATTTACTAAAATATATGTAATCTATTAAAATACTTAGAAATCCTCCAGTGTTTGGTATGTTATATGTCTAGTACTAAAAAAATGTAAAAAATAAGTTTACTATCTTACTTACTTATTTGTTTACTAGTTTCCTAGCTAACTTGTTTATTATTTTACTAGCTTACTTTTTTTTTCTTGAACAAGCTTACTCATTTACTAGCTTACTAGTTCACCAGTTTATTGATTAACTATATATCTTATTACAGAGTTTGCTAGTTTATTATTTGTCTTTTACACTTGTTTACCATTTTACAATTTCAGTAGTTTACTAGTTTACTAGAAATCATTCAATACATAAAAATTATGAAGATATAATTTTCTTAGGCATTTATCAAACTGTCTGTCCTGGAGTATATTTATTAATATAATACAAAAATTATATACTAATCTAAAAAGTATGCTAGAAATTCATAAAGAAAACAATAAAAATACATTAAATTTATTTTATACAATTGAACATACTTCAAATTATAAAAATACTAAAAAAATTGTCGAATAAAAGTATTGAAAATCTTCATGAAAGAAACTGTCGTCTGAAAAATTAATTTCGATTCTTTAAATCATCGAAAGTTTCAATAATATAGCATCAATTTCTAAAAGTCTATTGCGCGATCCATAGAAATATTAAAAGTATATAAAAATACCAGAAAATACTACAAAATTTGATGGATAATATACTATAAAACATTACAAAAATAATATAAATTTATTATTTACCTTTTATCTGTGTGGTTAAAATTTGCTAAAAAATTAATTCAAACGTATAAATTTTTAGAAATTGGATTCTTAAAGCATCGAATTTCAGAAAGATCTATAGAAACCCATTTCAGAAAGATCTATAGAAATTACTTAATACCTCAAAATGGTATAAATAAAAAAAGTGTTAGAAAAAAAATTAAAACCTCAGTTACTAATTGAAAATCACAAAAATTAAATTCCATTATTCACGAACATGAAAAATGTACAACTCTGGATTCCGAAAGTTTTATAACTTTTAAATTCCGAAAAGTAAAATATTTCAAAGTCGCTCTCTTGTGACATATTGTCAAAGATTGATAATTATGAAATCCCGAAGAAAAAATATTTTTCAGTAAAACCCCTCCCGAAAATTTTTTCTGCCTATGCCCGTTTAACATAGTTCATAGCATCAAAAAAATTCACTATTGTGGTCCAACTTTTCGAGTGGCAGAACTTACCGTGAAGATGGTTCAAAGCTACTTAAAAAGATTCACGATTTTTCATTATCTTCCAACTCATGTAGTTTATTTGAAGAAAAAGTTAAAAAACTAGGATATAAAAAATTTCAAAGTTAATGTGAGAAACAAACTAAAACAAATTTGTAATAAACTTCTTGAACATTTTTTACAATCAGTAGAAAGCAAAGTATTCATAAAAAGTAAATGGAATTGAGGTAATAACGCAATTCATACATATAATTATTTTCATGTAGTTTTATAGTAGGAATATGTAATGTAATGTATTATGTATAGCTAATAAAATGTCCAAATAATTTTTTTTTCAAAATACAGAAAACACGATTAAACGTGGTGGCATGACTGACAATTATTCTACAGAGTGCGCGCTTCAAATTTTGCATATATGTTCATTAATATTGCGACATTTAAAATATAAGGTTTTGTTGGCCCTTTTTTCCGGCTCTGTGGAATAAAGTGTAAAAAATCGTTTAACATTTACCCACCAAACGAACGTTATATACAGTTTTTAAATCCAATTGGTACATCAAAATCAACATGGTTTTCTAACATTAACACTTACCTTCACTTTTCAAACAATATAATAATGCCAAGCGCTATAATGTTTATTAAATTTCCATAACAGCAGATAATATAATGAAAAGTAATAAGGGGCTAAGAACTATTAAACAGGTTTCTGGGATTTCATATAAGCGAAATCTAGATGAATTCAGCATCTTCGATTTTTAGCTTTTTGTCCACCTAGATTCAGGATCTATTCCACTGTGCGCCGTATTCATCGCAATGGCGTAGTTGAGTTTCGGATAGTCAAAGTCATAAAAAAACAGCTTCATTGTCAACAATTTTTATTACAATCTGTCCAAAATTCGACTTTCACACCGAGTGTACAATACACTTTTGAGCCTACTGACATATAAAAGTTTGGAAACTTCTTGCAAACCCAAAAGCATGTATATCATGGAACACAAGTTATATGGCAGTTTCCAAAATGATATAAAATCTGCAGTTACTCATCGAAACAGCGTTTCTGGACAAGGAAATGACGGATTATTCCCCGTAATTACTATACTGAAATTCATCTTAAATATGAGCTAACAGAGTCACTCGAGATTCCAATATATTAAAGCTCGACTTGTTTTCTATTCTAATTATCAAACGATCATTGATGCTTAAATCAATCGAAGAAAACTTTAAAATACAAATTGTCATTGCAAAATTGTTTTAGTTCGAAAAAAAAAAAAACATTATTAACTTGAATTTACCAGGTACAGCTGCTTGGTATAACCAGTTGATGAAGCTGATGATCAATGTTTTCTCGCGGGTATTTTCACCAGTGTAGGAAAGAGAATACGCACTCATAATACGTTGTGTTTCATTAAAATCTGCTTACAGAAGTTTCACCACAAATCCATGATGATTTTTAAAAGACACCGGAAATTAATAAAAATTAGTCAATCATTTTGGAAGCGTGAAAACGTAGAAATTTATCAATAAGAGGGCATCGAATAAAGGCCATCGTTTGTCCCGTCACACAATTAGAGGAACTCCATTTCACGCTCTATTCCAACGAATTTCAATTGCTCCGTCGGTCCATATCTGCAGAACGGAAAATTCCATTTGAAATCCTTTTTATAAGAAAAAGCGAACAAAAAGAAAAAAAAAAAGCAAAGGGCAGGCAAGAGGAAAGGATGTCGTAACAAAGGAAGGTGGAAAGGTGTTTTGCGTACAATTTCTTGCGATAAGATAAAATCATATGGTAAATGGTTTGGAGGATATTCAATTTTTTGTCTGAACTTGCGATTCTAGGTATCAAATATGAAAAATTTAAGAAAATAGGTTTCATATGCATATATTGTACAGTTTCTCAATGAATTTTGTCAGAGATTTAGAAAGATTTCGGAAAAATTCTAGGTTTTATGGGTAGGGGATATAAGTTTCAAAGGCAATATATACCAGATGAAACAATTATAAATTTTTCGGTAGTTATCTATTTATATTGCGAGAGAATCCTTTCCGAAACGTATCTTATAACACATCCTAAACAATCGAAAAAGTTTCTTTTTTCTTCCAAATTTCCAAAACCAATTACGATCTTATTCAAATCACCAAAATCAAAGTAGGACAAGGAATATTTTTATGTTTAATCATTTTAAGGATGTTCCACAGTTTCTATTTTTAGAAGAAATTTTTGAAATATTTTACTATCTACTCAATTTTACCAATATTTTATAGAACCCTACGGATTTTAGAAAATTTTTCGTTTAATCCACTCAAGCTTCAACGATTTTCTAATTCTTCCAAATTTTAGGAACATTACCCAATTTCTATAGTTTTACGAAAAATATTGGAAATTTTTCATAGTTTAGGACAATATGTATTTTTTTGGAAATTTTATTAATTTTACGACTTTTTTCTAAATTATCGATAATATTTATTATTTACAAACATATTTATTCATTTGCAATATCAAAACTTGTAGGTTTTTATTGAAATTTCAAAATGCCGAATGATCTACGCAATGAAAAATATTTTCAGACTATTTATTATTCCTGAAAAAAAAAAAAAAAATGTTTAAATAATCAACAATCTAAAAATTAATAGACATTTTTTGGTATCGTATAGAATGTATTCAATTTCGAAGATTATTTATTTATCTTCAAAATTTTCAATATATTTTTGATTTTTCGGAATTTATTAATTCTTCAGATGAATCATCCATTGGTTTCTGTATGATAAAACATTTTTTATGTAATAAAAATTTGAGGAAAAATACACAGTTTGTTCTTTCACGAAAAAACTCGAAAATTTGACTGAATTTTCGAAATTATTCATCATTATCTGAAATTCCATAATTTTGAAAACTTTTTAGTATTGTCGCCAAGCTTAAAAATTTTCGATGTTCTTTTATTCCTGGAAATTTCCGGAATACGTTACTTAGTATAAAATATTGCAAAATTTTTAACTGCATTTCTTCGTACGAGAACAAATTTAAAATTTTCATGTCATTTCAAGAATATGAAATAATTTCTGCAGCTTTACGAATTCTTGAAAATATTTCCTAATCTACGAAATTTGTCAAAATGCTAAAAATTCGTTCAATTCCTCATAATAATTGAAAATTCAGTAAATTTCCAATGTATTATATTGTCTAAAAATTAAAAATATCCAGCGATATCCATATCATAAAACTGTTTTGATTTCACAAAATTTGAAAAATGTCATACAGTTGCTGTAGTTTTACGGAATCATCAGAATTTGTAAGAATATAAAAAATTCATCGACTATTTCTAAAACTCTACAAACTTTTTAAACTTCCAAGGATGGTTGAAAACCTGCAAAATTTACAATGTTCTTTTTTACTTTTTAAAATCATCATATTTTACTTTCTCACGACATACGATACTTTTTTTTAATGTTGAAAATATTGCAGTTTTTGTAATATACAGAACTTCATCATATTTCCTATTCAATTTTCTAAAAGTATTGACAAGCTTTACAATTGGCAATGTTATTCGATATAAAAAAATTTTGAACTTTCGAACATAATCTGAACCATCGAAACCTAAATTTTTTATAAATAATTTAGAAATTTTTTCGATACTAATAAAGTTTTTCAGATATATATCAAAAAATAAAGAAACTTCAGTTAAATTACGAACAAAGATAACTAACTAATTTATAACTCACCCATAAAAATATTTTTTCGAAGGAATAAAAATTTACACTGTTCTTGCAAATCTTTTTAGAGACAAAGAAAAATTATCAATTACCTTAATCGCAAAAAAATAATGAATAGTACGTTATACATCTGATGAACTCGAAATAGTAGAACCTAATTTTTCAAAAATTATTCTGAATTTTTAGTCCCTGAAACGCATGCGCTTTCCCCTACTCCAAAATCTTGGGAATTTTTCTAAACTTGTCTAGCATCTCTAATAATTGTAATCATCAGAAAAATCCCTTTTTTTCTATCCCTGTGTTATTTTTAAAAATTTTCCTATTTCTGGACAATATTTTGTATTTTCACAAAAAACATGATTTAAAATTTAAAATTTTGTCAGTTATCGTGCATTTAAAATACGAATCAAAACCTTATCATTCGCTCTACCCAAAATGAAAAAAAAGCCTGCGACGTTTTTGGATCTTCTACAAAAAATTCCCTTTTCACCGAGTAAAATAAGCGTTCCTGAAGGCAAGCCATTCACTATTAATACGTCAACAAACGCTGACGTCAATAAAGCGAAGAGTTGCAAAAAGACCATAACGAAAAATGACGTATCTCGTATCCAACGATTCATTCCTTTTTAACGTCGCGACGTGCGAACGCTGCGTTTGTGCATCGACGTAAAAAGCTTCGGTATTTTCTGACAGAATCTATTGCACATTTCACGAAGAAGAAAAACGTGGGAAAAAAGGCGCTCGAAATGGAAATCGACTGACGTTTATCTGGGAATTTAGAATCGAGAAACGCCAATTTTTAGAATGTCTTTTTTGTTTTTAAATTTTTAAAAAAGTCAATAGGAAGTATTAAAGTAAATAAATAAAAAAAAACGCATTACGATGTTTTAAAGAAAACATTTTACAATTTTGGAAGATAGGGATTTTTTCCTGGATTGGTAGATGTTATTTATTCTCAGGTTTGGAATACGAAAGAAATGGCAAATATCGTGTAAGTTAATGCCTGGGAAATTAAAGAATTTTAACTAGGAAACCAGAAGGGTATAAATCAAAATAAATGAACAGTCTTTAACTTGAAACACATTTATTTCAAGAAAATAATCATTTTCTTGAATATTTAATAATTATCAAAACCCGTGAAAATCCTGATTTTAGTAATCGCGGAATTATGAATCGCTAATTATTCAATTTGAAATTTGATGAGTTTAAGTATAGGAGAAAAATCGAATATACACAGCTCAAGATTTTTCTACTTCATAAAATTGATTTTAAAAAAAATTTCAAAATTATTTACTGCATTACTTCGTCCCCGACAATCACTTAACGTAGCATAAAATTTTGATTCCTCATATTTTCATGTGTGGCCTGTTGCTAACCGTTTGCAGAATTTTGTTGCTCTCCGCGAAATTGTTTCTTCATTCATTCACTTATTTATTATGTTACTTTGGCCTGTCTTTGTATGTTATCTGTATTACCAACTCAGAACATGTTTACGAGGTAGTGCGTATGTACTATCTGTTGGTACCAAACATAGGAATCGCTAAAAAAAGAGACCTCAGTGATCGAAACATGAACTAAAAAATTAAACAAGAAGAATTGATTCTGAGATTTCGACTCGGTATAAAAGCGAAAAATGAAGTATAAAATATTTTTCCCAAGATGTTAATTGCTTCTAGTGAAGCACAAAGAAGAAAAAAAACATGATACGGGAGTCTTCATAGAGCAACGGACGCAAGGTGACCGAAAAAAAATTTTTTTCGATCACCTTGATCATTTTCGAGTTTATAGGTTATGATTTTTCGACAAAGTATAGATTGATGTAAATACCCTTCAGCACTTTTCTAGTGTTTTGACATTTCTCAGACTTAACTAATGCCATATACCAATCGCTATAATAGATCGACATGAAATATTTTCTACACGATAGATAGTGTAACAAGTCATAACCTTCACCAGACATTAGAAACTGTACAACATGCACCGTATTATTATTACTTGCATAAAGAGATATTATCAATAAATATTATTCATATCAGTGAAGATTTCAAAAAACAATGATTTTGATGATAATAAAAACAATAATGAAAAACAACTTTGAAATACAATATGAAATATTTTTATAATGTATAATATCTAATAGGATATTTATATTTTAAAATTATATTCAGATTAAAAAATTTTAAACTTAAAATATTCACTATTTTGACATTTAATTTGCTCATTCGACCATGTCACAAACCATTTGTGTTTTGTGACATTTTTGTGATTTTGTGATATGCTATGATTTTGTGAATTTTTGTGGCATATTTTGTGATTTGTGATTTGTGACATTTTGTAATTTGCATGTGGGTGGTATTTTGACAGCGCAGCGGGAGCGGAGGTGGGGAATTAGGCTATTTAGTTCACATGAATATAACCTTCTGGCGAATATGGCCAACTGTGCAAAATTTTAGGTTTCGTGCAGTAGTTTTGGAGTTATAAGCCGACAAACATTCAGATTTTTACTTTTACACATACAGATAATATAATAAACGTTTAATTAGTATTTATTGAAATATTAAATACTTTGAAAAATTATTCACTATACAAATAATTTTCAAGTTATTGGTAGTATGAAAAAAAAAGACAGCTTTCACCAGGAATTAGAAACTGTACAACATGCACCTTATCATCAATACTTCTTATATAAATTATTATCAATGACTATTGATAAATCAATTTTCATTCATAATTTATATAAATATTAATGTAAATAATTATGAATAGTATAAGTGACAAATAATTCAAAACTTACCTATAGTCAAAGAAAAGTTCTTCGCCTGGTTGAATGGATCTTTTCGCGAAAATACCGATCCTGTGATCCCCATTGACCATCATGACTTTTGCGTAACAATTGGGATTTATGGAGTGATTCGCAAAACGGATTTTGTTGCCTTTCCGAGTCGCGTCGACGACAAAATCTGAAAAATTTTCCAAGTCTAACTGTTGTAAAAGAAAATCCTTTTTTGAATTTTTCACTCGACTCGTGAAAGTGCTATAAATTTTTCCTGGCTTTTCCACGGTCCTTGAGAAAATATCGGGAAGGTGTCAAGTAAACGAAAATTTTTGAAATGTTTGGAAAAAATCGAACACTTTTTTGCAAATACTTGATTTCGAACAGAGAGTTTCTTCTCCAGCAAAAGTAATAAAAATATTGAAATAAATAAAAAATTGGTTATTATTCCACAGTTTTTTTGAAACCATTTTTCTACATTATATAAAAAACCTCTTTTATTTTTTTTGTCTTTTTCAAGTCATTACGTACGTCCTTCAAATAAATCGGAATATGACTCACCGTTGTTCAAATTGAACAGGAAACTGCACATGTACTTGTCGTAAACTTTTCCTCTTCTATCAGCCTCGTCCTGGCTGATAATTTCCCCGCAGTACTCGGAAATAAATTCGTTCTTTGCTGCCGAGTCCTTGAGATAAATGCCCCACCCAGCAACATCTGACGGCGCCATCAAAAGATGCTTATCTGCGACAATTCAGAAAAACCATCATCATTTATTACTTTTCTAAAAAGATTCCATCAGTGCCCGAATAATTCCAAGATAAATTTTTCAAGCTTTTGCGAGTTTTAGAATCATAATTAAATTATTTTCCCGAAATGTTTTTGCTGCAATCTTTGTTAATAATGACATTATTTTAAATGAGCTTTTCTTTTTAATTGGAAAAATATCATCGAGAGTTTAAGTTGACTTTCTATGAAATTTTCATAACGTTTGGTCAGTTCTTTTTTCAAATTTTCTGCAGCCATTCAGGATCAATCGAAAACTTTTAAAAAACCTAATAAATGTGATGCAGCTTCAAACACTCACGAAACTTTAGGTATTTGATATTATTTTATTTTGTTAAATATTCATAGGTAATGCAACACTTTCGAGCACAATTTTTTTCAGCTTCAAATTATTTTTTCTTCTATTTTGAACAATGTACATTAATGACCAAAAATTTTTTTTACACACATTTAATATACTCAAAATTGACATTTTGTATATACAATTAAAAATTCTTCATTTTTTGAATTTTACAAAGTATGCAGAATTGCAGGTTCTAGTAACTTTTAAATAATTATTTTGTAACCTCATATTAGCCATATAATTTTTTATTCATAAAAATTACGTTTTTATTCTTCTTAGATATAGTTGGTAATGTATAAAAAATCCATACGCTGAATTTTGGTTGTAATTTGAAGACTATTCTAATTTTTATTTCTATCTGAGTATTTCCTGGATTAGGTTTTCAAGTGTGAAATTTCCAAGATCCATGAACAAAATTAAAAAAAAAAAAAAAAAAAAAAAATCTAAAAAAATTGATAAATTCTATAAGCTATTAGAATAATTTTTTATAATGTTATAACTTGATGTAATAAACATCGATAAAAAGTTTTACAATAAATAAAATGGAAAATACATTTTCTTTTTAACAAAACTCAAAAGATTTCAATACTCCAGTTTTCTAGTTTTTGCAGTTTCGAATTTTATTCTTTTTCAGAATTATTTAGTTTGCAAATTTTGGCTAAAATTCGTTATCATTTTTAATTAACTAATATAACCTATCGACATCAATATTAAACAAAAGTCATTATTATCAAAAAACGATAAACAATTTTCATTTGGTTAAAGATTAAAATTTTAAGGTTGCTTCAATTTCATTACAATTTCAAATACAGCAATGTTTCAATAACATTTTATGATTCAATAAAAGCAATTATTTTATTCTTATTACATTCATTGAATTGATGTCATCTTTTTGTATTAATATTCACCTCAAATCATTGAAATCGAAAAGCTACAAATTATTTCATTATGTTCAAGTTGAAAATTGTAACACTACCTTAATATTTTATTTTGAATATAGAATATGGTAATTTTTTTATTTAAATTACTTATACAAAATATTTGTATTTTTTTAATACGATGGAAAAATTTTTTTAAATGTTTAATTCAAAAAATGTATAATTTAATTTTGATATTCTGTATTTTTATTTTGTATCTTGAATATCAGATCTCATTGCTCTGTTTGTTTTTTTATAATAAAATAATATTATAACATTCCATACTTTGTATGGTTAAAATAAAATAATCTAGAATCTACAAGTTTTTCGTTGTCAATTCTCATATTTTCAACATCAAAATTTCAAAAATTGAAATGTTAAGAATCATTATAACGAGATACTGTTTTTTTCTCTGTTCCAGTTTCTCAATTCTCAACTTTGAATTTTCACTTAGGAATAAATACCATATATTTATCGTTTAAACTATTTATTACTAATTTTATTATTTTCATTTAAATTCTTTGATATCCTATATTTTTAATATTGTTTTATCATATACTATAATTACTTATTTCATTATTTTCTCTTAAAATTTTGTATTTCATTAAAAAAGTGTAAATACTTAGACACTGCAACCCCCCCTCCCCAAAAAAAAAAATTCACTTACGAAGTCCACGTTGAACACTGACGTTTTTGCAGGATATTTTGGTAATGTGGTATTGGTCGGCACCGCAAGTTTGGCAAAGATCAGGATCGCATTCACGAACAGCCAGGTAACAAGGGCATTGTTTTGTATTACACTGTGCCTTGCACCTGCAGCCAGGAAAACGATTTTGACACTCGCTGCTGCATTGGCAGAATTTTTCGCAAAAATTGCCCGACTGGATGCAGGCACACGAACTGTCACAAGGACGGTTTGGATGATCACAGGGCGAAAAGTTGTGCACGTGGTTTGCCCCTGAAATTAACGAGAAAAACATCATCAACATGTAAAATTTATTGAATCTTGATCATATTTTAAAAATAATTCATAAAAATCATAAATATTGAATACATTTCTCAGTAAGTGATGAAATTTGCCTTGTGAAAATTAACTTCAAAAATGTATTCCAGAATACTTTTGATCTATCAAGGATTCTTAGAAACCTATTTTGAAAGAATTAAAATTTTTTGACTTTTTTCATCTTGATTAAATTCATTCTATAATAGATTACTCGGTATTTCGACATTGAAAATTATTTTTGGCCATCGTTTTCCTGGCACCAAATGAGTACTGATTTTATTGTGTACCTGACTCCTTATTAAGCTGATTTTTTCTGCAGTGCATGGACCAAAATCGGTGCTTCTTTTTCTTCTTTCGAGGTGGAGTGAAATCCTTCAAACTTTCAACCGCTGGAATGTCCGAAGCCTCTTTTTGGGAGAACATATAAATTTCCTTGCAAGTTTTGGTCAGCATCGTTTGTGCCAGAGCGCAAGGATTGATGGGAAAGCCTTTATGCAAGGCCCGGAAAAAGCTCTGCTCCGAACCCGTCCATGAAAGTTCACTCTCGTTCTTTTTCCGTTCCAAATTCAGCAAACTGAATGGCGTTTGATTATCCGATTGCGTTTGGTCACCCGTTTCCTCCGTCTTTGACTCTTTATTCGCGTTTTTGTTGAAGTCTAACGAAAAAATTGTCAATGAAAACACACATTCCCAGCTGACTAGAAGTTGTATTCCATATTTCATTTCAATTAGAACCAACTTGTAAAAAAAAGATAAAAGAGTTAAATAATTGTTCACAAGTTGATATGTTTAAAATTAAATTGGTACATTTTAAAGTCTAAATTAGGATGCCTTTACTTGAACATTTATTATTCTATTTATTTAAGTTATGAGTTGTTCTTTTGATACTTCCTGCAAAACCTACAAATGAACAAAAATTGAATCAAACTGTCACTTATAAAAATTTATTGTTTACCTTGAGAATTACTGCTCTGGCCATATTTATTGCTGTCATTGCTATCCTCGCTACTGGCTTCATTTCCCGAATCTACACTAGTCTGTTTTCGCACTTTTCTCTTTCTTTTTTCTTCAGGCTCATCATCCTTAGAATCTGCTGCTTGCGCTGCCAGTTTTTCCTTCATACCTTCCTACACAGATAACCAAAAAGTTCACAGTATTAAAAATTGTCTTACATACAATCTACAATAAAATCCCAACTTTCTCCAAAAAATGTAAAGAAAAAAACATGTTGGTGCATTTAGAAAGCCATATTCTCACCTTGATGATTTATCAAAATTTTATGACTATTCCATTCAAGTTTTTCTTTCGATAAACTCACCAAAAGCATATAACATTCAGGACTGCATGGTTCGATGGATGCCTTTACTTCAGGGCCTTTTCGTTTCAATGAATTGGGCCCCGAATGAGATGTTTGAAGACCTGAGAAAGAATGGATACTTGAAAAGAAGTCTACATGTTCATCAGCTTTGAAAAAAACATTTATAAAAATTTGTTTGTTGCAAAGTAAAATTCCTCATTTTCTGAATAACTTCAGAATGTTAAAACTGACTCACGGTGCAAAAAACAGTCATATTTGAAGCAGCGCCTGCAGAATAAAGTGTGAAACGAATGCATGCTTTGTTCTCGTGGTACATTTTTGGCGTTTGGTCCGTCAATATTCGGGGTACATTCCGGAGGAAGCGAATTTGGGTCTGATCTTTCCGTGAGTTTGATGTACTTTTCCTTCATTTCTTCCGGACTGCCTTTATCCGGAAATATACTGGAAATAGCCTGGATATTTTCCAAAAAATTGTCATTTTAATTTATAATTTTTTGAAATTCATGAAAAAAAAACTGATAATTATTATACTAAAATACTTTTACTTACGTTGAAAATAATCATGCTCGGAAATGGTGAGTTCGCATCGAGTTGACGATCCTCGCAATTTTTATCACTTTTGGAATCAGATTTTGAATTTTCTTCTAATCTGCTTTCCTTATCTTTGGAATTATCCTTGGTTTTCTTTGGGACTTCTTTTTCTTTGTCATCTTTTTCGTAGGCTATCAAAGCGCTAACCAGATCAAGGAAAATGGCATCATCCATAAATCCGGATTCTCTATCACCGTGCACCTAATTTACAAACAGATTCAAAAATAAGAGAAAAAATAATATATTATGCATATTTTGGAGATAGAAGAGGTTTTACAAACTTAAAACTTTCTCACTTTTCCATCATAATTTTTGATCAATTCCTCGATGAAAGTCCCATCTTGATCGAGAACTTCGTCACCCATGTACGGAATGTTATGTAAGACCGTTTCATCCTCAACCATGAAATTTTGTTGTGTCGGGGCCCAAGTGTACATGGTGGGTATGCCAGTAACAGCATTGAGAATTTTTACAGGACATCTTTGTACATCTCCGTCAGAAGTTGTAACTTCAGCTTGTTTCATGCATGATACGTGGCTTGGAAGATCTTGCTTCACTACCCATGTTGCCTTTCCTTCACTCAATCTCTTGTACTCTTTTGAGAGCTGATCTAAACGATTTTCAACGAATTTAAAAATTAAGAACAAATTTAGATATAATGAATGGAAAAATTCTCAGGAGACAAAAGTGATTTTTTTTTTCAATTCAAAAATTAATAGCACTTCGTTTCAAGATTAGGAATGATAAAAACTCCACTTATTAATGTTAAAATTTTCAATTTCCCAGCAACACAGAAACATATATAATACAATGAGTTTTCATGGAAGTAATATTAAAATTGAAAATCATCAGCCCTTTACAACAAAATCGTTATTCATAACAACTTGGTTTGAAGCCACATTAATAAATCCTCGTATAAGCGGTGAAAATGTGTATATTACGGGTAAGGGTGAAATTTTCGTTGATGAAATTCTTCGAAAAAATTAGTAATTATCTCATGTTAGCGGAGCGCAAAACGACTCGAGAGCGAATTTTCCGCCCTCGATGGCGCTCGACTCAATTAAACTAAACGTAATATACATTTTTGTGCTCGTAAAAAAGTGAAGCTGCAACTGAGACACAGTTGAAAGAGAAAGCGAATAAAGTTCGAACGGCCAATTACACTTTTGGCCATTTTCCATTTGTTCGTATTAGTTTTCATCCTTTCATACATGTTTCCTTTGATTCTACACATGGAATATAAAATTAATTTAAAAAAAGGATTGTTCGCAAAAAAGTTGTTCCAGTTGTTGGTATTGTCGATTGAATTTGAATTGAAGTTTCTATCTCGAGTCTTATTGATTTCATCAAAAGTAAATACAAAAGTTTCAAACCATTCTCGAATTTCGGAAAAATATTGTATCATAATTATCTTATCGAATTTAACAGCGAAAATTCAAATATGCCTAAAATGAAACTTGACATCCAAATTTATTCAAGTCATTTTTTTAATTTACAAACAATGAAAAATGTGAAGGAGAAAAATATGCAAAATTTTCTCAGTAGAGTGAAAAATTTGAATACAATTAAACTTAAAAATCGTTTGTTTCAATAGCTGATAAAATTTTGAATGAGAATGTGAGCATTAGTTTGCAATTTTTCAGTATCAAAAAAGGAAAAAGGAAAAAAATAGCACATTACTACCAGAAAAAAGGTTCCATAAATGTATTATAAGTTTCAGAAAGACAATTTTTAGAATAATATTTCAAATTTAGGAATACAAAATAGAAAAAAATTTGAATACAGAAGAAACAATAACAAAGTATTTACAAACTTGAAAAGTAAAATACGTTTGAATACTGAGAAAAAAATCTCGTACTTTCTGCCATATATATTGTAGGAACTGCAATATTTATTTTACTTATTACACTAGTGTATAGTAAAACCACTATATTGTATAGATTACAATACGTATGCCACTTTTTGCTGTATGATTCCAGAAAATTTAAAATCTGAAAATGAAAATTTTACTATACAAGTTTTAATTTTTACCATACATTTTTTCCACGTTTCCTAAGGTCCGCCAACTGGGAGCAGGTGGCGACTGCGTTTTTTTTCTCGCCCTCAATTTATTTACACATGCATTAAAATAGACCAGAAAAGCTTACGTGTAAAACACATTTTTTGTGATAAAGGCTGATGAAAGGACTTGGGTTTACAATCCTTGCGACACAAAAAAATGCATTATTGTTTTATAACTTTTTCGAATACCGTATCATATTACAATATGATGCACTAGAAACCTAGAAAGTACACAAAAGTATTGCAAAAAGAACCTATACAGATATGTTTACTGAAAAAACTGTATGGAATTTTCAAAAATCTGGATTCATTGGAATTACAATATAACATTGTAAAAAGTACAAGAAGTATAGTAGAAAACGGAATATGTAGAGAAGTTTTTACAACAAAATATATCTATAACTACAATATCATCTGACAATATTTACAACATGTTGTACCAAAAATTGCTATATTATCAAGCAGAAAGTACAATATGTCAGAGTGATTCCCGTTAACTATACAGTATTGTAATAATTAATATTTTTTTCTCAGTGAATTGAAATTTCAACAGTCTAAAGTGATTTCTGAAAATGAGGAATTTTTCGCTAGAATTGACTACTGAAGTTTTTTTATCTCACATTCAGGAATGGAAAAGGCGAAAAAAAACCAACTTAAAAAATTATAGATTTATTATTGTTAATTGTCAATATGCAATATATTAATGATAACTTTGATAATAAGGAAATTGCAAACTACAAAAAAATCGTCAAATCTCATTCTATGGAAAATATTATCATTTTCATATATAAAACGAGGGAAATTATTCAACACAACTGAATACAGAAGCACATCTCGAAAGCTGAGTTTTTTTTTTGCTTCGTCGACTGAAAAATTTCTGAAACGTACTCCTTATTCTAGAATATGTGAAATTTGGTTCTCAAAATGTTCACTAGTTCACGTGGAAAATTTACGTTTCCTCGAGTAAATGACGTCGTCGAATGGAAGTTTGGTCGTTGCCGAGAAAAATTATACGTCGCAGGTGACTCTAAGGACCGTTTGATGCGATGCAACGTTACGTTTATGTTAAACGCGAATTAAAATTTTAAAAGCAAATTGAAAGAACAAAGGTTGGAAAACGAACTTACAATTGACAATGAGAATTGCATGTTTAAAGTTTTAAATGCAGTCAAGTTATTCGAAAAAATCAGATTTGAAAGTTTTCAATTTTTTATTTTTTATAATAGTTGAGTATTTTTTAATTTATAAATATATTTACAACTTCTAAAGTCATATCTTTAAAACAAATAATACACGTTTTCATTTTTTTTGACATAAATCGATTATAAAACAACCATTGAAAAATTTTCTTCATAATTTGAATTTGAGGCTTGTACAATTTTAACTCATATTCTTGTAGATTTTTGAATTCTAATTTCAATTTCTAGTTAACATTACATATTTTCGTATTTCTTGGGAAATATTTCGTCCCCAAAATTCATTCACTTTCGATCACTTTCGGCAATCGAAACTTGACTTCTAACCTATAACCACCAATATCGTTAACCTAAGCCACTCAATCGCAAAGATTTAGGGGGCGGAATTTTTGCGAAATCCGTCTACTTGACATGGTCCAAATCTACGATGGGGTAATGAATTTTTCATGAACCGATCGATTTTCCTTGACGAAATATGCATGAGCTCTTTTACTTCAAGAAAATTCGTTTCACTGAGACGCTGTTTACCTTACAAAAAACTTCGCGGCAAAGAAAAATTTGCACGGAAAAGCGTGGCCCGGAACAAATACTTCTCATTTGTTTCTCTTTGTTTTGGGGGCGAATTTTTCTCGACTGACATTTTAATTTTCATTAAACGAGTTCTGTAACTGAAAAAGTTTGGTTGAGAGAATTTGTTCTCGATTTGTTTCGAGAGGGAAGGATTGTATTTAAAAGTGAACGATGTAATTGAAAAACTGGAAAATGACTACACAGTCAGAAATTTTTCTATTAAATTTCAGAGGCTGTCTTTGAAATAGATTTCCCATACTGCCTATTAAAATTTATATTAAAGTTATGGACGCATTCATGAAAATAATAAACCTTCCATGAAGTCGAAGTGTTTATTTGATATAAAGCAGACATAATCATTTAAACTTTTAATAATTTCTCCATCGACATGATCTATATGTCGATGAATTTCTCATTGAAAATGAATACATTTTCAAACTTTTTCAATCTCGACATAATAAATTTTTTTGGAGCAGATTTTTCCTAATTTAGCAAAAGCCATTTCATTGAGACAAAAAATTTATATTGTGAAGAATATAAATTATATAACAAAAGTTATATCGTATATTTCATAATATACAAAACATATTTTCAAGTATAAAAATATGTGGTCTATTTGAATTTAATTATTTTTAATAAAACATATTAAAATAAATATATTCAATGTAAAAAAATTTATTACTAATTCCTTTGAAATCCTTTTCATACACGAGTCCATGAAATTTTAAACACGATTTTAGGAGAATGTCTTTGAAAGATGTTATATTAGGATATTTTGTTGTGAACGGCACCAAATTCAGGTTTTCAAAATTACGTATTTGTAGCTGTTCCTCATTAGAATCTGAAAACAGTTTATTTATGTTTATTCACTTGAGGTTCAGTGAGAGACACTTCTACTTTATGACATTTTTTATGTAAAATACCAACTATGAAACTTTAAGATTTTCCAGATGTATTTTACTGAAAATTAAGGTCCTTTTCTGTCAAATAAAATCAATTCAAATAATTACTAGTCTTAATACACTAATAAAAAAAATTCAAAGTATATATGAACATAATAAAACAAAGCAGATCATTGTCAAAAGTAGAGAAATTATCAATGTTTAAAAAACTAAGTTGCAATAACTTTGAAATTATTATGCCTGAATAAATTTATTCTATTATTTTCTTACCAAGTTTGAAAACTTGAATTGGAAATTGTTGAAATAATGACAAATAATTTTCCGAATATTTATGTTTTAACTTCACTGAACTTTGGCATCAAATTTGAAATTTTGAAAAGTTAAGTGAAGTGAAGAAATTTTGAAATCAGAGTTAGAAAATCAGAAATTGCAATGCTTGAAAAAAATTATTCATCGTTATCTTATCAAATCTGAGAACTTGAAAAAAAAGAATTTTTCAATTTATAACATAATAATATAAGGCATGAACAATTTATAAATTGTTCATGCCTTAAAAAATTTCATTTAAGGGCTCTTGGAGAGAAATTGTCCGGGGCCCTTTATCTATAGTTACGCTACTGTCTCACTGGGTCTGCGATGGTCAGACTCTGCGTGAGTCTGCAATCATCTGATCCAGTCAGCTGATATGTATATATAGATATATATGAAATAAATGCATTTAAGATTTGTTAATTAAACAAAAACAATAAACATTTTCGACCGGAAGTGACTCCTAAACCATCTCGGGAACAATACTACCATGCATGCAAAATTTCAGGTGTATCCGTTCAGCAGTTTAGTCAAACACTTGAGACAAATATTAGGCGACTTGATTTTATATATTAGATTTATCATCAAATATAAATATTTTGATTTAACTTTTGTTATTTATGAAATCCTTATGTTTTGAAATTTGAATGGTTAGAGAATTGAAAAATTTAAAAATATATGACTGAAATTTCAAAATTATTACAATAATCAAATTTAAAAACTTCAATCATAAAAGGTGTGAAGTTTAGGAATAAGTAAAATTCTTATGTTTTAAAACTAAAATCAATGTAGCCAAATTTAGTTTTGAGCTAATAAATGTTACAGTTGAGAATAAAAAATAAGCTTAAAAGTCACATGGATAATTTTTGTACGTATTAAATTGTAAAACGCAATACATGATTAACAATGAATATTTCATATAAAAAATACATTAGAAATTTATGTGAAAAAATTTTTGAGGTCAAGATATACAGCAGTCTTGATTAGGTTGGAAGAAATCAACATCTGAGATATAACTAATGAACTAACATAATTGAATACAAAAAAAAATGTAAAACTCAACAAGTTAAAAAAATATATTCACATCTTTATAATTAGGAATATTTCAAATTTCAATATCGACATTGACTTTGTATTTTAATATTAAAATTCACAAATCACTGAATCATAAGATTCAAAAATTGAGAAATAATAATGAATTCAAAATCAATGACAATCTGTAAGGTAGAATTGCGTAATTAGTATGTATTTTTCAATATAAAAATTAAAAAGTCAAGAAAATTGAAAAGCATGATTATTCCATCCAGTTATTAATTTTGTTTCCGTAATTTTTTTCATTGTTCAATTAGTTTGGGAAAACGTGATTTTTGAAGTCGAACATAAATTTTCCATTTTGACCTACTGAAAAATCATTTTCATGTTCAAAAATTAAGGCTTCACTCAAATAATAACTACTTGTTATTATTTTCTTGATAACAATATAAACGAACAACAATCCAACAAATAAAATGTTTTAAAAACCTAATTTTTTCAATATTCAAAAATAAAATTTGAGTATCGAATTTTTTCGTAACAATTTAATTAATTTAAATGTCCTACTTGTCATATATATTTTTTCGTCTTTGTTTAGAAAAATGTTTTTAATTACTACGTATTACAAAATCAACTGAAATATTCAGCTAAATTCAGCAACATCAATGTAAAAATTGAAAAGTCAAGAAAATTCAAAAATTCGGTCATTTTCAAAGGTTGACAAATTCCAAATTATGAGTATTAATTTTTTTTTCTCAAGTTTTTTCATAATTTTATCAGTTTTTCACTAGAAAACATGCTCCTACATTATTATACATTGACACATTAGAAAAATTTTTTTTTTTCATATTGAACATTTATTTTTTAGAAGTACGTACGTGTTACAATTTTCTTATTGTCATTGTTAATCTAAATTAATCAGAATCCGAAAAATAGCGAGTATGTAATACTTTTTTTTCAAATATTGAAAAATCAAATTATGGTGGCAAATTTTTTTCCAGCAATTTAATGTATTTTACATGAATATTGATTATAAAAAAAAAGTTGAACATGTGCTTTAAGTTATTTAATGTAGTTTATATTTTATTCTTTTCATTTATCATAACTATTGTAAATATTTTTGTTGTTATTATCAACAAAATTTAACAATATCATTCTAAAAAAAAAGAGAAAAGAAAATTCAAAAGCGTGATTATTTCTAAAGGTCAAAGAATTTTATTTGTAATTAATAAATTCGTTATCTTTAATTTTCAAAGAATTATTAATTATGAAATATGCTCTTGGGAGTAAAATTCAACTTTTTTTTACAGATTACTAAAAAATAATCCTTCTTGTACAAAAATTCAGCCTTAATATTTTTCAAGCATTCGCTAAAATTTTCCTGATATTAATATGAATAAAAACCGATCCAAAAAATAAAAAGTTATAAAAACTATTCTTCCAATGTTCAAAATTGTAATAATGGCATCCAATCCTTTTTTAGCAGTTTAATTTATTAAACATGAATAACTATTTAGTAAAAAATATATATACATAGACTTGAAACTATTTGAACGTACTTTATATTTGTTTTTTTTTTAATTTCTATAATTATCTTACTTTTTCTGGAAAAAAATATTTTAAGTTACTTCAAATTACGAAATTGACTATAGTACTCTGCCAAATTCAGTAAAACCATAATAAATATCTAAGAAAATAAAATTCCTAGAATTTTTAGATCTATTCAAAGAAATCAAAAATTAAATTCAACAATAATTGATTACTTCTGAATCAAAATTACGGTAAATTACCGTAAACGGTAAATTTCGATAATCACATAAATGCAGATGCAAAATTACTGTAAATTACGGTTTTTTTTCGATCTTACCGTTAATTGCGGTTATTTTTCAATCTTACCGTAAATTGCGGTAATTTTGCATCTCTAGTAACGTAGCGAATTTTAGCTTCATCCCAACCTCAAAATAAAGGGTTCAATTTCATTTCAGTCGAAGAAAAAAAACACCCAGTAAAAGCAAATCAAACTCGAAAATTCACAAAATTGAGTAAAATTTTCTTAATGAAAACACGGAATCTTGCCAATTCTTGCACTAACCTGTCATTTTTTGGCGATTTTTTGTCCACGCAATTTTGACTTCCTCGGCGCGTTTGTTGCGTTTTATTTGCCGTAAGCGCATGTATTCCGATTTTACTCGTTTTTTCCATTCCACGCTGACTTTTCCTTTCGACATTTTGCTTGATTTTGCCGAAATTTCGCGGATTTTCCAAGTTCACTCTGACATTTAGACACATTAGCATTGTCGGCAGGGGGGGGGGGGGTGGGGGTGGCAGCCACAGCTGCAGCTGTGTAAATGTACGCCAGGGCCGTAACATCTAAGGGGGCTAGGGTAGACTAAGCCGCCCCTGAGAATTTTCGAGCCCCCATGTCAAAAACTTGTGAATTTTAGCTATTCTGTGACGAAACATCGGATGAAGAAATATCCATTGGACAAAAGTACTCAAAATATTTGTTAAGAGGTTAACAAAAATTTACCACCCTAGTAATTTTGTTCTTTATAAAAACCCTTAAAGAAACTGAAATTTCTTATCATAATATGTATTTTATAAAATCTTAAAGAAGAAAACCTTATAAAATTCTTTCGATAAATTCTTTACAAGAAATTTCAGTTTTGTTAAAGATTTTTATAAGGTTCAAAATTATAAGGGTACTTCATCAACTGGTAACATCATGTAATTCAACCTTATAGAAAATCTTGTAATTCATGAATTGCAGACTATTACAACCGGTAGGGTAGATTCCGATTGTGTCAGCTGATCATCCAGATGAATTCATTTAAATAATTACCAAAATCAAAGTATTAGGGTTCAAGTTTCATATGGATCGTTCGTAATTGTAATCACTAAAAGTACATTTAATAAGTTGGATGCCAGAAAAATATAAATTATATATTTCGCGCCAAGAAATGATCAAGTTGGTAGAATAGGGATCTACCCTGCCGGTTGTAATAGTTTTGTACTACATTAGGATTGTTGATATTTTCAAAAATATCGATATCGATATTTATCGTTCGGAAAAAAAATATCATCATAGGCCGATATTTATCATTGCAAAACTATCGATATTCCGATATATCGATAAAAAATCTGGATGTCAAAAAATATCGATATTTATCGTCAATAAATATCATTAACCGATAAATATCGTCGAAAAATATCGATAAAAAATTTAAAAATGCTTTTTTTGTTGATTTGTATTTTACAAACGATTTCAGTTATATATTCAAAATATTCAAAAAATATCGATATTTGATATTTTTTTAACGATATTCGATATTTAAAAAAAAATCGATATCGATAAATATCAGCGATAAAAATATCATCGCAAAAATATCGTTATCATCAGCAAAAATACCGATATTTAAAAGTATCGATAAAATATCAACAACCCTATAATACATGAATTACACACTATTACAAGATTTCGCATAGTGAAGGTATAATTTTGTATTTTACAAAGTTCCTACAATGTTGATTGAGTTATCAGTATTCTTTATAATTGCTTTAAAATTTACAAGCAAATGCAAATAATTAGGTTAAAGTTCAAACAGCAGAATAACTTATACCTTCAATTTATATCTTGTTTTATCGTTGAAATTTCTTCAAATATATCTTACATGGATTTTGAGAGGTTTCTGAGTCTCATATTTTCCGAAACAATGGATGCTCAGTTCCACATACGTGACTCATGGACATCATGGATAAACGAGATTACAATTTTGAAAATTTCTTATCCAGAATATTTTGAAACACCGACGTGTTTCGACCGTCGTTAATCGCAGATCCGTTTCACCTCCCGCTCTAAAGTAACGGTAAAAGGTCGAAACCGTCTTGTGGAAATAGACGCGGATTATCCATCCCTCACTCTCTCAAACACGTATGCCTAAACCGGGGAGCGAGAGAGAAACCTATATCTCTAGGCCACGTGGCTAAGAAATTTTCGTCGGACCAGAATTCCGAGAAATTCTTCAGTCAATAATCATAAGCACACGGGCCGTTCGGCTGATTTCGGGCAGCCCCGGGCAGCTTCGTTTCGTGCGTAACGGACTTTCACTTTATGACGCGGCGGAGGAGGTTCGTGTCGAGTGGGGATTGAGGGGAATGTGAGAGTCGAGTCTAGGTAAATAGAGGGGGAAAAAAACTGTTTCTCATGCGGAAGTTATGCCGCGTGACTATTGTTCGGCTTTCCCTAGATCACCCTAGATTTTCTCTATTTTCTAGCGGCCCACTGATGAAGGTCATTGCGAAGAATTTCGTTTCGGGATCCCTCGATTCGAGATCGAGAATAAGAAACGCAGCTGCGATAAGTATGTAGTGTCAAAAAGCTGCAGTGTAATGAATAAATATGAATAATTTACTCACTATGTTTTCTGAAGAATAACAATAAATAAATCATTATTGTTACCTTCTCAATTTTTTCATAATAAATTTTTAAGATACTGTATATTATTAATTTATGGCAGGTGATTTTTACTATGAGAATAATCTCTACCAAAAAGTTTGTTGATTCTGTTCATTTTCAAGTTTACCTGACGTAATGATTAAACATAATTTTATGATGTGAATGAAAAAAATTTTCCTAATGTACACTAGTCCCTTGCTATAACGAGCACTATCTGTCCCTTATTTCTGATGCTAACAGTTCAGAATAGAAAGAGAAAAAGCACTCGTTATAGCAAGGGACTAGTGCACTGGCAAAACTAATATTACCAGTGTGGAATCACAAGGAATCTTTTATTCATTTCATGTTTTAAAATCTACTTTGACGAAGAAAAAAATGCATTGAAGTATGCATACTGTTTAAATCATAAAAAGAAACTAAACAACCTTTTTATATGATATATGTAAAGTAATAATGTTTTACAGAGACCATAATATTTTTGATGAATGTGAACTATGTGAAATGTCGGATCGAAAAAATGTTTCCATAAACTTTACTTTCACGTTTGGAAATTTTTGTTTAAAACAGGCTGGATGCAAAATATTTTCTTTAAAATTGTAAGTTGAGTATTATATAGTTGTGATCAGAAATTTTGGTTTTCATAGAATCGTTAAACGAAAAATGATTAAAAAATACAAAAATACTACACGAAATTTATTATCATTTTTTTTTTTAATAGTTTTTTCTTTTTATTTATTACCATGTCTATAAAAATTACAACGTTCACGTTATACATGTTTTACATGAAATATAACAGTAATCAAGAGGTTTTATTATTGTATAAATATCATTCAACGTACCATTCTCTCAGAGCAAAAATTTTTTTCTTTTTAGTTAGATTTGAATTACGAATAAACCACTCTCTAACCTTTCATAGGAGTTATTTTATTTTAATATTGAACTTCTAGCTTTCGATTACATTCCGCAATCCACATCAGGAATCTTCAATATTATTTTTCATATACAATATAATATAATCTTATCACATTCCTCTAGTACATAACCTTTATATAAATTCACACATTCTTACCTTTGAACTAGATTTATCCTTATGAAAATTTTTTAATCAAGAGTACTACTCTATCGTTTTTTTGAATCGTGACATTGTAAATTCAATTTTGGAGCTAAACAATCGTGAACTAATATATCTGACAGGCATCACAGTCAATGTAGAACTAAAATGCATTCAATCAAGACGCGTAAAATCAACAGTCTATGGTAATCTTAAAAATTCAATGACCCAAGTAAAAACACACGTCGACCGATAATGGTGGGAACCCAAAGAATGGGGATAAGGAATGAGTTAATTTAAGAGGAGAGGGAAAACAATCGATGTTCATCCTATTTTACGTATTTTAGAATTCTATCGTATTTTGCGTTCAAGTTGGCAGTATCAGTTAGTCTATTAATGTTATTCTTAGCCGTCTTTTTAATATAGATCATCTCTGCGATTCCCCTTTTGGAATAATTACTCTCTTTATTTAAAACCTTAGTTTCATCCCACTTAAAATCGTGACCCTTGGAAATTCTGTGTTCAGTTATCACCGATTGTGGAGCCGACACGTGGTTGATGTTGGCCTTTCATATGGGTCCCCAACTTTCTTTTTGTCTCACCAACATATGTCGCATCACAAGAATCACAATCCACTTTATAATCCACGCCCTGTGAATCATATTTACTCAGTTTATCCTTCCCTTTTTTGATAAATTTCAAATTACTCTTATTATTGATTGAACTTATGGCTTTGAATACGTTTTTTCTGGAAATTCTATTTATTGTTGTAGATAAATTTTCAATGTAAGGAAACTTCAAGAAATTAAAATCTTTATTCTTATCTTTGACGATCTGGTTATCTTTTCTCGTGAATATTTGATTCATACGTTTTTTTATATGTTTGTTAATGAATTCTAACGGAAAATTATTTTCATCCAAAATATTTCTCACTTTCTTTATCTTTTTTTCATGAAATTTTTTATCAGATAATAAAATAGCCTTATTAATTAAATTTGATATCATCCCGATCTTTTGTGAACATGGATGTTTGGAATTGAAATCTATGTATCTACCAGAATGAGTTGGTTTTGTGTACCTGTCGAAACCCAAATATTGTCCTTCTTTCGTGATACTCAATTCTAAAAAATGATCTTATCGTTAACCTCAAGTTCAAAAGTGAATTGTAACCTATTATGATAACTGTTAAAAACTTCAAAGAGCTCACCCACCTTATCTTTCGGAACAGCCGCCAAAATATCATCCACAAATCTATAATAATTTTAATATAATAAGATTAGACTGTTAATTTTACGCGTCTTGATTGAATGCATTTTAGTTCTACATTGACTGTGACGCCGATCAGATATATTAGTTCACGATTGTTCAGCTCCAAGTTTGAATTTACAATGTCACGATTCAAAAAAAAACGATAGAGTAGTACTCTTGATTAAACAATTTTCATAAGGATAATTCTAGTTCAAAGGTGAGAGTGCATGAATTTATATAAAGGTTGTTATGTACTAGAAGAATGTGATAAGATTGTATATGAAAAATAATATTGTAGATTCCTGATGAGGATTGCGGAATGTAATCGAAAGCTAGAAGTTCAATATTGAAATAAAATAACTCCTATGAAAGGTTGGAGAGTGGTTTATTCGTAATTCAAATCTAACTAAAAAGAAAAAAATTTTTGCTCTGAGAGAATGATATTCGTTGAATGACTGACTGATATAAACAGAGCGTAACCACATTGAACATATTGTATGAATATTTACGAATAATATTTTTTTTTTAACGTAACTAATTCAGTTGAACATTTCTCCGTTAAATTTTGTTATTAACATTTTAGTGTTGGTAGAAAATTATGGGTTTCTTAAACAGAGGAGCGCTCCCGACCCTGAAACCGATTGGTTATAATTTTTCAAAATTAACAACTTGAAATTATTGTCGAAATTATGTGGGATGTAACATTATTTATATCTATTACAACTTTAGAATTTTAGTGGTATCTTAGACTTCTTAGTAGGTACTGATGGTATACCAATAATTTCAACCTCATTATGCTTGTCATGTAAGTGTGCCCATTGATTTATAATAACACTGAATAAATAGAAACTCTAGCTCAAAAGTATATGATAATTGTTTTTCATTTTTATGTCTAATCAAAATTTCGAGTTCGACTTTGCATTTAAAAAACATATGATATCCGCCCCCCCCCCCTTCCCTCCTAACTGAGATTGCCAATGTAAAGGTCGCCGTCGTAATCGCGTGTGGTTCCCACGCTTGAAAATGGAAGAAAAAAGTAAGATCCAAAAGTAGTGATATCAAGGGAAGCGTCGAAAATTCTTTAGTATCCTAATAAGTAATTATCAATTATCACCCACTTTATTAGTCACGTCTACTCAAACAAAAAACTCTGTTTCATCGCTTCACGACACACGTTACCAGATTTATCATTGGATTTTCCATTCAATGCTTTCGCTCCACTTACTTTTAAACACGAACGTTACGCATTTCGATATTGATGAGTTCAAAAGCGATCGACGGCCCGCTATGATGAAAAAAAAAGTAAATAACAGTTACAATTTGGGTAATAATATCGTAAAAAAATATTTTTAACTAGCTTTCAATTGCACATCTGTTCTATTGAAATCATCGTGTGCTAATTAAAGAGCTCAAAGTCATGTAAGTTGAGTTAAAAGGTAGTCTCATTAGACAATGCTATTTTATTCCTACATACTACAAAGTAAAACAAAATTATTTTTACAATGTACAATCTTTGTAGTATGTACTTTCGACTGTTCTCAAATGAAACAAGTGGTCTTCTGAAAAGGCATAAGTGACACAGATAGTACAAGGTAATGCTACACCTCATCCCTAGCATTCGACTCATATTAATCTTACTGCTACTAGCATTTTTTTGTGAGTATCGTAGAATTTTAGAATTTTAAGGAGAAAATCCTTTCAATAAACGAGAATACCGTACATACGTCCCAATCAATATTCCAATGACTGACTAAGATGCAATGGAAGAAAATAGGTATTTCGAAAATATAATTGATTCAAAATATAACATCAAGCGGGCCGTCGATCGCTTTTGAACTCATCAATATCGAAATGCGTAACGTTCGTGTTTAAAAGTAAGTGGAGCGAAAGCATTGAATGGAAAATCCAATGATAAATCTGGTAACGTGTGTCGTGAAGCGATGAAACAGAGTTTTTTGTTTGAGTAGACGTGATAAATAAAGTGGGTGGTAATTGATAATTACTTATTAGAATACTCAAGAATCTGCGACGCTTCTCTTGATATCACTACTTTTGGATCTTACTTTTTTCTTCCATTTTCAAGCGTGGGAACCACACACGATTACGACGGCGACCTTTACATTGGCAATGTCAGTTAGGTGGGAAGGTGGGGGGGGGGGGGGGTAAAGATTACAAGTATTTCTGAATCCAACATTTTTGAAGTAAAACTTCTCAGGGATAATAGCTTTTTTAGAATGTAATTTATGTAGGGAGTAATTTGGAGATTATACAATGTAAGATGTAAGACTGTGAGATGTAAGAGTGTAATGTTTCCGATTGCAGGGAGTAATTTTGAGATTTTGTAAGTCTATAATACTGTAAGAATGTAATATTAGGTCGGAATAGTTGGAGGTCGATGATATTCAAGCGTGTTTCGAGTGTAAGAAGTAGTTTTGTGATTTCGTAAGTCTGTAACATTGTAAGAGTGTAAGAATGTCATTGATAGATGCGACTTCAAATTAGGAAATACATTTTTTTTGTAACTGATTTACAGTTAAGAAACGAGGAAAATACTACACAGAAAAATTGAGGGATGTGTTAGAACTAAAAAAGGCAAGATGAATAAAAATCTATAAATTGGAACCTTGAAGAAAGCAGTATGAGAAGTTTTACTTCTAACGCGTGTTGATTCAACACGGTACAATTTTTTTTTATAGTTGAATCTTGTTACTATTATTCGTTCGTTTCTTTCTCAATTTTTCTTATTAGCAGCAGGGTACGTAGTTTGGAAACGTTCATTTTGCTCGCACACAATGAAAAGTAGCGTCTATGAAAGCTCATTCGTCACTAATTTAACATGGGAAATAATTTTTTTTCGTTTGTGTTTATTTCTTAAACATCTCACTCGGAAGAAGCTTGAATAACTTTCGAAATCTTAAAGGTAGATTTTTCATTGCCCTCCTTGATGCGGGGACAATGAAGACTTTTTTTCTCCAAAAATGAATGGGAGTCCTCATATATTTTCTTTTTTTCATAAATAAGATTTTCATATCTGAAAATATATTTATTCATTTTGGAATATTGAAAAATGATTGGAAATTGCCCAAAAGTTGTCAATAAATTTGTTTAATATTGCAAAAATATTCACAAAATGAGTCAAGTTTTTTAAAACCTTCTGCAGTTTGATTCAAGAGGTCTTAAGTAAATACTAAATGACTTTCATTCACGTCATTTTTTTGTGTCTCAATTCAGTAAATATTCAAGATCATTGATGTCATATGACTAGAGATGGAAAAATATCATACCTGTCTTTTTCTAACTCACGAATGTCCTCATTTTGGAGCAAGAGAGATAGGTATGATATTTCCATCCCTACATATGACGTGCCATTGCTTCCACATATGTATATCGGCATGACGTCATGTCATGATATACATATGCGGAAGCAATGGCACGTCATATGACATCAATGATCACGAATAATCACGAATGTTTACTGTCTTAAGGACGTTTAACCTTACAATATTGTTTAATAAAATTCAATAGACTAAAATTTCAATAACTCATACAAGATATGTATCGACGCTTCTGAATTTTTATGTAATTCGATGAGATCGGTTTTTTTTACTTTATTTTACAATTGAAATCATGTCAGTGACATCAACAGATTTTTCCTAACCTCTTTCGTCAAGCAAAATCAGGAAATGATGATGAAGACATAGAAAAATATTGTTTTATATCTGTGGCTTCCCGCCATAATCGAGAAAGTCACTTGTGCCATAAGGCTCAGTTTACATGATATTCTGATGAAATGTTGGACGTTATGGCATGTGTGACTTTCTTGGTTATGGCTGGAAGCCACAGATATTGAAACAGTTGATTTTATTACGTCTGCTCCAAATATCGTATAATTTAGAATGATCAACTAAGAGAAGTTAATTTTTCCAAAATTTACAAGAATGTGAACCATTTTAGTTTCTTTTTGAGTCTCTGAAAGCGCCGTTGACTGACGTGAATATTTTACTAACGACGAGAGTGCGAACAAGAATTTTGTAAAAATAATGTTAGTTTCTTATGAGGTTTTTATCGGGTCGCCTTATACGACAACGAAATTTCTTATAAGAATTCCAGTTATTTTGCAGGTTGAATAAGGTTTTTACAATAAGCATTATAATTACTAGGACCTGATGGCTGTAAAAAGGGACAGATATACTGAGGAGCCAGAAATTACGAGTGGCCTCAAAACTTGACACTGAGAAAAACTTCCCATCAAGTTTTTCAATAGTAACTAAAAAAAAGATTATTTTCTTCATTTTTAAAACGAAACGATTCACATTTTATGTAAATCTGCCGTTCTTTGCATAAGTGTAAATAACTACATTCGGCGATAAAGGTTCTTTTGATCCGAAATATTGAGGAAAAAGAACCTTGCCCCCAAATGAAGTTACGGCATTTATACAGAGGACGACAGAAATAGCATAATTTGTATCCATCCACTAGAATACGATTGACAAGCTTATCAGTCGAACTTATTAATATTTAGTCAGACAGTAGAGTATTTCAATAACGTGCCTATTAGTAGAATAGATCAATGACAAGTCAGTCAGTGATGCATATCAATAATTTCTAACATTTTAGTATAATGTTTGACAAATAATTCAGTAGATTATTCAATAATTAGTCAGTCAGTGAATTATTCTAATAACTCGTTATCTCTAGTATTCATGTATAAATAAAATAAATAAAAATTTGTTTGTAATAAAATATTACAATACTGTATGGAAACATTATTATATTGTTCGAATTGTTGTACGCGTGCCAGTTTATATTAAATAATGTAAGAAAAGGAAAAGTAACAGTGTTCGAAATGCAAAATGTAGTTTGTTATTCCTATATTCTACTATATTCGTACACAGAATTGACTATCGGTGTTTTAATAAATATCAATACACTCATTTTAATAAGCCTTACATATACAAATATCTATGTAAATAGCATAATTTTGTATTCATTAACTAAAATACGATTGACAATTTCATCAGTAGAACTTATCAATAATTAGTCAGACAGTGCAGTATTTTAATAACGTATCAACCAGTAGAATAGATCAATGAAATTTCAGCTAGTGATGCATAATAATAATTTGTAACAGTTCAGCATAATATGTTTGACGAGTAAAGCAGTCGATTATTGAGTAAAGAAAAAAGATATAGCTGGTGTGTGAACTTAGTTTGTCAACTCGCGATGGAAGGAACAGGAATAGGTAAAACCAATTCAAAAAGATTCGCGAAACGCCGAGAAGATGAGTGCAAGTTACATTTATCATACAAATGAATATTGCTTACGTGGAGAAATTTGTTAACAATTTTTTCAACTGTTTATTTCCTAATAAAGTTGTCAAAGGGACGAACCAAATTACTCACGACTACTCGCAAATAACATTAAGAACATCGAATCTGATTTTATCTGATACTATTTTCTCGATTCTGTAAAAGTTCTTCCAATACATACATTCGTCTAAAAAAGTTGTACATTTGACTTCTAGCTATAGTGAAAACCTTTGAAAAACAAAGAAAACCTCTACAAACGGGTTATTTCTGTGGCTGTTTATTTTAAACTGTAAGTTCCTAAATTTGAGTAACACTATTATGTGAATTATTCAAGACTACTACAATACTATGAAGAATATCAAGTATGGTTTTTTCTGAGTTAGATTTGATTGAATTTCGACAAATGCGGTGATAATGATTAAGTACCAAATTAATATCAAGATATAATATGTATGGTAACAATATTGCTTCTTTAAAACAAAATCATCATGGTGATTTAAAAATATTTTGAGGCAAATTTCTCGAAGTGACCATTCAAATCGCATTTCTGATAAAATAAGGAATGAAAAGTCCAATAAATGCAATAGCTAGTTTGCCAGAAAAACTCTGTATACACCGGTTACGATGCGAGTTAGCTATCGGAAAAAGAAAAAAAGAAATCCGTAGCCCCAGGAAAAAATGAGTCGAGCTCGCTGATTGCGCTTAGCCGCATTTATCATGCACGCTTTTAATTTCGAAAATCAAGCCAACGATCGATATATCGCACAAAAAATAAAACATTCAACCATTTATACCGCATTAAATTTCATTACCTCTTAAATTTCAAAAATGTAGGGTAGAATAAACAATACTCATGTCCAAAAATAACTCTCGTAGAAAAATTATTGAAAAAAAAGTACTTAGTTGAAATTTAATTCCATACAACAGCAATTTTTCTACCAGTGAAAGCACAAGGTGATAATGATTTTGAAGTAAAAATTACAATTTCACTCGCACTGCGAAATTCCGTTGCCATGGGAAATAAGAGAGTTCGAAGCATTCGTCATTTTACATGAAAAGTAATTTAATTTCTCGAAGGAATAGTGTACTTTGCATAATCTAGTGCGCAAGTGCAAAAAGTTGCGAAATATTTCGAGCGAGATATGAAGTTACTTAGTTTTAGTTAGAAGTATTTTTGCGCTTGGTAAAAAGGGTTACCTCAAATGCCTTTTCACAGAGTTCTACGATTTTGTACGTAATTACGTCGTTCGTGAAGTTAAATCTGGTTTAAGAATTATGCAAGATGAGTTTTATAAATGTTTAAATGTCAATTCGAAAGATTCGGACATTTTTATCGTTCAATACTACTTTTTTGGGGAGAGTATAGTTATAAATTTGATATATGTACAGAGTTGTACATACGTACAAAGTTAACGTGCAATTTCTGAAATACTACAAGTTATTGTAATATTTCGGAATTCTTGACAATCTTTGGGATTTCAAATGATTGCTGTAAAAAAACAAACTTATTTAACGTGAAACGTTAAAGAACATTCAATTTATTGCAATTTATGGAAATTTACCTAACTCATGCAAGATTTTCCTTTATTTTTGAATACTTTCCAAGTGTTAAAAAAAAGTTTCATTATGCGTACTTCAAAAAAATATGATCATTCCTGATGCACAGTATCAATAAAAATATTCTTCAATTCTACAAAACTTTTGATTTTTCTGAAATAATTAACAGTTTCTAGAACTCCCCGTGTGCTCTGATTTTCCGAGATTTCCAAAATTTTTGACACCGTACGAACTATCAAAAACTTCCAAAATTATACAAAGATTCGTACAAATCATGAAGATTTTTGCGATATTTTAGAACTTTTCAAATTTTCTAGATTTTTCTTAAAAAATTCATAAACATTCTCATACATATTTCGAAGAAATCCAAAATATGTATGATAATTAACACAGTAAACAATGATAATTGAAATTTCTGAAAATTCTACTGATTTCTTAAATTTTTTGACATCATACGAACAACAAAAACCTCCAAAATTATACAAAGGTTTGTGCAAATCATGAGGATTTCTTGTGACATTTTATAACTCTTCAAATTTTCTAGATTTTACTCAGAACATTCAAAAACATTCTCATAAATATTTTTGAGGAATAAAAAATATGTGAGACAATAAACACAGTAAACAAAATTAATTAAAATTTCAAGAAATTCTACCGATTTCACAAATTTTTTTTGAATGATTGGCAATTTTAGTTATTTATTCAAACATTTTCTGTTTATTAAACATTTTCGAATTTCAAGCGTAATGCGAACTATTATGAATTTTCGAAATTTTATTATTATTGTCTAAATTGTCAAAAATTTTCTTTTTCTTCAATGCTTTTTGAGTGTTTTAAATTTTTATGAAAAAATTCGAAAAATTAAATTTTAAGCAAAACTATTTTTTCGAAATACATAGAACATTACACAATTTTCAAAATGATAAATGTTTTATGAAACTTTTTTTAAAATTTTTAATGTGCTCTGATTTTCATAATGTCTATAGTTTCTAATGACATCAAACAAATTACTCAACACTTTCAAAATTTTGTGACATATGCCAAACTCTTAAACTTTTTTAGTGATTTTGGAATATTTTTCAGGTATTCTAAATTTTTGTTATAAATGTGATGAATATTTTTATGCAGATTTCGAAAAAATATACTAAGAGACACAATTTCTAAATAGAAAACCAGTATCTCGATCCTCAGACTCAAATTTTCTTTCCAACAAAAAACTCAATTTTCAGCAAAGCTTTCCACCTAAACATGTTGGTCCTCGTCAGGAGTATCTAATTCAATTCAATAATCAAACATCATCAAAATGATCATAAATAAAATGAAGTCTCTTTCTACGTACAATGCATCTTCATTTACCTTATTCCAATCTTTATCAAAATCCATATAATCCAATTCAACTACGTTTCTCATCGTCAATATAAGAATCCCAACCAATGAATGAAAGAATCTGGAGTGTTCAAATCTTTAAAACAACCAACATAATATAATCAAATTAAAATCAAAATTAATCAAAAATTCACCTCTAAGTTCAATACATTAACTATTTACCTCATCGTATCATGAATAAATAGCCCTCTTTTTTTAATCTGTCCATATCAACTTTCACTTACATGACAGAATAAATTCAAAAAATCCAGATGAGATTCAGTATTATATACATTCAATAGGAATCTTGTCAATCGATAGAAAGCTCCTTCTATTCCATCTCATCAAAAAATCTTGTTTTACGACTGACATTCGATTTTGAATAAATAAATAAATAAGGGGTAAGTGGGGTAAAGTGGGAAACTTTTTGTTGGAGCTTCGTTAAGTGAACGTAACTCATTATTTTTTTATGTTTAAACTTCCTATAGTAAAGAGAATCAAATAAGCTATCTATTTGTCACAGAAACCAACCGAGAATATTGATTTTCCTATGAGTTATCGAGCACCGATTGGTCATGTTCAAAATGGCCAAAATTGAAAGTCGTGCAGTAAAGTGGGAAACTTTACAAAAATTTATAAACCGTACACAAATATTGTAGCAAATTTATCAAAGCTTTATTTCAAGTCAAAGAAGGTTCAAAGAATAGACCTAAAGGGTACATATAAAAAATAAACATCTTTTGCTCTAGAAAAAATTAATGAAAAAGTGTTGAAAAAAACAGTAAAATTGTGGCTTACACTTCGTTCTCTGAAGAAATATCCAAGTCCGAGTCACATTCTGGGCAATAGTTAGTTTGATACATTTCAGATGATATGATCGTGGACAATCCTTTTTGTTACATGTTGTCGTATTGTGCCAGGTCATGATTTCGGGCATGAGTTGCAGACAATCGGTTCGAAAATCGCGATCTTCGTCGGGGCTAGAACTTTCTTGTTTCTTTTTCGATCTTTTTTTTTCTGGCGTTTTTTTCTTCGCTGCTGTTGTTTTCTTTACCGGTATTTTTTTTGTGCTCGTCTTTTCCTGTTTTGATTTGCTAATTGTTAGAAAATCTTGTTTTCACGCCATGCGTACGATATTTTATGTTCCGATAACTGACAAAACCGAGATGAAGTGTTTCGAGAGAAGAAGGGCATAAATAAGTCCACGACACTTTTTTAATTATCAACAATGTATTCACAACATTTGGATGCAAAATGACACCTTATTAGCGATTTTTGACACTTCTCACTTTACCTCACAGGAAGTTTCCCACTTTACCCCAACTGCACTTTTTTCGATAATGTGAGCGTCATTTTTTACCATGTATAAATGACATGAAATTCTTTTGCATTATTATATTTAAGACTACAGAGAATATTTGGAGTTTATCTCGAAAAACAGTGAAAAACTCGATTTGCTAACTTGGGAGTATGAAATTTTGGAACCACTTGAAAACTTTGACAACTGTCAGAGAGCACAAAAACACTTCTGGCACGTGTCGGTATACCACAAAGATTCGCTTAGGGTCGTAATTAACAGATTTCAGTAGCGCATGACATATGTACTTTGATGGTTTGACCGGGAAGTGCCATTTCCCACTTTACCCCGCTTCTCCCTACATCATTCGATTTCCCAGTCAAAAGCTTGTATTCCAAAGTCTCATGATTGACGTTTCGGCTCTTTTAGAATCCTTTTCAAGACATAAATGAGACTATTCAGGAAAATTCCATAGTGCCAAACTATTTAAAATTATAACAATAAATATCACTTGTCAATAACATGTCTAATTTTTCATCATCAAGCAAACAATCTGACTACTTTAACTTCGAAGTTAATTGTAAAAATGGACGGTAATCACTTAGATCCTTGTACCTAATGATTCCCGAACTCAAGTGCCTTCTCAGATAAACACCCGAATTCCCCAAGTCCAGAAATAGTGAAACACTTGCCAGCACACTCGAATTCATGACTCCGAATTACACTCAAAATAACAATCCCCAATTCACGCATTTTTTACCGCCTCTTCCAACAAACAAAGCTCTTCGCCCTTCTCACGTACGCGGTCTTCTTCGTCCTTCCGAGCCGCACGTGAGGGCTGCTCGTAAACACATAAAAGCACCCGAGAGCGTTCGTCCCGAGCGTGGGCTTGCGCTCTTGGAAAAAAGCTCTCCGGGAGAAAAAAAGAGAGAAACAGCAAGTTCGGCATCGACGAAAAATCAAGCGAAGAGAGCGTAAAAAGGGGTTGGCGAGAAGGAACGACTGCTAATGAAAAACGGGGGCAGAAGGCTTTTCGAATCCGAGGGGGGTGAGGGGTGGGTGTCGGGGGTTGGGGTGGAGTAGAAGGATACCTCCGGACGGGGCGAGGTGAGTCGGGGGCGGTGAAGGGTGAGCTTTTTTTGGATGAAAGAGGCTTTGGGTGCGGGGGCGGTGGGGGTGGACAGGGCCGTGGTTGAGGGGATGCTGGGTGTAAATGAGAGCTTTTTTGATCTCTAATTTTTCAAAATATTGCGTGAAAAAAGAAGATTTCAAAACTTTGAAACCCTCGTTCTCGAGAAAAAATGCGTTTTTACAATTTTCTTATGGAAAAACAACACAATATTTTTCAAAAAACTTATCATCTATTGATTCATTATTGTCTCAAAATATTTTAGAAATTTTTCTAAATTATATCTTCGTGATTGGGTGCACTACAGAGGTTGTGCCAAAATTAGATGTTTTTTCGCGGTGAACACAGTTTCTCGAAGACCATGTATCTAAAAAGTCCAAATTTCGGAAAGCTAATTTAAAATTATAATAGTCTCTGCGTGAGCGAAGGATTTCGAATTTCGAGAAAAAATTCTTTTTACTTGCTGCAAAAACCGAAAGCCCAGACGTTGAAGTAAAATGTTCAGTTGCATGCTCTAGGGGTGTTGTTGATAAATAAATTCAATATTCTGTCTCGTCACTTTATTGAATTTATGTCGACGTTTTGATGAGTGTGTGGTTATCATAAGACTCTAAGAACATCTCACATTATACGATACTTGAAGTATACTTCCTTTCTAATTTATTCGAATTATCATGATTTACGTTACTAATACAATAAGGCATTGTCAAGATCTGGAATTCAACATTATTATATCGTTTCTCGAGTATGTAGGAAGATAGAGGAAAAAATATTTGGTGACTATATTAAAATTTTTTATTTCTATAATAAAAGTAATTTTGAAATTCTGGGCGGTGAATACTATAGTTTCTATGGTCAAAGATTCTCTTTTTTAGCCAATGCAAGTAGATTACATTATTCGTGGTAAAATTTATTTCAATTGTTTTCTTCTTGTTACAAATTACAAAATTTAAAAACTGAGGGAACGTCAATTTTGTATACATATTATACTGCTCTTATCTTTAGTTCTTAAAAAATACAAAATGCACAGGAAAAATGATCTATTTATTCGTGAATTCTGGTGTTATCTTGAAACTTTCAGAGATTTCAAAGAATCAGAGAAAATATGAATTTTCATTGTATAATTCGGGATTTTCCATGTTTTTTGAAGTTTCTCACTTAGGGTTTCAGTTCGTTTTGAAAATGTTCAGGAATATATACTTATATGATAAGCTCAAAGATTTTTGAATTTAACAATAATTAAAAGTGTTTATAACTGCTCTTTTTATGTTTTATAAAGAAATTTTCTTATACTCATTAAGATTCAAAATTTTTTTAGGATAATTTTACCTTTCACAAAGTAGATGGTTTTTTTGCAAACACATGAGTTTAAAAAAACATATTAATGGAGTTCGGGCATCACTGAAAATTATTTATCAGGATTTCACGTGGGTGAGTACGAAAATAAAATCCTCTTTTTAACATTTTCTCTCTTTTACGTGATTTTTTCACTTTTTCCTGGACGATAAAACGCTTACATGAATACACTAGATTACACAGAACTACTGTATTTAAATATCCAAAATACTTTTTTAATTTTTCTACCATTTATAAGTATAACATGGAAAAAAAAGGAATAATTCGAATATACGAAAGTTTGAGATCAAAATCAGTTTATACCAAATTTTGCATTGATAAGAACTGGAATGTCTTGTTCTGAAATAAGAAAACATTCTTGAATTGTGAAACATATCTATTTATTTAAAAAAAGAGTATACAAGCGTTGAAAAAATTAATTTCAACAGAATTGTAAAAAAGAATTTCGATACGAAATATGCGAATATTGTACTTCAAAAACATAATATTATCTAATTTTGACTAAAAAATGGATCATAATTATTTCCAATCATTTTGAAATTTAACTGGAAGTTTGGAAACTTTAAACAGGAAAATTTGGATATTGGCATATCAGCAAATCTTTATGTTTTTCATGCTGTATACTCGTTAAAAAAAAAAAGAAAGTTTTAAATCAATATGTGGACATGAAAATTCTAATTTCAATGTCTAAGAGTTTAGAAACTCACAGCTTCTATGAGTTTGAATGAATTATTCAATGGATGTAGTTTCCAAATTTTTTTTTGTGAATAATTCTGAACGTCAACCAAAAATCGATTGAGGAATATTTTAACTACGTTTCAATTTGAAACTTGTAAGTGTCACAATTATACTCAAATTGTTTGTAAATTTTAATAGGGACAACTAGACTTTTTGTAATTTCAAGTAATGTACTATAAAATAATTTGTTTTGCTATAGAGCTTGATTCGTACACATCGAATTTCTAGATTCTGATAAAAACTGAATTTCGATTTCAAAAATTAAAACTCTTGCAATTGTTTTTATTATAAGTTGTTGAAAGAACACTGATTATTCTATTTTAAGTTTCGAAAAACTCCAACTGGCGAATTCCGTAAATGATGTACATTTGAATACAATTTTAATTGAAGAAATCCAGAATATTCTTTGATGCAACAGAAGAAACTGGAATGTGTCCTTAAAAACAAATCCTTTTTCTGAGATTTTAGCTCTTATCAAAAGTACAACATGTGAAACAAAATAATGCAAAAATTTGATAATAAACAAATCATGCCATTACATTATAAATTCTACTACTGTTTTACGAAAATTGTCGAAAAATGATTAATGAAAGGTTCTCTACAGAGCTACAAGGATCCCATAATCGATCTTTTTATATAACAAAAATTTTCATGAGAATCTTGTTCAGTGAACAAGGTATCCTACAGCGAACCCATAATATTATTTTTACGAGGGCTTTCGATGGATCTAAAAGCTCTTACAGAGTATACTTTCCTGTTGATTAGAAATTATATATATCAATGTATACAAACATAAAGATTCGCTGAAATTTCATTATACGTGACTTTGATCGAGGAAAAGGGTCTGCCGTCAAAAATCCATGGGGCCCAAATTCCAATGTTCTCGGGGCAGATTGTGGACCACCCAGGTACAAATTCACACGAGTTTTACTCTAGTAACTTGTGAGTTTTCCTCGTTACATTGTGAGGTTTTTTTGAGGAAAACTGAGGAAAACTCGAGAATAACTTGAAAAAAGTGTAACGCTACGCCATTTGAGGCAATGGCAAGTTATTGGTTCAAAATTCCATTCACTTCTCAGGACATTGCAAGTTACTTACAAGACCCTTTTGGATTTTGAACTGATGCACTAGGAAAATAGTTAATTTATATCAAATCAATGTTTACTTGAATATAGCAAAATAAATATTTGACAGCGGCAAATAAATTTTACGAACTGTTCACGTGTAAATTAATACCTCGTCAAAGATCTAATTTGCGAAAGTTATTCTATACGAAAGAAATTAATTTTCGTTCGTGCAAATAGTTATTCATTTCGCCATTTTCAAGCGCTCATTTATTTGATAAGAAGTTACTCTTCTCAAGAAATAATGTTATCACGAGAATTCAGGATCATCATTGTTAAAAATCGAATGAAATAGATATTTTATGAAAAATTTTTATGTCAACAAGTTTTCTTTACATTTTTTACTCATTGTCCATGTCAGTCCTTTGTATTTGGTAGCCCAGTTGATAGAGCCATGCAGTTAATCTCCGGCGATAAAATACTCATTTTTGATCTATGCGTTTCAAGACCATGAAATCTGTAAAAAAAAGTAAAAATATTTATTCTACTATGAAGTCGAATTAAGTTAAAATGATTTTTTTGTAAATGACTTTAAATAATTTTTTTGTAGTGAATTTGTTTATAATTATGATGGAATTAGGTGTTAAATATTTAACTGTAGATCGATGCTGATAATTTCGTAGTCTTAAAAATGTTTTTTGTCGTCCCTTTTGCTAGCCTTGACTCTTTTCCTCGGTCTAGTTCATAGATATTTATTGAGGGTGGTTGCATGAGAATTATTTATGAATTAAAAAAAAAAAATTACACTGAGAAAAAAATATGGTAATCATTACAATACTGTATAGTAACTGGGAATTACTCTGAAATATTGTATTTTTTGCTAGATAATATAGCAGTTTTTGTAATAACATATTGTAAATATTTTCAAATGATATTGTAGTAATAGATATACTTTGTCGTAAAAACTCCTTTCATACATATTTCATTTTCTACTATACTTCTTGTACTTTTTGCAGTATCATATTGTAATTTCTATTAATCCAGACTTCAGAAAATTCCATACAGTTTTTCAAGTTTACAGATCTGTATATGTTCTTTTTGCAATATTTTTGTATACTTTCCAGGTTTCTAGCGCATCAATTATAATATGATACAGTTTTCGGAAAAGCTGGAAAAAAGTAATGTAGTTTTTTCCATGGTTAAAATTACAATTTGTATAGTAAAATTTGCATTTTTAGATTTAAAATTCTGCGAAACTATATACTAAAAACTGGCATGCATATTGTAATTTGTACAATAATAGCGGTTCATGCAGTTTTTACATTAATCTCGCAAAAACTACATTAATATTGTAAAAACTGCAATATTGTTGTAGTTTTTACAAGATTATTGTACTTTTTACAATTTATATAGCAGAAAGTACAAGATTTTTTTCTCAGTGTATGTTATATTTTTACACGGTGGCCCAGGAGTGTTTATTAAAGAGGATAATTGTTCATTGTTCAGAATTCCACCCCCTGATTTTTTCCTAGCTACGTTGCTGTGGTTGGGGTGTGCAGGGGTGAGTTCTAGCAGGTGGCTTTGTGGAGGGAGAAACAGGAGACCCGGGCAGTGTAAGCCGGGCTGCCTGCCCGAGAGTATGCCAATTCCCGAGCGTTTTGCGTCGCGCGACGTTTATCGTGTGCCCACGTAAAGGGAGGACACGGAAGAGCTTTTCCCGGGCCGAGGGAGCCCAAGTAACAGGTTGGTGAGCGGACTTTTTCCCCAACTTTTTCATCCCATTTTGAGCCTACTCGATGTATCTCGCGGATATTGTGCTGTATGAAAGTGATATTTCATGGCTTGCAGGATTTTTGTTCTGCGCAAAATCATGAGGGAATTTTTGAGGCAGGAGAGAAAAGTCGAATTTCTTCCTCTGAAAGTTCACGAGAAATGAGAAATTCACGAAGGGATCTAGTTTAAGTACTTTGGGAAGGTTTTGGATGAAAATTTTGCGATATTTTGTGGTGTTTCATTGGAAATTGAAGAGATGAGAGTTTTTTTTTTCAAATTGTGGAAATCCGGCTGTATAAAGTATCTTTATATACATGAAAGGATACGTAAGAGTATTGATTCTAAATTTATGAAAGTTTCGAAAACGGAAGATTTTTCGAGAGTATTTCTGTGAATTAAAAATTTATGAGAGATACTGTGAGGTCATTTTTTGGAACAATTTTTAGTGGTTTTTTTTAGGTAATCATGGTTTTTTTGGAAAAATGGTGAATTTTTCAGCGTTTAATTTCTGGGATTTTAACAAATTCAGGAAGATATATTGAGAGATTTTTTTTACAAAAGGTTTTTTTTGAGATTCCAATTAGTAAATAAAGGTCAGAGGCCATCGTTATCGCTTTTTTTAGAGGAATTGGAAAATTGGTGATCTGAAGAGTTTTCAACCATTTTGTTAGTTGCTTTTCATACTTTATGGACATTTACAATTCGATAGTTAGAAGTTTAAGTTTATTTTATTGAAAAGCTTTTTCTGGAGCAAAAATGAGATTCAATACTTGAAAGACATCTACAGGTTTCTCTCACTACATTTTATGTTTTGTAGAAATTTCAACAGACTGAGAAAAAAATCTAGTAAACAAAATATTGCACTGTGCAATTAGCCTAGAATACTAATTATTTTTGCTGGTCATTTATTGCTTTTTTTGTAACCACTGTCGAAAAATTTTGTACATTAAATATCTATACACTCTGTACATTCTGCGATATAATGTTTCGTAATTGCTCCTTATCCTGTTTTTAAAATATAGCAATATAGTTGTCCCAGAAATTAAATATGTTTAGTTATTTTTCCTAGTTTTTTGTTTTCTTTTAAGTATATTTTATTTAAATTTTCAATTATTGAAATGTAAAAAATTCTTGTCAATTCTTCTTGTCACTAGATAGAATATAATAATAATGCGTAGTTATCGATTCCCAGTCAATTTATTGGTGAAACCCAACGTTTCAACCCTCAATGTGGGGTCTTTTTCAAGAGCTCGAATAAATTTTTCAGTTCAAAAGATGTCAGTGTGGTAAATTAATATGTCCTGAATGGAAGAGAAACTTTTCACAACGTCGTTTATAAATTCTTATTTTTTCTTTCTTCTATTTCTTTTTCTTTAATACATGTCTTCTCGATGGAATTTTACTTCGATACACCTACTGTTGATAAAAAATGTAAATAAATTTGGATTCTGCGATGTAATAAAAATTGTTGCTAAATAATGACCAAAAAAGTATTTTTCCTCAGATTTTGAAGGTGAAATGATCAAATTCATATTTTACTATTCGAGAATATTCAATTCTATGTTGTATTATAGTAAAATATACGATTTTAATAGTACGATTTTCACTCTAAGCATTTTAATGACAAAATCTTGTATTATTTATTAACGATTGGCGTATATTAGTACAATATTACAACTTTCACTGTACAATGTTGTAATGAGAAAGATCAAAATGACAAAATCTTCAATAATATTGCAAAATCTGCGACAGTAGTGTGTTATTACAATGTTTGAGTGTTATTTTCAATAAATTGTTATTTTTTCATTGCGTTTGGAGAAGTTTTAAGGTTCCAGTTTTCTTAAATAATTAAAAAGAAGTATTTCAGTATCTCTTTATGTAGCAACAACAGCACTAGTTTTTTGCTCGGAAATAAACTATTATGAGTTTTTCATCCACAACAAAAAATGAAATATTCAGTCTACAAAGAATTGAAAATCTGTTTTAAGTAGATAACATAATTTATGTTTTAAATAAAAATCTGTACTGGTTTGAATTGCACGTAAAGTTTTGGTAACTCTCGATTTCAGAATATATTATAATAAATAAATTTTTTTAAACAAAAACTCAGGAAATATTTTAGTTTTATTGCATCTTATAGTTTTTTTGGAGAAAATAATCATGAAATCATCATCACAACTGAATTTTCGCTTCAAAAATGTTTTCATACATTACGAAACACACTAATCAAAACTTTGAATACTCCAAGAACATATCATGGCAACTTTATCACGCACGTGAACATCCACTAATTAATGCAATAAACAAAGCAAATTCGAAAAGTTACTTCCTCCCTCCCCCCACAAAAAAAGGAAAAAACGTCCCTCCTGTTGTTTCATGAGTTTCCAAACTATCATCGTAATTAATTACGTCGCACTTCTCACTTTCTGACACCAGGAACAAACATTAATTTACACCTTGATTCCTACCCGGAAAAGTCATCAGAATCACTCGGAAAGTTAATTCCACTCGAAAACGGTACCCATAAATCACCCTTTCAGTCTCGGCTTTCTCATCCTCTTCCCGCCCCGAAAATAATTCCACCCCGACAAATCATCTTTTTTTTTTCTCCTTAACTTTATCCGCGACTTGGTTTTTACCCCCCGAAAACTTGTTGCGCAATGCTTCGGCTTTGCGGCCCCGGAAATTCGCCCGTCTAATTTTCCCCGTCCCGAACTTCGGTTTCCCTCCCGCGAAATAACTTGCCGCGGCTTTAGCTTAACGAAATTGTTTAGCTGGAGGCTGAAGAAATTAAACTCGCGAGTGTTCACGGTGGATATTGGCTTTTTCTGCTACGTATCGCGCAGGCTATTTTGGATCAATTTTGTGGTCTATTTTATACCCATACTGGCGCTGCCGAACGTGATTTTTTAGAGTAGGGAGTGATTCAATTCAAAATTAAAGATTATTATTATAAATAATTCAAACTATTAATAATAATTTTCCTTTTGTACAAATATGTTTAGTTGTAGAAATTTCAATTTTTGTAGAAAAATTCATGAAACCTTTTATCGATTTATCAAATGAAGTCTAATAAAAATTTTTCAATTTGAAGTATATATCATGTATCATTCAATTCAAAGCGATGGATTACAAAGTTTTGTACATTTAATTTCAAAAATTATCTCAAGATAAAAAGACAGTTTTTCTATAATATTATGCGAATTCGCAAATTAATGAAATTTGAACAATGAAATTTCGTTTTTTTTCGGCAAAGAAGGCACTAACAATCATATTTTTTTTAAGTAAATACTTTACATTGTATTTTTTTTTAAATAACAGTACATTTTTAAAGATGAAGTTTCATCCAATGTCAGTCGCGGAAACTATAGCTTCGAAATTTCAATAAATGTAAACACAAACAAAAACATGCAATTTTTCGATATTTACTCACAAAATTGAAGGAAACCCAAGCATCGTGACGCAGGATTTTTTTCATCTATTAATTCATCTCAGTCCTCATTTTCATGATGACTTAGCAATTTTTGTTGTTGTTCACAAAATCATCATTTTAAGGGGTTATATACCTTTTTGTGCAGACGAATCGAGGATCGTTTGGAGTATCTTTTCAAGTATGTAGCAATAATGTTATGACACCAAAGTTGTTGTTTTTTGATAGTGTACTGTCCACGTGAAAAAACAAGTATTTGTTCATAAAAAAATATCAACAATTGGCGGGGTAAAGGACCTTTCCCCGAAACAACTTTTTTTTTGAAGAGGCTTGTGGTGACCACGATGCAAGTCGAACAAATCAAGTTGAATTAGAAAATCCAAAAAATTTCATTAGTCTAGGAATGTATCTTGTTCTTAAAAGATAAAAATGAATATTACATTGTTTCTATATGCAAGAACGTTTTCCCCGAGATTTCGATTTTTGGAGCTGTGAAAATTTTATAAAAAATTCTTATCTGCAAAATAAAAAGTTTTCTATAAAAAAGCGATTGTTCAAGAACTAGATATATTTTTGTATACTAATACATTTTTTTGGATTTCCTAATTTAACTAGACCTGTTCGACTTGCATCGTGGTCACCGCAAGCCTCTTAAAAAAAAAAGTAATTTCAGGGAAAGGGCCATTACTCAACCAATTGTTCATATTTTTTTAAGAACAAATAATTGTTTTTTCAAGTGAACAGTACGCTATTAAAAAACTATAACTTTTGTGACATAGCATTCTTGCTACATACCTTAAAAGTCACTCCAAACCATCCTCAATTTTTTCGCACAAAAAGGTAAGATAACCCCTTAAGAAAGGATTTCTTGGGAATATGCATGGCCATGGTTTTTTTTTATTTTTGGGGTAAATCTGAAAAATTTGAAAAGTATTAGACTGTTAAAACTTCAGTGAGATGGATAAATTTGTTAAGAAGATAGAAAGTTACGAAAAGTGTTGTTTTCAGATTATTTAGTTTGAAATATTTTACAACGTAAAAATTTTTAAAGGTTGTGAATAATTTGAAAGGTTTTGTTGTATTTGAGAAAATATTCATAAATATTTTCAATTGTGTTTACGAATATATTCGTCAAAATAGGTGTGTTCAAATTATTTTCGTTTGTATTGAAAATCAGAAAAACTTGATAGGTGATTAAAAGTTAAAAATTTTGGAAATAATTTGATGTAATTTGAAAAATATTGGTGTTACGTCTGATACTTCAAAATTATGGTAAAATGAAAATAAGATACAATGAAAATTCATAGATTGTCAATGAAAAAAATTCCGAAAATTTATTTTTTCCCACAATTGCAGAAACTTTCATTCAACTAGGTACATAATTGAAGTGGGCTACTACATAATATGTATCATGAAGAATAATATCAATTGATGAATTAGATAATATTACACCATTTGATCCCCCGACAGTAAATAGAAAAATAAATCCTATTACTCATACTATTACAAGAGTGAAAATTAATTTCATTCCATAAATTGTTGCTAATCGTCTAAAAATAGAAAAATATATAAAAAAGCACGTATTTTCAAATACGTGCTTTTTTATCTTTCAATATGACTTCAAAAACTAAAGAAGTACCAAAAATAACGTAAATCTGAAGAAATTTGACTGATTTTCAACATTTTGAAAGGTCAATGTAATTTTTATATTCAATATGAAAATTCTTTAAAACAAAAAACTTTGAATGCTCAAAGGATGGTGAATAATTCGAAAAAATTTGAATAATTTGTTTAAATTCAGGAAATATACGTACATTTTGTATATTGTGTTTGTTGTCATATTTTTACGAAAGATGCATGATAACTTTCTCTATATTTAATATAAATCTAAAAATCTTGAAAATATTGGAAATAATGAGAGTTTGATTGCTTGGAAAAATTGTTGAAAAATTCACAAAGTTTTAGATACTTAGCTCATAATATAATTCAAATAATGAAAATTTTGAAATATTTAAATGAGATGAGAATGTCAAGATTGGCGATTATTTAAAGTTCGAGAAACTTAATGGTTTCAGAAAATGTTTATATATTTCGTAGATTGTGTACATAATTACATGTCTGTCTTTAAAGTATGAAGTATATCTTCGAATGTTTAGATCAAAATTTTAGACACTACAAAAGTATAAGGAAATTATAGGTTATCTTCCTTTTATAGACGAATTTTGAATAAATTGAGAAGGTTTTATGTTGTTATGTGTATACATACGAAAATTTCAAATAGGTACTTTAAAAGTTTTAAGTTCATAAAATTTCTAAAAATTAAGGAACATTCAAAACTTTTCCATTTCATTTGAAAATTTATAAATAGTTTGATAAATCTGCGAAACCCTGGAATTTCAATAAATTGAAACAAAAACATGAATTACTCGAAGATCATCAATATGTGATTGTAAATAGTTCGAAAATTTTTTAAAATCGAGAAAAAGGCCGGAAATTTTATAAATTATAGGAAACTTTTTGAATTCCCGAATACGTACTTCAGAGACTTCATATAATACCTTCTTAACATTTTTCAAACCTGAAAAACTTTTTTCTTACGTAGATTGTCGACACATCGAAAAATCCAATGATAATTCTGCAAGCATTGAAAACTTCGTTTTCGAGTTTTATAATTAAACTCTTTTATAAGTTTTTGAAGCTTGGAAGTTTATTTTCCAGGTCTCAAATTTCAGTGTTGCGATACGGACATTTTTGCTAGAAAAGTGTGAAACTGCAAACTTTCCACAAACTTGAAAATTTCGAATATTCCAGATGCTGAACTTTTATTTTCAGCTATGAGTTTATTAATTCTTAGATTGTCATGTTATTGTTTTACTTACAGCACTTGATACTTGGCTGATCTGCTTTCCATAAAAGAAGAGAATTCCTTAATTTCCCAGTCAGAAATCAAAAACTGAATGTGCTTTTTTTCAAAATCAACTAGAACTAATTACAAAAACGAACAAAAATTATTTATATCTCCACGTTTCAAATATATAATTTATTTCTGGACAAGTTTTTTACCTTACGAAAAATCACATCGTTTTTTGAAATAAATGACTTTCATTTTCAAATTTTCCCTCTTCCCCCGGGCAGTAAACGAATTAATTAACGCCCTGCATTGGACAAGGAAAAGCGAAGTAGCACTCAACCAAGTTGTTTCACGGTGTTTTCACTTGCCCATCGAGAGCTTTTTCACCCTAGGAAAAAATGTCGTAATTATACCACGACTTTTCACTGTCCCAGCTTCGTTTTATGGTTGTCGGGGCGATTTTTTTTATCGTGGAACAATCCCGGGTTATTCTTTATAGTCCTTGATTGAACGTAAAGTTTTTATCGCATCCGTGAAACATTGGTCATTTCGTCGGGGATAAATTCGTGATTAGGGGAAAAATGGTTTCCCGGTTCGGGAACTGGTTTGCTGGCGCAGCGTTGTCGATTTTGATTAAGGAGGATCTCGGTATTCACGTGCGAATGAATTAACCGGACATTTCGTGGACGAGGAAATAGAAATTGGTTCGAAACTATATATAATGTATAATCATGAATGAGAAATATGTTTATCTATCAAATCAGTATGAAAAACAGTGTACAAGAAAAAATGACAGTATTCACTCGTGATTGTGAATATAAAAATCCAAGTCCTAGTTACGTACGATATTTTTTGTACCGAGGGCTGGAAAACGAATTTAGAGATTTTGAACTGGACGTAAAATGAGTTATTTATACCAGAGGTACATACAAATATTTTCTCTACCAAACACCGTTTGATCTAGTGCTGAAACAACCAAAGTTAAAAAGAAAAAATAATTCCTGCAGAATTGTTTTTCAGAAGAAGGTTTGTCAGCAAATATTCGTCGCAACTGTGAAATTTTTGGTTAACCTTCAACGAAACAATGAAATAGCCACTGTTTCATAGAAAAATTAAATCTATCTGAAACATCCTTAATGAATTAAACAAATATAGTAACTATTGAAATAGACTTTTTTACTGTGCAATATGTGATAGTAGTTTTGAGTTTTAACAAGTACGAATTCACTGTTGTTACTTTCAAGAATGTCTGAGTTATTTTGAAATGTTGAGCTAATAAAATAGTCGAAACAGTCACAATTTTATGACATATCAAACTGATGAAATCATTAAAAATTTGTTAAAGTTGGCAGCAATGTTATAAATTTTGAAACTGTGTGAAGTGATGTAAACCTTGAATAGTCAATATATGGAGTAAAAATTATTGAAACACTTATAACTGTAAAAGTTGTCAGAAAGTGTCAAAAGTGTTTCACTTGAACAGATATACTGAAAACACTCCAAATTATATAAACTGCTGATAACGTTTATGTCTTGTTATTTGCATGAAAAAAATTTTCGAAAATAAAATTATGAAACACGATTTCGTGTGCAGGGATTATAGTAAGCTAATTTACAGAGCTCATTTCAGATTGCAAGCTGAATTGAACATGAGCTCACATTTTGGGGAAAAATGGTGAGCCAGCAGTAAGCTTACTGGAAAGTCACAATAGAGCTCACTGTAAGCTTACAGTGTGCAAGTGGTTCAATGGATTCGAAAAATTCATTTTATATTCCGAACGTATTCGAAAATAGTCAATAACTTGCTACCATTGCTTGTTATGCCTTATGAAGTTTAATCCACAGTACATGAAATCATAAAGTGTTTTCAAAAAAGTGTCAACCTGTATCTAGTTTTCGAAAAAAGAATCAACCAATTATTTTGATACATTATTAATTTTCAATAAAAAATATGATTGATATTATTAATTATTCTTACTCCATTACTACAGTATAACGAAACATACCCTCAGTCAATTCAGACAGTTGTTTTTTCAAGTTAAAGTATCATTTTCTAAAGTTTCTATAAATTTTAACTGAAATTATTCTCAATTGATTGAAAAGCCTCCACCAAAGTATCAAATAGCTATTCACGAACTATACGAATTTATTAAGTCCATCGAAATCTGTTTCTAACGCACGTAATTGGCGAATTTTGTTTTCCAGTTTTCCGAGTTTTTCCACGCACTCGGAAATCGTGTAACACAGCGGAAACACTTTCGATGGGTTTTTAATTCCTTCAGGAAAGTCGAGAGCTCGTTCTCCCGCTTTTATAAGCTCGCAAACGCGAAAACGTGGGCAATTAATCGGTGACGAAATTGTATAAAAGTGCCGTGTGCAGGAGGGGGGAGGAGGTCCCTTTGTCGGGATCAGCACATGGGAAATGCTCGCTAATGCAATGGCAACACACGCTTCAAAAGCGTACTCGGTTAATACGAATATGCGTACTCGAACGTTAGCATGTTTAGTGGAATCTGACAGTGAGGAGCTCGTAGTTCGATTGATATCGTCAACTAAAGCTCTCATGCCGAAATATGGTTACAAAATCGCTGCATCAAATTCCACTTGAAAAATTAGAGAACAGTTGGAAATTGTAAACAAAGATTTTGGAGTACATATATGTTACGATTCGATTTTATATGGACGTTTCAGTCAAATTTTCTATGTTTTGTTTTTGAAGTGAAACTTCTAATGGCTCGTTGGGAGTGAAATCCGTTTGAGAGCGTAACAATGGTTTGGGAGCAAAGCTGAGACCATTTAATAGATATTTCAAATGCTAATTCTTACAAGAATTTTAGGAAAACAGTAAAGATAAAACCTACATTTTTAGTTGCATCTTTTTATCATTGATTCATTTTATAATAATTACAATTAGAGAAATTATTTGTCATTCAATTAATGATAGTAGCAAAATTATATGAAAACATTATTTTCAGACAAATGAAACTGAAATTCAATATCTTATAATTTTTTACTTACTTTCTTCATATTGTTGAGTAAAAATAATATAAAATGGTCATTCTAAAATTAATTTCAGACAAATGGTCAACATGAAACCAACATTTTTAGTTCCATATTTTTAATCTATTTCATACTGGTCACTATTACTGAAGTTGATTGCTCCACATAAATGAGATATGGAAAAATATTATTTTATGAAAAAATCATCAAGTTCATTATTCTGAAATAAAAAGAATATTGAGTTTGGATTATTCTGAAATGAAAAAATATATAATTCTTTTTCTTAAATAAATGTGTTGAAAATTTCGAACGAAAAATTTATATTTCTTGTTCTAACTTTTCACACCAATATCATAATGGATAACAGTGGAAAAAAACTGGTGTGACTTTAAAAACTCGCGGGAGAAGTGACACTTCTCACGGCAAACTGCTGCAAGTTTAATTTAACAAAAAAGAAAGTTCATTCAATTTTATGAGAAAAACAACTAAAGAAACCATTAAAATAAACCATGAACTGCTTTCAAAACTGTAGCTTGAAACTGATTATATTGAAATCGGAATTTTAAACGCGTGAAATTCAGATATTAATTTGAAATTTAATGACAAAGATTTACTTTTCTTCCACAGCTCAAATTGAAAGGTATACATGCAATGTGGAAAAAAAGTGAAACTTTGTCGTCAAACTTTAAATCTAAAATTTAAATTTGAAGTTCATTCCTTTAATATTTCGATTTTAATTTAATCTGCTCAAGCTACAGTTTTGAACGCAGTTCACGCTTTGGTTATAAAAGTTTCTTCAGTTGTTTTTCTTATAAACTTGAACGAACTTTATTTTTTGTTCAATTAAACTTGCAGTAATTCGCCGTGAGAAGTTTCACTTCTCTCGCGAGCTTTTAAACTCACGTCATTTTTTTTTGGTGGGGGGGGGGGGAAGAGTGGTTGTAGAAATTTCGAAGGTGGGCACGTGGGGCAACTCCACCAATTGTTGATATTTTTTTATGAACAAAAGTTTATTTTTCAAGTGGACAATAGACGATTTTCAAAACAATAACTTTGGTGTCATAACATTAATGCTACATACTTTAAAAAATACTCCAAACCATCCTCAATTCGTCAGCACAAAAAGGTACATAACCCCTGAAATTCTCTGAAGTGGAAATCACAAGTCTCAAAATGTGATGTTCTACTGTCAGAAAATAACAATTCCTTGTAACAAAGTTAATGATAATAAATACCAGAATCGCAGAGTTATACATAGTACGATTTGAAATTTCTATAAAATTTGGAATCATCCGAGTCTTCACTCTAAAAGTTAAATATTTGAAATCATTTACTGTAAAATTCTTAATTCTTATGATTCAATTCTTACGATTGCATGATCAAATATTCATACAATAGAAATGGAAAATTAAAGTTACGTGCATTCTGAAATTTTGAGTTCTAGAATATCTTCCAAAATGTTGAGCTTTTATTTTTTTTAAATTGAAAATTTCGGAAGTCTATTTGATATGAAATCATTCTAGAATAATCTATTAGGTGAAAAGAAAAATTCTTGAACCCTCCAGCATGGATTTTTAGGATTCAATTCAATAGGGTCGAGAATTTCATTATCCTGTAGCATAAATTATTACCATTTAAGATATCAGTATTGTTCAAATCTAAATGATAGAATGTGAAAAAGGAGAATTCGAAATTTTAGAATTGCAGACTCTAAAATGAGAAATTTTTTCGTTTCCTATACTTGAATGGTCAATAATCTTGAATTTCTATGTTTTCTTCATCATAAATATGACATTCTACATTTTAGAGCGAAATATTTAATACTTAATAATGTTATATTATGTTGATTATTATTGAATTCTTCACAATTCTGAAAAATTTTTATTTTTTTTCATTATCCGATTTCCGGAATTTCAAACATAAAATTAACTTTTATTGTTCTTGACGTTAATTTGTCAGCCCCTTCGCCCTTGTACATTTTTTACAGAACGTTTTCTAACGAAGGACGGGTGCAAGGTAATTGGGTCTTGCTTCGAGTTCCCAGCTTTTACCTCGCGGAAGATAATTCTCTTCTAATTTTTTTACCATTCACTTTCAACTTAGGAGTTAATTCAACGTCTAAAATGGGATTTTCACCCTTGATCCATAGGCCCGCTCCAGCTTTTCCTTTTCGAGATTTTAAATCGTCCGCAAAGAGCTTTTTTGTAGAAAGGCATCGAACCGAAGAATCTCGAGAGAGATTTGGAATAGAGTCTTTTTCACGAAGTTTATATGAATTTCCAGGGATTTTGTAGAGTGGAATGGAATAGAATAATTTCTCGTGAAATGGGGAGTATTTCAAGTTATTTCAGATGAGTTTTTTTCATACGAAAAAAAAAAAATTTGCAACATCTCAGTCTAGGAAATACTCATTTTGATTTACAAGAACCATAGCTAATGAAGGCAAAACTTGTCGAAATTAACACTAAGAAAAATTTAGTGCTCTTTGACAAATCAATGCTAAAAAGTATAGAATGGAATAAATTTCAGAGTTTTTAGAAAATTCATCCACAACTACAGTAATAATTCTCTATAATCATGATTTAATACAAACAAACTTAAGTATGCTCTAAATTATTATTTCCTGTAGAATATTTTAGAATTTTTTGTATATATGTCAATTGAAAGCAATTTTACAAGGATTGAAGATATTGACAAAAATACTCGATAGTTCTTCAAATTATGGTTTAATTTGGTTCAGCCTTGCAAAATTCACTAAAGAATATGTTGCAAATTCCAATTACATTTGTAATATTCGAATATTCTGAACTTTCTGATTTGGTCCATCACACGTCACGAAAATATTTTTCCTTTTCTAATAATTTTAAGTGACATAGTTGAAAGTACTTGTCATTATTTGGAATTAATTTACTGTGTGAAACGGGGTTGAAAAATTCTATTCCTTGATAAATAACAAAATGAAAATAAATTACTTAGGAACAATTTTTTCGATTTATTGGAGATAAATTCAGATGCATAGAACTTTCAAACAATTGAACATTGCATTCAAATTCATGTAAAAAAAGCTTAAATAAACAGCAATTTTCAATCGAAATTTCAGAAACTGATTTAGTGAATTAATGCCTGAATAATTATTTATGACTTCAAACGTTTATAAAAAAAGAAGCCAATAGGGAATAATATCTGTAACAAAATAAATGCATGATGAATTACTGTATATAATTTGGAACAGTAAATGTAGATTTATCCATAGAAATATATAATACCTTTATATTATATATACGTATACCGCCAAGTATCTACGAAATAAAATTTTTTTCGTGGGTTATATCAGTAAAAACCGAAAATAGTGTTATATAATTAATCGCATATATTGCGTCGACTTTTTGTAGTTTTTGTGAAAACAGCCACAGAGAAAATGGTAGAAGTCTCATAGTCCGCGAAAATTTGTATGCCGAAACAATACATAACTCAATGTTTCATCAATATTCACCCAAATTCTTGGTAACATAACATAACATAACGAACTCACAATATACTTCTTTTCTAGCATCGACCTCAGTCACAAAAAAATTTAAAGGTACGGTGCGGATTTTCAACCATACTCAAACTTTTCAAAAGTTCAGAATTTTGAACTATTTAAAATATCTAGAATATTTAGAAACAATTTTGACAAATAAGCGACAAAAATCTGTGCTTCCAACAATCAGAAGGATTCAAGCAACAAGAATGTTCACAGTGCGTGAAAAAAAGTTTTATAATAACATAATATAACAAAGTTACAATGTACTTACTGCGTTGGGTGGGGACTCCTTTCCATTGGATCAGTATCGGTTTACAATGGTAACTGTCTCAGGAAAGGAGACGAATTTTTCATTCGAATTAACACTCTTGAAGTAGGCTCTGTACTACTTTTAAAGTGCGAGGAGCGCTCTGTGGGGAGCACTCTAGTAGCGTCGTTTGAACTACTAAACTTTTTCTCGGATTTCGAGACTCGCAGCTGAGGAAAGTGGCGTGTACGCATTCCTCGATAGCTAATGCAAAAGGTACGATCAGAACAAATTGTTTCGTACATAATTGTTCTCAATCCGTGTAGTAAAAAATAAATAGATACTTTGCATTTCAATTCAAGAATAAAACTATTCTGGATTTGATTTATCCATGAATCGTTGATACGTTTCTGTTTAGACGAAATATTCCGAATTCCTAATAGACGTCCTGAAATATGTAAGACCATTTACTTCTTCATATTAAGGTATTTCAGAAGTAGTTTTTGATATAAATAAAATTCAACTTTGCAACTCAATTATAACTGAAAGTAACATAGAATTTAATCAAATGACAGAGGTGGCGGCAGAAAAAATTTTAGGGAGGGGTTTTTCTGAAAAATATTTTTCCTTCGGGGATTTCGTAATTTTTAATCTTTGACAATATGTTACAAGAGGGCGATTTTGAAATATCATAATTTCGGAATTTAAAAGTTATACTACTTTTGAAATCCAGAGTTGTACATTTTTCATTTTCGTAAATAATGGAATTCGATTTTTGTAATTTTCAACTGGTTACTAAAGTTCCAATTTTTTTTTCGACTAATAATTTTTGTTCTCTTACCATTTTAAGGATTTTCTGATATTTAATAATACTGTAATGTCCCAAATACAATATTTCTCAATATATTTTATCAATCGAAGACCTTAATTTCTAAATCATTCAAGCGAACATAGATAATCTTATCCAGGGAGTTTCATCATATTTCTAACATGAAATTAGGCTATGCGTACAATGATAAAACCTCTCTATAAAGAGGAGTGCGGGCGATAAGAAGAGGCTTTTTAGAAATAACCATGTACGAGTAATCAAGACCTGTTATAATAAATAAATTGCAAGTATTCTACGAATTTTTTCCCTGCAACTGACCCCCTCATCACGAGAAAACCATCAGTGGACGGCAACCCATTTTTCACTCGTCATCACCCCGACGAGTGCAACATTACAATATGGGTTTTTATAGAGCTTTCTGAAATTTGGTGCCGTAGGAATCAAACTTCAAAAAAATATACATGTTTAAATTAGTTTTTTAACGAATTTTCAACACACGGATAAAAGGTATATCATACATTAATATTATATCCAGATGGTATACTATACATCGAATTTTGTAGTAGTTTCTGTTATTTTTATATATTTCTAATATTTCTTTGGATCGCTCAATAGATTTTTATGAATTTATGCTACAGTATTCAAACTTTCTACGATTTTGAAAATTTAAATTTATTTTTCAGACAACAGTTGCTTTTAAAAATATTTTCAATACTTTTATTCCATATTTTTTAAGTTCTTCTACAGTTGAAAGTATGTTTAATCGTATAAATTGTATATATTGAATTATATGTATTTTTATTGTTTTCCTTCTAAATTTATAGAATATTTTTTTAAATTATAGGTATAGAATGTTCATATTATAATAATAAATATGCTCAGGGACAGGAAGTGTGATAAAATTTTAACAAAATAAGTTTTTATGTTTTGAAAGATATATAGTAAACTAGTAAGCTAGTAAACTACTTAACTAGTAAACAAGTAACCTAATAACTAGTATACTATTGATACTGTCAAATAGTAAAATAGTAAACAAGTGAAAAAGTCAAATATTAAACTAGCAAACTCGTGAGGAAGTAAATTACTTAATGAGTGAACCAGTAATCTTGTCAAATTTGTAATAGTAAACTGGTAACTAGTACGCTAGTAAATTAGTAAGCTAAATAAATTAAAACTAGTAAGCTAGTGAAATAGTAAACAAGTGAAAAAGTCAAATAGTCAACTAGCAAACTCGTTGACAAGTCAATTAGTTGATGAGTGAACTAGTAAACATGTCAAATTTGTTATTGTAAACTTGTACCCAGTAAGCTAGTAAATTCGTAAGCTAAATGAATCAAAAACTAGTAAACAAGTAATCTTGTAAACTAGTAAACTAGTAAACTCGTTAACAAGAAAATTAGTGAACTAGTAAACTGGTAAGCTAGTTAACTAGTAAACTAGTAAACAAGTAAAATAGTATACTAGTGAACTAGTGAATTAGTGAACAATTTATACAGTAAACTAGTTAGCGAATAAAGTAGTAAACGAATAAACTATTAAGCTGGTAAAGTCTTACACTTATTTTTCACATTTATTTAATATCATATATAATTTACTGAACCCTAGAGAATTTCTAAGTATTTTCAAAGATTACTTATATTTTTGTAGATTGCTACATAGACTTAAAAAACTCGATGCTATAAAATGTGAATTTCGATCTATTATCAGTAATTTCAAGAATTAATGATAAAATTACATTCATATCTATTGTTCATGTTTTATATCGTTATTCTTTCTTCGTTTTTTTGAAACGCTCCGAAGATTTAGCTACGTTTTCCAGAATATTTATAGATTTACAGTATATCTAGAATTTGATACTCTAAAATCCAAAAATTTATAGACCGTAGAGGCATTTGTCAAAATTTTTCAGAAAACAATTTTTTTATAGAATATAATTAATTTCATCATTCTTTTAGAGTTTGTATGAATCGAATGATTTTTAATAATTTTCTATGGATTTTATATAGATTTATAGAATTTGATGAACTAAGATTCAACGTTTTGTGAATTTTAAGCATTTTTCGTAGATTTTTATTTTCCTAATACATACACTAGGTTTCAACAATTATTCTGATTCATATGTTTTATATAATCCTGCGTTTTAATTATGCTTACTGTTTTATTTAATATATACTGCTAAAGTTTTCATGAATTTATTTGTAACTTATATTTTTATTGTTTATCGATGTAACTTTTTTCAATTTCACATGGAATATTGATTGATTTTATCAGAATATCAGGAGGGGTTTGAACTCCCAAAACCCCCCTCTGCCTACGCACCCGATAATGGATAATAATTTTTGACTAAACGGAAATCTTTTATTGTTCAAAGTCAAGATTTATGGCAGTTACGTGTACCAAATCTTTAAAATTCTCGAAAAATCTTGAAGATGTTCATCGTTGTATAGCATTCAGTAAATTTGGCAATAAAAATAATATTACAGACTTTCATAATCACAAGTCTTTTTGTGAAAAAACTCAATTTCAAAACCTCCAGTAAACCACGTGCAAATATATATAAGTATTATCTAATGTCGAAGAAATTTTCTTACTTAAGCTGTAAAAACTGTAGAAAATATAGACATGCAACTATCCCTAGTTTAGGTAGAGAAAAACAAAAATTCCACCTCGGTAAATATGTTTTTCCGTGGATACATTTTTTTTGTGAAAAGTCAATTTGATGTTGTCGTTTCGATAGCAGATCGCCATTTACCAATAAGAATTAAGCCAGACCGGCCAGTTATTGCTCTGATAACAATGAAAGCGGGACTTTTTATTCCCGTGGGAAGCGCTCGATAGACGGAAATTTTATCGCAGGTCGAAGCAAAAAAAAATATGTCGGCTGATGTTTCATTTATCTCCTTCGATTTTTCCATTCATGAAGTTTCTCTTGTACATTTTTATAATACGCTATGAATTATGCATTGAGCTAATGCGAAAGTCTCCCGGTAGTGAAGAATTGAAGTGGAAAGTATAAATCCGTTTGTAGGGTGTCATTTTGCTTGTTTTCATAATATAAATTCTTTCAAAAGAATTTGAAAAGTTAAATATTGATATTATGGGAAATTTTGGTTGGATTCTTACGATTTCATGACACTTTTTGCTGTTGAGGTTTTCAATATGTTCAATAACGTACCTGAATTACCGTAATTATACATTGAAGGTAGAATTATATAACTTTTAATACACTTTTCTATATAGATCAATCTTTCGTGTATCTCCAATTTTGCCATCGATATCGTTTATGGTGATAAAAACGAGTCCGTTGAACCACCAAATTTTCAATACCGAATTCATTCTGTGTTCGTCGGAGCGAAACGATAAAAGATCGGTCTCTGAAAACACGCGTACGGGCTTTATTAGTTGATTGATATTGATCACGCGCGAAAATTAACCCTGAGCGTACAACGCTCGGACGACTTTGTTTGGAATTCGGATATCGACGAACGCAATTTAAACTGAGTAATGGAATCGCTGACCAAATAAATGTATGCACTATGTAAATGGCCATATTGTTCCATATTTTCGAGCCAAATTGATTGCGAAATCACGAACAATATTTCTAGCTAGTATTATTTTAGAGACGATTCTATTATCTCTTTAAATAAGAAAAAAATATGTTAAAAACAATACAAGTGGTCAATTTTGATTTTTGTTATTGAAGATGGCAGAGAAATTAAAGGTAAAAATAACTTGAAGGAAACTCATGTCAGCATGTTTATAGAAAGTTTCAGGAGCGTAGGCATGAAAAATTTTCTGGAGGGCATTTTTGGAAAAAATTATTACCTTCGGGGGTTCTCAATTTTTCGGATTGTAGGATTTAAAAATAATGCAACTTTTAAAGTCCAGTTTAAACGAATATATAGTAGAAGGATTTTTAAATATAATAATGAATTTTTAAATAGTTTTCTAGAATTTGATACTCTTGAAATGAGAGTTGTGAAATTATGAAAACCTGTTTCTAGATTTTTGAGGAAATTATACGTAAAGGATTTTCAATTTTTTATAGACCTCCAGGAATTTCGTATTGTATATATTTTTATGAAATTTAGTAATTTTTTTTGGTTGTTAATTAATTTTTAGTATTTGATGGTATTGTATTGCAAATTTCAACGAGCTTGAGTACCTCAATAGATTTTAAAGAAAACAGTACCTTTCACACAGATATCCAATACTTTTTGGATTTTTCTCGTATTTTTATAACAGGTATTCAAACCATTGGAAGAACTTTCCTTTTGGTTATGTATTTCTCTATAGGTTTCTTGAATTGAATGCACTGAAGCTCAAAGTTTTTTGAGTTTTTCAAAAAATTATATTTACCTACATTTTGAGTATCAAATAATTTCCAGTATTTTTCGCGCTTTTTTATTTTTTACGGAACCTGGAGGATTTTTTGGGATATTCTACGATTTTTAGTGTTTTTGTATATATACTCTTGAAATTCAATGTTCTAAAATTCAAATTTGAATCGATTACAAATAATTTTATAAATTTTTGGCAAAATCACATTTCTACAGATTTTTTGTGTCATATACATCTCTGGTTGATCCATATCTTTTAGGAATTCATAAGATTTTGAGCGTTTTCTTGCAAATTTAGATATTGTGTGTTTTTCCAGATTTTCTAGAAGAATGTTAATTCATAGAATTCGATATTCTATAATCAAAATTCCAGTTGATTTTAGGTGATTTTATAGATTTTTGAGTAACTTGTATATTGATCTTCGGTGTTTACAGATTTTATGTTCTTTTGTATTTTTATAGTATTTAAAGGATTTTGTACCTTTTTCTTGTATTTTCATAGATCGTGTATATTTTTTCACGTTTTTCAGAATTACCTACTGTCTAAGGATTCGATGTTCCAGAATTTCAATTTAAATCGATTTTCAATCATTTCATATATTTTCGGAAAAATCTCATCTACATAAATTTTTTGTGATTCATAGATTTCTTATATTTCCGTTTTATTATTATTTACAAGATTTCGTAAATTTTCTTCATATTGTTATAGATTTTAAGTTTTTACATTCATAGATAGAAGATTGAAATAATTTGGTTAAATTTCATGCTCTATAATTCAAAGTTGATTACTTTTATTTAAGGATATTCTTTCATAGAATACCTTCTTACATTTTCAGTATTTATTCATAGTTTGCAGGATTTATAGGTTTTTCTGGTATTTTTCTGGACCCCTATTGTAGATTTATACAATTCGATGCTTCAGGATTGGAATTTTTACAGAATTTTTTCAGATTTCTAAGATTTTCGTAAATTTCAATTTTTCTACAGTATATTCTTATTAAAAAGGAACAATATGTAAGATTAGAATTTGGTTTTTGAAAAAATTTTTTTTGGAGACAAAATAATTGCAATTTTTTTGTAAGTATGATTAAGAATCCTGAATATTGTTAACTTTCAGTACTTACAAAACCATTTGCAATTTTTTTTAGATTTCAGTACGTACATTTTCGATGACTTATGCTTACTTCATTTTTTCTATATTATTCTTTTTAATGTATATTTTTCTCATTTACCGTTATAATTTTTATTATTTTTACATGAACTAGTAATTCTATCTTAGTTTTGGGAGGGGTTGAACACAAAACTGCCTCTGCTTACGCGCCTGCAAAGTTTGCACAGACTTGGATGATTTTTAATTTCATACAGAATAATGATTGTTTTTATTGAAAATATTTTTCTTTGCTAGGTAATTGTCATCGGATTGTATCATGACAGATGATTAAATTTTTTGCATACAAATTTGATGAGTTTTAATTGAAGATGTTCAAAGATGTTCAAACTGATTGACATGTGCCACAAAACGATGCATTGAACCTTTTTCAGACGAAAACAAATTATCTAACAAAATCCATGCAAAGATTTTTACAGCAGCATTTATTTCTCAAGACTTTGAAATCTGAAGCTTGAAATGGGATGCATCGAAATTGTCGAATATTCATATTGTTGTTGCCAATTTGGAAACAAATATTATTTATTGAGAAAGTTTTTCTTCACATTTTCGAATAAGATTGGATATATATATATATATATATATATATATATATATATATATATATATATATATATATATTTATTTTATACTTTTCAACTTATACAGTTTCGGATTCCAAATTAATTGGTTTTCAAAATATTATTATTCATGATTTACATCTTTATACCATTTTATAATAATTGTAGAATAAAGACAAGCAATTTTTTATATATTCGATTATTTTTTGCTTACATCGAATTCTCGACTCTATCATGGCGAAATCCACTGCTGACCGAAATCCTCATCTGAAACAACGTCACTTGAGTCGGATTTTCTGTATCAAAAAGAGTTGGTTCAATGCATCTAGGAGTGCGCCCGTCGCAAGTCGGATTTGTAAAACTGGAAGCGAGGTTTTTCAAGCATCTTAGCGCGCTTGACACTGTTGCATTTTTCCGTATTTACGAGCACAGTTGAAGCCCTTAATCCTCTATCATTATCTCATTCGAAGAATGTTTTACTTGCACGCGGTTTTCAAATGGTTCTCGAAATTCAAGTACTCCTCGAAAAATGCTGTAAATTAATTAACTGGACTCTAAAAATGTAGGACTGTAGAAACTTTTTCCACATCAAGTTTTTTGGATTTTACATTTTGCATTTTTAAACTTCACTCCAAAGCTTGCGTCTAAGATTCTTAGAAAGTTAAAGAATTTGTTATGTTCGAGTGAAAATCCTTATATTTCATACTTGCAAAACGATTACAAATTTTGTAAATCTATCAAATTTACAGAGGCCCGTGCACAGAGACCTGTATTTACACAGTACATGGTCTATTCATAGTGATGGAGATAACAAAATGCAGATTGAATAAGTAAATAAATTAAAAAATTATTCAATAAATAATCAAATACAAAAGGCAATATCAAAACATAATTTGTTTTCAACAACTTCTACTTTATATATTGTAAATCTTTCTTATGTTTTCAGCAAATTTAACACAAGCAACTCAATAAATACAGATACACAATTGTGAAAAACAGGTATATTATTTCTTTTTCACATTTAGATGTATAACGAATGCATAATGGATAAAAAAGAAACACTTTTCATTACTTCACTTTACACATATTTTATGATTTTTAGGGTTATACACCATTTTTGAGGACGTTTTGGATTATTTTTCAATGTATGCAGCACATAATTTTATCACATGGAAGTTATATTATTGTGAGAGAATATTGTCAACTTTTATATAAAAACATTTTTTGATGAACAAAATATCAACAAATAGTGAAGTTATGGCTCTTTCCAAACTTTTTTTTTAAGAGGCTTGCAGTGACTGCAACGCAAATACACTAAGTCAAATGAAATTATAATTTCCAAAAACGTTACATTCTTTAGTGTAACGATAACGTAACGCGTCACATTAATTAACAAGTAACGATAACAGGAACGAGTTCCTTTTTTTTGGTAACGAGAAACGAAAATCGTGTTACTCATTTCACATCTGTCTCATCCAAGTTTATAGAACGCTTTGTAACTTTTTAAGAAATTTTTTGAAACTTAGATGTAAGTAATTTTTTAACTTTCTCATTTTCAGATGAAAATTGTATAATTTTATAATTTTAGATAAAACAGAGTGATATATTAGTAACTTATTTACAAAGATCGACAAAAAGTATGATGCTTTTTCACTTTTTATTAGAAATTTTCACAGTTTTAGCAATAAATTTTAGAAATCTGCACATAAATACATGAAAATACTGTAGCTCTTAAAATTTATAGCAGGATCCCTAAAATCTATAGATTATGCTAGAAAACCTTACGTAATTTTAGGAAATACAAAAAAAATATGAAATAAGAAAAATACTAGACATTATTTAATTTTTTCCAAAAAGCTATTAGATTCTTCGAAAATTTCTGCAATTCCAGAAATCAAGAAACTCCGATTTCTCGAGCTTTTAATTTTAATAATATATGTGTATAGAAAACCATGAAAATATCAGAAAAATGTTCAAATTATGAAAATCTGTTAAAAATTCAAAAAATATTGAGGACACTCTAAATCTATGAATAAACTTTTTTTTGCAAAATCGATCGAAATACTGCAAATATTTTAAACTTTTAATTCTAGGAAATCTATTTCTTGAAATTGAAAGAGATATTCTTGAAAAAACCTTAAAATTTTCCAACATTCTGTAAATACTTGGAAATACAAACAGAAAATACATGTATAGAAAAATACAAGTTTATCTATGGAATATTAAAGATCTATACAACTTTCAAAACAAGAGCATCGAATTCCAGAAATTTATACAGAAATATACAAGAAAACTGACAATGAGCAATCTTTAAAATCGTAGAAAAACTGATGAAATACGAAGGATACTGAAAGAAATATGAATCTATTGAGACACCTGTTTTCTGAAAAATTCTGTTAGAACATGAAAAATTAATTGAACTTGGCATTTTAGAGCTCGAAATTCCCGAAATGTATGTATAAATATTTATAACAAAATGCTTAAAGTATATAAAAATACTAGAAAATCTTGCAACATTTTATGCATCCTAAAAAATACGAATAGTTTCAGAAATACTGAAAAATCCTTCAAATCGTGGAAAAACTGAAGAAATACGAAAACAACTAGAAAAAATAAATATCTATTGAGACACTGTTTTCTGAAAAATCCTTTGAACACGTAAAATTTAATAAACTTCAAATTTTACAGTTCGGAATTCTCAGAATCTATAACAACTAAAATGAAAATGTCAGAAATATATAAAAATACTAGTAAATCCTGCAAAAAGTTATAGATCTTGAAAAACACAAACAGTTTCAGAAACACTGAACAATCCTTCATATCGCAAAAGATATGTACGAAAAATACACGAATTCACGATTTAAATTATTCAAGTATGTATTATAAACTTCTGAATAAATATGCATGTTGCACAGACTCCATAATTATCTCAAACGAAACTCGTAAATATTCGCAGGGTCTGAGAGGTAAATGGAACCGTCCTACTTTATCTGTTGGAAGTTAGTTCGTTCGGTTTTAAATTATGATGGAAAATAAATTCCGTGTTTTCCGGATTCACGTGAGAAGTGACGTATGTTCATAAATTACCGAGTCTGTATGAGTGTGAAAGGTTGAGGGTATTTATTCAGACCCAATATTAGGGGCGAACCATGTACGCGAAAATTGATTTTACCCGACGCTACAGAACGTTGTTTGTTTTCGAAAGCCCTCAAAGGGTTTTTCTCTGGATTTATTCCGCAATGGACCCAACGAAATCTCGTTTATTAGGGGACGAGTTCGAGATTTTTATCTGGTTTTGATGTATTGGAGCTCTCCAGAGAACGTTATGGAATGGGAAATTAATTATTTTACATCGCCTTCAGGCATGATGATGAAATAATTATATTTTCACAGAGTTTTCAGAATATTTATTTAATTTTTCTTCGTTGTTAAAAAGATGGATTCGTGTAAATTCGTTTCCACTTGAATTCTTCCATCTTTGACCCTTGAACTTTACAGTTGATGCAACATGATTTTCATCTGTGCCTGCAAATAATTTGAGTGCAAATTGGATGTTTTTGAAGTTTCGATTGGAAGGTTCATCATCATTTTATTTGACCTTTTCTGAAAATATGAATCTACAATGTTATTTGAAGTTTGCTTTGGAACTTTTTGGTGCCTTCGAAATTCAATAGGAATTCTCGCGCATTTACTTGAGAAAAAAGGAAAAAAAATAGAAATGAATGGTAATTGAAAAAGAATTTATATGCGAATTGGTTAGAATAAAGGTTTTTATTTATTGCTAATTTTTGTAAATATGCAATATTTTTTTTAAAAAAAAAGAAAAATCTTTTTATCATCAGTTATAACTGATAAAAGGAATAAGATAAAATAAGCAAGTTGATTCATATGTCGAAAAAAAATTCGACTTATAATTTATACCTTACAAAAAACATGGTATAATCCGACGTTCAATATTTTTTACTAACAATAAAGATACGTATTTTTAAAATTTATTCATTGTTAATAGCGATAAAATGTCTTTAGGTCCAAGCAAGAGCCAAACACTTTGATACAGAAATTAATCTTTCAAATTTCTCTATGCAATTTTTACTTTCGATCTCTTTTATCAAAAATATGATTGCACTAATGATCAATACAAGTCAATTACTTCAGCTCACAGTACTTAAACAATAAAAATATAAGTTACAAATAAATGCATGAAAACTTTAGCAGTATATCTTAAATAAAAAGGAAAAATTATCCAAATGTAGGATTACTTCGAAAAAATGAATAAGAAAAATTGTTGCAACCCAGTGAATAATCAAGAAAAATAAAAATCTACGAAAATAGTGAAAATTCCAAAAAACTTGGGATCTTAGATCATCGAATTTTAAAAATCTATAAATAATCCATATAAAAGTATTTAAAATCTTTCGATTCATACAAAATCTAAAGGAATAATGAAAACTATTGAATTCTATGAAACAACTGTTTTCTGAAAAATCTCGACAATTGCCTCTACTGTCTATAAATTTTGGGAGTCTAGGGCATCAAATTCTGAATATACTATAGATCTATAAAAATTCTGGAAAATGTAACGAAATCTTTTAAATCTTTCAAAAATACGAAAACAGACTAACGATATAAAACATTAAAATATACATGACTAAAATTTTATCGTTAGTTTTTAAAATTACTAAGAATAGTTCTAAATTCACATTTCAAAACATAGAGTTTTTTAAATCTCCGTAGCAATCTACAGAATTATAAGTAATGTATTACAATACTTAGAAATCATCCAGGGTTACGTATATTATATGTATAATACAAAAAATTAATTGGAAAAATCAGTTTACTATTTTCCTAGCAATAGTAGCAATATTTCAACTCGATGTGGAGTAAAAATGTATTCCAACGACAAAAGAGACATAAATTAGCAACAAATTTCTATACGTAAGCAATATTCATTATTATGACAAAAGTAATTTGCACTCGTCCTCTCGGCGTTCCGCGTTTTTACTTATTTTGCTTTTACATGATCTCATTGCTTTCTTCAGGATTCCACAATTTCCCTTCAAACCCTTGCGATATGAATCTTCATTTACTTTTTTATCCGGTAATGTATTAGAAGCCTTAACAAGTTTTTTAGCGTCGTATTGGCAGCGCATCGATGTGAAAGACCAAGAAATGAGACCTCCATATTGATCGTCACTGATGTGGTGATTATTGAGATTATTATCCACTAATTTAGCAACTGGTATCAAATCTTTTCGCAAAATCTCGGTCGCTACCGTTTCCGTGATACAATCCCCTTTTTTATATCGTCCTTCTTCTTTACTTCGTGTTGATATCCAATTATTAAATCTTTATACTTAAACTTAGCACAAGCATCGAAGCCATCAGAGTATTTTTTAATGACGTCTAGACTTTCAGTAATGATTTTCTCGGGCATCAGTTATAGCTGAGGAAAAGAACAAGATGAAAAAAAAAACGATTCGGTTCATCTATGAAAATAAATTTTAATTGTTACGACATCTGATAATTTGTACCTTATTTATGATTAATATTGACATGATTAATATCGATATCTCAATAAGAATCATTGCGTCGTGAGGAATTACACTGAGAAGAGCAAGAAAAACATACAAATATTCATATTTTTCTTTTGAAGATTGCGTTACGTAATTCATGAACAGCCCCTTACTTTAAATTATTGACATGTATCAATACTTGTCATTAATTTATTCTACCAGTTGATGCAGTTTTGATATGATATACTGTATGACTAATTATTGATGAATTCTACTGATTTACTTGCTAAGAATTATATTCTCCTGAATCATCACAAATTATTGATATGCATTTATGACGAACTTACCATTGATCTATTCTACTGTTTGACTGTTGAAGGAGTGACCTCCTTCACCAAGTCATAAACTTTTTTCATATCCCAATATTCGAAACCATATTGAAAAACCCTTTTCGAACATCGCCCAATACAATCCCCTGGAATACAACGCCTCGTGAATATTCACGCCTTGCATAAATATGCCGTTTTACACCTTGCCCCACGCGATGGCGAAAGTAGCCCGAACAATGTCAGACGTCGATTCACCCCTGATTCGATTTGCCCATCTTGTTCATCCCCCAAACATTTTTCCTTCTGGAAACATATTATGGGGCGACGAAAAAGAAAAAATGAAGCGCCCTCGTCTGAAGATATTACCCTGACGGAGGTCACTATGACAGGGTCACCTGGTGACCCAGTTTATCTATGTGGGGCACGCCACGACCACAGCTATTACTCGGCGTTTCTACGTTCGCCCGAATAAATGCATGCGATTCGATCCTATCGAAATCATTCGGGTTGTTTAGGAGTTGTGGCCATGTGTCTGATGAGAGAATTTATTTTGTCCATCGGTGTCTGTCTTGAAGGGGCAGGAGGGGGGAGGGGTTGTGGCGATGGTAGGAATATTGAGAACGAGCTGCTTCGAGGTTTGAGTGGAGTCTATGAAAGGAATAAGTTTCAATAAAAAAGTATAATTCGTGGGCATTGTGTAAATAAAAATATTTTTAAAGTAGACAAGGTTAACCCTTTTAGGATTTAAGAATTGAAGGGATAGCAATAACTTGTTACTCATGAACAGGCGCGTGGGCAGGAAGGGGTTTTGGGGGTTCAAAGCCCTGCCGAAATTCTGATAAAATCGATCAATATTTCATGTAAAAATGAAAAAGTTACGTCAATTACCAGTAGAAATATAAGTTACGAAAAAATGCATGAAAACATTAGCAGTATATATTAAACAAAAAGTAAAAATTATCAAGACGTAGGATTCAGTAGAAAATATGAATCAGGAAAATTGTTGCGACCCAGTGAATTATCAAGAAAAATAAAAATCTACGGGAATGCTAAATATTCACAAACCTTTGAATCTTAGATCATCAAATTCTAAAAATGTATATAAAATCCATATGAAAGTATCCAAATTTTTCGATTCGTACAAAATCTAAAAGAATAATGAAAATAATCGAATGCTATGTAAAAAATGTTTTCTGAAAAATCTCGACGAATGCCTTTACGATCTATAAATTTTGGGATTCTAGAGCATCAAATTCGAAATAAACTATCAATCTGTAAACATTGTAGAGTATGCAACAAAATCTTTCAATTATTTGAATATTACGAAAATAGAGTAACGATATACAACAATAAATATCTTTATAAAGGTTACTTTATCATTATTTCTTGAAATTACTGAGAATAGATCGAAATTCGCATAATGAAGCGTCAAGTTTTTTAAATCTCTGTAGCAATCTACATAAATATAAGTAATCTATAAAAACACCGAGCAATTCTCCAGAGTTTCGAATATTATACAAGAAAAATGTGACAAATAAGTTTATTTGCTTACTAGTTTACTAGCTTACCAGTTTACAAGATAACTTGTTTACTTGCTTACAAGTTTAGTAGTTTACTAGTTTACTAGATCACTAGTTTACTAGCTTACTTGTTTTTTATTTTACTAGCTTCCGAGTTTATTAGCTTACTAGTTTACAAGTTTACTAATTCAAATTCGACAAGTTTATTAGTTTCCTAAATATTTAATTTACTTATTCACACGTTTGCTAGATTCCTTTTTTTCTTTTCCACTTGTTTACTATTTTACTATTTTACTATTTCAGTAGTTTACTAGTTTACTAGCTTACTAGTCTGCCAGAAATCTTTCAATTAATAACTGTTTTCTGACAAATCTCGACAAATGCTTCTACGATCTATGAATTTTGGGATTATAGAGCATCATATTCTAAATATACCATAAATCTAAAAAAATTCTAGAAAACGCAACAAAATCTTTTGAATATTTCAAAAATACGAAAAAAGAATAACGATACAAAATATTAAAAATTTACATGAATGTTATTTTATCATTAACTCTTAAAATTACTGAGAATAGGTCAAAATTCTCATCTTAAAGCGTCGAGTTTCTTGAATCTCTGTAGGAATCTATAGACATATAAGTAATCTATAAAAATACTTAGAATACTTACTCCAGGGTTTCGTATATTATACTAGAAAAATGTGAAAAATGAGTTTACTAGTTTACTAGTTAACTAAATTTAAAATTTTCGCGTATACTCGTTTACTTATTTACTAGCTTACTAGTTAAATAGTTAATTATCTGACTAGTTTACAAGCCTACCAGTTCACAAGTTTACTAGTTTACTAATTTACTTGTTAATGAGTTTACTAGTTGACTAGTTCCCTAGCTCACTAGTTTACCAGCTTACAAGATTTATAGTTTACTAGCTCACTAGTTTTTTATCTAACTAGCTTACTTGTCCACCAGTTTACTTATACAAATTGGACAAGTTTACTAGTTTACTAATTCACTTTTCAATAAGTTGTCTAGTTGAGTATTTAAATTTTTCACTTGTTCACTATTTTACTATTTTACAATTTCAGTAGTTTACTAACTTACTTGCTCACAAGTTTGGTAGTTTACTTTTTTTCTATCTTACTAGTTTACTTGCTCATTAGTTTACTAGTTTTCTAGTTTACAAGAAATCTTTTAATACAAAAAAATTATATAGATACAATTTTCTTAGAAATATATGAAAATTTCTACTTTCGAGCATATTTATTCATATGATACTATAATGATACATAATTTTCGAAACTATTCTGAAAATTCATATAGAAAACAATAAAAATACATTCAATTCTATTTATTTACTTTTGATTGTAAAAATACTGAAAAAATATGAAATTAAAGTATTCAAAGCCGCCATAAAAGAAACTGTCGTCTGAAAAATCAATAAAAATTCTCAAAATCGTTGAAAGTTTCAATACTATTAGCATCGATTTCTAAAAATCTATTCAGCGATCCATAGAAATATTAGAAATACATAAAAAAACTAGAAAATACTACTATTTGCGTGGTTAAATTTGCTCAAAAATCAATTCGAATACATAAATTTTTTAGAAGTTTGATTCCTAGAGCATCAAATTTTAGAAAGCTCTATAGGAACTTCAATATCAGATAATCTTTAGATTGATATAAATACAAAAAGTATAAGTTTAAAAAATTGTAAACTTAGTTACTTATTGAAAATCACAAAAATCAATCTACATATATCTTATATACGAACATAAACATGTGCAATTCTGGATTTCAAAAGTTGCATAACTTTTAAATTCCCAAATCTTGAATATTTTAAAATCGCTCTCTTGTTACTATATTGTCAAAGATCGAAAATTACAATATCTCGAAAGAAGAATATTTTTCAGAAAAACCCCTCCCAAAAATTTTCTCTGCCTACGCCCCTGTTTATGAATAATATTTTACTTCAAAAGGCTTTTCAAGAAATACATCTTTGGACCCAGTTTTTCATAATTACAAAACCCAAAAAGATAGATTATGAAAAAGTTGTTTCTTCTTGGTATTGTATATGAAGTTTTGACTTAAACCTTGCAAATATTTTTTTTTGTAATTTTACTTTACATTCAGAAAACTTTCTTAAATCAAGTCAACTTTTTAAAAATTGAATGCAGACGAATCATGGAAGCAACCTAATTATTTTACAATTTATCAAAATTTGACTACAACCATCGAAAATTGAAAGTAGTAATAGCGTAAATTTTTCAAAATCTGAATGTAGTTTAGAAGTTAAAATATTGATTTCTATTCAACTTTATATCAGGGTTTTGAAAGTTACTCAGAAAAGTATAACGCGTGACATTACATTTACTTAGGTGAAAAAGTAATTCGCTGCTCGAAAAGAAATAGCAACTGGTTACCCTAACTGCTTACAAAAGTAACTTTACATTACTTTACGTTATTCTCTGAAAAAAATTGAATGTAAATAATAAGACATCGAAAACCTATAACAATAAAAATGATAAGTTAAGAAAATCTTTGTCGGTAAAAAAAAGCCTAAAATCAATAAAAATTTTTGATCATTTTTAAACTAATTGTAAGTAGAATTTTTTCCAAGTTCCGAAAATTGTTGATTTTGAAATTTAATTAATGTGAGCAGCGTAGAAAAATTTGCGGATTTCATAAATTTTTAAGGCTATTTTGTCTACTTGGATTTTTAGATTTCTGAAACTACTCTCGTATTTTTTCAATATGTATAAAAGGTTGCAGGATTTCCTAGTATTTGTCAACATTTTTCTATATATTTCAATTATTTCATGCTCTGAAATTTAAAATTCTTCATGTTTTTTGTATTTTAATAGATTCTTCAGATATTTTGTACAGATGCTGATTATTTTTGTTGGTATTTTTTGTTATACTCCTATTTTTCTAAAAAATTGTTCAGTATTTTCATATTTATATTGCTATTTACATTTCTATAGTTCAATGCTCTGGGTATTGATTGAAGATCTAGTGTTTTATATATTTACTAGTGTTTACATATTTAATTTTGTACTTATAAGTTTCAAAAAAATGTTAGTAATTTTTTTAGTAGTTTCTACGTAACGTAATATTTTAATTCAAAATAGGAAATATTTAAAGTTTTTTACTGATTGTTCGGAAAATGGCAGCTATAAAGATTAATTATACTCATTATATTTTTAGTATTTTTTAACTTTTTTATCGTGTTTTGATCACCTCCTATATCTTATTCTAGAATGTAATGTTCGAGGAATCAATGTTGTAATAATTTCTGGAATTTTAATAGTTTTCGAAGAATTTCTTAGCATTTTAAAGAAACTCATTAAGTTCTAGTAATTCTACATAGTATTTTTTCAATTCATTTGATGGCAGAAGACTATTTAGTGAATCAATAGATGTGATAGATATTTTTAGGGATTTATGTATAGATCTTCATTGAACATTGAGATTCGACTAATTTTCCAAATTTTATTGATTTTTGAAGGACAGTACATAACAAAAATATTTCAACACTAGTATTTTAAATATTTTAATAGATTTATGTATGGATATAAATCAGTTTATACATTTCTGAAATTGATAATTCATGGAGTAATTCAACTTTAAAATATATAGGTATTAAAAAATCAAATAAATCTATGATTGGACTATCATCAAAGTTATCACGTTTCCTAATGATAATAATTACATCATGAAAGATACTAAAGCATTTAAACAAGCTTTTGTAAGGTTAAAAATCTGTCTTGATTTACATGTTGCAAAACCCTGTAATTTGTAATCCTAATATCTTTGGATTAAAGACGAAAAAGTTTGTATATAAACATGAACACAATAAATGTTTCTTTACATCAGTTTTTAAGATTATAGTAAATGTTTATGTAATTGATAATTCTCCCTATAACAGTAATCAAAGTATCATATTTTCATGTTTTTTACTCCGAATCAGTTATTTTTTTTAATGTTAGATTTTTGAAATTATGAATTTCGAACACTGAAAGTTGTCTCAAAAAAAATTTAGTAAGATATATATATATATATTAAACAATTTCATACATTCGAAACCCTTACTGTTTGTTAATTATTTTCCACTGCTAACAAATTTCCTAACGAATTTCGCAAACCTTGTGATACATAAAAACACTTCCATTTTTCCTTCGCATTCTCTCCTTCATTTGTCCTTCTCAAAGTTTCTACAAAATTAATGATAATCCGATTTTATTGACTTCTAACTCACGAATATTTTTCCATGAATCATATCGAAATGAAAACCTTCAAGTGCTTCAGAGAGCAGAAAAAGTTTGCAGTCAACTTTTGATTCAGCAAAACTTGGTATTCGAGTTCTTGGTGTTTCTTCGATTTTTCGAAATTTATAATTGGCGCAGCGCCGAATTTAAATCAGGTTAGAAGTTGAACTTGGCTGCACGTTTGCGTTAATGAAGAGAGGAAAATTTCTTATCAGTAGTGGAAGAAGAACGGTTCTTCGTGATAAACGTGCTATATAGACTAGCTATTCAGTTTCGCCCGTTTTCAGGGATCGCGTGCATGAAAGTGGGAACACCTGTAGCTAAACAGTGAGAATTTATTTATAAGATTAAAAGGTTTTTTTTCAAACCCAGTAGCAGATGAATTTCATGACATTTTTTAAATGAATATTATGAGTTCTATCTTTTTGGGTGCATTTAAGTTTGAATTAAAAACTATTCAGGAACTATTTACTATTTTAAATCACTATCGAACACTATAAAAAACATATCAAGACTGTTTTATGCATAGAAAAATAACTCCCTAAAAGCTCAAAGGAAGTCACTCCACATCGGAAAATCGCGATACTTGCAAGGAAGATGAATTCCTAAATTTTAGAGTGCTTTTATTTCGATCCTGACCTTGAACGTCGAATACAGATTATTGAGCGCTTCGAGTGCAAAATTAATGTCCTTAAAAATAACACATTGCGATCAGTGAACAAGCGTTATAAATCATATGTTGATTATATTATATTTAATCATGTATTTATAAATCATATATTATATTTACCATTGTGTATTATATATAAATATATTGAATATATTTTAAATATATATGTCCTATAACAATTACAAACTGTTAATTATAATTTTTAATATTATTTTTATGATGGTTGTATTAGTTATTATAATGTTTTTCGGCATTTAGCAAATTTCTTCGATTGAGATTGAATCAAGATCAATCTTTTAGGATTCTGAATAGAGTCTCCCAATTCGATCCTTTTTTCTCAGTCTTATGGAATCTTTATAAATCCAGTCTTTATTATTCAAAAAATAAATACTATCAATACTTTCAGTCCACTAAAATTGATGCAAATCAATGTTGATCTGGTTAAATGGCATGTCATAGGATTGTCAGTCACCTTTTTCTACATCCACTTTCATTTGTGATTAGTTCATATTTATTAAATTTTTTAAGATACATGTTTTACGAATTTTCTATGGTATTTACATCAACCAACTTCAGGGCCTATGGCTCATAACAATCTACATATTTTCCAATAACCAATTAATCCATATTTCATGGATTCGTTACTATCGACGATGTGGATTATATAGTGTGAAAATGTTTTGAAAACTGACAACGTATGCAATATTTATTCTAAATTTTATGGATTTGTTAGGATGGGCTTTTTATTTTTGAATTAAATTACGTAGTGTGGAAATGAATCCAAACATTTAACTGATTTCAACCAACATTTATTGTAAACCTTCATCTCAAAGCTTTAGAATTTGTTGCATTGAATTTATTCCAATTCAATTTTATCGAGAAACTCAGGATAAAGTAATTCGATTCTTTTCAAGGTGTCAGATATTTTAGTGATTTCAGAGTTTTTTTTTATTTCTGACATGAAAATCAATGTTGAAAAAATTTTGGGTGACATTTTACTGAAATTTTAGAGCATTAACGCACGCCACCGAGCTTAAGAGTTAAACATTGGGAAAACTTGTATTTTTTTTAGTTCCATGAAAAAAAATTAACTTTTTTCAGAATTTATAGAGCTTAAGTAGGCGATAGCAAAAGGCCCAACAGTGATTTTTTTTAATTTTTCGATTATCACTATTTTCAAGTTATGTATATCAAGGAATAAAATATAATAATGTTGTGTTAAAAGGCTATTACATGATGATAGTTATAAAAAAATCTGAAAAAATTCATTGTTGTACACTTTTACGATATACAAAAACTAAATGAAGTTTCAGAATATTCTGATGATTTTGAAAAAAGTGATAGATTTCCAAGTAAAACATGCAAAAAAATACATGTATTCTCCACTGAAGACTTCACTAGCTCGATGGCACGTGCTGATACCATCTGATTTCAAACTTTAGTTTGACTATTTTTTTATTTAAATAGTTTATATAAAATATTAATTTGTGGAATTAATGAAATTACTAAAAAAATTTTAGATTATTTGTTTGTTTTACTATTTTAATACGAGTATATTTTTGTTTATAAATTTTATAATAATATTTTTATTATTAATTTATTTTTTGGTATTTAATATTAAGTTTTATTTGGAATTTAACTTAATTTCATTTAAACGAAAATTTATTTATTTTTTCAATCGATTTTTAGGTTGAAAATGAACACTTTTTAGTTTAGTGATCGTCATACATATTAATTTTTTAATTTAAGACTTGTAGAAATTCCAATAATTTTACAACATCTTAGACTTTCAGAAATTTTAGAAGTATGTAATATCAAAAAATGAAAATAAATGTGTATATTTAAAAATTTCGAAAAATACTTGTTTCATCAGTATTAACGTTAAGTTCGATAAAAAATGCAAGACATCGATTTATTGCTGCGTTACTGAAATATTTATATGTTTATGAATTGAAAAGACAAATCAAAGTATGAATGCAGAGAAGCTAAATGAAGTATAAATAATGTTAAAATTGTTTTTTTGAGACTAATTTTTTCCTCCTTTTTTCTTCATAGATAAGAATTTAATGTTCAATAGAAAAATATAAAAAAATCTCAATGACAGATCTGTGGAACATTAGATTTTCAAAGTGAAAATTGATTTTCGCAATTTGTTTTTTTTTCAGCCTTTTTTTGACACACGTATCAACATATGAATTTTACGTCCTATTAAAGAAGATACGAAAATAAAATGACAAATCTTAGCAAGATAAAATTTTTGTCAATGAAAATTAATTTTTTAAAATCTAACTTTTTCACTGCCTATTCTATTGCACATGGATCATAAATAAGAATTTTACGTCCTATTGTAGAAGCTATGACAATTTCAATGACAAATCTGTGCAATATTATATTTTTCAAGTAAAAATAAATTTAAGACATTAATTTTTTATTATACCTTTTCCTGAGTGTGAATCGATTTTTTTCATTACTTTTTCTACTGCCTATCATATTGCACACGTGCCATAGATATGAATTTATCGTCCTATTGAAAAGGATCTAAAAATTAAAATGACAAATCTTTGCATGATAAAGTTTGTAAGTAAAAATTTATTTTTTGGAATTTATTATTCTTAATGCCTAGTATCTTGCACACGTGTCATAAGATGTGAATTTTAGGTACACTTATAGAAGATATTTCGGAAAAAATTAATTCAATGATGTTTTTTTGGATATACCTTGAAAATTATTTAGTTCTAACAAAAGTTTTTATTTAATAAATTTGTTCTAGGTTCATGAATGGAGACGAAAAATACCATGCTCTTTTTCAATTTTCGTGTAATTAATTTGTGGATTTCCACCATCTATCCAAGGCTCGGAAAGAACTTCAATTTTGTATGTTCGACTAAGTTATCCCTATTTGAAAACTCCTGAATCGAGACATATTTTTTTCCGAACGTTTGAAAAAAATTAGCATGCATATTTTGAGAAAATGAAAAATATGTGTACCATAAACAAACTATTTCATATTCATTAGAAATTAATTGAATTCTAGCAATTTCTTGAATTTTTTTTAATTATTAGCAATCTCTAAAATTAAAAATGTTTTCTAATTTATACAAACTTTATTATATAGATAGCTATTCTTTTTCGCCCGTTTTCTGAGATAGCGTGCAAAAAGTGGGAACACCTGTAGCTAAAAAGTAAGAATTCATTTATGAGATTAAAAGATTTTTTTTCGAACCCAGTAGCAGATGAATTTTATGACATTTTTTTATGCAATATTATAAGTTCTATCTCTTTGGGTGCATTTAAGTTTTAATTAAAAACTATTGAGGGACTATTTACTATTTTAAATCACTATCAAACACTATAAAAAAAATATCAAGACTGTTTTCTGCATAGAAAAATAATCGATGCAGATGAATTTCATGACATTTTTTTATTCAATATTATGAATTTCATCTGAAGGGTTTTGTTCAGATGCATTCAAGTTCACTATTCAAAACTATTTGGGAACTTTTTTTTACTACGACATTACTATTAAACGCTATAAAAAACATATCGGGACTATTTTATACATAGAAACGTAACTCCCTAAAACCTCAAAGGAAGTTACTCCGCATTGGAAAATTGCGACATTTCCAAGGAAGATGAAATCCTAAATTCCAGAGTGCTTATATTTCGATCCTGACCTTGAACGATGCAAACAGGTTATTGAGCGCTTCTAGTGTAAAATTAATGCCCTTAAAAATAACACATCGCGATCAGTGAACAAGCGTACTTGCCGCAAACGCAAATAATTCATCAGCCCTCGAGCTGATTCGCAACTAAGTTCAATTAATACTGCATGGATATTAATATGAACTGTGTTAACGATTACCATCAACATCATGTATAATAAACTTCATTATCTGCAATAGGGTGATTATATTGGAGTTTCAACAAAATTTCAAGAAATTTTAATGTAATTCAGCAGTGCCCAGCCATGTTAAAGTTTTAAATGCGTTTCAATGTTCTTTTCTTAATGTTTTAGTTTTTATATCATTACTTCCATAAAAGTGTACAGAAAAATTTAAAACTCTGCCGAATTTAAGTACATATTTGATTTTTAATTAAATTTACGTAATGTCATCGATAAATTAGTCAAAAATATCATATTTTGAAGAAAAATTTGATTTCGTACTATTATGTCCATCAAAATACGCTTGTTTTTTTTTCCTAAAGGGAGGGGAGTTTAAAAAATTTTCTACTGTGAAATTTGCCAATTAAGTGTTTATACGTAAGTTCACAATTTGCGTGTTTTTTTTTTACTAGTTACTTCGGAAATTTCACAAACAATAATTATAGTTTCAAACAAATAGATTCCACTTACTATTATATAATCTTTGCCAGCAGTCAACGTGAATCTAACAAAAACAATTCCGTAAGGTAAAGCAGAGAAGAACTTTTTCATATTGCAATCGCCTTCCCCCCCCCCCCCCGGAAGAAAAAATTTTCTTTTAGCGTCTATGATGAATATTGTCGTTTCGCACGTTGTCATGCTACGTTTATTTTAGAAACACTCTCACGCAGTTTACTGCCATAGTTTAACATGTATGCGTCATAAAATACCCACTTACTCAATGTTTTATATGACAAAAATAAAAATACAAAAGGACAACTTTCCAATTATCAATGTTTTGCATTGTTTGTATATATTTGATTTGTTAGGCAGCAGTAATTTCAGAACAAAAAGGCTACCTGATAAAAAATTTTATATTTCAATTGGAAAATGATTTATTGAATTTCAGAATTAAATTATGACAAGCAAAGCAGATGTTAAAGTACTCATATAAAATCAGCTATATGGTTTTGTCGCTCCCATATTACAACTTTACGTTTCGCTTTGTTGATTGTTTGGCATAGATGATTGATGTTTGTCTGCGATTCAATATTATTTAATTTTAAAGTTATGTATTCTCATTCTTAACAGGTGTACGTTTTTGACGTATTTATATGATAGTTGTAGAAATTATTACCTATATGTTTCTCAGCAATTTGCAAATTTTTTTGATTGAGATTGAATCAAGATCAACTTTCGAGAATACTGAATAAAGTTATTCAATTCGATCTTTTTTTAATATAATTGAATCTTCATAAATCTAGTCTTTATTATTCTAAAACTATGCAAATTTCGACTAAATGCAAACAAATTTTTCTTCATCTTACATAATTTTTATCAGTTAAAATAATTTGTGTATGTATTAATAGTTTCAATACATTCAGCCCATTCAAATTCGATTAAATTCTATTTATATTACGATAACTTTGAAAAATTTATCAATTTTAAGTGTAACATGCAAAAGAAACATGGATTATCCATTCAAAATTTCACTAGCTCTGTGGCACGTGTTTATACTATCCGATTTCAGTCAAACTTAACAGAAAATTTTTTCTATTTTTTTCTCACGGCGAACTACTGCAAGCGTAATGAAACAAGAAAAAAAGTTCGTTTAATTATAAAGAAAATGACTTGAGAATTTCATGTACTGCAACTTCCCTTCTTAGACATTTTTGTTTTAATTCAGATTATTGCAAATTATTCAATGAGTGGTTGCGATTCGACTCAAAAACTTTCAATGACCAATCTTGGCAAGATTAGATTTTCTACGTTAAAAGTGTTTTTTTGGAACAGATTTTTTTCTGCCTATTTTTCTGCACACGTGTCATAGATATGAATTTAATTTTCTATTGAAAAATATAAAAAAATCTCAATGACATATCTGTGGAACATTGGATTTTCAAAGTGAGAATTGATTTTTGCAGTTTTTTTTCTCTCAGCCTTTCTTTTGGTACATGTGTCAAGATATGAATTTTACGTCCTATTGAAGACGATATAAAAATTTTAATGAAAAATCCTGGCATGAAAGATTTTTTACGTGGAATTTGATTTTTGAAACTGAATTTTTTCTGCCTTTTTTGCACACGAGTCTGAAGAAGCTACAAAAATTATGACACATCTAAGCATGATAAGACTTTTGTGAGTGAAAATTGATTTTTTTAAATTCACTTTTTTTACTGCTTATTCTATTGCACTCGTATCATAGATAAGGATTTTACATTCCATTATATATAAGCTATGAAAATTTCAATGACAAATCTTTGCAAGATTATATTTTTCGAGTGTAAATCGATTTTTCAAGGACTTTTTTTACTGCTTATTATATTGCACACGTGCCATAGGTATGAATCGAACGTCTTATTAAAGAAGATATAAAATTTCAATGACAAATCTTAATATGATAAAGTTTGTAAGTGAAAATTCATTTTTTGCAATTCATTATTGTCGATGCCTATTCTTTTGCACACGTGTCATAGATGTAAAGTTTACGTAACATTGAAGAAGAGATTGCAGAAAAAATTTATTCAATGATATTTTCCTAGATAAACATACAATGGATATATTAAGTTTACAACTTTATAATCAGCCCAATGTGCGTGAGAGGGGAGGAGTTCCCACCTCATCGCCACAGGCAATTTATATCATTATATATATTATATATATAATCATTGTTATACATTGTGTTATACGTTAGTATATTTTTTATCCTTTCCTATATTTTCTTCCTCACCATAGTATAAGAATTAAGGTAAGTATTTGTACCTTAATTGTAAGTGAACGCGTCGGCAGGGTTCTGTGGGGGGGACCATGGATTATTCTACGTCGGATAGGACCGGTACATTTTTGTCCCTTTTGAACTCGCCGCGCCGACGCGTTCACATTGCGCGTGCGCGGAGTGGTGCACATCATTGACCACCAGATGGCTTACGTTTTATTTTTCGCGTTGTTATAGTTCATTTTAGATATAATAAGTAGGCGTAAGATTTCGTCTCAGAGAGGTTCCTCGATGTGAGGGTTCGCCAATTATAAATGGAAGCAAATTATACCGCACGGGCCCAGTTGGAGTGCTAATGTCGCTGTTTTGATTTGATTTGTTATGATGCACATATCCCGAATCTGATTGAAAATAATCCGAATTCGCTCGCTGGATGGAGTAAAATATATTATATAACGCATGTCAAACGCGGAAAAATTTATTAATGTATATATAAATTTTAAAATATGAAACAAATTTTTGACAGAGTTTGCAATACATGTTATGCTATATGTAAAATTTAACACATGTAAAAAAATTAAATATTTTTCATAATTATTTTGTTATATTTGTAATATTTTACAAAAATTTTTCCCGAGTTTTCAAAACTTAACTAGTGTAGGAAATCAGCTCTAAAAATATTTTAGATTATTGATAATTTTTTTTCTTAAATATATGTAACATTTTTCAATGAAATATCATTTCTGATTGTTGTAAGAAATATCAAAATTATCTTGAGACAATTTTTTAAATCTAAACATTGGTTTTTAAATTAACAAAACAATTTTTTTAGAGTTTGAAAAACTTGTTTTATAATAACAACAATGTAATACATGTGGCTTACATATTTTAAATTGAAATTTTTTTCAAATATTTGTTTCATTTCAAAAAGCAATAACAACTATAATTGTTTAAAGCAGCAGTATCAAAAAATTTTTTGAAATTTTGCAAAACTTGCTTTATTGTGTCAAAAATTGAGTTACCACAATGTTTTCGAATTTTTATAATTTGTTTTTCAATATTAATAATACTTCAAAATGCAATAAAAATCATAACTGTTGTAGGCAATATCAACATTTTCCTTGCTATTTTTTTTAAATAAAAAAAACAAATTGTTTCTTTTCAAGAATTCGACACCTGTTACAGAAATATTTTCGATTTTTCATAATTTTTTTGTAATATTCGAAGTATACAAAAAAAAACTTCATTATTACTTCAATTACGACCTAACTTTTTTATTCGGTATCGTCAGAATATTTATTGCGCACAGAAGAATTTTCGTCTCGACTTTACGTTCAAAGTTTAAATTCGAACGGTCGATTTTAGTTCAAAAAGAACTCACTCGGCGGCGCTTATTTTAGCCAACTTTTTAACATGGGAGTCGGCGAGCCCTGCTCGATGTATCCATTTTGTTGTGATTAATAAACGACCATTTGGCTAATTGATCCATGATTTACTTACGTTCATTTTTTTCCCATTTTTCCGACCTCCACTTCTGATAGCCGACACCGGCTCCAGGTAATACCTCTTACCTCTCCTCTACCTACACCGATATATGTTTAAGGTATATTGACATATTGAATATGTATTAAACATATTCGACTGGTGTATCGATATGATATTGTTATTCTTCATTATTATGAATGTCAAAATGATTGTTATACATATTATTTCAATTTTTCAGAGTTTTATGAATAATTATCATTTGAATCCCGTTCCATATACAAGACATAAATCAAAATTTTCGTAATGTATAACAACTAATTTCGTTATTTTAAGATACTCGGATTCCAAAAAAGTTACACAATCGAAAGATATTATCAACTATAAAATATATCTAGAAAGTGCAAAAATCTCTTGTTAATTTTTTTACAGTGTTGTTTAGTTTTAAATTCGCAACTATTGCAGATTTTAAAATGTTTTTTGATGCGAGGCAGTTGTCAAAAAATACAGTAGCTAATAAAATTAAGACTATTTTGACCCTTTTCGGAAAATTTCACGCTATCATAAATAATTCAAATTTTTTTCTACCTATTCCAACTGTGCATAAAAATGGGAACACCTGTAGGTCAAAAGTATGAATTTATTTATAAGAACTGAACAGTTTCTTTGGTGCAATTTCCGCATAAGTATACATATCGTAAAATCCGTAAAAATCATCATATTTTCATGTGTAATATGTCGTTTTTTGCGGAAAAAAATTACGAATCGATGGATCTGGGCTAAATTAATCGTAAACTAGTGGTTTTTCCGAAATTCAGCACCAAAGTTCCTAAATATGATGAATTTTTACGGATGTAAACAACGTTATTTACCTAACTTATATCCATTTATCGGGTTCCTTGCTTGTTTTAAATTACTTCCGTACCTGGTGCCACTTGAAAAAACTTAGATCCATCGATTCGTAATTTTTTTCCGCAAAAAATGACATATTACACATGAAAATATGATGATTTTTACGGATTCGACGATATGTATACCTATGCGGAAATCTAACCGTTTCTTTAACTCCAGTTGCAGATGAATTTCTTGACATTTTTTTATTCAATATTATGAATTTCATCTGAAGGGTTTTGTTCAGATGCATTTAAGTTCACTATTCAAAACTATTTGGGAACTTTTTTTTACTACGACATTACTATTAAACGCTATAAAAAACATATCGGGACTATTTTATACATAGAAAGATAACTCTCTGAAAGCTCAAAAGAAATCACTCCTCATTGGGAAATCGCGACATTTCCTAGGAAGATGAAATCCTAAATTCCAGAGTGCTTATATTTCGATCTTGACCTTGAACGTTGGAAACAGATTATTGAGCGCGTTTAGAGCAAATCAATGTCTTAAAAAATAAAATGTTGATCAGTAAACAAGCTTACTTGCCGCGAATGCAAATAATTTATCAGCCCTCGAGCTTATTCGCAACTAAGTTCAATTAATACTGCATGGATATTGTATGAACTGTTATAACAATCACGACTAACATCACGTACATTAAATTTTATTATCTGTAAATTATTTAGTGATAATCAAAAAAACTTATATAAATTTCTGAATTGTGATGCTCTAATGTCTGGTAATGTTTAACCTATTTGTTGCTCTAATTAACTTTTCCAGAAAACCGTTTCTTTAGAGATACAGTTCTTTATTTTTTTGTTATCGATGAATCGCTACGAATTTTCTAGTGTTTTGATAAACGTTATGGATTATAAGAAATTTCATATTCGCTAAACAAGCTCATTTTGCACTCGTTGAGCAATATAATACGAAGTTTAGACCATGAAATTGTGAAAATTTTTAAAGCAGTTCATTAGAATTTTGAAAATAAAGCGGCATTATTTTAAATACTATCACATTTCTCAAATGCTGAAAAACAAAAAAATAGACTAAACAAATCAAGTATTACTTAAATACTGATATAGAAAATCGTTAGTTTTTCATTCAAGTAAGCAAAAGAAAAAAAACTTTTACGTCTGAAACGAAATATTAGATTCTTTTATTGAAAAATAATGATGCTGGTATAAAAAACACCAGTGTGAGTTAAAAAACTCACAAGAGAAGTGAAACTTTTTACGGCGAACTTCAGCAATTTTAATAAAATCTAAAAAGAAAGTTTGTTCAGTTATGTAATGTAGCCCTTTTCAATTCTGGAAAGAGAATATTTTTACGTGTATAATGCTTGTGAATATATTAATATTGTATATACAATCTGATTCCACTCGAAGTTCTTTCAAAAGAAAAATCATAAATTTTTTATAGAGACGATAAGTTATTTGCAAGTGTCCTAGTTCGAAACTTTGCATGCAATTTTCGAATATTTGAAGGATCATATCTGTAATGTCACTCATTTTATTACAAAGGTATGTCATGCATTTCTGATTTTGGAAGAATTTCATCTATTTCAACTACCCTTCATGAACATTCTTGACCACTCCCAAGTTTTAATTAAGATTCTTGCTTATCATTGCATAATTAAATGCAATTTGACTCGAACAATTTTAATGATCAATCTCCACAAAATTAGATTTTTTACTTTAAAATTGGGTTTTGAAAATAATTTTTTTCTGCAAATTTTTTCGCAAATGTGCCGTTGATATGAATCAAATGTTTTTTTGGGAAATATATGAAAATCCTCATGACTAATCTGAGCAATGTTAGACTTTCAAAGTGAATATTGACTTTCGCAATCAATTTTTAAAGATATGAATTTTACGTCTCATTGTATAAGATATAAAAATGTCAATGACAAATCACGACAAGCGAGTGCGTAGGCAGAGGGGGTTTTGGGGGTTCAAACCGCTCCTGAAATTCTGATAAAATCGATCAATATTTCATTCTAACATGAAAAAAGTTACATCGATAAACAATAATAATATATGTTGCAAAAAAAAGCATGAAAATTTTAGCAGTACAGTAAAAATTATAAAACCGTAGGATTACGTGGAAAATGTAAATCAGAAAAATTATTGCAACCCAGTGAATGATCAAGGAAAATAAAAATCTACGAAAATGCCCCAAATTACGAAAATTTGTAATACTTGAAAAATATTCCAAAAAGACTGAAAAATTTTACGATTTCGACAAATTTTATACTATTACGAAAGTGTTGAGTGGTTGGTATGATGTTTTACGAAACTTAAAATATTGTGAAAAATCATAGCACGTTGAAATATTTCAAAAATTGTCCGTTATCCTGGAATAATTCAAATTTTTGTAGAATATCCGAAAACATCTATCATTTTGAGAATTGTGTTCATTATAATATGGATTTTGAAAAACAATGGATACAAAAGAATAAATTCTTCAATTTTGTTTGAAAAAATTTACTTTACCTTATTAGCATTTGAAAAAAGTCTGCACGCGCATATAATTTCGAATATTTTCAGAAATCAATAAAATTTAAATTTTTAGAGATTGCCAGTAACTAAAAAAAATTCAAGAAATCGGTATAATTTTATCAATATCTAATGAATTTCGTATATTTTGTTCATATCATACATGATTTTCATTTCTTTGAAATATGCATTGTAGTTTTTTGAAAGCATTTATTTAAAATATAAAAAATTTCAAGAGTTTCGAAAAATCGCAAGAACTCTTTGTAAGACGTACAAGTTATAGTGAAGTTTTAGAAATTTTTGATAGTCGGTAGGATGTCAAAAATTTTCAAAATTTTAGTTAATCATAGCACATTAGAAATTTCTCAAACTGTCAATAAGTAATTTTAGAAAATCACAATTTTGCATAATTTCAGAACATGTTCATCAACTTTGAAAATCGACCTTATTATATTCCTTTGGAATGTGCATGATAAAACTTTTTTTCATTCAAAATTTGAAATATGATCGTGAAAATTATTGATTACAGCAAATTTGAATAAAAAAAGACAATTTTTTCGAATTACTGTAAATGAATTCAGATGAATAGAACTTTCAAACAATAAAACATTGAATTCAAATCGATCCAAAAAAGTCATATAAAAACAGAAATTCGAAATCAAAATATTAAAAACAAATTGATAAGAACACTGCTCAAATGATTATTCGAGACTTCAAAATTTTATGAAAAAAGAAATCAATAATTAATAAATTTTGTAACGAAACAAATACATGATAAATAACTGTATTTTATTTGGAACAAAAAATGTAGATCGCATGATCCACAGAAATAAAAGATACCATCACATCAGTATAAACACAAAATTGCCAAGGAATAATGACAATTATTTTTCAAGGATCTACGAAAAAAAATTTTTTTTTACGGAAATAACAATGTAAAGTTATTCAGAAAAGCTGAAGCTCGTCCTATAATAAGTAGACGTGAGAACCGTAAGTAACAAATTGTGACAAAAAATTGATTAATTCTGACAATTCTTCTTTTTAAATACTCGATAACAAAATCGTGACGAAGATTGGATTATACGAGCGTGTAAAAATTTTTAAAATAACATAATATAACAAAGTTACAATGTACTTACTGCGTTGGGTGGGGACTCCTTTCCATTGGATCAGTATCGGTTTACAATGGTAACTGTCTCAGGAAAGGAGACGAATTTTTCATTCGAATTAACACTCTTGAAGTAGGCTCTGTACTACTTTTAAAGTGCGAGGAGCGCTCTGTGGGGAGCACTCTAGTAGCGTCGTTTGAACTACTAAACTTTTTCTCGGATTTCGAGACTCGCAGCTGAGGAAAGTGGCGTGTACGCATTCCTCGATAGCTAATGCAAAAGGTACGATCAGAACAAATTGTTTCGTAAGATTGTTTCGTATTTAAGTGTTAAATAAGAAGGTATGTAAAAATAGATACTTTGCCTTTTTCATATGAAGAGTGATAATACAAGTTTATGATAGAAAATATTTCGAATTTCTCAATAGACAACGTGAAATATGTTAATACATAGTATTCATTTACATTTCGATATTTTAAAGATTAAAAGTAACTTTTTGATATTTTAGTATAAGTTTTTGGCTGCGACCGAGATTATAATGCTTTGAGATATTTCAATTGTGAATATCTCAATTTTTCGTGAACTTTTTTACTCAGTAGTTAATAAGATAAAAAAAATTATTAGAAAATCTTTGATTTTCATGCATTGAATACTAATAATAGAAAAATGTTGGAAAGTTGCACATAGTTAATAACACATCCTTATAACCTATGTATAGTGTTTTTAGTTACCATATTACGCAATTACATGCAATAAAAAGGAATTTTACCCGTTGAAGCTGTCAAATAAATAAATCAATAAATACTGAAAATTTGTTTCATTTCAGAAATATTGGAAAAATATAAAAATAACTGTTATAACATTATAGATCCAAAAATAAATGTGCTCTTAGGAACCGTTTGAAATACCTACTAAGAATATAACATTTTTCAGTGCATATTATAGTATTTTAAAATTTTTGAAGCATTCTCTAAATATATTTGAATATATAAAAATTGAAAAACAAAAGTTACAACATTTTTTAAATGCTGCGGAATGAATGAAAGACCAAGAATATGATAGGTATATCTCTAAAATACTTGGATTCAATTAAAATACAATATTTTGAAAAATTATTGAAAAAAAACCAATTTCTTTAAACCGTTTTCCTAGAGCTTCCAATTCTCATAATGTGTATTTTCATCCATAAAAATACTAGAAAATTTCATTGCAATTTAATAATATTTGAAATATACAAGAATTACAGAATGTTTAAGATATTTGTGAAATCTAGAAAGATACTGTCTCCAAATACATGTATTCATAGATACGTGTATTTAATTGAATTTTCCAATGCACAGTATTTTTTTCAAAAGTTGATGATAAATATTTTTTAATCCTACAGTATTTACTTTCATTTGTTCAGAATTTTTTTTTTCTATCATAACAGCGACTTTATTTTTTCACCGAAAAATCCGACAGTTCGTTTTACACATAAAAAGTTGTTTTTTATGAAAGCTGAATGACATGATAAACGGGCGCGATAATAAACCGATTAATACTTATCATACATTTGGTATAATCGAGTCAATGATCTCAGGGGTTTTCGTTTTGTTTGGCACAACATGTATTGACAATGTATAATGTTTTTATCTTATAACATGCATGTACATTGTTGAATATGTGATAGTAAAAAAATTTTTTATCAATGTTTCGACAAATGTAATGGTAGTCTCCAAAACTGAAGAATCGTTTCTAACAGTGAAGATAAATTAATGCATCCTGCCAAATAATGACCTACTTCCACTAATAGTCACTTGAATGTCTAATGATAACAATTCCATGATAAGGATGAATCTTTCTATTATCGTATCCGTTAAAAATTGAAATAAACTTACAAAAAAAATCTACAACTGATACGAAATATCACATCCTTTTATTGTAAAATAAAGTCGCTGCTATGGAAAAAATTTATTAAATGCGAATATATAAATATATTAAATCTATACTTATGTATATTGTAGAATCTGAAAATTCCAAATACTTCACGATCACTATTATAATCCATAAATTTTCACAACCTATTGAATTTTTTGTATTTTTCAGTATTTTTCCAGTGAATTTTTTTGTATTTTAATAGACAACGATATAGATTATCAGAAATGGAGGCGCTAAAATAAAGTTTTAAAGAGTTTAATTATTTTCATAAATTTCTTCACTATTCTATTTTTGAAGAATTTAAGTATTTTAGTTATACTTATCATATTAGATCTTTTCCTTATTTCTCAGCGTTCAAGAAATACGATAGTATTTTCAGAATTTCTGCTTTATTTTGGATATTTTTATGGATTGCTTTCGAAATTTTCACCATTTCATGATCTGAACTTCATATTATATTTCTCAACAAATGCAGCATGAGCTTGTTTAGCGAATGTTGAAATTTCAAAATTTAAGATTCTAGCATATAAGTACGATTTCTAATAAATGATGAATAAAAAAACGTAAACGAATCTCCTTTGAACTATTATTTTGAATAAAAATTGAATGATTTTCGTAATTTCATAAATATCGAAGGAAACCTAGGCACGCATAGAATAATTTCAATGAGTAATAAATTTGTTTAAAATTTTTCATAAAGTAAGTTTGCAATGAGCATTACAAATGGTGATATCTAAAACAATTTGACCCTATTTCAATTCACACTTTCTCTTTAAATTATATGCCTATCGAACAAAATATGCATCTTGTCATTAATGTTTCTATAATTTTTTACTGTAGTATGAAAATTGTTAAAAGTTTCTGGAAAAGCGAATTTTTATAGCATAGTTGTTGTATTAAAGAATTTTTCTCGGTAAATGTTGTAACGCGAAATAATAATCCACTTATCAATTTTTCCGATTTTTCATAATAGAATAATCTTTTTTATAATTTCTTAAATTAGATATTCCAGGAATCGATAAAACTTTCATAAAAATTTATATAGAAATCCATAAATCCATGCAAAAGAATATTTTTTTTTTCCGAATAAAAAATTTACAGTACATAATACTATTTTAACATCAAGTTTAATCTTGATGAGCTCGGAAATTATCTTAAAATTTCGAATATTTAAAAAAGTCTGCATTGCGCAAATAATTTCGAAAATTTTAAGAAATCAGAAGACATTTTTAATTTTGGAGAGTGTCATATAGGCGCGTAGGCAGAGGAGGGTTTTGGGGGTTAAAACCCTTCTCGAAATTCTTATACAATCAATCAATATTTCGTATAAAAATAAAAAGTTACAAAGATAAACAATATAAAAAAAGTTACAAAAAATTTCATGAAAACGCTCACAGTAAATATTTAATGAAAAAGTAAAATTATCATAATTTTATTATCATTTACCATCCTACTTGTTTACTAGTTTACTAGCTCACTAGTTCATTAAGTTACTAGTTTACTAGCTTAGCAGTTTACAAGTTAACTTGTTTACTTGCTTACTAGTTTAGTAGTTTACTAATTTACCTTACATTATATTAAAGCTTTACTTTACATTACATTAAATTACATTATATTGAAGCATTACTTTACATTATATTAAATTACATTATATTATTAATTTACATAACATTATAAACCTTTGTTAATATAATACAAAATTTTGATTTTTTTTAGATTCATTGACATTCTCTATATTTTCCAACATATCCTAAACTTTTTATAATTTTCGAAATTTCTTACATGGTACTTTCCATTCACATTCACTAAATTTAATCAAAATTTGTCTTGTTCACAAAGATTCCTTTCGATTGTTAAGTACTTTTCAAGTAATTAAAATTTTCGTTAAAAATTTGAAAATACATTTTCGTGCATATGTAGAAAAAACATCATTCTTAACACAATATACGAAATTATTTCACATTTTTCAAAATAAACGAATTTCGCAGATTTTTGAAAAATATTGGCAGTTTAAAAAGTTTTTAATGTTTTGAAATTCAAAACTCGTAAGAAACTAATATAAAGAAAGAATTGCTTAATTCAAAAGGAATTTTCGTAATTTTTCAAGTTTCTCAGTTCTTTATTTGAAAATGTAAAAACATCATTATGCTTATTTTGACACCAAAAAATTATAAATAATTTTTTATACGTCATTACTTAACCGTCCACATTAAGTCATATTTAACCGATATTTTTTTCCTTTACGTACCTGCTCCGAATTTTCGAAAATAACTTACAGTAAGTCAATTCCCATTAGAGCGAAAAAGACAGAAAATGGCCAAATTCATTGAATAGTGTGTAGCAAAATCATCCGAGCTGGAGGTAATTGATTTACGGCGTTAACTGGAATCCTCTTGTTCGCCAATTTTCAAGTATCAAGAGCATTGATGGAGCGTTCTGGATATATCGCTCGCATCATCACGGTCAAAAGTCAGTACAATACGTGCAGTTTCATGAAATTTGATGCTGTGTAATCTCACAATAATATCATTAAATTCACTTAATTAACAATATTCATTTCCCCATCAAAGAAGCCTGTTTTCATTAAATACATCTCACCATCAATCATTTTGATCATCGAAAAACACGATTATTATTTCTCAAAGGTTTTCATGATGAATTTCATGGCTAACGTCAATCACTTTCTAATTAATTGGAAATCGATGTTAGTTTATCATGAAAATGTGAAATTTTTGTTTCAAAACGAAAAAAAATTATTGGTTTTCCTACTTGCATCGTAATTATTCATTTTTGCAATGTTATTCTCAATTTATGTGAATTGCTTCTAAAATTGATTCCTTCGTAAAATTCTGCAAAGTTCACTGATAAATTATTATTTTTGTATAAATCTCTGCTATATAATATCATAATCGATCATTTCGCAATCAAGCATGATCATGTGATTGGAATTTTTTTCTGTGTTAGAAAGAAAATGAGATTAATCGTTGGGTGCCGACCTCTAAGGAGAATGTTTGTACACATCCTCACTGCAGGATACACTCTTGCTTCCTACGATCAATAGCTACAGGTGGCAGCCATTTCGTAACCAACCCAGACCTACATATATATTTATACATCTGTCTCACTTCCACGCGCAGTTTTTTTGCTCTCTTGTTGACAGAAATTAACTGCATGGAAAAAAGACATCATTTGATGGATGGCGAAAAAAATTGTGAAGGAAAAATCTGGGAAAATGTAATTATGGATGGAAAAATTATGAGTAAGGGTATAATTTGATTGTTGTGGAGGTTACGATTTGACGAAATTTTAGGCATAAGAGAAACATGAACTTTGACAAATCAAAGTTCATTTCGATTTTGTTGGGTGAAAAATGGTTTGGATAAATTCCAAGAATAAATGTAAAAATTTGTTTTGTTTCCCAAGAAAAATCTTCATTTTTGAATATTTTTGCGTGTTTGATCGGCCATAAACAATAATGTCAGATATTTCATACATGTAGGAAACTTTCTAAGTTTCTATTACATATTCGTATTATGAAATCGTTACGATGAAATAATTTAAAGTCTCAACTTTATTGTACGAAAGTTCATATGAATGATATACCTCATTTTGTTATTTTGGAGTATGATTATGGTTTTTTGTAACTCATTTCAATTTTACTAGTTTTTCTTAAAATATTCGCCAAATAACTCAGTTGACTGATAATGACAATTTGATGAGTAGAATTTAGTCAATGAGTAGAAAAGATCAATAGTAAAGAAGATTAGAGATGCATAATAATTATTTATATTATTGTAATACACAAGTAAATTATACAAGTAAATTTTTATTATTGATTAATCAGTCATCACGTATTTCAGTAACACATAAACCAGTAGAATATATCAACGTTTAGTCTGTCAGTAGTGCATATCAACGATTTCAAGTTACTCAGTAGAATAGATCAATGGCAAGTCAGCCAGTGATATTTCACAAGGGCGACAACACTCGATTTTCCCGAGTGGGTAGTAAGTGACTAAATTATTTAAGGGGGGGGGGGGTTTATGACTGTATTTTTTTATTTATTATTGTATTATACAAAAAACGCATGAAAATGTGTTTACATTTTCAAATAAAATAATGAGAAACTTGAATCTCGAAACTCCTACTGAGTTAGACAAATTTCTATGATATTATAAAATTTTTTAGTTGTATTTTATGATTTTCGAATTTCCGAAAATCAAATACTATGGAAATTTGCAATAAGTTTGAAAAACTTATGAGTGAGAGAAATTTCTGAAAATGTGGAAAAAATTTCATATATTGTGTTAATAATCATGTTTTTTCTATTATGCTCGATAATACTCTCTCAATATTTTAACAAAAATTTGAAATAATTGAAAAGTACTTGAAAATCGAAAGAAATTTTTGTAAGCTTAACAAATTTTAATATAGCTAGGAAAATTTAAGTAGTTGGTAACGTGTTATGAATTTTGCAAATTTCGAAAATTCAGAGAACATTGTAAATTGTTGAAAACGTCGATAAATCCGAAAAACAAAGATTTTTATAACGGTTTGGAAAATTTTGATGATTTCAAAAACTGTGTTTCGTTAAAATATGCACAATAATATTTTTCATATCTGCTACCTACAAAAATTCGCAATTTGCAAAACATTCAAAAATCACCGAAAATTTCACGAGTTTGTCAAATTTTATTAAACTTTGAAAGTGTTAAGTGGTTGGTTGGATGTTATTAGAAACTATAAAAACTTTGAAAATCATGACACATAAAAAATTCAAAGAACCGTCAAATATCATGAAAAAATAGAAATTTTTGTGTAATTTTAATAACCATCCATCATTTTAAAAATTTTGTTCATTATTTTATGTGTTTGGACGAAATAGGCATGCATAAAAACTTTTTCTTTTAATATAAAAAATGTAAAAAACTTGAAAAACTCTTGAAAGTTGAAAAAAATAATAACATGTTGGACAATAATTTTTATTCAATTTCGAAAATTTCAAGTAGCCTGCATTACGTTTTGAATGTTGAAAATTCTTAAAAAAATCGGAAAACATTTGAAATTCGTAAGATTACCTATGATTTCAAAAAATTGTAGAAATCAGTAGAATTTTACGAAATATTAATGAATATTGTGTATAGTGTTTATTTATCATATGTAAATTTTTTCTATTCCTTTAAAATATGCATGATAATTTTTTCTCAATTTTTGAAAAAAATATAGAAAATTTGAAGAGTTTCATGTATTTTGACGGAATAGGTATAAACGAAAATATTTTTTTCAATTTTACCTCAAAAAACTTACAGCACTTGAGGAGCATTTAAAAAATTAAGTAGAATCTTGACATTTTAGACAATTTTATAAAATTTTGAAAATTTTTAATTGACTGCATTACATTTGTAATTTTATAAATTTTGAAAAATCAAAAAAACATTTAAAATATTTAAGATTGCCAATAATTTGAAAAATTGAAAAATCGATGAAATGGTCGTTAATTTTGTATATTGTGTGCATTACCGTACACATTTTTACTTTTTTCGATGTATGGATGATGTTTTTATATTTTTTGAAAAAAACCTATAAATTATGAAGAGTTACGGAAAATTCTAAAAAATCTTCATGAGTTGCACAAATTTTTATAAAATATTGTAAGTTTTACAGTTATTATGGTGTAAAAAACTTTGAAAATCGCGGAAAACCATTACAGATTGGAAATTCTCCAAACTGTCAATAATTCTTGGAAAATTGATATTTTGTAGAATTCCAGAGTATTATCATCAATTTCATGAATCCTTTTTGTCATATTTCTTCGAATTATTAATTATGAAACCATTTCTTTTATATAATTAAAATTCGAAATACTCGGAAAGTTATTCAAAATAAAGTTTCTTAAAATAATAAAGTTTCTTAAAATAATACAATTTCTTTGGATGAATCGGAATTTTATATACTCTTTGTTTTTGAGAATTTTGTGTATTTTGCGCATTTTTTGCCTGTTGAGAAAATACAGAAAAAAAATAAGTTAATAAATAAATGAAAATCGTATATGAGTTCGGCAAATTTTTATACGATGCAAAAAACTAAACTGTCGCAAATATGTTATGAATATTGCAAATTGATAAATATCAAAATAGAATAAATCGTTGAATGAACGGACAAAATTACTTGACAAGTTTTCGAACATTACTTTAAGATAATCACAGAAAATTCAAAAGAGTTCCTTATGCTATTACTCAAATTCCCAAGCAGACGACGCTTACCTAATTATCATCATTACCGCCTAGTCAAATTGTACATAATAGAAACAAGTACATAAAACTGATCCAAAGAGCTGATAAGCAAGCCTTGGAACTCCTATTACAGTATTCTGCAGAATTCATGTGACCTTTGTGAAACTGTTCATCGCGAAAGTCTGACGTAAATAATAAATTTATACACGGAAGAAAGTACTTTAACTTTTCAGTACCTCAAAATTTCCATTTTTGTTACTCACTAACATGAAATCTTTTTCCTGAAGATGAAAAAAAATCTTGAATGTAATGCTTTTTAGGAAATTCATTTTAATGACGTTTCAAATTAAGAAAATAATTGCAGTAAATATTTGTAAAAATCGATAAACTTGAAGTGATCTTGAATGAAATTTCGAGAGAATGAAAAATTTTTACTGCGTGAAAAAAATTTCGCGAACGCGAAGAATGTAAAATGTTCCGATGAAAATATTCTTTAATAGCGCAAGTATTCTAGAAACGCTAGAGTTTTGGGCTTTGAACGGATTTTCCATAGCCGGCAAAAAGTGGAACGAGGATAACATTCTCGACAGATTGTTGTACGAGTCAGCGTTATTAAGCTTTTGAATGAGGCCTGGACAAAGTAGTTTCTTGAACCATTTATCACACGTAAAATAGAGGAGTCGATTTAATTCAAGCTGGCTTGCAACAAGTGGAGCCTCATTGAGAAAAGCAAATGGAAGCGTAAAAGATTATTGGAACTCATCCAGAAGAAGAATTTAGCAAATGTAATTATATTGCAAAGAAGAATTTTTATTTTTAAACATTTAAGAACTATTTGTAGGGAATCATTCTAAAAAATTACCCATTTTTTATAGATGAGATGCTTGTTTTAAAGATATTTTTGGATTTCTATAGCACTTTTTCCTTTTGAAAAGTTTTTAGAAGAATAAAGAAAAATTGTGTGAAATTCGCAGTTCATGTCGTAAGAGCTACTTTTCTTTCTCGTATGAATAACATGGAATACTTGAAAGTTTCTGGGTTTTTTCTTGTCATGAAGCTAGAATGCATGTGAGATTTATTGGAGTTCACGAATTTGTATGCTAACGATACCTTTTACGTAACAGAATTTTCTTGAGATGGAAAATGAATCAGGATTTTTTCTCGAGTACATGGAAAAATAAATTTTTGAGACTTTTTGTAAGTTCTGATTGTACATTTTTATAATTAGGATATAAAAAATCAATGATTTACGTGATTGAATATTTTTAATTTTAGATTTTTTTTATGTTCATTAGGTTTAAAGTATTGATATTTATAATTTTAAATTATGTGGAACTTAAGCCTATCAAAATTTTTTAAAAGTGTAATAAAGATTTTGTTGTATGAATGCCAGGTCAGCAGATTTTTTTTTAATCTTAGAATTTATATTCAATCAACTTTCATAATCTAAAAGTCTCACATCGAGACTGACAATCATTATTTAGCATTATATTTTTAATTCCTTAAATTATTCAAAGTAGAACTATAAAATATTTAAAATTGTATTTCTTTTATTGACGATTTTGTATTTTGATGCCTCAAAAATTGTAGATTACAATAAAATTTGTAATTTTTAGGCTGCAAATTTAAGTTTTTATAATAAAAACTTTGTATAATTCTCGATTTTTATTGCAAAATAGATATTGTCTAGCCTAAAAATTCATATCTCTTCGTCTTCTAATCTTTCAGTATTTGATTATGAAAGTAATAGCATTTAAAGATTTTTGAAATCGCTGAATACAAGATTTCGATTACGTATATTTTGTTTGACAAATTTTGTATTCATTGATGTTATTCATTTATTATTTTTTAGAGAATGAAAACACATATAACTTTAATTTTCTTTTTCATTGATTCTCGATTACTAAAAATATTGTATACGAACAGGATCTGGAAGGATACTTCTGTTTTCGTTTTTCGAAGGGCGAACCCTGATTTCTTTTGAATTTCTCAAAATCAAGAAATGGTAATATACTAATATAACTAATAGAGAATTTTCACTTAAAAATATACGTGTTCTAGGTTCTAGGTTGAGTAATTCTAGGTTCTAGAAATACTCAAAAGTCGAATAATAATTAAAAAATACAATTTATTTTACTGCTGATGTTTACAAACAGTAATACGCAGAGTCAAATCAATATTCTTAGTTGAGAATAATAGAATTATTTGAAAAAAAAAAAAAAACTAAGAAAAAAATACTGCCAGAATCAACTGAGGTTAAAATTTTTCTATCTCTAATATTTTTCTGGAATTTAATAACTTTAAAATTGCTGACTGTCATTCACTTCCATATATTACAGTAAGTTAGGATACTAAAAAATTTTTGAAAGGAACGTTGATGATTTTTCAATTTTGATTTCCAAAGTTTTCAGAAACCATGTATTAGGAAAAATTAAATTATTCGAGAAAATTTCAACCAGTTAAGCTAAGCATCATGATTTTCAATGTTTTTGTAAGTCGTGGAAATTTGAAATTTATAGCTTCCAGTATGTGAAAATATAGAAATTATTCCAATTCCAAATTTTTTCAACACTTTTTGAATGCAACTGCAGGAATATTTGATCAAAACTTTCAAGTATTGATGATATGGAGTTTTAATAATTTTTGTTATGATTTTAACATTGTAAAAATTTTAATACATGTCTTCCTTGTTAGGAATAATTTTTGATTATTATATTGAAAAAAATCTCGTACTTTTTGACACATGTACAGTAAAAAGTATTCAAATATTTTTAGTTTTACCATAATTGTGCAGGTTTTACAGTATTATTGCAAATTTTGCGATTTTAATTTTACTTATTTCATTATTGTCAAGTTTAACTGCAATATTGTACAAGTCACAATATGTATAATAGCCAGTTTTCACTAGAAAATTTCAGAAAGTTTAAGATTCACAGGACGAAAATTGTACTATATAAATTGTAATTTTTACCAGACTCGTACACATGATTTAATATCTATGTATAGTAGAACATCAAATATAATATTTTACCTCTTACAATTTTTTTTTTTAGTTCATCTTATATGATATTTTATGCACTATGATAAAATATTGTACACTTAAGTATTTTAATCACAAAAATTCATATGATATTGAAAATTTTACATTATATTTTCGAGTTGTTCCATTATTGAATTAATTACAAATTAGTATATACACGAAAACATAGAAAAAGGAGTATTGATATCTGAATATTAAAATTTTCTGAAATCCAGAATAGAAAGAATAACAATATGGTATTGCAAAAAGTACGAAAAAAGTGTAGTTAGAAACTAAATATGTGTAGGAGTTTTCATAATGAAATATATTTATTACTGTATTGTATCATTTTACAATTTTCACTCTGTATTAAGAAAAAATCAATATCTATCAAAAAGTACAATATGTATGTATGATTCTACAGTGCAATACTGTATTGTAATAATTACTATATGTTTTTCTCAGTGTATGGCTAAATTTCAAATTTATATTCGTTGCTACAGTTTTTATGCAAGAAGTATTAAATGTTTGATTAAAAATTGTTTACAACCTTTTGAAGTTATACATTGTAACTTTTTTACTATAAAAAAAATTCTTCATGCATATTATGAATGAATGTGACTGATACTTGAAAATGATGAAAAATATTTTGATATAGAATTATAGAATACTGTCAGGAAATATTTTTGAATGTGTTGATAAGAGATGTAATGACCAGATGAAAATCTTTATTATTGAAAAGATACAAAACGGAAACAGTTTCGCAACTAAACCAAAGGACAAATTTGATCTCCAAGTTTTCTATAGCTTCATCTTTTTTTGTTGCGCGTTTTTTTTATTGTAAAAAAAATACAGAGGTGAATAAATTAACTGTTTGGCATCTTATCTAAATGAAAACATTTTCTTTTCAAAAAATGTAAAGAAAATTAGAGTATATGACTTTTTTGAAGCCAAAATAATAATAAAAATTGCTACTTGAAAAATTTCCTTGCGCCAAATATGAAAATATTCGTGTTTACCAGTTTCCCCCGGTTTTCGCAAAATCCCACCCCAAACGCGAGAAACTCCGAAATCCCCCAAGTTTGTTGTAACGCCTCGCACGACATGTACTCGGATTACGAAATTTCCCCGACACGTCTATTACCGTAAAATTTGCCCAATCAAGTTTTATCCTCGCATTGGCCGACGACAAAGTGCTTGGAAATTCGAACACTCGAGAAACGTACGTGACGTATATGTATACATTGGCTTGGAAAAATAAAACGCACTGATCAGGCATTTTGCTGGGGTGGCTGCATGAAAAATGAAACGTTCGACTTAACCCTCGGAAAATGGGGTTTTGTCAACTTGAGAGGGAAGCGATATTTCAGTATTCAAGCCGCATTGTTCACCGTCCCACTCGAAGGAAACTTTCATGCCCCTTCTAATTTCCGTGAAAAACCTCTCGGAATGTATGTGTCGAGCAAAAGCTCGCGAGATAATGGGCTTGGGCGTTTCATAATTGATCCTTGGCCGAATTCGCATTAATGGATTTTGGGTTTTGTGGGGATGAAAGGGACTTTTGGTGTAGTCTTTGGGAGAAGCTGAAAATCAGAGTTGTGTTCTTATATTAGGGGAAAAGTTCTGCTTGGTTCAAATTCGATTTTGATCCAAATTTTTCAATTAAGTTGTAAAGCTTCAGTAAAAATGAAGGAAAGCTCTTTTATTCGTTGATGTTTTTCAGAGTTTAATTAGAATTCGAATTCAATTGAAGTGCAACTTCATTTCAGTAATGTTCAACTGAAATTAGGTGAAGTTACACTATTCTCTTATTTGTGTTATAGGAAAGTTTCTACAAATTTCTACGAAAAACTGAATTTTTTACTTAATTATCATTGAAGTCATGTTTTGGGAACTTCAGGGAGTGTTCAAAGTTTTTAGAATAGGAAAAACGAAATCCAAGATCTGATTAGATCAATATGTTTTTTTCCTAGGTTTAACTATTTGGAGCTCTTCAGCTGTATAACGTACTAATCATCAATTTTTTTATTGAAGATATTTGATGATTTTTCTTTGCCTCCAACAAGATTTAAAGAATTTTCGGAACTATTATGAACGTACTCAGAAGCAATAAAACGTGATTTCTTAGCAATGAATTTTTATAATTTTTTGAAATGAATGTTTTTTTTAGATAGTAATTAAGATTCATATTATAAGAGGACATTTATGTACTTTTTTTGTAAATAATTAAAAAATCAGTTTTTCTTCAATTTCATGAAAAAATCATGTTAATGTAAAAAGTGAAAAAAGAAAATAACGGAATTTTTTGATAAAATAGACAAATTTTTGAAAAATTTGGAATGCTATGAATTCTTCGTGCCATACTTGAAATTTTGGAAATTTTGATAAGATGGAAAGAAACTATACAAATCAAGAAGTTTGTTTTCTAGTTTTTGCTTGAGAAATGATAATTCTTGATAATTGTAAAAAATTATGTAATTTAAAGAAATTTTGAACATTTGGTAAAATATGGAATATTTCGATAGAATGGACCAATTTTCGAAAAATTTGGAAAGCTTTGAATTCTTCGTGCCATACTTGAAATTTTGACAATTTTGAGAAGATGGAAAGAAATGATACCTACCAAATAAAAATTTTGTTTTCTGTTTTTTGCTTGATTAATAATAGTTCTTTAAAATTGTGAGAAAATATGGAATTTTAAGAAATATATGCTGATTTTGTAAATCATGGAATAAGTTCGAAAATCCGTTGAAACTACGGAAATCGTATAATATTTTTGTAACATTTTTCAAAACAAAAAACTGTTTTATTGTAAAAGTGGTCCATTTTTTTAAAAATCCTTAGGTAAATTGTCGATGATTCTCAAATATTCCGAAAATTACCCAGATTGTTAAAAAGTAGGCACGAAATTTTGTACATTGTGAAAAATTTTGAAGGTAACGTATAACTTCAGAAACTGTCGAATATTCTTGAATTTTTTTAAAAATATGACAATGTTTTTCTTTATGGAGATTTTCGAAAAAAAGAAAAATTCGAAAATATTGAAAACATTGAATAGTGTGAAAAATGTTAGTAATATGGAAAAAATGAGGAAATTTGTATGATGTCGGAAAATGTTTGAAATTGTAGTCTGTTGAATGTTTAAAATATTTCGTAAAACTACAGATACTGTATTTAAATCTTGAAATTTTTCAAAATCAGGAAATGTTTCATAATCATACGAGAACTAATTATTCGATTATGACTGAAATTTAAATGAAGGCTGGTGTTTTTTAAGAATCGACAAAATCCGAAAATATCAAAATTTTACAAAAATACCAACACAATTCCGAAAATATTAAATTTTCTTTGCAGAAATCCAGAGAATGTTTATTAATTCTAAAGATTGTCGAAAACTTTGGAAATTATTCGTTAAAGTAAGGAAATAATGTTATATTTTCAAAATTTACAAAATAATAAAATGTTGTATTATACGCAGATTGCCACTGATATCCAAAATTCAAACTAAAATCTTTTAGTTTCAAAATTTTTCTTGAATCTAAGGTGATTGAAAATATTAAAATTCTTGATAATTCGGAGAAATTCGTGTCATTAAAAAATAAAATGATAAATTTAGATGATTGCAGTATATTTAGAAAATTTCTCGTGGCATTATAGAAACAATAGAATGTTCTTTGAATTCATTGAAATCAAAAAAAATGTTTCTTCATCCAAAAAATGTCAATAGTTTTTAGAGTTCCAATTAAAACGTTTGAAAATTTTGGAAATTGTCAAAAATGATACGAAATAGGGAAAATCTGATGGGCTTCAAAAAATTTCATCAGTTTTGTGAATTATGCGATACAGGGAAAATTTCTTGAAAATACAAAAACAGCGTCACATTTTTTAAATTTATAAACATAAAAAAAATTTCATACAATACGAAGATTTCAGATGATTTCGTAAATTTGAAACAAAAAAGAAAACGTTTTTTTGATTTTTTATCATGGGTTAGGTTCGGCAATACTGGCGTTAAAGCGAAAAGTCAGTTCAACTTCCAACATTCCCCGATTCGAAAAATCAATCAGATTACGTGTGATCTGACAATGAGTAATATTAGGACCAGGAGACCACCTCGAAAGATTTATTTTCAGTTGCTACCGAGGAATGATATATTTTTGGAATCGTCTAGAAAAACAATCAGTAACTATTTTTTTCCGTACGTTTTAAAATATTGGAAAAAATCTCTTTTTTTTTTCTTTATTAATCACTGAAAAAAGAGTACTTTCTAGAGAAGAAAGAAAGAAAAATCAGAAGTATTGCTATTCCTTCATTATTGGAAAATAACGAGCAAAAAGATACTTTCTGAGCAAAAAAAATGATAAATAATGACTCATTTTCTGCAAGATTGCAGGAAAACAATATTCATGTGTAATTAAGGTTAAAATTATAAATATTTCTTTTTATTGTTTACAGGTCTATGTTCGACAATCGCACGGTGGACAATCAGTGAGTAAAGGCTGACGCACATGATGAGCCTGTACAAAATCGGCTCGATCAAAGTTTGCCGTATTTATAAGACACGGAAATAAAAAAACCAGCGTAATACTGGCCGGCCAATTTATGCCACTGATCGGGACGTTTGCCGGGAAGATAAGGATTTTTACTGCCTGAAATTTTCTCGTAGACTAACACCAGACCAATAAATCCACCAGGATGCTGCCGAATACAGTGTATACTTTTATGAAAAAGGTAAGTTATCCATATCAGTTTTTTTTTATGAAACATAAATCACATCTGGAATGATAAAATAAAAAGATGAAACTGAGTAGTAAATAATAAAATCATAATACATAAACAATAATTATTGATATAACATTCTTCTAACGACGACCCTCAAAAAAATATACATGTTGCATCATTACTATAAAAAAGCTCATTTCCGACATAAAGCCTTGGAAAAAAAACCCTCTGACGCATCACCTCCTGAATGTGAAGTATAGATGCGAGTTTTTTTACATATGCTCAAGCTTTAAAATCACGTTTATACACGTCTGTATGTTTTGCGGGAATCTGGATATCGCACTTCAACGTCAATCTGTTTTCTAAAAAACCTGAAGACAGATTCATGAATAACTTTTCCGTTGTGCTCGCAAGTTTTTTATTTTCCTCCCAATTCATCATTGCTTATCAGGCAGACTCCCAACGAGAGAAAGTTTTCCTCAAATTCTTAGTTCTTATAGAAATAAATATTAATTTTCCAAGAACGAAAAAAATTCTATCACTTTCAAAAGATTGCAACCTTCCGAAAGTCATTTATATCACTTTTCGCTATTGCTGTGAAATGAATGCCCGGCCTCGAATCGATGCAAATTCATTTCTTTGTCCTTCAATTTCTATCGTCTCGAGTGATGAGTCGGCGGCGTCTGAAAGGATTTTATTAAAAAATTCCAATCATATCGAGGATGCAGATGCACGCAGTAAAGGAATACGTGACGGGGAGTTATATACGTTTTCGCTAATGGCCGTGTCCGTAAGCGTTGGCGATTGAAATTCGCCGAGCTCATAGAAAATGTTTATTGTTTATTTCGCAAACGTGGGAGAAATTGAGCCGTGTACATTCCGGGCTCGGTTCCGTTCTATCACGCTGAATAACGTACAGGGCACTTGTCGAATATCAATGACTGCCTCGAGATAATGGAATGGCGTTTGACGTGTATTAACGTTACGCTTCTCTAGTCACTTATTATATCGACCTTGCTGTTCGAACTTGGTACACAAGTTCAGGAATTGGGGAGTGATTACCATCTTGATTTCGAAGAGTTGAATTTTGGACGTTAAAAGCAGTTATGAGTGTTTTTTCTTATAATTAGAGGAATTAGACTGGAATGTTTAGGGTTCCTAGAATTTGAGAGTGAACCCTCAAATTTCTTAGGGACTATGTAAACTGTAAATAAAATTTGGAATTTTAATCATCTATCGAATTTCATTAACACGTATATGAAAAGGATTTCGAAAAAATTTATGTGAAATTTATTGCTTTCATATCGAAAACGATGATTTAAAAAATTTTTTTATAGTATATGAATTTAAAACAACGTTCTTTATGTTTGTCTATAATACTCAATGTATTATTTGAAGTTAAAATGATTATAATGTCTGTTTATGTATTACCTTGACACTTTGATTTCGTAGAAGGTTGATTATTTTATTTATATTATTATTTAATAGACAGTTTATTAGTTGACATGAGAAATCTGCTTCAAAGACAATCTCTTAGAATAAAAGGAAAAGTTTCTGACAGTATTCACTTGTTGCATTATATTATTTAAACAATAATGAATTGTATGGTAAATGTGTTTTACCATAAAGTGGTAAAACTAAGGTTTCACTTCAATTATGAATAGTAAACGAAGTGTAGCAACTGTTACAATATTGAATTCGAATATGAAATCGATCTGAAATATTGTACTTTTTGCAACATATTTGTAGCAGTTTAGGTTATAACATACGGTAAATATTGTCCAATTATATTGTAATAGGTGATATATTTTGCTGTTAAAACTCCTGTACATATTCTGTTTTCATATATACTTTTTTTTAACTATTTTCAATATAACATATTGCAATTCCAACATAACATTCAGTTTTGCCAGTATTCATATCTGTATATTTTTTTTTACTACTTTACTTCATGTACATTCTAGTATACTATACTGTGATTGATATTGTGTACTTGAAAAATGTCAAAAATGTATTGTGGATTTCATAATAGAATAATTTTTGCGATGCATAAACTTACAATACAATATTTTCTCTTGGTACATGAAGTATCATATTATACCAACTGAAAACAAATGATATAAGGTAAAATATTCCATTCCATGTGACCACTATACATGGATATGAAATCCTGTGTACAAGTATAGCAAAAATTACTATTTCAATAGTACAATTTGCATTTTCTAGATTTTAAACTTAACGATACAATTTTGTAAGAAGTAAAGTAAAAATGATAAAATTTGCAACAATATTGTCTAATCTGCAAAATGATTGCAAAACTAGCAATATTGTAGAAATTTTATCAGACTTGTATAATAAAGTTTATGTTTCTTTTTGTCAGTCAGTAAAAAATTTTTTTTGTTTTTGTAAGTTCATGATATTGATAAAAAAATTCAGCTGTAATTCCAATATTCCTTTGTTAGAAAGGTAATCAACGCATTGATCCCTGAAAAGTGTCAAAATGTTGCCAGAACTTTGAAAGCTCATTCCAAGTGATCTCAATCTACATTCAATATTTTAAAACTTTTCATGCAATACTTATGGTAATTTTCTAAGTATAAACATAAACATTTACAAGAGTGACCTCAAATATACCATAGAATAATTTTTGGAATTTTTATTCTTGATTATATACTTAAAAGGAAAAACTATAAAGGTTGGCAAAAACGTGTTATTCAGGGGTTGATCTTGACATGAAAGCATGTAAGCTTTCAATTTTGAGAATTCATTCTGGAGGTCAAGGGTTAACGCTAATTTATCAAAATTTTAGTATAGAGAAGAAAAAATACTTTTGTGTCAATTTTAAATATACTGGAAAATCTTAATCTTTTATCATAACTATTCTTTATATTAATTTGTTTTCAATTTAAGTAACTACATAAAAACTCAGTATTTCTAATGTTTAGAACTTTGAACGTAAAAAAGGTAAAAGAGGGAAACTGGAAAAATGAGAAATTCGTACCTCAAAGTTGAATCCATTATTTTGGAAAGTTTGGAAAAAAATTTGTTATTTTACAATCAAGGTTTCACATGTTTCTGAAACAAAAGAAATTCGATAATCAAAAAAAGAAAACAAAAAAAAATCAATTTGAAAACGTTTAGACATTCGTAGATGTTGAAAATGAAATTTTTATCTTTTCGAATTTGCAGGATGAAACATTTCAAACTGCACGATTCGATCTGCTGAATATATAGATCATTGAAATAACACGAAATTCAGAATTTCTTATTTTCCTTACTCAGAAATAACAGCTATCGAAAACTTGGCTACGAAAAATCACAAAAATCGAATTCAATTATATACATAAGTCAACAAAAAATTAAGAAAACGGAAAATGTACAGCTCTGAAATTTTAAGGCCAGATAACTTCAAAAATCAATAGTAATGAAAAGAATAAACAAATGTGTAACTAAAATATTCGACGGATGAAGATTCTTTCGCCATATCGATTTGAGTATCGAGAATACAAATCATTTTTTTGCAAATTATCAAAATATTGGATGATCTTTAATTTTGTTTCGTACTATTATTGAAATATTTTTGATAATGTTACGTTAGTTCATTTTTTGATATTTGTTTTATTATAAATGCTACCGTGAAACCTGAGAATGTTAGAATTTCGGATGAAAAAAAAAACTTATCTACAGAATCATAGAAATGGAAATTTTTTACATGACAAATTAAATTTTTAATCTCGAGAAGTTGGATAATGAAACAGGCAATAATAATGAAGCTTGATAATACTGCATTTCATATTTTAAGCTAAAGAAGAATAAAATTATGCATGTTGAAAAATATAATAACACTTAAAAATAAATTTTTCGTACTTTCCGATATTTATTCGTTTCAAGAATAATTCTATTACAATTTTTTTTTTTGAACATGTTAGGTATTACAAAACTTCTCCCCGTTGAAAAACTTCCTATAAGATATAGATTTTTCACGAAATAAAAGTTGATATTATATAAAAAAAATTGAACAAAGCTCAGTAAATGATAATGAAAATCCTAGAAAATAAAATTAAAGAAGTTCCAATAAAAAACAATCGTACACTCCAGCATTATAAAAATAAAAAAGTGACTCATAATGTTGTGTCGAATTTCTTTTTAGTAAGTTGTATTTGAATAAATAAATATAATTCACCATTACGTACTTCACTTATGCTGTTTTAAACACAAAAATATTCAATAGATCATTTCTCAATTATTTGGAGTTGATAGCATTTTCTTACTTTTTATAATAATTACATGTATTACTGATAGATCAGATATTATAGGTATATAATGTTATTATTTACATTAGCTTACAACCGTTGATGTTACTGTATTTTCCACTTCCACAAGATTCGCTTTTATTCTGCGCATGAAATAACAATGTTTTTTCCATTACATTTTCCAGCAGTCACTGGAGTCTTTACAGAGGAAATAAAGAAATCGCAAAGTTACAGCACTATTCAATTATTCGTCTGCTGTTATCGATTGCATACGAAATAACGAAACAGAATCCGATATTCTGGATAACCAAACGGTGTTGTACACTGCTATTCATGTAGAAAATATGATTCAGACATTATTCTGAATTTTTAACAAATGTTCAGAAAAAACAGAAATAAAAACTCTGAAGTAAAACCCGGTAATAGGAACACTGTATAATATTTTATCGGAAAGTTTTTTATTGTTTGAATAATTGGGAATTCAAGAATGTTTGAGTTTCTGGAAACAAGTAGAAATATTCGTCATCAGTCAGACATTTTTCTGTTTATTTGAGTAGGACTTATTCAGACGAATAATTTCGTTTTTGAATGTACTTATACAATGACGTAATCAATAATTATAAGAGAAAATTTCATAAAATATAATATTTTTGAAGAAAATTTCATTACAGTAAGAAAAACCTTCTTTATTGCTTTTGTCTCAGAAGAATACATCACTTGAAACTACGTGAAGAAAATTTTGATTCAAACGTCTTTCCTCGTCATAAAATACAACACGAAAATCTCGTAAATTCCAGGTATAACATATATCGTCGAAGTCTTGTGAGACTGTTAACTTTTACTTTTTACGTAATAAGATATACATTATTCCAGCTCCGTGAAACTTAGAGTCGAATCGAATTTACTGTCAAAACATTCATAAATCACCTCTATGAGTGATATTAATTCCATCTCTGTAAGTAGAAATCTTCTTTAATAGTCAGACAGGGAAGAACGCCTTTTTATCCCTTCACTATTGACAGGCGTTAAAATGTTATCAGCAATTATTTTATCGCGATTTAATTTAATCAACTTTTATTCCAATTAATTGCAATAATTACTAGATTATTTCCTCAGTATTCATCCAAAGTTGATTCAAAAATAAATTAATCCTTCCCTCCACTCGTCAGAATCTGTTACAACTCTTTCTCTGGCAAAAAAACCAATTCGTCCACGCAGCATTCTATTCCACCCCGATGAAAATCTGCAACGGATGCAAACAATGCGCCAGGATCCCGCGAAAACGAGATGTATCATTGAAACAATCTTTGTGCACGCGAACGACAAATAACGGGCATCGGGGGGCGTAATCGATGTGATCGATATTGGGTGCACGTATCCATGTAAATTCGCCGAAATCGAGACATTCAGTCAACTTTGCGGCAGTTTATATCGATTCTCCGTGCGATATCCTTCGGGGATGACCTACGGATTTCCGCTCTCCGTGGAACTTTCCAACTCGTTGAGTTTTCGTGCCTTCAAGGGGATGATAAAAAGCCAGTTTAACGAACTTTGACGGTCCGTCAAGAAGTGAATAGGCTCTACTACTGGAAATTCGACGTTGAAAAGCTGTCCAGATATCTATTGTTTCGAGGCTCATAGAGTTTTGGGGGTTCTAATTAACTTGAAATAGAATGCTTCTGTGTTACACGGCCAAAATTTTTTGGGTTTTGATGTTTTTAGCAGGGATTGGGAATTCACTTGACAATTGTAATGCGTTATGTTACTATTATTGTACATGTACATGTTTACCTTTTTTCGGCGATCATAAAACATGGATAACAGCGATAGAAAAATCCAGAAAAATTTGAGCTTGTAGGTAACATTATACACTTGAACTATGTCAAGTTTCGAACATTTATCCTGAGTTTTGCACAAGTTATGAATTTTTTAACCAAATGTAAGAAAAACTAGGTGTGAATCCCATACAAAACTTCAGTTGGAAATTGAACGTTTTACTGGAAATTTGACGTCTAAAAGCTGTCCAAATATCTATTTTTTTTATGATGATAGAGTTTTAGAAACTGGAAATTTGAATTAACTTGTAATGCAATGCTTCTGTGTTACACGTCAAAAATTTGTTAGGTTTTGATGTTTTAGCAGGGATTCGAAATTTACTTGATAATTGTAATGCGTTATGTTACTATTATTGTACATGTACATGTTTACCTTTTTTCGGCGATCATAAAACACGGATAACAGCGATAGAAAAATCCAGAAAAATTTGAGCTTGTAGGTAACATTATACACTTGAACTATGTCAAGTTTCAAACATTTATTATAAGTTTTGCACGAGTTATGAATTTTTGAACTTAATGTAGGAGAAACTATGAAAGTAAATCCCATTTAAAACTTCAGTTCATGTTCAATTTGCTTCGAACTTTACAAAAAATTTTTTTTCATAATTTTTTTTTTATTCAAAGCACTGTAATGAAAAAATTCCGAAATGGCCAAAATAAGTGACACCCTAATGTAACTGTATAAATTTCTGGCATTCGGTGCTCACTTTATAAATATTTATAAGTATACTTGGAATTTTCTACATGTATTTTATTTTTGTATTTCCTAGTATTTATGAAAAGTTGTAGAATTTTTTGGTTTTTTAAAGATATCTCTTTTTATTTTCGAAATGAGGCTTCAAAAACTGAAAATTCAAACTAATCAAAGTATTCAAGTATAAAGATTTCAGATAAAGAAGTTTATCCATAGATTTAGAGTGCCCTTAACAGTTTTTAAATTTTTTGTGAATTGAACGTAAATAAAAAGACATGAAATAACTAACAATGAAAAATTAATATCAAAATTAATATCAATTTTGCTCGAGAAAACATCATTTGCCCAAGATCTGTCGTTTGTTTGGACGAGCCCTTCATGAATAATTTTTTAAGTAAGGAAAATCATTCAACATTCACTATTTTGTATTTTCTGACCCTTAGAAAAATATCAGTCAGCTTGTGCGAATTTTCGTATTTTTTTCAAGTTCAGGAATATTGCGAATTCGGTAGACTTTTAAGGTAATCTTTTATGTACCTAGATTTTAAATTTTTGACACTGTTTCGTATTTTTTAGTATGTATAAAATGTTGCAGGATTTTTAAGTAGTTTTATTGATTTTCACTTTTTTCTATGCATTGTTATACAGATTTAAAAAATGTCATGCTCTAGAATTTAAAGTTGATTAAATTTTTTGTATTTAAGAGGATTTTTCAGAAAAAGGGTCAATGTAAATTACCATATCTTGTAACATTTTTGGTACTTTTTCAGTTTTTTTTTTCGATTTGAAGAATTCTCTAATATTTCTCTAATTATTTGTATTTTTCAGAATGTATAAAATGTTGCAGGATTTTCTAGTATTTTCGTAATTTTTTAGTATTTTCTTTTTTTTTTTTTTTCGTAACATAGATTTCGATAATTTCCAGCTATAAAATTCGAAGTTTATTGTATTTTTCGTGTTTCAAAAGATTTTTTAGAAAATAGTGTCTGAATAGATTTGTCCCTTCAGTTTTTTTCGTATTTCTTCAGTAATTTCTAGGATTTGAAAAATCGTTCAGTATTTTTATATTTTTCTGTATAAATCTCTGGGATTCGATGCTTTAGTTATGTAACGAAGTTGTAAACATTATCAATGTTTCAATTATTTATACTCATTTTTTTCTACATGTATTTTATTTGTATATTTTCTAGTATTCGAAGAATGTTGTAGGATTTTTTTTGTTTTCTTAAAGATATCTCTTTAAATTTCCAAAAATTTTAATTTCGAACATTTTTGTCTAAAATTCCGAGCTGTAAAATTCAAAGTTCATTAAATTGTTCGTGTTTCAAAAAAATTTTCAAAAAACATGATAATAGATTTTTATTCCCTTTGATATTTTTCGTATTCCTTCAATTTTTGTATGATTCAAAAATTTTTCAGTATTCTGTACATTGCTATATAAATTTCTAGAATTAGATGCTCAAGCTATTAAAATTTTATAGATTTTTGATGTTTTATAGCTATACTTCTATTTTTCTATACCTATTTATTTTATTTTTGCATTTCCTAGTTTTTATAAAATTCTGTTGAATTTTTTGATTTTGCTAAAGATATTTCTTCAATTTTCCAGAAAGATATTTCCTAGAATTGTGAATCTGAAATTCTCGAAGTATTTCGATAGATTTTGCAGAAAACAGTTTCTTTATAGATTAACAGTCAATATTCATAAAGTTTTTGACAGGCTTATTAGGTTTGAAAAAATTTCTATTGTTTTTATGGACTTCTACGTACATACATTTTCAAAATTTAATGCTCGAGAAAATGAAGTTTCTTGATTCCTGGAATTACATACATTTTTGAAGAATCTAGTAGCATTTATGAAATCTTATGTTTTTTGTACAAATCAATTAATTTTTATATTAACGTACGTTTTTTATAGCACAATCTCTCACTGAAGTATTTGAAATGTACAAATTTCAAGAATTTTTATGTATAGTATTTTCATGCAAATTTTCAAAACACAATGCTCCGAATTGTGAAAGTTTAGTATAAAAAGTTGTTTATCATATTCTTCATTGAATTTTTTGCACATAATACTAATATTTCACTCGGTTCCATTTGTAATTTGAAATATAGAATTTTTCATTCAAAATAAAGAAGTTAGAAAACTCTTACATTTCAGTTTCAGAACATTTCTTTAAAAGTTGCAAAATAATTAATAATGCAACGCGTTACGTTACAGTTACAGTAAAAAAAGTAACAAATTTCTTGTAACGCATTGCTTCCAAACCCTGGTCTTTATAAATTTATAAATATTATTTATAGTCGTTCGATGGATTTGCTCAATGTCTTTCATTCATTTCTTCCAAAACAAAGAAGAAATTCATGCTGTTCATTTTTTGATTCACAAATTCTGCAAACAATGAGACAATTATTTAATGCAAAATAATCGCATTTAAATAAAAAATACTTGCAGCCTCGCAAAAATCCAGAAAAAGCCCTGAAATTCGTTGCAGAATCACATTATACTCTCTAGCAAGAAAATAGATCAAACGGCTGAAAAAGCACGACCCTCGAAAACCCGTTGTACCATGAGTTGGTATAATTATTAATGTGTCTCGGGCTCGTAAATAACAACCTTGGACAAGCTAACGCCGGAACAAAAGCTCAGGAGCCCGTATATTTGTGGGCGTAAAGTGGTCGTTGTCAAACCCTCCGCGTCATCATTCGCATTCAAATCACAAGGTTGATTTTTTCGCGTGCAAGCTCATTTTGCGGAACAGTCTTTCATTAGCGTCTTACGTTGTCAGCAACGCCTATTCGACGTCCGATTCGACCTTGCTTTCTAACAATGTAATGGTTGATTTGAGAATGGCAAGTGTTTCGAGGCTTTTTTTAACTGTTTCTCGACTGTATGTTGGACTCGTGGATTGGTAAAGGGTTCGAAAGTTGCACAGAAAGTCAAAGTCGAGTGGTTAGAGGAGTCATTTTTCACGTGGAGGAAGTGACTTTTTTGAGGATGATTATTGAGGTTTTGTCCTAATTTGAAGGTTTCGGGTGATGAACGTAAGCTTCTGGAATTTTCGACATAGTGTTAGTAACTCTATTGCAGATACATATTTGATTTACCACTGCCATTTACTCATTCGATATTATATTCTTTATTCCATGTTACATATCATCTCATTTTTATTTTGTTACTGACTACTTGTCAATTTCCATAATTAATTCGATAAAAATGTTTTTTGTTTCTAATTATTATATTCATATGTTTAAACATAAATGATGCTATGGTCTAATTGTAAAGAATAACTCATGGTCATAGTAATAAGAAAAAAAAGACGATTTGTCATAATGATTATTATTATTATTATTATTATTATTACTATTTTATAGAAATATTCGTTTTATTTCGAAAATATTATGTATGTAATATAATAATTCAATATATTATACTTATATTATAATATATAATAATTATATCATTGTATTCTTTATTATAGAACCTGAAAGTAATTATTGATGTTGATTTTTTGTCTGATTATGATGATAAATAATGAATCATCATTTGTTCTTCTATTATTCATTCTGTTTGTTATATTTTTCATTCAACTTATTTTTTATCCAATAATCATTCAAATGTACTCTTTTACAGTCATGATTATTTTAGATAAATTTCAATAATTAGGACTTTTTTTAACAATTATAATTGCCCCATTCAATTTTTTAGCTACGTGAGCTTAATTAACTGTTGCTAAGAATAAATCAAGAAAAAAATCTATTACTTTTTCAGATGTGGTGAAAAGTACTAGAATATATTGTAAGTGTTTCAATAATATAGCAGGTTTTACAAAATAATCAGGAATTTTGTCTTTTTTTTTTCATTTATTACAATATTGTTCGGTAAAAGTTGTTATACTGTACAAATTACAATATGTTTACCAGTTTTTATTAGATAATTTCAGAAAATTCATAATCCACAGAATGAAAACTAGGACGTAACTAGGACTTTAATTTTATATTTACAATTACACGAGTAAATGTAAAATTCATGTCCCAGTGACGTACGATATTTTATGTACCGAGGATTAGAAAGCGAGTTTAGAGATTTCGAGCTGGACGAGAAACGAGTTTTCTATGTCAGAGTTACATAAAATCAATGATCGAACACACACAAGTCCGTGAAATGGAGCAGGGTTTGAAAAGTAACTTAAAAAAATGTAACACGTTACGTTACTGTTACAAACGTGAAAAAAGTGATTCGTTACGCAACCGTTACTTGAATAGAAATAGGAACTCGTTGCCGTCACTACCTTAAAAAAGTAATGCCCTGTTACTTTCGCGTTACTTTTAAAAATAAATTGAATGTAAATAACAAGACGTCGAAAAAAAAAAAAAAAAAAAAAAACATCAACGCACTAGTGGTTTTGTTCTATAAAAATTGTTTATTTCAGATATAATAAAAAATGATGTTCTGTATTTTTACACTGTGAAATAAAATCAATCAGCTTGTTCAAGTTTTTATATTTTTTTCAGGTTTACAAAATTTCTGAATATCACATCTGATTCAATGTTAGCCAAAAGGAAACAAATTTAATAAATTTTTGAGAGAATCTTAATACCTACCTAGATTTTTAAAATTTTTGAATTTTTTAGTGTTTTTCAGTATGCATAAAATGTTGTGGGGTTTTCTAGTAATTTTATGAATTCGACTATTTTTCTGTACATTGATACATAGATTTCAAGAATTTAATACTCTAGGATTCAAAGTTCATTAAATTATTTGTATTTCAGAGGATTTATCAGCAAGTAGTATCTATGAAGATTTTTATTTCCTTTCATTTTTTTCGATATTGTTTCTATTTTTCTACGGTTTGAAAGATTTTTCAGTATTTCTGAAACTATTCGTATTTTTTAGCATGATGAAATGTTGCAAAATGACTTAGTATTCTTACATAATTTCAGTAGTTTTATAATATAAATTGTTATATACATTCCAAGAATTCCAAACTATAGAATTTGAACATATTGAAATTTTTCGTGTTTTACAAGATTTTTCAGAAAACTGTGTCTCGATAGATTTTTACTTATACCAGTACGTTTTGTACTTTTTCAATTTTTCTATGTTTCCAAGGATCGTTCATTATTTGTATATGTTGCTGTATGCATTTCTGGAATTTGATATTTTTTCAATGTGTTATATATTCACACGTTTTTTCCTTCTGTATTTCTAAGTATTTAAAGAATGTTGTGGAATTTTTGGGTTTTTCTAAATATATCTCCTTAAATTTCCAGAATAAGATAAAATTGAAGGTTCAAAATTTCTAAACTCTTCCGATTAATTTTGCAGAAAACAGTTTCTTAATAGATAAAAAGTGCCCTTTATATTTTTTAAAACATGAAGCTTGTTATTTGGAAATTCTTCAAGATACTGTTTTCTGAAAACTTTATTCAAATACTCATAATCTAACAAACTTTGATGAATTTAAGAGCATCAGATTATATAGGTACCTGCACCTAAATAGTGTGAAAAAGTTTTCAATATTTTTTTGTTGCGATATAATGGCTTACCTAACTCAAAACTATCTTAATGTTATGAATTAT